>CAKJTW010000001.1:46160000-47410000 GCA_917880005.1 Nanger dama
GGTGGTATCATCTGTATATCCGAGGTTATTGATATTTGTCCTGGCATTCTTGATTTCAGCTTATGAATCGTCCAGCCTGGCATTGGGCAACATGTACTCTGCATATAAGTTAAATAAGCAGCTTGACAATATACAGCCTTGATGTACTCCTTTCCCAATTTTGAACTAGCCCATTGTTCTATGTCTGGTTCTAACTGTTGCTTAATGGCCAGCATACAGGTTTCTCAGGAGGCAGGTAAGATTACATCTGTCTTAATCATTACCAATGATTACTGACTGAAGGATTTACATATTTAGTATATTATTTCAAGAATTTAAAGTGTTTTCATTAATGATTATATGAATTGAGTCTTTACACAAAGAAAGATAAAATTTATAAAATGATTATTTTACTAAATGAAAACTGTCAGTTAAAATGTCTTGGGTTTGGGGCTTATAGTATGGTTTTACGCTGTATGCAAATTGGACCTTTTTGTAATATAAAGTGCTGCTGCTGCTAAGTCGCTTCAGTCGTGTCCGACTCTGTGCGACTCCACAGACGGCAGCCCACCAGGCTCCCCTGTCCCTGGGATTCTCCAGGCAAGAACACTGGAGAGGGTTGCCTTTTCCTTCTCCAGTGCATGAAAGTGAAAAGTGAAAGTGAAGTCGCTCAGTCGTGTCCGACTCTTAGCGACCCCATGGCCTGTAGCCCATACTTTTATCCTTAAGTGTGCTGTTTTTGCCTTTTGTTGGTATGGTTCTCAATAGACTGCTTGCTGTGAAGACATTAATTATATTAGAAACATAAGGACTGCAAATTTTTATCTCTTCTTTAGTTATGACTTTATAAAAATTATGAATGCATAAAGATCAGAAAAGGAAAAAAGTGCTTTATTGTGATGTTTGGATTCTATGGCACCCCACTCCAGTACTCTTGCCTGGAAAATCCCATGGATGGAGGAGCCTGGTGGGCCGTGGGTCCATGGGTCGCTGAGGGTCGGACATGACTGAGCGACTTCACTTTGACTTTTCACTTTCATGCACTGGAGAAGAAAATGGCAACCCTCTCCAGTGTTCTTGCCTGGAGAATCCCAGGGATGGGGAGCCTGGTGGGCTGCTGTCTATGGGGTCGCAGAGTCGGACATGACTGAAGCAACTCAGCAGCAGCAGCAGTAAAGTTACAATTTTGACTTTTATTTTTAATGTGAAAAAATATTAATTTTGTCTTGGTGAGATTCAGAGACATTTCTCCTCCCTGTCATATAGCTAAAAGCAGACATCTGTTATTGGACTTTAATCAGATTTTAAAATCACACGATTAGATTTAAAACATGTTTTCTGCAATTCCATTAGTAGGTCAAGCCCTGCCTCCTGTTTTCCAGAGGGCTCAGTTCTCCAGGATGGCTTATCTGCTTCTTGCTCTTTCTTTGTAATCTTCTCATTTCCACCTATGTGGAGCTGACGTGTTTGTTACCTGGCCCCTTTGCTTTCCTTGCAGTCCTTTGGTAGATAAGGTCACTTCATGAAAGGACATCCATGAAGCAACATGGAATTAATCTTTTTATTTTCATTTAAGAGAAAAAGAAAGACAATAGGTAAGCTTTTGTTTATTTCTCTAGGACCTGGAAATGGGTATCACAAATTTTTAACCTGGTCACTCCTTTCAGTGTTTTCTTTCTCTTTGGTGTCCTTTTAAAAAATCCTTGTGACCTAGTCACAGAAGGGTGAATGGCCTTCTGAGGAGTGTAGCATAATGTTCTAGGAGGCTGTGGCCTTGTTGGTCTTGCTTTTCTTAGGGAACTGAAACACAGTAGGGCTGAGTGAAGGTAACTTCTGAACTGCCCTTTGGTTTGAATGGAGCCTTATGCAGTTTGAAGTTACAGGTTTGAAGGGACTGAGTTGCTGCAGTTGGAGCTGTGGTGCAATTACATTTGTAAAGGTTCCTGCTTATTTATAATAATGTGATTGCAGATAGAGCCAAAATCAGGTCAATGTGGTCACATTTGGTGAGGCTGGTGCAAGAATGAAGAACATGTCTGGAACTGGCTTTCATTAGGAGAAACCACGTTCTTGTGAAATCTTTAATGAGGATGTTTATGGTAAAGGTACATATTAATAGAGTTTGGAATGTTGCCTCTTTTGATTTTTTGCATGTCTTTATATTTGTCTTTAAAAACCCGTAAGGTATTAGGTTTCCTTTAAAGGCCTTCAAAGATATCGTACTCTGGTGACATGTAGTCAGTTGTCATTTATTTTAGTATAATTACTGATGTAAGAACAAGCAGTGGTTTCTCAGTCCCGTAATGATCTATAATGAAGGAAACATTTAATCTGATGATACTGTCTAAATATGACCTATATACATGATATGGTAACTTTAGAAATTCTCAAGTTTCTGAATTGATTATTACTGTTCAAAAAGAATTGATCTTCATTTATGAACAAAAATAAGTCTACTGGATGTTTTTGCATAGACAGTGTCCAAGCCAGTAATTTATCTTGAAGACGAATATCAACATCAGTCTAGCTTTCATTAGGAAATTGCTGTATATAGTTCACTAGTGTGTTCTTTTTAAGAATTAAAAGAAACAGTTTTTCTTGCATTCTTCATGCTGAGGCCCTTTGAGGACAGAATTTAGAGTCTTTGTAACTAGTCCATGCTTGGCTTCTTAGTGGTTTTCTTGATGACTTTGGGTTGTAAATAGTTTGTGAGTGCTGTGGCTCTTTTCTGGTGTCCAGTTCAAGTATGACAGTGGCAGTGCCTGGGCAGGTAAGAGGCAATTAGTGGCTTTACCAGAGCCTTATCTCAGAAATAGAAAGTCTGGAGTTCCAACCGTGACTTTAGGCCCTCGATGATTCTAAAGTTGGATGAAAAATGACCACTGATCTTGAGGGAGGCATTAATTTGTGAGTGCTAAGAGATGCTGAATTAATTTTACTTGGTTCAGTGCAATTCAGTTAAATTCCAAATGAACTTGTTAATAGTATTAAGAAAGTCAACTTTGGTAGTTGCTGGAGGGAACAAAATGAAGTATCCTAGGGAGAGATAGCCAGAATACAAGCCCTTGTGGGAAAGCTAACACTTTATTGAGCTTGTCTAGTGTGCTGAGAACTTAAGCACTTTCTCGGCTCTTGGTGGGACTGCATGGGGTGGGGAGAATCCTCACAAGCATCCTACGAGAGAGACAGTATTACCTGTTTTACAGATGAAGATACTCTGGAGCTGAGAGATTGAATGGTTTTATCCAGGTCTCCCAGCTACTGATTTAAATTTGAATCTAAACTTGTTTCTCAAATTTCATGATACACCTGTATAAATAAAAAGCTTTGCACAGCTTACAAAGTGGTTGGTCTACAAAACTCTGTGTGTCTCTCTTTGTATATCTTTCATCATTATTATAACTAATGAGGTAATAAAGGCCCAAAGTACTATATGAGTAGGATGTTTTGGAATTTCCAAGTAGAGAGTGGTTAACATGGATGTAGATTAATTTGGAGAAGTGGCATTTTGTTATTTTTGATAAATAAGTAGGTAGGAGGTTGTCAGTAGATGGGGGTTTTTCAAGGCTTTTTACCTGATCAGACCCTCAGAGGCAGAAATAAAAATGCACAACTGTTTGGAGGTCTGTCCATGATTTTACAGCCAAGATATGTGGCCTAGCCACATACTCGGTCAACCTGCTGTCAGCTACCTGGAGATATCTGGTTGTTGAGGGAATCAGACACTCCCAAGCAGCTTTCTTAGAGAAGGAAGGAAGACTGTCATCCTGGACTTCCCTGACTGTCCCTGACTCTGACTCTGCACTTCCTGTCTGGGGAGCTTAGAGCTTCTTGGTAATATCTGCCATGGACACCCTGTGGCATTTAACCATGAGGAGGAATCAAGGTGTTCAGCTCTATGATGGTTTCAGACTTCCAGTGTTTCCATCTGCTAGTATTCATAGTTGATACCGCTCTGGTCTCCATGGACTTTAGCCTGCCAGGCTCCTCTGTCCATGGAATTATCCTGCCAAGAATGCTGGAGTGGGTTGCCATATCCTACTCCAGGGGATCTTTCAGACCCAGCATTTGAACCTGAGTCTCTAGCATTGCAGACGGATTCTTTTACCACTGAGTCACTGGGGAAGTCCCGATAAATGTGTCCCCTCCCCAAATTCACATGGTAAAATCCAAACCTCCAAAGATGATGGTACGAGGAGGAGGTGGCTTTGAGAGGTGCTCAAGTCATGAGGCTGGAGCCCTGATTACTGCCATATAAAAGAGGCTCCAGAGACATCCTGGCTTCTTCTACCATTTAAGAACACCATGGGAACTCCAGCAGTGAATTGGGAAGAGGGCCCTCACCAGATGGTGGCTGTGCTGGTGCCTCGAGCTGGACATCCAGCCTCCACAACTGTGAGAAAGAATACATTTCTGTCGTCTGTAAGCCACTTAGTCTGTGGTGTCTCATCACAGCATCCCATGTGCACTAGGATAAACACCTAGGAGATGGTAATCTCTCTACCCCTACCCACCCATTCCTGCAGTTGTGTCTTAGACAAAGAATGGAGAAAAAAATAAAAGGTCAGCTGAGTGGCACTGTTCATGAAGCTGTGATTGCCAGCCTCCAGCTTTGATCCATGATGCATCTGGTTTCATTTATAGAATCTGTGTTGTCTAGAAGAGCATGACTTGTGCTGTGATGGGTTGATTGTCTGGCAGTTCCGTGATGTGGTTTGAGACAAAGCACGTCAGTTGTAATACTTACATTATATGCAGAAAAGGGACTGCTATTTGAGATTGAATTATCTTATAAAGTAGATGCCACTGGAGGGCAATTTGGTAACATATTTCAAAATATAAAATCACCAGCAATTTCATAAATAGGTTTTGTTAACTCTGTGCCAAGATATTTGTACAAGTTTTACTCTCATAGCTTATTTGTAATTTGTAAAGAATGGAGGAGCTCTATATGTGTGCCAATTTGAAATTATATCATTTATATATATATATATATATACACACACACATATACTTGTATATATACATATGTGCATTTATCTATATAAAATGAAAAAAAACTTTTCCCAAATCATGTGAATACCATTTCCTTTTGTATAAATGTTTTAATGGTACTTACATCTTGTTCCCCATGGGAAAATATGTACCGTTATTACACTGAAAAACTTTTCTTTCTTTTCTGTATTATTTGAGTTTTCTAGCCATTTTCACTTATTCATTTTCTTTCCTTTTAAACAAGAATAAAGAGCTAGCTGGGCAGTGTATGATCATGACCATAACCATTCATAACATTTTTAATATAGTTTATAAAACCTTACTGAATGTTTTTAAAAACACTGTAAATTTCCCCCTTTTTCTTGCCTCTTTCCATGCAGAAGAGATAGGTAATTCTTATGGGCAGAGTGGTAAAGTATATGCTAAGCCAGCGAACGTTCCCTTGAAAGCTTTTTAGTTAAAACATTGAGTTGAAAATGAAAAAAAGAGAAAGATATTTACCAAATGTGATTTGAAGGACAAAGAATCCCATCGTGCTGAAGTGTGTCTGAAAGTGTACTCTTTGCTCAGTTTGTTTGCTTTAAATATGAGCTTTGGACTGAATTGTATTTGCTTTTCAGACCACAAGGTTGGAGGTGGCTGTGGAAGTCTCCAAAATCTGATTGCTCATCAGGAGAGCTGTTTGCTAAGAAAGGCCTGCCTGTTTGGACGAGAAGTAATGACTGATGCACAGATAAAGCCAGGGTGCCTTTTAAGTAACTTCTGACTTCTGTGTCTAGATTTTGCTTTCCTCTTAATTAAAATCCCCCAGACAGGAGTCATAGGTCAAAGGAGGTGACTCCCTAAACTCTTCCAGTAACAGTAACTGCTGACTCTTCTGCTGTTCGTAATTTGCTCTGGAAACCTTTGTATCCATTTCTTTATGGTGTGACTTACCCCAGAGAAGGGATAGGCTATCTACTCCAGTATTCTTAGGCTTCCCTTGTGACTCAACTGGTAAAGAATCCTCCTGCAATATGGGAGAGCTGGCTTTGATCCCTAGGTTGGGAAGATCCCCTGGAGAAGGGAAAGGTTACCCATTCTAGTATTCTGGCCTGGAGAATCCCATGACTGTATAGTCCGTGGGGTCACAAAGAGTGGACATGACTGAGCGACTTTCACTTTACCTCCTGTGGTCTTAGTTTGGATGCTGAAATTTAATAATAGAAAGATAACAGTTTTTCTTTAGCATGTAGGCAGTTGTGGTGTGGAGAACAAATCCATTGTAACATCCCTTAACTGTACATATTTCAGTCTCTTATCTTTTATGTTTTTATTTTTAAAAATCTATAAAACCATGGAAAATTTTCTAGTTTCCACAATAATTTTAGTAACTTTTTTCCCCTGAAATGATTTGATAAATAGCTCATCAGTATTATTTTATTTTTAACTTGTCTTCCTTTCTTTCTGTATAGCTTCTGTATTGACATCTGACCCTCTTACACTTAGTTACCACAAGAATTATACCCTCCCCCTATAGTGGAAGGTATTTGAACCAGAGTGTAGAAATTGTAATCTGTAAGAAGGTTAATACAAAGTATATATGTGTATGTATTGGTGTTTGTGTAGAATTAATGTAATTTTTTTTTAATACAGAAAAGTCTAAACATGTTTGTCACTGTATATCATGAGTGAGAAAAACCAATACTACCTTCAGTTAATATTCAGTTCCTAAAAGAACTTGATATTTTAAAAATTCAGGGTAACTAGTGCCTGGTGTGGGGATTGGAAACTCACATGCCTACCAGGACCTGACAGAAAAGTAAGCAAGTGAACTGGAGCATAAAGGAGGAAAAAAGGGCACAGTTCAGTTAAATTCAGTCACTCAGTCGTGTCCGACTCTTTGCGACCCCATGAATTGTAGCATGCCAGGCCTCCCTGTCCATCACCAACTTCTGGAGTTCACTCAGACTCACGTCCATTGAGTCGGTGATGCCATCCAGCCATCTCATCCTCTGTCGTCCCCTTTTCCTCCTGCCCCCAATCCCTCCCAGCATCAGAGTCTTTTCCAATGAGTCAACTCTTCGCATGAGATGGCCAAAGTACTGGAGTTTCAGCTTTAGCATCATTCCTTCCAAAGAACACCCAGGACTGATCTCCTTTAGAATGGACTAGTTGGATCTCCTTGCAGTCCAAGGGACTCTCAAGAGTCTTCTCCAACATCACAGTTCAAAAGCATCAATTCTTCAGCGCTCAGCTTTCTTCACAGTCCAACTCTCACATCCATACATGACTACTGGAAAACCATAGCCTTGACTAGATGGACCTTTGTTGGCAAAGTAATGTTTCTGCTTTACCACTCAGCTATTCAGGAACAAGGGCCAATGTTGCTTGATCTTCCAGTGATCTTGTCATATTTTGAGAAAAGACATACATCTGGATTTTTCTGTGACTCCTCCCACTTTTCAGATGTTAACAGTACACTTAAAATAATTAGAACATTGTCCTCTTGGATTTTCCCCTGTGATGATCTTTGTCAGCAAGTGTTATTGCTTCCTGTAGAGTAGGTGATGGTGGGGGGTGGCCTGAGAAGCTTGTGGCATGGCTCTTACCTTCTCAAAGCACACAGTTTAGATGAGCCAGTGTGATGTGGATGGTTGGTACAAGTGCTAAAGACCACAGGAACCCTGTGGAGGTAGAAACCAACATGAGCCATACCATCCTGGGGAGAAGTCCTAGAGGAGATGGGACCTGCAGGGAACCTCAGAGGGCAGCAAGGGCCTGAGGCTCAGGGCACTGCAGGGGGCCAGGGAGGGCGATGGAGGGCAGAGGCAGGGTGACGGAAAGGTTTGAGGCCTTGAGATGGGTGAGCACGTGAGGAGACGGTGGAGGGCCTTGGAGCAGGTCTGTGCCCTACTGGGGATGCACTCTGAGCAAGTGATGCTGTGATAGAGCAGCAGGAGCTCCAGTCCCCCCCGCCACCTGAAGGATGACAGGAGAGGCGAGACCTGAGCATGAGGAGAACGAATCCTGGACTTCCGCAGCCGTCAAGGGTAAGGAGCAGGGTCTCAGCTGGGGCTTTGTTCCTCTCAGTGAAGTTAACTGTTATTCTCAGGAAGAAAAGGACAGGACCAGCCAGTCCGTCAGAAACCTTATTGACTCAGCCGTCAGAACACAGCCACACTACTACCTTGACCCGAGCCGCCATGCTGTTTTGCCTCAGTCATTCCAGGGGCCTCCTCGCTTCTTCCCTTGATCTTGTGCTCGCCTCTCTCTCTGTTCTCAGTAGAGTGATCCTGTTCAGACTCACGTCACTCTATGGCACCCCTCTGCTCAGAACTTGCAATGATTTCTTTTTCCTTACAGTAAAATATA
Source organism: Nanger dama (assembly GCA_917880005.1). Classification (NCBI taxonomy): domain Eukaryota; kingdom Metazoa; phylum Chordata; class Mammalia; order Artiodactyla; family Bovidae; genus Nanger; species Nanger dama. Next base: position 46,168,329 of record CAKJTW010000001.1, read on the forward strand.
CAAGCCCTTCTGGTTACCTGACCCACCGTAACGAGCCCCCTCCTTCCCCCTTGGACCTCATCACCTCACATTCTCCCCTGGGCTAAGTCCACTCCAGCCCCACTGGCCTTTGACCACACTGAGCACATGTCTGCCTCAGGGCTTGTACTTTTACTCTTTCTTCTTCCTGTATCCTTTCCCCCAGGTACCCACATGATGAACTTTCTCTTATGTAAACCTTTGCTCAGATGTTACCGTCCAGTGAAACCTACCTGCCTACCCTGATGGTATTGAATATTGCAAACTTTCTTGCCCCCCTCCTCCTCAGATCCCTCTCATCCTTCTTTATTTGTTTTCCTATAGAGCTTATACTTTTATAACACATTGTCTACTTACATTTTAAACGATTATCTTTCTGCTTCACTCTAACATAAATTTGTACGGTAGAAATTTGCTTAAATATAAATTGCAAAAGGCAGAGATTTGAGGGTTTGTATTCACTTATATATCCCCATCATCTAGAATAGTTGCTTGGTGGGGAGTGGGTGCCTGATAATGACTTGTTGCACGGATGAATAAGTGGCTTTCAAGAGGCACACAGTGTCTACTGCCTTGTCGTGTTTGTCACTGAGAATTAGAAAAAAATAAGCCCTGCCCTCAGAGTACATGGTCTAGTGGGGAGACGGCCAAGAATACAAAATATTGAGTTAATGCAGTGTGTCCAAAGTTCTGAGCAAACACAAGTAACAGTGCAGATTAAAGGTGAGTAGATCACTTGTCCTGCTTTACAGGTTTCATCTTCTAGAGAGGATGTGATGTAAGTTGAGAAGAAGAATGACCAGGACTGTGGTGATAGAGTGGAGAGGTTGGAAGTGACTGGGGGAGGGATCCTAGGGGTGGGAATAACAGGATTTGGTGAATGATGAGGAGCAGAGGGCTGATGGCCAGAGCTTGTAGGTGGTAATATTGTCTGTATTAAGAAAGGCAGGTAGAGGAGGCAAGGTTGGAAGTGGCCACTGGAGACCCCAGGAGGGATGTGATGGAGAATGAGAAATACAAGATAGTTCCAAGGTTTTGTATTTGGGAAGTTAGGAGGCTGTAGATTCCCATGTCCTAATCAGGGAAGTTGGAAAGGAAAATGTGTTTGCAGAACAGTAGGGGAAGTGATGTGTGTATCATATCAGACTCAGCTCCACGAGGGCAGGGATCTGGTTTAGTGACGTGTCTCTAGCATCTCGAATGGTGCCTGCTAAATAGTACAGTCTCAGTAAATGTTTATGGAATTGATAAATAACATAGTTAAATTTGGAGGATGTAAACAGTCATAAGGTCAGAAATTGTTGCTGCTTAAATTGATATTAAATACCTTTAAATGGTGCTGGTTTTGGTATTTCTTTTAAAAAGAGCTTTGGTAATCATTTTGTGGTTTACCAGATTTGGTGGACAGGCTCTTCTGTCCATGGGATTTTCCAAGCAAGAATACCAGAGTGGTTTGCCATTCATGTCCTTCTCCAGGGGATCTTTCCCACCCAGTGATCAAACCTGGGTCTCCTGCATTGCAGGTGGATTCTTTACCAAGTGAGCTGGTAGCTGGTAGCTCAGCTGGTAATCAGTTAGATACAGGATTTTTAAATGTTACATTTCACTGATGATATTCCTGGCCACAGACCTCATTTGAATAGAAGTCTTGATTTCAGTATGTGTCTGTGCATGTGTGTTTATTGAAGTATAAGTTTTCTTACAATATTAAATTAGTTTTAGGTATACAACACTGTTATTTTTTTAACCCATTTGATATCCAGAGTTGGCAGCACAAATGAACACAGCAGTAAGTAATCCTTCATGCAAAGACATGAATGTCTGCATGAAAAGGTACACATGAAATAGTGAGAATGTATTTTTTCACACTTGCCTTCCATTATGATAAATGTCAACTGAGTGTCCTGATGTTTTCTTGTGGTGATCTTTGTTGCAGTGCAAATTGCTTAAAAAAAAGAAAAGAAAAGAAAAGAAAAGCAGCTGAGGCTTAGTGTGACCCATTGCCAATGATTTTCTTTATGATTGTATTTGGTATGTGACAAAGTATTTCATAAAGACAGTGAAAATTATATACTTTTTTTGTTGTTATCAAAATGAGAGTGGTGCTGGGACATTGTTGAATGTAATATCCTTTCATTATAAAGAAAGTTAGTTAATTTTCAGAATAGTGAGAATTGAGTTATCAGTGTATTGTCAAGCCTCTGGCACTGGTCAGAATGAATGGAAGTAGAGCCCTGCCATAGCAGTGGTTCCAGCAGGGCAAGGGGCTGACTTGTGTCCCCCAAGATTCCTGTGTTGAAGGCCTAACCCTCAGTACTTTGGAATGTGATTGTATGTTTGGCGATAGGGTCTTTAGAGAAGCGGTTAAGTTAAAATGAGGTCATGGAGGTGGACTTTAATTCGTTATGACTGGTGTTCTTATAAGACAAGGAAATCTGGACACAGACACGTGTAGTGAGAAGACCAGGGCAGGAAATAGCAGGAAGGCAGCGTCTAGGCCAAGGAGAGAGGCCTTAGAACAGAGCAGCTTTGTCGCTAGTAACACCTTGATCTTAGACTTGGAGATCTCTGTCGTGTAAGCTGTGCCAGCTGTGGTGGCTAGTTAGGGCAGCCCTAGCAAACTAACACAGGCAGAAGCCAGGCTTGTTCAGGGAAGTGTCCACACCATCACTTCATCCATCACCTGGTTTCAACATCACAGTTTGGATGTCTGGAAGAGGATGATTCCCTGGGGCCCTGGTTATTGCCCAACAGAATGTGTCAATCTAAATGCCCATGGCATTGCCAGGCAGCTACAGTGATGATTCCTTGGTGTATTTATTCACTTCTGATTATTTTTGCTAGAAGCTGCCTGCCTCAACTGCATTGCCATTTCCCTCAGAAACTCATTGAAGAGTGTGAGATGAGGCAGAGGTGCTTATCTTACAACTTTCCGTGATTTGATGTCTCAGCTTCATTGCTGTGTGTATTCCAAGCTTTGCAGAATGGAGGAGAGGTCTGGGAAGACAGGGAGGCTTTGTGGACGGCCGCCTTTGCTGTGAATTGGACCCTGTGTGTGAGACACCGGGGTTTCAAGCCAAGTCCACTTTCTCAGGAGACCGTCTCTGGCATCATGAAATTCAAGCGAAGCTTAATTTAATCCGTGGTTTTCACAGTCAGTCTGTAGGCTGTGTTGCTTACAGTAGGGGTTGGAAAACCATTGGCTTCCTTTGGCCTGATTGAATTTGATTTACTGGGAAAATTTGAGAAGCAGAGCACCAGAGGCATTGCAGAAAACTGAAAAAATTTGCACTCCACATTCCAATAGATCTGCTTGCACAATGAGTAGGGCAAGTGGAGTATGTAATCAATGAGTTTTGTTCCATGTCTCCTATGCTCAGAGAACACAGGGGGTGGGAACTTGTCTTCTTGAATTCTTTTTTGATTGGGTTGAGAGCATCTGAAGGGCTATTGTGATGTGTTCCCATCCTCTACAGCGTGTCCACGGTCCAGTAGGCATGCTTGATGTTAATACACCTCTTCCCTGTGTTGGCTGACATTTCTGAATGATAGCATGAAGAGTGCTTCTTCAGATTCCTTATTTTCATATATTTCTATTATGTAAGAGAGATGAGGCTATCATTATAAATGAGAGGAATTGAAAATCTTCTGCTTTAAGTTATGAAATAACATGTTTTGGCTATGTTACTGCCTGCCTGGCATTTTCAGTAAATTTTTATGGCTCATGGGGACAGGTGACCCTGAGTGCTAGAAGCACCTGCAGTCTAAATAGTTCTCATTCCAGGGCCCACACAACAGAGTGTGTTTGAGAGTACTTGGAAGCAAAGTTTGAGCAACACATTGTACACTTATTCAGGAAACATTGTACTGGAATCCACCTTGCCTCAAATCCTTGGGGAAGCCACTCTCCCTTCTGTCCTAAGATTTGGTTACAGTTCCCCCTCTCTGTAAAGGAAGAAAGAGCAGATTGAAATTTCTAAAACAGGCTGAAAAATGAAAATACTTAGATAAGGGAAAAGATGGTGACAGAGCTGGCATTTGAAGATGACCAAAATCTGTGTAGAAAGTCAGCCCTGAAAGGGTGCATTAGTAATGTTTATTCACCTAAATAAACTGTTTATCCAGCTTATTACTCTTTAACAAAGCAGTTATTCCATGCTTAATTAATTCTAGACTATATATCCAAGAGATTCATGGGCCAGAATGTATTTCATTTGTAGAAAAAACAAAAACCACCCTTAGAAAGGATGTAAATTGAAAAACTTATAGTGCAGAGGTCAAATCTTGGTCCACAGCCTGTTTTTATATGGTTCACAACTCTAGAATGGTTTTCACATTTTTTAAGTGTTTGAAAAAAATTAAAAGAATAGTAATATTTTGTGACCTGTGAAAGTTATACATAGTTCAGTGTTTATCAATCAAGTTTTATTGGCACATAGCTGTGCTTATTCACTGATGTATTGTTTTTGGCTCTTAACATCCTGCAACAGCAGAGTTGAGTAATTGTGACTGTCTGTGGCTTGCAGAGTGAAAGTTGCTTATTCTGGTGCTTTACAGAAAACCTTTGCCACTCAGGTTTAAACAGTTAGGTCTATTCATTTTTTAAAAATTATTATTATAATAATTATATTAGAAAATCTTCATGTAGGCTCACCTTTTAATTTACAGAATTCCTTCCATAGCATCTCTAAAGATGGCCATTGAAAATCTTGGTCACTGGAAATTTAGTTGCAGTCATCAGGAAAGCAGACCAGCAGTTTTTTATTTTTCTCTAACAAAATCATTTATTCAACAAAAATTTAGTGAGTGCAGACTGTGCACTACCCATTTTTCAAACAATAGGCATAAAGTGAAGTTGCTCATTCGTGTCTGACTCTTTGTGACCCCATGGACTGTAGCCCACCAGGCTCCTCCATCCATGAGAATCTCCAGGCAAGAATACTGGAGTGGGTTGCCATTTCCTTCCTCCAGGGGATCTTCCTAACCCAGGGATCGAACTTGCATGGGACCATGCATTCTCATGGGAGGAGATGGCCATAAACAGATAAATATATAGTGTATCAGGATAATAACCACGGTGTAGGAAAGTTAAGGGAAAGGAGAGAGCTAGAGGCAAGAGAAGACTGCCTAAGAGGTATTGTTATTGTTGTTGTTCAGTTGCTCAGTCATGTATGACTCTGTGACCCCATGGACTGCAGCATGACAGACTTACCTGTCCTTCACCATCTCCCAGAGCTTGCTCAAACTCATGTCCATTGATGCTATCAACTATCTCATCCTCTGTCGTCCCCTTCTCCTCCTGCCTTCAATCTTTGCCAGCATCAGGGTATTTTCTAATGAGTCAGCTCTTCGTATCAGGTGGCCAAAGTATTGGAACTTCAGCATCAGTCCTTCCAATGAATAGCAGGGTTGGTTTCCTTTAGGATTGACTGGTTGGATCTCCTTGAAGTCCAAGGGACTCTCAGGAGTCTTCTCCAACACCACAGTTCAGAAGTATCAATTTTTCGGTGCTCAGCTTTTTTTATGGTCCAACTCTCACATCCATACATGCCTATTGGAAAAACCATCGTTGTGACCATACGGACCTTAGTTGGCAAAGTAATATCTCTGCTTTTTAATATGTTGTCTAGGGTTTGTCCTAGCTTTTCTTTCAAGGAGCAAGCGTCTTTTAATTTCATGGCTGCAGTCACCATCCACAGTGATTTTGGAGCCTCAAAAAATAAAGTCTCTCACTGTTTCCATTGTTTCCCCTATTTGCCATGAAGTGATGGGACTGGACGCCATGATCTTCATTTTTGAATGTTGAGTTTTAAGCCGTCTTTTTCACTCTCCTCTTTCACCTTCATCAAGAGGCTCTTTAGTTCTTCACTTTCTGCCCTAAGGGTGGTGTCATCTGCATATCTGAGGTTACTGATATTTCTCCCAGCAATCTTGATTCCAGCATGTGCTTCATCCAGCCTGGCATTTCACATGATATACTCTGCATGTAAGTTAAGTAAGCAGAGTGACAACATACAGGCTTGAAATTCTCCTTCTCAATTTTGAACTGGAGGTGGTGAAGGTCTAAGGTCAACAAATACATGAAAATGTGATCACCATCACTAATGATCAGGGGGATACACATCAAAATCACAGTGAGATAATCACCTCACATCTGTAAGAATGGCTGTTATCAAAAAGACAAGCACCAGCAGGTGCTGGTGAGGATGTGGAGAAAAGGAAACCCTGAGCACTGTTGGTTGGCATGTAAGTTGGTACAGCCACTGTGCAAAACAGTATGACATTTCCTCAAAAATTAAAAACAGAACTACCATATTATCCAGCAACCTCACTTCTAGGTATATATCCCAAGGAGATTGAAACAGGGCCTTGAAGAGATATCTACATTCTCATGGTCATTGCAGTGTTAGTCACAGAGGCCAAGATATGAAATAGCCTAAATGTATGTCGACAGATGAATAGCTAAAGATGAAAAGATATTTTACATGGGTTACACATATATACACATACATATGTACACATGCATATACACATACACACATATACATACACACTTTGGAGGAGTATTCAGCCTTGAGTAAGAAGGAAATCCTACCATTTGTGACAATATGGATGGACCTTGAGGGTATTATGCTAAGTAAATTAAGTCAGACAAAGAAAGACAAATACTCTATGGTATCACGTAAATGTTGACTCAAAGAGAAAATTAGATTCAGAGAGTAGAACAGGGGCTGCAGGGGTGAGGTTTATTTCTGGGCTCACTATTCTGTTTCGTTTATCCTGGTGTCTGTTTTTATACCAGTACTCTGCTGTTCTGATTACTGGAGCTTTGTAATATAGTCTAAAGTCTGGAAGGATTATGCTTTCAGCTTTGTTCTTTTTCCTCAGTATTGCTTTGAGGAAGCATATTGTCAGCTTCCTGGAGCAAAGAACAGAGTGGAAAAGTGGAGGGGCAAATCGAATTTTAGATCTTAGGAGACACCTGTGACACTTTTTAAGAATGCCAACTTTGTTGCTTGCCTTCCTCTACTCTAACCCCACCCACGGATATGTTGTGGCTCAGTGCTTGGTGTGCACACACACACACCTCCTTTAGTTCCCTCTTCTATTCCCTGGTCACTTTTCTCATGAATGCAGAAGAGCAAGCCTATAATATATGCCATTGGACACCCAAGAAAGGGTTTGGAGAGACCCACAATCCTATCTTTCATTTCTGAAAAATTCAAAGCATATTATTATTGATGGTAAGATTGAACATTGTATTAGTTTTTAAAAGTCTCTTGTATAGTTGGACACGGAAGGAAAATTACAGTGAGACAGAAATTTAATACTTTGGTGAACTATATTCAGTTTTGGTTATTCTGGTTAAAAACAAACAAAGGAAGCATTGATTTTTTTAGCCTCTTTGATCCAAATGGTTTTAGTTTTCCACTGTTAGACATATTAAAACTTTGAAGACACAGAAGTACTATTCAGTAAACTGCTTCTTTCAGCAACTTCTGTGATGTCCTAGGGCACTGGAAGCCTTTGGTTTCCTTTCAAGGCAGGAACAGTTAACTCTGAATCAGTCCCTTTCTGTGCAAAGTCAGAACCTTTATATTTTGTACAGGGGAGCAGAGAAGAATTTTTTTTTAATGATTTAATATTTTAAAAATATTTGGCTTTTCATTCAACTTAGAGAATCCAAGTTCTAATAACACAATGGTCAATTTGGCCAACAAAGCTATAGAAAGAAGAATGCACACAAGCCAGTTTTAGGTGTTATTTTGTAGAGGGTGGTTCCTGTAGGAGGAACTCAAACTATATTTCTGGTAAAACTCATTTTCCTCTGCTCTTTTTCTGGAATCTGGATGGAAACCAAGACCTGTGGCACATTCCCTGAATGTTCATAGCCCCCAGTTGGAGGCCTAGCTGAGGACTCATGGGGAAAACAACACCCTCTCTTTTCTATTTATGGTTATCAGCCATGTTGTAAAACTTAATTTATTTTGCTTTAAGGTCAGTGCAAAATAGTTGTCTTGAACTTTTAGTTTTCAAGCACCAGAACAGGGTATGTTTTTGTTCCATGGCTTCTGCTCGTGGATAAGCTTTGCAACTCCGGATCATTTATGCGGTCATGGGCCACTGGGCCTAGGGAGCACCCAGCGTGGGAGGCATTGTGTCAACACGGGGCAGATGATGGGTGAGTGAGGCAGGGCCCTAGTCCTGAGTTGGTTTATGTGATTCTCCTCAGGAGATTGGATGCATGAACAGACATGTGGCCTGCACAGAAAGAGCGCCGCCAGAGACGAGGCAAGCACTGTGGACAAGCTCAGCGAGGGGCCCTGTCCTTCTGACTGAAGAGAGCAGTAGTACAGTGGGCTTTGAGCCAGGCCACGGAGACTCCCCAGTGGAGCAAAGTCACGCAGTGGTGTCTTTGAGTGAATTCTCACTTCAACTGTAAGCCTCAATTCTCCTCATTTATAAAATGGCGCCACTTTTTTGGACTGCACCATGTGGTGTGTCGGACCTTCGATCCTTGGCCAGGGATGGATCCTGTGCCTGGTGCAGTGGAAGGTGGAGCCTTAGCCAGCCAGGGGAATCCCTGGTGATGATACCTTTATCGCCCATCTTGCAGTGCTTGTATGAGACTTCCAAAATGTGCCGCGGTGAAATGCTCTCAATGTCGTTACTTCTTACTGCGGTTAACATTGTCAAATGGTGTGTTGAATATTTACGTGGCTGTGATGATCTGTAGTTTTCCAAAGTTAGATCTAAAAAGGAGATACTGTTACTCATGGTGACTTATTAGACTAACTCCCCATAGGAAGGTTTTTATATGTGGAAGTGTAGCTGATATCACACATGCAGTGAAGAGAGTCGTTGATTAAAGGGAGAGATGGTCTCTGGACAGTATCTGAAAGGCTGGGTTCTCTTTTTTAGGGAAGAATCAGGCATAGGATGGTTGGGTATGTTAATGTGTAGGTGCCTAAAGTTCTAGATTTGAGATGGCGATATAGCATGGGACTTGAAACTGTGATTCTTTAAGAAAACACAAACCAATGCTTAAAAAGAAATGGAACATCCTAGGGTTTTTCTGAGACTTTAAGAACTTGAGTTGATTTAGAGAAGTAGGAGATGTGGTAAATTCCTTCCTGGGTATGTTCATTAAAACACTGTGAATTAAGCTGGAGAACCTGGAGCCTGAAGCATGTTAGTGTTGTATGAGAAGGATATACATGTATGATACTAGGTTTAAAAACACGTTCCACACATTCAGTTGGAGATCCTAGTTCTGATTCGCTCCCCAAATCACATGTTATTAATACAATATTGATCCTTTTGCTAGAATGTCCTAACCACTTTTCTTTGAAATTGATGTTATAGGTAGTTTATGAGCCAATCAAGAAAACTGATCTCATAGTCACACTCTATTTTTCCTTTTCTAAAATAGACTTTTTTCTTTTGTAGAACAGTTTTAGATTTTCAGGCAGACGGGGATGGTAGTGCAGAGTTCTCATTAACCCTCTCATTCTATTTCCTCTATTATTAACATTTTTACATTCCTTTTATTGTTGTTCAGTCACTAAGTTGTGCCCAACTCTTTGTGACCCCAAGGACTACAGCACCCCAAGCTTCCTGTCCTTCACTATTTCCTAGAGTTTGCTCAAATTCCACTGAGTTGGTGATGCTGTCTAACCATCACAACCTCTGCCACTCTTTTCTCCTTTTGCCTTCAATCTTTCCCAGCCTCAGAGTCTTTACCAATGAGTTGACTCTTTACATCAGGTGGCCAGAGTATTGGAACTTCAGCATCAGTCTTTCCAGTGAATATCCAGGATTGATTAAAGTCCATGGTTTGTCCAGATTTCCTTTTACTTAAGTCAAAACTGTCCTTTTCACTTGAAACTTTCAGTTCAGTTCAGTTGCACAGTTGTGTCCAACTGTTTGCGACTCCATGAACTGCAGCACACCAAGCCTCCCTATCTATTACCAACTTCCAGAGTTTACTCAGACTCATGTCCATCGAGTCGGTGATGCCATCCAACCATCTCATCCTCTGCCGTCCCCTTCTCCTCCCGCCTTCAGTCTTTCCTAACATCACGGTCTTTTCTAATGAGTCAGTTCTTTGCATCAGGTGGCCAAAGTATTGGAGTTTTAGCTTTAGGATCAGTCCTTCCAGTGAATATTCAGGACTGATTTCCCTTACGATGGACTGGTTGGATCTCCTTGCAGTCCAAGGGACTCTCAAGAGTCTTTTCCAACACCACAGTTCAAAAGCATCAATTCTTTGGTGCTCAGCTTTCTTATTGTCCAACTTTTACATCCATACAGGACTACTGGAAAAACTATAGCCTTGACTAGACTGTTGTTGGCAAAGTAATGTCTCTGCTTTTTAATATGCTGTCTAGGTTGGTCGTAACTTTTCTTTCAAGCAGCAAGTGTTTTTAATTTCATGGCTGCAGTCACTGTCTGGAGTAATTTTGGAGCCCAAGACAAGAAAGTCAGCCACTGTTTCCTCATCTATTTACTATGAAGTGATGGGACCAGATGCTATGATCTTTGTTTTCTGAATGTTGAGTTTTACGCCAACTTTTTCACTCTCCTCTTTCACTTTGATCAAGAGGCTCTTTAGTGCTTCTTCACTTTCTGCCATAAGGGTGGTGTCATCTGCATATCTGAGGTTATTGGTATTTCTCCCGGCAATCTTGATTCCAGCTTGTGCTTCTTCCAGCCCAGCATTTCTCATGATGGACTCTGCATATAAGTTACATAAGCAGGGGGACAATATACAGCCTTGACATACTCCTTTTCCGATTTGGAACCAGTCTGTTTTTCCATGTCCAGTTCTAACTGTTGCTTCTTGACCTGCATACAGATTTCTGAGGAAGCAGGCCAAATGGTCTGCATTTCCACAGTTTATTGTGATCCACACAGTCAAAGGCTTTGGCATAGTCAGTAAAGCAGAAGTAGATGTTTTTCTGGAAATTCTTGCTTTTTCTATGATCCCATGAATGTTGGCAATTTGATCTCTGGTTCCTCTGCCTTTTCTAAATGCAGCTTGAGCATCTGGAAGTTCACAGTTCACGTACTGTTGAAGCCTGGCTTGGAGAATTTTTAGCATTACTTTGCTAGCATGTGAGATGAGTACAGTTGTGCAGTAGTTTGAGCATTCTTTGGCATTGCCTTTCTTTGGGATTGAAATGAAAGCTGACCTTTTCCAGTCCTATGGTCACTGCTGCATTTTCCAGATTTGCTATCATATTGAGTGTAGCACTTTCATAGCATCATCTTTTAGGATTTAAAATAGTTCAACAGGAATTCCATCACTTCCACTGGCTTTGTTCATAGTGATGCTTCCTAAGGACCACTTGACTTTGCATTCTAGGATGTCTGGCTCTAGGTGAGGGATCACACCATCATGATTATCTGGGTCGTGAAGCTCTTTTTTTATAGTTCTTCTATATATTCTTGCCACCTCTTCTTAATATCTTTTGCTTCTGTTAGGTCCATACCATTTCTGTCCTTTATCGAGCCTATGTTGGCATGAAATGTTCCGTTGGTATCTCTGATTTTCTTGAAAAGATCTCTAGTCTTTCCCATTCTATTGTTTCCATTTGTTTGCACTGATCACTGAGGGGGGCTTTCTTATCTCTCCTTGCTATTCTTTGGGACTCTGCATTCAAATGGATAGATCTTTCCTTTTCTCCTTTGCCTTTCCCTTCTCTTCTTTTCACAGCTATCTGTAAGGCCTCTTCAGACACCCATTTTGCCTTTTGCATTTCTTTTTCTTGAGGATGGTCTTGATCACTTCCTCCTGTACAGTGTCACAAACCTCCATCCATAGTTCTTCAGGCACTCTATCAGATCTAACTCCTTGAATCTGTTTGTCACTTCCACTGTATAGTCATAAGAGATTTGATTTAGGTCATATCTGAATGGTCTAGTGGTTTTCCCTACTGTCTTCAATTGAAGTCTACACATTTGGCAATAAGAAGTTCATGATCTGAGCCACAGTCAGCTCCCAGTCTTGTTTTCGCTGACTGAATAGAGAGTCTCATCTTTTGCTGCAAAGAATATAATCAATCTGATTTTGGTATTGACTATCTGGTTATGTCCATGTGTAGAGTCTTCTCTTGTGTTATTGGAAGAGGGTGTTTGCTATGACCAGTCTGTTCTCTTGGCAAAACTCTATTAGCCTTTGTCCTGCTTCATTCTGTACTCCAAAGCCAAGTTTGCCTGTTTCTCTAGGTATTTCTTGACTAACTACTTTTGCATTCCAGTCCCCTATAATGAAAAGGACATCTTTTTGGGTGTGCATTCTAGAATGTCTGGTAGGTCTTCATAGAACCATTCAATTTCCACTTCTTCAGCATTACTGTTCAGTAATAGACTTGGACATAGACTTGGATTACTGTGATCTTGAATGGTTTGCTCTGGAAATGAGCAGATATCATTCTGTCATTTTTGAGATTGCATCCAAGTACTGCATTTCAGACTCTTTTGTTGACTATGATGGCTACTCCATTTCTTCTAAGGGATTCTTGCTCACAGTAGTAGATATAATGGTCATCTGAGTTAAATTTATCCATTCCAGTCTATTTTAGTTTGCTGATTACTAAAATGATGATGTTCACAACTTTACCCCATCACATAGGGCAGGTGTTTCGGAATAATAGTGGCTTTTCAATGATTATTGGTTGAGTGAATAAATAAATAATATGCTCTACCTGCCCTTAAATTGTTATTAGGGAAGGATCAGGCCACCGTGCTGATGACATGCACACGAATGCTTAAGAGTTTGAATGCAAATAGGCTATGTTTGAATGAAGCCTCGCACTGCTGCTTACGAACCCTGTGAATAAGTCACCCAGCCTCTCATACCTCTTTTCTCACCTGTGGAAAGAGGATAATGACAATTCCTACCTCAGTGGGGTAGGAAGAGAGGAGAGAATGCACGTGAGAACATGTGACCACAGCCTCACATGTGGGAAGCATTCAGTAAAGGTCAGAGTCAGTGTTTATCTTGGAGGATGGAATGTGATAAGTGTGATGAGAGGTACAAGGTGTCATAGGTAGTTAGAAAAGGGGAGATGCATCAAGTTGGGCAGAGGTTAGGAAAGAGGAGGTAGCATTTGAGATTGACCTGAAAGAATAAATTAGCCTTCACCAGAGGTAAAAGTGACTAGAGGGAGAAAATTGAGAGCACGTAATACGCAAAGTTACAGAGGTAGAAGATGTGAGAGAGGTCTTCTGGAGAAAAGACTGTGGTCTAATATGCCAAGACAGGGTAGATAAAACTATTAGGGCCATATGTGTTTTTGATATAAATTTAAACTTTTACTTCTAAAATTTGTCAAATAGAAAAACAGTGTAAAGAATACTGCAATAAACACCCATAGAACCCCTATCTAATTTTAGTGATTATTAACATTTTTCCTATTTACTTTATGTGTATAAATTTACATATATTATTTTCTGCTGAACCACTTAAAAATAAATTTTAGAATTCATGGCATTTTACCCTAAATACTTTAGCATGCATTTCCCAAAAATACAGAAGCTACCTTACATAAAGGCAGTACTATTATGATGACCAGCAAAATAAATAATAATCCCCAAATATCATTTATTATCAATCCATAGTCAGACTTCCCAGAGACTTAGTCTTCTAAGTCTTTAGCATTAAAAACATTTTAAAAAACCAGAATACAAGCTAAAGACCACATATTACATTTTATTTGTCATGCTTCCTAAGTCTCTTTAAATCTAAAATTCCAACTAAGATATTAGGACTTGTAGGCTTTGGATCACTAAGAAGATTATGATGCTTTATCCCTTGCCATCTACAATTCCTGTAATTCAAAATAAAAACAATTATAATTTCAATAAAAGAAGTGTAAGGAAGTCCAAGTAGATTTCAGATTTTTTTCCTCCCATCAAGACGATGACTTTGACATTACTTTTGAAATCTCAAATGATCACATTTTTAGACATCTCAGCGTATGTTTATTTGCCTTGAATGGTCCAGCTCTAGACTCACAGGATTCAGCAAAGAAACAGTGACTCACTGTTTTCAGTTGAGCTGAATGTCTAGCATGTCTAAACTTTACAGATATGAAACCACATTCTTAATAGACACACAGAAGTGGTTTTTAGTCCTAGTGTATGTATAAGCCTTCCAGGCACTAAGTTCCCGTCCTTTCAGGTAATTTCACAGTGAGTTTCACAATATTTCTTTACGGGGAAAAGGTCTTTTAGAACTGTGGGTTGGAAAACAGAATGCAGAACCTTGTACATCCTGCTTTAACCAGGAACACTCTGGTTCCAGAGGAGCGGTACTTGGACGCCTCCTTTGTTTCTGTCACTTCACAGACACCTGTGGCCTGGGCAAGTGTCTGGAATAGCTGCAGGTACAGAGTGGTTATGAGGGGGGCTGCCTGCCAGGGCTGCAACTTCTATAGCTGATAGACTAAACCTGGCATCCTTTGAAACTCCATGGAAGAGAAGGAGTCAGGTATTTGGGGAGTGCTTTCCTGCAAAGATGCATCCTGTAATTGCCTTTTCCTAATGATCTCCCCTTGTTACACTTTGGAAGGAAGCTCCTCTGAGACCATTTCTTTCCACCTCACTTGCAGGTGCCTGGAGAGTGCCACTCTAATTTATTCCACTTAGCCTTGTCGGGGAACCCAGCCCACCCTGCCTCTGCTGGGAGAATGCGTTTCCATCTTCATTTCAACTTCACGAGGTTCTATTGACCCACTTAGACAAGGTTCATTGTAGCGCCTGCTTGGTTTTTCTCCTGTCCTTAATTTGGTCTGCCTTTTATTGTCTTCTACCTGAATGAATTCTTTCTCTTTCTTTTAAGGGAAAGGAACCTGAGAAAACAATGCTTGTGGTGGTGACTGCTTGTTAAGGGTAATTACTATTTTATGTTAATCTACATGTTAAAATGAGCAGACAGAGAATTGCTAAATTCACCATCTTGTTATTTCCCAAGTCTGGTCCTTTTAAGTATATTTGTTGCTTAAACAAAGATGTAGTCAAGCAGAGTAGAAGTGTCCAAATGGAGAGTTTTTATGCATGTGTATATATAGAATTTAAAATTTTTATTTCCATCAGCAAGAGTTATTATAGAATACTTGGAAATTATAGAAAAGTGGAAAGAAGAAACCCAGAGATAACTAGCATTAACACTGTGAATTCATGTCTCGTCATTTAGCCTACATGCTATTTCTCTTTTAAGAGAAATGGGAACAGCTTCACTATTACAGTCTAGGACTTCTGTTCCTTAAAAGTGTGGTCCATAGATCAGCAGCACAGACATCTCTTGGGAGCTTGTTGCTGCTACTGCTGCTAAGTCGCTTCAGTCATGTCCGACCCTGTGTGACCCCACAGACGGCAGCCCACCAGGCTCCGCCATCCCTGGGATTCTCCAGGCAAGAACACTGGAGTGGATTGCCATTTCCTTCTCCAATGCATGAAAGTGAAAAGTGAAAGAAGTCGCTCAGTCGTGTCCAACTCTTAGCGACCCCATGGACTGCAGCCAACCAGGCTCTTCCATCCATGGGATTTTCCAGGCAAGAGTACTGGAGTGGGGTGCCATTGCCTTCTCCATGGGAGCTTGTTGGAAATACAGAATCTTGGTTAGCCTCTTGTTTGCATCCTTTATCCCCCCACACCCAAAAAGAAATACAGAATTTCAGACTGTACTACAATATGCTATGTGTATGCTAAGTCGCTTCAGTTGTGACCAGCTCTGTATTGGTCTACACGGACTGTAGCCCGCCAGGCTCCTCTGTCCATGGGATTCTTCAGGCAATAATACAGGAGTGGGGTGCTGTGCCCTCCTCCTGGGGATCTTTCCAACCTAGGGATCAAACCTCCATCTCTTATGTCTCCTGCATTGGCAGGCGGGTTCTTTACCACTAGTGCCACCTGGGAAGCCCTATGATATACTGAATTGTAATTTGTATTGATATTTTATATATGTTAAAATTCAGAAGCACTTCTCCTGAACACAGTATACCTGGGACAGCAGATGAAGTGAGAAGGACCCAAAGACCAAGACTGTTTATCTCCATTTTGCCACTGTCACTCTTTCTTAAAATAATTTCCTCAGTATGTGATAATGATAAAAGTGGAGATCAATTTTCTAGCGAGACATAGCAGCCTTGATAAGGAACCCAGCTGTCTCATGCATAAACATTTCATTTGGTGAACATTCATTAAGTGCCTACTGTGTTTTGGGGCACAAACACCGCGGTTAGGCGTGCCTGTACTGCAGTAGAAGCGTTCAGAGGGCAAGGAGGAGGGGCACAAGAGGAGGCTGGAAGTCAGAAAGAAAAATGGTTTCTGAGCTGAGTCTTGAAATATAATTCCGTGAACATGAATTATGAGTGTTGCTAGACTCTGGAGAGAGTGCAGAGCCAGATAAAATGATCCCTTTCTTCAAGGAGTCTGTGCTTGATTTAAGGACAGGGGACAGTGTTTAAAATGATAAATAAAATCTGAAGCACCTTGGTATTAGGGTAGATCAACTTTGTGACCTCATACAAGTTATTTCACCTGATTATCCATTCTGTAAATAGCAAAATAATAAAGTACTTCACAGAATTACAGTGGTTTTTTAAAAATCAGGTGACATAATAAAGCTGTTACCTACAGTGAGTGTGGAATTGGTTCTGTGTGGCAAAAATATTGTGAAAGTGCCAAGTAAGTGCCGTAGATAAAAATACTGAGGAGAAACAGAGAAAAGAGAGGCCATTTCTGCCTGGACTGCGTGAGGCCTTGTGGCTAATATGGCCCTGAGTATGTGAATGAGGAAGACAGGGCAGGTGGGAACTGAAGTAAAGACGAAACTGCACTTTTGAGACTGGATGGACCAAAAAGTGCAGAAGGAAGCAGCAACCCACTCCAGTATTCTGGCCTGGGAGATCCCATGGACAGAGGAGCCTGGCAGGCTACAGCCCTTGGGGTCGCAAAGAGTGGGACACGACTTAGTGACTAAACAACAACAAAGAAGAAAGGTGAGAAAACACAGGGTCGGGTTTGGTGGTGGAGAACTCTGTTTCCAACACATTCAGTTTGAGGAGGTGCTGAAAGTGGCAAGCCTGGGGTGCTAGTTTGCTCAGATGGATGGTTAGTTATTCAGATGCATGCCCCTGTTCTAGGCTTGGCCAGGGCTGAGCGTGAAATGAAATGCTCAGCTTCCCTGGTTCTGGTGTTTAGTTAGTTTTCATCTTGCAGTGGGACTCTTTCTCACTCATTGGAAAAGTTTACATCTACCCAGGGACATCAGGAAGGAAAACAGGCATAATTTTTAAAACCTTGGAACTTAACCTCTTCTTCAATAGAAGAGGTGTGGAAAAGAACTGAACGGTGCCTAGTTTTTATCCGTTGTCATCCTCTTCCTTAGGTTTCTTTTCTTTTTAAATCTTTTTCCTTCAACCTAATGACTATTAACTGCTACAGAAGAAAACTGAATTGGAGAAAGTTTTTTTTTTTTTTTTTTTTGGTATAGACTAAATGCTGTAATTTTGTGTTACAAAAATAAATCTTTGTGTCAGTTTCAACCATAAGCACCTATATTATTTCTATTTATATGGAGTAGACCTAACCTATAAGTAACCATAGTTACTGGCTTTTATAGGTTATAGCTTGCCATATAAAATGCTTACATTTTGCCAAATTTGTTTTCTATTTCTTTCTGTCTCTGAATACATATACTTTAAAAATACTTTCGCTGAACTATTTAATTAATTATAGAGGTCATGCATGACCCTTTACCCCAATTACTTTCACATGTTATTTCACAAGCACAAAAATATTTTCCCACACAGCCCATAATACCGATTCAGATTTCCCCAGTTATTCCAGTAATGTCTTTTATAACCCTTCTCCTCATCCAAAGTTCACCAACAATCATTCATTTCATTTTGTCTCTTCTCCTTTCATCCAGAACAGTCACCCTGTTTTCATTTATTTTTGTCACTCGTGGTACTGATATTTTGGAAAATTCCAAGATAATTTTCTTATAGAAAGTACCACAGTCTGAGCTTGATTGTTAATTTATGATAAGATACAGATTAAGCATTTTGACAGACATAACATAGTGGAGACATGTGGCATCCAGTTACCCTCTGATTGATTATACCAGCCATCACTTGTGTAAGGTGGTCTGCCAGAGCTCTCCATTATAAGGATACCTTTTCCCCTAGGTAAGTGATAAGTAATCCGAAGGGTGATACTCTGAGACTGTGTGAGTATCCTGTTCCACAGCAACCCTTCCCCTAATGGTCTTCATGTCTATTAATGAGCCTTGGCTGAATCAATCATTGCGTTGGTGGTTGCAAAGTGGGATTTTCTGTTTCTGCTGTTCCTTTGGTGTTTGTTAGCTGGCTGTCTTTGTAAAGAGCATTCCAATATCCCCCTTTGCATGAAGATCTGTGGATTTATGGTTCCCTTTTAAAGTTGAACGTGTTACAATTTATCCATATCATTCTTTTCCTTGTTCAGACTGTACCACATGTGCCTAGTGGGAGCCCCCTCAAGGCAGCTCCTTTGTCCTGTGTCATGTCTGCATTAATATTTGAGCACTTCTTGCTTTCTGGCATAGTGAGAGGTTCTAGGCTTATATTGTACTTTCCTTACCCTCCAGGCGTGGATTCAACTATTTCTCCAGTGAGTTACAGTATTGAGAAAGGCAGGATCTGGGTATTCAAGCTTTTCTCTAAAAATGAATATAATCCAGAGAAAGTTAAAATTCATGAATCATTTGTTTAAACTCCCTCAATGTCCAGTTTTGCTGAAATATTCACATGGAGTCATCAGGAGTCTAGGAGTTGGAAGGGAAGAACCAGTGAAAGGAAGAGGCCATGGAAATTAAAGGTCACTGGGCTTTGGACCAGAGGTGGCTCAGTGATGCAAAAGGGGGAGTGAGATAATGCCAAGACCAATTTAGATTATGTTGGAATTCTGCCCAGGGAGTGACTAGAGAGCCTGAGAAAATAATTTCTGCTTATTTTCCAGGTAGACTCTGAAAATTGGTTGCCCTTTTTATATCCAGTAATGCTGAGAGAGTGTATCCCCTGAGCTACACGTATGCTAATTCTTAGAGCAGTTTAAGAAATATGGTTTCCATACTGAGAATCCCTTAGTGTGAGGTGTGTACAGGTAAATGTATATTTCAGCATGTCTTCTTGTAAAAATTGAAACTCAGTTTTTATTTTTAACACTCCTAATTAAAAACAATATTTGAATTTACTTGTTGATTATAATATTTGGTTGCAAATTATTAAAGGTGCATATGTGCAGCATTTTAGGCAGCAACTTATAAAACATAGAAGCCAAGAATTTCTAAGTTATTTTCTAAAGTAATCAACATGCATTTAATAAAATGAAGACTTTGCTCTTGAATTTGAATCGACTGATTTTTCTGGAATTCAGTATCACCTCTGTGATCTCTCTTTGTAGATAGCACAATTAAAATGTTCAATTTGCCTTTTCTATTCTATGAAACAAAACAAAACATGAAGCCAGTAGTTAATTATTTCCATATGATGGGGAGCTTTGAAAATGCTTAAAAATACAAAAGCAAATTTGAAACAGAAGGGTTTTGATTTTGTTTGTTTTTCATTTTAGTCAACATTTTTGAAAGTTAAGAAAAAGGACAGACTAGTACATCTATGTGCAATAGGACTATGGTTATTATTCAGATGTATATATTACATGTTACAGACGCTTTGTAATTTTGTGAAATAGCACCCCTCCTGCCCCTGATTTTTTTTTAATTAAAGCATTAAATTGTACAAATTACAAATCTGTTCCAAAATATACTTACATTAAATAAAATAAAGCATTTCAGTAAGAAATCTACAGTGAATGACTACATTCTGGGAAGCTTTGCGACACCTAGGCAGGGCCGACATTCGTGGGAGGAGCTAAGAGACTTCGCACCAATCACAACAGTTCGTAGTGGGTTTCTGACGGCCAATCTGCGGGCTACGCTGAGCGTCAGCATCACCTGTGCAGGACTGACGGGGGAGGGGAGAAGCAGCACTAGCCTCGACGCTGAGTTCATTTTCAGTTCATTCTCAATAGCCTGTACAGTACAGTTTCAAACAAGTAAACACGTTAAGGTAAGCAGACAACTCTTTAGAACTCCAGACACATTTTCTGGCTGTATCTATTTGGAATTCTCCTGCTACAATGGGCGGTCGTGAAAAGGTTCTTCCTCAGGACAACAGGGTCACAGGACTCGGATAAGGGAGCCGAGGATGGGGGAGAGGCTCCTCTGGTTGCAGGTGGAGCCCATCTTCTCATGCACAGTCCGAGGCCCTGCGGTCCTCTCCCCGTGTCATCTGACGTAGTGCTTAATGTAGTCCTCCATTTTATTCCGAAAGTCCCCTTTGTCTCGCAAATGATGTTCCGCAGCGTCAATATTCAGTGGATCATCAAAATTCAACACATCAGTAAACAAAGAGTTTAATCCTCAAACAACATCCTTCAGCGTCCTTGTGAGGGCCCACCCGGTGCCATCGATTGGGTGTTCTCTCAGTTAAGTTGCTCAGTCGTGTCCGATTCTTTGCGACCCCATGAATCACAGCATGCCAGGCCTCCCTGTCCATCACCAACTCCCGGAGTTCATTCAGACTCACGTCCATCGAGTCAGTGATGCCATCTAGCCATCTTATCCTCTGTCGTCCCCTTCTCCTCCTGCCCCCAATCCCTTCCAGCATCAGAGTCTTTTCCAATGAGTCAACTCTTTGCATGAGGTGGCCAAAGTGCTGGAGTTTCAGCTTTAGCATCATTCCTTCCAAAGAATACCCAGGACTAATCTCCTTCCAGAATGGACTGGTTGGATCTCCCTTGCAGTCCAAGTGACTCTCAAGAATCTTCTCCAACACCACAGTTCAAACCCATCAATTCTTCAGCTCTCAGCTTTCTTCACAGTCCAACTCTCACATCCATACATGACCACTGGAAAAACCATAGCCTTGACTAGATGGACCTTTGTTGGCAAAGTAAGTCTCTGCTTTTCAATATGCTATCTAGGTTGGTCATAACTTTTCTTCCAAGGAGTAAGCGTTTTTAATTTCATGGATGCAGTCACCATCTGCAGTGATTTGGGGGCCCAAAAAAAAAAGTCTGGCACTGTACATATCTCACCGGTCTCGGTGATGTTGGGGTGCCAGGTCCTGGTCAAGCATTTCACTTTGGGAGGCTTGGTTTGAGGAGCATGACAGTCATCTCTCAGAATCTCACCAGACACAAAATCTTTGCAATGAAAATTTTTATCTTTGAGATGAAATCTAGAGAATATGTCACCATCCAAATCTTCTGTAATTTTTCTAGTACTCTAATAGTGTCACCTTTCGAATCACCATGTTGTATGCATCAGAAACTTCAGTTTCAAACTGAAATTTTCCACCCTGGTGGTAACCCTCATCTGGGGTGACAGTTAGCTGAAAGCAGTGAAGCTTGTTTGGATCAGGAAAATGCACTTTACACGTACAAGGTAAATTAGCTTCAAGTTCTGCAACCTCTTTAACAAGCAGCCTGTCCTTCACAGACACCCGCCAAGTGGAGTCAGAGGCTGTGGCTGATGCCCAGGACCCTTTGAGACCATCATCCCTCTTCAGCTTGCTTGCCAGCATCAGCGTCACTGCTGCCTTTTTCCTGGGCACCCCGAGACAGGCAAGGCAGCCCGGCGCCCAACACCATGCCCCAGCCGGCCTGCAGCAGCCAGACGCAGCCCCCTCACAACCAGCACCAGCTCCGGGCGGCGGGCCTGCTCCTGATTTTTAACCCTCAGTACATTCTTGAGAATGGAGAGGGGTACTAAAGCAATTATGCCAAATAGTTACCTGGTATTTGATAAGCTAGTAAGGTTACACTGAAAATGAAAAGAGGCACGTTGTTTAAATATGCTGCTGGCCACCATAAGTAAGTGAACTCAAGTGTATGGTGGCCAAATTGCCCTACATTAGCCCTTGACTCCTGAGTACTTTCTACATTCAGGTCTTACGGGATTTCAGTACATGGGATTAAACTAAGCAGACTGATGACTACGGAATGACTATTTTTGGCAAATGAGTTATTTTCAAAGCCCAGTTTTATGGTTATCGGGATAATTGTAATATAACTGAGTTCTTTCAGAGGTCATAAAGATCCAGCTCTCTTTTCTTACTTTCTGTTGAAAACTCCTTTAGTGAGGCATTCATCCCCATAACCAAAGCCATTGCTTCTTGTATTTCTTTAATCTTGATCTCGTTTGAAAGGAGTTATATCCAGAGCTCAGTTTCTTCATCCATAACTAAATTTCTTTTGGACATTAAGACAGCTTGTATGTAATTATATAATTAAAAATCTTCCTTAATCTGGATTTTACTAAATCCATAACTGTTTTAGCCAGTAGAAACAAATTATATTTTGGCTTTTCTAACTGATTTATATACTTTGAGCATCTCTTTGGGGACTGTATTTGCCTTTGAATTATGAGATAGAAAATACTGTCTGTGACTGTCAATGCTTGTGGAGGTAGCATCTGGTGTCCTTGTTCTAGGGCTGATGTTCATTTTACTGGCTGGATTCACATTTGAAATTAAAGTGGGATAAAAAGAGTTTTTTTCCCACCAGATGCCTTCATCCTATTTTTATATAGCATATTGTTATTTCTAACTGTAAAAGTAGACATGATTATTGTGGAAAATTTGGATACCACAGGAAAATATGATGAAAGTAAAAATTATTCTTCTCTATTTTTGTTATCTTTAATTAGCAACTATTCAAATATTGACTTGTTTTCAGTCTTTTTTCTAGATATAGATACTTTAAAAAAATTGGGATCACATTGAACGTATCATCCATCCTGTAGCCAGCACTCCCCAGTGAACACTGGTTAGAAACATTTTCTCATTTTGTTAAGTATCTTACATATTTAAAAAACCTGTTTATCTGTTGCCAAACGTTTGTTTTAAAATTGCTTAATATGTAATTGTAATGGAAAACTTTTTGTACGTATCTTTATGTACATCTTGGACTTTTTTAAAGGATAAATTCAATCTTTTAAAGATTTATTGGTTTCAAGGAATGACAGGTAATTCAGTTTGTCCTCTCTAGCAATTCCGGATAAGTCCTCCTCTGCAAGAATCTGACTTTAAAACACCATCATGTTGGTCTCTCCAGAATGGTGTGCCTTATTTATTAACAAGACCATCAGGGAACTTCTAATAAATAAATTTTTCATGTAACTGGAACACCCTTAGAAGTGTTCATAGTAGGTTACTGTAGAACCTAAAATGTGAGTGAGATTCTTTCTAAAATTGTATGACATATATTTAGAGAAGGAAATGGCAACCCACTCCAGTAGTCTTGCCTGGAGAATCCCATGGACAAAAGATCCTGGTGGGCTACAGTCCATGGGGTTGCAGAGAGTCAGACGCGGCTGAGCGACTAACACACACACATGACATACATTGCTATTGTCTTTAGCATAATGAAAGTATGTGAAAATCATAACTCCTCTCATTTAAATCATAAGCATCATGAACAGTGGTTATTAAACAGTCAGTTCTGCTAAAGTGCAATACATGTGTTTCTAAAAACTGTCATGCTATGCAGAATCATAACATGCTGCCTCACCACCCTGCCCCGCCCCCCGCAACCAGTGCTTAAGGGAAAAGTGGGATTAGGGACATACACACAAAAACCTTTCTCGGTGACATGTTAAAAAAAAATAGAATGGGAACTGGAGAAAAATTGGAGCACAATTTTACACATATTTGTTGGGTTAAGAAATAAATAGATAAAAGTACAATACAGCGTTTTACCTTGAGGAAACCCTGACTCTTCCTGTGGACGGAGGCCCTGGAAGGGTTATAGCTTGTGAGTCATTGTGAGGTGATGGCAGTGGGGGTAGCCTGAAATCAGAAGCTGGGTTGGGATACCGGGTGCGGCGGACCGTGGCTTGGCACCCTTGTGGGGAGCTGAGATCGCTGGCAGGTGTTTGAGGTGTGGCTCTGTGCATTCTGTGTAACCTTAGGCAGCAGAGTTCTGCCCCTTGCAGAATTCTGCCATTGCCATGTGTTTCTTGCAGTGTGAAATCATGCCTAAACAAATGTGAAATTCGAGTTATGCTGAAGTTGTTCCCTATGATATCAAACACGAGAGTTAGAGGAGAACTGAGTGTACCATGTGGTACACCATGTGGTATCTCAGGGATATTCGTGTAAAAACAGAAAAGCCTGGCTTAAGAGTCCACACCGTGTAATGTAACAATAACAGTACAACAGTAATAGTACTCTAACGTGTAACAGTGACAGTAATAAATGATGCCTGTTGATGTTTGTGGGTTTCTGACTGCCTGTGGTGACAGTACTTCCTGCCTCCTCCTAATGGACCTATTTCTCAATCTCTTACGGCTTTTAAACGAGTTTATCACACTTCTTAGAATAACGTCTTGTGTGAAGCCCGGTCAATGTGGGAGAGCCTGACAGGTTTAGACTTCAAATTATGATTTACCTGTGGTGTCTGTTATACCTACTGAAACTCGTTTATCTTATGAATGAGTTACTACCTGTGTATTCGTTTGCAAGATTGTGAGAGGAAGTAACTGATGTTTTAAGTGAGATCATCATCACACAGAACTTTCAGATTTTCTGTTTCACTAGAAAAAAGTTAACAAAACTCTTCTCATTCCCACCTGCAAAAGTAAAGTGTGCTTAAGTGGGTACACCTGACGGGCATTTATAAGTTGTTGATGAATTTCTTAAGTTGTTATTGTTCACGTCTATTTACAACCCGCTTCTGTGTTTGTGAGATGAGCTCATCTCTGGAAGGTGGAGCAGGCAAGTGTGATTTCAGAAGACCTTCCCTCCCAAGTCGCAGTATAATTAGAAGTCCAGATCCTCCCTCAGTTGCTTTTTATGACTCCCTGAGAAGGACATTTTTACCGTGAATGGCTGCCAAGATGCCTTGCTGGTTCCTGCTTCAGTAACTTTAATAAGGTGACAAGTCAAAACACCATTGAGATTTAGCAAGTCTCGTTAGTATTGTTCTGAATGAAAAGTAGATAACGCAGTTCATCATTTAGATAGTCCAGTGAAATCTGTATTTTAATTATGCATAGAGACTCTGAATAGCAATGTGGTATTCTGATTTTTGATTTCTAATCTGACTGTTAACTTTTTGTCTCTGCACAATTTCTAGATATATTTGGGCTGCCTGACCTCACTGAGTCATTGCTAGTAATTAACAGGACTTTGTGAGAAAAGGGAACTTGCCTTCTGAGCTTCGTACCAAAGACCTGGGAAAAGTAAGTGTTTTTCTAACTTGCTTTTAAAAAAATTCTGCTTAATTTCTCTCAGAAAGTTAACAATGTGTCTGTCACTTTTCTACTTCCTTTCTTTCCTGGCTTTATAAGTCTTATATGCGCTTAGGGCTTGAAACATGGAAAGGGACTCAGGAACCTTAAAAAAAAAAAAAAAAACCTTCCAAGATATTAGGATGATTTTCTGCATTGTGCCATTTCTTTGGGATTTCATAAGCTGAGTCCTTAAGGTTGTGATAAAATCTTTTACCAGGTGTTCAGAGGATAAATTCTAAAGGTAAGAGTGTAATATGGTGTGATAGAAAACTGAGTCCTGTTTTCTGAGCTTCAGGTATTTTAGACTTTTAAATAAGCTCTTTGGTTCTGAATTCTTTAGGATAAGAATGAAATCCATTTGGTCCTTTTCTTGTCTGGAAAGGAAAATAAAATTGAAAATCATGTGTTCAGTAAGTCCCTCATGTAGCTTGGCCTTGGAAGAAGGCCTACACCTGTCAGTTTAATTATTTTACAACTTAGAGAAACTTGAAGATAGTTTGAGACACCTGTAGGAAGACCTTGACTGAAAAACTTACTTGGTGCCATAAAGTTCAGTTTTATTCCCTGACCTTTTTGAAAAGAAAGGTAAAATGGGCCCTAAAAATAATAAAATCAGTCTGCTTTCTTATCGATATTACTTGGAAATATGAGCGGCCCTAAGAATGTGAACAAAATAGCACACACACACTCATGCACACTCACACGTGCTCACCCACACCTCCTTTCTGGTGTGTTCCAAAAGCAATCTCATTGGCAATAGGAACTGTTTGCTCATTAAATCACTATGTAGTTTTCTAAACTTTATATCTTTTGTATATTCCAACTCCTCTACGTTTCTGACAGTACAAATGAGATAGTTGAAACATTCCTAAAACAAAACAAGATAAAAACCTTCCTCTAGAAGGTTCATAGAAACATTAAACAGTAAGATCAGATTTTATTGTTATGTTGTTTGTCATGTAAATTTATTTATAACTAAATTGTTATATGGAAATCATTGTTATATGGAAATAATTATAGTAAGGTAAGTTATGACTCTTTTGAAGTTAAGTAAGATAGTCATACTGAAAAAATATTATACACACCACAGAATATATGCACACACTGCAAAAACACTTTCTGAGAGCTAGGAAGTCTCTGCTAAAATATAAACTCATCAAAAGCAAGGACTTTGAAAATTTTCTCCAAAAACACTTTTCTGTTTATAGTGAAATATTGGTAGTAGTGATATACTGTGGTATTTTAAAAAATGTCAGTGGAATTTAAAAAAATAATAGTAATATGTTTATTAATAGTTGAGTTTTTTAGTTTGTATTCACATATTGACCTTAAAATAATGGAAATCCTATGTGGTCTGGTTGTTGTTCCATCCTGGAAGGATATTTGAAAGAGGATTATGTTGAAAGTCACCAATCTGTTCACAGAAGTGGAACGAAAAGAGCAGAAGATTAATTCTCTGGGCTTTAGGATCTCAATATTTGCAGTGGTGTTTGGATTGGAAATATAACAGCCCCAGAAAGTGAGCTACTTAGACTGCCTTTCAAATGATTTAGCATTTCTTTAAAATTTTATATAGTCCCTGGTGAAATATTTTCCTTCTGTTACACCAAATATTCCCTTTGTGACACTGCTGTAAAAGTTACTTTTCCATTTTGTAGAAGCAAGGCATTGGTAGGACCTTTGATCACCATAATAAACTAAAAACAGTCCCTGTGGCACCAGAGGGGCCACAGCAGAAGCTTACTGAAACTGATGTCATAGGTGAAAATTTGTATGCAGAGGATGTTCACAGGTGACTCTTAAGTTTTAAAAAAAGGGGACTATAATGTGGATGCTACACATAAATCTAGTCGTGAAGAACTAGTTGTTGGAAGTAAACAAGGGAGAGGGCAGGGCAGAGAGAGAGAGAGAGGCAAGTCCCTTCTGAAGTTCACAGAAGCCACAGGCGAATGTTTCCAATAGCACTTTGAGAGCCTTTGTCCATAGGATTCTTCAGGCAAGCATACTGTTGTGGGTTGGAAAGCCCTCCTCCAGGGGATCTTCCCAACCCAGGGGTCGAACCCGTGTCTCTTAAATCTCCTGCATTGGTAGGCAGGTTCTTTACCACTAGTACCACCTGGGAATCCCTTATAAGAGGTACTTAAATGAATTAGTGACTTATTTGGGGGAGGTAAATGCACAGTTTGGGGGAAATTCAGAACCCTAAACAACCACATACTTCCTTTGAACTCCCACTTGTCCTGTGCTTTTTTTTTTTCCTAACCACAAACATGTTTTCAAAGTCTTCCTTGTTTCAAGTATGAAATTATTTGAAGTAGGTTTCTGAAAACTTGAGTCTATGACAAGATTAGATCCACTTTTGAAAAATTAGGCATGGATTATTTAAAAGAAGTAGAAAGTAGCTTCTATTATTGTCTTTTTTTAAATTTAAATTTATTTTAATTGGAGGCTAATTACTTTACAATATTGTATTGGTTTTGCCATACATCAACATGAATCCGCCACAGGTGTACACATGTTCCCAATCCTCTACCCCCTCCCACCTCCCTTTCTCCCAAATCATCCCACCCTCTCTCTCTCTCACAGAGTCCAAAAGACTGTTCTATACATCTGTGTCTCTTTTGCTGTCTTGCATACAGGGTTATCGTTACCATCTTTCTAAATTCCATATATATGTGTTAGTTTACTGTATTGGTGTTTTTCTTTCTGGCTTACTACACTCTGTATAATATAGGCTCCAGTTTCATCCACCTCATTAGAACCGATTCAAATGTATTTTTTTAATGGCTGAGTAATACTCCATTGTGTATATGTACCACAGCTTTCTTATCCATTCATCTGCTGTTGGACATCTAGGTTGCTTCCAGGTCCTGGCTATTATAAACAGTGCTGCAGTGAACATTGGGGTACATGTGTCTCTTTCAGTTCTAGTTTCCTCAGTGTGTATGCCCAGCAGTGGGATTGCTGGGTCATATGGCAGTTCTACTTTAATGCATATATGTGTTTCTTTTTATGTTAATACTGCCAGCATAGAATATGCTATGAATTATTTGGTACTTTGCCTTTTCCACTTATTAGTCATGAATTCCCATGCTAAGAAATGTTTGTCTACAATATCACTTTTAGTGAAAGAGAAACAAGTGGATTGTAGCCTTTTGTTTAATTTGAGGTGATCCTGGCTTTCAGTTAGAAGGGAGTATAAATATGTGAAGTATATGGTGAGAGTTTTTCACCTGCAAACAAATAGACTAGAATTCATCTTCTACAGTCTCTATAGAGTGTTTACTGTAACCAGACATGTTCTGAATAGGAGGCGTATGGGACTAAATATGTGTTCAAAATGATAAATGTCACTGTTTGACAGGCACTGTGTGTAAAACTGTGCGTCGTCTTTTGTCCTTTTGTTATATTACAGGAACGCTGGTGACATGTTCCTTCTGCTTAGCTGTCTTCATCAATATTTCTATGCCTAAGGAAGGATTCTACCTATGTTATTTCTACCTCCCCAGAAGCTCTAAATATCTCAGATGAGGTGATGGGTACAGAAGGAACATTTCATAGACTTTGGGATATAATATCTTGGAACAGATTGAAATCCATATCAGTAGGAAATGCAAGATGTATTGCAGATCTTTGTATGCCTTCTCAGTTTTAGGTTCATTTATTAAACCAATATTTTTTGGACAACTACTGTGTGCCGGGCACCATGTTCAGAGCTCATTGTTCGAAGATGAATGAGATATGCTCTTGCTTTCAAAGAACTTAATTTGAGTTTCAAATTCAGATTCAAATTACATTTATTCAATGTGTACTATGTGACGAACAGTGAGCTGGGTATTCTTAAATGAGGTGTTTGACCACTAACATTCAGTAATGATATTCATTGATCCATCTCTTCCAAAATAAACCATGAGTAGAATCTTCTCATCTTTAAGTTTTTCTTTTATTATTGTTTCCTAAACTTTTGGTATCTGCTACTACTTGTTAAGTTAAATTAGCAAATGGAAAAAAAGTAGTAAACAACAAACATTTAATTGATCAGTTTAGAACAGTGATTTAAAAACGTGTATATATATCTATACATGTATGAACACGCACACACACACACATATGTAATGAATATGCATGTAATATGAGGCTTCCTTCATGGCTCAGTGGTAAAGAATCTGCCTCCCAATTCCGGAGACATGAGTTCGATCCCTGAGTTGGGAAGATGCTCTGGAGAAGGAAATGGCAGCCTACTCCAGTGTTCTTGCCTGAAGAACCCCATGGACAAAGGAGTCTAGTGGGCTATAGTCCATGGGGTTGCAGAGTTGTCAACTAAACATCACCAAGAAAACTACAATGCATATCAGGTAGTTGTAATTTCTCCTAGAAGGATAGTTCTTAGTTCCCATGGTACAAGTAAATATACTAAGAATTCTGATATTCTGCCCTTAGACTGGTTCCACTGTCTGAATGAGTGTGGAAATCAAGGTATTGAGTCACTGGATTGTCACAGTAATTCTTGGGGTAGAGATTATTGAAACTCAGGGAAATGAACTTGCCAACATTCACACAGCTAAAAATGTTTGAGTTAGGATTCTAATTGTAATCCATCTAACTTCAAAGCCCGTGCAGTACCCATCCAACCCTGGAGAGCTGGTAGAGAAGATAGACTCACAAATGTCACAAGCCCGTGGAAGAAAGGAAGTCATTTCCTAAGGAATCAGGGATTTATATGGCCTTGGGCATGTTCCCTATTTTCTCAAAGTCCATTTTGTCATTTTTAAAGGAGAGGGTTAGTATGATCTAGCAGGACCTTGGACCAGAGCAGTTAAGGGGCATTGGTAAGAGAAGAAATAATAGGTTTGGGACTGAAAGCCACTGCTAGCAGTTAACACTGGGAGTGTACCGGGAACTGTATTAAAAATTTTACATACTTTATCTTATTTACTCTTATATCAGTTGTGAGAGGTAGATGTTATTGCCCCATTATAAGGATTTTGAAACTGAGGCTCTGTGAGGTTAAATAACTTGTCTAATGTCACATTAGACATTAGACAAGTTGGCTTCCCCTGTGGCTCAGCTGGTAAAGAATCTGTCTGCAATGTGGGAGACCTCGGTTGGGAAGATCCCCTGCAGAAGGGAAAGGCTACCCACTTTAGTATTCTGGCCTGGAGAATTCCATGGACTGTATAGTCCGTGGGATTGCAAAGAGTCGGACATGACTGAGAGACTTTCACTTCACCCACAATGTCACATAGCTGAGGAGTGGAGTGATCAAGTCTTAAGCCTGGTTCTCTATGACTCTCGTCTTTATGCTCTTAACCACCATGCTATGCTTAGAAGTGATCTCTCTGTGTGTCAAAACTCCCTTAATACCCTACTTGAATCTCTCTGATAGTATGTTCTGATAGTTTTTAACTTGGGTATAGTTACTTACATAATGTTTAATAAACTGTAGTCTTGAGGGGGACTTCCCAGGTGGCACAGGGGTAAACAGTCTGCCTACTAAGCAGGAGATGCAGGTTTTATCCCTGGATCAGGAAAATCCCCTGGAGGAGGAAATGGCAACCCACTCTATTATTCTTGCCTGGAAAGTTCCATGGTCAGAAGAGCCTGGTGGGCTACAGTCCATGGGGTCCCAAAGAGTCAGACACCACTGAGCACTGAGAGTGTGCACGTGTGCGCGCACACACACACACACAAGGTCTTGAGCACTAGGATCCAGTCTCATTCACATTTTGTTTTCATAACTCTTTGCTCAGTAAATTTTGCATTGGTAAAGTAAATAATTTCTAAGATATTTTGTCTCCTAAAATTCAGTATTTTAAAATTATATATGTAAAGCTTCTGTTGCAGTTATATCAAGTGTAACTTAAAAGAGGGGATGTCATTGGATTTTAGTGTGATATTTATTTGCCTACTTATTTAATAGTTTGATATCTAGATTGATCTCTAAAGTTACAGGAAATTCCTAATTGCCATTTTTTCTAAAAATTAACTTGTGACTTGCTGTCCAAAACTAGACTAAGTTTGGAAGCTGAGACTAAAACACACTTCTAGTGCCTTTGGGGGAGAAGGCAATGGCACCCCACTCCAGTACTCTCGCCTGGAAAATCCCATGGTCGGAGGAGCTTGGTAGGCTGCAGTCCATGGGGTCACTAAGAGTTGGACATGACTGAGCGACTTCACTTTCAATATTCACTTTCATGCATTGGAGAAGGAAATGGCAACCCACTCCAGTGTTCTTGCCTGGAGAATCCCAGGGACAGAGGAGCCTGGTGGGCTGCCGTCTATGTGGTCACACAGAATTGGACATGACTGAGCGACTTGGCAGCAGCAGCAGCAGTGCCTTTTGGAGACTGTAAAGCTGCCTTGATGCTCCTTTGCTATGATAGATATGAAACTGTCTTAAATAATATTTTTGAGTCCATAAAAATATACTACCCTATCATTTATGTAGGTGAGGACCTCAGTTTCTAAAAATATGTGGAGCAGTTGCATTGATGGTCACTACCGTTGAATGATTTGTCTAATGTCACATAGCTGGGGAGTGGCTGGACTCAGAGTAGACAACAAACAGAAGTACTTTTCTGGTTCAGGGCAAATTATGGGAGATCCTTGGAGTCAGGCACCCTAGTTTCTTGGCTTATGAACTCTGTGACTTATGGCAAGAAAACATCTGTAACATGAGAATGGATAAGAGGACAGGTTATGAAAGTAGGTTTGTGTACCTGGTTCTTTGGGAATTTGGGGGAAAAATACCTGTATTCAGATTGGAGCCACTTTTGCTCAGATATTCTTTAAAGGCCAGAACTGTGAATTTGTAAGACAGAATGTGATGGTTCAGTATTGTAGCGCATGTTTATCCCAGGATGACCCTTGGCTGTTTTTAAGCCAGAGTTCACCTTCTCTTGTAACTATTGTGTTTACTTCTATGTGCTCCAAAGAGGTAGTTCAGACTGTGCTTCATGTTCTGTATGCTGGAGGAGAGTAGGAAAGAAAACATTTTCCAAAGAAAATGGAAAATGTTACTTGAGATCAACATTGCCACTGGGCTTTGGAAAACTGGGTTTTTTTCATCTTCCAAGCGAGTAGCACAAGTGAGCAGTGAGGGAGGAAGGCAAACCCTGGGGAAGGTTCATAGCTTCTCTGCCTCTGTTACTGGAAAAGAGGAAGGTGAGGGGCCCATAAATAGCTCTCATGGCAGGTCCAGGTGTGCGAGAGCACAGGGAACAGCTTATTCCCCTGGCTGCTGCTCAGCCTGACGGAAAGGAGACCACAGGAGAATGGGTCTCAGAGCTTGGCCCTAGAGCAGAAACAAATGTGTCCTGGCCATCACAGGCATGCATTTCATAAATTTCAAAGATTTGTGAAGTTACTCCCTCTTGAGGTTTAATATCTGAGATTGCTAGAAGAGCGAGCAAATTGGATAAAAATACTCTTCAGTCTCAGTCTGATTCTTATACTTTTTGACTGCTTAGTTTTGCACTTCGAAGGAAGGGCAGACTTGACCTGTACATTCCTGATCAGGAAAGCAGGAGCTGTCAATAAATACTGAATTTAAAAACCACTGCCAGGGTTACCTCCCCCAACTATGTGACCTTGCAAAAAGCTTCAGTCTGCTGTAAGCTGGTAGTCCCTTAATACATGCATACCCTGACAGGGAAAATAAAATCCCGTCTTATCCCTTTCCCTTTTACTTGTGAACTAATTGTTGTTTTCCTGCATTTAAAAGCAGATGTTAAACTCTCCCTTTGATGCTTCACAGCGGACAGACTCCAATTGTGTGTTACGACTCCAAATGCATATCTGTGGTTAAATGAAGACCAGCTTTGGCAAATTACATTTTGATGGTTATGTTTTGATCTGGAGCCAGAGAACAGAATGGCAATTTATTCTTTCATCTGACACACATTTATTGGGTTCCTGCCTGGCCCTTTACATAAAGTGTTTTCAGATCTCTCAAATATCGCAGAAACCTTGCAAACATGGTAGTGCTATCTCTATTTTATAGATAAGGAAAATAAGGCATAGAAAATGATGAGAAAACTTGCTCACGGTTACATGGTTATTAAGTGAATGGGATTTGATCTTGGGTTTTGACTGACTCCTTAGAAAAGACCCTGATGCTGGGAAATATTGAGGGCAGGAGGAGAAGGGGACGACAGAATGAGACGGTTGGGCCGGCATCACCAACTCAATGGACATGAGTTTGAGTAAGCTCTGGGAGATGGTGATGGACAGGGAAGCCTCGCGTGCTGCAGTCCATGTGGTCGCAAAGAGTCAGACACGACTGAGCTGAGCAACTGAACTGAAAGCTGTTACTATGGCGGGGAGAGGAGTTGGTGGGGTAGGGAGATGGGACTGACTTTTCAGAGGAAATGATTGATGGAGCAAAGATCTTGAGGATTGGAATATAAAACAGTTGATAAATCATGAGCCCCTGACTCATTCATTTATTCAGCAGATATTTATTGAGTATCTGTTTTGTGCGGGACACACTCTGTGAGGTGCTGGAAATTCAGTGGTGGGCAAGTCATAATCCTTCACCAGCTTCAAGGAGGAACTAGAAATGCAAGAAAGAGTGTTTGTTGCCCTCCAGAACCTCAGTGTCTTGGGTGGGAGAGTTGAATAGCTTTTATAAAGTTTTTTAAGATGTGGAAATTTTGATGCTTTAACCAAAGTTGTAGAGTTTATTCTTCTTTTCATCAGTATATATACTGATGAAAAAAAAATTATCCACAAATAAACAGAGGAATGGCTTCACTAGGAAGCTTGGCATCTGTACTCCTTGGTTGGGCTGCTTAGGACATGCAGAAATGGAGGCTGGAGTGAAACTATATTGAGTTTTAAACAGTGTGGTGAACAAAAATTTGAGCAATGAGCTTTCAAGGACTGAATCTAATTCACCTTTGGAATCCTCTTTTTATGTAGGAGGACTTAGCACAATTTCCCAGAAACTGGTTTATTGGTTCAGTGATGGGACATAAAATAAGGAAGAGAAGGGAAAGAAATGCGTATGCTTGGTGGGTAGGAGGGTTACCATAAGGTGAAATCAAGGAGGAGTGGGACGATAGCAGTGAAATAAACCGATAAATAAGGAGAACACCTTCCATAAGACAGACTTGATTCATATGTACAAACTGTATTAATACCCAAGGAGGGGTATTAGGGAACCTGGAAATGTTTAGGGAACCTGGAAATGCCGTTGGGTGTGGATGCTTGAGAGAGACTTCAGCTTTCTTTTCACCTTCTAACTGGACTCTTCTGACTTTTTGTTCACATGTGAACTCACTCTTGTCCCCTTTCCCATTATGAACTTTATTCCACCTTTTGAGACTTTCAGCTTCTAAGTGTGGTAAAAAGTGAAAGTGAAGTCGCTCAGTCGTGTCCAACTCTGTGCGACACAATGGACTGTAGCCCACCAAGCTCCTCCGTCCATGGGATTCTCCAGGCCAGAATACTGGAGTGGGTTGCCATTTCCTTCTCCAGGGGATCTTCCCAACCCAGGGATCGAACCCAGGTCTCCCACATTGCAGGCAGATGCTTTAACCTCTGAGCCACCAGGGAAGC
The DNA here is from genome assembly GCA_917880005.1 of Nanger dama. Taxonomy (NCBI): domain Eukaryota; kingdom Metazoa; phylum Chordata; class Mammalia; order Artiodactyla; family Bovidae; genus Nanger; species Nanger dama. The sequence goes on from CAKJTW010000001.1 coordinate 46,203,256, forward strand.
CAAGTGTGGTGGTGGCTTTTTAATAAGTAGGGTGGCCCATAGGTGGGGTAGTCCTGACTGTGCCTGCTGCCTGGTATTGTTTTTTTATGATGCCTCCATTCAATATCAAATGTTCTGTTTTGGATGATAAATTAAATGGCCGCCCTACTGATAAGGGGATTTGGTGGCATTCTGTATCTTAAAAAAAAAAAACACAAAACTTCACAGTGTTCAGACTGCTTTGATGAATTAATGTGGAGGTAGTACTCATAAAATTATGTATTAGACTACTGTCTGATCTCTCATAAGTAGAAAGAAGAGAAAATAAGCAGTACCTGAAAAGATTCAGATGTAGAGAGGTATAAGCCAATTTCAAGAAAAAGAACTTTAATTACAACTAACATTTGGCATGTGCTTAGTCAGTCAGTCAAGTTGTGTCTAACTGTTTGTGACCCCATGGGCTGCAGCCCACTAGGCTCCCTCCGTCCATGGGGATTCTCTAAGCCAAAATACTGGGTGGGGTAGGCATTCCCTCATCCAGGGGATCTTCCCAACTGAGGGATCAAGCCCAGGTCTCCCACATTGCAGATGGATTCTTTACTGACTGAGTCACCAGGGAAGCCGAGGAATACTGGAGTGGGTAGCCTATCCCTTCTCCAGGGGATCTTCCCAACCCAGGAGTCAAACTGTGGTCTCCTGCATTGCAGGTGGATTCTTTACCAGCTGAGCTACCCAGGAAGCGCTAGTGGCTGGCATAGCCATATGAAAAAGGACATTTAAAGGTTGTCCTGAAAATGAATGGTGTTGAGGTAGTGTTGAGAAAATTTTGTCATGATCACTAGTTTTTATTTAGAGTTTCAGTGTTTCCACAACAGTGGTAATTTAATTTAGATGCATTTTCATTTGTTTTCCAAGTAGATAGTAGAAATAATTTCTTAGAGGTTTTGTCAGAGGTTTACATAAATGAGTAGAGGGGAAATTGTTGAATTCAGGTTTTTTTTCTTAAATCTGTTGAGTTGTGTCTTTTGTTGAAAATCAAATGAGGCATTCACATAGGGACTCAGAGCATACTAATAGAATATATGTTGGGATTTGTCTCTTAATAAATAGGATTAAATTGGTTTTATAGTTCATATACATAGATTTGCAGACACAAACTAGTATTTTGTCACACAGATATATATAAAAGCTTTTTAGGTGTTCAGGAAATGCTTGACAATAATTGCAGTATGAGGGTTGGATAGGATCAAAATTATGCTTATTAGGACCAGTCTGTTCCATATTTTATGAGATAATGATGCATTTACCTTCAAGTCCCATAGGTTTTTTTTTTTTTCTCCAGGGTTATCTTTCATGCTAGTCAAGCTCAGTTGTGACCTATTCTTTGCAGCCCCATGGACTCCTTTCCATGGGGTCGCAAATGGGGAACTCTGCTTTCCCATTTTACACTGCACCTCTAGCTTGGAAACATGTCCTTAATTCCCTGTAGTAGATAAAAGTTGAGTTTATGATTTTTAACAAAACCCTGAGAGTCCCATAAAATTGGCTACTAGATGTGGCAGAATGAGACCAACCCTCACGAGGCTGCCTCTCTGGCTTAGACACCGCCCCCATTGCCCCCTCCAAAAGTGATTGTCAGCATATTTGGTTGCAGAGACCAGGCATCCAATAGATTAAGGCTCTGGAAGAGTGAGGGTTGCCCTCTTCCTTCTGCCAGGTCTTTCCTTTCTCATATTAATTTCTTAGCTCTGCCTCTTCCTGGGATAATTGACAATGGCAAGTCCACCTCTCACAGGGCAGATCGTAACTGCTTTCACCAGGAATGGGATGACAATGTTGGAGAAGGAAATGGCAGCCCACTCCAGTATTCTTGCCTGGAAAATCCCATGGACAGAGGTGTCTGGTGGGCTACAGTCCACTGGGTTACAAAGAGTCAGACATGACTGAGTGACTGAGCACACACAGGATGACAACCACCACAGCTATCAAAAAGTCCAGAGTCAAGACAAAATCTTCCAGATAATCCTAGGAGGTTCCTTTCCTAAGGCAGGGGTGAGTTGGTTTAATCATATTGGGCATATACTGATGTGGTCAAGAATCTTAAAGAAAATGTTTTGTGATCACTTCATACCTGTTAGAATGACTGTTATTAAAAATACAAGAGATATTGACTTCCCTGGTGGTACAGTAGATAAGAATCCACCTGCCAATGTAGGGGACATGGGCTTAATCCCTGGTCGGGAAGATCCCACATGCCTCAGAGTATCTAAACCTGTGCATCACAACTACAGAGTCTGCACTCTGGAGCCTGTGAGCTGCAACTACAGAGCCTGTGTGCCACCTCTACTGAACCCTGCATGCTCTAGGGCCCGTGAGCAACAACTGTTGAGCCTGCCTCCCACAAGTGCTGAAGCCCACACACCCTCGAGCCCTATGCTGCAACTACTGAAGCCCATGCGCCTTAGAATCTGTGCTTCATAAAAGAGAAGCTGCCACAATGGAAAGCCCATGTACCACGATGAAAAGTAGCCCCCACTCACTGCAATTCAGAAAGCCTGCATGCAGAATGAAAACCCACCACAACCAAAAATGAAATACACAAATTGTTAAGAAAAATGCAAGAGATAAAAGTGTTGGTGAGGATGTGGAGAAAAGGGGTTATTGTGCACTGCTGACGGGATTATAAAATCATGTAGCCACTATGGAAAATAGTATGGAGGTCTTCAAAAAATTGAAAATGGAACCACCATAAGATGCAGTAATTCCATTTGCTGAGTATATGTCTAAAGGAAATGAAATCACTATATGGGAGAGATATTTGCCCCTACATGTTCATTGCAGCATTGTTTACAATAGTTAAGACATGCAAGTGTCCATCAACAGCTGAATAGATGGGTAAAGAAGCTGTGACATAGATATATCCAGTCGACTATTTTTTCAGACATCAAGAAAAAAGAAAATCTTGCTACTTGTAACAGAATGGATGGACCTTGACGGCATTATGCTAAGCGAAATAAGTCATACAGGGAAAGACACATTCTGTATGATCTCAGTTATATGTAGAATCTGAAAAATCCTGAACTTAGAGAAGCAGAGAACAGATTGGTGATTTTCTGAGGTGAGGGGTTTAGGGTAGGGAGAAGTAATTAAAGGTACAAACTTCCAGTTATAAGATAAATAAGTCATGGGAATGTAATCTGCAGCATGTGACTGTTGTTAACAATACTGTATTATGTATTTGAAAGCTGCTAAGAGATCCTAAAAGTTCTCATCCCAAGAGAAAAAATTTTTAACCTTTTTTATTTTGGATTGCAGAATAGCCAATTAACTAACTTACTGTGGTGATCATTTTGAAAACTGATCAAGTAAATCATTTTGTGTGGAGACTTTCTGCCAGCAAACTAAAGTGGTACTCCCAACCTTAAAAGAGTTTTATTAGGAAAGATGGAGGAACACAGGAAACAGAAGTTCTAGTCCTGGTTTTGCTAACTGCTAGTTGTGTGACTTTGTATTATATAAGCATTCCTTCCAGGGGTCATCATTTGCTTATCCTTAAAATGATTTTCACATGCAATATGATTTTAAAGGTCCTTGTCAATCAGGAATTCTGTGCATCTATAATACCTCCTAAAAATACACAGCACAATTTTTGAACAAATTGAACCTTTCTGTATCTGATGATGGTGATTACCTTTCTAGACACCACCCTGGTTTGTGACTCTAGCTGTTCTGTGGAGACCCAGGCATTGATCTTGCTGGAAAAAGCCATTCCACCCATTATCTGATACTGTTCTATTCTGTTGGTGTGCTTTTCACATGCAATGGCAAATAGGCTTTCCAAGTATCCCCAGTGATTGTCTCATGCAAAAAGTTGTGAATTTGGTCCATTATCAGCCTGAATGTTCAGAGAAGGCAATGGCACCCCCACTCCAGTACGCTTGCCTGGAAAATCCCATGGATGGAGGAGCCTGGTTCTGCAGTCCCTGGGGTTGCTGCGAGTTGGACATGACTGAACGGCTTCGCTTTCACTTTTCACTTTCATCATTGGATAAGGAAATGGCAACCCACTCCTATGTTCTTGCCCGGAGAATCCCAGGGACGGCAGAGCCTGGTGGGCTGCCATCTGTGGGGTCGCACAGAGTTGGACGTGACTGAAATGACTCCAGCAGCAGCAGCAGTCTGAATATTAGTGATGATGCCATTGCATTTTTTTAAATTAAATTTATTTATTTTTTAAATTACAATACTGTATTTGTTTTGCCATACATTGACACGAATCAGCCATAGGTGAACACAATCGCCCAATGCCGAAGCCCCCTCCCACCTCCCACCCCACATCCTCTACCTGAATCATCCTGTGCATCAGCCCCATGCATCCTGCATCCTACACCAAACATAGATTAGCGCTTCGTTTCTTACAGGAAAATACAGATGCTTCACTGCCATTCTCCCAAACCATCCCACCCTTTCCCTCTCCCTCATGAACAAGGAATCCAAATTGGAAAAGAAGAAGTAAAACTCTCACTGTTTGCAGATGACATGATCCTCTACATAGAAAATCCTAAAGACTCGACCAGAAAACTACTAGAGCTAATCAGTGAATATAGTAAAGTTGCAGGATATAAAATCAACACTCAGAAATCCCTTGCATTCCTATACACTAATAATGAGAAAGTAGAAAAAGAAGTTAAGGAAACAATTCCATTCACCATTGCAACGAAAAGAATAAAATACTTAGGAATATTCCTACCTAAAGAAACTAAAGACCTATATATCGAAAACTATAAAACACTGATGAAAGAAATCAAAGAAGACACTAATAGATGGAGGAATATACCATGCTCATGGGTTGGAAGAATCAATATAGTGAAAATGAGTATACTACCCAAAGCAATCTACAGATTCAATGCAATTCCCATCAAGCTACCAGCAGTATTTTTCTCAGAACTAGAGCAAATAATCTCAAAATTTGTATGGAAATACAAAAAACCTCGAATAGCCAAAGCAATCTTGAGAAAGAAGAATGGAACTGGAGGAATCAACTTGCCTGACTTCAGGCTCTACTACAAAGCCATTGCATTTTAAATGTTGGATCTTCTATGTAGCTGAATGGTGGCTTCAAATTTGCAGTGCTCAATGTTACTTTATAGGTTTATTATTTTATTATTATTGTTTGTTGGTAATTTGGAGCAGTACATCATTGAAATGTATTAAAAAGAGAATAGGTACAAATTTCACAATTTCTGGAAAGAAATATCTTTGAGGTTTTGATAAGGATTCCATTGAATATATCACTTTGGGTAGTATTGACATAATTATTAAGTTTTCTGATCTAGGAATATGGGTGGGATATCTTTTCATTTATTTGACTTGAATTTCTTTCAGTTTTTTTTTTTTTTTTTTTTTTGTAGTTTTAAGTATATAAGCCTTTTGCCTCTTTGGTTACGATTATTCCTAAATATTTTGTTCTTTTTTGATTCTGTTATAAATAAAATTGTCTTTAATGTTCATTTTGGATTGTTTATCATTAGTGTGTAAAATGTAACTGATTTTTGTGTGTTGGTTTATATTCTATAACTTTGCTGAATTTGTTTATTCTACCATTTTTTCCCCTGAAATTGTTAGTATTTTTTACATCTCTGATGAGTTTTAATGTTGTCTGTGAACAGAGATAATTTTACTTCTTCCTTTCCAATTTGGATGCTTCCCCCACCCCCCACTGACTTTTTCTCAATTGCTCTGGCTAGGACTTCCAGTATTATATTGAACAGAAGTGGCAAAAAAAAAGGTGATAAGAGTGGGCATTCTTGCCTTGTTCTTGATCTTAACGGAAAAGCCTTCAGCTTTTCACCATTGGGTGTATTGTTAGTTGTGATCTTTTCATATAAGGCTTTTATTTTGTTGAATTAGTTTTCTTCTGTTCTTAATTTGTTGAGTGTTTTTATCATGAAATAGTGTTGAATTTTCTCAGATTTATTTTCTGCTTCAATTGAGATGATCATGTGATTTTTTCCCCTTTCAACGTGGTGTATTACACTGATTGATTTTCATATGTTAAACCATCTTGGCATTCCAGAAATAAATCCCACTTCTAATATTCTGTTGAGTTGTTTACTAGTAATTTGTTGAGGATTTTTCCATCAATATTCATAAAGAGTAATGGTCTGTAGGATTTTTTTTTTTTTTAAAGAACACTGACTTTGGTGTCAGTATAATACTGGTTCCATAGAATGAATTGGGAAGTGTATTTATTTATTTATTTTTTTTTAGGAGGACTTGGGAAGGATTGATGTTAATTCTTCTTTAAATGTTTGATAGAATCTACCAGTGAAGCCATTGGTCCTAGCTTTTGTGAACCATGACATTTCATTCACTGATGTGAACTTACTGCCTCTTCCCATCTTAGTCCCTCATGCATAAATTTGAGATTACCAAAATTCATTCAGTGGTCCTCTCTGTGATTATAAACCAATATAAAGTTTCAGCATTACTTTCAGGGGAATGCACTCAAAGCCAGTCATTTCATAGCCCCCATTCCAAGCTAAAAAATCTTGTCTAGGCCTGTTGGTTTACCTTAATTCTTGACAATCCATTTACTGAAGTCAAGGTCATGGTCTTTCCAGTGGTCATGTACAGTTTTGAGAGCTGGACTGTAAAGAAGGCGAAGTGCCAGAGGATTAATACCTTTGAACTGTGGTGCTGGAGAAGACTCCTGAAAGTCCCTTGGATAGCAAGAAGATCAAACCAGCCAATCTCAAGGGAAATCAACCCTGAATGCTCATTGGAAGGATTGATGCTGAAGCTGAAACTCCAATATTTTGGTCATCTGATGTGAACAGCTGACTCATTGGAAAAGTCCCTGATGCTGGGAAAGATTGAGGGCAGAAGAAGCAGAGGATGTCAGAGGATGAGATGGTTGGGTGGCCTCACCGATGCAATGGACATGAACTTGGGCAAACCTTGGGAGATGGTGAGGGACAGGGAGCCTGGCGTGCTGCAGTCCATGGGGTCACAAAGAGTTGGACACAACTGGGTGACTGAGCAACAATAATCCATTTCCATTTGGACCAGAGATAGTTGATCTCAGAGATACAATGACGACTTGACTCCTGTTGTATGATGTCCTTGTTCCTTTTATTATCCCAGTGTCTATATAGACTTACCTGTGACTCAAATAATTTACTTTGTTAAGAGATTTCTATCAGTTTCCTCATAGATTTGTTAGTTTCTTGACTAATTTTTATTTTACAGTTGCTTTATTCTGTTTATTCTTAATTTTTTCACTGATTCTAAGCCATAGGTCTTTCACATCTTAACATTCTTGAAATTTGATGTATCTTGCAGTTGCTGACCATCTACAGCTATTATTGGCAGCACTTTTGTTTTATTCTTAGTACATAAAATAGTAGTGTATTCTCCAAAAGCAGTTAGGTTCATTAAATAAGTCACTATTAATAATCATTATAACAATTACCATTGGACACAGTGTTAAAATGCTACAAGAATTTGTAGATGGCAAGATAGTTTTACAATAGGATCTATAAATAATGATATAAATGTTCAGTTCAGTCGCTCAGTCGTGTCTGACTCTTCGCGACCCCATGAATTGCAGGACGCCAGGCCTCCCTGTCGATCACCATCTCCCAGAGTTCACTCAGACTCAAGTTCATCGAGTCAGTGATGCCATCCAGCCATCTCATCCTCTGTCATCCCCTTCTCCTCCTGCCCCCAATCCTTCCCAGTATCAGAGTCTTTTCCAATGAGTCAACTCTTCTCATGAGGTGCCAAAGTACTGGAGTTTCAGCTTTAGCATCATTCCTTCCAAAGAAATCCCAGGGCTGATCTCCTTCAGAATGGACTGGTTGGATCTCCTTGCAGTCCAGGGGACTCTCAAGTCTTCTCCAACACCACAGTTCAAAAGCATCAATTCTTCGGTGCTCAGCTTTCTTCACAGTCCAACTCTCACATCCATACATGACCACAGGAAAAACCATAGCCTTGACTAGATGGACCTTAGTCGGCAAAGTAATGTCTCTGCTTTTGAATATACTATCTAGTAGGTTGGTCATAACTTTTCTTCCAAGGAGTAAGCGTCTTTTAATTTCATGGCTGCAGTCACCATCTGCAGTGATTTTGGAGCCCCAAAAGATAAAGTCTGACACTGTTTCCACTGTTTCTCCATCTGTTTCCCATGAAGTGATGGGACCAGATGCCATGATCTTTGATTTCTGAATGTTGAGCTTTAAACCAACCTTTTCGCTTTCCTCTTTCACTTTCATCAAGAGGCTCTTTAGTTCCTCTTCACTTTCTGCCATAAGGGTGGTATCATCTGCATATCTGAGGTTATTGATATTTCTCCCAGCAATCTTGATTCCAGCTTGTGTTTCTTCCAGTCCAGCGTTTCTCATGATGTACTCTGCATATAAGTTAAATAAACAAGGTGACAGTATACAGCCTTGACATACTCCTTTTCCTATTTGGAACCAGTCTGTTGTTCCATGTCCAGTTCTAACTGCTGCTTCCTGACCTGCATACAGATTCCTCAAGAGGCAGGTTAGATGGTCTGGTATTCCCATCTCTCTCAGAATTTTCCACAGTTTATTGTGATCCACACAGTCAAAGACTTTGGCATAGTCAATAAAGCAGAAGTAGATATTTTTCTGGAACTCTCTTGCTTTATCCATGATCCAGCGGACGTTGGCAATTTGATGTCTGTTTCCTCTGCCTTTTCTAAAACCACCTTGAACATCAGGGAGTTCACGGTTCACATATTGCTGAAGCCTGGCTTGGAGAATTTTGAGCGTTACTTTACTAGCATGTGAGATAAGTGCAATTGTGCAGTAGTTTGAGCATTCTTTGGCATTGCCTTTCTTTGGAATTGGAAAGAAAACTGACCTTTTCCAGTCCTGTGGCCACTGCCGAGTTTTCCAAATTTGCTGGCATATTGAGTGCAGCACTTTCACAGCATCATCTTTCAGGATTTGAAACACCTCCACTGGAATTTCATCACCTCTAGTAGCTTTGTTCGTACTGATGCTTTCTAAGGCCCACTTGACTTCACATTCCAAGATGTCTGGCTCTAGATGAGTGATCACATCATCATGATTATCTGGTCATGAAGATCTTTTTTGTACAGTTCTTCCATGTATTCTTGCCACCTCTTCTTAATATCTTCTGCTTTTGTTAGGTTCAGACCATTTCTGTCCTTTATCGAGGCCATCTTTGCATGAAATATTCCCTTGGTATCACTAATTTTCTTGAAGAGATCTCTGATCTTTCCCATTCTGTTGTTTTCCTCTATTTCTTTGCATTGATTGCTGAAGAAGGCTTTCTTATCTCTTGCTGTTCTTTGGAACTCTGCATTCAGATGCTTATATCTTTCCTTTTCTCCTTTGCTTTTCGCCTCTCTTCTTTTCACAGCTATTTGTAAATGGGTGGGTCATGGTGGAGAGGTCTGACAGAATGTGGTCTGCTGGAGAATGGAATGGCAAGCCACTTCAGTATTCTTGACTTGAGAACCCCATGAACAGTATACAAAGGCAAAATGATAGGATACCAAAAGAGGAACTACCCAGGTCAGTAGGTGCCCAATATGCTACTGGAGATCAGTGGAGAAATAACTCCAGAAAAAATGAAGGGATGGAGGCAAAGCAAAAACAGTACCCAGCTGTGGCTGTGACTGGTGATAGAACCAAGATCCGATGCTGTAAAGAGCAATATTGCATAGGAACCTGGAATGTCAGGTCCATGAATCAAGGCAAATTGGAAGTCGTCAAACGAGATTGTAAGGGTGAACGTCGACATTCTAGGAATCAGCGAACTAAAATGGACGGGAATGGGTGAATTTAACTCAGATGACCATTATATCTACTACTGCGGACAGGAATCCCTCAGAAGAAATGGAGTAGCCATCATGGTCAACAAGAGTCCGAAATGCAGTACTTGGATGCAATCTCAAAAATGACAGAATGATCTCAGTTCGTCTCCAAGGCACACCATTCAATATCACAGTTATCCAAGTCTATGCCCCAACCAGTAACGCTGAAGAAGCTAAGTTGAACGGTTTTATGAAGACCTACAAAACCTTTTAGAAGTAACACCCAAAAAAGATGTCCTTTTCATTATAGGGGACTGGAATGCTAAAGTAGGAAGTCAAGAACACCTGGAGTAAATTTGGCCTTGGAATGCGGAATGAAACAGGGCAAAGGCTAATAGAGTTTTGCCAAGAAAATGCACTGGTCATAGCAAACACCCTCTTCCAACAACACAAGAAAAGACTCTACACATGGACATCACCAGATGGTCAACACCAAAATTAGATTGATTATATTCTTTGTAGCCACAGATGGAGAAGCTCTATACAGTCGAAGAAAACAAGACCAGGAGCTGACTGTAGCTCAGATCATGAACTCCTTATTACCAAATTCAGGCTCAAATTGAAGAAAGTAGGGAAAACCGCTAGTCCATTCAGGTATGACCTAAATCAAATCCCTTATGATTATACAGTGGCAGTGAAAAATAGATTTAAGGGCCTAGATCTGATAGATAGAGTGCCTGATGAACTATGGAATGAGGTTCGTGACATTGTACAGGAGACAGGGATCAAGACCATCCCCATGGAAAAGAAATGCAAAATGTTTAGAGTAGAAAAATCACCTATAAGCTCCAACTTTAAGTACTTAAGCAAGTGTTTTTATGCATATTTCTTTCCACTTTTCCTTTACATATGTATATATTTGTTCATAGTTGTAGTATACATCTTATTTTGACCTTTTATATTTTATTATTGTTATATCTTAATTTTCCTCTGATACAGGCCTTCATATTTGTCACTTTTAGTAGTCCCATACTCTATTCCATGTTTGACCATAATAAAACAGTGCATTGCCCAATTGATAAAGACTTAAAATATTTCCATTTTTCCTATGATAAATAATGCTTCAGTGAATGCCTCTTTTGTGTATTTTTGATTCTTAATTTTGACCATTTTCTTAATGAAATATAGCTTTGTAGAAACCTCCTGAACTTTGTATTGTCAAGAATCAATCTTTGTATTCAGGTAAATCACCAAATAAATACTATTGTAGTACTTACCACTCATTTATCCATTCATCGTTAATATATTGGTTATTATGTGTTCAGTGGTGTCAAGAGCTAAGTATTAAAAAAGTTCTATAGGGCATACCTCTGACCTGTATTGTCTCATACTCCAGTGGGAGACTCAGACTGGTCAAAAGTAAATACAGCAATTTAATGAGTGAAGTCAGAAAGATATGGTACGTAAGATATAGTAAAGTTTCTTAGTTGCATGAAGTTACTTTGACAGTATTGCTGACTTACATCCTTTGATATAAGAACAGTGGGTATAGTCATGTCACATAAGATTTTTTAAAGTGTGTATAATAGACTTAATAATATGGCAGAAATGGGTCCCATTTGACATGTCCAGCCTCTTGTCCTTCACATTTAAATCTCTTTGGGGGCCTGTGATCCAGTGTTCATCAGTGCTCTGCGAGTCGTGTTTCTGCAGTCTCTTGAGTTCCCTGTTGGCAGCAAGTGTGCCACATGCCTCATTCCTTGTCCATACCTACTAGACTGCTGTGTGTGTAGTAAATGTTGGAGGATTGATTTTCATTTGACTTGCTTTCAGTTATAGTTTTTCCAGATGAGCAACAGTGTTTCACCATTTTATACTTTCTTTAGAATGTCACTGGCTATCAGTTTACACTGTGATACTGATTTATTCAATGCTATTTTAATTATATCTTGCCATATTTGTTGTTGGGACATCCCTGTAGCTCAGACGGTGAAGAGTCTGCCTGCAGTGCAGGAGATCTGGGTTTGATCCCTGGGTCAGGAAGATCCTCTGGAGGAGGGCATGGCAACCCATTATAATATTCTTGCCTGGAGAATCCCATGGACCAGAGGAGCCTGGCAGACTATACAGTCTGGGTCGCAAAGAGTTGGACATGACTGAGTGACCAACACCACCATATTTGCTTAAAAATTTAGATTAAGAAGGTATTTGAGAGGTTATATAAACATATAGAGATTCTTTTTAAAAAAATTCTATTTATTTTTAGCTATGCTGGGCCTTTGTTGCTGCATGGGCTTTTCTCTAGTTGCAGTGAGCAGGGGCTAATTTCTAATTGTGGTGTTTCTCACTGCGGTGGCTTCCCTTATTGTGAATCATGGGTTCCAGGTGAAGAGCTTCAGTAACTGAGGTACCTTGGGTTCCGTACTTGCAGTCTCCAGGCTCTAGAGCACAGGCTTGGTAGTAGTGGCACAAGGGCTTAGTTGCTGCACAGCTTGTGGGGTTCTTCCCAGGCCAAGGATCGAACCCATGTCCACTGCCTTAGCAGGCGGATTCCTATCCACTGTACCTCCAGGGAAGCTCTATACAGAGATTCTTAGAGTAAAAGTTTAAAAGAAATGTGCTACTTATTATGGTTGGAAGCATAACCTACACAGGATGAAATAGAACCCCTCATTTCTGGATGATCCCTTAAGCCACTGGAGAAGGGGAAGAACAAAGAAACACTTCTGTCTACCTAAATATTAATTCAGGCTTTGGACACGGCGCGTTTGGGAAATAGCAGAGTTTCACCGTTTTGAAATTCATTAGCTAGCTATGCATTTGCCTCCTTTATATTATGCATCAGAAACTGACCCTTATTTCAAAATTTCTTAAAAAAGTAGTCGTAGAAAAAGCTTTTGAGACTGATTTCTTGGAATCCTGCTGCTTTTCTCTTTTGATTTCTGAAACCGAAGGAGCAGGATTGTGCTTTGTTCTGTGTAGAGCTGTGGTGATTAGATTGCATATTTACTCTGATACATACACATGTCGCCATGTGGCATCACTGTCCATTGTAATCCCAAAGAAAAACAGGGAATGGGGGATGGCGAGGCGGTTGATCTGGGATTGACTAAAATAAATTTATCTCAGCTTTTCAAAACACTGCGTGAGCACAATATAATTCAGTTGGACAACTGTGGAATGAAACTCTTGTTTTAGCAGCCATTAGATATTTCATAGGAACCGACGGCACAGGAGAATTTATGGTAAAGATGCTTTGGCAGTTGAGAGAATTTGAGGTAGCATTTACATCATCAACTGAAATACAGTTAATTTTTTTCCAAGGTGCCCTTACAGCCTAACTTCTGTGACTGAGGGATTGATCTCTTGGCAAGTCTTTGTGAAATAACACCACAGAAAGGAAAGTTATGTGTGTACATCAGGCTTTGCATTTATTTTGTAAGCTTTCTTTACAGTGTGGGTATAATCTTGTTCTGTACAATTAACAAAAACTGTAGCTATACTTTGTCTTGAATCACTTCCTCAGTTTCCAAAAACAACGCCCACCACAGAAAGAGGCTTGCTTTCTTTGCATCCACATTTCTGTTAATGTCATCATTGCATTTGACTCTTTTATGAGGCCCTTTTGGTCAGATCAACAGTTCATTCCAATCTATCTATCTTAACTTCTAGCTTCATCTGCAAAATTTGTGTGGTTACCCCGACACACATGCAGATAAATTGCCTAGGGTTCAGCCTTCTCAGTCTTGGGACTAAATATGCTGCAGTAGGCTGAGCTGATGGATGTAGCTTTTCAGCAATATTGATGTTTCTACCGTTGAGTATAAATCTTTGCATGCCTTGGTTTGCGTTTTCATATTCATGTGCAGTTCTTGACCACTGATTTTCAAATGGCTTCATCTCCCAGAAAGCTCTGTGTTGAGTGAAAGACAAAGAAAATTGTTCTACTTCACCCACTGCTCTTCTGCCCACTCACAACAACAAAAGTCATGAGCACAAGTCTTTTGCCAAGTGTGAGTAGTGACAATTCACAAACTGATTACATTCTCATGGCTTAATGTAAAGTCAGCTTGTGATTTTGTATTTGGAGTGTGTTTTCTAGTGGGAGAAAACAAAGAATAGATGAACCCATTGTAACTTTTAACCCATAACATTCCAGCAGTACAGTTTTATTTGTGACTTGAAGCTTAACCTTCCCCCATGTTTCCCCGTGGAAAAATGTCCTTAATTCTGCTTTAGTATCATAAGGAACATAAATGTTTCACCCTTAACTTCAGTAGATGGTCATCTATCTACACCTGTGTATTCTGAGGCAATGTATCAGGCAAGGTTCTTAGATGCAGTAGAGGCTGGCTAAAGGGTTTACACAGGAAAGTAATTTGTTGAGAAGATAGTGGGTAGTTTCTAGACCTGCTGGAAGTTGGAAACAGGATTGAGCAATTAGACACTACGCAGCCAGATTCATAGCCAAGGTCATGTGCTATGATTAGTGCAGTGCAGGGTGGACTCTATCGCAGATCCTGAACACAGGCTCGTGCTAGTTTACACTGACCACACCACTGGGGCCAGACTTTTGCTACCAGGTCTGCCACCTTACCTGCCTCTGGGCTCTAGATGTTGTTGCTGTTGCCCTTACCTGCGGTAATTTACTCCTGCCTCTGGGTCCAGCTCTCAATGCAGGGCTGGCCAAAACTAGGTCCCATGCCTTAGCTGCAAGGGAGTCCAAGAAGGTTCAGCCATTTTTGTCTCTATGTTAAAAGGTGTGTCTCTTCAGTACTCACATGATGAGAAATTTCCCGAATATAGGAAGAGAGTTCTGATGTTGAACATTCTCCATCCTTCTTCCCTCTATAAGGACAAATCTTCTCTATAAGAAAGCACAGTCGGATCTCTGGTAGATGAGTAGACAGCCTGTTTATCCACTTGCAATTGTGGTTAATGACTCTATGATCACAAAGATGGAGGAGCCCCTCCTTGTGCCCTGGTATCCAGGGACTTTTCACCACATGTTGACAATTTATGTGTAATTGATCTCTCATGGAGTGCTCCTTACTAGTTTAAAGTGAAATGCATTAATTGAATTTTTTAACAATTTGATTAACTAGGAGTAGATGAAGATTATCTGTTTTTTCTTTATAGTATAAAGTGAAACTTCACATCATCAATTTGTCTTTGATTAGATGGTTTATATATTTTATTCATAACTTATACCCTTTTAAAAATGTATTTTTGTGTGCAGTAATATTGGGTTGACAAAAGTTCATTTTGGGTTTTCTGTAAGATCATACAGGAAAACCTGAACTAACTTTTGATCAACCTAGTACATGTATATAGATTACAAGTTCCTGCTTGCATATTTGCTCCATCATTTCCTGTTTCTCAGAAGCAACTGCTTTCAATTCAGTTAGCATTTCTTCTGATATTTACTTCCATGTAGTTAATATCTTTATATTGATATTTCTTGAATTTTTTTTTCATTTTTAGACAGAGTTTCTATTAAGGAAGAGAAGGAATTAGCTTTCTTTTATGCTCCTTCGCTTAAATACCTGCTTCTTTCTCACTCTCTGAGGTAGTTGTATCTCCATAAATATTTTCCATAGCTGAGTTATGCAGTGTAATATGGCTTTGTTTTCTTTTTTTGTACAGCATGTTTAAAAAAATCTTTGTTTTTTTTTTTTTTTTGGCTTTCCATTCTATTTATGTGCTACTTATTCATCCCCAAATTCTCAAATAAGGTCAAACACAACGGCTTGGCTCTCACTTCTTTTGTGTGTGTGTGATGTTTTTCCGGGAACCTTCTGTTTGCCTGCTCTCTTCTGAACTGTTTGCTCTTGAGGCCTTGATGCACAGCTGTTGACCTGGAATTTTCCTTTACTACCATGTTGGGAATTCTTGATTGACCTGTTTACTGAATAGCATCTCTCCTGGTTTCCTTTTTCTTTGGGAGGAGGCACATTGCCCACTTGCTTCTTGAGAGAAAAGAGTGTATATGATGTAATTTTTGCGATCTGGCATGTGTGAAGATATCACTTAGTCTCTCCTCACATATGATTGATACAGAATTTAAAGTTGGAAATGATTTTCCCTGAGACTTTTGGAGTTCTTGCTTCATTTTCTTCCACTTCCAAATTTGCTCTTGAATTGTTGTCTGCTTTTCTGAGTCTGGTTATTTTATATGTGACTTTTTTTTTTTTTTTAATGTAGTGGGTAGCTTGTAGAGTCTTTTACTTTTAATCCCCTAATGTTTCATATAACCGTGCCTTGGTGTGTAACTTTTTTCATCCATGGTGATCATTTTTGCAGGAAGTACTGGATGGTAATTTTCTTACCACTGTTTTCTGTATTCTCTTTTCTGAAACTTACTTGTCAGACATGCTGGAACTTTTGTATTTTCCCTCCAACTTCCTTGTTGTTTAGAAAAAAATTCCTGACCTCTATCCTTCTCTGATTTTTGTTGTTCTTGTTGTTCTACTCTTGGGGAACACATCTCTATTATCTTCTATTCCTTCTATGGTTTTTAATTTCTGTGATCATAATATTAATTTCTAGTAACTCTTTCTTGTTCTCACAATATTTCTGTTTTATACCATCTTATTCTTTTTTTCTTTATGGTGCAAATATCTTTTTAATAATGGATATGAAGTGTTTTCCTGCTCCCAGAATTGACCCTCTTTTCTCCTGAAGTTCCTGTCTGTCACGTTAGACTCTTCATCACACATCCAGTGACCATTTGCTGTCCATTTTTATTTATGTGAAGGCTCTCTATGCATGAAGAAGTGGGCAGGCTTCCTCTCCTGTCACCTTGGAACCTTACTTACCATAGGATGATTTTCTGTTTTCAGAAGCCTCCTTTCTCCCTGGTTTTGATAACTGTAGATCTCTTTTCTCGGGCTGGTTAGAAATCCAGCAAATAAAGTTATTTCCATTCGGAGTGTATGCTTTTGCTCAGTCCTCTATTTCAGAATGGTACCTCCACTCAGGCACTCTTCTTTGTGGCCCTGAGTCCCGACCTCTTCAGGCAGAAGGAGAGAGAGCTGGCAAGCTTCATGGCTCGGGATGGACCTGGAAGTTTGTTCCTTAAAAAGTTCTTCAAGCAGTTGTCCAGTCGTCACTGCTACCTCCACGCTGCCTTCTCCATTCATGCCCCCACTTTAGGTGTAACTGTGCCTGGACTAGTACTTTTCTAGGGCTCTGTGTCCCACATTGCCTGGCTTCTTCCTGTCAGTTCTACCAGTACACATTTAGTTTTGTCTGTCCCTCTTTGAAAATTCACTCATCATTAGCTCATCTGCTTTCCATTTTCCAAAAACTTTTTCCATCAATTTTCCCCTCTTCCATTCTCCTGTGAGTTTATCCCTGACTCTTATTTAATAGAATCTGGAGGGAATGTAGTTAAGAACATAATTGTAATCCACCACTCAATCCTGAAGATCCCTAATCATTAACTTTTCAAGTTTGGTTTTTCCACCTGGATACATGGTTGTCCAGTCCATTAAAGGAGAGCTAATTTGGTTATTCTAGGATGGATTCCATTTACTATACGTTTGTTTCATTCAGGGATTGTTACTCTCACTGTCAAAATTGAAATAAGTGTCATCCTTTCTTGATTTGAGTACATAATAGGAGAAAGGGTCAGCTATTTCTTAGGTATAATTCCAAGTCAGACCTCAAACCTGGCCACAAGAATAGCATACAATTTACAGTATTTCAGAGAAATGACTTCCATCCCCTTGGGTTTTCCACGGCCATAATCCCAGTTGGGTCACACTTTCTTAAGTTCCCTACTAGTTTGACTTGAGTCGTGTCCAAGCTGGTAAAAACTCTTTTATTAGTAGCATTTTATGCAGTGGTCCTGGGTATATTTTATGGGCTCCCAGGTGGCTCAAGTGGTAAAGAATCCACCTGCCACTACTAGAGATGCAGATTCTATCCCTGTATTGTGGAGATCCCTGGAGGGGGAAATGGCAACTCACTCCAGTATTCTTGCGTGGAGAATCCCAAGGACAGAGGAGCCCGGTGGGCTACAGTCCATGGGGTCGCAAAGAGTCAGACGTGCACGCATGTGTGCACGGGTATGCACGCACACACAGACACACACATACACATAGAGAGACAGGTATATTCTGTAGGATACTGAGTTTTCACGAAATATATGTATAGATTTTATAGATGAATGTCAAACCGTGATATCCTTCCTTATTCTTAGGATA
The DNA here is from genome assembly GCA_917880005.1 of Nanger dama. NCBI lineage: Eukaryota > Metazoa > Chordata > Mammalia > Artiodactyla > Bovidae > Nanger > Nanger dama. The sequence continues at coordinate 46,221,262 of CAKJTW010000001.1, forward strand.
AAATCTCAGAATATCCCTTGCAAAATGCAGAAGATTTCATAATGTACAAAGGCTAATGTTATTGATCTTGTAAATACCACAGCAGCATCAGGACCAAATATGACTTCTCTCTCAACTTTTTCCTTAAATTTTATTAGTTCCCCAGTTTTTAAACATTAAACATATTTTTAAAAAGTTGTTAATATATTAAGGTTTATCAAGAATTACTGTAAAATTACTATGGACCTTATTGAACCATTGTTAAGCCAAGAGGAAGCCAATTTAGACTTTAAAGGTTTTTGTATCCTGTAGGGTTTGAATGAAGATAGGGAATCTGATCTGATTCCCAACCTAGAGTTTGCCAAATTCTTTTTTTTTTTTAAGAAAAATGTTGTTTACCTTCACTTGGTAAAATTAATACTTTTCTGTTTCAGACACCTCATGTTCTTTGTTGACAAATCAAGATTGAGAGTATGCAGAGCTTCTGAGAGGAAGCATTTCTAGTTGAAGGTTCCTGTTTTCATCATGATCAGTGAAGAGTGCCAGGCATCTGTTTTGTGCTAAAGCTTACTAGAAGTGTTGCTGCCTCCAGAGCAACAAGCGGGAAGTACTTCTGCCCTTAAAACCAAAAATAGATGCTCTTTCTCATTAACATAGCTTAAAAGATCATCTTTTTAATGAGATGGGCGCGTCCCTTGTGGTTTTCACAGATTTAATGATCAGATTATTTAATGCAGAGCTTGGAGAAAAATAGGTCTGGTGAGACAGATAATGGAAATTTTCCTGAAAGTTAAAGCAACATCAACTTTGTTCTTTTTCTTTCCATAAATCTTTTACTACTTCTTTTCTCTCTCATTTTTCATTTACTATTTTTCATGGTACTTAAAGCAATTTTCCTGTCTTTTTTTAACATGTTGGTACATTTACATAATTTTCACTCTATTTTAACTTCAAATGATCATCACTAAGGAAAATTATTTGCAACATTTGGATATGTCAGTATCTAAGTATACTGTATATAGTCTAAGTTGCTTTAGACAACTCTGCTGCTGCTGCTAAGTCACTTCAGTCGTGTCCGACTCTATGCGACCCCAGAGACGACAGCCCACCAGGCTCCCCCGTCCCTGGGATTCTCCAGGCAATAACACTGGAGCAGGTTGCCATTTCCTTCTCCAGTGCATGAAAGTGAAAAGTGAAAGTGAAGTCGCTCAGTTGTGTCCGACTTCTAGTGATCCCATGGACTGCAGCCCACCAGGCTCCTTCGTCCCTGGGATCCCTCAGGGAAGAGTACTGGAGTGGAGTGCCATTGCCTTCTCCTTAGACAACTCTATTGTATGTTAATGTGTTGGCAGTCAGAAGGAGAGAAATGGCTTTTTACTGATTTAAGGAAGTTCTGTTTGTGTTTTGAAAAGTGGAGCAAGGGGAAATAAAGGGAAGAAAGAATAAGGGAAATAAAGGTAATATATATGAAAATGCCTTGTAAATTGCTAAATAACATAAAGATGGTAGTTACTATTATTGCAATGACATAACTTCCAGTGAGCAAGCAAAGATTTAATAAAGATAAATGGGAAAGGGGAAAATAAATCATTTGAATAAGAAAAAGTTAAGAAAGAAAGTGGGAATATATCATAATGCTGGGGTGGGTTGGGGGAGGGTGCCAGAGTTTTGCAGTCTGGTTTTCTTAATCTGAAGATTCAATAGTACTAGTACTTCCTGTTTAAACAGTGATGTTGAAAACATTTTATTAACAGGGGCTTTCCTATAGCTCAGAGTGTAAAGAATCTGACTGCAGTGCAGGAGACCCAGGTTCGATCTCTGGGTCAGGAAGATCCCCTGGAAAAGGAAATGGCAACCCACTCCAGTATTCTTGCCTGGAGAATTCCATGGACAGAGGAGCCTGGTGGGCTACAGTCTGTGGGGTCACAAAGAGTCAGACATGACTAAGTGACTAACCCATACAAAGAAAGGTTGTTGAAAATAATTTGGGAAGAGGATCTTATCATATGAGGTGGTGAGAGTTGGATAGAAACCACCAGGCAGATGACTTTCTCAGCTCTAAATAAAGATCTATGTGTCATAGGGCATTAGGTACTGTGTTTCCATTTAATTAAGGTTTAATTTACATTTGCTTATACTGTCACTTTTCACTTTCATGCATTGGAGAAGGAAATGGCAACCCACTCCAGTGTTTTTGCCTAGAGAATCCCGGGGACGGGGAGCCTGGTGGGCTGCCGTCTATGGGGTCACACAGAGTCGGACATGACTGAAGCGACTTAGCAGCAGCAGCAACAGCAGACTGTCTAAGCCTTTCATTTGTTGTTCTTCATACATTTGCAAGATAGGTATCATTAACTCATTTTACAGATGAGTGTAGAAGGCTCATTGACTTGCCTGCAGCTACTTATCTAGTGGCAAAGACCTCCCTTCTCTGGGTTTTGAGTTTATTTCTACATTTCCACAGATACTTCACATCAGAGCAATTGATTTAGTTGTGTTCCTGGATATTCAGCTTACTAAATGTCTCTAAAGGAAGTCCTTGTTAAATAACCGTGTGTGTGTGTGTGTGTGTGTGTATGTGTGTGTGTGTGTGTGTGTGTGTGTGTGTGTGTATATGTTTGTGTGTGTGTGTTACTTCGTCGCTAAGTCGTGTCCGACTCTGCAACCTTATGGACTGTAGCCCACCAGGCTCCTCTGTCCATGGAATTCTCCAGGCAAGAATACTGGAGTGGGTTGCCATTCCTTCTCCAAGGGATCTACCCATCTCAGGGATTGAACCCAGGTCTTCTGCATTGCGGGCAGATTCTTTACCACTGAGCCACCTGAGAAGCATCATGACAACTGTAGGAGGTAAATATTATTTCCATCTTATAATATCCATCTTATGGATGAGGAAACTGAGGCATGGTCACTTACTAATAACACCCCAGGGCATTTGGGGTTTGGCTACGTTGTACTAAATATCTTTCTGTGAGTCTTAAGGAATAGGAGTTGAATTCTACCAGAACCAAGGAATAAACAAAAAAGACATCTTGGCTGCCCTAGTATGGGTTCAGAATATGAACTGTGTCCTTCAGAGCTTATCTGGAACTTGGTATTTTAAGTTTTAGTTCTCTTAGGCTTTTTAATTTTATTTGGTTTCCAAACTCATAGCTGACTTGAGGAAGAGAAAGATTGATACTTGAACAGTAATGAAACTCACCTCCTGAGAGCAAGGGAGAGGAGATAACCAAATTAGGCAGGCAAAACATCTCCCAAAATGTAGCATTCACGACCTTTGAGTGGAAGAGCAGACATCCCTCTGTTTCCAGAAAGGCGGTCTTGCCACTGGCCGCTCTTGGTGGGATCAGTGGGTTACCAGCAGCACCCACATAGAGCCAGCCTTTTATCCTGTCCCTTTGTCCCATCCATTCATCTTTCACTCAGCCTGACTCCACTTAGCCCTAGACCTGGGTCTGTGACTCAGTTTTCACCTTTGCTTCTCCTTTTCCTTGGTGTTTGAATTTCAGTAGCCTCTTCCTTTTGGTTCCCAGAATGTCCTGTTGCTTTGGTAGGAACTCCCCATCCAGTTCATGCTGGTAGAAATTGAATATCCGCTTAGTATCCACAGGGCTCCCATCTTTTCCTCAGTCAATCTTTCTCATGTTCTAATAGAGCAAGATAATTGATAGTCATATTGATGATTCTGTGCCACCAGAGACTAATCATTTTCTGGACTCTCTGAGAAGGCATTATCTTTTAGGGAAAAAAAAATCCAATATGACTGAAATGAAACCCATTTTATTACTTAGATGGGTTGTCCTTTAGCTATTATGAAAATCTTCATCATAATCATGTCTTACTCCTTGAGGTTTCTAAAAAGCAGAAATTATACAGTATTATAATGCAGGGTGATACCAGAGAATTATGAGTTACAGAATTTAGCATAACCAACTTTCTAGTAGCTTGAACCCGCCTTCATAGCAAAAAGATGTTACATTGAAAATGTAGGAATATATGGATTCATCATTCATAGGAAAATATTTAAACTTACAGATTTGTCTTTTAGGGCAATAGCACTAAGTCCTTAAGTAGAGTGATTATGTTATCATAAAATAGTTAGAAAGGGAGATAGCAGAACAAGTGCTTGTTGACATGGAATGTTTATTTTGGAGAGAATTCTTGGCATTTTTGCCCCATGTCAGCATAATAAGAATTTGGGGGAGAGAAGGGAAGCATTAATGTATTTGTTGAGGATTAATGTCCCTGTAGAGAGCATTTGTGTTAGTGACTATATTATGGATAGTATCATAAATATAGTAATTAAAAAGTTGCACACTAAACACTTTGTGTACTGGCATAAATATTCCTTTCCTCTCCTTGGTGGCTTGCATTCAGGTGAATAGTGTACTGTTCATCTTGGCCTCCTGGATTCTTTTTTTCTCTTTTGAGTAAATACTGTATTTTTGGCTGTGCAGGCTTTTCTGTAGTTGCTGCGGTGGGGGCTACTCTATAGTCGCCCTCTGGTTTCTCATTGTGGTGGCTTCTTGTTGCAGGCTCTAGGGTACTCAGACTTCAGTAGTTGCAGTGCAGAGGCTCAGTAATTGTGGCTTGTGGGCTCCAGAGCACAGGCTCTTTCGTTGTGGGCATGGGTTTAGTTGCTCCACAGCATGTGGGATCTTCCTGGAACAGGGATTGAACCCGTATCTCCTGCATTTGCAGGTAGATTCTTCACCACTGTGCCACCAGGGAAGCCCTGGTCTCCTAGATCCTTAATCAAGAATAGAAAAAAAGATGGCAGTGTTCTAGATCTGTTTCCTTCTCTATGTATTGCTGTTCAGATGGGCAGAAACAGTCAGTGTTCCAGGACCGAGTTATCAAGTGATTTTTTAACAATTCAGAAGCATGGCACAGAGTGCATGAGGTGAGGTGAGGTGAAGTCGCTCAGTCGTGTCCGACTCTTTGTGAGCCCGTGGACTGTAATCTACTGGGCTTCTCTGTCCATGGGATTCTCCAGGCAAGAATACTGGAGTGGATTGCCATTTCCTTCTCCAGGGGATCTTCCCAACCCAGGGATTGAACCCAGGTCTTCCGCATTGGAGGCAGACGCTTTAACCTCACTAACAGACAAAACAACCACCTACAATTCCTTAATTTTGGGAACTTTGTCCTTAAAGTTGTCTCCAGACAATACTACAGTGTGCTTCTTGAAATGTGTTCACTGTGATTGGTGATACCTCGGAGCTTATATGCCGTAAAAGAAGTGAGATGATGAATAATACAAATACGTGTCAGGATCAGAATTTTTAAGGAAGCAAGACTTATTATCTCATTAGGATCTGTTGCCCCAGTGAGTTGAAGCTGAGCGGGTGGCTGTGTGAATGAGCGGTAGGAGGAGAGGTACCCTGCTGTTAAGAGTAATGATGTTCTGTCCTTCTCACTGAAGGATAACAAAGAAGGCAGATGGATATAAAGTGGGCAATTTCTATTTCTTTGTATGCACAAAATGTTCGCACCTACTTATTTTCCCTTTTAAGAGGCATATTGTTTTTCATGATTTCTGAACTCTCTTACTTATACAATATTTATTTATGAGTTCATAACGAGTTTCTTCTATGGAGAGGAAAGTGAGTGCGATGGAAAGTGATTTGCAGCTTGGCTCTGACATCAGGGTGGGAAAGGAAGGACTAGAAAGAGTAATTCTGTCCTCACCATTTAATTGGCCTCTTTATCTCTTGGTTGTGAGAACTCTTCACTTATGTATTGGTTTATCGATTGACTCCGTATTTATGGACTGCTTGCTGTATCCCCTGTGCCCCAGGAATGCAGAGATGAATGGCACAGGCCATAGGCATCCGATGGCTCTGTAACCTTCTCTGTCCTGGCTGACTTTAAGGATAATCATGTGTTTATCTACAGTTCTGAAATTCTGTCATGGCCGGTAGATATGGTCATGTAACCAAAACAGACTAGTTCTTGAGCAGCCTTGGAGTTTGTGAGGTCACAAAGGTTGCTTGGAGAACAGAAAAGCTACTTTATAAGGTGTTTTCCATCGCATTAGACTTTCTAATGAACCTTACTATGCTTGGCATTGTTGGAGCTCTTTCAAGAGCTGAGTTACTCCCACCCACTTCCAGACTCGCTAGAAGCCGAGGTGGAAGCGTGGGCGAGAGACTGGAACACAGTGATATCTTAAGGGACATTTCACTAGGAAATCACGGGCAGGTGCCACTGCCAGCTCCAGTCTCCTCCTCTTGCCTTTTCTTTGAGATGCCATGACTTCATGTTAGAAGGTATCTGAATGGAAGCATCTTAAGAAGCTTGTAGGATAGTAGGTTGTGGTTTCACTTAATGAAACTATGTGTAAATCTTTGGAAAGGTTGGCACTGAGATCAAAATTCATTTTAAGAAGAGAATTCATCTGAGATTCATCTGAGTCTTTTGCTTGTGTGCTGTTTCTTTTAGTACTAATAGGTTCTGCTGTGGGTGTGCTGATCTTGCAATTGCCCCTTCCTGTCTTGATTCGTACTGGCTATGTTTATTTACCTTAAAACAGGGTTAGACTACTTTAATTTTAGAGGATAGCCCAATACCAAGTTTTTCAAGATCTGTGGCATCAAACCATTTGTGTGTCAACTTATTCTTCGCAGAGAGCCATGGCAACTATTTTGTCTGCAATGTTCATGTCATTTGGTCCATTGCCTCTAATATCCCACCAATGCTGTTACCTTCAAACTTAACATAACCAGTTTTGTTTTATTCCTTTAGTTCTAATATTTTTCTAATGTCAGGGGGTTGTGGATTCTGCTTCCTCTTAAGGTCAGTTTTTTCATTTGTCTTCCTGACCCTTTTACCCACCTTCTTTGGGTCATTATCCTGTTCTTACCTCTCCCTCTTGAACTCTCACCCTTTCTCTCTCTACTGATTCCTTTAGCTAATCAATGTACTTCCGTTAGCACCAGTCTCTTTCAACAACTGTTCATTCTCCTGTCTCTTCTCTCACTTGCTGTTATCTCTGCCTCCACCACCTCAATGAAACCACTTTCAATCAAGGTGGCCCATGGCTGCTGAAGTGTCAAATCCAAAGCTGTATTTTTCATTTCTTATCTTTAATCATCTCATTGTCTTCAGTGGTACCTCTCTGACTGTCTTCTTTGGTCTTTTTCCTCTCCCCATTCTGTCATTGTGTTCTTTAGGCTTCTGCTTTTAGCACTAATCCTCCAGTTGTCTCTCTCTACCCATATTCCTTCAGTGATCTCACCCGCCAATCTAATTTCTGCTACTTCCTATGTGATAACCACTTTTATGTTTTGCTCAGGTTTCTTCGCCAGCCTTCACACTCAAGAACATCTGGAAGTCCTCGCCCAAATCTTCTACATCTCAATTTTGAATGCACCAAACTAAACCCATTGTCTTCCTTATTAAACTTGTTCACTCACTAGTATTATTTACCTCTGTTGTCACTGTCATCCACCCACATGGAGTCAAGTACCATATTCTTTTAGTGTCTGGATGTTTCAAGTACTAACTCTTCTCCCCTTTTTCCTTCCCCACCTACCTCCATGCCCCAATCTTACCCGTTCCTCGCCTGCATGACAACCAAACTGGCCCTTCTGGTCTCCTTGCCTCTGCTCTGCTCTCTGTGAATCCATCCAGAAAGTAATGTATCTGAAACTCAGATCTGATCCATCAGTGGCTCTCTGCAGCCAGTTCAAAGGTTTTGAATTTGTATACAAGGTTGCGGTCTGGCTCCAGCTTCTTTCCTGGCTTCACCCTGGAGAGTCTAGCAACACTGAATTACACCGTGCAGTTTCTTACTTCTGCCTTTTCCATCGTCCGGTCTCCCACTCCCCGCTTGGCTGAGTCCTGCTCAGCCTGAGGACATGCTAGGCATCCCTTGTATTTGAAAGTCTTCCCTGCTTCTCTGTTTCTGGGCTGCTTGCCATGAATCTGAGTCACTGTGCATCCCACTGCCCACTGGGGATCACTTGTGTGTGTTTCTCTGTCCCAGTAGACTTTGCTTTCCTAAAAGACAGAGACAGTGTCTTATCTCTGTAGCTCTCGAGCCTAGCACAATGCTTCGCATATAGGAAGTGTCCAATGAATGATTTTGAAGTGAAAAATAGATAAGGGCAGTGAATCAATTTGTCTACCAAACTGGGCAAAAGTAATCCATGCATAGTAGTACCTTTACAAGGGGGCACGAAGTGGGGCTTCTGGGACGCTGATAATTTTCTGGGTTTTGATCTGGTGTGTTCAGTTTAAGAAAATTCATTGACCTGTCCATGTGTGGTATGTGTCCTTTTCTGTATGTTTTACTTCAGTGAAAAGTTTAAAACAATTAGATATTTTTGTTGCTCAATACAGAAAATCTCATGTCTTCTTTCAAGCTTTTCAAGTTTTTATAGGGTATCAGTTTAGATGTCACAGCGAAGAGCCAGGCTAGTGCTGTTCCTTGATGTGAAGGCAGAGGGAGATGAGAAAGCATCAATGTGGGTGGGGCCGTCTGGTCTTCTCAAGAGGGCCAGTGAGGGCCAGCACTGATGGACAGGCTTGTGATCACCTGTGCTACTGTCACACGCAGTAGAGGGACCACATGCTAATTAGCAGCAAGCTCTGGGCCTTCCGGCAGTGGCAGGGAGACTTCATCTTGGATGTGACCATGAATAATTCATCAACCTGGTTATCGGGAAATTTGTGGTCATCATTAGCATTTAATGAAAAAAATGCAATCATTATCCTAAATCTGTTTTTTTTTTTTTAATTTCTGCTTTTTTTTTTTTTTTCTTTTTGTCTCCCTCCTATAACAGCTTAACCATCTCAGTCTTTCCTGAGTACTTGGAAACTGCCGGGGTCCCTGACAATGTGCTGACTGGTCGTCGCTATGGGCAGACGGTACCCAGAGGCTCACTGTCATCCAGGCAGCTCATGTACGTATGAGATTTGTCTCTTTCTCTTTTCTCCCCTTTAATTTTCTGTGTAGAATATGGCAGGGTACTGAACTGGTAAAGGTTTATAAGCTATACATGAGAGTATTCAGAAATGCAGGAGAATTGATTGCTCTAGGGTAACTTTTTAATATTGAATGATGGGAGATGTTACCTAAATTAGGATTTTTATAAACCAGTTGCCCTATAAGACAGACCAGAAGTGTGTATCAGCAGTCTCTCTTTTCTGTTTCAGTGAATCCACTTACACACATAGGTAGTTTTTTTTTTTTTTTGCTTGTTTGTTGAAGCTTTCCTTTTTCATTGCAGTACATAACATTTGAAACAATAGCAATGCTGTAAATTAGAAACACTTCCCAGTGACTTAAAAAATACGTTTGAAATAAAAACTCATGGACCCAGAAGAGGTCCTCAGGGTATTTATGTCATTGTTGAATACATGTTGGTGAGAGAGTTCCCAACTCTAATATCTTACCGTTCTCCACAGGAGGAAAGTGTTGATTCCCCCAGTGATGACTTGCTGTGTCTCACAACAGTTCTCTTTTTCCAGTATTAGTCTTTTGAGAATGTCCACAAATGCAGCCTTTTCCTGTTTGATCCCACTCTGATTAATTTAGGAGAAACATGGTCGTTGCACATTTAATGATCTCTTATTTCTATAAAGTATAGTCTGTCTCAGACTTATATTTTGCCCCCCTTTAGTCTCTAAACCTTAGGCCAGCTCTTTAGGTATTTACTTTTTTTTTTTTTTTTTGCATCCTTTGGACCTCTGGAGTTTTGGCTTCAAATCAGGGATGTGTTTTGGGTAATTCCTTGCAGTGCCTATGCGCCCCATCCTTCTGTAGTTATGTTTATTCATAGTTACTCTTAAGCCCCATTTCCTTGTACATTTCTTTTTTTTTTTTTTTTTGGCCTTCATAGAAAAGTTAGAACCACCCTCAACCCTTCCCCCAGACAATTGCTTCTAAAATAAGCCAGGTCATTAGAAGAAGTAGTAAAAGAGAGAGCTGACAGCAGAGTGGGGGGCTCAGACCAAGCACACCAGCGTTAGAGCCACTGGGTGGGAGCAATGGCCTCTACAAGTCCACTTTCGTATCCTTCAAGGGCATCACTGTATTACTCTACAATTAGCCATTTTCATAGTGAACATAATCAGAAAAAGTTTACCCTTGTAACACTGTAAAACGGAGATTGGCAAGGGTGGCCCTTGAATCAAATCCAGCCCATTCCTGTTTTTGTAGGGGCTAACAAGAGTTTTTATATTTCTGAATGGCTACGTGCCTAATCTCTGTTTTTGCTTCTTGGCCCTCAGAGCCTAAAATATCTACAATTTGACCTGTTAAGAAAAAATGCTGCCTATCTCTGCCATAGAAATATTTTGAAGGCATGTACTACGATTGAACCATATGAAATTGTTAATATTCAACTGTCTTTGACCTACCAAATGCTGATTGCTCATGTGGTGGTTTAGTCGCCATATCATGTCTGACCCTTGACCCTGTGACCCCATGGACTGTCGCCCACCAGGCTCCTCTGGCCATGGAATTCTCCAGGCAAGAATACTAAAGTAGGTAACCATTCCCTTTTCCAGAGGATCTTCCCCACCCAGGGACTGAAGCTGGGTCTCCTGCACTGCAGGCAGATTCTTTACCAGCTGAGCCACCAGGGAAGCCCATGATTGCTTATGGTTCAGTCTAATTATTTTGAGGAAATTCTTCCTTTAAAATGGTTAAAATTTTAAAATTTGGGTTCTTGGGGCAGAAGAAGTGAATTACCTTAGGAAATTAACAAGTGTTGACCTGCTCATTTGGGCCAAGCCCAAGAGGGTGTGAGCAAGGCCTCGAGGGCCATCGGTGTGCTGGGCCCCGTACTGCTCACCTGCCCTGGCTCTCCTGCCCTTCCTTCTCTCCCACTCACAGTGTGGCCATTTCCTCCCTTTCTTAAGAAATGGCCGTTTTAAAAGTTTCAACAGTAATAGGCACATACGGTTATTTCTTTTGGTCTTCTCTCCTTGAGCTCCTCTGTTCTCAGCGATGAGAGACATGGATTTTGTTTGTTGTTCTACTCTGTGCCACTCTCTGTGTCGTGAATTGGCTAGAAATTCTTCGCTTCAAGTGGGATATGCTTTGGAAAGTTCATATTATCATCCTCATCTTTTCACAGATGAGAAAACTGAGGCTTGAAGCAGCAGAGTAACTTGGCAGTGCAGAGTTGCAGTTTGAGCCTAGACTCACTGCCTTCTGCTTGTGCTCTTTCCTCCCGCCGGACTTTCTAGTGACCTGGTCATCACTTGGGTGATGACTTACTTAGATATTGTGCACTTATCTGTTCTCCACGCCATATCTTTCAGTAATATGGTCTTAGAAGCCTAAAAGATTCAGCATCAAATGATGCTGATATCTGTCTCAGATCTCCTTTTTTATCCATTATTTGAACCCAGTAACTACAGGTAGTCTGAAGGCCCTAAGAGAAAACTTCATATAGAAAGAGTATAATAATATAGAAACAGTGCTTTAAAAATCATGCAAGTAATACATGTTTAATATAGACATTTTTAACTTAATTTTTATTTTATATTAGAAGATAGTTCTACAGTGTTGTGTTAGATTCTGTGTACAGCAAAGTGAGTCAATTATACATATACATAAATCCATTCTTTTTCAGATTCTTTTCCCATGTAGGTAATTACAGAACATTGCATAGAGTTCTTTGTGCTCTACAGTATTATCTATTTTATATATAGTAGCGTGTTTGTATAGAGAAGGTGATGGCGCCCCATTCCAGTACTCTTGCCTGGAAAATCCCATGGACGGAGGAGCCTGGAAGGCTGAAGTCCATGGGGTCGCTGAGGGTAGGACACAACTGATCAATTTACTTTTCACTTTCATGCATTGGAAAAGGAAATGGCAACCTACTCCAGTGTTCTTACCTGGAGAATCCGAGGGACAGGGGGAACCTGGTAGGCTGCCATCTATGGGGTCGCACAGAGTTGGACACGACTGATGTGACTTAGCAGCAGCATGTTTGTATTGATTATTTTATATATAGTAGTATGAATGTGTTAATCCCAAATTCCTAATTTATCCCTCCCCTGCATCCTTTCCCCTTTGGTAGCTATAAGTTTGTTTTTTAAGTCTATGAGTCTGTTATTGTTTTGTAAATAAGTTCATTTGTACCAAATTTTTAGGTTCCACATATAAGTGATATATGATGTTTGTCTTTGTCTGTCTGACTAACTTCACTTAGCATGATAGGTTCATCCATGTTGTTGCAAATGGCATTATTTCATTCTTTTTTATAGATGAGTAATGCATGGGTGCTTCAGTTCAGTTCAGTTCAGTTGCTCAGTCATGTCCGACTCTTTGTGACCCCATGGATTGTAGCATACCAGGCCTCCCTGTCCATCACCAACTCCCGGAGTTCACTCAGACTCACGTCCATGGAGTCTGTGATGCCATCCAGCCATCTCATCCTCTGTCGTCCCCTTCTCCTCCTGCCCCCAACCCCTCCCAGCATCAGAGTCTTTTCCAATGAGTCAACTCTTCACATGAGGTGGCCAAAGTACTGGAGTTGCAGCTTTAGCATCATTCCTTCCAAAGAACATCCTGGACCAGTCTCCTTAGAATGGACTGGTTGGATCTCCTTAGTTGTGTCCAAATCTTTGTGACCCTGTGAACTGCAGCCCACCAGGCTCCTCTGTCCATGGAAGTTTCCAGGAAAGAATACTGGAGTAGGTTGCCATTTCCCTTCTCCAGGGGATCTTCTCAACCCAGGGATTGAACCCCCACCTCTTGTAACTGTTGCATTGGTGGGCAGATTCTTTTGCCATTTTGCCACCTTGGAAGCTCATGGCTGAGTAATATTCCACTGTATATACGCATCATGTCTTCTTTAGCCATTCCGGTGTTGATGGACATTTAGGTTGTTTCCATGTCCAGTGTTCTTGCCTGGAGAATCCCGGGGACGGAGGAGCCTGGTAGGCTGCCGTCTATGGGGTCGCACAGAGTCGGACATGACTGAAGCGACTTAGCAGCAGCAGCATGTCTTGGCTGTTGTAAATAGTTCTGCAGTGAACATTGCGGTGCATGTATCTTTTAGAATTAGGGTTTTCTCTAGATATATACCCTGAAGTGGGATTGCTGGATCATATAGTAACTCTGCTGCTGCTGCTACTGCTACTGCTAAGTCGCTTCAGTGGTGTCTGACTCTGTGTAGTCCCATAGACAGCAGCGCACCAGGCTCCTCTGCCCATGGGATTCTCCAGGCAAGAACACTGGAGTGGGTTGCCACTGCCTTCTCCGATAGTAACTCAATAGCCTTTAAGTCTTCAAAGCTTCAGCTTTCTCCACTGACTCTGATTTCCATTTTCAGTTCTGGCCCAGGGATTTATTTCTCATGATTTTGACTTGTTTTCTTTGTATTTAAAAAGTTGTTAGATCTTATTCAGTTTTTTCATGTATTTGAAATGGTCAGTCTTTTTTTGTCATCTTTGCTTACCCGTATTGAGTATTAACTTTACTGCTGCAGTCTGATTAAAGGATTTTTAAGCCTTTTGAATCATCTGATTATAATCCCTGTTTTCCTTAGAACTTTAAATATAAATAGGAGTTAAATAAATATTACTTCAGTGGATGGGTGTTCTGCAGATCCTTTTACTGAGTTGCCTTGTATCTGAGTAACCACACTTGTGTAGTTTAACGAACTGCAGTCTCAATGATGGACACCTAATTCTTCATGGAATACCACTTTGCATGCACTGCTCGAAATCAGTAGGTTAGGCTCTGGATTGTCAGATGTTATGTGAACCGAAGCTGTGAAATTGTTTTATGAGGCCTGTCTCCTAGCAGTATCTTTAAGTTATTTATAAATATGGAAACATATTTCATGTCCTAGTAAGTAAGGGTCTATCTTGACTTTACAAGTAATAAAGAAAGGTTACTTCTATATATTTATCTTTCTCTGAAGAAGAATCGTCCAAAGTTCAGTTGTCCCGGTTAAAATCCCTTCTTTGTAAGTGTTTTTCTTTTTAAAATCCTTCTCTAATCTGTTTCTTCCGAGCTAGAGATTTGAGGTCTTGTTTTGTTGTCATAAAACATCAGGAGATAGATTTTTTTTTTTTAAGTCACTGTTTTTCACACTGAAGGGTCCAATTTAAGCAAAACTTTAGTCACTCAGTTGTGTCCATCTCTTTGTGGCCCCATGGACTGTAGCCCCTAGGTTCCTCTGTCCATGGGATTCATCATGCAAATATACTGGAGTGGGTAGCCGTTTACTTCTCCAGGGAATCTTCCAGACCCAAGGATGGAACCTGGGTCTCCTGCGTTGCAGGCAGATTCTTTAGCATCTGAGTCACCAAAGTAGACTTCTCTTTTTTTTATCCTGGTTGAGTGACAGAGTAGAGTTAAAGCTGGACAGGTGATCAGAGCCAGTCAACAGATGCATTGATGCTGCACCTGCTATACTCGTAATGCTGTGCTGGTTTTCTGGAGGGTTGAGAAGAGTTACATATGGTCCTTAAACAGTTGATGTTTTCATAGGTAGACGTGACTAAAGGTGGTAACTGCATCAGGCAGACTCAAATTGTGTGATGTAGCAATTTAGAGGAGAGGAAGGCTAGTAAAGATATGTGTAATCAGTGAAGTTCAATATCTAAAAATCAAATGTAGAGAACATCTTTCTCCGTTCAGACATAAAGGTTTGGGAATAGGTCTGATTCTGATCATGTAGATGGCAGAGCAGCTGTGGGATTGCAGGTGCCATGGGTGGTATTTAAAGGGCACATGAAATGGGATACCATGGAAGGAACTCATGGACAGTGGGGTCACACAGTACAGGTCCACTGGAGTGCATAGCCTGGTAAGAACAAAGCATGTTGATAATGCCTATTTTTGTTACTATTAATGACTGACAGTTACATAGCCAGACACTATTCTGAGCACTTCAGGTGTGTTCTTGTAATCCTCCCAGTCTCTGTGACATAGATGGTACTGTTATCACTCAGTTACAGACAAGGATAGTGAGGCACAGATGAGATAAGTAACTTATTTAAGGTTACATAGTAAGTGGTATAGTTGGGATTTGAACCCCAGAGTCAGGCTCCTGGGAGTGTGCCCTTAACCACTGTGCTGCCTGCTCCGGTCAGTGTGAGAGTGGGAAAGGGGTACAACCAAGAGCTGTTATTGGTGAGAGAGAGAATTCCAGGGTCCAGATTGCAGAGGAACAGGCTTTGAGGATGCAGTGTGGTGGGCGGAGGTGTTGGGCTTCCCTGGTGGCTCAGCGGTAAAGAATCCACCAGCTAAAGCAGGAGATGTGTTTGATCCCTGGGTCAGGAAGATCCCCTGGAGAAGGGAATGGCAACCCACTCCAGTATTGCCTGGAAAATCCCACGAAACAGAGGAGCCTGATGGGCTACAGTCCGTGGGGTCGCAAAGGGTCGAACATGACTGAGTGACTAAACCACCACCTGGAGTGTTGGCGATGCAGACGAGAGTTAGAGGCCAGCCGCATCAGCCCGTCCTGGAGGCGGGGGGCAGAGGCAGCGGTCTGGAGCACTTGCGGATACTGGGCTCTGAGGCCACAGCCCTGAATAAGGTGGGTAAGGTACTGGATACTGGCCTCAGAGCCCAGTATCCAGCAAGTGCTCCAGACCGCTGCCTCTGCCCCCCACCTCCAGGTGATGGAGACAGAGAGTGGTGAAGCTCTCTGGTGTCTCCATCCTGGTGATGGAGACAGAGAGTGGTGAAGCTACCTGACAGGGAGCATGATTATGGACTGTGGAACATGCTGTGGAGGAGTCAGTAGCATGATGGAGAGCTAGTGACACAGAGTGACATAAGGCAAGATGTCCCTGGAGAAGTGGCATTTGATCTGTGATCTGAAGGAGGGGACGAACCTAGCCACGTGGATAATGAGAAAAGCCCAGTGCAGGCTGTTGGGAGTATGGACAGTTCAAGGGGTGGAAAGGGAGCCTGCGTGGCCAGGCATAGGGCCGTGATGGGGCTTGGTGGGGTATGAGGATGGGGAAGGAGGCAGGGCTAAGGCAGACTCAAGGGCCTTGGTGAGGGGTTTAGATCATTTCCTCAGAGCAGTGGGAACCCACTGAACGTTAAATCGAAGGGTGGCCTGGTCCCATAGGAGATCCAGGGGGTAAGTAGATGCACTTGTTTGAGCAGGCAGGGGAAGGGGGAAGGCTGAGAGCAGAGGGAAAATAAGGTGGGGAAAGAACCATTTAGAATGCTTTTCTCTCATCTGGTACCTTGAACTTTTGAGCTGCAGCTAATATGGCTTTTCTGGCTAGGGGAAGATGAACCTCACCTGAGATAAAGCTTTTTAGTGTTTGGATTGTGATCAGGCTTCACAACCGCAAGACTTGATGGCTATATTTTAGCCTTTTCACTGCCAATTTATACCTGTTTACATATAGGGAGAAATTCCAGAGCATACAAACCTAAAGATGAGACAGTTTTTGTTTGTTTGCTTTTATATAGGCCTTGAATTTATAAAATTCAAATTTACTTTATATGTAGTAGATGTTTTTGGTGTGGGGAGCAGAATACACTTTGGAAATATTGTAATTAATTACGTTCTCTAGTCCATGAATGACTTTCTTATTTCTGGGATGGAGACGTAATTAGTTGCTTACTCACTCAGTACCTGTATCCTGCTCCATTGTCACTGTTAGAACCTGGATTTAATTCAGGGTGGTGTGGTGATCATCCTCAGACACAGGGGCCAGTTCTGACCCCTGACTTCTGAGCATTCCTTGTAGCCAGTGTGGCTGTGTGACCTAGTCCTGGTCAATGGGACCTGAGAATTATTCCACGATGGGGATGGGATTTTGAGAAAGACTTACTGTTCTGCTGAAACCTGACAAATGAGCCTGTCCAAACCATCCCTTGATTTCCCTCTGCTTTCTGCCTCAAGTGCTGATAAGACGTGTGAGTGCACAGCAACCCTTGTGTCACCACAGGGTAACAAGCAGAAAGGAAAAGCCAAGAGCTCCACAAAGATACCTGCCCTGATATTGTTCTTGTTGAACCAGCACTAGCAGCCCTGAGCCTCCCCACCACTTCCGGTTTGTTGAATCCAATGTTTGTTAGGTTTCTGATACTTGAAGGTGAACTCAGTGCTAACTGAAGCAAATATGAAGATGATGTGTTATAAGCTTTGTCCCGTGCTCTGTGACAGCTGTATAACGCCCTTGATATTCAGTATGACCTTTAGCTTATGGGAAAACAGTTTCTGAAAAGGAAATTTTAACTTCTATTAAAAGTTTGAAAGTGATGAGTTGTGGCTTTAGAAATATAATTTTCAAAATAAATGAACTTGTCTGTGTGAACCTGCTGTAGCAGGTATCACGGAGCCATACTTCATGGCCAGTATCTTCCTTATGGTCTTTTTATGATGCTCTTAGTCAGTGTTCTGGTGAACTACACTGTGTGTATTTATGGCTTTGTAGGAAACTATAATAGTGCTAGAAGTAATAGCATAAATAGTCTGATTTCTTAAAAATGTGAAGCTCCAACAGGCTTTATTGGATTTCAGGGTAATGGTCTTATTAAATTTTCTGCTTCTTTTCAAACTTTTTATGGCTAAGTTCCACCCTGGTGGTTTCAAGAAATTTGGGGGCTGTTCTGTATTTTTATGGTGGGGGGGAAATACTTACTCTGGAATTTTCAATTGCTGAATTGAAGGATAGGGGAAATGATTTGGATTTTGTTTTTAACTGTCTTGGTCTTTGGGTGTAGCACATTGTTTTCCATAGGGAAAATAGAAGTGGCCCTCTGGTATGCATCATGGAGAATAATATAAGGTATAAAATGAAATTGTATTCTAAGCGGTTAGGAAAAAAGGGACTATAAGTCATAGGGTCGTCAAATTATAACAGGAAAGGAATTTTAGACATCATCTAATAAAATCCCACATTTTTCATAACCTTAGAACTTGACCTATAACAATTAGTCATTCATTTAAAAAATAATAATACATGTGGTTACCCTGTGCACCCTCTTCTTTAATGAAAGATTTCCCAAAGAAACAAGGAAACATTGTTTGTGTAATCCAAGGGCCTTCAGAAGAAGGGTTTCTAAGCCATCCATTCTGACTTCTTTATTTTACAGATAGGAAACTGAAGCCCAGAGAGGACGAAGGTTATTTTTTTCAGGTGGACTAGAAAGGATTAATAACTCTTGGGCAGGTAGGCTCAGGACCATGAAACTTTCTGGACTCTAACATCTTCAGTGCTGTGTGTTGGAATCCAGATGGCAGATAGATGACCTCGGGTGAGTTTGCTTTTGGGCTCATCCTTAAGTGCTGGTGAGGGCTTGACGGGCACTGGTGGGAGGCAGGGAGTCCCAGGCAGAGCACTGGGAGGAGCCTGGGGTGGGATGATTTCAGGCAGTTCAGGAGAGTGCAGAGCCCATTCCGGCAGCCCTTTGGGGCCAGGCGGTAGAGGAGATCAGGGACAGGTTCAGGCCAGTTTGGGCCAGTGCATGGAGTACCTCGAGAGCCCCTCAGTGCAGTGGGGATTGTATTTGGGAGCCAGTGGGGTGCTCCTAAAATAATACTGATGATGATAATAGCTAACACTGACATAGCCCTGACTCTGCCACCAGCATTCTGAGTACTTCACCTGCCCTCACCTGTGTAATTCCAACTAGAAGCCTTTGATACAGGCACTCTCATCTCCATTTTACACTTGAGGAAACTGAGGCACTGGGAGGTTAGATGACTTAACCTAAAGAGACACTGATAGGAGGATGTGATGGAGACAGGATTCAAACCCATGTCTGGCCCTAGAGTCCTACTTTTAATCGCTGGGAGTGTGGTCTGGTGGTGATAAAGCGGATGAATTCTCTTCAGAAGATGGCTCTGTAGCAGGGGGCAGGAGGACTGGAATGAGGGCAGAAGGGTGATCAGGAGATGATTGAAGGCTTCCAGGAGAGAAATAAAAGCTTGGCGTGGAGATGAAAGGAGAATTCCAGGAGCTTCCGAGATGGATCGGTGTTGCCAGGTCCCCAGTTGCACATGGGGACTGGGGAGGGACAAAGTCACAGATGACTGAGATGTTGCTTGGCTGTCTGCCTAACTGGATCAGGGAGATTGAGAAGGAGATTTGATGGGAAGGTGATGATTTATTTGTGCAGAGCCCTCTTCTCTCACTGGTAAAACTGTCTGGGGAAAAAGATCCATGTTAGTGTGTCCAAACAAATTTCAGAGTTTATGTACCCTCCCGAGCTCATCTGTATTAGCCTGGTTTGGGGTTCACAGTAGGTCTAAGCGGTTATTTTTAATTTACTTCATGACCTTCACAGTTCTGAGGCTGCTTGTCCTCTTCCCAGCGTAATAATATTGGGTGGCAGAACAGGAGAGATGATGGGTGGGGGTCACCTTTGTTTCAGCTTCCCAGAAGTGATCTTTGCCTTCCGCTTTCCTGTCTGCCCTTAGGTTTTGATGGGAGGGGCGGGTCACGGCTGGAGATGGAGGAGGCGGTGGTGTTCCTTTGTGAATGGGCATCCGGTGTTGGGAGGAACGCCTGTTCTGGTCTCCGTCCATGGGTCAGGGCTGAGAGCAGTGTTCTTTCCTCCTCCTTTTGAGAAAGGCCATCGTGGCCGGGCAGGACTTCTCTGAGACCTCTAACTGCAAGTCCCAGCTGAAGGCCCCAGTGCCCTCTTCTGGGGACAGCAGTTGTTGAAAGATCAGTAGCTGATAATCTTGTAGGAAAAAAAAAAATCCTGAAGTGGATGAAAGACCATGGCAGTTGCCATTTGGGTTTCTGTTTCATCACCGTTTCTGCAGTTTGGGGGCGTTTTCTTCTCCTTTTCTTCATCTTCTCCCTCCCTCTCTTCCTCCTTCTTTCCTTCCCTCTATCATTCCTTCTCCTTCCATCCTTCTTCTTTCCCCTTCTAATCAGAGGAGTTGCTAATTGTGCTGGGTCAGTAAGTGTGATTGGCATCTATTGTATTTGATTTTGTATTTTCCATCTTGATTTCCCAGGGAAAGGTAACCCTGGCAAGTCAGATAAGCATTGGTTGTTATGTGGAATTTATACAGTGTGCATTGTTCAGGATCTGGCTATAAGAGAAAGAGGAAGGGACCAGAAGACTGGGCTGTCCCTGTCCTCAAGCCCCTTTAAAACCTTAGAAAGGCAGGATGTGTATGTGAGTTCAAAGTCCGGTCTAGTCAGTTGTGAAAAGTCCATGCATAGTTTCTCTTGTCTCTCATCTGTAAAATGGAGGAGGTAATATTTGTATCGAAAGGGTGTTGTGATGCACAAATGGAATAGCCTTTCTGAATGCTGAGCTCTTCTCTTATCTCTCTGTTCTCATCCAATTAAAGTTTTCTGGATTGTACCTTAGAATGATCCCAGAAATGCTGGAGGGAGATGGGGGAATCTAAGTATTATGTTAAACTGCTTTGTCCATGTTTATTTCATTTCTGTTTTATTTCATTTACTGTTCTTATTTTCAAGATGAGAAAGCTGAAGGTCAGAGAGGTTATAAACAAAGTAGCATCATTGCCTGCTTCAGATGTGACCTGGAGCACTTGTTCAGTGTGTTACTGCCTGTTACCTCATCTGTGGGCTTCCCAGGTGGCGCTAGTAGTGAAGAACCCACCTGCCAGTTCAGGAAACATAAGAGATGTAGGTTCAGTCCCTCAGTGGGAAAGATTCCATGGAGGAGGGCACGGCAACCCACTCCAGTTTTTGCCTGGAGAACCGCATGGACAGAGGAGCCTGGTGGGCTACAGTTCATAGGGTCGCAAAGAACTGAACACGATTGAAGCAACTTAGCACACACGCATGCTCCTCATCTGTAAAATAGGGGTGATAACAATTTCCAACACCACAGTTCAAAAGCATCAATTCTTCGGCGCTCAGCCTTCTTCACAGTCCAACTCTCACATCCATACGTGACCACTGGAAAAACCATAGCCTTGACTAGATGGACCTTAGTCGGCAAAGTAATGTCTCTGCTTTTGAATATACTATCTAGGTTGGTCATAACTTTTCTTCCAAGGAGTAAGCGTCTTTTAGTTTCATGGCTGCAGTCACCATCTGCAGTGATTTTGGAGCCCCCAAAATAAAGTCTGACACTGTTTCCAGTTTCTCCATCTATTTCCCATGAAGTGATGGGACCAGATGCCATGATCTTCGTTTTCTGAATGTTGAGCTTTAGGCCAACTTTTTCACTCTCCACTTACACTTTCATCAAGAGGCTTTTAGTTCTTCTTCACTTTCTGTCATAAGGGTGGTATCATCTGCATATCTGAGATTGCGTTATTGATATTTCTTCCACAATCTTGATTCCAGCTTGTGTTTCTTCCAGTCTAGCGTTTCTCATGATGTACTCTGCATATAAGTTAAATAAGCAGGGTGACAATATACAGCCTTAACGTACTCCTTTTCCTATTTGGAACCAGTCTGTTGTTCCCCAGTGCTTAATATTATCCTTGGAGCTTTGGTTAGAAATTCAGGCTCAGTAGGCAAACGATACATGATGACATTTACAGGCATAGCCTGTTCTGGATGAACCCCAGCCAAAACCATAAAAGACCTTGGCTCTTATCACTCTCAGTTAAGAATCTGACATGGAATCTTGAGTTGCCTTTGGGGTATACTTTTATCTGCCTCTCCTTTCCCTCAAAGAAGTGTCTTAGAGCTTAGAGGAGAACATAAATGGACACAGTCTCTTATTCTGCTGGGTTCAAAATGCCAGACCCCTCATTTCCTTCCGCTGATTTTGGTGTGTTTTTGTTGTTGTCGCACTGGGTCTTTGTTGCTGCACAAGCTGTGGCAGTTCCAGTGCGTGGGCCCCTCACTGTGGCAGCTTCTCTTGTCCTGGAGCATGGGCTGTAGGGCTCATGGGCTCAGTAGCTGCAGCTCTCAGGCTCCACAGCACACGCTCAGTAGTTGTGGTGTGTGGGCTTAGTTGCTCCACAGCTTGTGAAATCTTCCCAGGCCAGGGATCAAACCCATGTCCCCTGCATTGCCAGGCGGATTCCCATCCTCTGTACCATCAGGGAAGCCCCTCCTCTGATTTTTAATTCACAACAATACCCTACAGTGGGACTTTGATGTTTAGCAGTTGAGAAAAAAATCTCATTATAAACTGATAATTTTGCACTTATAGTCTTTGTTAAACAGATTTTTCTCATTTCTTCCTTTGTTCTCACTGAGGTAGGATATAGGGGAATGATTAATGGGCTTCTCTAAAAAATAAAATAACAGGTGACAAAGTGAACTAGATTCCTCAGAATCACAAGTCAAGATGCCAAATCCCATGTGTCCTGACTCCCCATTCAGTGCTCTGTCAACAAGCTCACAGTCCCCCCCAGCCTCCCTCTTGCCTCTCTTAATAGGGCCGCCAGGGTGTTCCACACTGTCTAGAAGGCAGTTACCCTTGGAATGGCTTCCCTTTCTGATGTAGGCATTACCAAATGACCTGAGTCAGCTCTGTCAGGAAACTTGAAATCCTTTCTTCCAAAACTCACTCGTCTCTCTCAGATGAAATCATTTTCCTTGGCCAATTTAACAAGATCCTTGCTCTTTCGTTTCCTTTAATTATCTTGTTTTTTTAAAAAAGAAAAAGAACTGGAGAAGACCATCTGCTTTATGAGGCAGTTCATCTCTTATGTTTTCTCTAATAGATATATGAAGGCCCAGTTAAGCAAATTACATCTCCATCTCATTCTTGTTTGGGATTGTCCTGTTTGGTGCTTTGCTTTCTCTGCCATCGGCATTTCTCGGGTGTATATTTGGCATGTCTTGGAGTGTAGATTTATGAAAAGATGTTATCTTTGTTTTGTGAACTGCAGGCGCAATGAGCCATTTCCATATAGTGCCAAACTATCACAACAGGGTTCTTTGCTTTTTTAATCCCTTCCTCTCACCATGGGAAGTTCTATTAACATGTTTTCTGAGATGCAGAGTAAAATCTGTCAAATATAGCATGGAAAGCAGATGGGTGGTGGCTGTCTTCCTTTTCACAGACTCTAAACTTGTCTTCCTTAGTAAAACTTGGCCTTATCACCGTTCACCCCAGAGCCTTCGTTTATGAATAGGAGACATAGGTAGTGCAGGTAGGGGGCTGGGCTGGGCTGCTGCTTCTTTACATATTTCCTTTTAAATGTATATGATATGTGGGTGGCCCAGTGGTAAAGAGTCTGCCCACCAAGCAAGAGAACAAGAGGCATGTGTTCAATCCGTGGATTAGGAAGATCCCCTGGAGTAGAAACTCACTCCAGTATTGTTGCCTGGAAAATTCCATGGACAGAGGAGCCCGGAGGGTTGCAGTCCAGTCAACAAAGAGTTGGACACAACTGAGCGACTGAGCACACTCGTATATCTTCATGTGCACACTTTATTTCTTTCAAATTGAAGATAACTGTTTTGCTCTGAACATGAAAATGCTTCATACTCATCATAAAAAAATTTATACAAATCAGCAACATATGAAACAGGCGAAGACACTTTCCTAAATCCTGCCACCCAGAGATGACTGCTGTTAACATTTTGATGAACTTGTCTATTCATTCCTTGATGAACTACTTATTAACTTTGCCAGTCTTCTGTACTTACATGAAATTTTATAAAACATTAGGAAGATTAAATCCTATACAGACTTAACATTAAAAAAGGAACACAGTAAACACAGTAATATCTTACAGACTATGAGAAGGTGCCAAAATGGTATGCTTAAAAATAAAACTAATATGTTATTTCAGAGAAAAAGAGATTATTAAAAAAATGATATAAAACACAAAAGAATGGCATATACATTTGAATTAGAAAAATCTCAGAAAAATGACAGAGCTCAAAGAATTTGAAATTTTAAAAAAATCACTTTAGGAATAAATTCTAAGTTAGAACACAATATCAAGTAAATACCACAAGTACTGGCCTAAGAGAAGTCAAGGGTGAGAATTCTAGGGTGAAAAGGAGAAAGAAGTTAAAAATTGAAAGGAAATGAAGAAAGAAATACAATTTGGAAAAAGGTGACAAATATTATAAATAGGAAAAGAAGATTGACTATACCGTAATAGGAAAAGAAAAGTGAAGCCAGGGAACAAATACTAAGTTTCAAGAAAATTTTCCCCAAAAAGATTTTAAACCACATTTTTAAAAAAGCAAATCATGTGTTTTAGAATATCGACCTAGAACAACCAATGCCAAGATATTTTAGTAAAATTACTGGATTAAAAAGAAGAATAAGAAAAGTTCTTTTGACATTAGAAAAAAGAGGAAAACAGCAACAGAAAACTAGATTATTGTCAAGACTTTTTGACAGAAACTCTTTAGGTTGGAAGAAAATGGCATAACATTTTAAGGTCTTCTAAGAAAATATGAGAGCCTGTATTTAAAACACACACACACACACACACACACACACTTATTTATTTATTTATTTATTTATTTATTTATTTGGCAGCACCAGGGCTTAATTGCAGTATGTGGACTCTGTAACTGTGGCATGTGAGATCTAGTTCTCTGACCAGGAATTAAAGCCAGGCCCCCTGTGTTAGCAATGAGGTGTCTTAGTCACTGGACCACCAGGAAGTCCTGGTGAACCTGTACTTTTATGTCTAGCAAAATTGACTTGCACATGTAAAGAACACTGACATTACTTTCAGGCGCAACAAGTGAGAAGAGGAAATAATTGTTCCTATGAACTCTTCCTAAGCAATCTCTTGAAAAGTGAGCTTTAAACAGCAAAAATAACTGGTGAGATGTAACATGAGCCTGAACATCTCAAGATAATAGCTAGCAAGGACATTATCAAAGATTATTAGGACCATGTCAAAAGGTCTCAGAAACCAACTTGAAGAGGCTTCTACTGGCATGGGGCAATTAGAGCTTCAAGAATAAGAACTGCAAATATATTTAAATCTGCAAGGGTTGATAATAAGAAAAAAATATTACTGGGTACCTGAGGTTAATGGGACACCTATTCATTGTCTAAAAAGTAGTCAAGAACCAAATGTGTACCCTGCCTTTCTTATATGAATGGATCACTGGATAACCACAGAATAGGTGAGGGGAGGCACTTCGTAAATTTTTTTCCACCAGCAAATGCCCCATCAATTTAACAGATTTGGGCACTGAGCGACAATGGCTTCTAACATTAGAAAACCAGATATCATGTGTTTCCTAATGAAAGATCATACAACCAAATGGATTGAATCTCAGTTTTTTCAAGGCTTTGAATCCAGCTGCCAATTTGCAGGAAATTCAGAGGGTTAGGGACATGTTCACTTGCATCATAGATATGCAGCCATCAGAATTCATACTGTGGAAACTCTATAGCTCAAATGCCCAGATTCTCTAAGGATAAATTATAAGATAAAGATGATGGGGGACATAGACTGTAACCCACCAGGTTCCTCTGTCCATGGAATTCTCCAGGCGAGAATACTGAAGTAGGTTGCCATTCTCTTCTCCTGGGGATCTTCCCAACAAAGGGATTAAATCCAGGTCTCCTGCATCGCAGGGGAATTCTTTAAAATTTGAGTCACCAGAAAAGCCCTGAAGGGGGATATAGAGTCACTTAAAATTGCTTAAAATACATGTCACATTTTTTTTTAATGGATAAAAATTAACTGTATTGACCAGGACTGTAACCTTGGGTAATGACATCATTTAAAAACACAAGAAAGTGGATATAATAAATTCAAGATAGTTTATTTAGTTTTAGAGGAAAGGAAGAAATTCATGGAATACATTTTGAGTTAGCTAGAAAAGTCTTGTTTCTTGATGTGGGTGATTTTATGAGCTTTTTTCTTTATAATACACTATTTGTTTTCTGTGATTTTTCTAAATCTGTTTTTTTTTTTACCATAAAAGTATTTTTTTAATTGATGAATGAATGGCAGTGTACATCCTGCCTTTTTTCCAACTTTTTGTTATAATTTTCAAACATACAGAAAAGTTGAAAGCACTGTGTGTGAAATTCCATTATACTCATCATACTTGTTTTATTGTTAGTTTTTCATTCAGTGTTTGGTAGAGATCTTTCTATAAAACTAAATCTAGAAATATGCTCACTTTTAAATAAATGATGCATAGTATTCCATTGCATAAATTAAATAAGTCTCCTATTGATGGACATTTAACTTGTTCCTAGTAGAAATCTTGATGCTTGTGACATCCTTATGACAAATTCCTAGAATTTGCTGTCACAGAATATTCTGATATGCAGTGTGTAAATGGTTTTGTGATGTGAACAGACAGCTGTGAAAACCAAAGATACAGCCTATATTGATCAAAACAGCCCTGTGTAACTGACAGAGGGCATAAATCTCCAAGAACGAACTTGATTCTCTGAAGCAGGATCCTCAGATAACATCATGCCTCCCCTGGATCAATTCAGATTTAATCCTAGTGGCTCTTCTGTTATCTCACTTTGGTTGTTGTTGGTATAGTTAGTGTTATCTCTTGTCTGTGAACCACCCCAAAATTCAGTGGCTTAAACAATAGCCATTAGTTTGTACAGAATGGATGAGTCATTCTTACAGCCTCTACTGGGTTCACTCAGGGGCTCACAGTCAGCTGAAGGTATAGTTGCAGAGCTCTGCTGGGCTCTGCCACCAGTCTGATGGGTCAGTGGGCTCAGACTGATCTCACTGGCCCAGCCTAGAGGACTCAGCTATTCTACCCAAGTCTCCAACATCCTTCCATCCAGCCAGCCTGGGTGCAGTCTCATGGCAGTGGTATAGCTCATATCTTTCTCAGGGGCTGGAAATGGGCCATGCCTTGTGAATTTCTGTGCCACGCCACTTGCTAACCTGCCATTGACCAAAGAAACTGACAAAGCCAGGCCAGAGTCAGTGAGAAGGGCCTGCACAGCAATAGTGCAGAGGGTGAGCATACAGAGGAGTTGTTGACTGAGGCCATTAATGCAGTCATCAGCATATTTTAGGTTGGCACTTCTTAGAAGCCTTCAACATTGCTCTTGTTTCTAAACTGCAGATGTTATGCCTTTGAAATATGAAAAATGGGGATCAAGTGTGTCTGTGGAAGAAGCATAAAAATTTTCTTGTTTAGAGTAGTCAAGATAACATGTAAATGGGAAAATCTACATTTATTGTTTTATCTTAAAAATATTTCTTTTCTAGTTGTTGATGTTTTCCCCTGGGATATAGTTCAGGAAACAGGGTTTTCCCTATTTGTGTTTATTTTTCTTTATTCTTGGAGTTGGGTTTGAAATCTGGCTTTGAGAACATTGACTCAAGTAAGATTGAAAAGCTAAAATCACAAATCTGCCTCTTTGTTTTTGCTCAAGATATAGACATGAGAGATATAATTAGTCTTTACACCTTTATTGCTGCATTTCCCCCTTTGTTTTAAGTGGTAGAAGTGGTAAATTTAGGCTCTTCCATAACAGTGATTTTTAGCAACAGATATCCTGCACCCAGGTATACAGATGGCAAGAATTATCACCAGTAATTATATCTCAGATTTAAAAGAGAAATCAAATTAAGTTTATTTCCAAAGTTTGCAGTATTATATGTCACACCTCTCTTCTCTGTGGAAAAACAAAATACTGCAATAAACTTTACATATACATATTACATTAATATATTATTAGTATTAGAGGTTTATTAAATATCTATTGCATATGCATCATAAAATTGTACACACTAATTGTTCAAACTAGAGGGAGTGGCTGGGGTCTTTTTTGAGAGGCCCTTTGTTTTCAGTTTACCTGTATATCAGAAAGCTGGACATAAACTTCAAAAGAATAATAATGCAGCATGAATTATCTTGCAGAATTAATTAATTCAGACAGTTCGAATCAACTTCAAGAGAGAGAGTCCTGAGAAACGTGGCTTAGTGGTCATGAGCCTGGTCTTTGGATGCAAACAGATGTGGGTCCTGATAATAGCTGTGTCACTTGCCTCCCAAGTGACCTTGGGGGGCTACCTAATCCTCCTTGCCTCTTTCCTCGTCAGAAAATTGATGTAATAATAGTTCCTTTCACATATGATTGTAGGAAGTGCTAAATGAGAGAATCCTTAAAAGTACCCCCTTAGCACAATGCTGGGCACATAGTAAGTGATGGGTGAATGTATACTTAAGAGTTGAAACTGGAAGGAGCCCTGGGTATCTGGTGCAGCTCCTCCACTGTATAGATTGGGAAATAGAGATTACATTCT
Source organism: Nanger dama (assembly GCA_917880005.1). Classification (NCBI taxonomy): domain Eukaryota; kingdom Metazoa; phylum Chordata; class Mammalia; order Artiodactyla; family Bovidae; genus Nanger; species Nanger dama. The sequence goes on from CAKJTW010000001.1 coordinate 46,249,320, forward strand.
TTAGGGGAAAATATTTAAAACCTTTAAGACTGAATCAGTGTGAATTTGGAGACAGGTCTAATCCTCAAATGCAGTACCTATTTTATGTAAGTATTTATCAATGAAGGACTTCCCTGGTGGTCCAATGGCTAAAACTCCACACTCCCAGGGCAGGAGGCCCGGATTTGATGCTTAATGAGGGAATTAGATTCTACATACTACAACTGAAGATCCTGCATGCCACAGCTAAGACCCAGCACAGCCAAAATAAATAAACAAATACTAAAAATAAAAAGTTTTTTATCTACAAATATAACCCTGTAGATTTTCAATAGCAAGGCTAAGATGACAGTTTTTTGACAGCCCTTCCTGTGCTCAGCAGGTTACAAAAAAGATTTCAGTAATGGCAGAAAACAAGTTTCCATTGTAACTACAGTGCTTTGCTTCATTCTTGGACTCAGTTTTATTCATTATTTGTGAACATCTTCACGACAAGGCAAGATGGGACAGGAAGAGAAGGCAGAGACTGTGGACTACTAAGGTTTATTGAGTATTTATGGTGAATGTGCAAAGATCTCCAAGACACTTTGCCTTTCTTCAGAAAGCTTACAACCTCGTTGAGAAAAACAGGTCCTATGTGTCCTAAAGTAATAGATCAGTTAGCATTTACTGAATGTTTAGCATCTGCCAGGCACTAAGCAAAGCAAGCAGGCAACCTGTCTATCATAGGCCATTTGATCCTCACAGCAACTTTCAGATCGATGTTAACTGCAATTTGCAGTTGAATAAGACACAGTTCAGATATTAAATACTGGTTCAGAATCATATAGGACCGAGGAATTGAAGGAGTTAAGAAGAGAGAACTCTGTGCTGAGCTTATAATTTTCAAAGTTGGAGGTTGGCTAGTATCTAGAGCACCCCCTTAGGAAAAGGGCTCCCTACTTGTACTTTTTGGGTGGACACCAGCGATGAAAAATGTCTTGTAGTAAGTACCCATCAACCCTGTACATTAAACAATGTCTTAACTATGCAAAGCTTACAAGTACCCTTAACAGATTTTCATGTAGGTGAACAATATGCTTATAGTGATCTGAGCCAGAAATTCTAGGTATAAAGTATTCTTTATGGCTTTATACTGTATATTCCAGAAGTGTAAACTCCTCATTGAAAGATAATTGCATTAATATTTGTTTGATTTTCTTAGAATTGTTCAACCTTTTGAAATTGGCGACCCACTCAGTACTCTTGCCTGGAAAATCCCATGGACAGGGGAGCCTGGTGAGCTGCAGTCCATGGGGTTGCGAAGAGTCAGCCACGACTAAGCAACTTCACTTTCACTTTTCCCTTTCCTGCACTGGAGAAGGAAATGGCAACCCACTCCAGTGTTCTTGCCTTCAGAATCACAGGGATGGGGGAGCCTGGTGGGCTGCCGTCTGTGAGGTCGCACAGAGTTGGACACGACTGAAGCAACTTAGCATTAGCAGAAGTACATACAGGTTGTATCTGGGATGACAGCACAGAAACACACTTCTGTCTCAGTTTGCCTGTGTTGCTCTTGCGCTCACAGTGATTCTTCCCGTAGATTCGAGCATTCCGTGACTGTTTTTTTTTGTTGGTTTTTTTGACCTCTTGTGTTGTCAGGCCTGAGATTTGGTTTACTGGAACGTGTCTCTTTCCCTTTATTTCTCCTTTTCTGGAATTTATCTGTGTAAATAGGTTCTATTATGTATGAATTGCACTTTAAGATAGCAAAGGGGACTTCATAGGATATTTGTTATAGCAAGAGAATGTTATAGCAAGGATTGTGTTGGGCCAGAGTTTCAGGCGGAGAAGGCAATGGCACCCCACTCCAGTATTCTTGCCTGGAGAATCCCAGGGACGGGGGGGAGCCTGGTGGGCTGCATTTATGGGTCGCATGGAGTCAGACACGAGTGAAGCGACTTAGCAGCAGCAGCAGAGTTTCAGGAAGGTAGCTGTTTGAAGTTAGTGAAGAATTTGAGTAAGTGAGAGGTTCTAAAATCAACTGTGTATGAATGTCAGTGGCTGAAAGAACTTGTTTCTGGAGGCCTTTGAATCAGGAGTGATTGTAAACAGAGTGGTGTTTATCTGGCTCTGTGTAGCAGGGGTGGATTTGGGCAGCGAGGGGGTTGGGGGCGGGTATTAGGAGGGATTAGACTGAGGCCAGGACAGGATTCATGAAACCAGGTGAAGTACTAAGGGTCTAAAGAGTGAGTGGACAGGACAGAGAGCAAAGTAGGTTGAAAGGAATTTGTCAGTTTTTTTGTTTTTTAATTCTATTTGGGGAAGACAGTGAAATTCTTTGTCTCTATATTTTTTGTTTCTCTTTGGCCTCCTTTAAAGTACACAGAAAGTTCTCATCAAGAGATAAAAATAAAAAGTTTTGTAACTGTGATGGTGATTGTTGTTAACTGTACTTATTGTGTGATCATTTTACAATATATAAAAACATGAAATCATTGTTATATACCTTATAAAAATATAGTTTTATAAACTATATAAAACTACAAAAATATAGTTTTATATCAACTAGACCTCAATTAAAAAAAAATAAAAATAAGGAAGTCTTCTCTTCAAGTTGCTGTTGTTCAGTCGCTAAGTCGTGTCTGACTCTTTACGGCCCAGTGAATGATATAGTAGCACACCAGACCTCAGTGTCCCTCACCATCTCCTGGAGTTTGTCCAGGTTCATGTCCATTGCATCGGTGATGCCATCCAGCGATCTCCTCCTCTGTCGCCCTCTCTTCCTTCTGCCTTCATTCTTTCTCAGCATCAGGGTCTTTTCCAGTGAGTTGGCTCTTCACATCAGGTGGCCAAAGTAGTAGAGCTTCAGCTTCACTATCAGACCTTCCGTTGAGCATTCAGGGTTGATTTCCTTTAAGATTCACTGGTTTGATCTCCTTGCTGTCTAAGGGACTCTCAAGAGTCTTCTCCAGCACTCTTCAAATTATTTACCCTCTTTAGGGAAAAACGATAAAAACAAAAATTTAATGTCACGTGTTAAATGTAATAATAGAAGTTTGTAGAAAGTTTAGTGATGCGGTAATAGTGATGAAACAGGTAGGTAATTCAAAATACGTATTATTAATGGGAAAGACTAGAGATCTCTTTAAGAAAATTAGAGATACCAAGGGAACATTTCATGCAAAGATGGGCTCGATAAAGGACAGAAATGGTATGGACCTAACAGAAGCAGAAGATATTAAGAAGAAGTGGCAAGAATACACGGAAGAACTGTACAAAAAGATCTTCATGACCCAGATAATCGTGATGATGTGATCACTAATCTAGAACCAGACATCTTGGAATGTGAAGTCAAGTGGGCCTTAGAAAGCATCACTATGAACAAAGCTAGTGGAGGTGATGAAATTCCAGTGGAGCTGTTTCAAATCTTGAAAGATGATGCTGTGAAAGCGCTGCACTCAATATGCCAGGAAAATTGGAAAACTCGGCAGTGGCCACAGGACTGGAAAAGGTCAGTTTTCATTCCAGTTCCAAAGAAAGGCAATGCCAAAGAATGCTCAAACTACCGCACAATTGCACTCATCTCACATGCTGGTAAAGTAATGCTCAAAATTCTCCAAGCCAGGCTTCAGCAATACGTGAACCATCAACTCCCTGATGTTCAAGCTGGTTTTAGAAAAGGCAGAGGAACCAGAGATCAAATTGCCAACATCCGCTGGATCATGGAAAAAGCAAGAGAGTTCCAGAAAAACATTTACTTCTACTTTATTGACTATGCCAAAGCCTTTGACTGTGTGGATCACAATAAACTGGAAAATTCTGAAAGCGATGGGAATACCAGACCACCTAACCTGCCTCTTGAGAAATCTGTATGCAGGTCAGGAAGCAACAGTTAGAACTGGACATGGAACAACAGACTGGTTCCAAATAGGAAAAGGAGTCTGTCAAGGCTGGATACTGTCACCCTGCTTATTTAACTTATATGCAGAGTACATCATGAGAAATGCTGGACTGGAAGAAACACAAGCTGGAATCAAGATTGGCGGGAGAAATATCAATAACCTCAGATATGCAGATGATACCACCCTTATGGCAGAAAGTGAAGAGGAACTAAAGAGCCTCTTGATGAAAGTGAAAGAGGAAAGCGAAAAAGTTGGTTTAAAGCTCAACATTCAGAAATCAAAGCTCATGGCATCCGGTCCCATCACTTCATGGGAAATAGATGGCGAAACAGTGGAAACAGTGTCAGACTTTATCTTTTTGGGCTCCAAAATCACTGCAGATGGTGACTGCAGCCATGAAAGTAAAAGATGCTTACTCCTTGGAAGAAAAGTTATGACCAACCCAAATAGTATATTCAAAAGCAGAGACATTACTTTGCCGACTAAGGTCTGTCTAGTCAAGGCTATGGTTTTTCCTGTGGTCATGTATGGATGTGAGAGTTGGACTGTGAAGAAGGCTGAGCACCGAAGAATTGATGCTTTTGAACTGTGGTGTTGGAGAAGACTCTTGAGAGTCCCTTGAACTGCAAGGAGATCCAACCAGTCCATTCTAAAGGAGATCAGCCCTGGGATTTCTTTGGAAGGAATGATGCTAAAGCTGAAACTCCAGGACTTTGTCCACCTCATGTGAAGAGCTGACTCACTGGAAAAGACTCTGATGCTGGGAGCGATTGGGGGCAGGAGGAGAAGGGGACGACAGAGATGAGATGGCTGGGTGGCATCACTGACTCGATGAACGTGAGTCTGAACTCTGGGAGCTGGTGATGGACAGGGAGGCCTGGTGTGCTGCAATTCATGGGGTGGCAAAGAGTCGGACACGACTGAGCGACTGAACTGAACTGAAGGATGTGATACTTGAGCTGGATCTAAGTGGATAAGCACTTGTGAGTTTTTGTTTCAGTTCAGTTCAGTCGCTCAGTCGTGTCCGACTCTTTGCGACCCCATGGACTGCAACACACCAAGCCTCCCTGTCACCAACTCCCAGAGTTAACTCGAACTCAGTGTCCATTGAGTTGGTGATGCCATCCAACCATCTCATCCTCTGTTGTCCTCTTCTCCTCCCACCTTCAATCTTTCCCAGCATCAGGGTCTTTTCAAATGAGTCAGTTCTTTGAATCAGTTTTCATTTATTCCTTGGTAAAAGAGGAGTTAACACACAACTTTAGCTTACTAAATAATAATTTCTTATTCTTGTAGTCAGAGGATTAGACCGGGAGGCAGCAGTTCTGTCCTGGACTGCTGAATGCTGGCTGTGGACCTCAAAGAAGGTGGTGGTTGTAGGCAGTACCCACCCTACACACAGCTCTCACTTCCTTCAGACTAGGGGTGGCAACTTGCTCTTATAAGCCCTGGAGTCTGTGTTATCCTTTATGGTTTTCCTGCCCTGTCAACTTTTTTTTTTAATAGTCCCTTAATTAAATCCTCAAAATACTCAATTTGAATGTTCTCTATTTCCAATTTGAAAGCTGTTAGGGACAATGTGAAATCACATATTGAAAAAAAGGTAAAACACAATAAAAATAAGGAGAAAAGTCTTTTTATTCTAAATTACAAACACAGTATTACAAAGAAAAAAAAATAGTAAGGCAAATGGAACACGTAAGGACATGATTATAGTGAGGTAATTTACTGTAGCATCCTTGGTCAGGGGTATCATACTGCAAAAATAAAGGCCTTGAGGGCTGAACTGTTGTCATATAAAATACTGAATTAATATACGTGTGTATAAAGCTGAATTTTTAGACTTACATCCAGTGGATAGGGGAAGTCTATAGCATCTTATCCTGAACCGAAGTTCCAGTGAGCATTTAATTTACTAGCTTACCTCTTTGTTTACTAGTACTTTCGTGGTTTCCACTTTGGCTGCTTCTCTGTGGTCCTCTTGGAGATTTATTGAGCTCCAATGGCATTGTCACAGGCCATGAGCATTATGGATTTTCATTAATGGTACACATGAAAATGCTGCTGAAAAGAAAACTTGTTGCTAAATTGATTCTAGTTGCTAGTTTTAGTGTATATTATCCTTAAAGTATTCCTCTTGCCCCAACACTGGGGACTATTTTAAGGATAACACACAGTAAAATATGCAGATTTTCAGTTTCTGTTCAAATCTTTTCAGAATACTTCTGTGAATAAGCCTTTTCTTAGCCTCCTTTCTACTTTATGGATATTCATTATCTTGATAGTTATCACCTCACATCTGCTATGCTTATATCTGAAGGTATATTGAAGACAAAAACTAAAAAAGAAAAAAGAAAAGTGAATTGTGAAATACTTTTAAAGAGTTGAGAAAGATATAGGGCAGAAGAAAAGGTGCGTAGAGGAAACATCTCTTGCTGTTTCAGGACAGTTTAAATTAAGCCCACCCTTTTAATTATACCAGAGTAATGATCCTTACCCATGATATGTGGAAATATAATTTAAAAATGTACGGTGGGCCGGTAAACTAGGTTGTCAGGTCATTATCTGAATCATAAAGTTGGAAGGTAATGCCCATTAAAGGTTACTAGTTTGGAAAGGTTAGATTAGAATTTAGTCTTTGCAAATATAAAGTTTCTCAACTTGAATAATGCTGTAGAAAACCACTAACATTTGACTCTTTTTTTTTTTTTAACATTTTATGGAAGTGTGGTAAGCATACAGAAATGTGCGTATAAGGGTACATCTTGATAAATTTTCACATCCCTAACAAGAAAGTATATCGCCATTGCAACATCCTAGGGGCTACTTTCTTGCTTCTTCCCCTTTCCTGCCCTCCAGGGCAAACTACTGTCTTGACATAGAAAGGCTTTTCCTGTTTTTGTACTTTATATAAATGAAATCATGCAGTATCCACATTTGAATATCCACACCCACTAATATAATGGATTTTTATTCTAATTGACATTCCTGATACCACCTCACTGAAAACAAGGTCTGTTTTCAGTTTTCCTTATTATGTATCTAATTTGGTAAACTGGCAGTTTACCAGTGTATCTAGTTCTTTATTATTCCTTTAAGACATTTTCTGTGTAAATACAAGTATGTATGTGTGTGTGCATGTATCTGTGTAAACGCAAGTATGTACATGTGTGTATACACACATATATGTATATATGTTTTAAAATTTTTATTCACATTCAGTCATGCATATTATTTACCTCTTTGTGATACATCTTAAGGCTCTTTTCATATCAGCTGACGTAGATTCAGTTCATTTTATTTATAGGGGGCGGTAACGGCAGCACAGTATTCCACTGAATGGCTGTATCATAACTTAATGAAGCAGTTATTCACTGATGAACAGCTATGTTGTTACTGATCCTTTGCATTTAGAATTAATAGAGTCTGTGTAAGTCTATTTGTAAAATAAACTCTTAGGAAAAGAATTCCTGGGCAAGAAGGCCCGTGCATTTTAAATTTGCTCACGTATTTCTTAAAGGCCCTCCGTAGAGTTTTGCCAGTTTTCACTCCCACCAGCAGGAACTGAAAATTCCTATTTTCAATGTTCTTGCCTTAGATTATTTGTTATCGAGCCTGTTAATCTTTGCAGTCTACTATAGGAAAAGTAGTAACTCATTTATATTTGCATTTTCTTCAGTTTTAAGTGAGGTTAGTTATTTATATTTATTGGACATTTGTGTTTCTCTTAAGATTTGTTTCTGTCCTTTTCCCATTTTCCTTCAGGTCTGTTTATATTTTTTCTTAATAATTTCAAAGAATTTTTTCTGTATAAAGGAAATTTACCTCTTTATGTCGTCTATAGCATGAGCTCTTTTAAAATTGAGGTGTAGTTGATTTACAATGTTGAGTTTCAGGTATATAGCAAAGTGATTCAGATATATATATATATACACACATATATATACTTTTTCAGATTCTTTTCCATTATAATTTTAAGATATTGAGTATAGTTCTCTGTGTTATATTGTAGGTGCTATTGGTTATCTTTTATACATAGCACTGTGTATCTGTTAATCCCAAACTCCTAATTTATATAGTACTGTGTATCTGTTAATCCCAAACTTGTAATTTATGTAGTACTGTGTGTCTGTTAATCCCAAATTCGCTGACCTTCACACTTTGATAACCATAAATTTGGTTTCCTTGTCAGAGAATCTGATTCTGTTTTGTAAATAAATTCATTTATAATGATTTTTTCAGGTTTTTTTGGTGTGTGTGTGTCTTTGTTGTGTTTATAGCCATTTTTACCCCCTTAACAGAAGGCTTAAATTTTTATGTGGTGAAATTTGCCAGTTTTTCCTTATTGGTTTCTGAATTGTGTGTTCTTAATGAGAAAAATCATTGAAAACTTGAGAAAGATAACTTAAATCTGGCATGGAAAAACAAATCTCAAGAAATGTTTGTGGTTTCTCAAGAAATAAATGTGGTTAAGCAGGAATTCAAATTTTAGTTAAGAGTAGTTTAACCAACTATAAGTAAACCAAACCTGGACATTGTCTGTTAAGATTTGTTTAATGTTTTTAACAGCTTTTAGAAGAAATTTCAATGCTATGTTTTTTCCTTTAATTCTTTGTTATTTGGGGTTTTAATTTCTCAAATGATCCTTCTTTTCAGATTTCAAATTATAACCTATTTCCTGCACCACTGCTGAAGTCCAGAGATCCATGTCAGAAGTACTTCCAGGTCAGATACACTTCCACATATTTCAATGCATTGTATTAGTTGAGTATTAAAACTTTAGCATATATATATACACACACTAGATAATTGTTTTGATGTTAAACTTATGATTTGCTACAGTAACATGTTTTCTGCTTTTTATTGTTTTTCACTAATGTACTAGAAAAGTGGATCTTTACAATAAGATAGAAGAATTAATTGGACTTAACTGCATTCATCTATTATTTGCATGATCCTACTAATACTGTATTGTGAAAATATTTTAATTGACTATAACAGAAAATTAAAACTCTGTCAGATTTTGCCATCTACTGTTGCACATTGTAGCCTGTTAACTGTTAAATATTAACAAAGGAGATATTGGTGGTGAGTCTACATAAATAGCCTCTGAGGCATTGTGGGATTTGCCTATAATAGGCTCCCAGTTCAGTATTCTTCCTGAATCTAATGCTGATTAATTTCAGGCCTTAAGAATACCAACCTAATTTTATTGTATGTCCCTTTCTTTGTGTCATAACGGATGCTAGTCTACATACAATGTGATATGAATTTAATTCTTAGCCTCACAGTAATATAATAAAAATAGCAATTGCAGTGACATTTTGAATTAAACGTAATATAGAATTGCAAGTGGAAGATATGGGTAAATTCTTTGTTAGGACACCTACCACTCAGCAGACTGCTTTTAAGTAAGTAAATTCAAACCATGAACAAATAGATGTTAACGTCCCTGAATTCAAAAGTTAAAACTCAGCAAGTATGTCCAAGTCCTTTTCTCCTTTACATAACACTGCATGTTACATCTTCACAGAGAGATAAAATAAAACACAAAAAAATAAACACTAAACTCAGCAGAGGTAGATGAGGGACAGGAAATATCCTTTTATTAAAAACAGCTAAAAACAGTGTGACTAACCTAAATTAATATGAGAAAATTAGGAACTTAGACAATTTTCAGAGGCCAATTTAGGGACAGAGTGTAGATTTTCTTTGTAAATACATATTTGAATAAGTATGTTAATTTTGCAGAATCAAAACAAATACATATGTCCTCTAGAAATTGCATGTTAAGTATTGAGATGAATTTCTTCTAGGAATTCTTTAGTATTTAAAGTCTTTTATTACACTGTAAGATAAACTCAGTATGGAAATGTAAGAATAAAGTTGGCAAATAATATATAAATGATGTGTTTTCTGATTTCCTCTGAGTAGAGGTAAGCTAATCAAATAACTTATAGAAATTTCTTATTGTCACTATATTTTGTTATACCAATTATGTACATTTCCTGTTGTTAGATTGCTTTATTCATTAGTAGTTATATAAGAGATAATGAAACCATTATCCAGCATGGCTTTTAATAACAGCTACTGCTGTCATGCATTTGGTGTAGGACATAACACATTTTATAAGGAGAACAATATTCTTATTTCAGTGGAGTATCATCACCATTTTTACCTGAAAATACAATAGCAGCTAGTGGAGAGCATGGGATAAGGTTTGGTTTCAGTCTCGTTTTCCAACTCTGAGGAGCTGTGACTACCGGGAGCCTTTTTAAAAAAATCAAAAACATACCAGAATATATACCTTATATGCCTGGAAAATTCTTGCTGAACTTTCAACATGCAGCACAGAAGTCCCTTGTGAGGAGGTCTCAGCCTGTGACATAGTCGGGTAATTACCCTATTCCAAGGATTCTGCCATTGTTGAATGTTTTTTTTTTCTCTTCTGAGATTGACTTGTCAGTTGCTCAAGAAAACCTGTGTCCTTACTTTAGCTTATTTTGTTTTTCCATCTACACCAGCTTGACCACTGATTATATACATCAAGCTCCACCATATAACTCTAAGCTATATTTTAAACAATACAGTCATCTTCAGAAAAAAAGCATTATTTAAAAGAAGATGAAATGATGAAAAGAGCTTAGAAATTGAGCAGAGAAAATATGCTTGGTACAAGCATATAATTTCCCAAGGTGACTACATCTGCCAGGCTTGGTGTTGGAATGCCTGGTTTCCCCTGCTTGGACTGCCTTTCTTTTCCTTGTCACTGGTGGACTCCTACGTACGTATCCTTCAAGACCCAACTCAGCTGTTACTTTCGTGAGAGTCTTCCCTGCACCTGTCTCCGCATCCCTAATACCTTCTGCTTGTAAGCCCCTCTGCCTGCTCTAACCACTGGGACATGGGTTAATAACTTCTCCTTCCCACTGCCCTGTCTGACCGAGTTTCTTAAGGGAAAGCTTTTGGTACATCTCTGGGCTTTCCTCAGATTCACTTGGGCTGTTGAACAGTGAGCCCTCAGGCAGTTTAGTTGAATAGGGCAAGGGAAACCCTTAGGTGGGTCAGAGCTGCAGGTTGAAATCACACCTTTATCTCAGTGCCTGGGGAAGGTGCCCTGTGAACCAACTGTGTGAGATTGTCCTCCCAGTTTAAAAATGTCCAAGGTTCTAATCCTGTGATCTCTCTGACCCAGGAACCCTAGCTACTTCTCAATAACCTTTGCCTTCTTTGTTCATAGAGAACTTCTTATCATTTTTGCCACATTGAGAGTTTACTCTCATAAGTAATTTCAGGAACCAGCTTTATTTTGCCTCTCCTTCCTAAAAGGAAAAAAAAAAAAATCTGAGTTTACTTCATTTCCTTAATACTTTGAGGTCTAGTTCAAAAGGCAACATTCCTCAGGGTAGAAGTTTTGCTGTTAACCCCCTCAATGGAAATAAAATTGTATAGCAGAAAACAAAAAAGAAGAAGATGTGAAGTCTCATTTAGAAATTGGGCAGACATTGGGCTTCCCTGGGCCCATTTGTCAATTTCCAGTTTTGTAAGCATGTGATAGGAGCAGGGAAAGAGCAGTAGGTTATTGAAGAGACACATTTCCTGCCATTACTGACAATTTTTCTTCAACAGGAGGCTAGAGGTCTCAGCAAAGAGAAGCGGGGAGGGTGAGCGTAACTATGGGCTCCAGCACAGGTTTATATTAGGATGTCATCTGAGTTACAGGGTTGCATCTCAGTGCTGGGATCTTTGTGACTCAGGGTTTGAGGAAAGCTTTGTTAGCCATGAAATTAAAGTGACCCTGGCTTACCTGATTTTTGTTAGGCTTCATAAAAATACTCTGTGCATTATATTAACTTAATCTGAAAATCTGTTTCTCTAAAAGAGAAAAGAGCATGCTTCTCTTCTGATTTTCTAGAAAAAGTCTTAGGATTATTGTTCAGTTGCTCAGTCATGTCTAACTATTTGCAACTCCATGGACTGCAGCACGCCAGGCTTCCCTGTCCTTCACTACCTTCTAGAGTTTGCTCAGATTTACGTCCATTGAGCCTATGATGCCATCCAGCCATCTCATCCTCTGTCACCCCCTTCTCCTCTTGCCTTCAGTCTTTCCAAGCATCAAAGTCTTTTCCAGTGAGTCGGCTTTTCACATCAGGTGGCCAAAGTATTGGAGCTTCAGCTACAGCATCCGTTCTTAATGAATATTCAGGGTTGATTTCCTTTAGGATTGACTGGTTTGACCTCCTTGCTGTCCAAGGGACTCTCAAGAGTCTTCTCCAGCATTCCAGTTCAAAGGCATGCTTTTCCTTGAATCAGTCACCATAGCCATGGGGATTTGCTACCCTGATTGGCTGGGCTTGAGCCAGGGACTTCATGAATCAAGGGTAGAGTCATCTCTGCCTGAACACAGGGGCTGGATCTCTAGAAGGTAAGCTCCATGAGAGCAGATATTTTTGTCAGTTTTGTTCACTTCTGTCTCCTCAACAGTTAGAATGGTGTCTGTGACTAGTGCATGAAAAAAATACCTGTCAAATGAATGAATGAGCATGGAGGACAGCTGATTCTTGAGAAAAATTGTGAAACTTTCATTAGAAAAGGAGGAAGTACTTGCCAGACCGTAGCAGATGTTTGTCCATTGTGCATACAGGAGAGTGACAGCAGTGGTGATATGAGCCCTTTTCACACTCTTAGTTCTGAACGTATACCTAGCTGTGCTATAGGAATCCATCCTCTTGAATTGATATTGAATCTTTGTGACTTACACTCAAAACAGCATGATGAATAGATGTGGAAGTGATGGCAATATCATGGGTCCCATCCACCTTCCCCTGGGTTCAATCCCTGGATCAGGAAGATTCCCCTGGAGAAGGAAATGGCAACCCACTCCAATATTCTTGCCTGGAAAACCCCATGGACAGAAGAGTCTGGCAGGTTCCAGTCCATAGGGTCATGAAGAGTTGGACACAACTGTGTAACTAACACTGACACACACATTCACCTTCCAGACTAATTGAATCAGATATCTGGAGCATCTTTGGGGGGTGGGCCTAGGCTTCTGTACTTTTAAAAGATGCCCAAAGTGTGCATGCAGCTAGGATTAGATTGATTCCTTGTTCCTGTCATGCCTATTGCCTTATCTGTCAGGGACCTCTGACCCCTTAGCCTTTTCCCCCAGCTCTTCACCCTCCTCCTGGCTCCTTCTCCTACCCCCTACCCCAGACAAGATCCTGGAGTGCATTCCTCACTGTTCACATCTGGCACCTTAATCATGTCCCTCTCTGTGCCTATTTCTTTCCTATTTAAAAATCCCATTCTATAGGTTGCCTTTTCATTTGCTTGATAAGTTTTGTTTTTCTAAGCAAAACCTTTTTTGATGTAGTCCCACTTGTTCACTTTTGCTTTTGGTGTTAAACGCAAAATACCATTGCCAAGATCTCTGTCAAGGGGCTCACCCTGCTATATTTTCTTTGATAACTCTTATGATTCCAGGCCTTAATTTCAAGTCTTTAGTCCATTTTGAGTTAACTTTTGTGTATTATAAAGACAGTGTTCTAGTTTCACATGAAGCTGTCCAGTTTTCCCCAACACCTTTGTTGAAGAGACTGTCCTTTCCCCACTGTATATTCTTGGTTCCTTTGTCATAGATTAGTTGACCGTATATGTATGGATTTGTTTTTAGGCTCACTATTCTGTTCCATTGATCTATGTGTCTGCTTTTATGCTGCCAGCCTTCTTTTATTTGTTTATTTATTTTGAAATTGCTTATTCTGTTTTTCTCTATTGCGACTGTTTTGAAACTTTGTCCTCCTCATGTTCCCCCTAGACTGCTCCCCTCAGGGAAAGACTTTATCTCTGCGGAGAAACTGAGGTTCTCAGTTCTGCTTTTCTTTGGATTTGTGTCACCACGGTGATGTATGTGCCTGGCCCTGTCCTGACTCCCGCTCCCTCCTCCTCGCGTCTTGGGCGAGGCTGGAGGTTCCTCATCTGTTCTGTGGGTCCCCCACCGTGGTCTGTCCCTCTGTTGCATTTCTTCTTTTCCCCTCTATGGCGGCTTCAACTTTCCCGGCCTATAAGAAAAGGAAATGCAGCTGGGACTCTCACTTTAAAGAACAAAAGTTCCTTGCCCTATCCCCAGATCACCCTCCAGCCGTTCTTCTTTCTCCTTCGGCTTGTTTTCTAGTGAAGTTCCTTAAAGGTCACTCCCTGCCCAACTCTGCCATCCTCCTGAAGCTGATATAACAGGAGATGCCACCGTCCTTATAATCACTCAGTGCACCTGGCTCTTTTCAGTCCTTATCTCTAAATCCAGCTAGCTCATGGAGACCTCACTGTTCACCCTGGTCAAGAGATGAGTGGCCAGAGCTGGCCCTATAGCAGTGCGAGTACCTCCCGTACCCGAGTCTCCCTTGCTCACCTCATCCTCTGCCTACTGTCTCTCTTTCATACTGGAATACAGTTGTTTATAATGTTGTGTTGCTTTCTACTGTACAGCAAAGTGACTCCGTTATCCACTCTTTTTAGATTTCCTCCCCATGTAAGTCACCACAGATCACTGAGTAGAGTCCCCTGTGCGCTACAGATTGACATATGTACTCTCCCTACTGTCTTGACCGGACTGTTCCAGTAGCCTTCCAGCGAGTCTCCTTGCCAAGGCTTTGTTCTCCTCAGGTTAGTAGAGTCAATCTCTAACACCAGACAGAAGAACATGAAGATGGAGTCAGCTTCCCTCTCTAGTTAGGGAGACACCCTCTGCCTACCTTATTATGCTCTTTCCCTGACAACCACTGACAACCACTGATGTTTTAATGCCAAATTTTCATTGCTTCTGTATTGCCTTTTATCAGAGTCACTTCCGTCTTGGAGAATATGTTTGAGGAAAGAAAAGAACACAACTCTCACACACACACATTTGAGCCTCATTCATTCTTCTCGCAGCAGCTGAAGTGCTTGATATTCTTCTCTGCTTCAGGGTCAAGTCCATCTCTTGGAGCAGGTCTTACAGGACTCTCTGCCCAATCCCTCCCCCACTTTCTTTACCATCTCTCCTCTCATGTCTTGATTTGCTCAGATTCCCCAGATGGTAATCCACGCTCTCTTGCCTGCAGCTCCTCTCCAATGTGAAGTGGGAAGATCACTTACCCTTTGTACCCTGATTGCTTTCTGTCACTTTGTGTGTGAGTGTCTGAGGCTGAAAGCACCTAGCAGGCGGGACCTTATGTGTCTTGGTTTCCACATTCCCAGCCATGGCACCAGGCGAGAACGTGCTCAGTACATGATGGCTGGAGGTGTGGTGGCCAGAGAGAGAAGAGTGCGGTGCAGGAGGGAGCTGTGAGACGATAGTCATCCCTGATGTGTGTTGAGCTCTTACAGTATGCCGGGCATTAGGTTCAAGCTTGACAGCTGTCTCTCTCAGTCCTCAGCAAAGCTCAGTGATGTATAGATACTATTAAGTATTATCCTAGTAAAGAAATGAAGAGTTAAGCAACGTTTTATGTTATGTCAAGGAGATTGGACTTAACTCATAAGCTTTTATGACCGTAAAGAAAATAACTAAATTTTAGAAGATTTAAAAAGGCATTATAAGATTTTCTTTACTAAAAAAAAGAATCACATACCTCCTTTCTCTTAAATCTGAGGATTTTCTTCTGTAATTAAACTCCTCTAGACTCGGCTTCTTTACCCCTTCTTATTAGTCTGTTTGCTCCCTGTGTCTCTGCAGCAAGACCATTTTTGTACAACTCAGATCAAATGCCTGATTAATCTAGGGGTCTGACAGCAGGCAGCTTTGTGCTCTGTCTCTTGGATTAAAAGGCTGAAGATCACTCGTATTTATTGTTTATGTACTGTGCTAACCTCCTAGCACCATTTTGCATTTTAATCCTTACAACAGCCAAGTACTATTATCGTCCCCATTTTTCAGACAAGGAGACTGAGAGCCTGATGTCCTGGATCATTTAACCAGGAAATAGCATGGACCAGGCTTGTGCCTCATGTCTTTGACCTGAGTTCTGTGCAGTCATCCTCATGGGCACTGCCTCCCCCACTTTTGGGAGCCTCCTTTCTGCTACCTTGGCCTTTCTAGGGAGTCGCTCATCTCTACCCACTTCTGGACCTTGTGAGCCCAAAGGACTTGCTGGCTGATGTATTAACATCTAGGGACAACTGTGTACTTCATAGGATTAACTGACTGCCTTAGTTGTAGATCTGAACCTTTTATTTTGCTTCTAGATGATACTATCATTTAGTATTTAAAACCCACACCTGAATTGTGTTCAGGCTTTGATCTATAAAAATAGCATCTACAGAGCTATTTTTGGCCCTGTTGTTCTAACTTAATCCTCCTAAATTTTGCGTTTGTGATTTCTGGCAAGCAGGAGTTACAGTGGGCTAGAAGGGGTGGTAGGATCCCAAAGGCTGGTGAAAACATGGCTCAAAGGTTTTATCTGTCACATCCAAGATATAAAAGCTACTTAAGTATTAATCATCTAAAAATTTTGATGGTATTCTTTGTGAAAGTGTTTATGGTTATAAACAAAGTAAATAAAAATTTCTCCTTAATAACATTGCTAGAATATAGTATCTAACGTCATAAAACAGCCTCATAAAAATTTTTTTTCTCACATCTTCTTAAAAGCCAGCAGATTGCCAGCTTTCTCATAATAATCTCACTCCAAATACCTGAGTCTAAATATAATTTTCTCTCCTGTCCTATGTTATGGGTATTATGTCTCAGGAAAACTTCATGTGGGTTCAAGGTGGACCCTTTTCATACAAAAATGCTGCTCTGAAATGAAGTTGAATTACATATTAAAACATGTTTTCTGTAAAACGGTAGTACTAGCCAAATCAGTATAAGGAATTTTTTTTCAATTCAGTTGTCAGTATTGTTTAAAAGATCCTGGACCCTAGATCCCCAGTGAAGCCCAAGTGCTGAGATAGGTGTGGGTAAGCAGAAATCCTCTGGGCTCCCGCCTTAGCCATCTCTGCGGGCCACATGGTCTTTCTGTTGTAAATATAGACACGGCTTGGAGGGCACAGATGTTGCCTAGCTTCAGAGAAGCACACAAGGCTCTAGCGGTGACTCTCTTTTAAAATATCCCATCCCGAGTGTTGGACGATGGAAAGGGACATTGCTAAGCTCCCAAACTGGAGAACATTCTTACCTTCCTCCCCTGCAGAGACCTCTGTTTTGCTCGATGGAGAAGGAAGGGATTGTCACAGTACAGTTTCAGGAATGTTAGGAGCTGTGCTTTGGTTCATCTACTGCTGATATAGAGCCCTTGGAGGTCTCTGGAGGGCAAGGGATCAGATAAGAAAGAAGTCACTCGTCATAGACTGAGAAATCTGAAACTTCAGGAATACACCCTGATGAAGTTTGTTTCTTTCTAGTTTGAGGAATCTTTCTCTCTTCCTAGCAAAGAGACACATGGAACAAATCACTGATGGTGTGAACAATATTTGAGATAAATGCAACTGCCAGACAGTTTTCCAGGAGTTCTGCAAGGGCACGTGGTGCCTGCAAACTGCTGAGTGTGTGTTTTAATTCAGTGGAATAGATTCAGACTCCTTTGGGGGCTCTAACACGTCTGTAGCCTCGGGCTCAATGCTGCATTATTATAAACTGTTTTACGTGTATGTTCTTGAGTAATTAAGCCATTTCCCCAAAATTTATGGTTAGTGCACACAGTAAGCCCAAGTCAGAAATGTTCACAAGACATTATCAAAACTCTAAACTCTAATGGAGATTTGGTTTTTCCTGGCATTCAGAACACGATTTCTAAATATGGTGGAGAAAAATTACCGTGGATACGTGGTGCCTTACTGAACAGTGACCTTTCAGGTTAATTAAGAATACTGGAGCCCCAGAGGCTTTCTGAACAACCTTTTTGTTGCCTGAGGTAACAACAAAATAGAAATGTGGTGTAAATGTTTAGAAAGCAGATGATCTTCGAGGTTGTGAAAAAATGAGGACCAGCTGTGGGAAGAAAGTGCTTTTATATTAATTCAAAAGAGAGATACATTTTTATTCTAAGTAAAATTTGAAACCTCAGACCACCACGCTTTTCTATAAATTGGCTTTTGTGTATCCACGTTATGCCCTTTATTTGCTCCTGGTTAATGTATGAGCACGTGGTGGAAAGGAGCACATGGGTGGAGAGGAAGATGGGTCAGTTCTACAAAACTGCAATGGAAGCATTGATTCCTTCAATTTTCTGTTATAAAAATGTTTGCTCACTCTGTACGCTAAGTCATTTGATCATGCCAGGCATCTAATGACCAGCTTTCTTCTTTCTTCCCAGCTGACTCAGGTGTAGACACTTTGGCAGTGTTTATGGCCAGCAGCGGAACCACAGACGTCACGAATCGGAACAGCCCAGTCACACCACCAAACACCCTCAATCTCCGGTCCTCCCACAATGAACTATTGAACGCCGAAATAAAACATACAGAAACCAAGAATAGCACACCCCCTAAATGCAGGAAAAAATATGCACTAACTAATATCCAGGCGGCCATGGGCCTCTCGGATCCCGCCGCACAGCCCCTGCTGGGAAATGGCTCTGCCAACATCAAGCTGGTGAAAAACGGGGAGAACCAGCTCCGGAAGGCTGCAGAACAAGGGCAGCAGGACCCCAACAGGAACGTCAGCCCTACCGCGGTCATCAACATCACTTCTGAGAAGTTAGAGGGTAAAGAGCCCCACCCTCGGGACTCTCCAGACTGTGAGATTTTACCCTCCCAGCCCCGGAGAACCAAGAGCTTCCTGAACTACTATGCAGACCTGGAAACCTCCACCAGGGAACTCGAGCAAAATGTGGGCAACCAGCTTGGGGCTGTGGGAGAGAAGGCCCAGCCAGGCCAGGCCTCCCCCACTGTCGGGAACGGCGATGTGCTGCTGCAGAAACCAAACAAACCCCAGTCTAGCCCCGAGGAGGGCCACATAGCCACAGTATCATCCAGCCCAGAGACCAAGAAGGACCATCCTAAAACAGGGGCCAAAACCGATTGTGCACTCCACCGGATCCAGAACCTAGCGCCAAGCGATGAGGAGTCCAGCTGGACCACTCTGTCCCAGGACAGCGCCTCCCCCAGCTCCCCGGACGAGACAGGTACCTGGGAGAGGTTTAGCCTATGGTGCCACTTGCCCTTCTTGATGGAATTAATCTCTGCAATGACCCCCCTCCCTCCAAATTTTCATTTGCAGGTGGAGAAGAACTTGAGCCTCTTAGGGAAAAATTGGGCAATTTATGTGATAACTACTCAGCATTTTCGTTTTGATTCATACATAAGTAGTTTTTCCTGGGAAGCATTTTTATAAAAGAAATAAGTCCCTGGTGTTAAATACAGTAAAACATCACTTATTTGGAAATTATACTGCCAGTGGTTAGGTGAATGGTTTCTACATACTATCTCAAAACACTGGGTTTTGTAAGGAAAATAGTAAGACAGTTGCCAGGGGTGAATGCAACCTGAGAAAGAGAACAACTATTTTTAAAGTTCTTAGAAACACGTGCTTATGCTCAAGCTAATGAAAAGTTTAAAGTTTAAGAAGTTGAAAATCTATTCATTAAAGACATTTCCTTTTTGACCTTTACTGGGAAATATGTTTTTAGCCTTGTGCAAGTGATATTTGAAAGTGAGAAAGTGGTGTTTCTTTTAATATATTTTCAGAAGTTTTGGATTTTAACTAGTCTAGTTGAGACCAGTCTTTCTTGACTTTTGTCTATGTTTGTAACATCTTTGGATTTTCACAGAACTGAAAATTGTCACAGAAATGAGCAGGGTCCTAAAACTGAGCTACTTTTTAATCTCATCTTCTCATAGTCCCCTTTTACTGATCATAAGATTAAAAGATTGGAGAACTGAATTGTATCTGAATTCACTGTAAACAAGCACTCACAAAGGCTTCTTTCTTTACCCTAACCCTGCATCTAGTGGTTCCCAGGGCTGTGTCAATGTGATACAGATACTACAGATAGAACCACCAGGGAAGGAAATGACATTTTCCCAACCTATAAGGCAGAGAAGTTACAAGGACTACAGATAGGAAAAGAGAAGGAGAAAATAAGACATTACCTTGTTTAAAAAAAAAAAAAAGGCTTTTGAAGTGCCCTTTAAAATCACAGTGCTTTACATGACAGATTTCATCAGCTTCCTGTTGCTGGATATATGGCAGTAGGGAGGTTGAGATCAGCCCATTTCATCTCATAAACGTCTGGGCCTGCACATTATTGGAATTATAATTATGTTTAGTAATGTCACTGAGTTCACAACTCTCTATTACTTTTACATTTAGAGAATTCATATCCTGTAGCCAATGGAAACTGTCACCTGCCAGTGTCTGAATCTATATAAATGACTCCTTGAGTATCTCACATTCAAACTTGCCCTCGTGTGTTCAGCACCTTCCGCTGAGGCTATGCCTTCCTCAGGTCATGGCAGCCTTTCTGCTCCTCTTCTGAGCACAGTGCTCCTGTTGTAGTTACACTTTAAATCTTACTGAAATGTATTAGGTAAAGTCTCCCCTGTTCCTCACTCTGTTTGCCTTTTTTCCAATGAAAACCACTACTATTTTTTTTTAACGCATTTTTTTTCAGGAGCCATTTTAGGCATATACCCACATTTATAATAAACTTTAAAATTTCCCCCTATTTCATAATATTTTTAAAGAGCCTTTACCTTTTCAAGATACATACTAGAATATCGTAGAATAATATATAGTGTAATATATTCTTATTGAAATAATACATGTATGCCATTTGTCCATAAGCTAATTCTTGTTAAAGGTGGGTACATAAGGCTTTATTATTATGTTCTCTCTACTTTTGTGGGCTTAAAGTTTTCCATGGTAAAAATTTTAAAAAATGACTGATATTATTTTATGAATGCTTTGCTTTTTCCACTGAAGTATGTATTTCACAGATCAGTCCATAATAAGACATAGCGGTGTTCTACCTCAGGCTAAGTTTAAGTGTTAAGCATGCTGTTCCACCCTCTTAAAGCTCTGTGGTTTAACAATTCCCCTGATGCTGAGTGTTTAGGGTAGTTCTATCCCCAGCCTCTTTGCTTATTGAATGCTGGTGTCAGTAAGGGCTGGCAGAGAGCACAGAGCTTAAACTGACCCCATGCACTGGCTCGGTTCATCTCTCCAGGGATCCTTTGCAGGGTCTCCTCGGCTCACTACTCATTTGCTCAGTGTCCCGGTGTTACTTGCTGCTGAGTGTCTCTACAGAACCCATTAGAGTGCTTGGCATGTGATGTATACTGGATTAGAGTTTTCTGACTTGTTGAGGGGTTAGGTTTTTCATTTTTCATTTCATTTTCATTTTTCATTCTTCAAGTCACTTTTGAAGACCTTGAGTTTTAGAATAAGGATGACAGTGTGGTGATGGTCCATAATGGTTCGCTAAGAATAGACATTTTGATTTAGGTGTGCTTGGAAAAATGTGTTAGCTGTGACTCAACTCTAAAGCTGTGAAACTGAGGGGTTTTTTAAACAAATTTAGAAGCCATCCCTTCAAAAATGAGTATTTGGGAATTCTTCTGGAATTTCTTCAGAGCCCCTTGTGAACTCCCATTGAAAAAATACCTCTTGGGTTCAGGATGGGGAACACATGTATACCTGTGGTAGATTCATGTTGATGTATGGCAAAACCAATACAATGTTGTAAAGTAATTAACCTCCAATTAAAATAAATAAATTTATATTAAAAGAAAAGAAACAATACCTCTTGAGACTTCCCAGGTGGTCCAGTGATTAGGACTGCACACTCACTGCTGTGGGCCTGGGTTCAATCTCTGGTCAGGGAACTAAGATCCCACAGACCATGCAGTGTGGCCATAAAAAAAAAAGAAAAGAAAAAGAAACTTGATGATTTTTCATAGGGACTTAATAAAATTGAAGATACAGAGTATGAAACTGACTATCCTATAGAATGGCCATTTTCAAAATTTGGTTCATTACTAATGTGTACCAAGGCAGGATATACACAGAGAAAACCAAATCAGGTGTTGTGATAGTGGGCCTAATGCTTCATTAACTTAGCATTGAGTCAACTTAGCTCTTGAGTCAACTGCTTGAGTTCAGATCTCCGCTGGGTTCCGTGTAGGCAGTTCGCAGAGCCTCTCAACTGTAAAGCGGGGTGCTAGTAATGTTTTAGCATAGATCTGGTGTGAAAATTAAGTGAAGACATCTTTGAAGAGCCCTTAGAACAGTGTCTGGCATATAGCAAGAACTTAATAAATACTATTGCTTATTTTTATTAGTGATAATCATTATCAGTATAGCAGTGGGATATAAAAGTTTACTTCCCTCTTAATTATGAATTACTTATATTTTGATCTCTGATTTTAGTTAGGACTTTCTGTACCCTAAGAGAAAGGATTGGTGATTTGTCTTCATCTTTGTACTGTCATGACATGCCTGAAATACAGCAGGTGAACTAGTAAGTAAATAATGATTAATTGAATAAAAATGGAGGTCATCTACATATCCCCAAATGGCCCTGATGTAGTAAGTAAATCATTTGATGTTATATTTAAATCAATGTCTGATTTTTATATCGGGTACTTATTTTATTTGATATTGGGTACTTACTGAGCATGGCCCTGCCCATCAGAACAAGACCCAGTTTCCCCCTCAGTCAGTCTATCCCATCAGGAAGCTTCCATAAGCCTCTTATCCTTCTCCATCAGAGAGCAGACAGACTGAAAACCACAATCACAGGAAACTAACCAATCTGATCACATGGACCACAGCCTTGTCTAACTCAATGAAACTATGAGCCTTGCCATGTAGGGCCACCCAAGACGGACAGGTCATGGTGGAGAGATCTGACAAAACATGGACCACTGGAGAAGGGAATGGCAAACCACTTCAGTATTCTTGCCTTGAGAATCCCATGAACAGTATGAAAAAGCAAAAGATAGGACACTGAAAGATGAACTTCCCAGGTCAGTAGGTGCCCTATATGCTACTGGAGATCAGTGAAGGACTAACTCCAGAAAGAATGAAGAGGCTGAGCCAAAGCAAAAACAACACCCAGTTGTAGATGTGATTGCTAGTAGAAGTCAAGTCTGATGCTGTAAAGAGCAATATTGCATAGGAACCTGGAATGTTAGTTCCATGAATCAAGAAAAATTGAAAGTGGTCAAACAGGACATGGCAAGAGTGAACATCAACATTTTAGGAATCAGTGAACTAAAATGGACTGAAATGGGTGAATTTGACTCAGATGACCATTATATGTACTACTGTGGGCAAGAATCCCTTAGAAGAAATGGAGTCGCCCTCATAGTCAACAAGAGTCTGAAATGCAGTACTTGGATGCAACCTCAAAAACGACAGAATGATCTCTCTCTGTTCCATTCCAACGCAAACCATTCAGCATCACAATAACCCAAGTCTCTGTCCTGATAAATAATGCTGAAGAAGTTGAACAATTCTATGAAGACCTACAAGAAAAAAAAAAAAAGAGAGTTCCAGAAGAACATCTACTTCTGCTTTACTGACTATGCCAAAGCCTTTGACTATGTGGATCACAAAAACTGTGGAAACTTCTTCAAGAGGTGGGAATACTAGAGCACCTGACCTGCCTCCTCAGAAATCTGTATATAGGTCAAGAAACAACAGTTAGAACCGGACATGGAACAGACTGGTTCCAAATCGGGAAATGAGTATGTCAAGGCTGTATAGTGTCACCCTGCTTATTTAACGTACATGCAGATTGCATTATGAGAAATGCTGGGCTGGATGAACCACACGGGAATCAGGATTGCCAGGAGAAATACCAGTAACCTCAGATATGCAGGTGACACCACCCTTATGGCAGAAAGTGAAGAAGAACTAAAGAGCCTCTTGATGTAAGTGAAAGAGGAGAGTGAAGAGTTGGCTTAAAGCTCAACATTCAGAAAACAAAGATCATGGCATCCAGTCCCATCACTTCATAGGAAATAGATGGGGAAACAGTGGAAACAGTGACAGACTATTTTAGAGGGGCTCCAAAGTCATTGCAGATGGTGACTGCAGCCATGAAATTAAAAAGCACTTGTTCCTTGGAAGAAAAGTTACAACCAACCTAGACAGCATATTAAAATGCAGATACATTACTTTGCCAACAAAGGTCCATCTAGTCAAGGCTATGGTTTTTCCAGTAGTCATGTATAGTTGTGAGAGTTGGACTACAAAGAAATCTGAGAGCCACAGAATTGATGCTTTTCAACTATGGTGTTGGAGAAGACTCTTGAGAGTCCCTTGGACAGCAAGGAGATCCAACCAGTCCATCCTAAAGGAAATCAATCCTGAATATTCATTATAAGGACTTACGCTGAAGCTGAAACTCCCAATATTTTGGCCATCTGATGCCAAGAACTGACTCATTGGAAAAGACCCTGATGCTGGGAAAGATTGAAGGCAGGAGGAGAAGGGGACAACAGAGGATGAGGTGGTTGGATGGAATCACCGACTCAATGGACATGGGTTTGAGTAAACTCTGGGAGTTGGTGATGAACAGGGAGGCCTGACATGCTGCAGTCTTTGGGGTCACACAGTTGGACACGACTGAGCGACTGAACTGAACTTATTTTATAACTTAGCTAAAAATGTTGCTTCATAATGGAGGGGATACTGATTAATCAGTTATTGTGGAAAGCACAGTGAAATTCTGGATTCCAGATCTTTTGGGGGAACTTTATCACACTCAGGCGACCATGCTGGGATGTGAACCAAGGTCTCTAGACACAGCATCCAACATTTTTCCACTGTATCATAGTTTTGAGACCTTGGCTTGTGGCACCAGTGGCTGAATACATCAGACTTTATACACTTCAACCAGAGTATCTTTATAATCTAGAAGATGGAAAATTATATTTCAGAGAATCTTTTCATTCTTATAAGCAGTTGAGTTTCAGCTTAACTCTTAGCTCCTGTGTGAAACCTTTCCAGGCCCTCTGAACTGTTGAAAGTCCTTTTTCTGTACCTCAAGGCAATATTTCCAAGTCTCAAGTTACCACATTCCTCTCAGAAGTTTGTAACCTTACTGAAAGGTTTTTGTTTGGACTTGGAGCTCCGGGACAAAGTCTTTATCATGTGTGGATACAAACCTTTTCTCACAGTAGGCAACACATAGTGACAAGCTCCATAAACCTTATCTGTTTGCTGGTTGGGTCAATGGAGCTGGACCACAAATGTACATACTCTCTGCGGTTTGCTACATCAGTCTAGTTATAAAAACAGAAAAAGCAAGGGACTTTCCTGGTGGTCCAGCAGTTAAGACTCTATACTTCCACTGGAGTAGGAAATGAAAACCCATTCCAGTATTCTTGCCTGGGAAATCCCATGGACAGATGAGCCTGGCGGGCTATATATAGTCCATGGGGTTGCAAAGTCGGACGTGACTGAGCATGCGTGCACTTGAGCGCCACAGACACACACGCGCTTCCACTCCAGAAGGCATGGGTTTAATTTTCTGCTTATGCTGCATGGTGCAGCCAAATAAAAAAGTAAGCACAACTTATATAACATAGTTGTTCATAACACCTGGATAGGGTGATTCTTATTTTATTCTAGGCTCCAGGGAGAGATGACGAGTTGGGGCCAGCATTTCAATCCATCACAAACATTCTTTGTATTAGATGTCTCTGTGCTGTGTTCACTCATTCGTGTCCACCTCTTTGCAACACCATGAACTGTAGCTCATCAGGCTCCCAATTTTCCAGGCAAGAATACTGGAGTGAGTTGCTGTGGCCTCCTCTGGGAATCTTGTCAGTCCAGGGATTGAACCCAGCTCTCCCACATTGTGGGCAGATATTTTACTGTCTCAGCCACCAGGGAAGCCCATGAATACTGGAGTGGGTAGCCTATCCCATCTCCAGGGGATCTTCCCTAGCCAGGAATTGAACTGGGATCTGCTGCATTATAGCCAAATTCTTTACACAGCTAAACTACCATAAGTCTACAATTCAGAGCAGCCAGAGAAAAGAACCATTTCCTTTTCACTTACCTGCATACTTTGTGAGTTGATTTCTTTTTTTTTTTTTAATACTTTATTCTACATTACAATACTGTGAGTTGATTTCATTGAGTTGATCTGTACTGCTTAAGAGTTTAAATCCTTTGATGTCTTAAATTGATTGGTTTCCAGTCTTAAGGCAAGCAAAGTGAAACTCTTGCAAGTTGGATAGCTGCTGAGGGCAAAAGCCAAGGCACGAACCTAATTATGTCAACACAGTTGGCTGCACTAATTATTTCTGGCCTTTGCTAGCTTAAGAGTGTTAGAGCTTTGGACAAGTTGATATTATTAACACTTTTTAGAAATTTTTAAATTTTCTGTCAATAGATTTTGGCAATTTCAAACATAAAGTATTTTTTATTGCTTTTTGAAAGCTCCAGAATATAGAAAAGGCTCAGTGTTCAGTTGGGTTGTCCTACTGCATTCATTTTAATCTTTTAAATACCCAGTAGTGATTCACTTGCCTTTCTGTCTTGTCATCTCAATTGAGAGTCCTTGATATGACAGGAGGAATTGAAGAAGACACATGTGAAATGTTTCCAAAATAGCTCGGATGGATTGTGTTCCGGGTGGATGGTGTGATTTCCAAATTAGATTTTAGTACCTCGGGGCACAGATGGATAAAAAGACTTTTTATCTCATCCCATGAACTTAAGGAAGAAAATTATTTTGCTCAATTAATTATTTTTGGAAAGTTCTAGAAAAATATATATATATACACAATTAAATGATAAGATAGATTTTGGTTGCTTTCCATTGTGAAGTATTATAGGAGGTACTTCAGGCCACATGCTAAAAATAGATGAAATGAGTGGCCACAGAAGTTGTAACAGTCTAGTCATGAACACAAGACTGTATATTCAAGATGGAACCAGGAAGGAGCTATGAAATGCTGGCATGCTATGGAATAGAGGGAACTTAGAGGAGAAAGAAACTTTAATTGTTTGGGATATGGAAGTTCGGGCATTAAGCTGTCTGTGCTGAAGACTGAATAGGTTTTTGACAAATGAAGACCTGCAGGAGACTGATACAAAGCAAGGAATCCTTTCCTTTTCTTTTTTTAAGTTAATCACACTGTATGTGTGCTTAGTCCATCAGTCATGTCCAACTGTTTGTGACCCCCATGGACTATATAGCCCACCAGATCCCTCTGTCTGTGGGTTTCTCCAGGCAAAAATACTAGGGTGAGTTGCTCTTGCCTCCTCCAGGGGATCTTCCTGACCCAGGGATCAAATCTGCATCTCCTGCATTGGCAGGCAGATTCTTAACCTCTGAGCCACCTGGGAAGCCCATTGAAGAAGTGTAATTCATGATCTTTCCCCCTCTCTCATGTCTGCTTTAATGGCACGTTGAAAATCAAAATTTTAGAACCCACCTTCAAAAGTTGCTTAGCATTTGGGGAGACGATGTGGGCAGAGACAGAGAGTGGCTGCTTAGGAAACGACTGGATGGAGTCCTCTAGTAGTCCTGTGTGAGGGGTCCCAGAAGTGCCGGATGATGCCTCCTTGGAGAATGGCATGTAGCCTCTAAGAATGTGATTCAGTGGATTATAGAGACAAAAACACTACTGGCCACTTTCAGAAGCTTTCTGGTCAAATTTCATCGTGAACATTCTCTCCTAACCTATTGTTCTCACAAAAGAACCTAAAGTTAATAAAAACATAGACAGATTTATGGTGAGTTTGTTCACCATTTCTTTGTTTTAATTAAGTAATTTTTTCATTAATTCATATATACAAACACAGAGCAGTTATTTTTTAAAAGTCTACTCTGTGGACTGTGCTAGGTACCCGAGACATAGAATTAAATTAGAACCAGCCTGTAACCTCAGATAGCTCACACAGTTTCTTGTCTCCCTGGAGGAAGCATCCCCTTCACTCGCACACACACATACATACATACATGTAGTTACCTTCTGAGATGTGCCCCTGGGTTCTTCGTCACATTTCACATGTTATGCCTCAGGAAGTATGAAAAGATAAAGCCCATCCTCAGATCCTGGGCAGTGTTAAGTTTTCAGGCAAAGAAGGGGAGATGTTTACGTGTTTTATCAGTTTCTCAGGGCTGCTGCAACAAATTGCCTTACACTTGATTGCTTAAAGAAAGATATTTATTCTCTCACAGTTCTGGATGCTTGAAGTTTGAAATCAAAGTATCAGTCGCGTCATGCTCCTCTGAAGGCTTTTTGCTTGCCTCTTCCAGGCTTCCGGCGGGTCCGGGCGGTGCTCGGTATGTCCTGACTTGTAGCTGCATCACTGCAGTGTCTGCCTGTGTCTTCCCACAGCAGCCATTGGTTTTAGGGCCTACCCTAGTCCAGTATGGACTCACTTTTAACTGATTATATCTGCAAAGACCATATTTCCAAGTAAGATCACATCCCAAGATTCTGAGTGGATATGAATTTTAGGGGAATTCTGTCCAACCCAGTATTGATACCTTTGTAGGTAATTTCTTAATCTATGCAACACAGAGGAGCTGTGAAAGGCTATTTGCAGGAATTATTGTATTCAAGCTTTTCAGGAAGGAAAATTAATACTTGCAGATCTTGTCAGAATGGATAAGTGAGTAGAGTATGCTGCAAAGGACCTCAAGATCATTTGGGATAGCTTTCCAAATTCTTCAGTGAAGGAACTTAAGTGTGGAACTGATACTGGTAAATCTGAAACCACAAGCCCAACCAGGATGGGTGGGTGGGTATGGAAAGGGCAGGGAAAAACAAAACAAAACGATAAAGACCTTGTAAAGCTTCACAGTCAGCAGTTTTGCTTGGTTCTGAACAGGATAGTTCAGGGAATGTGGCTATATGGAGATGGTGTTATTCCTTCGGATCCAAACTTCAAATGAGAGACACAGGGATGTCAGTAGCAACCATACTTCTCTTCCTTTCTTTAAATTGGGGTATAGTTGTAGCCATGCTTTCTTACCTCTTTTAAGAGATACTGCTTACCAAACATACAGTATGTTCTTAGGAGCTGTGCAGAGTATAAAAGGAAAACTGTGACCCTAACTGTGAGACAATGCAAAGGCAATATGATGCCATGAAAGTTTCAGAGATCACAAATGGGTAGTGCTGGGGAGTGCACAGGAGACCCATAGACAGGCTTTGTCTACCAGATGATGTTTTGAATTAGATGCAAATGGTTAGAAATTAGTAGCTCTTACATAAAAATAGGAGTTTCCCTTTCCTTAATCCAGATCTCTCTCAGTGCTGGACTCAGATGCATGGAGTCCCCAGTCAGTGGCAGCCTTTAGATGGGTCTTGTCCTCTGGGGCTTAAGACATTAGGCCTGTGAGCCCCTGCTCCTAGTGTTGGTGGACTCAGCCATAAACACTCACATGAAACTATTATAGTAGAAAGAACTTGGCTACAGTTGGTCTTGCCTGATACAGCTGCATGCATGTCATGCTATAGTAGCGGCATGCCTGCACCTACAGACTTCTTTTAATCATAGTCATCCTAGTCACAGTCCCATGCCTTCTGGTGGAATTATAAAGCGTGACATGAACTGTTAAGCAAAACATGCTTAAAATTTCCAAAGACATCTTTAGATGACTTCTCAGAGTTCTCCATCTGTTAATCTGGTTAGCGGAGGGAAAACATTAGCTTTTCAAAAGCTAGGATGTGGGTGGTTCATAAATTTTTTGTGCTTCAAGTCTGGCTCACTTACACACCCAGTTTGCTTTCATAATGTGAGTGTAGTTACCAACTATTCTTTTAATTTTCATATTGTGTTTCCCTCTGAGATCCCTTGGGTTCAAAGCAGTTAACTAAAAGCTTCCTATTCAAACAGATTTAACCGGAAGATTGAATCATTTAACTATTAGAAAATCATATGTAGTCAACATTCCATGTGTAAGGGTGAGAAAGTGAGAGAATGGGACTCTAAAACATTATTGTCAGTATCTAAGAAGAGAGGTGATATTTATTAGTACATTCTGCTGTTGCTGCTAAGTTGCTTCAGTCGTTTTTTTTTTTTTTTTTCATTTTGTTTTGCCATCTGTAGATTTACTCTTGAATATGATTGAGTTTAATCTTTGCAAAGACTCTTCTTTAATATCATTAAGGACATTGTTAGGCAATTATTTCTCTTCATCAGCATAATTTTGAAGAATTCTTCATATAATACTGTACTCAGTTGGTACACCTAGGATATTCTAAAGCAGTATCTCTATCTTGTAAATGGCTTGCTTGGAAAGCTGACGTTGGTCTGTTATTTGTTTGTTACCAGAACACTGTTTTCTTACGCAGGATAGTGTGTGTGTGTGTGTGTGTGTGTGTGTGTGTGTGTGTGTGTGTGAGATGGCTGGGTATACAAGATGACTGGCTCATGAGAGCCTTCTTAATCCCTAACTGATGTGTGGAATGGCATTAATAGAACTACAGAACCTCTCCTCAGGGTATTGCAGAAGAAAAGATGATTGCAGTTCCATGTAACATTCTCAGAAAGTGAGAGACTAGAGATGACCTCAACTCCAAACCATTGGAAAGGGCTTTGGGGAAGTGCAGTAAAGGAAGTTCAAGGGCTGAGAGGAGTGAGATACCTGATATCAGAAGCCTGCAGGGACACTTCCCTGTAATGTGCTAACTCCTTTAGTTTCTGCTCCAGGGATGGGTTTTTGGGGGACCTTTGACCAACATTTTCTTTCATCCTTTGCTCACTATGGACAAGAAAGACATTCTGTGACCTCCTGCTCTTCTTTCTTGCCACAGAATAAGCATCATCTTCTTCCAGGATTCCTGAGTGGCTTTTAGTTGTTGTCTTGTTCTTCTGTCTCCTGTTTATTTTTCCTCTACATGCTGTAATTGAGAATGGACTCTTTGTATCTCAGAGAGAAGTATTTTCAACCTCAGGTCCATTGTATCTTCAGTGTAGTTAAGGGTTATTGGATTGGTAAAATCTAGACTGTTTATTTTTAGGATACTGTTTAATAAGGGTGATAGGTTAACCTTAATGTACTTTCAGTAAGGATACTTTCAGTTGATGAATGTCTGCTGAGTTCCTGATATGTACAAGGAACCGAGCTAGTTCTCTAGGTGGTTCCAAGATTGAGGCATAATCTTGCCTTCAAGGAACTCATAGGCTTCTTCCTCAAGATTCTTTTAAATCTTTAACTACTTTACAGCATTTACCTCTCTCTGGGTTTGACAGTTAAACATCCTGTTTCATCCCAGTTCCATCACTTTCTTAACCTCTGGGTGCCAAGTTTCTTTTCTCTAAAGTAGAAATAATAATAGAATTGACCTTATAAAATTGTTACTTAAAACCCTTGGCATAATACCTGGCTCATAGAAAACATTTTTGAAATGTTAGCTATCATTATGATTACTGTCTTGTCTTTGCTATGAGATTGAAACCTTCCTCTCATAGCAAAGATAAGACAATAATTGTAATGATAGCTAACTTTTCAAAAAATGCTTGCTATGAGATGGAGGGCTTCCTTGGGCTTCCCAGGTGGCACAGTGGTAAAGAATCTGCCTGCCAGTGTAAGAGATGCAGGTTTGATCCCTGAGTCAGGAAGATCCCCTGGAGGAGGAAATAGCAACCTACTCCAATATTCTTGCTTGGAAAATCCCATGGATGGAGGAGCTTGGTGGGCTACAGGCCATGGGGTCGCAGAGATTCAGACACAGCTTAGCTACTGAGTGCGGGTGCATCTGAAACTTTTCTCGGTGATAAAAGCTGTTTTGCCTTTGTTGTTGTCCTTAATCCCCAGAAATACAATGGGTACTCATGTTTGAATGAATGATTAGTGTAATTGGTAAACTGTATTGTTTCTCTTTGCAACTACATAGACTATAGCCTGTCAGGATCCTCTGTCCATGGAATTCTCCAGGCAAGAGTACTGGAGTGGCTTGCTGTTTCCTTCTCCAGAGGGGTTCCTGACCCAGGGACTGAAGCTGGGTCTCCTGCATTGCAGGCAAATTCTTTTCCACTTGCGCCACCAGGAAGCCCCTTCATACTAGCAGTGCAACAAATTAAAGATGTAATAGTTTACATCTAAAAAGTTCACAGTAATTAGGAGGATGAGTAAATCCTCTGCTTCTCAAAGTTAATGTACAGGAAAATCTCCTAGGGATTGTGTTGAAATGCAGATTGTGATTCAGTAGGTTTGGGCTAAGGCCTGAGCTTCTGCATTAAAAATTTAAAAACAATTTTTTTTTTTCAATTTTGGAAATTCTGCCTTTTAGTAAGCTCTCTCATAACTGTGGTTGACCATGCTGAGTGGTAACATCACTCACTGGACTCTAAGCTGCAGGAGGAAGGGATCCAGTCTGTTTTATTCACTGCTATCTCCTGAGCATACAGGATAAACAATCCCTGGGATATGCTTGTGTTTAAAAAAAAAAATGACGTGAAACAAGTACACTGACCTCAAAACGTATGCTGTTGATACCAGGTAGATTTTTGCCAAGCATGTAGAACAGATCAGGGTCATGAAGTTCCAGATGAGGTATTTCTTGACCTGAAGGGCTCTTGTGACACAAGAAGAGGACAAAATTGAAAGGTGGGAGCTTAGAGAAGCAAAGAAGTAGTGGACACACAGAAAAACCTGGAAGAAATAAAAAGAAGTGTTGGTTCTAAGGAGCTGTTCTCCCTGTTTTGGTCTTGAGGACCTCCTTACACTTTGAAAAATTATAAGAACCCAAAGGTCTTTTGTTTATGTGGATTATATCTATCAATATTTGTTATATTGGAAACTAAAGCTGAGCTATTGTGAAAAGTTACTCATTTTAAAAAGAATTAAACCCTTTAATGTTAACAAAATAGGATGTTTTATGAAGCACAACCATTTCCCCCAAAACCAACAAGAATTTATGAGAGTAGTGGTATTGTTTTATTAATTTGAAAATCTTTTTAATGTGTGGCTTAACTAAAGGCATTTGGATTCTCTTATCTGCTTCTGCTTTCTAGTGTTATCTTAGTAAATTGTTTTGGTTGAAGGGGATAAATAAAATCCTGCTGGCTAGAAATAACCTTTTCAGGCAATTATGGATTTTTTTGAGGGGGGGTTATTACATCAAAGCTTGATAATTGGTAATTTCAGTGTAGAATCTGAAACCATAATAATAAACTTTTGTACTCTGTTTTATGAAAATGCATTGGTCTGTCACACATAATTTTGTAACCATGTATTGGTGGCTTAGAAACTGTCGATTCGAGTTATGAAGATCTTCCAAATGTTGACACATTTGTTTATACAATGTAAACCCTTCCATTTGTTAATCTCACCACCTATCTCATCAGAAAAGTCCTTATTGAGAAGCTGTCAAGCTCTCAGTGGTGCTTATGAGTTTTTCCAAAATTCTGATTTTTGCTTGAAAGCTCGTATGTTATGATTGGCAACAAATTCTGTCAGTTGTTTTCCTTGAAGTTACAGGCTCCCTTCATTTGTTTTGAGAAAATGTCTGCCCGGAACTCAAGTTCGAATAACCATAGTTTGTCTGTCAGTGGGTTCTACTAATTTAAAGTGTGTTCCATGTGCTTTTTCGTGAAACAACAATCATACTTCTTTGTACAGCAGGAGTGCTTTATGAATAATTACATTAAAGAAATGTATAGCTGTTGAGATTTAATAAAATTAATTATCTTTACACCTTCAAGGACATTCTTAGGTGAAGCTGGCATTGTTTTCAGTAGGAATATGTATAATATTATTGGAAAGTGGTGATTTCTAGTACAATCTGTGCCATTTTCTTGCTTCATGCTGAGATGCCAGCAGTTTCATCCATATTTTTGCATGCTCTCAGTTACGTGTCAACATAGTGAAAAAGACTATAAATAACATCTTAATATTATGAAAATAATTTTGACCTCAGAAGTCCCCTGGAATCCCTTTTGGGAACTTTTGCACTCCATGCTTGCAGAGATTTGTTGGAGAGGAGAATCTCTAAAGGGTTAATTGTGAGAGAGGTCAGATGGGTAGGTGGTGGCCATATTGGAGGATGCTGATGCTTAATTCTGAACTTGCTTTTTGTTAGTGAAAAATAATTGATAGTTATTAGAAAAGGAGTGTCATTTGCAAGGTGGGGTTTGAAGAAGGTACATCTGACATTGGTGCTTAGAATATGTCAGAGGGCAAAGGAGGTGGGCAGCTGTGAGAGTTTCACAGTAATCAAGTGGGGACCATAAGGAATGGACACTAGTAGCTTTAAAAATAGAACAGAGGTAGAAGAAAGTGATTTCGTGGATAGGGGTGATGAAGGAGAGAGTAGCATCAAAGTCAGGTTTTCAGTTTGCAGACTAAGAAGATATTGGTTTTCAGAAATAGTGCAGCTGGGTGGAGGAAATTAGGTTTTGTAGAAAGATGCTGTTTTTTATTTTATATGTGTGAGTTTGTGACGTTGTAGCAATAGTCAGAGGGTAATGTCCTAAAGTTAGAGTTATGACACTACTTGGACACAATTCTTCCACTAGCTCTGGGACTTTAAATGTTCTTTTGCTGTGTTGTTTTAACCATACTTAGATTTAGAAGAGTTAGAGAATAAGGATGGGGTGGGAACATGGTGTCTTAATCAGACTGGGTAGTGTTAGAGGACTGCCCTCAAAAACACAACAGTGAAATAGTTATGATACTTTGAACCAGTCTGCTCTTTTTCCCATTTTAAATATTAAACCTGATTTTGCCACACTTCTGGAATAGTGGCTAGATATCACATTTGCCTGCGATTGACCTATTAAACACAGGGATGATCCATTCCATTTCTTATTTTTTACTTCTCTACAGTAAAGTGAAGGGGCCACATGTATAAAGACAAGCATTCTTTTTCACTGACAAGTTAACATTGAGAGTCTGTGCCAGGTAAGACACTCAACAGTCCTCAGTTCAGTTCAGTCGCTCAGTCATGTCCAACTTTTTGTGACCCCATGGACTGCAGCACGCCAGGCCTCCCTGTCCATCATCAACTCCCAGAGTTCATTCAAACTCACCTCCATTTGCCGGTGATGCCATCCAGCCATCTAATCCTCTGTCGTCCCCTTCTCTTGCCTTCAGTCTTTCCCACTATCAAGGTCTTCTCAAATGAGTCAGTTCTTCACGTCAGGTGACCAAAGTATTGGAATTTCAGCTTCAACATCAGTCCTTCCAATGAACATTCAGGACTGATTTCCTTTAAGATGTACTGGTTGGATCTCCTTGCAGTCCAAGGGACTCTCAAGAGTCTTCTCCAACACCACAGTTTAAAAGCATCAATTGTTCACTGTTCATCAAACAGTCCTTAACCAAGTGGCATTTTTGACCTTTCTAGCTGACAGGCTCTAAAAGCAGATCTGTCTCTTAGGGATGGAGTTCATGAGACTGAAATTCTCCAGCAAAAATAGCAATTTACTAATTTCTGATAAGAATGGCTATTTTTCTGTGATCTGAATTTCTGACATTATACAGTCAGTGCACACTTTTAGTGCCAGTGTTTTATTTCATAGTTCAGTTCAGTTCAGTCGCTCAGTCGTGTCCGACTGTTTGCGACCCCATGAATCGCAGCACGCCAGGCCTCCCTGTCCATCACCAACTCCTGGAGTTCACTCAGACTCACGTCCATCGAGTCAGCGATGCCCTCCAGCCATCTCATCCCCTGTCGTCCCCTTCTCCTCCTGCCCCCAATCCCTCCCAGCATCAGAGTCTTTTCCAGTGAGTTGTCTGTTTGCATGAGGTACCAAAGTACTGGAGTTTCAGCTTTAGCATCATTCCTTCCAAAGAAATCCCAGGGCCGATACCTTCAGAATGGACTGGTTGGATCTCCTTGCAGTCCAGGGGACTCTCAAGAGCCTTCTCCAACACCACAGTTCAAAAGCATCAATTCTTCGGTGCTTACCCTTCTTCACAGTCCAACTCTCACATCCATACATGACCACAGGGAAAACCATAGCCTTGACTAGACGGTCCTTAGTTGGCAAAGTAATGTCTCTGCTTTTGAATATGCTCTCTAGGTTGGTCATAACTTTTCTTCCAAGGAGTAAGCGTCTTTTACTTTCATGGCTGCAGTCACCATCTGCAGTGATTTTGGAGCCCAAAAAATACAGTCTGACACTGTTTCCACTGTTTCCCCATCTATTTCCCATGAAGTGATGGGACCAGATGCCATGATCTTCGTTTTCTGAATGTTGAGCTTTAAGCCAACTTTTCACTCCTCTTTCACTTTCATCAAGAGGCTTTTTAGTTCCTCTTCACTTTCTGCCATGAAGGTGGTGTCATTTGCATATCTGAGGTCATTGATATTTCTCCCGGCAATCTTGATTCCAGCTTGTGCTTCATCTAGCCCAGTGTTTCTCATGATGTACTCTGCATATAAGTTAAATAAGCAGGGTGCAGTATACAGCCTTGACATACTCCTTTTCCTATTTGGAACCAGTCTGTTGTTCCATGTCCAGTTCTAACTGTTGCTTCTGACCTGCATACAGATTTCTCAAGAGGCAGGTTAGGTGGTCTGGTATTCCCATCTCTCTCAGAATTTTCCACAGTTTATTGTGATCCACACAGTCAAAGGCTTTGGCATAGTCAATAAAGCCGAAATACATGTTTTTCTGGAACTCTCTTGCTTTTTCCATGATCCAGCGGATGTTGGCAATTTGATCTCTGGTTCCTCTGCCTTTTCTAAAACCAACTTGAACATCAGGAAGTTCACAGTTCACATATTGCTGAAGCCTGGCTTGGAGAATTTTGAGCATTACTTTTTAGCATGTGAGATGCGTGCAACTGTGTGGTAGTTAGAGCATTCTTTGGCATTGCCTTTCTTTGGGATTGGAATGAAAACTGACCTTTTCCAGTCCTGTGGCCACTGCTGAGTTTTCCAAATTTGCTGGCATATTGAGTGCAGCACTTTCACAGCATCATCTTTCAGGATTTGAAACAGCTCAACTGGAATTCCATCACCTCCACTAGCTTTGTTCATAGTGATGCTTTCTAAGGCCCACTTGACTTCACATTCCAGGATGTCTGGCTCTAGATGAGTGTTCACACCATCATGATTATCTGGGTCATGAAGATCTTTTTTGTACAGTTCTTCTGTGATTCTTGCCATCTCTTCTTAATATCTTCTGCTTCTGTTAGGTCCAGACCATTTCTGTCCTTTATCGAACCCATCTTTGCATGAAATGTTCCCTTGGTATCTCTAATTTTCTTGAAGAGATCTCTAGTCTTCCCCACTCTGTTGTTTTCCTCTATTTCTTTGCATTGATCACTGAAGAAGGCTTTCTTATCTCTTCTTGCTATTCTTTGGAACTCTGCATTCAGAAGCTGATATCTTTCCTTTTCTCCTTTCCTTTTTGCTTCTTTTCTTTTCACAGCTATTTGTAAGGCCTCCCCAGACAGCCATTTTGCTTTTTTGCATTTCTTTTCCATGGGGATGGTCTTGATCCATATCTCCTGTACAGTGTCATGAACCTCATTCCATAGTTCATCAGGCACTCTATCTATCAGATCTAGGCCCTTAAATCTATTTCTCACTTCCACTGTATAATCACAAGGGATTTGATTTAGGTCATACCTGAATGGTCTGGCAGTTTTCCCTATTTTCTTCAATTTAAGTCTGAATTTGGCAATAAGAAGTTCATGATCTGAACCACAGTCAGCCTCTTGTTTTTGTTGACTGTATAGAGCTTTTCCATCTTCTGCTGCGAAGAATATAATCAATCTGATTTCGGTGTTGACCATCTGGTGATGTCCATGTGTAGAGTCTTCTCTTGTAGAAATAATAATAACATCTGATTTGCCCTAAACAACAAAACTAGGCACCACCATCTCAATAGACATGAATTTGAGCAAACTCTAGGAGATAGTGAGGGACAGGGCAGCCTGGTGTGCTGTAGTCCATGGGGTTGCAAAGGATTGGACATGACTTATCAAATGAACAACAACAGGTCTAGGCATTCTTTCCCTCTTGGCAACCTTTCAGGAAACCCAGACCGAAGTAGAAAGTTGCTTGGGGAACATGTCGTAGGTGAAGCAAGAATCAGATAAATGTTATGTTTAAATGGTATCAAACCAGAATAGTCTGCCATGTCCTGCTTTTCTTCTTGGGTTGATGCTTCAGGGCACCTAGAATCCTTGAAATGCCTAAGATTCTCCTTTGAAATTTGAGTCCATGCTTTTTCGAAG
This sequence comes from Nanger dama, assembly GCA_917880005.1. NCBI lineage: Eukaryota > Metazoa > Chordata > Mammalia > Artiodactyla > Bovidae > Nanger > Nanger dama. Next base: position 46,287,283 of record CAKJTW010000001.1, read on the forward strand.
CTACCTAGGTTTCTGACACAGAGTCTGCTTTAGTCTGGGCTTGCACTTGTGTTTAAAATGCCATGTTCCTCTTAGAGTTAGTACTGATCTGCCAAAATTTAACAAGAATTATAATTCTAATGAAAAGCATGTTAAATACATTTCCTTTTAAAAACAGTGCTTTGTTTTGTTTTTGGTAGATGCAAGAGGTGCTCTTAATTACTGTAGGCTCCAGAAATTAAGGCAGTGGAAGTCTTTTCTCTGGTTCTTGACCCTGAAATGGGTCTGTGGCACAAACTTTGATGTTGCATACAGGTTGAATATTTAAAATCCCAACTCTGTCCTTATTTAATGGATGGTTGTTGCTGAATCACTTAGCATCATGAAGTTCATTTAGCATCACTTTCTCCTTCTGTGAAATGGGGTTATAGTGGTGCCTGCCTCATTGGTGGCTGTGAGGATTAATTGGAGTCAGGTGTGTGAGGCACGCAGCATGGCACTGGATGTGCATAAGAGGGATTAGGATTGTACACACAAACACCAACTAAACGTGTAGACAAGAATACTGTTTAATAAAGTCCTGGCAAATTGAAGGCTGGTCTGCTTTCCTTCAAGGCCCTGTAGAGTTTGGTTTGTCAGTCTTTGCCTGTGAGGACCAACTTTAATTGGAAAGATGGGACAGAGGAGGGTATCCTGAGGGTGGTGAGGTCACCTGGGTCTGGGCATCAGGAGGTCTGGGTTCTGCCCTTGACCCTCCCAGCCACATACCAGGGTCACTTGCCTAGAGGCCTGGTGTTTTTACCCAGTCACATCCCATGCTCTCATTGAAACAACTTTCCAAGTGTTTCAGTGTTTCTTTACCCTGTGGACTGTAGCCTGCCAGGCTGCTCTGTCCACGGGGATTGTCCAGGCAAGAATACTGGAGTGAGTTGCCACGCTCTCCTCCAGGGGATCTTCCCAACCCAGGGATCGAACCTGGGTCTTCCGCATTGCAGGCAGATTCTTTACCATCTGAGCCACCAGGCAAGCCCAAGAATACTGGAGTGGGTAGCCTTTCCCTTCTACAGGGGATCTTCCCGACCTAAGAATCGAACCGGGATCTCTTGCTTTGCAGGTGGATTCTTTACCAGCTGATTGTTACTACTACAGGGCTACTAGGGAAGCCCCTTATTATTCTCACTATGTATTGATTTTTATGAGTCATCCAAGAGTACTCTACAGGAGATATTGAAGATGTTGTTGAATTGTATCAGGAGTCTGTAGCTACTAAAATGAACTAAATATCTGTGTTGATAACCAGTCAGATGAAATATCATACTTTTCATTTGCAAAAAGGTGTTCTGAATATTAGCTAGGTTAGCAAAGGTGTTCTGAATATTAGCTAGGTTAGCAAAGGTACTTTATTTTTGATATTTTTAACCTTAATTGACAGTTTTCACACCATTATTTTCAGTATGAACTTATGGTACGTGCTGTGTCGTAGAGAGACAGAAGTAGAGAGAGTCGGGATTAAAACAAATGTTCTCCTGGTTGTAGAGTTCTATCAACCTGGTAAGGTTTATAACTTTCTGATTCAGACTATCCTGAACATTCTCAAGGAAGATTCTTAAGAGAAGCCTCAGTCCACCTTATGAAAGGCTGAAATGAGTAGAATCCTCAGATGGAAAATACTTTCTGTTGTTCTGAAGATTCTAAAAGAAACCTGGAAAACCATAATTCAGGAAAGAGAATTTTCAAAGCTGTAAATTAAAAAGTGTGTCTGTCTTGGAAAGAGAAGTTAAAAAGTCTAAAGCTTTTCTGTGTGTTTTGCTTTTTTTCTCCCCTCATTTACCAGAAGAGAACAAACAAAATCATATCACTTCAAAGTCAGTACCAAGAGGCAGGAGAAAATTACTATAGTTAGAACTTCATGTATATTTTTTCCTGTGTTCTTGGCATATCTTTTAAAAAAATAATCAGTATCATTCATTATAAGTTACTTTGGCCTACTATAATTTCATTTCAAGTGTTTTATAGGTTGTATTCTTACACTTAAGAAAGAACTGTTTAATGTTAATAGGGGTATGAACATCCAGAGTGCAAGACATTCTCCAGAGGATTCTGTCAATATGAGGAAGCCAAATAAATCTAAAAATCAGAACCTGATTTAAAATTACCAGAAATCTGTTTATAGTCAGCCAACTAAACCCTCCACCCTCCCCTCACTATTCAGAATTTCTTCTTGCTTATCTTTTCCTCCACTTTTCTTCATAGTTCATATAAACCCTACTTAGAGCTTTATGAGCTGAATCTCAGAGTCTTTGCTTTCCTTGGCAGAAGTGGAAGAGAAGATGCCATATACAGTTTGGAGTAACATGGTGAAACATAGTTTTAAAATGATGGATGTAGTTTGGGCTAGAATAAATCACTGTGTAACCTGCCTTACTTTGCCCACATGGATGCTTTTGGACCCACCCCGCATTTCCTGCGTGATGGCCTGTTTGGTCTGGATTCTGTCTAGCCAAAGCATTTCTCCCAAGAGCTTGCATAGTTCTCTGAAGAGCCTTTTGGGAGTCTGGAAGGTTTGAAATGGTAAGCAAATGAAATGCTGAGCTGTTTGCTAAGTTCCTTTTTTTTTTCTTTTTGGTATAAAATGGTATGGCACACCCTTTCATGAGTAATTATCAACTTTGGATGAATTTCACTACTCATCCTTGGCACTTTTGTAAAATGAACACTTGTCTCAGGTTAGACTCCTAATACAGCTAGAATGTTTCTGTGATGCTGAGTAACAATCTAGTCAAAGTCTATCATTTTAGGTTAAGTATTATTTTGTGAGAAATTTTTACAGTTGGATAAATGCATGTATAGCTACTGGATTATGATGAGAAAATGCATTTCTTACTCTCAGCACATTCTGATCATGTAGTGGGAAAAAAGTGGTATTTAGAGTCAAATACGGGCTTCCCAGGTGGCACTCATAAAGAACCCCACCTTCCATTGCAGGAGACATAAGAGAAGTGGGTTTGATCACTGGCTCAGTAAGATCCCTTGAGGAGGGCATGACAACCCACTCCAGTATTCTTGCTTGGAGAATCCCATAGACACAGGAGCCTGGTGGCTACAGTCTATGGGGTCACAAAGAGTTAGACACAATTGAAGCAACTTAGCATGTACACAAATAAGACTTTAGTTTTTCCATTTATAAAGTGAGTTCGTGTCACCTTCCTCATAAAATTCCTGTGATGATTGATTGAGCTAATAATATGTGGAAAGTCTAAGTGCTAAAATCCACGCAAATTGTGTATATATGTAAAGTATATTCCTGGCACATGGTAGGAATCAATAAATACCTGTTTTCCTAAAAAACTTAGTAATGCTTGTTGGTGATTCTTTTGACTCGGTATTAACACTGGTCTAAGTTATTATTTTATAACCAGCAGAATGGAACTTACGCTTAAATAGATTTTATGGGTTGGAAATCCAGTGTTTGCTCTGTCAGATGAATGTCTTATGTTACTCAGGTTGCTTGTGTGCTATAAGGCCTTCTTCCTTCCACACCTGCCCTCCTCTACCCTGTAAACTTTACTTTTTCAGGCCAGCCTTCTAAGGTGGCATTGGGATTCACATATCTTTCTAGGGAATCAAGTATTTTCCAAACTTTTTTCATTGTCCTCTCTGATATTTGAATATACATTGTGATCATATGTGTGTGTGTTTATAAACCCCACAGATTTACAACATACTGATATGCTTTATGCATAGATTCAGCATGGCCCTGAGGGATGGGAAGGGGAGGGAGTTGAGAGGGAGGGTCAGGATGAGGAACACATGTACACCCATGGCTGATTCATGTGAATGTATGGCAGAAACCACCACAATATTGTAAAGTAATTAGCCTCCAATTAAAATTAAAATATGCAGTACAGTTAAGTGTAAGTAGAAGATATATTTTCTTTATAATCCCAGTGGAGTATCTTGCACAACTCCCACTTTAAAAAAAAATGTGATAAAATACACATAACACAAAGTATGCCATCTTAATCATTTTTAAATTTATAGGTCAGTTATATTAAGTACACTTTTTTTTGTGACTGTCACTGCCACCCATCCCTGGAACTCTTGTAAAACTGAAACTCTGTATTCATTAAATAATAACCCCCTTAACTTCTTCCTCCAGCCTCTGACGATCACCATTCTACTTGGCTGTCTCTGATTTTGACTCCCCTGGTTGCCTCATGTAACTGGAAACACACAGTGTCAGTCTTTTTGACTAGCTTATTTCACTTGGCATAGTGTCCTCAGGGTTAAATCATGTCTAGCAAGTGCAGAATGGCCTTACTTTTTAAGGCTGAGTCATATTCCATCTCATGTGTGTTGCCCATATTGTTTATCCAGTCATCTGTTGATGGATACTTGGGTTGCTTCCATATTGTACCACTCCCACTCTTGAGACTGTTGGTGTAACAGGTGTAACAAAGACGTATGACAGATAAACATAGGATGAGTATAAGAAAAGATGTAGAACTGTCTTTGCTAAGGATTCAACTCTGTGATTCTCACTCTGGACTACAATATAATCTCTTAGCTTTGAGAATTATTTATGCTGGGGCATTCTCACCATGGACTCTGATTTCATTGGTCTGTAATCAGGATTTATTTAAAGCTCTGGTATCAATATTTTTCAAAGCTCTCCAGATAATTCCATCATTCAGACAAGGTTGAGAATCATTGATTACCTTTTAGGAGTTTACCCTCTTCATTTATGAAACACCATTGACAATCCTCACTTTATGGGAGTGTTTGGTTCAGTAGCTCAGTTGTGTCTGACTCTTTGCAACCCCATGAACCACAGCACGCGAGGCCTTCCTGTCCATCACCAACTCCCGGAGTTCACCCAAATTCATGTCCATTGAGTTGGTGATGCCATCCAACCATCTTGTCCTCTGTTGTCCCCTTCTCCTCCTGCCCTCAATCCTTCCCAGCATCAGGGTCTTTTCAGATGAGTCAGCTCTTTGCATCAGGTGGCCAAAGTATTGGAGTTTCAGCTTCAACATCAGTCCTTCCAATGAACACCCAGGACTAATCTCCTTTAGGATGGACTGGTTGGATCTCCTTGCAGTCCAAGGGACTCTCAAGAGTCTTCTCCGACACCACAGTTCAAAAGCATCAATTCTTCGGCACTCAGCTTTCTTCACAGTCCAATTCTCACATCCATACATGACTATTGGAAAAACCATAGCCTTGACTAGATGGACCTTTGTTGGCAAAGTAATGTCTCTGCTTTTTAATATGCTATTTAGGTTGGTCATAACTTTCCTTCCAAGGAGTAACCGTCTTTTCATTTCAAGGCTGCAGTCACCATCTGCAGTGATTTTGGAGCCCAGAAAATAAAGTCAGCCACTGTTTCCACTGTTTCCTCATCTATTTCCCATGAAGTGATGGGACCAGATGACATGATCTTAGTTTTCTGAATGTTGAGCTTTAAACCAACTTTTTCACTCTCCTCTTTCACTTTCATCAAGAGGCTCTTTAGTTCTTCACTTTATGCCATAAAGGTGGTGTTATCTGCATATCTGAGATTATTGATATTTATCCCAGCCATCTTGATTCCAGTTTGTGCCTCTTCCAGCCTAGCATTTCTCATGATGTACTCTGCATATAAGTTAAATAAGCAGGGTGACAATATACAGCTTTGACGTACTCCTTTTCCAAATTGAAACCAGTCTGTTGTTCCATGTCCAGTTCTAACTGTTGCTTTCTGACCTGCATACAGGTTTCTCTAGAGGCAGGTCAGGTGGTCTGGTATGCCCATCTCTTTCAGAATTTTCCACAGTTTATTGTGATCCACACAGTTAAAGGCGTTGGCATAGTCACTAATGCAGAAATAGACGTTTTTCTGGAGTGTTAATTGCCACCATTTCTTGAATACCTACTGTGTGTTAGTCTCTATCCAAGCTTGAGGGAATTTAATTTTTACCATAGTGCTACAGGAAGACCTCCCTCCCTTCTTCCTTCCTTCCTTCTAATGAAGCTCAGAAAGCTGTATGAATTATGACTAAAATTACATAGTTGGGCAACTGGAACGATGAAGATTTATACCAGATCTGTCTTTTCTAAGTGCATGTTCCCTTTTTTTTTCCCCCCTCACTTTTCCTGAAAATGTGGTTGAAAGTCAGATGTTTGAGCAGGGAACACTAAGGGGAATGAGGTCTGTTTCTGGAGCACTAATTTCTCAGGTCCATCTTTTGGACCTCTTTGATAATTGGCATCGTTGTATGTATAAACTACCGCACAATTGCACTCATCTCACATGCTAGCAAAGTAATGCTCAAAGTCTCCAAGCCATACTTAAACAGTATGTGAACCATGAACTTCTAGATGTTCAAGTTGGATTTAGAAAAGGCAGAGGAACCAGAGATCAAATTGCCAACATCTGCTGGCTGATCGAAAAAGCGAGAGAGTTCCAGAAAAACATCTATTTCTGCTTTACTGACTATGCCAAAGCCTTTGACTGTGGATCACAATAAACTGTGGAAAATGCAAGAGATGAAAATACCAGACCACCTGTCCTGCCTCCTCAGAAATCTGTATGCAGGTTAAGAAGCAACAGTTGGAAATGGACATGGAACAACAGACTGGTTCCATACTGGGAAAGGAGTACATCAAGGCTGTATGTTGTCACCCTGCTTATTTAACTTATATGCAGAGTACATCATGAGAAACACTGGGCTGGATGAAGCACAAGCTGGAATCAAGATTGCCGGGAGAAATGTCAGTAACCTCAGATATGCAGATTATATCACCCTCATGGCAGAAAGAAAAGAACTAAAGAGGCTTTTGATGAAAGTGAAAGAGGAGTGAAGAGTTGGCTTAAAATTCGGCATTCAGAAAACTAAGATCATGGCATCTGGTCTCATCACTTCATGGCCAATAGATAGGGAAACAATGGAAACGGTGAGAAACTTTATTTTCTTGGGCTCCAAAATCACTGCAGATGGTGATTGCAGCCATCAAATTAAAAGATGCTTGTTCCTTGGAAGAAAACCTATTACCAACCTAGCCAGCATATTAAAAAGCAAAGATTGACTTCACCAACAAAGGTCCCTCTAATCAAAGCTATGGTTTTTCCAGTAGTCATGTATAGATGTGAGAGTTGGACTATAAAGAAAGCTAAGTGTCAAAGACTGATGCTTTTGAACTGTGGTGTTGAGAGTCTCTTGGACAGCAAGGAGATCCAACCAGTCCATCCTAAAGGAAATCAGTCCTGAATATTCATTGGAAGGACTGATGCTGAAGTTGAAACTCCAGTACTTTGGCCACTTGACGCAAAGAACTGACCCTTTGGAAAAGACCCTGATAGTGGGAAAGATGGAGGAGGATGGAACGACAGAGGATGAGATGGTCGGATGGCATCACCGACTGGATGGAAATGACTTTGAGTAAGCTCTGGGAGTTGGTGATGGACAGGGAAGCCTGGCCTGCTGTAGTCCATGGGGTCGCAAAGAGTCAGACATGGCTGAGTGACTGAACTGAACTAAATGTGTTCTTTCATTTTCTTCTTTTCTTTTCTACTTGAGCAGACAATCCACTGAAGATCTCTTTGAGGCCAGGATTTGGTCTTCCTGAATACCCAGTGATTGTTATCTTTATTGCCGTTGGATCAGAAAGTGTGATGGCGTGCTATTTCTTCTGTGAATGTGGCGTCTGTGACAGCACCTCCACCCCCCCACACCCACACCCCCCCGAGAGCAGTTGCATCCCCCTTCAGATGAAGCCCTTGTGACACAGTGATCACTATAGCTCAGCATAGCAGAGACCAGGATTCAGTGGGAGGTTTCATAATGTCCGTGTGATGCAGGCACTTCTGTGAGTTACTCTAAATCATTTACTAGAGTAATGAGAGGATAAATAAACAAAACAGGCATATTAGCAACAAAGTAAATATGTAGCTAGTTTGAAAATCCAACACACTTGGGATGGCTTTGGGGAAAAATTGTACTGTCTAGTCAACTCAAGGGAAATTAAAAACTCTTTCATTTTATTGATTTCCATTAAGCTCATCTGCACATTGTTGTTTTTTTAAATATGTAAAAGCTAAATAATGAAAGGAAAGCCATAATTTTTAGATGCAGAGATTTTTGAGTGTGCTTTCTGGAAATGAACCCTTTCTGCAGAGAAAAATCCACCTCTAGAAGGCACCTTTCATATCCATTCTGGTGTGCTTCTATGAAGAGGTGAGAAGAGGAAGCATCTTGTCTGAGCTGAGTGTGACTTTCCTTCTGGCCCAGAGCCCTGGAAAATGCAGGGAAAGGCAAGGCATCATGGGATAGCTACCTCCTTTGAAAATCCAAGCAGGTAATAATGATCACATGACTCTTAATCCTGTGCAGCGGTAAATGAGGTAGAAAAGGTGGCTTCATTATCAACCTCCTCTCTCTTTTCGGTATTACTGAAAAATCCATTTGTTTCTCATCTGCTGTATAAGCATTGACAAACCTAGGAAAAGATTTTGGACAGGAGAAGAAAACTTCATTTATTTTAGCATTCTTTACAGTAATGTTAATTGTATGTGTACCATGTCTGGCATTTACAAACCAAAAAAATGGATTGTTGGGAGGAATTAAGCTTTAATCATTTATGTTTGAATATAGTGGGTATTGAAATATAAGGACTTCCAGACTTCTCTGGTAGTCCAGCGGTTATGACTCTGTGCTTCTGCTGCAAGGGGCACAGATTCAGTCACTAGTTGGGGAACTGAATTCCTACAGTGGGAAGGAAAAGAAATCAGGGTTTTCAGCACAAACGCAGTAGGAATATCACCCTTGGGTCAGGTCTGGTTCTGCAACTGTTGGATTGTGTGTGTAGCTATGACACTGCTTTGAAATTCATGTCAGAATTGGCTTTGAATCATCCTGGGGCACAGTCACGTAGTCATGGTGACCATTTGTTTCTCGCCCACTATATGAACAGCGTGTTCACATCCAGTATCTCATTCAGCTCACAAAATATTCCTGGATATAATCGTTTCCATTTTTTTTTCAGACATGGAAATTGAAGTTTGGAGAGAGTCATTTTGTCTGATGAATGCTAATGTCTGAATGTAAAGTCTCATTTTACTGTAGTGAAAGACCGTAGAACTTGGAATTTGAAGGGACTTGAGATTTTATCCACTCTAATTCCATTCTGTTCCATTCATTCATCTCCATCCAGAGAGATGGTCATTAAGCACATGCTTAGGATGAATCCACTAGGTTCTTAGAATCACAGAATCATTCTTTTTTCTTCTGTTTTTCTTAAATTGAAGTATGATTGATTTACAATGTTAGTTTCTGGTGTATAACAAAGTGGATCTGTTTTGTATTTGTGTGTGTGTATGTATCTTTTTTCAGGTTCTTTTTGGTTACAGGTTGTTACAAGATATTGAATATAGTTCCCCCATGGTATACAATAGATCCTTGTTTATCTATTTTTAATAAACTAAAGTGTTACACATTAACCTCAAATTGCTAATTTTTCCCCTTTGATAACCATCAGTTTGTTTTCTGTGTCTGTTGTTTTGTAAATATATTTGTGCTGGAATCCTTTTTTAGTTTCCACATGTAGGTGATATCATATGATATTAGTCTTTCTCTGTCTGATTTACTGGTAGTCTCTAGGTCCATCCATGTTGCAGTCAGCATTGTTTCATTCTTTTTAATGGCTGAGTGATATGCCATTATATACATTGATACAGATAGGTAGATGCACACACACACACACCCCTTCTTTATCCATTCCTCTGTTGACAAACATAGTTGTTTCCATGTCTTGGCTTTTGTAAATAATGCTGCTATGAACATTGGGCCACATGTGTCTTTCTGAAATAGAGTTTTCATCTTTTCCAGATATATGCCCAAGAGTAGGATTACTGTATCATAGGGTAACTGTATTTTTAGTTTTTTAAAGAACCTCCATAGTCTTTTTCATTGTGGCTGCACTGATTTACATTCCTACCAACTGTGTAAGAAGGTTCCTTTTTCTCCACACCCTCTCCAACCTTTATTATTTGTAGGCTTTTGAATTGATGGTCACTCTAACTGGTGTGAGATGATGTCTCATTCTAAGTTTTGATTTGTATATCTCTAATAATTAGGTTATCTTTTAATTTTGTTTATGGTTTCCTTTGCTGTGCAAAAGCTTATAAGTTTAATTAGGTCCCATTTGTTTGTTTTTGCTTTTATTTCATCTTGGGAGGCTCACAGAACCATTCTTAATAAAGAATTCTAGAACCAGGGGCAGTCACAAACATAGTGGTACCTATCTACTAACTTTCCATTTTGTGATCACCAGCCACAAACACCATGATAATTCTCATGCCCTAGTTACAAATTGTACGCAGTATGTTCAATCCTTCATTTTGAGAAGTGATGACTATCTTAATTTTAAATACGTTTCAAAGAATCAGTCATTAGAATGGAATGTCGGATCTAAAAAAAAAAAAAAAAAAGGCCTGTTACATAGACCTTCTTATCCCTTAGGGTACAAATCATTACCTAAAGAAAACAAGGAACAGTAAAATAAAGAACTGACTCAGGATAATTTGTAATCAAACCATCAGAGCTTCCTGCTGATTACGTTATAACTTCAAGAAATTTGCTGAACTGAGGAAGGAAACAGCTTTTATAATTACATGGCCAAGTTCTGAAGTATGTTTTGTCTCCATCAAATTCCAAATCAACCTTTTAAACTTTGACAGTAAATCAAATGCCCAAGTAATAAAAAAAATAAATTGATTATTCTTTTGATCCATATACTTGGTATCTTATTATTTAGCACCTGATACATATACTTGGTATCTTATTATTTATTACTAAACTTTTCAAGTTAGTATATTGGCACACTATGAAAAAGAGTTAATATTTTTACCTAATCATTCTCTGAAGAGTAGTAATTTCTTAACGGACACTAATTTAATTTTACTCCTACATTGTGCACAAAAAGTTTTCTCGGTCATTTTGGCTGACGTGATTCTTGGCTTTGCTTTACATTATTGATTATGGTTAAAAGGGGAGGGACTTTCTGATGAGAATAGCACTCTCTTTAATAGCCTTTCACAAAAATCAATTTCTACCGTTCCTGTTTTGCTCCTGTGAAGTACTGAAGTTTAAGAACCCTGGGAAGAATTGTGTCTCCTAAATTTGTCTTTATTGTTTTTCATTCTTTCTTCCCTTTCTCTCCTCCATGTTTAGCCAATTTGCAGTGGAGATTTTCTTTTTGAATGGCTTCTTTTGCTCTAAGAGGAATGTGTATGTGAGGAGTTTTTGCTGTTTGGATGGCTACTTATTATCAATCATGGGTGATGGATTAATATAATAGATTCATGATCCAAATGCCCTGGTTCTTGATCTGTTCCCTTAAAGGAATAAGTCAGATCATGCATCAGTGTCTTTCAAGCTGGAAGCAGCTCAGTGGTGAATGCACTTTCCTTAGCTGCTGTGTTCTTAGCCCATCCAGACAGGGAGGCATTGATGCCATATCATGTGGAGCTTCAGCAGTGTGATGTGCAGGCCCAGGTGCATGGGAGAGGTGACTTCATTCTTCTCTACAAAATGGATTCTGCTTGAGCTAATTAACTAAATCCTTATTTATACACAAAACTGTTTGCCTACTTGAAATGAGCTGATTTGGAGGCATGAGAAGGGTAGGAAGCTGCTGAGAAATGTAGCTCAAAAACCTGAAGAATGCTGGTTACAGATCAGCTGAGAGTCGGTTGCATTGTCCCAGCAAGAGGTTGTAAGTAATCTCTTATTACCTACAGTATGTTTTTGGTTAAAGTTCGCTTCTGGATTGTTTTGGCACTATTTTTTACTTTATTATTTTGTTGGGTTGGCAGTGAGGGAATCATAAAAAAAAAGGAAATGAGCATTTTGAATTGATGGAGTAGCTTTAACAGTGGTCTCAAAATAAAGTTCTTAGCTTTCCTATGGTCTGACTGGTGAGGCTTGGAAATTATGATCCATGGAGCCTGAAGGTTTTCAAGCAGAACTAGAGTCTTTTAGAAAACTTCTTTTTCTCCTTCATGTGTCACTAATTTCTTCTCTGGGACAGCCGATTAAATTATCCAAGTAGAAAAAGTCTGTACTCAAGATAATATGAATCAGCAAGTTCATTCCAGCCAGCCCACTAGTGCAGGGCAAAGTAACTTTTTGCCATAAATGAAATATCAAATGGATCTGAAGATCATCATTACCCATGATCCATCTCTCAGTTTGACATGTATCTATAAATGCTACTTTGCTCAACTTTCCAGAAATTATTAATGTTCATCATTTTACCCAGCTTCACTCTATCTCAAATTAATTAATCTTTTATTGGTTTAATACTTAGAGATATAACGTGGTTAAATTGTAGCAGCATGGAAAAAAATATTACTGTAATTTCATTATATCTGGTAAGAAATCTGCCTTTAATAGTAACAGAAATTGCCATGATTTTTATCTTTTCTTTTATTGTGGTTTGTAGTCAATATGTTGAACATGAAATTTACTATATCTAAAGTGGATTTTGCAAGATAATGAAATCAGTAACCTGAAAAGACCTGTCCTGATATTAGTTATCTTACCGTGGACACTGTGCTGACTGTCAGGTGTATGTTTAGATCTGCAGTCCTTTATGTACCCTCTTGAAAAGTTTTGCTTATCTCCTAAGATAAATCTTGCTGATATGGATCCTAGTTAATTAAACATAGCTTACCACCTGTGGGTTGTTTACTTATTTTAAAAAATAATTAACTTAAGCAGATAGTTTGAAATTTTAAAAATTTATTAACTGCATAAGTGTTCATTGAAGACAGGGTTAGATAGGGAGACACAAAGTAGACATAAACGTACAATTTAAAATCTTTTCCAACTCTGCTACCCAGAGGTAAGAACTATTATGTATTTTATGACTGTCCTTTCAGACTTTGTGCTGTGGCACTATCTTTTCATCATGTTTATGTATCTGTTTTTTCCCTTCTTAATAAAAATGAAATTGCTGAACAATTACTTGGTAGCTTGCCCTTACAATTATTATTACATTAAATATTAGACATATTGATAAAGCAAATATACTAATACTACATTATTTTTAAAGGCTGCCTAGTAACTTGGGTTGTGTAATGCCATCACCTATTTAAATACTTTCATCATTGGATATTTAGGTTGGTTTTTTTCTGCCACTCATTCATTTGACGAATGTTGATTGATTTTCTAGCAGTGGTCTTCAGTAAAATAGAGCCAGAGCACTCTTGGTTCCTGTCTTGTGGAACTGATATCTTCACAGAGGAGAGTAGATTGTACTAGCTGTGAAAAGTGCTGTGGGGAGAAACGTCTGGTAGCCCTGACTGCAGAGCCAAGGGAAAGGGTGGCCTTGGGGTCCCAGGACGGCCTTCCTGAGGAGATGTTTAAAGGAGGTCTGAAGATTGGAAAGGGTTCGCTGTGTCAACAGGGGGAGGCAGTAGATAGGGATGAGTGGGCAAAGAACCAGAGTCCCTGGGGCAGGTGGAGGATGGCAAACTTGAGTTGCCTAAAGGCAGCTAGTGTGGCTACAGCCTAGGCAGCAAGGGGTTGATGCCCGGTGAGGTCAGAGAGGTAGGGAGGGGCCAGATTATTGAGTAGTTTTTATTAACAAGAGAGTGGGAGCCCAGGTGATGGTGACATTGACAGCGTGAAGGTGATATAAGATTTGTGTTTTGAGAGAATAATTTTGACCATGGTATGAAAATTAGCTATCAGGAGTTCTTGACTTTTATTGCACTATTGATGGCTTAGGCTGTTTGATGATTGCTCAAGGAAAACTCTAATGTTTTAAAACCTATAAGATAAAACACAAAGGGTTACAAAGGAGACTGACTGCATTAAAATGTAATTGTCAAAAGGTTAAATATACATGTGATATCATGGTGTATGTGCTTCTTAATGCATTACATCATCAGATTTAGTGGGGAGTCTAATAGCTACTGCAGTTTCAAAGTAATAATGACAGTAAACAATATAGCTAACATTTGTCATGATATACAAAAATAACTGATTTCTTTTGTTGGCAAAAGCACAGCAGTATTTGGAATATTGGTATTCTCCCAACACTATTTAATATCAGCATTGTGCTGATATTAATACTAGCATGGTTTGTTGCTAATGTTCATGACTCATTGAAATGCTAAATTTTAGTCTGAGATGAGTGAAAATTAAAATGTAATACTTCTGGAGTCCATGGACCCTAGTTAAGAACGTCTGAGAGGAAGGGTAAAATCTGGAATCCAGTTAGGAGGCAATCACAGAGTCCCAGGTGAGACTAATTGTTTTAGCCTGAAGAAGGTAGCGATTGAAATTTGGAGGGAGGGGAGGAGGTGGATGAAAAGGGGGTAGAGTAATCCACTGTGAAGAAGAGGGATTTGTCTGGAGGAGCCATGAGCATGTGGTTTCCATAACTGGAGGGATGAGATAGGGAAGGATGGAAGCCAGAGGACTCGGCCTCAACATGATAACTCATTCAAAATATCCAAACGGCGATGCCCAGTGGGCAGCTCAGGAAGGATCTGGAGTGGGGGCGTAAGTGTGAGAGGAATGTCCCTAGAAATCATAACAGGAGCCCTGGGTACTGAGGAGGTTGCCTGCAAGTTGACTCAAGAGTACAGAGAAAGGGCCCATGCAACAGCCTTCAAGGCCCAAGGCTGCCGAGGAGGGCAGGAGAAAGTAGAGGAGACTGGGGCTATGGGGGCAGAGCAGAACAGAAAGGTGTGGTTTCCTGGAAGCTGCTCTTTTAAAGAGTGTTGAGAGACATGAAGAAGTGGAATAAAATGAGAATTGAAAAATGCAGTTTTCTTTTACCAGTAAGAGGTTATTAATGACTAGAGGAGAGTAATTTTGGAGATGTGATATGAGCAGAATGCAGTTTGATGTAGTGTTAGGAGTGAGTAGGAGGTAAGAACTTGGAGAAAGCCAGTGTAGATTCAGGTTCCAAAAGATTCAGGCAGTTCTGAAGGCTAGACGTGTAAGTCAAAATTTCCTCTCACACGTATTCCTATTACCCTATCTTTCTTCCCTGGAGGGGAGCTGTGTGTGTGTGTGTGTGTGTTGGGGTGGGAAGAAAACAGGGGGAAAGAGGAGAGCTGTGTTGTAGCTTATTGGTTTTATTTTGTATAAATGAAATAATCTGTAAGTGTTTTTCTCCCCTGCATTCCCCTTCAACACACAACATGTATTGGGGAATAGTGCTACTAAAAACTAACACTTAAGTGGCCCTTACTCTATGTCAGGCTGTGTTCTAAGCACTTTACTTATAAACCTCCCATGAGCCCTATAAGAAGACCACTATTATTATTTGCATTTTACAGTATGAGGAAATTGAGTCCTAGAGAAGTTACAGAATTTTCCTAAGGTCACGTAGCCGGTCTCTTAAAACGGGAAAACAGCGATCCACAGACCACTGCTCGTTACAGACTTGTTCATGGTCGTAAACCTTGTAAGAGGCATCTGTGGAGCTGGGATCAGAATACAGGAAGTCTAGTTCAAGACTCCACGTTCAGTACAAAGACCTCCTCATTCTGCTGCATAATAATCTCAAATTTAGGTACATTACATTTATTTTATTGTTCCTTATTGCCAGGCCTTAGGTTTGTTCTTGTTTCCCTCATAACATACTAGTCTTCTATGAATACTCTTACGCATCTCATGAATATGTGCAAGTATTTTTCTAGAGGAGTTATTCAGATAAAGAATTTTTGACAGATACCGCTGCCAAGAAAGTTTGCTGTTGTAAACAAAGCTGTGACAAACAGTGGGTTCCCGAATCTGTTTCCTTGTGTGTGAGTCTCAGCAAGAATATTAAATATGGTATTCATCATGGTGGTAGTGTCTTAAAAAAACTATTAAAATGTATTTTATTATTAATTTCTTATATTCCGCATAATATGAATGCTGCAGTATATTAACATGTCTACTAGAAACTATTCCTTCTACCAAAAAAAAAAAAAAAGGAGGAGGAAGAAGCAGCAACACTCAATTCCCAGCTTCCTCTGGGCAGATTTTCTCTGCCTCTTTGCTACTTGTTAGCTGTCATTTCACCTCTTCAGGCTCCAGGAGACTGGACAGTATAGAACCCAGCACTCACTCTGCAGTGACCCACATGAACGTATAGCCTGCAGTGTTAGAATGAGATGCCTTTGAGTAGCGATGTCAGGAAACACTACCTCCTTGACCCCCACCTGTTGCTCAGCCCTCGACTTCCTTGGTGGAACAGTTCATTTGACCAGTGACCATATACCCTCTTCCAAAACCCCTAATTCCATGCTTAATTCTACTGAATCTATTTTGCCCTCCATTCTCTCATCTTAAAGTAGGCCTTTAAGATCCCTAAAAGGAAAAGACAGCTTTGAACTCACCCAAAGATACCTGATTCTAGGCTCAGTGACTTGAACTTTTACTAAAAAAAAAAATTTTTGGCCACACCACACAGCATATGGGATCTTAGTTCCCCGACCAGGGATCGAACCTAGGCCCTTGGCAGTGAAAGCACCAAGTCCTATCTGCTGTAACACCAAGCAATTCCCTGAACTTTTATTTTTGTTATTGTTTGTCGCTCAGTCATGTCTGACTCTTTGCGACCCCACGGATTTCAGCGTGCCAGGCATCCCTGTCCTTCACCATCTCCTGGATCTTGCTCAAGCTCTTGTCCATTGAGTCAGTGCTGCCATCCAACCATCTCATCCTCTGTGGTCCCTTTCTCTTCCTGCTTCAGTCTTTCCGAGCATCAGGGTCTTTTCTAAAGAATCGGCTCTACTCATCTGGTGGCCAGGGTATTGGAGCTTCAACATCAGTCCTTCCAATGAATATTCAGGATTGATTTCCTTTAGGATTGACTGATTTGATCTCCTTGCAGACCAAGGGACTCTCAAGAGTCTTCTCCAACACCACAGTTAAAAAGCATCAATTCTTTGGCGCTCAGTCTTCTTTATGGTCCCACTCTGACCGTCTTGAGATGGGCAGGCTTCCCAGGTGGTCGGCCCCCTGTAGGTTTCCTGCTTGATCACTGTCTCAGCACGGCTGGGAAAGACTTCCTGTTTGTGTGATTCATGGAGACTGATGAGCCATCAATTCTCCAGCCTCAGCCAGTGATCCCATGCACTGGTCGTTCTGTACTGCTGCCTTCTTTTGCCTCCAAGGATCAAGACCAAGTTATGAATCTGTGGACTAGGCCACCCCCAGCATATTAACCAGATGCTTGTCGAGCCAGGGTTTTCTTTGGATCAGTTCATTAACCAGTGAACTCACCAGCAGTGTTGCAAAATAAGAATGCCTTTTTTCCCTTTTCTTACAAGAGACCTCATGATTCAGGGATCACAACATCAACAGTATACAGGATTCTGGATTTGGACTCTGACTTAGTGACATTGTACTAAGTCAGCTGTAGCTGTTCTGTTTATTACTGAGACAAATAATATTTACCTACCTCCTAGAATAAGTTAAGTTGCTCAGTCGTGTCGGACTCTTTGCGACCCCATGGACTGTAGCCCACCTGGCTCCTCTGTCCATGGGATTCTCCAAGCAAGAATACTGGAGTGGGCTGCCATTTCCTTCTCCAGGCTTCTCCTCCATCCATGGTATTCTCCAGGCAAGAATACTGGAGTGGGTTGCCATTTCCAGGAAGAGAGTATTTGTGAAATGTTTATTAGTTCCTGATATCTAAGATTTACAGAAATGTGTGTTTCATTCTCTTTAGGGCTTAACAGAAATGAATTTTCTCACAAGGTCAAGCTGGCGGGAGAGTTGATCTCCTCTGAAGTCTGTCTCCTTCACTGTAAATAGCCACCCTCTTGCTTCCTTCTCTTATAGTCTTTCTGCTGTCCATGCACCCCTGGTATCCTTCTTCTCATAAGGATACCACTCCTATTGGGTTAGGGCTCACCCTAACACCATCATATAACCTTAATTAGTTCTTTGACACTCCATCTCTATATCCAGTCACATTCTAAGGAACTGGGGTTTAGGACTTTAACATAATGTTGAAATGCTGTCCTAATGAAGGAATACATATAAATCCACAACAATAGCTTGTGATTAGTTGGTGATTGAGCGAGCTTGGGAGTTATCTTAAGGCAGGCTCTACTTTTCTGCATGCTCTGCACCTAAGGAAGGGTAGTCCCAAGCCCAAACGTGACTGCTGCAATGGAAGCACTACGGGGACCGCACCTGGAGAGAGCAGGGACAGCCTGCCCACATCATCATGGTAGACTCGTTGTCTGCGGGGAGCAGACACCACGCCTAAAACCAGAATGGACACTCACTGTTCGGAGCTAATGGGTGGTTGGAAGGTAAGGTTCAAAGAAGAACCTTCCTCCCAAGCCATTCCAATGATGACTCAGTGTACTGTCAAATTTTGCACCAGCTATACCATGCTAACTAATCACAGATCTTGGTGAATTGGAATTTTCCCCTAATGTGTTTACATATTTCTGTCACTACAGAGTCATTTTATCTTCAGTGCTTAATTATCTCTACTAATTGGGGAGAATATTAATGTGGAAAACACAGGGACATTGATTCATTTCCAGCTTCCTGGTCTGTGTTAGTAGATTTTACATTCTCGATTTTAATTTTAGCTCTCCTCTTTGCTAACCATGTCTCTGTAAACAAGTTGCTTGGGCTTGTGTTCCTCATCTATAAATGGATGGAATTAACCATCCATTAGATCCAAGTTAGATTGCTGGCTTGCAGAATGACGGTGCAAGACTCAGCATGTTGAAGTATATCTTCCCGGGTCCTTCCCCCTAGAGATTCCAGTTCTTGGCTCTTTGGGGCCCAGGAGTCTCCATGTTGGCAGGTATCCTTAAGTGAATCTGACATGGGTGTTCTCCCATCCCACTTCAGGAACCTGAGATTTCTCCTAGTTGAGAAAAAAGACTGGGAGCTAGAATAGACTTGAGAAAAAGTCCTAGTTTAAGAAATAGTAAATTTTGGATACTTCTTGCTGCCTTTTGGTCCTTATCCCAAAGCTGCACAATTTAAAGTTTTATTCTGTGCCCATATGCAGCTATCAAGCTATGAGACTGTAAATACTGTCTACTAGATTGCACAAAATGGAAAAGGGATCTAACTTTAGAACTATAATTTCTACAGTTTTTGAAACTGTACCAAACCTTCCCCTCTACAGTGTCA
This sequence comes from Nanger dama, assembly GCA_917880005.1. Classification (NCBI taxonomy): domain Eukaryota; kingdom Metazoa; phylum Chordata; class Mammalia; order Artiodactyla; family Bovidae; genus Nanger; species Nanger dama. The sequence goes on from CAKJTW010000001.1 coordinate 46,306,419, forward strand.
CATATCTTTGAACTGAATGGTCATACTTTATTGGACACTCACTGGCTCTGCTGTATCCGTTTGTGGGCCACATGTGGACCTTCTTCCTTTATCTCATGTCCACAGTGGAATGGCTACTGCTCTTTCAGGCCAAGGTTATACAAAACTCAATGAATCCAAAATGGATTCAGGAGAAAAAAGTTGTGAGGAAGCAGACAGTGCTTTCCAGGAAAATGTGCACTGGAAAACCCTGGCAAAGGTCCACTTGATGGTAAAATGGAGAAACAGCCCCTGGTTTTGTTCCCCGAAGTCTAGTGAAAGTCGTTCATTCGTGTCCAACTCTTTGCAACCCCATGGGCTGTAGTCCATGGAATTCTCCAGGCCAGATTACTGGAGTGGGTAGCCTTTCCCTTCTTCAGGGGATCCTCCCAACCCAGGGATCAAACCCAGGTCTCCTGCATTGCAGGTGGATTCTTTACCAGCTGAGCCACAAGAGAAGCGCAGGAATACTGGAATGGATAGCCTATCCCTTCTCCAGCGGATCTTCCAGAATTGCACTAGGGATCTTCCAGGAATTGCACTAGGGTCTCCTGCATTTCCCGCATTGCAGGTGGATTCTTTACCAACTGAGCTAACAGGGAAGCCCTCCCCAAAGTCTAAGTATCCTATATTAGTTTTCTATTTGTTGACTAACAGATGCTCACAAGCATCTGCAGGTCCTGTGGCTCTGGATTATGAGTATGGGTTAGCTGGGTCTTCTGCTAAGACCCTCACAGGCTGAAGCCAAGGTGGCAACCAGGGCGGCAGTCTCATCTGAGGCTTGGGGTCCTTTTCTAAGCTCACTGATTGCTGGCAGAGTTCATTCCCTTGTAGTTATATGACCAACATCTTTGTTTTCTTGCCAGCTCTTGGCCAGGACCACTCTAAGCTCTGGAGACTGGATTTAGGTCCTTGCCATGTGGTCCCCCTCCTTTTACACATGGCAGTTTGCTTTTTCAAGGCTGGTTTGCTGCTGCTTGTCTCCTTTAAGAGCTCACCTGGTTAGGTAAGACCCATCCAGGATAATCTCCCTTTCAAAGAGTGAAAAAGCTGTCTTGAAACTCAACATGAAAAAAACTAAGATCATGTCATTTAGTCCCATCACTTCATGGCAAATAGAAGGGGGAAAGTGGAAACAATGACAGATTTTATTTTCTTGGACTCCAAAATCACTGTGGATAGTGACTGTAGCCATGAAATTAAAAGACTTTCTCCTTAGAAGGAAAGCTACGACAAACCTAGACAGCATATTAGAAAGCAGAGACATCACTTTGCCAGCAAAGGCCCGTATTGTCAGAGCCATGGCTTTTCCAGTAGTCATATACAAATATGAGAGTTGGACCATAAAGAAGGCTGAGCACTGAAGAACTGATGCCTTCAAATTGGGGTGCTGGAGAAGGCTCTTGAGAGTCCCTTGGACAGCAAGGAAATCAAACCAGTCAGTCCTAAAGGAAATCAAGCCTGAATATTCATTGGAAGGACTGATGCTAAAGCTCCAATACTTTGGCCACTTGATACGGAGAAGAGCTGACTCACTGGAAAAAACTCTGATGCAGGGAAAGATCGAAGGCAAAGAGAGAAGGGGGCAGCAGAGGATGAGATGGTTAGCTAGCATCACTGACAAGATGGTCATGAATTTGAGCAAACTACAGGAGATAGTGGAGGACAGAGGAGACTGACATGCTGCAGTTCATGGAGTTGCAAAGTGTCAGACATGACTGAGCAACTGAAAAACAACAAGGTTCACTGATTAGGAATCTTAATTAAATCTACAGAATCCTTCACGTTACAGTGTATCCAAATCACAGAAGTGATTAACCTGTCCTGGTTGTCAGTCTTGCCCATTCTCGGGAGGGAACTGTCCAAAGCATGTATTTCAGGAGGCAGGAATCTTGGAACCATCCTAGAAATCTGCCTACCACACGTCCAAAGATTGTTTATTGTATGTTGGGCACCAAATCTTGACTGTTAATTGGCTAGAAACTTTGTAACAGTATTAATTTCTAGAAATCTATAACTAGGCATATAGATTCTGATGTGCAACTTTTGGGAAATGTTAAGCAGAATAAAATATCTAGCCTTTCCTTTCCAAATTTAAAATCAGAGAGTGTTAGAAAACCATGGAGCTCACTCATCTAGTTATCTGAACTCCTTGTACTGATGAGAAAACAGTCTCCGTGGAAACAGCTTGCCAAGGTCATGGAGTAGAGGAAAGAGGGCCGTCTGCTGACTCTTTGTGTCTTTTCTTTTCATGCGTGTCTCTGAATTTTTCTAAAGGACAAGCTTCAAGTACTCTTTAGTCAGGAATGCATTGACTTTAATAAATGGTTTTCCTTGTTCCCCATTATTATCTTGAATTTGAACATTTTTCTTCTCATGTGTTTATGAATTAGTTACTAAATGAAAGAGAATCTTGGATAAAATGAGCTTTTGGTTGGGTGTTTGTATTTGTGTCATCTTCATAATTTTCATAATGACTCATACAGTCAAAGAATTATAGAGCTGAGGCTGGGGAGAGGAACTAGAGAAAGCTTTTGTGAGTCAACTGCCTCACCAAAAAACCCTTTAACTGTGCTGGACAGTTGGATTGATATGCATTAAGTAATTTTCCATGCTTTTTCCCCATATTTAGTGGTACTAGTTTAAAAACAATATATTTAAGTATAAAGATGTTTGAATATTTTCTCCATTTCTTCTTCTGTAGTAGAATCTTACCACTGACAAGGCAGTGTTTCTGTGTAGCGGTTTGTATTCAAGCTTCCTTTGCAGACTGCCCACTGCTAAGTAACCTCACAGGTGGATAGACTCACAATTAGCTTGAAAAGTAACTGTTACCAAGTCAGCTGGGTTTTGTCCCAGCACCGAGATGGTGGATGTGCTGACAAGATGCAGAATGTCCTTCCCTAATGGTAAGGCTTAGCCCAGCCTCAGAGCTGCCTGATTTGGAGTGAAGCATTGGACTAATTGCCACTTTGGGTTGGAGCATACATCTTTGGCTGTTGTCAAGGAATATTGGCGGGCAAAATCTCCCAAACAGAGAAAACAGGGCAACCACAGGCTGTTTCTGAGTCCCGTCTCTTGCATCTTCATATGTATCAGCACTTGGTTAGGGACACTCACAAGGACATCTGTAACCTTCACATGAGAATGGCTGAATCGTTTTATCAAAGCTCCTCCTCTGAAGCCTCTTACCCTCGACCACACCCTGCTGGGCCTGGGTTTGTGTTTCACTCTCCACCTTATGTGAAACCTTAGTTTTGAGATTTGTTAAATCTCCACTGGAAAGAAGGTTCCTTGAGGTCAGGGACAGTGTCTCCAGTGTCTTCCTGGCAGTTATCTTTCTGTCTGTCACAGACTGTAGTAATTCCTAGTCTGTGGGCCTCAGACCTCTGAGAACAAGGAGATATTTCAGAGGCTCCGTTTCCATGTGTACCAAGTATATATTTATATCTGTGGGACTCATTTTCAAATGTATTTAGATGCTCTTGAGACAAATAAAGCACAAATTTCATTAAAGGTACACTGCGTTATAATTTGGGTCTTTTCCCAATGAGTACTTAGTAAGAATACAAGATACCCTCCTGCTGGCATGTTGAGAGCCACTGCCTTCAGCATCTAGCAAGGTGCTTTGCATTTTGAGATATTTGGGATATTTTCCTATTGTAAGTCTTCGAGCATGTTTCATCTGTGAGGTGTGTAAAGAAAACTTACAGAGGTTCTCCTTTGTAGCACAAATAAAATGTTCAGTTCTTTTAATTCTGTGATGAATATCTGATTAATATTAACCCACACCCTTAGACTTGAAAGCATGTGATGCTCAGCCCATGTCTCTCTATGACGCACTGCCTAGCAGAATGACCCTCACATGGTAGGTTCAATACACATGTTAGTGGTCAGAGGCGTTGTGACCACAACTGGTAAGTGGTTTTAGGACCACTCTTTAATATGGGGACATTTTGGGAATTCCTATAGTAAGTAATGTGATCCTCAAAGGTATGCAGTCTCTGAATCAAAGGATTTAGAGAAATACCTATTAAAATAGCTAATTTTAATGTTAAAATGTCTGCCACCTGGTGTCAGATGAAGCATTAGCACCTTGGTTAATTCTCATACCTTTATAGTGAGTCCCATTAATGTTATCATTTCATTATTACAGTATATTATACATTTCACATAAAATATGCACCATTCTGAAGTTCTGTCTAATTTGCTACCATGAAGCTGGAATTTTGGATTTGTGTTCAACATTGTTGACTTTTTTTCAGATGTAAAAAATAATTTGGAATTAAAGTCTAAATGCAGTAAATTTTCGGTATACTGTTAACTCTGTAGCACTGAATTTTATAGAAGAGAGAAAACAACAACATTTATGTGAAGCAAAATTAGCCTAAACATTGTTAATATTTCATGAGTTTGCATAGACCTTATTACTGTTGATAGTTTTCCTAATTTGTCCAGAAAAGGTGTAAAAATTCATTAAAAATGAAGACCCCAAAATTAAAATCTTGGAGTAACTTAAATTTGCTGTATGTGCTTAGTCGCTCAGTCGTGTCTGATTCTCTGTGACCCCATGGACTGTAGCCCATCAGGCACCTCTGTCCATGGGGATTCTCCAGGCAAGAATCCTGGAGTGGGTTGCCATGCCCTCCTCCAGGGGATCTTTGCAACCCAGGGATCGAACCCAGGTTTCCGCTTTGCAGGCGGATTCTTTACTGTCTGAGCCAAGGAAGCCCAGACAGAAGAGAGTCCCCCTGTAACTTAAATTTACTGATTTGGATTAAACAGAAAAGCAGATATTTATCAGATTCCCTTGAATAAGTGAAGAATGTCTGTCTGTTTTATAAAGAATGAGGCTGGAAAGTAGGGTTTCTTTCTTTCCTTACTGCATTCAAACCTTTTGGTTACCTGAAAGTCATTTCTGTGCACTATATAAGATACCTTACGGCATAATGCCCTTCCTTATGGGCCAGCCATAAGATTATATGAGATAAAGTGTATGGTGCCTGGAGTAGTAGTAGTTGTTGTTTAGTTGCTAAGTCATGTCTGACTCCTTTGAGACCCCTTGGACCATTGGCTGCCAGGCTCTCTGTCCATGGGGCTTCCCCAGCAAGAATACTGGAGTGGGTTGCCATTTCCTTCTCCAGGAGATCTTCCTGTCCTAGAGATCTAACCTGTGTCTCCTGCTTGGCTGATAGACTGAGCCACCAGGGAAGCCTGGAGTAGCAAGAAGTCATAAATGTTAAAAGATGAATATACTTATTAACAGTGTGTAGTGTATACCAAATATTGTACAAGATGCTAAAGATATGCCATTAGATCCATCTACTCCATTTATAGCCTCAAGGAGCTGAAATTCCATTGCATGAATCAGACAATAATAAAGCCATGTAATTAGATAGAATTAGTTGTGATTATTGCTCCTTGTAGAAAACCACCCTAGTGGAGAGGTATAGGGGCAGGACTACATCAATGATGAGAAGCTGAAACAAGGGCAGAAGCCTGTTGAGAAGTCACAGATAGAGGCTTCATTCTCTCTATACTGAACTACTTTAATTTCACTTATTAAGAATATCCAGGTGCTTGCTCCAAGCCTATTTACTCTAATTTAGACAAATTTCTCATATGGCTTTGTAATAGACAAGGGGTCAGATTTAATAGGATAGAAGGGAGCTGGGAGGTGGAAAGGAGGATCAAGGGAAAAAGAAGCTGATAGAGCCACGCCTTCTAATATTAGCAAGGTGATAGCTCAGCAATGGGGCTGGTTGGGGAAGTGGGAACCCAGAATAAATCTTAAGTGCTCACAGAGCATGTTGAATAGCAGGGATACAGGTAAAATGTTTAGTGCCTCTCATTGTAGTAGGTGACATTTGGAGTAATGGCCTTGAGTCACCAAAAAAACAGATATAAGTATGCTTGGGTACAAGATGAAAGCAGAGAAATGTGCAGTGAGCACGACAGCCTCAGCACTGGTGTATGAAGTTGTTTTGGCTTCACTGGAATGAATGTGAGCTCCTAGAGGGCAGTGACCATGGCTCATTCATATCTGTTTTGTCAGAATTTATCTTAGGGTCCAGCCCAAAGGCATGAGTTGCTCAATAGATGTTCCCTGATTGTATTAAAGAGGGTTACTTCTCTAGACAGATCTTCATGGAGATCTTCGTGGTATGTCTAAAACTAGATGTTGTAATACATACAAAGCTTTAGCATAGTCAAGAAGTGGAAGTAGTTTTTTCTTTTTTTAATTCTCTTGCTTTTTCGATGACCCAGTGGATGTTGGCAATTTGATCTCTGATTCGTCTGCCTTTTCTAAGTCTAGCTTGAACATCTGGGAGTTCTTGGTTCACATACTGTTGAAGTCTGGCTTGGGGAATTTTGAGCATTACTTTGCTAGCATATGAAATGAATGCAGTTGTGTGGTAGTTCAAGCATTCTTTGGCACTGCTCTTCTTTGGGATTGGAATGAAAACTGACCTTTCAGACCACCTTACCTGCCTCCTGCAAAACCTTTATGCAGGTCAAGAAGCAACAATTAGAACCGGACATGGAATGGAACAGTTAGAACAGACTGGTTCAAAATTGGGAAAGGAGTACATCAAGGCTGTATATTGTCATCCTGCTTATTTAACATATATGCAGAGTACATCATGCAAAATGCCAAGCTGGATGAAGCACAAGCTGGAGTCAAGATTGCCAGAAGTATCAATAACCTCAGATATGCAGATGACACCACCCTTATGGGAGAAAGCAAAGCAGAACTAAAGGGCCTCTTGATGAAAGTGAGAGTGTGAAAAAGTTGGCTTAAAACTCAACATTCGGAAAACTAAGATCATGGCATTTAGTCCCATCACTTCATGGGAAATAGATGAGGAAACAGTGGCAGACTTTATTTTGGGGGCCCCAAAATCACTGCAGATGGTAACTGAAGCCATGAAATTAAAAGATGCTTGCTTCTTAGAAGAAAAACTATGACCAACCTGGACAGCATATTAAAAACCAGAGACATCACTTTGCCAACAAAGGTCCATCTAGTCAAGACTATGGGTTTTCCAGTGGTCATGTTTGGATGTGAGAATTGGACTATAAAGAAGGCTGAGCACTGAAGAATTGATGCTTTTGAATTGTGGTGTTGGAGAAGACTCTTGAGAGTCCCTTGAACTGCAAGGAGATCAAATTAGTCAGTCCTAAAGGAAATCAGTCCTGAATCTTCATCGGGAGGGCTGATGTTAAAGCTCCAATACTTTGACCACCTGATGTAAAGAGCTGACTCATTGGAAAAGACACTGTTGCTGGGAAAGATTGAAGACAGGAGGAGAAGGGGATGACAGAGGATGAGATAGTTGGATGACATTACCGACTCAATGTATATGAGTTTGAGCAAGCTCTAGGAGATGGTGAAGGACAGGGAAGCCTGGCATGCTGCAGTCCATGGGATCTCAAAGAGTTGGACATCACTGAGCGACTGAACAACAGCAAAACTAGGTGTACAAGCAAACTGTAAGCTCAGCACCCCTCCTTAGAATGCTCTAATGGAGAGGAAGTAGTTATGCAACTCTTAGGGGCCGATTGATGAGGATTTCTTCCTGCCCTCCAACAATTCTGGGTATGGAAGATACTGCTAATACATTATATATTGTAGTGGGTTGAATTGTGTCCTCCAAAAGATATGTTGAAATCCTAACACTTTGTACATTTGAGTGTGATTCTGTTTGGGAATAGGGTCCTTGCAGAGGTCATCAAATCTGCCCTTCTAGGAAGAGGAGAATTTGGACACAGACACCCGGGGAGAAGACCACATGAAGACACATACCACACAGATGCAGGAAGAAGATGGCCTTATGAGGATGGAAGCAGAGATCGGAGTGATGCTGCTACAAACCGAGGGACATCTGCGGCTGGGAGAAGCTGGATGAAGTTGGTCCAGATTCTCCCCTAGAGGCTTGGCTTGGGAGCATGGCTCCCTCAATACCTTGATTTTGAATTTCAAGACTCCAAGACTGTAAAACAAGTTTCTGTTGTCATAAGTCATTCACCTTATGGTACTTTGTTATAGCACCCCTAGGAAAGGAATACAATTACAATCATTTCTCTGTGAATCAGGGTTCTAGATGGAAACAGCTGATCTCTTCAGTGGAGTAGCTGAGGAGAGTTTAAAAGGAGGCAGTGTTTACAGAGGTTGGGGCAAGATTAAGAATTTCCAAGGGTTGGGGAAGCCTTCTGAAGTTGGCAGCCAGGTTCTCATCAGCATATCCAGGTTGAATAGGCCAAGTGGAAGGAAGGTCCTTGAAATCCAGGCAGAGCTACATTTGCAGCTCTGAGCATAGGAGAATGGTGGTGTTAAAACTGCACAACTCAGATGGACCTGAAGCCACAGGCCAGGACTCAGACCTGGCCAAAACCCAGATTGGGGACTTGAACCCACTGTCTTTTAATTGAGATGATACACCTGGTCTCAGGACTTAATGAAGCTCAGGTTCTTTATGTCTTGTCACAGAAAGAATTTAATGAGAGACAAAATGATAGGTGAGAAGTGGATTTATTTAGAGAGGTACGCAGTCTCCGAAGGCGGGAGTGGCCCCAGGGTATGGGGTCCTCTCAGAAAGTGAGAATGGCTGTAGGAGGAACACACTTCACAGAGTGTGGGCTGTCTCAGAAGGTGAAAAGCCCTAAGATATGGAACGGTTAGTTTTTATGGGCTGGGTAATTTCACGTGCCAACAAGTGGGAGGATCTGGGGGAAGGGGCAGTGAATTCTAGGAACTGGGCCACTGCCCGCTTTTGACCTTTCATAGTTGGCTTTGGCGCTGTCATGGCACCTGTGGGTGTGTGCGTGCTGCTGTGTTACAGTGAGCACATGATGAGGCTTGACATCTACTGAAAGTCAAATCTTCCACCATCCTAAGACGTAGTTGGTGTCCAAGATGTCTGGTCACAGAAAGAGTTTAATGAGAGACAAAATGATAGGTAAGAAGTGGATTTATTAAAGAGGTACACATTCCATAGGCAGAATGCAGTCTCAGGAGGCGAGAGTGGCCCCAGGGTATGGGGTCCTTTCAGAAAGTGAGAATGGCTATGGGAGGATTTTTTTTTTTTTCTTAATCTTACCCTTAATGGCTGTGCCGTCGTTTTAAAGGTTTCGCCCTGCCCTCTTCCTCCTGTTTCAGCCTGACTGATCGTGCAGAGAGGGCGCTGGGGAATTCATACTCAGACCTCTTTGTCCTCCCACACTCCTATCACCTGCTAGGCTTTTCGTTGCCAAATCTACAAGGGTCTGGCTAGCTCTTAGTGCCCAGGGCAGGGTGGAAAGAGTGGCTAGTAGATCTAGCTGGGGAACTAGAGGCTATCTCACTTGGGATAAGGGGTATGTGTCATTCAGAGGTGTCTGTTCTCTGTGAGAAAGAAAGAATTTAATGTCTAAGACAGTATGTGCATATCACTGGTTCTCAACAAACACTGCGATTTCCAGCATAGGCTACCCAGAATTGTTTGTTTGGGAGTATAAGGTTTAAGGTGGTGGAATTCATTCAACAAACTGAACTGAATATAGTGTGGGATACTAGAGAGCTCTGGGGATAAGCAGTGAGCAAATTGACTCTGTCCTTACCCTTAAAGAACTTAATCTAGTAGGCCAACTATATTAATAAGGGTTAAAACTCCCATACACCTCTACTTTTCTTATAATACTCAGTATAATTTGAAAATACAAACTAGATGCCAGTCTCCCTGTGGACTGCAAGCTTCGTGAGGCCAGTCATGAATGTTTACTGCTAGGTCCCAACACCCAGCCCATAGCCTGGCTCCTGGCAAGTAGTCACTGAATGAACTGATGAGTGAATGACACAGTGCCTTGTATTTGCCACAATGGATTAAAAACTTTTTCCTCTACCCTCTTAGAGTCAGTGATTGCAGCCTGCAAATTAAACTGACCTCAGACAGATTAGCAAGAGAAAAAAGATATAATTACATACTTAGGAGAGTTTACAAAGAAATGTGACTTAAAGAGGTTGTTAGAATTTGGGGCATAAACAGTCTTAGTAGAGGATGGGGAGGAGCAAAGTGTACTTCTGGGAGAAAAAATGACTTTAGAAGGGGGGAGAAAGGGAACTCTGGAAAAACAAATAATTTTTGAAAGATAAGTTGATTCTTAGGAGACTGGACAGGAGATACGATAGTCTGATGACAGTTGGTTTGGGTGTTGATTTCTCATCTCCCAGAAGGAATTAAAATTGCTCCCAGGGAAGGGATTTATGTCTACTGAGTTCTTTTGGGAGGCTCTGCTTTTAGGCAGATAAAGGATTTCAAAAACTAAAATGCCTTCAGCTCAAAATTATTTCTATGCCACTTCAGCTTATTCTAGACCCTTTCATTTCACTATTTAGGAGTTTTTGAAAATTAGTGGGTGGCTTAAAATATACAAAATTAGGCAAGATAATTGCATTAGGAAATATTTGAAAGGATTATTTGAATGGATCATTTACAAAGCAAATGTGCTGAAAGAAAGCAGTCTACAATTTAATAGCTCTGGTTTTTGAAAGTTTTATTTTTTGTTGAGAGTGCTTTTGTTCATTTTTAGAGATTGAAATCAAGTGTTTTCTTTTTATTTTCTTTGGTCACTGTTCTCATAAACTGATAGATCCATAAGAATATAGTTGCTGTTTAATCATGTTGCTAACTCATGTCTGACTCTATTATGATTTTAGGGACTGTAGCCCACCAGGCTCCTCTGTCCATGGGATTTCCCTGGCAAAAATACTGAAGTGGGTTGCCATTTCCTTCTCCAGGGGATCTTCCTGACCTGGGGATCAAACCTGCATCTCCTGCCTTGCAGCCGGATTCTTTACCACTGAACCACCAGGGAAGCCCAATAAGAAGATTAACTGAAATTAAAGGAAACCTTCAGGACTCCCCTCGTGGCACAGTGGATAGGAACCCACCTGCCAACACAGGGGACACGGGTTTGATCACCAGCCTAGGAAGAGTCCACATGCTGTGGAGCAACTAAGCCCATGCACCACGCCTGCTGAGCCTGTGCTGTAGAGCCCACGTTTGTGCCGTAACTACCAAAGCCTGTGCACTCACAAGACCTGTGCTCCCCAAGGCGAGAAACCAACGTGAGAAGCCCTGCTCACTGCCACTAGGGAGAGTGCAGGTGCAGCAATGAAGAGCCAGTGAAACCAAAAATAAATAAATAAAAAGCTGGAATGTGAATATGAAAGATGTGTTATGCAGTATAGTCCTTTCACATCTACGTCGAGGGCAATGGCAACCCACTCCAGTATTCTTGCCTGGAGCATCGCCATGGACAAAGCCTGGCGGCGACAGTCCATGTGGTCACAGAGTCAGACATCCCTGAGTGACTAAACATAGCAAAGCATATCGATGGTTTAAATCTAGACTAAGAATTTGGAGGAATGTTACCAAAAAATGGGTTTGCCTGTTGATTGGTATCAAGCCAAAAGACACACAGCCAAGCCACAGATCAAGAGAAGGAAGGATTTATTACTTGCAGCAAGTAAGAACACTGGGGATCTTTCCCAAAGCCATATCTCCCCAACAGCAAAACTGGAGAAGTTTTAAGCTAAGGGTACATGGTTATTACTGAAGGGGCTTGAGCAGAGGAGAATTCAGCATAGATTTGGAACAAAGGCTAACAGAGTCCAGGCTTTACTTGATTGAAGTCATGAGGGTCAGAAAAAGTCAGCACCCCTAAATGGGAAGGAAATCTAAAAAAAAGAGTGGATGGATGCATACGCATAACTGATTAATTCACTTTGTTGTTGAGCAGAAACTAATACAAGATTGTAAAGCAATTATACTCCAATAAAAATTTTTTTAAAAAGGAAAACATACACAAACATCATTCCATCCTCCACCTGAATAGGGCTGTTAGTTCCTGTAGAACTCAAAGATAGGTATCAGATTGTTTTGTATTTCCCTTGAGGAGGAACTAGGACCCTGGTTTATGCTGAATTGTCGTGTCTTGCTTGGTTTTCCTTTGTTCCTGCATTCCCTCATTTTCCTCAAGATCACTAATTTCTGAGACCTGTTCAAGGGCAAGCGTTGTGGCCAGGCTTAGAGCACAAGATGACTTAGGCCAATAATGGTTTCTCTTGTGTCAAGAAAGCCATGCCTGGTTCTGTTTCTTTGGGGACCCCCTACCCTATCTGCTTACACAAATGTCTTTACTAATTTTAATGCAAAATGTCTGCCACCTGGTGTCAGATTAGAGCACCAAAAGGTGTCAAGGGGAGCAGTTATATGATAAACTTTCTTTCCCTGCTACTGAAACATTTTTGGTATTAGGGGTATTAACTCCTTTGGGCCTCCAGAGGAGCATTACTAAACGGAAAGCAGCACTCTTTTGATTACCATATAAGGAAAACATGTCTAGGAGAAATATCGTAGAATCCTTGAGCAGCTATGCTATCTAATAGCCTCGGGATGAGGAAATTTAAAGAGAATGAAAGTGGCTGACTTAACCATTTTCCCACAGCGAGTGTCTGCTATTTCTGCATAAACATGTATAATGTTATCCCTAGAGATTCTCACTCCATTATTGAGTCCTTTATTCAAATGAGTAAGTACAGAATCTAGTTCTTATAGTTGTCAGTGGTATAAAAGGTTCTCGATTTGAAAGTAATCGAGGAAATTACTTGTAAAAAAAAATTAATGAAGGAAACCAAAGATAAGAAGAGGCAGGTTCAAAAAGCCACTGGTCTGTTTCTCAATATGTTGTTTGAGTTTTAGGTTTAAAATGTTACCTTCCTCCTGAGTTTGAGTCTCCTAAGGAAGAATTGTGTTCCCCTTTGTTAGGTTTCGCTGGAGTTTCTCAGTCAATAGAAACGTGCCAAGCAGTAAAAGACATTTCATAGCCTTGACATAGGAATTATTCTCAGAAATGCTGGCTTGAAGGTTCACCCTTGTGAGGAACTAGTGAGTTGTAGAACCACAGAGAATTCCTGGAGGACAGAGGTCAGTGTATACTTACTGTCCTTGAGAGAGGAAGCTCTCCATTGTTTAGCAGGGACAGTCCTTTATTTGCGCTGGATTTAAGGTGATGGTTTGCATTTAAGGTGATGGGACTGGGCAGGTTCCCAGGATTCAGGACTTCTGGTACTAAAGCCAGGAGAGTTCCAGGAAAGCCAGGGCAGTTGATTACCCTTGCTAGACTGACCTCCTCATGGCAGGACCTTCAGCATCTCTGACCCCCACCTGCTGTGAGAACCCCAGACACTCCCATGTATTTCCAAGTGTCCCTTAGGGATAAGAGACCACTCTGAGTCTAACCCATGGTGCTGACACACTTTGGTGCTCTTGGTAAGATCATTGCTGAAGTGAAGTGGATGCCAGAGACCATGTTCAGACTTCAGCAAAGATCCAAATGCCTTTGGCTAAAGATAAGATTGTGGGAGGTGGGAGGTGGCAATGTTTTGTTTTTAATTTCAAGATTAGATTTACTGATCTCAACAGATTTTCTAATAGACAATGTGAATCCAAAATCCAGTGCATGTTACAAATTAAGAAAATCGATTCTGTTTATAAACTTTGAGTCAAGGTTTTGTCATTTGTGGTTCATACTCACAAATACTGGTTCACACAGAAGTTTCAAATTAATTTATGTAGTTGTGCAAGGTGTCCAACATTTAGATAGTTCGGAAGCATAGAAGAGATAATGGACCGCCACCATCACCCCGATCCTGTCTCCTTGGAATCAGAGTCAGCGTCTAAGGAGAGTACATCCATCCTTCAAAAGGGATGAGAGAGAAGAAAGGTGACATCTGACTGGAACGATATAGGAAAACATCAGTAAATGTAAGGACAGAATATGTTTTGAAAAATTCCTCACTAATTACAGGGCTAGTGTGTGGAATTTAAGTGCATGTTATTATTATATGTAAAGAATGTAGGTGCTAAAGCATGGTTTTATTGATTCAAAACTCCCAGCCTGGTTCTATTGTTAATGGGATTTAAAGAGATAACATTATATTGGGTAACCTTGGTTGAAACATCTCGAAATTGGTCAGTTTATTCTTTATTTAACCTGATTGATCCTCATCCTCTCCCTTTAAACATAAGCTTGTTCACAGAGATACAGCAGGCAGTCATGTTGTCATGACAACACTTACACGCTGGGAAGAAAGACTCTTTGAGATGGCCAATGGCTGCTTTTTTAATCACTGATTTATACTGATAGCAAAATTAAATAGGGATGGAGAACTGGTAATTATATGTTCTTTTGGCCCAATATTTTCACTTCTGTTACTGACATGTAATTTTTGAACATGTGTTATAATATATAAAATTTATACCAATACATATAATGATATATCTCATCTATTTTATTTCTTGTCAATAATAATATTCTCCAAATATATGGAGTCTCCTGCTCAAATTTTTGATAGCATTTTGTTGCCTATATAATAAATTCTGAACTTAAGCATGTGGTTGTGTAGGGGGCCCTGTGAAAAGTAGTTTCCACCTCACATTCAACGCTCTCTCTCAGCTGCAGCCATTGTAGATCCTGCACATGTATAACCTTGACTCCAGTCTTTAGGAGCTAGGGGAGAAGACCAGGGTGTCACACTGGAAACTATAATATTAAAACAGAATGAAAGAAAACCCACAGCGTCAGAGCTGTGAGTTGAATTTTATTCAGGGTCTTACTGAAGAACAGCCTGGAGACAGCCTCTCAGATAGCTCTGAGGAGAGAGGGGCGGAGGGCGGCCAGTGTGGATGCAGTTTGGGCTGGGGAATACGTGCAGTCAGGTATGCATCTCAGTGGGAGCTGTGGGGATCAGAGAGCTCAGTTCATGCTTTTAGCGCTCTTCTGTGTATGGGAAGATGCAAGAATCTGGGTTCATTAGATGAATTATTTGGGGCGAACTTGCTTGGTGGTCCAGTGGTTAGGACTCAGGGCTTTCACTGCCATTGCCCCAGTTTCAATCCCTGGTTGGGGAACTAAGATCTTGCAAGTCTCATGGTGTGGCCATGTTTTGTTTTGTTTTGTTTCCCCTGAGATATCTCCAGCCATCTTAGAGGCCTATTTTTCCAAAGTACAAAGTGCCTTATCCTGTTTTTTTCTGTCTTGAATTCCTTTCAGGGGGTACTGTTTCAGGCAGCAACTGTTAGTGCATTAAGACTTGATCCTTGGAGAACTGGATGGTGGGCAATGTTCTTTGTTTTACACTAAGTAGAAAATTGCCCTAAATAATTTTGTCACTAAAGGGAGGTAGTAGTACAGGGAGGAACTGGTTAATTTAAAAAAAAAAAAAAAAAGGATGATTAGGAAGAATTCCATGGAGGAAAGATGACCAGGTTTTAGTTTTGAGGCTGTAGAAAAGGAGGAGATTTCAGTTTGGGGGAATAACACACACAAAGGCCCAGGGGTGCAGAAATGCACGGCATGTTGAGAGGCCACTGAGTGTGCCACTGGCCTGGACTGGAAGAGGCAGAAGGGAACGAGAGGACATTGCAGAGGGCATTGGATGCACTGGTATGCTCAGAGGGGTCCCTTTCTTTTGTGCAGGAAGAGGGACAGAGAGTGGTTGAAATGAGTGTTCTCTGGGAAATTGCCAGCTGGGGTATGAGCAGCAGCAGTATAGCCACAGAAATTGATCATGAACTGTTTTCAAATCCCAGTGAGGCTCTTGAGAGCTTGGACTGATGCAGCGCTGTGGGGATGGAAGGCAAGCCAGGAGAATAAGAGCACTGTATTCCTCCCAACACATTTCCTGAAATACATGATTTTGTGTATTGGCCAACAGGTTCTTGGGAGCATGGGTTCAGATGTGGGACTGCCTGCCTTGAATCCAGCTCTGCCTTATAGTTCTGGGACCAAGGGTGGGTCAATTACCATGTGAGAGTGTGTGTGTATGTGTGTGTGTACTTAGTTGCTCAGTTGTGTGTGTGTGTGTGTGTGTGTGTACTCAGTTGCTCAGTTGTGTCCGACCCCATGGGCTGTAGCCCGCCAGGCTCCTCTGTCCGTGAGATACTGGGGATCTGTCCAACCCAGGGATTGAACCCGTGTCTCTTGCATCTCCTGCACTGGCAGGTGGATTTTTTATCACTAGCACCACCCAGTAAGCCCAATTACCCTCTCTAAGCATCGCCTATAAAATGAGGATAACACCAACCTTAAAAGGTTCTTGTAAGGAGTAAATGAACAGGTAATTGTAGAGTGCTTCAAGCAGTGCCTGGCACATGGTAAGCACTTCAGTAAACATTAATGTAAATGCAGGTGTTAATGAGGAAACATTGCTGAGTATTTGTTACTTTTTAAATAATTTTATTAAGCAAAATAAGTTATCCGAGTATTTCTCTCTCAGCATCTCAGTCTTCTCCTCTCAAAACATTCCAGGTGGTTTGATGAGTAGTTATTGACCATCCATTATGTGCTGAGTGTTATGCTCAATGCCAGGGATACAAGGGTGAAAATGCAAGGGTCTTGTGAAGGAGCCTGGAGACCTTTAATAGGTGGCCAATGACCCATACAAAAGAGTGCAGGGGAAATATTAATAGTCTGTATGCAACAAAGGACCACACATGTCAGAGAGAGATCATGGAGAGAGGGGGGGGGTTACTGAATATATTAACTCTAAATTATTACTAGGTCATTTTCATTTTATTTGTAAGTAGTGTATGGTGTGTGTGTGTGTGTGTGTGTTACTAGGTCATTTTCATTTTATTTGTAAGTAGTGTATGTGTGTGTATGTGTGTGTGTGTGTGTGTGTACTAGGTCATTTTCATTTTATTTGTAAGTAATGTGTGTGTGTGTGTTACTAGGTCATTTTCATTTTATTTGTAAGTAATGTGTGTGTGTGTGTGTGTGTGTGTGTGTGTGTGTTGTGTGTGGCTGCACCTTGAGGCTTGCAGCTTTAGTTCTCTGATGAGGATCAAACCCCAGCCCCCTGAAGTGGACATCCAGAGTCCTAACCATTGGACTGCCAGGGAAATCCCTCATTTTGATTTTTGAAAAGCACCTCAGGGCTTTCCTGGTGGCTCAGTGGTTAAGAATCTACCTGCCAATGGAGGAGACATGAGTTTGTCCCTGATGTGGGAGAATCCCATATGCCATAGAACAACTAAGCCCATTCTCCACAACAAGAAAAGCCTGTGGTCACTACAACTAGAGAAAAGTATCTGCAGCAACAAAGACCCAGCACAGCCAAAAATAAATAAAAATACAATTATTATTTTTAAAAAGCACCTCCCAGGAGTGGATGGTTAAATCATATATTTGTACAACTGTATTGATAAATTATATCATGCTTTCAGTATTTTATTATTCTAAATCATAGCTTTGGGATAAGTTGTAGTAGAATTTTTTTCTATTGTCTAGTTTCAAGGACTGGGTTTGAAATTCTGAAGAGCTGCATTAATCCTAGAAAAGTTTTAAAGCGAGAGCAATGGAAGGTTGTGAGTGGTTCAAAAATGTTGGCAGTTCCTGATTTAGAATTTTAATATTTAATCTTGAACTGCTTTTATATCCTTCTAGTTTCATAGACAGAATGCCTGAAGAACCATGGTCAGAGATTTGTAACTGTACAGTAAACAGTGATCAAAACCATCCCAAAGGGGGAAAAAAATGCAAGAAGGCAAAGTGGTTGTCTGAGGAGACTTGACAAATAGCTGAGAAAGAAAGAGAAGTGAAAGGCAAGGGAGAAAGAGCAGTATATACCCAGCTGAATGCAGAGTTCCAGAGAATAGCAAGGAGAGGTAAGAAAGCCTTCTTTAGTGAACAATGCAAAGAAGAAAACAATAGAATGGGAAACACTAGAGATCTATTCTAGAAAACTGGAGATATAAAGGGAACATTTCTTGGGCACAGATAGCACAATAAAGGGACAGAAATGGTATGGACCTAACAGAAGCAGATTAAGAAGAGGTAGTAAGAATACACAGAACACCTGTACAAAAATGGTCTTAATGACCCAGATAACCACGATGGTGTGATCACTCACCTAGAACCAGACATCCTAGAGTGTGAAGTCAAGTGGGCCTTAGGAACGATTACTATGAACAAAACTAGTAGAGGTGATGTAATTCCAGGTAAGCTATTTCAAATCTTTAAAGATGATGCTGTTAAAGTGCTGCACTCAGTATGTCAGGAAATTTGGAACACTCAACAGTGGCCATAGACTGGAAGAGGTCAGTTTTCATTCCATTCCCAAAGAAGGGCAATGACAAAGAATGTTCAAACTACCGTACAGTTTTTCTCATTTCACATACTAGCAAGGTCGGAGAAGGCAATGGCAACCTACTCCAGGACTCTTGCCTGGAAAATCCCATGGATGGAGGAGCCTGGTAGGCTGCAGTCCATGGGGTCGCGAAGAGTCTGACACAACTGAGCGACTTCACTTTCACTTTTCACTTTCATGCATTGGAGAAGGACATGGCAACCCACTCCAGTGATCTTGCCTGGAGAATCCCAGGGACAGGGGAGCCTGGTGGGCTGCCATCTCTGGGGTCACACAGAGTCTGACACAACTGAAGCAACTTAGCAGCAGCAGCAGCAAGGTGATGCTCAAAATCCTTCAAGCTAAGCTTCAGCAATATGTGAACCAAGAACTTCCAGATTTACAAGCTGGATTAGAAAAGGTAGAAGAACCAGAGATCAAATTACCAACACTTGTTGGGTTATAGAGAAAACAAGGGAATTCCTAAAAACATTTACTTCTGCTTAATTGACTACACTAAAGTCTTTGACTGTGTGGATCACAACAAACTGTGGGAAATTCCTAAAGAGACGGGAATATCAGACCACCTTACCTGTCTGCTGAGAAAGCTGTATGTAGGTCAAGAAGCAATAGTTAGAACTGGACATGGAACAATGGACTGGTTCAAAATTGAGAAAGGAGTATATCAAGGCTATATATTGTCACCCTGCTTAGTTAACTTATTTCAGAGTACGTCATGTGAAATGCCAGCTGGATAAATCACAGGCTGAAATCAAGAGTGCCAGGAGAAATATCGATAACCTCAGATACACAGATGACACCACTCAAATGGCAGAAAGCAAAGAGGAACTAAAGAGCCTCTTGATGAAAGTCAAAGAGGAGAGTGACAAAGTTGGCTTGAAACTCATCATTCAAAAACTAAGATCATAGCATCTAGTCCCATCACTTCATGGCAAATAGATGAGGAAAAAGTGGAAGCAGTGATAGATTTATTTTCTTGGGCTCCAGAATCACTGTGGATGTCGACTGCAGCCATGAAATTAAAAGACACTTGTTCCTTGAGAAGAAAGCTATGACCAACCTAGATAGCAGAAAGAGATTAAAAAGCAGAGACATCACTTTGCCAACAAAGGTCTGTACAGTCAAAGCTATGGTTTTTCTAGTAGTCATGTAAGGATGTGAGAGTTAGACCATAAAGCTGAGCCCCCCAAAATTGATGCTTTCGAATTATGGTGCTGGAGAAGACTCTTGAGAGTCCCTTGGACTGTAAAGAGATCAAACCAGTGAATCCTAAAGGAGATCAATCCTGAATAATCCTTGGAGGGACTGATACTGAAGCTCCAATACTTTGGCCACCTGATGCTGAGAGCCGACTCATTGAAAAAGACCCTGATGCAGGGAAAGATTGAGGGCAGGAGGAGAATGGGATGACAGAGGATGAGATGGTTGGATGGCATCATTGACTCAAAGGACATGAGTTTGAACAAGCTCCAGGAGATGGTGAAGGACAGGGAATCCTAGCGTGCTGCAGTCCATGGGGTTTCAAAGAGTCAGACACAACTTAGCAACTCAACAACAAGTCATTTCATTAATACTTTCTAATTTGAGGCTCCAGAGAATTTTTATGGATAGAAGCCCTTTTGTACCCCTAGCTTACTGGAAGTCTCTGACCAGTGCCATCCACTAGAAATACAATGTGAGCCACATATGTAATATACAATATTTTGAATAGCCACATTACAAGAAGTTCTTTAAAAGGTAAAATCCATTGCTGTTTTTAGTATGTGTGTGTTCTTAATTTATTTAGAATAATTTTTCCCCCATGTGCTGTGTTTTAAAGATCTATCCATTAGGCTGGGCGACATCTAATGCATTCTAACATCTAATGTTTCTAGCTGCTGACTGCGTGGCACTCTGAGGTTCCCCTTTTTCCTTGTAGAACAATGGACTCCCAAGGTGCCCCTCTTCCCAGCCCTGCACATAATCTCACAGGGAGCACCTCCTCCAGTGTAACGATGTGAGGAGGTATATGAGCTCTATACTTAATATTGCTGGCTATAAAATATATATTATTTACTTGTTTTGAAAAAAGATATCTTAATCTTATTGATAGATATACTTTAATTTTGTTCAGTGAAAATAGAGCCTTGCAGTTGTTTGTTGAGTCAGATCCTTTCGACTGGTGTGTGTATTAGTCACTCAGCCATGTCCCACTGTCTGTGACCCCATGGACTATAGCCTGGTAGGTTCCTCTGTCCACAGAATTCTCCAGGCAAGCATACTGGAATGGGTTGCTGTTTTCTACTCCAAATTATGGCCTTTTTTTTTTTTTTTAAGTTGTCGCTAATCAATTCCGTTCTTGTAAATGTGTTTCTCAAACAGACCCAATGGCCATGAAAAGAGGTCACCTTTCCCAGGATGACCAGTTAGAATTTAGGCCAAGTGCAAGTAACCTTTATTTGCAGTAAGAAAATTTAACAATTCTTGCTTTATCAGAGTAGAATATATTTTTAAAAAATGAGTCAGTCATCAAAGCAGCAAGTGCAAGAAAAATATTATTACCCTTGAGGAAGAAAACCCATGGAAAATTTACACTGAAAATGTACTCTTGCTTTCAAAAATAATTAGTACTCTTTGTTTCTCCAAAGAGAACTAAACAGAACCAAACAAAAATACAGTGTGTTCTTTTACTCAGCTCCTTTCCGCTCCTGGCTCAAGATTTGGTACTATAATATTTTCTTAAGGGCAGAGTAAATGCTCTTAGTTCATTCATCAAAGCACATCTGTGACCCGGAAAGACACACAAAGTGTGTTTCTACAAGGAAGGAAGCACAGCAACTGTTTAGGGTGAAGTTCTCCACATAGTCATACACTTGTCCCTACTGATCTCTGCCTATTTGCCTGCAACAAGGAAGACTTTGACACAGCATCCATTTGCTTCCAAAGAATGTTCCTCTGTACCCACTTCTGATATCTAAAGATCACTTGTGTGTGACGAGCAGAGTCTTCTCTCAAAAGGCCCAAATGTTATAGTAATTTCTTTCAGAGAGGAAGTAATGGGACAGAGTTGAGGAGGAACATACTTACTAGAGCATACCAGAATTCAAGACCAGATAGGCCATCATTTACAAGTGGATACTTAACTACCAGTAGATCTAGAAAGAAGGAAATGGAGCTAACCCAGAACAAAAACTGTATGAACCAGAGTTTTCACAAGTGAGTGGCTTAGATTTTGAGACTAAGAAAAAGAAACCTATTTCTGTAGCATAATAAATCTGGACTCCTTCCCAGACACCCTGCAGGCAAGAAACCTCTAATGCTTTAGGAGCGTTTTTCTAGTAAGAAGATAATTTTAGCATATTGCCTGGATTTGAGACCTTGTGGGTTAACCAGTACATTTGTGGGTGAATAGAAACTAGCAAACTGTAATTCTACTTTTTTTTTGGATGTCAGTGTAAAGCAGGACTCAGTTTAGGAGGCTGGCAGCTTAGTGGTACAGGCCCACCCTCATATTCCCTCCTTCCCTTTCTTTCTTCCCTCTTTCCCTCTTTGTCTTCTGCTTTCCTATAGTTCTCATTCATATGAGTAGTTATCTCAGCAGCCTCTGGGATTTCAGAAGATAAATCCCTGTTGCTATGTTGTGTTCCGACTTTTTTTCGACCCTGTGGACTGTAGCCCGCCAGGCTCCTCTGTCTATGGGGCTTCCCAGGTAAGAATACTGGAGTGGGTTGCCATTTCTTTCTCCAAGGGATCTTTCCAACCCAGGGATCAATCCAGTGTCTCCTGCTGCAGGTAGATTCTTTACCCACTGAGTTAACAGGAAAGTCCTTCAGAGGATAAGATACGGAAAAGGGAGCCACTCCTAGCTACATCCACTTACCTTCAGAAAACTAAGATCGCACACCTACTGTGTGTATGACATGTTTGTGGTACATTGGTTGATTAAAAAAAAAAACAAGAGGAGCAAGCTTGCTCTTGACTTTAAGGAACTTTGATCTGTTTAATTTGTGATAAACAGCATCTCTAGACAGTTTTTCTAAACTTTTACTACTGAGGACCCACAACTTAACACCAAACAGTTCCACATCCTAATCTCTAAAGAAGTCCTTCTAAACTGTGAGCACTAATTTATTGTTTGAGGTTTCTGAGAATAATTTTTCTGTTTGCTTGTCCTTTCCTGGAATTTTGGCCCAAATATCTAATATTGTCTTATGCCGCATTCTATTTTGAGAAGAGTAAAAATGACACTCTCCACACGTGCATCTCTGGCAGATGGGATCCACAAATACCCCTGCCTCTTTTCTGCCAGTAGCCTCAGCATCTCTGAGAAACTCGGAGCTCTGTGTACCATTATTTCACTTGTTAGAAAAAAAAAACCAAGCTGCTGCACAGGTGTACATCAGCTAATTGGTTTTGTCATTTTGTTTTTCCCTGGAGAACCTTTGCTTTTTTCTCCTGACCTAGAATTGGAAGAAGTACGGGAGGAGGATGGTACAAGTCAAAGCATCAAAAGCCTTGAATCAAATGGATGGCTAAATGTTGCTTGTGGTTGGTTGAATCCTGATAGACACTTGTTTTGAGGTTTGTGATAAGTTAGACCCAACATAGAGTCTGCATTTGGCATTTTTACAAGTGTTGGAAATGCGATTAAGATGCTTGTTTGTACTGGTGGTGGTGAAGATGAATGAATGATGACCAACGAAATTATATTCCAACAGTAGACGGTTTGGGAAATGTTGAAGAAGTTGGAAGTCAGGAGCCTGGGTTTCTGAACTCAACTTTATAATTTATATGCCTGTAAGTTTGGAATTGAATATGGGGTTGCAAAGCTAACCCTTGGTGTACTAGTTTCTTTCTGAGGTACTAGGTCTGAAATTCACTTTCCTGCCATTAGATGGATGAGTTAGGATCAACTTCAGCTGTTAGTAATGTAAAACTCTAAAATAACAGTGGCTTATTTACAATAGAAATGTGTTTCCCTTTCACATAGAAGCCTGGTAGTAGCAGTCCACTGACATAGTGGCTCTGTTCCACACAAAGACCTCAGGAACCCAAGTTCCTTGGCCTTACCATTCCGGCATCCCTAGGATTCCAGCATCCCTAGGATTCCAGCATCCCTAGGGGGCAGCCAGTGTACTGATGGTCCAAGAAGGCCTGTCTGTTCCAGACAGCAAGAGAAAAATGTGCCTGCAAACCATTTTATGAAGAAGGTTCTTAAAAGCTGCTATACAGTCCTTGAACTTACATCCCCACATTAGAATGTAACCTGCATAGCCATAGCTAGCTACATGGGAGGCTGGGAAATGTATTCTGGATGGCCAAGTGTCCAACAAGAAGGAAAGCGCTTAGAACTGATGAACAGTTTGCAGTGTCTGCTACCTTATTTGGGAGACCCAGACACCAGGCTTCTCATGGATGAAAGGAAGATACAGAATAGTTTGCCCACTTTATTATCTTATACATAATTACCTATTATATACTGTGATTATAATTTATAACAAGATTAAGAAATAAAACCACCTAGATGCAATGCGAAGCCATATCATTTACTGCTTTCCTACTTCCAGTGCTGTTTACCACATGCTAAGTTCCTTTTAGATTTGATGCTTAGGAAAAGTTTCCTTTTTGGTAAACTTCTTTTATTAGATAGCTAAAACTTTGTAAATTTTAGAGGCAAGAAATTAAATTTCCCCTCAACTCCATGGCTCTTATTTTCTCATGTTATTTTACTGTTTTAAATATATTTCTATCTTTTATATAAGCTGTCTCAAATTCTCTTTTAGATGGAGAACAGATATCTCAGAGGAGTCATAAAAGAACAGCTTTTACCCTAATCCTTTACAATGTGTATTTTAAAAGTTAATATCTGAAAAACATTTCTCTCTTAACTCCCCCACCCAATCCATACCCTAAAAATCCTGTTTTACATTTTACATCAAATATTAAAGCTTGTCCACTAACCACTCAGGCATACTGAACAAATTACTTCAATTATGCTGATTTTTTTAAGGACACAACCTTGAAAAATACTTATGTGAAAATACACAACCTTTAAAAATTCTAACAAATAGAATGGTTTGCAAACAAAAAAATGCCTGAGATTTCTCCACTGTCAGTGACAATCAGTTTATCTGCCTTTGCTAAAATCTTGTTTTTTCACCTGTAAAATGGGAATAGTGTGTCTCCTGTACCTGTCTTCTCAGATTGTGTAGGATCAAATGAGATTAAATTAGTTGCAGGACTTTGAAAATTCTGTAGTGTTCTAGAAGTGCTTGCTTTTGTTTCTATATCAGAAACAAAATATACACATTTTAATCTATAGGAGTATAGTTCTGTGTGCTCCCACACATAGATTTTGTTTTTAGAAAAGATGTCAGCCACTTCAGCATGCTTTACAAACATGTATATAAATTTAGGCTGTGCTGGGTCACTTCATTGCGGCACGCAGGCAGGGACTGCTCTCAATGTGCACTGTGACGACTTCTCATCGCAGCAGCTTCTCTTGTTGCAGGGCATAGGCTCTAGGGTGCACAGGCTTCAGTAGCTGTGGAGCAAGGGCTCAGTTGCTCCGTGGCCTGCCGGTTCTTCCCAGACCAGAGATCAAACCCATGGACCCTGTATTGGCAGGGAGATTTTTTTAATTAATTAATTAATTTTAATTGGAAGCTAATTACTTTATACTATGGTGGTAGTTTTTGCCATACACTGACATGAATCAGCCACGGATGTACACGTGTCCCCCATCCTGAACTCGTCCCATCACTCTGGGTTGTCCCAATGCACCGGCTTTGAGTGCCCTGTTTCATGCCTCAAACTTGGACTGGTCATCTACTTCACATATGGTAATATACATGTTTCAATGCTATTCTCTCAAATCATCCCACCCTCGCCTTCTCCCACAGAATCCAAAAGCCTGGCTTTATATCTGTGTCTCTTTGCTGGCAGGCAGATTCTTAACCACAGACCACCAGGGAAGTCCTCAGTTTGCCTTTTTTAATCTGTTGGCAAAAGACCAGATTATAGTTTGTTGTCGAATACTCTGTCAATTGCATAGCTTCTCCCTAATCATCTTCTGTCCTAATACTTAATGTAGAAAGTCAAGTCCTTGCATGCCACCATTTAGAATAACAGTGACCTTGAAGTTGGTGTAGGCAGCCTCTGGAATAGCTTCCACCTTGTCATCAGTGCTCTTGTCATCAGCCTAAAGAGGACCACAGCTCTAAGGGAAAAGTGTATTGAAGACCCTGCCAGAATAGTGGAGGGCTGGAAAATGGGCTTTATCTAATACACTTTCAGACCTGTCTACCTTGAAAGAGTATGGTGCTGGTCGTCATTGTGTCTGTCTGATTGAATGGAACCAAAGAAAGATTGCTGCAGGGGTAGATGTTTGTCTTCTCCTCTCCAGCTGCTCACTGTGAAATAATAATCAAGTGAGGAAGGTGTGTGGTTGGACCGACTGCTGCCATGGCAGCTGGACATGTTCTCTGAACGTTATTGCGCAGTTGCTTAATCATTTGATCATAGATATCCCTATTACACTGTATGTAGGCACTAAATGCCCAAACTTGAAAGCAAAGAATATTAGGGCTGACTTGTTATCATCCTGCCAGACCTGAATAATCCCACCTGCTATTGAACCGGAGGCACTGCTGCCCTTCAGTGCACAAGTGGTCAGACAGCTGGAGGAAGAAGTAATAAACCTGCCTGGCAATTTTGTGTATGCTGTAACCTTTCCTTTTAAAATCACCCAACAAGTTGCTGATTCAAGAGCATGCCCACCTGCATACATTCTCCATTTTGTATTGTGATTAAACTTTTGAATTTTGGAGATTGCATTGGTTTCATCACCGGTGTTTCCTAGTGCTTCTTAGAAAAACAAAATTGAGGTTATCACAATGGCCTGTAGCTTTCTTAAAATATAAATTTATAAATATATTTATTAAAATATAAGTATAAAATATAAATTAAAATTCAAGTTTTAATGTTTATTTTTGCTTTTTGGAGAGGGATGGGGACTTTAAGCCTGTGGGTTCTCAGTAGTGATTGTAAATTATGCTACTTTGTGCACACTGTAAAAGGAAGTAGTGTTCTGAGGTTATATTTCATATCTTAAAAGTCTAATATCCCTTTGTATAATTTGTAAGAAAATGCACATTTTATTGTGTGTGTCGAATTGACCTTCTTATGATATTTTAAATATTCTGTAGCCAGGTCATATGATTAACTTCAATCATATGTATTGTGTAGGTGTGAATGGATGAATTCATATTTACAAATACCAATTTTCCCTCTGGATAATTTTTAGTGGCTTACATCTCATGCCCTCTAGTCTTTACATTTGTCTTTGCAGAGTCCCCTTGACTGTTTTGATTTTGGTTAACAGTCTGTGAACAGGGAGGCATAATTTCCCTTTTCTTTTCCACCATCATCAGATCAGTTCCTTTTGCATACTTTCTTGAGGACCTGAGGCAGAGCTGTCTCTAAAGAAGGGTGCCTGAAATAATGCTTAGACTTCATAAGATATTTTGTTCTCATTTCATTTCTACTTCTTTAATGGCCTAGCTGCATGACATAAAGCAGCCACATGCTGTTTAAAGAGATGCCACAAACTCAAACCAGTGTGTCCTCATGTGATGCTTTGCTTCTGAATGGACATGTGAGTGGCCAACGTGCTCATCTACTTTTCTTGATCTAAATAAAAACTGCCTTTTTAGTAAAAATCACATTTGGTGGATGCAGACTCTTGGGAATCTTAGTTTTTCAGTGAAGTGCACTGTGGTTGATGCCATTTCAAAATGTATTTTTTCCACAGTCCTTTCCCCCAAAGCCACATTTGAATGAAGAAATTAATAGTGACTAGTAACCGAGATTTACTGAGTGGTTATTACGCGCCTGACTCTGTGCTGACCACTGTGTTCCACATCAACTGTATGGTGTAGCAGCTATCATCAGGTCTGTCATGGTAAGCAGACAAACCATTAGAAATTAAGCCATTTGTCTGAGATGACACGGCTAGCCAGCGTTGGAGCTGAGATTCAAGGCTATTGACTGACTCCAGAGCCCTTGTCTGTAATAGTAATATAGCCTTGAAACAAATTTAGTTGAGTAAGCCTAGCAATAGGAAAAGGAGTATGCCAAGGCTGTATATTGTCACCTTGCTTATTTAACTTATATGCAGAGTACATCATGAAAAACACTGGGCTGGAAGAAACACAAGCTGGAATCAAGATTTCTGGGAGAAATATCAATAACCTCAGATATGCAGATGATACCACCCTTATGGCAGAAAGTGAAGAGGAACTAAAAAGCCTCTTGATGAAAGTGAAAGAGGAGAGTGAAAAAGTTGGCCTAAAGCTCAACATTCAGAAAACGAAGATCATGGCATCCGGTCCCATCACTTCATGGGAAATAGATGGGGAAACAGTGGAAACAGTGTCAGACTTTATTTTTGGGGGCTCCAAAATCACTGCAGATGGTGATTGCAGCCATGAAATTAAAAGATGCTTACTCCTTGGAAGAAAAGTTATGACCAACCTAGGTAGCATATTCAAAAGCAGAGACATTACTTTGCCAACTAAGGTCCTTCTAGTCAAGGCTATGGTTTTTCCAGTAGTCATGTATGGATTCGAGAGTTGGACTGTGAAGAAGGCTGAGCACCGAAGAATTGATGCTTTTGAGCTGTCGTGTTGGAGAAGACTCTTGAGAGTCCCTTGGGTTGCAAGAAGACCAGTCCATTCTGAAGGAGATCAACCCTGGGATTTCTTTGGAGGGAATGATGCTGAAGCTGAAACTCCATTACTTTGGCCACCTCATGAGAAGAGTTGACTCATTGGAAAAGACTTTGATGCTGGGAGGGATTGGGGGCAGGAGGAGAAGGGGACAACTGAGGATGAGATGGCTGGATGGCATCACTGACTCGATGGATGTGAGTCTGAGTGGACTCTGGGAGTTGGTGATGGACAGGGAGGCCTGGCGTGCTATGATTCATGGGGTCGCAAAAGAGTCAGACACAACTGAGTGACTGAACTGAACTGAACTGAAGCCTAGAAAAGACTTAGGTCCCCAGTGAGTTTAAATTAAGAAATGTTGTGTTGAGCTTATGCCAAAATACTTGATAAAAATACACAAAGTTTGTAGTATTATAAGGCCCAAATTTAAGAACCATTTAAATTGTGACTTCTTGGAACATTTACTCAAGAATCTTCAACAGGAAAATCCTCAGTTACAAAGAACTCTCTATTTCAAAAACATTAAAAATCTTAACTTTTTAAAGGAAAATATAGGAGAAAGAGTTAGAAAATCAACACTCTGAAAACTGTCAGAGTTTTATTAGAGATATCAGAAGACTACAACCATGGGAAAGCTCAGTGGAGTAAAATGTGTAATTTTTGTGAGGCTGTGATAGACACTTCAGAGTCCTAGATAGGCCTTGCAAATAAATATAAGAAAGAGCACAGGTGCTGAGACTGTTTGGGGCAAGCTTTCCTTCCCTCTGTCCAGCAGGCCAGCAGGTCAGAATTCTGAGAATTCACAGATTTGGGGCATTTAGGGCTCTTCTCCTTGTCTCCATAGTCATCATTTTTGCCAGTTCCTTTGACTTAGGACAGTTTCAAACTACCTTCTTAGCAGCCTCCATGTGCTGCCTGGAAGCCTCAGCAAACCTATAATAAATGATCCTGACCTGGAGTCCTGGCTCTGTGCTCTTGTCGCCAGAAGTCAATGATGAAGCTGGGAGGGGACGAAGAACTTGCTTACTGTTTCCTGACAACAAAGTTCTAGGTCCAGAAAAAATAAAGAGGCTAAGTAGTGAGTAAGAGAAGAGGGAGAGAGAGAGAGAGAGAGAGAGAGAGAGAGAGGCAATGGAAGCAGACCACCGGTGAGCAGAGAAACAGTTTTAATGCTAAATTCATATACAGCAGTTTGGACCTAGGAGCCTGGCTCCTTTGGTAATAACATTGCTCAGAAAGAGTAGCCAGCAGCAGCTGCAGCTGAGACTTCAGAAGAGAGAGGTTTTTCTTCTCCAAGAATGGGAGCATTGTGCAGATTGCTTTTCTGATTTTGAAAACACAGACCACACAAGAACTTCACGAGTTTTCCTTTGCATAGAGGGTGAATTCTTAGCTCTTATGGAGTTGTCTTATCCTGGACCACTCATCTCTCATTCATGTGACCTTCTGTTGTAATGACATGACGGCCTCTTTCCTGCCACGGGACTTTGCACTTGAGGTTCCCTCTTCCAGGAATGCTGTTCCCTAATCTCTTCCCAAGGCCAGCCCCTTCTGTTTCGGGGTGACATTGTTCTTTCTTCAGACTATCCTACCAAATAGCCCATCACCAGACACAACTGACCCCATTATCCCTAAATTGCCTCTTTTATTCATTGCTGTACATTCTCAGCTTCTAGAATGGTGCTTGGTATGTAGTAGAGCCCCTCTGTGCACGAGAATGCGTGAATAAGTGGGTGAATGAATGAATGATGAAGTATAATTCACATTTTCTGTTTTCTGAAGCCAGGAGTCAGATGGCATTTGGTAGGTAAGAATGATTACTTTTTGTTTTCCCAGACCAGTCGTTCTTAAAAAGTCTGGTTCCCAAAGCCAACAGCGTGAAATCAGTAGCTCCTGGGAACTGTTAGAGATGCAGATTCTCAGGCCCCACCTCAGAGTGGCCAAGTCAGAAGCTTGGGATGGGGGTGGAGGGTGGGAGGCTGCCACCCGACGATCTGGTTTTAACAGGTTCTCCATGTGACTAACACTTGAGAACCCAGGTCTTGGATGCAGGGTCTGGCTAGGTCTATCTGATGACCTCTGTGCCCCCAGCCCTGGAACCATGCCTGGAGCAGAGTAAGCAGGAAATGTTTGTGGAAGGAGTTCATCTGTCTCCTCTTTGTTCACAAGGTCCTCACCCCTTGCCTTGAACATTGAGGCACTGGGCTCACAGCAGCTGTCGAGGAAGGGAGTGAGGGCCACTCAGAGGGCCACTCAGAGGTCCAGAGGGAGACTTTTGTGCTCTGTGCTGCAGACGTTACCAAATTTAGCATCCCAGCTCACCCATCCCTCCTTCCTGTGGCCTCCGGAGCAGAAAGGGAAATTTCCAGCTGCTACTAGATGCTCAGTTGTTTCCATTTGACCCTTCGGTTCCTGCTAGTGAGCCCAAGGGAGAGGGTGAGGAGAAGCTGGCATGCCTCACTCACAGACCCAACTGCAAGAGGAGAGCCCAGTTGCGGGGAGGAGCCAGGCTGGGGCACTGGTGCCCAGAGGCGGCTGGAAAGACGGGTCCTTGCTGCTCACAGACAGGCCCCTTGTTCCTATGCCAAGTATCACTCTTGGCCCAAGAGATTCCCAGAACAAGAGGGACTTTCTTGGGGCTGTCAGCCTTGCTATTTTTACACTCGGACTTGCAGGCCCTGCTTCTGGGACAGAACTGCACACAGTGAAGTGGGCCACTTGGAAAGGACAGCTGTACCTTTCCATACCTACCAATGAACCTCTTCTCCTTGAAGGCACCTTCAGTAAGAGGCAGGGATGCAGTGGTGACAGGACAGAAGACCATAAAGCTTCTTAGGTGCGAGATCCTGTGGGAAAGGGCGGAGGGAGGTGGGATCTCAGCCTCCGCTGTGTATCTGGGGGTGGAATTCGAAGCTCAGGAGAGGCTGCAGATCCATAGACCAGCTGAGGTGGCCTGAGTTTACCGGATGCAGATTTAATGAAGGAATAAAGGAGGGAGGCCCCTATGCAAAGCCTACAATGGCAGTGTCCTGGCGTTGATGTACCCAGGCTCCAGGGTGGATCTTGGTGTGCTCAGTTACCAGCTCTGTAACCCCGGTCAGGTCAGCAGGCCTCAGACTCAAAGCCATTGTGTTCTTTCTTTCGTTCCCATCCCCATTTACTCACTTTCTGAATTCCCCCAAGCTGACTATAACTAATCTTACTCAGGTCTCTGCAAAAATAGCATCCGTTTCTACATTGGGACCTAGTTTACCCCTTGACCTTAAACCAAACTGCTGTCCTCTCTGGCCTTAGATACGGGTAACGGTAGTGTATCCTTCATAAGGCCGCAGGGGACACTCCATGAACTCCTGCAGTGAAGGAGCTGGGTAAGTCAGCCCACAGTCATTGTC
Organism: Nanger dama; assembly: GCA_917880005.1. Classification (NCBI taxonomy): domain Eukaryota; kingdom Metazoa; phylum Chordata; class Mammalia; order Artiodactyla; family Bovidae; genus Nanger; species Nanger dama. Next base: position 46,337,729 of record CAKJTW010000001.1, read on the forward strand.
AGCATGCCTGCTACTTTTACTCTTATTAACGGTGCTATCATTACCAGCCCCGGAGAACCTCATGGCAGCATTAAGAAAACTTGGGTTTAAGCCTCAAAGCCTGGCTTCCTGTCTTGGCTGCATCGTCCTTGCCTTCTGGTGGGATTGACATGAGCATTAACTGATCCCCTGTTTTTTTCAAGGAAAATCACACATACAAGACCAATATTTAAAACAAAAATGGTGCTGCTATGGTCAAAAGGGGCTTCCCAGGAGGTGGTGCTAGTGGTAAAGAACCTGCCTGCCAGTGCAGGAGACATAGAGATGCAGGTTCAGTTCTTGGGTCGGGAAGATCCCCTGGAGAAGGAAATGGCAACCCACTCCAGTTTCTTGCCTGGAAAATCCCATGGACAGAGGAGCCTGGTGGGCTACAGTCCGTGGGGTCACAAAGAGTTGGGCACGACTGAAGCGACTTAGTGTGCACAGCCAAAAGACTCTGGACAGGCCTAGAGTTCCACCTGCCATCAACACTGTCCTTCCTCCTAATTTAATAACATTTGGAAACCACCGACGTATTGAATAAGGTCCAGGGTACTTATTTAAATGTACACGTAGTTTTATATAGGAGAACTAAGCAAATTGGGGCTTTGAAGATTAAACAAAATGAAGTGTAATAGCACTGAGGCGCCTCAGAAGGCACTTTTCTTACTATTCCTTTGGAACCCATCAAAAAGGAAAGAGATCTGCCTGGTGGCTCAGATGGTAAAGCGTCTGCCTGCAATGTGGGAGACCCGGGTTCAGTCCCTGGGTTGGGAAGATCTCCTGGGGAAGGAAATGGCAACTCACTGCAGTACTCTTGCCTGGAAAATCCCATGGATGGAGGAGCCTGGTAGGCTACAGTCTGTGGGATCACGAAGAGTCTGACATGACTGAGCGACTTCACTTTCACTTTCACTTTAATGAAAAAGAAACAGAATCTCAACTCCACCCCAGAATTCTTCCCAGTTTATCATCTTTTTTTTTTTTTTTGTCCACAAGAACATTCATATACTCCATCAAAGGAAGTAGACGTTGCTCTTAACCAGAAGCTAGTTTTCTGGAGTATTCTGTGAAGTTGCTCAGTTTTATGAAATTGCACAGAAATGATTTCTTCAGAATTCCTCTTTTGCCAAGTGCCAAGTTCAGTTCCCATCATTCGGGACTTCATTCATTTATTTCTCTCTCCTTCTCTCTTTGTTTTTCTTTCCTATCTTCCTTCTGTCTACCCCATCTGTCTATCCATCCTTCTGCCATCTCTCCACCATTCATCCGGCTCATTGTTATTGAACACCTGCCATGCTAGGTTTGGGGAATAGGATGGTGAACATGACGGGGATGATGTCTGCCTGCCTTCACGGGACTTACATTCCTTACAACCACTATAGGGTAATGTGGAAGGGATTCTATAAATGGTTCTGAGCTGCTAACTGCGAATTGTGTTGTAAATGTTTCTACCTCACTTCTTCCATCATCATCTCATCATCAATTTTTAGCAATTAAATAACCCCCTTTTAATATTTATTCACCGGATGCGAAGAGCTGACTCATTTGAAAAGACCTTGATGCTGGGAAAGATTGGGGGCAGGAGGAGAAGGGGATGATAGAGGATGAGATGGCTGGATGGCATCACCGACTCAATAGACCTGAGTTTGAGTGAACTCCGGGAGTTGGTGATGGACAGGGAGGCCTGGCGTGCTGTGGTTCATGGGGTCGCAAAGAGTCGGACATGACTGAGCGACTGAACCGATCTGAATTTTTATTCCAACAAAATGTCAGCAGAAACTCAGCATTTAAACCAAATATAAGTGACTGGGACTGATTGAAGACAGAACAGCCCAATTCCTGCCCTGTAGCCCCAGGCCCCTCTCCATCACCCCAGACAGTGAAACTCGAAGGCTGCTGACCGTGGTCTCTCCCCCTGGTCTGACATGATATCCCGTCTGTAGAGACAGCTAGAACATGTGTAACTTCAGGCCCTCGGACCTTAAAAACCACAGAAATGCTTACTAGCATCCTCCTCTTGTTGCTTCATTAGTTTCCATATTGAGCCTGTTGTCTGTGATCTGCTAGAATTCAACAAGGGGACACCCTCGGTAGGGTTTTCTCCAACGGAATCCCAAGACCTGAGTATTTTTTCCCATCCTAGCTGAAATATTGACGATAAAACAACAGCAGAAACAACCCTCACATCCCACCCCCAAACAAGGAGACAAGACAGAGGAGTGTATGCACATATTTGTTTCGAGTTGTTTGTGAAAGATTTGGGTAACTTGAAATTATTTAATCATGCTTAATTTCCTGTAGGGGAGGGGAAGTTTCCATCATAATTTGAGACAAGCGGCAGTTTTGCCTCTGACAGATTTAAATGAGAAAAGCAAATGCTGGGATGCCAAACACCCTCATGAATGCACATCTGTGCCATCGTCTTAATCAACTTCTTTGTCTGGCTTCTTTTTTTTCATCTTGCGACGGTAGCAGTCTCAGTGACATGATGTGGTGACATTTGCATAGGGCAAGGCCAGCCTAGTTTCTTTGAATTGCTGTACTGGCTCCAGCCCCATGAATGACCATGTAAGAAAGGGCCTCTCCTTAGAGTAAAGTGATCCCCAAATGTAGAGTGCAAATTGATTATGTTTTCCTACCTATGTATGTTCATCCAGGTGCTTGCAATTTCTCCATCATGCCTCTCGCTCTATGGATTTCTTACTCTGCTTCCTCTTCTCTCCTCTCCTCTCTAGTATTTTAGCCCATTTTATAAGAAAGCCCAAAATGAGATATTTAAAAGCAAATAATTATCCAGTAAACTAATAAAATATTGATATGGTCCAGAGATGGCAGAAATTGCCCAGTAGATGTATTTTATTTGTCCCACCCCACCCCCCCACACACATATATACACCCAGTGCGTAAAGAATTATTATTTGAATTTAAAGGCCTTTGGACTTTGTACATGCTTACTGGTTTGCCTCATAGCTCAGTTGGTAAAGAATCCACCCGCAATGCAGGAGACCCCAGTTCGATTCCTGGGTTGGGAAGATCCACTGGAGAAGGACTAGGCTACCCACTCCAGTATTCTTGGGCTTCTCTTGTGGCTCAGCTGGTAAAGACTGCAATGTGGGAGACCTGGGTTCAACCCCTGGGTTGGGAAGATCACCTGGAGAAGGGAAAAGGCTACCCACTCCAGTATTCTGGCCTGGAAAATTCCATGGACTGTATAGTCCATGGGATTGCAAAGAGTTGGACACAGCTGAGCAACTTTCACTTTCACCGGTTTGCCACAGTCCCCACCATTCTCTGTTGTGTTCCACACTATGCTCATTCCTGTATTTACATTACTGTTCTGTTTTTAGAGTTCCTTTTTAAATTCTGAGGCTTTATCAATCTGTCTTCTTTGGGGATCTTCTGTGTGCAGTTTGGAATTCCAGAGTGTGACAAAAGACATGGCTGCTTTTAGATGTTTACCATCAAATGGGAGGAGTTGTTAAAATAAAGATAACAAGTGCAGTACTCATAAATCCAGCAACTCCTCCAGAAAGCAAAGAAAATTAGAATTGTCCTCATTGCTGGGTGTGTGATCCCAAACAGTAACTCTTACTAATTTACAAAGGGGTTCAGTAGATTTTGTGTGTAATCTTGCAAATTTTGTTTGAGTAGTTGATTCTGACTAATGGAGCTTTAGCCTGTTCATAGGATTGGAACCTATGAACATAGTCATTGGAACTATAAAATGATGATAATGGATCCTTTTTATCCATGTTATCAAGCGCCAACCTTCCAGTTCTTTCTTCCTTTCTGTATTCCCCCTCTTACCATACTTGGTGTCTGTAGGATGGCTTTAGTTCTTATTTGGGCTATGGACACATCTGCCTGCAGAGTTCTCCTGACTACTGGAACTAACACCAGAAGACTGTAGTTGTTTCTTCTTTTAATAAAACCCTCTCTCTCTTTTTTTTCTTCCATTTTCCAGCAGATATATGGAGTGACCACTCCTTTCAGACTGATCCAGATTTGCCACCTGGCTGGAAGAGAGTCAGCGACATCGCTGGGACCTATTACTGGCACATACCAACAGGGACGACTCAGTGGGAACGCCCTGTCTCCATCCCAGCAGATCTTCAGGGTTCTAGGAAAGGGTCCCTTAGTTCTGTAACGTCATCTCCCACCCCAGAGAACGAGGTAAAATGAAGTATCTTTTTCATGGCTTAGTTGAGTGGATGTAACTTGTGATTTCTCTTTAGACTCGTTGTTTCTGCCCCAACAGGTCATCAAGGTAAGCTTTCCGATTTTTGTGCATGTTGCATTTGAAACCCCTGAAATGCTTCCTCTTCGTGAATAGTGTTAATATCATCTTTCAGGGATCTTTTTATTTTTAATGGCTTTTGATAGCTTTAAATACCATTTCAGGTACAGAAAGTAAGAGAGGCTGATTAATGAGAAGTGGTTAAGATTCCCTAGGGCTCACTGAGGCAGTACTTTACTCTGTAGGTGCCACTTCACAGTGCTGGTTCCATAAAATATTTACACACGGAAGAACGTCTCTTGGCCTGACGTGTTATAATTACCATACATCTTATTAATATCCTTGGGCTCATTTGATTGCACAGAGAGAATGTCTGCAGGAATAACCCTTGAGAACCCTTAAATGCTTAATTTCTAATAAGAAATAAAAAAAAGAATCTGTTTATTTAGCAGAAGTGACATTATTTTAGAAATAATTAGCAGCATAAATTTATTCTATCCCTGAGGAAGAAATCTGATGTTTAAACAAAGAATTGAGGCATTAAAAAAAAATTCCATCACGATAGTTGTTAATACAAAAACTCCTGCAGTGAACCTTTGTGAATCCCGATAACAAAATATTCAAGAGAATTACAGTGAGAAAAGGTCCCAGTTAAGTAATGGCTTTTTTTTTTTTTTTGAGAAAAGAGGTTTGATTCCTGACACACAGGCACTTCTGTCTTTTCTCTGACCACAGTCTTTTGTTCTTTAAACAACTTATTTTCTTTTACTTTGAGGACATGGAAGGAATTTGAGCTGCATCTCTTACCCCAAAGCCTCTCTACATATTTGATGCTATTATTACCCTTCCTGTCTTTAAAAGTAAACAACATCTTCCATTATTTACTTGCTTTTCTCTAAGAGGCAGGAAGACCTACATTCCAACCACATTCTTGCTGTTACTGGGCTTCAACATCTCACTCACTCCACCTGGGCCTCAAACTCTCCATCTTTCAAGTAACAGTTAGAGCAAGCTATAACCCTCTGTTGATAGACCGGGGCTTCAGTTTATTGGTGCAGGGCCCTGATGATCAGACACCCGCTTCAGTTCCACTGAACCACTTAGGATTTCATTGCTTATCACTGGGCAATTTTGGTAATTTTTTTTATTAGCATAATATTCCTACTCCCAGAGCAAATCCCATTCGGTCTTTTACTCACCTTGTGTGAGGTGTGCTGGGAGGTGGAGATGAACCAACTCAGCCTCCCAGGAAGTGGAGTCCTCCTCCATGCCAGCCCAGGTGTCTCTTGGCATTTCTCCCTGGACCTCAGTGTGGCTCCCAGGAGCCGAGTGGACCAGGACACCCCTGGGCCCTCAGTGAGATGCAGAGGTCCTCTCTCATCTTCACCTGCACTGCTTGGCATCTCTGTTAGAGTCTCTCCAGCCCAGGACTTCACTCTCCTATTGCATTCCTTTACCATCCTCACCTCCAGGAAGAGCCCTGCAATCTGAGAATGCCAGGGTGCCAAGAAGGCATCTGGCACCAGTGTCCATCCATCACAGACCGGGAAGCCGAGGCACAGAGAGGCCAGTGACCAGCAGCCACACTGGGTCTAGAACTCAGGGTTCCCAAATCATCCTGAATTGCAGGCCAGAGTTCTCCTCACTTGGCTTCCCTGGTTCTGAGATTTTAGCCCACCTGCTTTCTCTTTGTCCAGATGTGAGATGATCAGACTGACTTTGAGATACTGCTTTCTGTTCAGTGAGCCCCTCTCATCTCCCATATATGGAAGAAATGAAGTTTGTCTTGAAGCCTGCATCCTGAGGCTGAGGCATGGGTGGGGGTGAGGTCCAAGGTGAGCATCTCGGGGTTTAAGTGCCTCAGATTTTCTACCTCTTTGATTAACATGGAAGACTTTTGTTTTCATATTTTCTGCGTAGAAGAACGCAGCACAGGTGGGCTGCTGACCCTGGGGAAGATGATCAGGTGGCAGAGTCCACATTCGCATCCCTGAGTCTCCTGACATCCACTGTCACCTGCTCTGCCCCCATCCTTGCCTGCTTCCCTCCCTTCCCCGTCACTGCCCAGCCCCCTTCCCAGCTCAAACTGTGTCCCAAGGCCTGCCTGCCTGCCCACCCAGTTCCTCTCCTGGAATTCAGTATTTCCATCACATCTCCATTGCTCAGCCTCCCGGCAGCAACTCATGACTTATTGTAGCTTTCAAGATATTTTCATAAATGTCACTTCATTTGTTCCCTTCAAGACTCTTCATGTGGCAGAAAAGACAGCTGTTCTGTTTCCCACTTAAGAGGTAACTAGGGCTCAGTGAGCTGAGTAACCAGGTCAGGGTGGGCAGATGCCCAGTTCTCAATTCCAGATCGCGTGATCTGCCCCAGCACTGGGTGAATTTCCACCTTGAAGCTGGTTCTATTCCACTCATCTGTTGCCATCATGTTGGATTAAGTCTTATCCCTCCAAGACACATTGTAACAAATGTGTAGCTGTTTGACATTTCAGAGACAGGCTCATACCCAGCACTTTAATAGACCAGTGGGATGGATGTTCTTCAGATCAACCTTTCGGTTGTTTGTGCCATACACATTTTCCCTGTGCATAAGGCCATCCACAGAGTCAAAAAACCAAGGAGATATAAAACGCAGTACACTGAAATCCTAGGGGCAAAGGGATAAGCAGGTAGAAGAGAGGAGAGGTTGGGGAAGACCCAGCCTTCCACATTCCCTGGTCCTGCAGGTGCTGACAAGGATATTAAAGCAGAGGCGCTAAGGGAGGTCGAGTATTTACAGCACCAGCTTCACGGCTTATCTCCTTACTCCTCATAAAACCCTATGCATCTGTACAGTAGTTGTCATTCCTTTTTATATTTGACAACCCACATGGAGAGGTAAAGGAGCTTACCCAGAATCACACACCTACTCCCTGGTGGAGTCAAGCCTAAGTGGAATTGTGCTGGCCCCTGCCCTCACCCCAAGCTTCACTCTGTTTATCAGGGGCTTTGGAGAGCCTTGGATGTCTTCATCTCACTCCAGGGGAAGGTGGTGACGTATGCAGAGCCTTCTAGAAAATGACTTCTTTTCATAACATTGTTTTGTTGTTCAGTTACTAAGTCGTGTCTGACTCTTTGCGACCCCATGAACTGCAGCATGCTAGGCATCCTTGTCCTTCACTATCTCCTGGAATTGGCTCAAACTCATGTTCACTGAGTTGATGATGCCACCCAACCATCTCATCCTCTGTCATCCGCTTCTGCTCCTGCATTATGTCTTTCCCAACATCAGGGTCTTTTCCAGTGAGTCGGTTCTTTACATCAGGTGGCCAGAGTATTAGAGCTTCACTTTCAGCATAAGTCCTTCCAGTGAATATTCAGGATCGATTTCCTTTAGGATTGACTGGTTTGATTGCCTTGCTATGTGAGGGACTCTCAAGAGCCTTCTCCAACACCACAGTTCAAAAGCATCAGTTCTTTGGTACTCAGCCGCAGGTACTAATAACAGTTGAGAAAAATGATTATTTCTTTAATGCCATTTCTTTGATCCCTAAATAGAATCTATTTTGATTAATTTGGAAACATGAGAGAAAGCAAAATGTTAAGGGCGAGAAGAAACTTGTAATATGTCGTGTTAGAAACGCATATTTTTATGCAGCTTTTTCCTGAGCTGGCTTTAAAAAAAAGTAAGTGCCAAATCTGTTGACTAAGCTTCACAAAAGTCTAGGACTGAAGGCTTCCTTACAGTTTGAAAATTGTACATTTCACATTCCAAAGTTCACCAGGAAAGTGTTAAGCGCAACGCATAGTGTTTTCCTCTGCAGACGCCAGCAGTATTTTTGCAAGTTTATAAACTGGACGGGAAGCACTTGCCGCTGAAATTTGGCCCAGAGACGGTCTCCCCTAATCCATCAGTTTGTTCCAAATTACTTAGATGTTGCGTCTTAGAAGAGGGAGCTCCACAAAACATTTTAATGAGTAACTGCTGGCCCATGAGCAAGTCTTACTTAGAATCTTCCCAGATGAAGGAGTTTCCCAGTTCCTTAAGAATAAGGGCAAGGAGGAAAAAGTGGCTCCAAAGCAAGGGGAGGTCTAGTTGGTTCTCAGGACTGTGATCTCTGTGATCACAGGTTACCCTGTTCTTGCTGCATCACTCCTGGAGTCTGGAAGGGGCCTGTGCAGCTAAGTCCCTAGGGGAACAATTTTCAAGCATTGCATTAGAACCTGAGGATTTTCACGTACATTGAGAAATAAGACGGCAAGATGAAGGGGCCGGTCTGTCATCGTTTTCCTGCACTTCTTGACCTGCTCATGGAGTCTTGAAATTTCAGAACTGGCAGGAACCTTCGAGAAAGGGACTAGTGAATGCTACAACAGTATTTCTGAGCCCACTGAACCAAGGATTGTGGCCAGGGTAACCCCTGGGGCTTGCAGAACATGCTGATTCCTTGTTCTTACCCTAGGTCTCTGAGCTAGACTCTCTAAGGGTGAGGCCTGAGAGTCTGCCTTTATCATATGCTTTTGCCCCGCCCCCAGAAGGAGGAGTGCTTCCCTGGTAGCTCAGATGGTAAAGAATCTGCCTGGAATGCAGGAGACCCAGGTTTGATCTCTGGGTTGGGAAGATCCCCTGGAGAAGGGAATGGTTCCATTATTCTTGTCTGGAGAATTCCATGGATAGAGGAACCTGGCAGGCTATAGTCCGTGGCGTTTCAGTTAGACACAACTGAACAACTTGCACTTTTCCAAGAAAGGGGAAAAAAAATCATATGCTTTCCAGGAAATTGTATGCTGAGGGATTACAAAAGCCAGTCTTTTTAGTGAATCTGGTCTGTTTTTATTTATGTGTCACTTCTGCTTAAATACTTTGGCCTCATCTTAGCATCTCCTGGGATTCATTGCTCTCATTTGCCTGCTTTCTGAGCCCTTTGATCTTCACTGCATTGTGTCTCTTTGTAGTATTCTTACTTGAGGCATGTTAGCCTCCTTTTGGAGGATTGGGACCTGCCCCCTTCGTCATGCATCCTCAGCACTTGGCACAGTGCCTGGTATGTGGCACCGTTCATTAAATATTTGCTGAATGAAGAAATAAACTGGCTTCATAGCAGGAGGGAGCTCTTCACTGACTTACTGTAGCCACAGAGCCGGCGCTAGAGCCTCAACTCTCCTGATTTTTCTCTAGTTTATAGTTTCTAAATTGTGCTGCTGCTCACACAGACTAATTTAATTCCACAGGCATTTGTCAATCTGTTTTCTAGTTAGATTTTTTAAAAACTTTTGTATTATGTTTGCATGACAAACCATAACTGTTCTTTTGATAGTGTTGCATCCAACAAAACATAGAAAGCAGTTTTAAAAGAAGGAAAAATAATCTCATGTACATGGATACAGTGCTCATTAACACTCTCTGGCCTATTCAGAATTCCAGATTCCAGGTGCTCTGCCATTTACGATCAAGGCCATGGCTCAGATCTTGACAGAAGAGGATTATGAAGCATAATTGATAATGCTCTGTAGTCCTTGGGCTCTCAAACATTTTATTCTTACAAATGCCTTTATTTATTTTCTCCACGGCAAGAGTAGAGGACAGTGCTGTTTCCTGGGCAGCTTCGGGCAGCCAGCCCCTGGGCCAAGGGCTCCCATTCTTGACCTCATGGTATCCACACTCCCGGTGGAAAGTCTCTTTAGCCCTGTCTGATATGCAGGGCACTGAGTTCACAGAGCAGGTGAGGGCAGAGCTTCCCAGACGGCTGTGTTGACTTCATAGCTTCCGAAGAGCAAGCAGTGCTGATGTGATCATGGCTTCGTCAAGACCACTGTGGGATGTTCATATGCTTCCCTGTCTGCCCAGCTGTCAGCAGGTTCAACCCTTCACTCTTGCTCTCCAGTTTGCATGTTGATACCACTTCATAGAGACTTTCATAGCACCTCCAGGGACTTTCTCATCCCCCTGGGCCCCATCCTCAGGAAAACTCTATTGACATTGTCAGAGGATCAACTCTTCAAGAAGGCAATGGCACCCCACTCCAGTACTCTTGCCTGGAAAATCCCATGGATGGAGGAGCCTGGTAGGCTGCAGTCCATGGGGTCGTGAAGAGTCGGACACAATGAGCGACTTCTCTTTCACTTTTCACTTTCATGCATTGGAGAAGGAAATGGCAACCCACTCCAGTGTTCTTGCCTGGAGAATCCCAGGGATGGGGGAGCCTGGTGGGCTGCCGTCTATGGGGTCGCACAGAGTTGGACACGACTGAAGTGACTTAGCAGCAAGGATCAACTCTTAGTTTTTTTCCAGCAGAAGGACAGTGCATCATTTTTGTTTGATTTGAGGAATTGCTTTCTAAGATCCCAGAAGAGAAATCTAGAAGAAGAAAACTCTGTGACTGTAGTTATACAGTCACATTCCCTTAAGGGGTCATGACGGGCACCATGCTGAAAGGTCATGAAGGGTCACAGCAGGTGCCATGCCCCAGGTGCTGGGTCAGTCCCCCAGAGCTAGGATTTGGGGGCTCCTCAGACCTGAGCATGATCACCATAATCAGGATAAGGGCTGCTGCAGCCTAGCCAGGGTCACGGCAAGCACCAGGAGAGTGTGTGCCCACAATCATACTGACACCAGCATCTCTGCTGTGCAAGGCTTTTTAGCTGCATTGCCTGAGAGATGATCAATTAGAGGTTGTTGCTGACAGACGATGGTCTCTGTTCTCCCTTTATCTCTGTCCTGTGTCTGTCTTTCCTAGGTTACTCCACCTGCTTTTTCCTCTTTTATTGTCTTTCTCTTTTCTTTCATCCCTCACTCCTATCACCCAAACTACAGACTTTCTGTAGAACCCAAGCATCTCTGTTGGTTTCTTTTTCTTTAAATTACTAGCTAAAATGTTGTATTCTCTCTTAATTAAAAAAATAGATGAATAGATGATATCATTCTTAAAATTAAGACAAGTTGTTTTTGTCTTTCATTGCCCTTGATTTTAAAAAAGAAAAATTACGATCACTTATGTGAAGGAGAACATTTCTCATCTTCAGTGTCAGTGAAAATTTTAAATTTAGGAGAGAAAAAAAGACTCTGGCTTCTTCATAGTAAATAACACTAGTTTCCGTTTTTCTTTGCTTGAGTTCTGTGGTAAACGGTTTATTTAGGAATACTTATTTTTAAGATTTTGCAAAATCACTATATATCACATTTAAATCTATAAAATGTGATTGTTGGAAGTTTGCCCGCTGACTCATGTCTCTGTAGCATGAGAGCTGAATTCACACAGTCTTAGAAGCATAAACAACTTTTACTTTACAGGGACTCCTGCATCCAAAGAGTAAATATATATATATATAAATTTAAACACACACGTACAGGGAAATGTTTGATTAAGTGCCAGAGCCTTTTCTGAATACTTGTTTTTAAAAATGCTCTTCTTTCACTTTATAATCCCAACACACTGTCTTTTGAGTATGATTTCTGATTTCAGATTACTTTTATCAGACACATGCCTTTTTTAAAAATTTCTTCACAAGAATGCAGTTAGGGAGAACACAAAACCCCACACCCATTTTAGGGGGTTCACAGTACTCTTGCCTGGAAAATCCCATGGATGGAGGAGCATGGTGGGCTGCAGTCCATGGGGTCACTAAGAGTCTGACATGACTGAGTGACTTCACTTTCACTTTTCACTTTCATGCATTGGAGAAGGAAATGACAACCCACTCCAGTGTTCTTGCCTGGAGAATCCCAGGGACGGGGGAGCCTGGTGGGCTGCCATCTGTGGGGTTGCACAGAGTCGGACACACCTGAAGTGACTTAGCAGCAGCAGTAGGTCCTCCCAACTGACAGGTTGAAGATTTTCCTGTAATATTTTCTCCTTAGTGAAAACCGAATACTTTTTGGAGGATGGAGTGAGGAAAGAGGTGAGGGGCTAGACAACTTTCCTGTTATGTGCTCGGTAAAAGAGATCATTTTAAAAATAAATAGACCCAGTGGTCTAAGTTTGAAAAACTGCAGGTCAGCTGCCTAATCCAGAAAAGAAAGCAACAGTGACGCCAGCTGTGCAGTGATGACAGATCCAGATTTGCAATGATTTTGCCCTCAGAGAGGCCTTCAGAGCCAAACAAATGCATTTGTCAACACCTGGGACATTTGAACTCAGCCACTTCTGTTCTGAGTGGCTTTGAAAATTGTATTCATTGTGTGCCGAAGCTATGGGTCAACACTACTGTCTCATTTTCAAAGAACTTTAGTTGAAAAGTTACTTAGTGGAAGAGTTCCTCCTATTGACTTATTCAGGAAAACAGATCTGCCTGACAGTCAGTGGAACAAGTTCATGAGAGTGTACCTGGTTGTCTTATTAGAATCATTTAATTCCCCAAACGTCACATAAAAAATATTTGAATATTCAGTTAATGGAATAGAAAGAAAAAAGATGGTCCCATGTTATCTGAGGTGAATAAAGGAAGGAGTCATTTAGATTCTAGGTCTATTATAAGACGTTTGCCGGCAAGGCAAGGCTTCACGCTTTGTCCTATAACTATGTTTAGGAAAGCATTTTGTGACTGAATATTAATTTGTGAAGAGGCTTGGGTGGCAAGCAAGTAGAGCTTTGTATGAATGAGGGGAATTTACATTAGATTGTCTAGACTCTTTTTATTAGATTAAATCTCAGCAAGATGAGGTCAGGCAGGGTGCCTTACCCTCCTTTATTATTGTTTTTTTCTTCAGTGGAGATAATTTGGCCCCTAGTTTTGTTATGCCTCTAGCTATGGAAACTCCCCAGTTTTCAACCAGCTCATTGACCAGCATATGAACTTAAGAAAACAGTTCTTTTGGTTAATAGGAGAGAAAAATTCTTATGAAATTAGGTATGCTAGCCTTTAATACTTCGATGCATATTGTGTGCTTTTAAGACCCTTTTAAGACCACATGTAAATAATAACTTCCCTGTCTGGTAATAACATTCAGCCATTTGTCTTGGTAAGTAATTAAAGCGCCCTCCTGCCCTCCTACCCTGGGCCTCTAGTAACGATGTGGATCTAGGGAGAGCAAGCTACGTGTTGCTGTTAGAGTAAATTTGTTCCCTAACCCATCCCGTGAATATCAATGCTAACAACAGTGTCTTGTGTGTGTGTGTTTTTCTTTTCTTTCTTTTTCTACCCTTTTATTATTTTTTTTTTTTTTAATCAATGTGCTTTTCCTATGTGAATAATTATATGTCTAGAAACAGCCATGGAGTGATTTTGCTGTTCTGAATGGGGGAAAGATTAATAGTGACATTTGGAAGGCAAGTATATTGTCAGATTTTAGCTCATTCAATATTTTGTCCTTTTGCATGGCTGTGGCTGCATCTTCTTTGTGAACATCATGCATTCTGCAGGGACGGACTGAGGGGCTTCTGGCTCAGGCGGTGGGGCTCACACATGTCGTTTTTTTGATGTCTCCCATTGTGAATGACTTCAGACTGGTCGCCCCAGGTTCCTGTTGTCTTGTAAGAACCAGCATTTGCAGTGAGCCAGTATCAGCAGCCCATGCATGCCTTTTTCTCTGCCTGAGCTCACGTACACTCTCTGCCTCGCGCTGGGAGGATTTCTCTCCCCTCTAATATCTGAGGCCGTGTACTGGGCCTTCTGCCTTCCTGCATTAACAGGGATCTCATTTCCTCTAGGATTTGCACGCAGCCACAGTCAACCCGGACCCCAGTTTAAAAGAGTTTGAAGGAGCCACCCTGCGCTATGCATCCTTGAAACTCAGGTAGGGCATTGGACTTACTGCCAGAAGGTGTGGCTTTGTGCAGCTGGAGATTGCAATAGAATCCTAAGTCCCATTTTCTGTTTTTCTTTCTAGAAATGCTCCACATGCTGATGATGATGATTCTTGTAGTATCAACAGTGACCCAGAAGCTAAGGTTTGTAAGAAATGTGCTTTCAGTGACCAGGTTATATTCTTGCATCAGAATAATGACTTGGGATAATGGCCCAGTTTTTATAAACTATTAACCCAGAGCCACTTAATAAGCAATTATCCCTGAGTCCTCTCTCCTTCCTAATCTCCCTAACACTTGAAGTAAATCCTTTCAGCCGAGTTAGGTTTGGGAGGGTTTCTGTAATCATCACAAGTCTGCTTGTATCTCACTTCATCAGTTCTTTGTGCAACACGATAACATTATTGTTTGAACAGGTGGGCTTCAGAAGCCTTTGAAGATAAGCCAGGCTCTACCCTGCAATGCAGTGAAAGGGGAGTTGAACAGGTGCTCGGGACCCCTCACGCCCATCTCCTCCAGGGCAGCTCATACACGTGCACAATGAAAGTTCCTTCCATCCCTGTGGTAAACACTGGCCTGTTTTTATGGTGGAAAGTGAGAGTGAACTTCTGCTCTGGATTTCTGGTGCTGGGTATGAGCTGTTATAGTTGTACATTGATCCCTGAGAATCAGGGCCCTGTGTTTCTCTGTGAAGCTGCTCACTTGATGTTCTTAAAGCTTTTATCCTTGCCTTTGTGTTCTCTAAGCAAAGTCCAGTGAGGCGATGGAGAGTGCACTGAGAGGCCTGGAGCCTTGTCTTATGGACAGTCCTGCCACCTCCCTACCTCTGCTTCTCAGCTCCCTGTTCCCCTTTCTTGGCACCTCGGGCTCTGCCCACCTCCCTATCCCTGCCCCTGCCCACCACTTGCTGTTGCCTTCAAGCCCGGTATGGGGCTGGGTGTGAGCCTGGGGAGGGTTGTGCTAGGCACACAGTCTCCATGGTGTCTTAGGAAGGAGCGAGTAGTGACCTGCCCAGCCCGGGCAGACAGCATAGCGGTGTGTTCAGTGGGTGACACAGTGGGGCCCCGCCCACTCCCAGTTCAGGTACCTCGCATCCCCTGACACAGGTGCTATAATAGACTCGAGGGCCATCCATCCATTTACTGTGAGCTAGGGTGGTGGGTCCATGGGAAAGGGGATTCCTGGCTCAGTTTCCCCACGCTTGGCCAGGGCGTGGTACATCATCCCAACAGCTGATGGTCTGTGGGGAT
Source organism: Nanger dama (assembly GCA_917880005.1). Lineage (NCBI taxonomy): Eukaryota > Metazoa > Chordata > Mammalia > Artiodactyla > Bovidae > Nanger > Nanger dama. Next base: position 46,352,964 of record CAKJTW010000001.1, read on the forward strand.
GAGCGGCCTGTGGTGGTCTGCACTCACCCTGTAAGTATCCCCATCCTTGAGAGAGCACAGCACTGAATACATGTAAAAACACCATTAGGACTCTAGAGAAAGAATGCAGAAGAAAGGAAAAAGCTTCATGTCAATACTTTTTATAGCTTTTTCCACTGCTTTTTAAACACATTTTCATTTGCATCTTATGTAGCAGGACCTAGATAGTCTTCTGAATCCCAAAGCAGATCTATGTCTATGCATAAAACAGCAAATAGGTTCCTGTAGCGGTAGTTAAGTGGGGAACACCAACCAGGTTCAAAACCTTAGCTCCTAGGGTGGAAGCTGCCATATTGCCATTGGTTCTGTAAGAATCCCAGGGCTTGAAGTTGAAATCTCCATTGCTCTTAATTTGCTGAGCTTCGTTCTAAGCACATACTGGTTGGATGATGGCTGCTCCAGAGCCAGCAGTGTTCTGAACAAGTTCTTGGTCTGCCGCCGACACCTGACCTTTAAAGATAAATTGTGTGGTGAGAAAGGGAAGGAACGCAGTAACACAGGAAGGCAGGCTGTGAATAATTTGCTTTTCTACCAGGTGTTTTACAAGGGCTGTCAGCAAAGGCTGGAGGAAGAAAGGTGAGCAGCAGCATTATATTGCTTTACCCGGAAGGGCTGGGCCAGTGATGTCTATAAAGCTGAGTGTGAAACTGACGAGAGTAGACCAGGAGGGTGACGCACAGAACGCAGATCAAATTAGTAACAGGAATAGGAGGCCTGGTTGAGCTGTTACCTAAGATGACACTTCTCTCTTTTTCCTCCCAGTTTATTGCTTGCTGAATTCTTGACCTTTCCCTGTTCTATTGCCAGCATGTCTATTCCAGCACCTATTAGGAATTTGTGTGAATAAGGAGGCTCAGCTTTCTCATAAGTAACTGAAGTTGTACTTAGTTCAAAACAAAAAGTGTGTGTATTGTATTATTTATTTTATATCCTTCTTTGTTCCATAAAATATCTGAGAAGACTTATAAGAACACTTAGAAGCCACAGAAAACATAATGGATAATCAGTGCACCTGTCTGTACTGGGACAGTGGGTGGAGTTAGGACAGATCAGACTGGGGAGAAGGAGAAAGTGTGGTTTTTCAGCATATAGGAGTTGGCACAGTTATGAACATTGACCTTTGGGTTCATCTTTGTGCTTCCTGGTGATTATTTACATTGAGGATTCTTACAGTAAATGGTATGAATTCCTGTAAGGGAATCTCAGAATCTTGTAAGAACTTCTGCAAACAATGCATGCTTCTAACTCCCCCACCCCTCCCCTAGGTCTGGGGACCTAGATTCTGAAGGTCCCCCTGCTATAGAAAGTCACTGGCACTCTTAGGGACCTCTGTGCCTGCACTGTGCATGAGGTAGAAGCATCTCAGGTCCTGATGGAATGTAATGGTTTTTCCAGGGCTCTATTATAAAATACTTGTAATAGTGAATATTTATTGAGTACTAACTTTTTGCCAGACATAATCCTAAAGACTTCATTACTGTTAACTCTCATCCTCACAAAAATTTAAGGGATTCAGTAGCCCAGCAGTACGTGAACTGTAAACTTCCAGATGTTCAAGCTGGTTTTAGAAAGGCAGAGGAACCAGAGATCAACTTGCCAACATCCACTGGATCATGGAAAAAGCAAGAGAGTTCCAGAAAAACATCTATTTCTTCTTTATTGACTATGCCAAAGCCTTTGACTGTGTGGATCATAATAAACTGTGGAAAATTCTGAGGGAGATGGGAATACCAGACCACCTGACCTGCCTCTTGAGAAACCTGTATGCAGGTAGGAAGCAACAGTTAGAACTGGACATGGAACAACAGACTGGTTCCAAATAGGAAAAGGAGTATGTCAAGGCTGTATATTGTCACCTTGCTTATTTAACTTCTATGCAGAGTACATCATGAGAAACACTGGACTGGAAGAAGCATAAACTGGAATCAAGATTGCCGGAAGAAATATCAATAACCTCAGATATGCAGATGACACCACCCTTATGGCAGAAAGTGAAGAGGAACTAAAAGCCTCTTGATGAAAGTGAAAGAGGAGAGTGAAAAAGTTGACTTAAAGCTCAACATTCAGAAAATGAAGATCATGGCATCCGGTCCCATCACTTCATGGGAAATAGATGGGGAAACAGAGGAAACAATGTCAGACTTTATTTTTGGGGGCTCCAAAATCACTGCAGGTGGTGATTGCAGCCATGAAATTAAAAGACACTTACTCCTTGGAAGAAAAGTTATGACCAACCTAGAGAGCATATTCAGAAGCAGAGACATTATTTTGCCAACAAGGTCCTTCTAGTCAAGGCTATGGTTTTTCCTGTGGTCCTGTATGGATGTGAGAGTTGGACTGTGAAGAAGGCTGAGCGCCGAAGAATTGATGTTTGAACTGTGGTGTTAGAGAAGACTCTTGAGAGTCCCTTGGACTGTAAGGAGATCCAATCAGTCAACTCTGAAGGAGATCAGCCCTAGGATTTCTTTGGAGGGAATGATGCTGAAGCTGAAACTCCAGTACTTCGGCTACTCATACGAAGAGTTGACTCATTGGAAAAGACCCTGATGGTGGGAGGGATTGGGGCAGGAGGAGAAGGGGACGACAGAGGATGAGATGGCTGGATGGCATCACGAACTCGATGGATGTGAGTCTGAGTGAACTCCGGGAGATGGTGATGGACAGGGAGGCCTGGTGTGCTGCGATTCATGGGGTCGCAAAGAGTCGGACACAACTGAGCGACTCAACTGAACTGAGTATCATTATTGCAGATAAGGAAACTGAAGCATAGGAAGTTAAGCAGCTAGTTAAATAGCAGAGTCAGGATTTGGCTCCAGAGCCCATGCTCACTAGATTGCCCCCAAAAAGTCTCAATTGGAGCTTCACTTAGGGGCCACAATCAATTAACGTGATGTACTCCAAATATATATATATGTATATTTGGAGTATGTATATAGATAGACACACACACACTCTTATGTACGCAGAGAGAGAGAAGGAGAGAGAAATTTGAATTTTGCTCATTGGAAGCAAAGGGCAAACCCATTTCAAGTAAACTGGTGGAGAATTATGACAGTGTGGACCAGCTTTCTGGACTGTCTTGAGTCAGAGGTGAAGTCTAGAAGTGAAATGGATGGGCCACAGGTTTTTCAGACTATCCCTCAGTGGTGTCATTTCAACCAGGCTTCTGATGAAAGTTGGGCCAAAACAGGAGAAAGGACGGGGTCAGGGTGGCCAGTGTTGGCTAGAGTGGGGCTCATCGAGTGGCTGGCAATTGGCAGAGCCACACACTTTGGATGCCCCACGCACATGGAGCCCCTTTAGGGAAATTGAGGAGTCTCACTGTGCTTCTCTGGACGCAGGGTTTCGCCACCCTGCGACGGAAGTGGGCCAGGGGAGACCCTGCAGGGAAGGCTCAGATAATCCTTCAGTGCTGTTTCCAACGACACTAAATGAAATTATTTTTTACAAATTGGGAATAAGCCCGTTGGTTTAGAACTGACATTGATGAGGCCACTTTGGAGAGGTTCCTCATCTCCATCACCCCTGGCCTGTCCCATCTGCCTCTTGGTTTCCTCCTTGCCTATTTATGCTGCTGGGGCACCTAAGGAGGCAGAGGTGGCAAGATGTAGGTTCCCAGATGTTCAAGCTTTCCATAGATCTAAAGATATCTAAAGGATATCTTTAGTTAACCCTTTCCATTCTTTTTAATTTGCCAACAATCCAGGAACTGAGTGCCCCATAAACAAGCAGAAGGTGTCCTTTCTTTAGGGAAAAAAAAATATTTCATATATGATGGAATTCTAAATACAGTCCCTGGAGAATAAATATATTGACAGTCCCTGGAGAATAAATAGATTGTTAGAGAAAGTGTCTTCCTTACTCCTCAATGAAACCTAGTTGCTGGAAAAATAAAAGTTGTTTTTAGACCATCAGGATGCAAATATTTCAAAATTCCCTCTAGCCACTCTGAGTCTAAACATCCTGATAATCAGTTGCTCAGTGAAAATCTAAGTCCCAGCATAAATGATCTCTTCTCCCCACAGCACCCCCCGCCTTCCCACAAGAGCAAAGTATTTTTATAACTCTGACAGTGTTTTATGAGCCGACCTACTTTTTATACAGTGAATGTGTTTTTTAGTTGATTGCCGTGTATGCATAAGTTTGTATATAATTCTGAGCTCTTTAACTTTTTCTTTTAAGATAATTATTTATTTATACAAAAGTCACCAAGACTGAGTTCCCATATTACCTTCCACCTATCTTCGCATAATAACATCTTCATAATCATGGACAGTTATCCAAAGTAAGAAAATAATATTGAGACCATGTTACTAACTAAAATGGGCTTTGTTCATTCCCATTTTCCAGTGTTTCCCACCGATAGCCTTTTTTTTGTTCTAAGATCTAATCCAGGATACTACATTGCATGTACTGAGCTCTTAAAAATTATTTTACCTGTTCCTTTCCACAGTTCAGATTTATTATTTTTAATTCTATTAATAATATTCTATTTAAATAATTGCACCATAATCTGTCTAGATACCCAGTAGTCATACAATTTCCAGTACTACAGAGTAGAGCTACAACTTCATAAAAATAGGGGGCTTTTTTTCCCTTTAAATCATTGCTTTGGTACAGATTGCTGACACCAGTATTACCAGGTCAAAGGCTATCGGCTTATGGCTTCTGTCACTTATTGCAAAATTGTTTTTCAGAAAGGCTGCAGCAGCATGTAATTCCATCTGTAATACCCCAGAAGACACCTTTGTCCACTGCCCACTGTTCTCTAGGCTTTGCCATTTTTATTTATTCACATTATTAGTTATATTGCATGTGAGCTACTACCTCCTACTTTAAATTTCCTCCTCTTAAGTTATCAACTAGGACATTTGTTTTGTCAGTTACAAAACCCTGCGTTTATTATGGAACTCCATGTTTCTGTCCTTTCTTGGCTGTTTTTTCCTCTTGCTTTTCTATCCATTTTTTAAATAAAAACTTTGGTTTGGGATAATTTGAGATGTGCAGAAAAGTAGCAAAGATAGTACAGAGAGTTCCTGTATTCCCATCACCCAGCTTCCCTTTCTTTTACATAACCATAGTGCCCTTGTCAAAGCTGAATAGTGGTACAAAGCTATTAACTAAATCTATTCTGATTTTACCAGTCCTTCTTTTAAGTCTTTCTTTGGTTTCAGGACAGCACAGGGTATTTAATCTCTGCATTTTTAAATTCAAAACTTTGTTTGTAATCTAATTATTTTTCTTTGTTTTGTGTCACTTTTCCATGTGAAAATGCTGTTCTTTGCATTTTATACTGGAGCATAATTGATTAACAGTGTTGTGTTAGTTTCACGTATACAGCAAAGTGACTCAAGTTATACATGTACATGTATCTATTCTTTTTCAGATTCTTTATGTGAAAATGTTTTTTAAATGTATATCCAAACATTTTGTAGATAATCGCCTTTTGTGCCTCGTTTGTCAAGAAGGCAGTTTCTTGTCATGTTTGGGTGGCCAGGTGCACTTATAAATTTCCATAATTCTGCATCTGCCCCTGTGCTCATCCTACTTTCATACCTTAAAATCCTAATTTAGCCCTTTAAAACTTTCCTTTACTCCTGGCATATGACTTATTGCTTGACTAGAATGAGTAACACTAAGATACATCCAGTTATAATTAATCTGTTGAAAACTGAATGCTTTGAAAAATACGTACTAATTCCTTAGAATTTCTTCCCTTTGTGTCACTGTGCTGGACTTCTGTAAAGGAAGTGTTCTGCCATCGTGTGGACAGTATTGAAAATTACATCCATAGAGAAACTGGCATTTCATCTGGACTGAATTGCTTGTAGCTTGTTGTTCAGTCGCTCAGTGGAGTCTGACTCTTTGCAACCCCATGAACTGCAGCATGCCAAGTTTCCCTGTCCTTCACCATCTCCTGGAGCTTGCTCAAATTCATGTCCATTGAGTCAGTGATGCTTATAGCTAGAAATGACATTAAAGGTGATATGATGGGCCTCTTTTACAGATGAAAAGGTAAGCTCCAGAAATTTTGAGTACAGAATTTTACTAGGGTCACACAATCAGTGGTGGAGATGTATTCGAAGGTCGTCTCCTAGGCCTCTGATCACCCCATCCTACTGTCTTCTCTCAGTGTATAACAAATCATTTTCAGGATGTTTGTGAGGAGAAGTAATTAGATCCGCATTTAGAACACTGCTCTTTGGCATCCACGACAAAGAAACTGGGTAAGGACGGTGGTATTGTCCCAAGCATTAAATTATCTGGGTTTCAGCTTCCTTGGCTGTAAAATAAATGTGTTATTAAGTCACTTCTGGTTCTGAGGAATGAAGTCTGGTTCTGAGATCTGAAGTGGAATGAGCAGTCCTGATCTCTGGCATCTGGAGATGAAATAGTTCCGTCTGCTCTGTCTCCAAGTCCAGAGGGAGGGCTGGCTTGGAGGGCTGGAGGCAGGGCTGGCCCCCTTTTCTGACCTCACTCTCCTCCTGTGCCCTGCACTATGTTGGACCCTAACATGCAGTTTTCCTGCAAATGCAAGGCACCATGGTTATTTCCCCGCATATTACAGATGAGAAATCGGTGCTTCAAACAGGTTAAATAATTCTCTTTATTACAGCCAGTAACCTGTGGAACTGGGACTCTGGGTTTGTTGCATTTGACTCCACGAAGCCTGAGTTGGTGTCTACCCACTCCCAGTGACCATTTCCGTCAGCTTTATGGTCACTGGCTGTGTGATATTTGGAATGGAGGTAGCAGGAATATTGGAGGTAAGGCAGGGTAGGGGGACCAGAGGGTCACTGCTTCAGGACAGACCCCTCCCTTCCTTTCCACGGTCCCCCACATTCACGTGGTCCAGTCCTTTTCAATGCTTTCAAACTTTCCTGCCCACGTTGGCAAATTCAATTTCAGCTGTCCTGGGGCCAGACTGCAAGGTACTGCGATTCTGCTAAGCTCTAGCGTGCTGCTGATGCTGCTGGTCTGTACACAACATGCTGTCAAGTAGCAACAGTGAAAAATTTGAAATCTGGTCAACAAGGCTTTGTGTTCATGCATCCTCTACAGTCTTTGTATCTGGGACCTCCCAGTTCAGTCATGGCCACTTGCAGCCAGTTCTCAGTGTATCAAGGGTGTTTTTCCCAGGCACTGCTTTTGGTGAAAGCTTTGCTTGTCTCCTTCCTCTTTTGTTATACCCTGGCCCAGATAGAGACAAAGGGGGAAGAGATGATACAGATCAGTAGGTCTGGTAGAGATACTTTCAGAAATGAACAGTGAATGAACTTGAGATTCCAGTATTTGTATGTGAGCTTTATTTATCTGTGTCCTCCCTTGGTTCCTATTAGAATAGATTTTCCTGAAGTAATTCTATTAGTGGCTACTGACTAGATTAGCACAAATAGATAAACAGGAAGGGTAGGGAGTATCTTTTCTCATTCAGGTTTATTTCTGGTCTTTGTAGCAAATTCGTTATCATTACTTAACATTTATATGGGATTTTTGTCTGCATATAGTTCTTAGAATTGATTTTTGTTCACATGGCACCAGTATTTTCTTTCAGAAATCCTCATCTATGTGAGAAGCTTGGGTTTGATTTCTGTTGTTGACTCATTGAGTCAAAAACATTTATTGAATCCTGAATGTTAAAGGAGAAGTCATGTGTTATAGTGGCCAAGAGCATGGACTCAGGACCCCAGCTGTTTGGGTTCAAAGCCAGACTCTGCTGGTTACTTAGCTGGGTAACGTTGGGCAAGGTACTTAGCCTCTCTGTGCCTCAGTTTCCTCATCTGGAGAGTGGGAGTGATAATAGTGCCTACCCCACAAAGCTACGGCAAACATTAAGTGAACTGATACAAACGTAAGATAATATGTCAAGTGGTTAGAACTATCTCAGTCATACTTTCTGCATTAGCCCTTGTGACTCAGCTCTTGCAAGGAGGGGTGGCTGTGACCCCTGCCTTCAAGGGGCAGACAGCAAACAGGCAAATTCAGTGCTGAGCTCTGGTGCCATGAAAGGATGCTCTGCCAGGGACATCTCCCCTGGCTGGGAGTAAGGATGGCTTTTGAAGGAGATGAGGCCTAAACCAATGAGTGTACTGGGATTGCAATGGGATTTGATGATTCTCTTCCCAGATTTATTGATTTATTTGTGGCTGCGCTGGGTCTTTGTTGCTGCGTGAGGGCTCTCTTTAGTTGCAGCAAGCAGGGGCTACTCTAGTTGTCCGTGGGCTTCTCCTTGCAATGGCTTCTCCTTCTGTTGACACAGAGCATGGGCCTCAGCAGTTGTGGCATGCGAGCTCATGAGACCAGGGATCGAACCCATGACCCCAGCATTGGCAGGTGGATTTTCTTAACCACTGGACCACTAGGGAAATCCTCCAAAATTTAAATGTAAATGCAGAAGATTAAAAAATAATTTCATGTGTAATTTTGTGTTGATTTTCAGCAAACGCTTCTAGGAACAGGTCTGTTAAAATGAGACCATCTGTATTTGTCCAGTACTGCAGATAACAATTGTTTTCTGCTGTCTTTTCCTCTATACATGTGTAATAAACTACACCAAAACATGGTGGCTTAAGACAGCTATTTTGCTCATGAAACAAATTTGGTGGATTCAGAAATTTGGGAAGGGCTCAGTGGTGCAGTTCCTTTTTAACCCACGTGGGGGCATTTGGGAGCAGGGGAGGCTGGAGAAGCTTCCCAAGATGGCTTCTTCACTCAGGTGCCTGGTAGCTCAGTGTTCCTAGGCTGCTGTCTCTCTTCATGTGGCATCGCCATGGGCCTTGGAGTTCTCACAGAGTGGTGGTCTTTGGGTAGGCAGGTACACTTCTCATGTGGTATCTGGCTTCCAAGGAGTAGGACGCTGAAGCCACCAGGTGAGATGAGGCTGTTTCAGGAAACAGCCCCACATCACTGGCACCCTACTCAGCGGATCAGAGCACTCACAGCCCGACCCGGGAGTGGAAACACGGGCTCGCCTCTTCCGGGAGAATGTCAAGGTCACACTGTTAAGAGCAGGGAGCTTTAGCATTGACATCTTTGGGACATACAGTCTGTGACAGATGTCATTCTCACGTTTTAGTCATTCAGTGAAAATGCCCTCAGTGAAGGGCATGGCTGTCAACACAGTTGAGTCAAGAAACCGAGGCACAGAGTCAGTGATGAACATACCAGGTCTTGGCCAAACGAAACAGCTTTCAGGTTGACATTCACAAAGAGAAAACAAGGACCATCTCATGAAGCCTTAGGAGAGGTGGATGGAGCACAGAGAGGCCGAGGAGTATGTAGCTGGTCTGGGGAGAGCAAGACTCAAGCCAGGCTCCTGACTGTGGACAGCACGGTTTTCTGCTGAGTAGGGCGACGCTCACTGCCTCCTGGACACCGAGCCAGCGGCCTTCCGTACTCTTTTGTCTCCCAGCCCAGAGCACAGCGTTTGTGTTTCTGAGACTGTTTTCCCCCCGTTATTTGCCAGCATGACCACACATAATGCTGTGTTTCCAGCAGAACCGCGGCTCCTCTTCCCTTATTAACTTCTGGTCACTTCGCTTGCCTGAATGAGCAGTCGAGGAATTGGCAGCCGTGTGAACCCTGGGTTTTGAAAGGCCCTGTTGGAACAAACTGCATTGTCATCCCACTGTGGGCAGCTGCGCCTGCAGTGGGCGGGTGCCTGGAAGGCTAATTAAGGAGAGGCAGACTTCCTCCTTCTCCTGAAGGAAGGAGGCAAGTGAGGTGATGAGCGGCCCCCAGCAGCAGTGGCAGAGGTGGGCGCTCTGGCCCCATGAGATCTTGGTTGAGAATTCTGGGTTGTGGGTGGTCGCAGAGCTGAGCAGCCTCCAGCAGAAACAGCAACAGCAGCACTGCCTTTGTCCAGCGGGGCCTTCCAGGGAGAGCCAGCTGCTCAGGACCTAGGGGTCCTGAAGCCAGCATTCCAGGCAACACGTACTGGGCATTATCTTCTCAGGACTTAATGCTGGTGCCAGTATTGATGGAGTACTGCCGCCACCTCTTATTTATTTTCAGCTAATGAAACTGACAAAGAAACAATGGTTCCTCCTAGAGCACTATTAGAAAGATTCAGACACGGAGGCATTTTAACTAAGCCACACTGTTCTCTCACTCTTTTGCCTCCTATTTAAAAATCACATCAGAGTATGAAGCCATAGAATCAAAAACTGAGATCTTTCTCTGTTCAGGTTCTGGTGCTTTTAAGGAAATGGTTTTAATAGTCAGGCTTGTGTGTTTTCAGTCTATTAAATTGACACCAAGAGTGACAGTCCTCAAACTGTCTGCAACCAAGTAATCCATCCAGTCGTTCTGTATATGCTATGGTTAGTCAACAACTGTGGTGTGCAAGATGATATAATCAATCAGATCGAGGAGGGGAGCAAAAGAAAATAATAGCAGAGACAATGTTATTGAACTTAAAGAAGGGAGAGATAATTTGCAGCTATAAGTGGAATTTCAGTTGCTTTGTGTTGAAGGAGACATTTGAGATCAGTTCGCTAAGCATAATCCATAAATAGTTTAAATTAACAGTGTTAAGTGTCCGTCAGCAGATGGATGAAGATGTAGTATATCTTTGCAATGGAATATTATTCAGCTTGTCACTTGTGACAATGTGAGTGGACCTTAAGAGTGTTATACTAAGAGAAAGACATATACTGTATGATGTCTGTTACATGTGGAATCTAAAAAAGCTGAGCTCATAGAAACCGAGTAGCCCCTGGTGGTTGCCAGGGGCTGGAGAATAGGGAAATGGGAGATGTTTAAGGGTACATACTTGCAACTAGGAGGCAAATAAATCCTGGAGCTCCAATATAGTGTAGTGATTATAGTCAACAATACTGTATTGAAAATGTCAAAGTTGCTAAGAGACTAGGTCTTGGTTGTTCCCCCAGAAAAGAGAAATGATAAAAATACGATGTGATAGAGGGGTTAATGAACACTACGGTGGTGACCTTACTGAAATATATTAACGTATCAGCATGTTGTACCTTAAACTTACATAATGTTATATATCAATTACAGCTCAATTTTTGACTGTTTAAAATAATTCAATTTGACCTTAAGAAATCTTCAGACTGAAAATCACTTCAGTAAAACTGAACCAGCACATTCTTAACCCAGATCTCCAGCCAAACAATGCACACAGAGACCCCTGTGTGCACAGAGCAGAGAGGTGTCCCTTCAGGCTCCTTTACAGTTGCTCATTCTCTCAGCAGACCTGCTGCTCAAGAAGGGGACACGGGTCCCCACTACATGCCCCAGCTACATGCCCAGTGGTCGGTTTGATCAGCATACTACCCCTGTCTCTAATAAAGCTGAAACATTGGCCTGTTGTAAATGACACATGGACCCTAGAAGCCAGAATATATGATTTCTCAAAAGCCTTTCTGAGAGTTGTGATTTTATCAGAGCTGTGAGATCAAATGAGAGCGATAGCAACCTAGAGCTTATTTTATAGAAAATGTCAGTTTTCCCTCTTCACCTAATGCCACTTAGTAAATAAAATACCTTATAAAGAAGACATCTCTCCTGCTTCAGGTATTCTAATACATGTCTGCCACGTTTTGGTTGAGATGTGAAAACGATGAAACGAATGGATACCCAACATAGACCTTGATCGTTTGGCAATGGTAGAGGGTGGGTGGAGAAGGTAACTAACAGCTCTGGCTCCAGCCATGTGCTGGGCACACTGCTGGGCGCTTCACTTGCAGTAGGCCATCTGATTCTCGGAGCAACCCTGCAAAGGAGGGTGACATTGTTCCTCCCATCTTACGGATGAGCAAATTGAGATTCAGAGACCCCAAGTCACTTTCCTAAAATGACAGATCTGTTCTGTGGATGAATTTGAACCTGACTGAAGCCGACTCTAAAGCCTGTGTTCTGATAATACCAGTGATGATCGCTGATGTTCATTGAACATTTAGTGTGTATCAGTTCAGTTCAATCGCTCAGTCCTGTCCTCTTTATGACCCCACGGACTGCAGCACACCAGGCTTCTCTCAATCACCAACTCCCAGAGCTTGCTCAAATTCATGCTTAGTGTGTATGGGGTACACATATACCAAGGTGGTTTGGGGCTAAAGTCAGAAAAAGCTCGTTTCCTGTCTTTCAGGCTCATCTAGCACCTCTGTGAAAGGCAGTTGCAAACACCCACATCCTGCTTCCAGCGCCTGCTTCCCATAAGCCCTATGAGCTGTGTTCTCTTATTTCTCCTATATTTAGTTGAAACTGAGGCACAGAATCCTGCCCACAATTCCACAGCTGATAAATGGCAGAGCTGAGATGTGAACCCAGGCAGCCTGGCTTCAGAAACCAAGCTGGGCTGTACTTCCTGTCATGCAGGTGGGCCTTCCCATGACCTTGCAAGCATGCCATTGGAAGATTGAGAGGAAAACAATGATCTTTCGTGTGTGTGTGTGTGTGTGTGTGTGTGTGTGTGTGTGTTTTAGTGGATTGTTGAAGCAGCTGACTTGCAGTGAATGACCAAAGAGGAAAGAACAGCCAGAGCCTTTGTCCCTAATGTAGGGCCATGTTCTAAGGGGAAAGGGTATGAAATAGCAAGAACACCCGGGTTCTGGCCCCAGTACTATTGTGTGACTTTGTTAACCTCTCTGGACATCACTTATCTCATATGTAAAATGGGATGGTGCTAATGCCTAGTCTGGGAAACTCATAGTGTTACTATGAAGACCAAGTAAAATGTTATAGAAATGCTTTGATGTATATGACATGTGATTTTGGTCTTCTGAGAGTTTCTTTAGAAAATTCTGATGTAATGGTTCCCAGCAGACCAATCAGTCATGGTGAATTACTCGTTTTTGCTGCTGTGTAGGTCCCGTCAGCTAGAGGCAGTGTGGGGCTGAGCCCAGTCCCAAGCATGCCATCTTTAGGCTACCCTCCCTCTCTCTCTAATCTAGCTGGTTTGGGAATCATTTTAGCAATTTGCATATTATAGCGTGCCGTAATAGCAACCCACTCCAATATTCTTGCCTGGAAAATCCCATGGGTGGAGGAGCCTGGTAGGCTGCAGTCCATGGGGTCACTAAGAGTTGGACACGACTGAGTGACTTCACTTTAACTTTTCACTTTCATGCATTGGAGAAGGAAATGGCAACCCACTCCAGTGTTCTTGCCTGGAGAATCCCAGGGACAGGGGAGCCTGGTGGGCTGCCGTCTATGGGGTCGCCCAGAGTCAGACACGACTGAAGTGATTTAGCAGCAGCAGTAGTGTGTCATAGCTTAAGTGAAGCTGGATTACTTTTCGTTTCTTCAAACTTTAGAAAATAAAACAAATAATGTCTGGTAACACACTGGTTATTAATGAAAATGCAGACAGTACCAGCTTATACAAGTTATATGAGGGATTTTTAAATCTAATTTTCAGAAAGGAGATAGTGACTATAGGAATAAAGAATTTCCTTTGTGTCAATGAGGTTGAGTGTGTGGTGCCTCATTTAATAGACAAAACAAATCCTGAAACAGTTTTTTAACTGATCGTTGTGTGTGTATGTGTGTGATTTCTCACTTTACACAGAGCATATTACTCTCCCCTTCTTCTATATGTTGAGGCACATTTATGTAAATTCTGCATCAATTCTGAATCCCTCAGCAGTTCAGCCTGGATGGCAGTGACTTGAGTTCAATAATGAGAGTCTTCTCTTCGCAATGCCCAGGGAGACTCCAAGCCTGACGCTGGTCTCAGACCTCTGAGTTCTAGTTGAAAAGCTTTGGGTTTCAGCCACCAGGAGCTTTAGATTAGCTTTAAAACAAAGCAGAAACAAAAATTCCAAGGTTCTCTGTATTATTGACATCAGAGTTGCCCTCCTTTTACAGGAAACTCTAGATTGTTCCTTCCGTGGTTGCTACTTCTCCCCAGTGTTTGCAGTGATTTCAGAGATTACAAAGACTGCCAAAAGTGGGGGATTGCAGCAGAGTCTGGCCTGCTGCCGTTAACAGCACTAAAGCACTTATATTGTCCACAAGATAAGTGTTGATAAATAATGTAGCACCTATAAAACATTTTCCCCAAAATCTTTTTTAAACTTATTAAAAAGTTAACACATGGGGGCGGGGGGGCGGGGAAATTCACACAGGAAGCTCAGAAATTCACCATTGGCCCATAGTTTTTTTGACATCACATTTATGCGTAACTTCCGTGTTCCTCTGGAGTTCTCTGCAGACCTGTCTCTGTGAAAGGTTCAAGTCTGCCAAGATGAGCGCATGCCAGCGCTCACTTCTTACTGGGGGGTGGGGGTGTGCTAGGTGAAGCTGGTCCTCGTTCTCCCCACAGGGAGCTGTGTAGAGTTAAGGTAACATGATTTTGCTAGCACTGGGGCCCTCCACATTGTTAATAAGTGAAGAGATTCTCAAGACAGAAATAAACATTTTATTTTGAGTCCTCTTTTGTGTGCTTAAGTGGAACTACCTTCTTCTCCTTCAAGACGTAAAGACTCTTCCCAGAGCAATTTGAGAAGTGGGACAGTTGAGGGTCTCATGTATCGTTTGGGAATAAGTTTCAAAGAGTTTGCATTTTGCATGCAGAATCATAACTTAGATAGCACCTCTAAGCTGGTCATCTCTGTTGAAACAGGAACATCACTGGGGACAGTTAATTCAACATCCTGCTTTTTAAAACTTTACCCCCTGGGTGAAGAGCCCAAAGCCCCTTGGTAGAGTTTCCTTGTTTTATCCCTTTATGTTGAGAAGTTCATCTACCTCGTTACAACTCACTCAAATGCACTCCTTTTTATGGCTGAGTATGTATATATACGTTCCACAACGTCTTGATCCATTTATCTGTCAATAGGCGTCTAGGTTGCTTCCATAGCCTAGCTATTATAAATAGTGCTGCAGTGAACATTGGGGTACATGTATGTTTCTCAGTTACGGTTTTCTCAGGGTATGTGCCCAGTAGTGGGATTGTTGGGTCATACAGTAATGTTCCTTCTTTCTTTCTTTTGGCTGCACTGGGTCTTTGCTGCTGCCCTTGGGCCTTCTCCAGCTGTGGTGAACAGGGGCTACTCACTAGTTGCCGTGGGCAGTCTTCTCATTGTGGTGGCTTCTCTTGTTGCAGAGCTCAGGCTGTAGGGCACGTGGGCTCAGCAGCTGTGATGCACAGGCGTAGCTGCTCCATGGTGTGTGAGATCTTCCCGGATCAGGGACCAAACCCCTGTCCTTTGTGTTGGCAGGTGAATTCTTAACCACTTGACCACCTGGGAAGCTCCATATGGTAGTTCTATTCCTAATTTTTAAAGAAATCTCCGTACTATTCTCCGTAGTGGCTGTATCAATTTATATTCCCACCAGAAATGCAAGAGAGTTTCCTTTTCTCCACACGCTATTATACAGAGTGAAGTAAGTCAGAAAGAGAAAAACAAATATCGTGTATTAACACTTATACATGGGATCTAGAAAGATGGTACTGATAAAATATTTGTATGGCAGCAGTGGAGATGCAGAAATAAAGAACAGACTGTGGACACAGTGGGGAAAGGAGAAAAAAGCAAAAGTGAAAGTTGCTCAGTCTCGTCTGACTCTTTGCAACCCCATGAACTGTACCGTCCATGGAACTCTCCAGGCCAGAATAGTGGAGTGGGTAGCCATCCCCCTTCTCTGGGGGATCTTCCCAACCCAGGGATCAAACCCAGGTCTCCCACATTGCAGGCAGATTCTTTACTAGCTGAGCCACAGGGGGAGCCTGGGGGAAGGAGAGGGTAGGATGAATTGAGAGAGTAGCATCGAAACATATATGTTACCATATGTAAAACAGATAGCCAGTGGGAATTTGTTATATGATGCAGCTAGCTCAAATCAGGTGCTCTGTGACCTAGATGGGTGGAAGGGAGGTTCAAGAGGGAGGGGACATATGTATACCTATGGCTGATTCATGTTGATGCATGGCAGAAACAAACACAGTTGTCTTCCAATTAAAAATAAATTTATTTTTTAAAAAGCACAATCACAAAGTACAGAATTTTAAAAAAAAGTTCATTATTCCCTCTCTCCACATTCTTGTCAATCCAGAGCCCCTGCTCATTACTTGATGCCCTATGTAGAAGGAGGACTTCGGGTAGCATCTTCCCCAACACTTTTCCAGCTACTTCTCCACAGCCTTTCTCATTCTTCTCTGAAAAATTAATCCAGACTTCCTTTGCCTTTCTTTGTAATTTATATTGCTTTAGTTAGTTTTAGTGACTTTCTTTAGGAGACCCTGCATCTTCTCATTAGAAGCAAAATATGAATCAACAGATACTAAGTGCTGCTGGTGTGTGTGACACTTACCTAGGCATTGTGGGAGATGAGAAAAAGCACACACAAGGGGTCTCATCTCAGGTGGCTCCTGGGGGAGGTGGCAAGGGGGAGAATCAGAAGACCCCACTGCCTACCCATACCCACCACTCATGGACCGGGAGACCCTGGGTGAGTCACTATCCCTTGATAGGCCTCATCCGTCAAGCAAAAGGGACAAGCAGAGCTTTCAGTTTGGCTCTGAAAACAAGGCTCAGAGGCTGCTAGGGCATTAAGAGATGAGCTACTGTTTCTACAATGGAAACCCAGGGAAGAGGGAGGTGAGTTTGTTGATGAGTCTTCTCCTTGAACTTGGACCAGCAGTCTCTGGCCCAAATCACTGGCCCTCTACCCCAGGTCCATTCAGGGGGCACAGATGCAGCTGTCACACAGATGGCATAATGAGCTTTGGGCAACATCAGGTGCTGTGGAGACCTGGGGTCCCCAGACCCCATGCCTGGGTCCCCGGAATAATGCGAAGTTCTCTCCTCCCTCCTCCTCTCCTTTCCCCCAGGAACTCTCTGCTCCTATCTGTGAGTCTCTGTCATCTTTCTTACTACCATCTCAAAGCTTTGTGACAGCATCCAGTCTGCAGAGTCACTTCTCCTCTTAGAATTTTGAGGATCCATTGCCTTGCAGCATTCTCTGGGCCCTTCCATGGTTATTTTGTGTGATCACCAGGGTTAATCCTAGAGTAGTCTCCAGTTTCTGAAGTTACAGGGTTCCTTAAGGCTCCCTCTTCCCTTGTGTCCCCACACTCACAGGACACAATCTGCGTTACTTGAGACACTGGCATGTTACCTGCTTGTGAGGAGGGGCCACAAGAAGTCCTTTTGGTCTTCCGTCTTGGCTGTAGTCCTAGATACATCTGCTCCTCAGATACGTTGTCATCTCTGGGAGTAGGTTTTTAGCTTTTATTCTGGTCTTTGCTGGAAATTTGCTCCATTTTAATTTTTCAGCTCTGTGTACATACATTCCTACCCTATGAATTCAATAGAGCTAATTTTAAGCAAAGCCTTTAAAACAACTACTTAGAACTCTTTTTTCTTCTTGAATTGCTGTAAATGACTTGGAAAAGCATCTGCTCATACTCCCTTCATCTTTGCATCGCACTCTGGTACCAGTTGGTCAGGGACCGTCTCAGCAAATGGTGGTGACTAAGGAAGACTTTGATGAATGACCTTCCATGCCCATTACTCCCCCCACAAGGCAGAAACTCACTCTTGTTGGCAGCAGCTCTGCAGCACTCTCGGGACTCAAGTTTACTTATTTGTAAAATGAGGTGGCTGGGTTCCAGGTCCCCAGGGTCCTTATGCACTAGGTCTCTATGCTGTGGGTAAAGGCTCTTCCTGTGTGCATGCTGTGTAGACTTCTAGGAGTTGGCTTTGCCAGTGAGGATCTGGTAAATCTCCATTTAGGGTTGATCAACAGCTTTTCTTCTAACTGCGGTCTTTGTAGGTCTTCACACTCTGTGAGTTCACTGTGTTCATCTCAGACCCTTTGTAAAAAGTTGCAGATATTTTGTTTCTTGGTGAGCAGTGAAGTTAAAATCTTTCTTATAAGCCAACAATAAAAACTACAATCAGTCCCAATAATGATGATGAGTATAGCTTTTGCGTGCATGCTAAGTTGCTTCAGTTGTGTCTGACTCTTTGCATCCCCATGGACTGCAGCCTGCCAGGCTCCTCTGTCCAAGGGATCCTCCAGGCAAGTATACTGGAGTGAGTTGCCATGCGCTCCTCCAGGGGATCTTCTCAACCCAAGGATCAAACCTGCCTCTCCTGTGTCTCCTGCATTGCAGACAGATTCTCTACCACTGAGCAACCAGGGAAGCTGGAGTATCAGTTCAGTTCAGTCGCTCAGTCGTGTCCTGACTCTTTGCGACCCCATGAATCGCAGCACGCCAGGCCTCCCTGTCCATCACCAACTCCCGGAGTCCACTCAAACTCACATCCATCGAGTCAGTGATGCCATCCAGCCATCTCATCCTCTGTCGTCTCCTTCTCCTCCTGCCCTCAATCCCTCCCAGCATCAAAGTCTTTTCCAGTGAGTCAACTCTTCTCATGAGGTGGCCAAAGTACTGGAGTTTCAGCTTCAGCATCATTCCCTCCACAGAAATCACAGGGTTGATCTCCTTAGAATGGACTGGTTGGATCTCCTTGCAGTCCAGGGGACTTCCAAGAGTCTTCTCCAACACCACAGTTCAAAAGCATCAATTCTTCAGCTCTCAGCTTTCTTCACAGTCCAACTCTCACATCCATACATGACCACTGGAAAAACCATAGCCTTGACTAGATGGACCTTTGTTGGCAAAGTAATGTCTCTGCTTTTCAATATGTTATCTAGGTTGGTCATAACTTTTCTTCCAAGAAGTAAGCATCTTTTAATTTCATGGCTGCAGTCACCATCTGCAGTGATTTTGGAGCCCTCAAAAATAAAGTTTGACACTGTTTCCCCATCTATTTCCCATGAAGTAATGGGACCGGATGCCATGATCTTTGTTTTCTGAATGTTGAGCTTTAAGCCAACTTTTTCACTCTCCTCTTCCACTTTCATCAAAAGGCTTTTAGTTCCTCTTCACTCTCTGCCATAAGGATGGTGTCATCTGCATATCTGAGGTTGTTGATATTTCTCCCAGATGGAGTATATCTTTTACCAAACAGCAAATACTGTGCAAAGACTATATGATACGTATGAACTCATTTAACCCTCATAGTGATCATATTCTGTGCTTGGGCCAGAGAAGACTACAGAGCAAGCCTCTGCCTTCTTGTAATTTGTGTTAGAGCGTGGGGAGAGAGAGAAATAGAAAAGACTGCAGTGTCCCAGCCCTGTCTAGCCCCAGGTCTCCAACCTCAGCCTGGAGGGTGCAGCCTGTCTCCTGACCTCAGGTTCTCTGCACTTTCTGTTGGATCAGCAACCCTCTAGAGTTCACATAGTCATCTTGCTTTCCTTGCAAGATAAAATGGCCAACTTTACATGCAGAACTTGGGTATTCATTATGGTTTTACTCTAGGCTTACTCTGCAAATAAGGCTTCTCAACTCTGCAGCGGCAGAAATGAAATCAATAGTGTAAATCAACCATGTGGACCTTACGACTCGCCTCTCGATCTTTTCCAAGACTCTCACAGTGGAAAACTAAAATATCATTCATGTTTCTGGGGAAGAAGAATATCTTCCCAGGAGTGAGGACATCTGCCACTTCTCCGCAGAAATAGGAACGGCTCCTGCCAGCCTTGCTGCTGGGCTGGATGGGCGAGAGCTCTGCCTCAGGCTCTGAGAGTGCAGGCCGTGAGCCGATGTTTACTGCCACAGACTCAGCTTCTGTTGGCATTCGAGTGTCTCCAGCGGCAGAAGTTCCCTTTAACCCACTGTCCCACCAGGAGAAGTTCCTGTGGTACTGTCAGATCAAGGTTCTTGGAGATGTTTTTGTGGTGACTCTGAGGTCGCCGGGCCTTGGGCTGCAGCAGGCTGGGCCATCTGCGGGAGGCTATTACTGGGTGTTTGGCTGGTGGGATTTGAAGGTGCTCTAGCTGGAAGGATCAGGTATCAGGTTTAAGAAGTGCCCCCTTTCTTCCCATATCCCATCTCCCTTTGTAAGAAATCCATCTTTTCATAGCATATTAGAAATCATCTTCTGTGGAAGCTTTTGAATTTTTGAGCAGTTGAAGTATTGAGTTCTTGTCCAGTGTTGCTTGGCTGAGCGTGGGAATGGTCCAAGTCTTACTCTCCAAAGACTCAGCAGGCCTGCTCCATGTCCAGAGGGACCCATCTATAGAGCCCGTCCTTGTAGGATCTCGGTGGTCTTCAGCTCAGAGTCAGGATTGGGACAGAGGGCCCGCATGACAAGGAGGTGTCCAGATCCCACTGAAGCCTAGAGGGGACATGAGCACCACACGCTCCTCTGGACAGGACTCCCAGACCTGCTGGAAGCCCAGTGTGTCAATCAGGAACCACCTGGAAGCCCGGAGAGAAGGGCTGCAAACACAGCCAGGACTCAGGTTTTCCTCAGTCCACGTGTCCCAGAATCCTTGAATGTGGGCTGCTGTCTGCAGGGCTGTGTCAAGGCCCCACCGGGTAGTGAAGAGAGGACTCCTATTAGACCAATAAGGATGGATTGGACACTGGGCACAGATTAGCCTATGGAAGGATTGGCCCTCTGGTCTCAGAATGGAGGCACTTGGAGGCAAGTGATATCTGACCCTAGCTCACCTTACTGGCGAAATGGATATTTTTATATGACTTTTATGTCGGTGTTGGCGGTTTAGTTGCTAAGTCATGTCCAACTCTTGTGACCCTATGGACTGTAGCCTGCCAGACTCCTCTGGGATTTCCCAGGCAAGAATACTGGAGTGGGTTGCCCTTTCCTTCTCCAGGGGATCTTCCCAACCCAGGGAACACACCTGGGTCTCCTGCATTGCAGATGGATTCTTTACTGACTGAGCCACCAGGGAAGCCCTTCTGTCACCAGGCATGGCCTAGATCAGATTTGTTGAAAATTCAGAGATACTCATAATAATAGCTAACACATCGAAGACTTACCAAGTGCCATTCTAAGCACATTAGAGGTATCGCACCATTTATTGCTCCCGACATTCCTTAGGTCATAAGACTGTCCTGGTCTCCATTTTGCAGGTGAGAAAGCTGCGTCACTCAAGAATTAAGTGAGGAGCTGGAATTCAGACATTGGTGCTCAGGCTTCAGAGTCCAGGCTCTGTGCACTTGCCATAGTCCAGGCTCCACTTGCTCTGTGCTAGGCTCTCTGCCTATTCAAGGCGAATTCTCACCAGCATCTGTGGAGTTATCCCTCCAAAGAGGCAGACACTCAGATCAGTTAACTGGCCGAGGAGCAGCCAGAGAAGAGCGGGCCAGGCAGTTCCATTGCTCTCTTGCCACCGTACTCCAGTCTGTCTCCAGCCCAAGGGTCTTCATTTGACAAATGTTCAGTGAGCGTATAACACGTGTCAGGCCCGCTTTGGGGTGGTGGGCGTTCAGAGGTCCACAGAAGAGGCTTGTTCTTGGAGACCCTCCTATGGATGGAGTGCTCTGTTTCCAGAATGGCTAATGCTGACGATGGGGAGATCCAGCTGGTTTCCTCTTCTGTGAAGTCAAGACAACACAGCAGTCTGCCTTGAGAACTGAGCCTCAGATCGCATTGTGGCTGCTGCTTATTGACTATGTGGCCCGGGTTCTCCAGACTCGATTTCTCCCATGTGAAATAAAGAACTGCTGCTCTGTAGGATTGTGAACACGTGTTGTGCTGCCTGTCGTATGCTATGAAGCATTGCGAAAGTGATCTATAAATGTCAGGGCTGCCTTGCTTTCCCTGCCAAGCCCAGGCTCTTAATTTTAGATATTAATACAAAATACTCAGCACAGAGAAAGCACTGGCTAAATGGTGACTGCTAGAGAGACGATGACGACTGCATATAAATTTGTTGGATGCACTGTACATGCAGGTATGTTTAAATATGCACGTAAATCTAATTTGTTCTGTGACATGGTGGAAACACTGGGTCACATCTTCTGGTTGAACCCACCTCCACTCAACTTTTCCATTGATAAAAATAGGCCTCCAAATGCCAGGCTGGCTCCTGTGCAGGAATATGACTAATACAGTCTACTGTTTATGTATTATATCACAACCCAGAGGCCTGTGCCTTGCACTAGCTATCAGTCTCCAAGTATCCTAGCCATTAGGATGTTGAAGCAGGCTCCTCTGCTTGCTTCTCAGCCTGCAGTCAGCGGGTGGTCAGAACTGAGAGGATGAATCTTCTTGTGAGCCAGGCTGAGCAACGAATGAGACGTACACTTCTCTCTGTAAATGAGTAAATTGGCATTCTGGTGTTTGTTTTTAAACGTATTTAAATTCC
Source organism: Nanger dama (assembly GCA_917880005.1). Lineage (NCBI taxonomy): Eukaryota > Metazoa > Chordata > Mammalia > Artiodactyla > Bovidae > Nanger > Nanger dama. Next base: position 46,375,164 of record CAKJTW010000001.1, read on the forward strand.
TCATAATGTCATAACTCACCCTGTTCAGTAATAGAGTAGCGACCGTCACTGTGGACATCACCAGGAAATGCTGGCCTGTCTTCAACTGGAGGAACCTTTCATGTGAGAGAAGGAGCAGGACCCTGGCTGAGGGGCCCAGAGGCCTCAGGGCCACACTGGCTGACCCTTGGTCCCTCCCACAGGTTGTTGCTGAGTCTGATCTCCCTAGGACTTCCTAGAACACAGTGGCCTAGAGGGATGAGGGCACAGTCATCAGGCAGTTGATTTTTTAAAAATTATTTATTTATTTATTTTGCTTTACCTGGGTTTAGAGTCCTTACCCTCAGAGTTGGGTGTTGGGCCGGAGAAGTGTGATGGCGCCCCCTGGTGGATAATGTGAGCAAAAGCACCTAGGCCACCTCGGGACTTGTGGAGGGGGCCTCCCCTAGACCTCTGAGCCATCGGAAGCAGAGCCAGCTTGAAGCCATAAATCTAGGCCTGGGGGCGCTTGAAACCCTCATTCTCTGTTCATGCAGATTTTCCTTCTTCTCCACATGTTCCCACCCTTGAATTATCTGGGGCCTTTCAGAGTAGGACCAGGCCTGCTGACCTCTGGTATCAGCCTCCTCTGGCCGACCTAAGAACGAGGAGGAGAGGCTGTGCACAGGCGCACACCTGTTGGGTTGAGGGAGGGGTTGTAGGCCCTCTCTGAGGTCTCCAGGTGTAGAGTGAGGTTTGCCTGCCCCCTTCCTCTCCCCACTTTAGGAAAACCAACGTTGTTGCCACTCCTAGGAGACAGCGTGGTGTGATGACAGGAATTTGTTGGTACATAAACTGATGCTGAAGCTGAGACTCTAATACTTTGGCCAGCTGATGCGAAGAGTTGACTCATTTGAAAAGACCCTGATGCTGATTCCAGCTTGAGCTTCTTCAGCCCAGCATTCTCATGATGTACTCTGCATATAAGTTAAATAAGCAGGGTGACAGTATACAGCCTTGACGTATTCCTTTTCCTATCTGGAACCAGTCTGTTGTTCCATGTCCCATTCTAACTGTGGCTTCCTGACCTGTATATAGGTTTCTCAAGAGGCAGGTCAGGTGGTCTGGTATTCCCATCTCTTTCAGAATTTTCCACAGTTTGTTGTGATCCACACAGTCAAAGGCTTTGGCATAGTCAATAAAGCAGAAGTAGATGTTTTTCTGGAACTCTCTTGCTTTTCAATGATCCAGCGGATGTTGTCAGTTTGATCTCTGGTTCCTCTGCCTTTCTAAAACCAGCTTGAACATCTGGGAGTTCACAGTTCACGTATTGCTGAAGCCTGGCTTGGAGAATTTTGAGCATTACTTTACCAGCGTGTGACATGAGTACAATTGTGCAGTAGTTTGAGCATTCTTTGGCATTGCCTTTCTTTGGAATTGGAATGAAAACTGACCTTTTCCAGTGCTGTGGCCACTGCTGAGTTTTCCAAATTTGCTGGCATATTGAGTGCAGCACTTTCACAGCATCATCTTTCAGGATTTGAAATAGCTCCACTGGAATTCCATCACCTCCACTAGCTTTGTTTGTAGTGATGCTTTCTAAGGCCCACTTGACTTCACATTCCAGGATGTCTGGCTCTAGGTGAGTGATCACATCATCATGATTATCTTGGTTCTGAAGATCTTTTTGTACAGTTCTTTTGTGTATTCTTGCCACCTCTTCTTAATATCTTCTGCTTCTGTTAGGTCCATACCATTTCTGGAGTTTATTTCTTCTCAAAAACTGGTGGAATAACTCATTTACTTGGTTGTGAGAATTAAACCAAATTGAATTAGAGAACTAATAAAAAGTTTCTAACATAGGAGTGCAATAAATGGAAATTCCCTCCCTCGCTCTGAAGTCCCATTTAAGCACTAGTGAGAATATTGCTCTTCAACATAATCATGCTTAGAAATATGTTAAAAGCATATGGATGTCATGGTTTCATTGCTGTGTAAAAGTGCACATCTTATGTGTTAAGTTAAAAGCAAGACACGTTGGTATCATGATTTCAGTGCTGCTCACACATGTTTTCAGTTAAAAGTCAGAATCTAGCACAATAGCACTATCCCATTCTCCAGCACGAATCCTCCCCCACCCCCACTTGAGGGGACAGGAGGAGGCCAGGCTACAGCTCTGCCCATCTCAACTGGCTCATCTGCCAGAGACCACTTGGTAAGGAAGAATGGGGAGATTGTGCTTCCCCTGAGTAAGAGTGAGGAAGCAAAGACACCTCAGCGATGGTTGAATAAAGTATTACGTGCACAGTCAGATCTCAACCCTACCCCCCCACCCCACCAAGTGTGACCTCCCCTTAAGCCTGCTCTTCAGCACGTCAGTGGTTCAAACCTGGGTTCCTTTAAATCTCAGAACAGTTGCTTTCTCCATGTGGTAGAGCAGTGAGTCAGCAAGCACTTTTCTTAAAGCTGAGGGAGCAGTTGCCAAGGAGTCATCTCCTGCTGGAATGGCACACAGAGAGGGCAAAATCAAGGCGCGGGGCTTTGAAAGAACTCTTAGATTTTCATTTAAGGATTTAAAGTTACCGAAGCCTTAAATCTCAGAAACCTGCAGACCCCTGTACATGAGAGATGACTAAAGGCACCGCCTCTGGACTGAGGCACATCTTTCCCTACTTGCGTTAGATAACTTAGCTCTGGTTCCATCACTGTGCATGCGCTGAGCATTTTCCAGCCATAGGGAATGTGGTTGGTATTCCTGCCCCTGACCTTGCAGGTCTCTAGAGTGTTTACTAGGGCGGAGCCTGCTATTTACTAGAGACAGAGATGGCCTGGGCTGGGAAGCCCCTCCATCAACTGACCACCAGTAAGGGGTGGTGAGCAGGCAGGCAGAGAGGTGGGCATTGTAGGTGAGATTTCAATTACAGGTCAGGTGGTGCCGGGCACACTGTCAGCACCAGATGCGATGTGTGTTAGTCATTATGGTGAGCATCCACTTTGACAGCATAAGCCGTCAGCATAGGATGTTGGCATAGGACGAATTTTTCCCATAGAGTAATCTTGCCCTGAAAAGTAGGAAAGAGGGAGAGTTAAGTAAGCGGTACTAGCGGGCACATAGCCCCAGAGGGCGGGTGTCTTGTTTTCTGCTTGGTTGCTCACCACGTTGCAGACAGTCTGGGGAGAAACAGCAGGAACAGCTGACATGCTCACTGGGGTCAGTGTAGAAATGCTCTTTGGGTCCTCCCTGGCTGCCCAGGTTGTTGCCAGGCTGAATAATTAATCAGGCTGATTCCTTGCTTCAGCCGAACAGAGAACTAGGTCAGGCCCCACTCCAGAGTCCCCGGCACCTCTCTGGTAGAGCCCACCGAGATGCTGAATTTAGAAAGCATTTCAGTGTTTCCAGGAAAACCAGTGGCAGGTGAAGCCTAATTTTGTTTCAAACTGTGTCCATAATGACAGTGATCTACATTCCTATATATCATGACCACAAGCTCTGATTTGCTGAAGACTTCCCTGTGTGTTATGGAAACCACAATCTAAGGAAGATATTTGGAACCCTGAAAAGCCTGTGCATTTTTAGACAACGCTCTGAAAGTCATTTGAGGTCACAGCCCTTTGTTTATTACTGGCTGCCTTATTTCTCAGCAAAATCTGGACTGTCCTGTAGGCAAAAATCAAGTCCGTGCCATCTCTGATGCAGTAACTGGGGAGGGAAGGACAGAGGACAGTTCCAGATTCTCAGAGAGACATCCCAGGATATAGGCTCTCAAACGTGATGACTTTATCCATCTAGGTTTTCTTACGGCAGCCATCAGTATGAAACAAAAACGGATTCTCTCTCAGTTTCTCTGCAGGCTGTATGATTATTCAAAAGGTCCTTCCTCATAGTCACATACAATAAGAATACATATATTTTTTCCCACCTGACCCCAAGAACACAGATATAACCAGCCTCCGCAGAGCAGCTCTGTGTAGCTCAGGCAGCAGCAGGATCTCTATGTTCTTAGGATGCAGGCGAGACAGACTTGAGTCCCTGTCCGACGTCCTGCAGAGTTCATGAGTCCACCCTCCCCCCACCCCCCCTCACCCCCCTCCAGTTCTGCCAGTTACCGGGCTTATGTTTCTCTTGTGTTGACTCCCAGTGCTCCACTCTGAGGCTTTCGCCACTCTTCTCCTCTGCCAAGCATTTACCCAGGGCAGGAGTCCACCCTTCTCTTCATTCCTGATGATGTCAGCCGTCTCTCTCTCAGGCTTCTGCTGGAGCGTCAGGGGTAATATAGAGAGGGCTTACGTTGCATCAGAAGTTAGTCACTGGTTTTCAAAACTGGCTGTTGGACTTCCTTCACCTTTATAAGTCATTCAGGCACTGCCTGCCATTTCAGAACTTCCCAGAGGTGCTACAGCCCTTTCTTACCGCTCCTCCCCATTTCCCTTTCTCCCTAAACCCTGATCCTTGCTTATGTACAGCCAGCTGACCATTCTCCTCATCCACTTCTCAAAAAGAACTCAGATGCCCGCTACTCAGCTTTTTCTACCCTGAACGCATGTTACCTTAATTGATGTCTTGATGAGTTGAGTACTCTGATTTCCAGACTCCTTGGGATTCTTTTAAAGTGTTTTATATTCCCAGAACCTTTGGACAGCTTTTGATCCTCTTTCCATTACATGCAAACACACATAATTTTGGATATATTTGTAGGAGATTTAGAACTTCTTGAAGCCCATCAGTGGATCTCCGGGGTCCGTGGATTCTTAGATGGGATCATGAAATGATGGAGCCTGGGGGCTTTCTTCCCCTCCTTCTCCCCAGGCCTCTCCCATCCCCAGCCACCCAAGGTATAGCCGTAGTAATGTTTGATCATAAGTTGGAAAAATGAAGCAGAATTGGCTGACTGACTGTTGGTGGAATTCCCCAGTCCTGAAGCTTTTGACTGGGCTTCCCAGGTGGATCAGTGGTCAAGAATCCGCTTGCCATTGCAGAAGCTAAAGGAGACACATGTTCAATCCCTGAGTCAGGAAGATCCCCGGGAGGAAGAAATGGCAACCCACTGCAGTCTTTACCTGAAAAATCCTATGGGCAGAGGAGTCTGGAGGGCTACAGTCCATGGGTTCTCAAAGAGTCAGATACAACTGAGTAACTCTGCACGCGTGCGTGACACTTGTGAAAGGGATCAATGTGCCTTCCCATTCAGCGGCTGTGTCTTGTCTGACTCTGTGGCCCTCTGGACTATAGCCCACCAGAATCTTCCCAACCTAGGGACTGAACCTGCATCTTCTGTGTCTCCTGCATTGCAAGTGGATTCTTTACCCTCTGAGCCAGAGACCTTGTGAAAATACCAGCCACTTTTCTTGAGCATTCGCTTTGGGCCAGGCCCTCTTCTTACCATCAGGCTTCCCATTAATCATGCCAGTACCCCCAGGTGGTCCATACCACCAGCCGCACTGCAACAAGTGAAGAGACTGACGCCTACTAAGGTTTAGTAACTTGGCTCCAATCACACCGCTTGTAGTAGCCAACGTGGGATTTGATCCCATGTCAGTGACTTGAAAACCTAGGCCCTAAACCACTGTCTCATATCCCCTCCCCATATACCACTGTACCTTACTCGTTGTGGTTTATGTCAACAGAGCTGTGTGACCTCTGGTGTCACAGCCAAATGAATACACCCTTCCAGTTTTTGAAATACTACTCAGAGCAGAGCGTTTGGCCTCTCAGGTTCATTGCTGTGCCTCCAGTACTTGGCATATCACTGTTGTCAGTAAATCTTTGTTAAATGAATAAACCCATCCATCCTACAAGGCTCAGCTCAATAGCATATCCTTCAGTGAGCTGCCCATGGTTCCCTCTTTCTTGAGTTTAAAGACTCCCAGCACACACGTGTGCCTCTCTGTCCCTGTATTTCTCATCGCCATCCAGTAGAGTCCTGCTGTATGTCCACTCTACATCCTGCTCATTTCCCTATGTCTCCAGGAACCACAGGCACGCAATAAATGTTTACTGACTTCTATACACAGTTGTTACTGTGCTGCAGAGTAACCTAGCTTAGTGGTAAGCAATTCCAATAAATGAGTATGGATTAGGATTACACTTGCAGTGTAAACTAAATTGTAGCTTTTCTCTTGGATGTTCTTAGTTTTTTTAACATCTCTAAGTTAGTGTTGCTATCAATTCTGGTATCATTTACTTTTTTGTCACCATCCTTCAGTACTTACGTAGAGCATTAACTGTGTTCTGGGCGTGGAAGGTGCTGCTTCGTGGATTACGCTGGTCTGAGCAGCGGCGTCTCTGATGCCATGCAGAGCTGGCTCACCTGGCTGGAGGCAGGGCTTGTGTCTGACTATAACTCCATCGGCCCCAATTCCCTTGTCTCTCCCCCTCCCCCAGTTTTCAGCCAGTAGGCTCTCATCTTGCTTGTCCTTGTTAAAACTCAGGAGAAGGGAGGACTTCTCCTGTGGGAGAACAAAGAAGGACATGAGAGGGTCTCTTGGAGCCAGAGAGAGAAGAGAGGGAACATTTGCTGAGGGCCTACAGCGTCCCTTCCCTGAGCTTCCCTGTTCGCTTTGGGTCTCCTGGTGCTCTGAGCCTAGTGTTACTGTCATTTTGCAACTGAGTAAGCTTAGGTTCCTGGAGGCTAAGCCACACTGATGGGACTAGAGGAATGCGGACACATGACTGACGGGCCCCAGAAACCAAGGCTTGGCACTGTGCTTTACCCCTCAACGTGTGCCTCGGAAAGAGGTTCTCCGCAGGCATCCGTCTCTATTAATAGACGACTCAAACAGAAGTTGAAATGGGATGTGTGTTTCCAACCAAGATACGACCATTGGTTCCAGTGCAGGGGGAGAGAGAACAGGTGGGAGAGAAAGAAGCCCCAACCAAGAGCCACATCCCTCCCGGTTCAGCCGTGACCTTGGTTCCCTAAATGCCCATAATAACTGATGGCAGCAACAGGCACAGCAGCAAACTCTGCCCAGTTCATCCTCACAATACACACAGGTTATTGTGAGACAGGAACTTCAGTGTCCATGTTTTACAGGTGAGGAAACTGAGGCACAGAACGGTTAATGAGCATGCCCAATATCACACATAGTAAGTGGCAATCCTGAGATTTGAACCTAGATCTGCCTTTTAGGATCAGTGGTCCCCAGACCTGCAACTTCAGCATCACCTGGGAGACTATTACAAATTCAGGTTTGAGGGCCCTACCCTGGCCCATGGAATCAGAAACTGGGGATGATGTCTGATTTTCTGTGTTTTAACAGAGCCTTCTGAGTGTTTTAATTGTGGCTGATATCAGTTAAACTAAAGAAATCTTTAAAATCCATACATAAAAGTTAAAATTTATCAATAACATGATAAATGTTTATTGAGTTCTTATTATATGCCAGATATGCTAAAGGTTTTACCTATATTATCTCTGTCAAACAACAGTACTAAAAAGTATAGGTACTGTTATCTCCATTTTACAGATAAAAAAACTAAGTCTTAGCGACCAGTGATTTCCCCAAAGTCACTAGCTGGTAGATACAAAGTCGTGACTTGAATCTAGATCCTCCTGATGACACAGACCCCTGAACTATTCATTACTCATTTTTACCCTTTTGGTAAAGAGCTATTGAAGAATGAGCATCAGAGTTCAAATGTTGATTTTTTTTTCTTCAGAGTTTGAAAAAAGTGTTTAAACAGTCAGATTGATTAGATATTTGATTACGTATTTGGATTGAATATTTTGAGTTCCTCCTGTTCTGTGAGTGTTTATTCGGAAAGCTGATTGTGTATTAATAATTTCCTGACTTTAAGGAAAAGTGGTGGCATAAACCTTCCTGGCCACACGGGGGCAGCACCAAGTAGCACAGGTTGCTGTTTGCTGCTTGGTTCTTTGGGAGGAAATAGAGCTGGCTTCTCAGTGGGGCTTCTCCCACACACATCCATTTCCTTTTACTGTGGCCGTAGGGACCAGTGGCGAAGTTTTTCAGATCAGAAACGAAATTACAACAGCAGAAGGATTGAATACATACAGAAAATTAATTGTACTGTGAGGACTATTGTTTTTTGAAATCCATGCATTCTTGGACTCAAAAAAACAGACAGTATTCTTTCTCACCTTCCTTAATGATAGTAAATTCTTTGAGTATTCATGACTCTAGGCTTCTGTAATAGGCTGTGTAGGAAGTGGGGAAATGTGTTCCTGGCTTCTAGAGCATAGCACCATCCCACAGTAATGCTGGTGTATCAGTGTTCCCTGCTTGCCACCCCCCCCACACACACACACACACACACACACACACACACCCGCCCGGGCGTGTTCCCTGCCCGCCACCTCCCACCACACACACACACACACACACACACACACACACCCTGCCTGGGCTACACACACACACACACACACACACACACACACCCTGCCCTGGGCATATCAGTGTTCCCTGCTCGCCACCTCCCACACACACACACACACACACACACACACACACACACACTCTGCCATGTTGAGCCCATTTCCACCTGGGCATATTTCACACGTATGATACATTCAAACCTCAGTCTCTGTGCCAGAGGGTGAATTCACTGGAATGTTGACTAGAGTGACTATAATTTATTGTGCAAACTAGGACACTTTTGAGAATAAAAGGAGCTGCTCTTAATGATTTTGCCAGAAAACAAACATAAACCAAAACCATCCTGGAGATAATTGGAACAGGGGATCACACTAATTACAAATCTCCTAATCTCCTTTCATTTTCCCCTTTGATGATGCCCTTTAAGGTGTATGTGGCGCTGTAATCATTTGCACTTTCACTCAGCAGTGTTCATAAGACAGGTTTTTCTACCTGTATTATGTTGTTTTCTCCTTGTGAGAACCCTCTGAGGTAAGTATTACTGTTGTTCCCATTTTTGCAAATAAAAAAATGAGATTTTGTAAGTTACACAGCCAAGATCACAGTACCTTTAAGTCAGAGCTAAAATTTTAATTAGGCTGTCCCTGCCCTTGGGCTGGCCTTCCTTGGTGACTCAGATGGTAAAGAATCTGCCTGCCAATGCAGGAGGTGCGGTTCCATCCCTGGATCAGGAAGATCCCCTGGAGGAGGAAATCACTACCCACTCCAGTCTGCTTGACTGGAGAATTCCATGGATAGAGGAGCCTGGCGGGCTATGGGCCATAGGATTGCAAAGAGTCGGACACGACGGAGTATACATGCTCTTGGGCCAGATACGCTCGACTGTACTGACCTTGCTGACTGTGTTCCTGGGCCTCTTGTGGGCCCAGCCCAGTTGGACTCTGCCCCTCCAGCAACATCTCAGGCATAGGGCAGAGCAGTAAGAGGCCCAGAGGTCAAACTGCCTGGGCTGGAAACCTAGGTCCACCATTTATCAACCTTCCGCTTCACTCTCCTTCCTCTTCTCTAAAATGGATACAGTAACTTAGTATCAACCTGGTAGGGTTGAGGTGAGGATTAAATGAGTAAATACCTATCAGATGACTCCTAGAACTCACCTAAGGGTGGGACCTGGTTGCCAGTAGAACCCACTGGGTTCTAGGGGTGGAAACTTTCAGTCCCATGCCCATCTCCAAGGAAGGGAGAGGAGCTGGAGATTGAGTTCAGTCACTGGTGGCCTGTGATTTAACCAATCATGCCCATGTAATGGGAGAAGGCAATGGCAACCCAATCCAGTACTCTTGCCTGGAGAATCCCATGGACGGAGGAGCCTGGTAGGCTACAGTCCATGGGGTCACTAAGAGTCGGACATGACTTGAGTGACTTCACTTTCACTTTTCACTTTCATGCATTGGAGAAGGAAATGGCAACCCACTCCAGTGTTCTTGCCTGGAGAATCCCAGGGACAGAGGAGCCTGTTGAGCTGCCATCTATGGGGTCGCACAGAGTCGGACACGACTGATGCGACTTACAGCAGCAGCAGCAGCAGCGCATGTAATGAAGCCTCCGTATAACCCAGAGGACAAGATTCAGAGAGTTTCCAGGCTGGTGCACACATGGAGGCTGGGGAGAGTGGTCCCTGGGAAACGCATGGAAGCTCTGCACGCTTCCTCTGCACCGTGTCCTGTGCATCTCTTCCTTCTGGCTGTTCTTGAGTTGTATCCTTTTATCATCAACCTCTGGGAGATAATGGAGGACAGAGGAGCCTGGCATGCTACAGTCCATGGCGCAAAGACACGACTTAGTGACCAAACAGTTGCATCAGTGATCTAGTACCTAAAATGTTTCTCTGAGTTCGAACCCAGTGAGGATGGTCCATCAGAACATTCAAGCTGTGGCTGGTTGGCTAGAAGCTCAGGTGATAACAGGTTTGCAGTTGGCAACTGACGTTGGCAGGGTTGTGGAGGAGAGGGGGTCTTGTAGGGCTGAGCCCTAAACCTGTGGGATCTGATGCTCTCTCTAGGTAGATAGTGTCAGAATTGAGCTGAACTTTCAGACACCCTGCTGGTGACTGAGAACTGCTCTTTGGCGTAGAGGAAAACCTCCACACATTTGGTGAAGATGGAGGAGGTGAGATTTTCCACCCTTAATTGCAAGATCAAAATGGCAGATGGAAGCAGGGAGATTGTGGCATTGTGATTTTACTCACCAGGGACTGCGTTGGGAACCAACAAAGTTACTGAGCTGCACAGCGCCCCCTGCAGGAAGCAGAAAATGAGTACCTGAAGGCATGGCCCTTTAAGTTGTGGGTCTTAATGAAACGTGGGGAGGCGTGCTATGGCGTCCTCCTGTGGCATTTCCGACACTCCCACTTGCAGGAGTAGTTTGGTCTCCGGATAAAGGGAGGAGAGCCTCAGAGGGAGTAGCCCTGGCTCCTGTGGCGCCTTCCTCTTGGGAAGTGTCTCTCCAACAGATACACGTGTTTATCAACAGATGAACTGTGAGGGCATCTTCCAGAACCTTTCCCCAGGACCCGGGGTCCTGAGTAGCTTTTGCAGTTGTTGTAGCGGTGACCTTCTCTTTTTGGGTATTTCTAAGAGGCCTCATGGGCACCGTCAGTGTGCGGGAGCTGTTCCATTCCACATGGGCTCCGCACCGGGTCCCAGGTACCTCGCTCTTTCCCCTCTAGGACCTGAGGATCCACATTCTGTTACTATTTTCAGTATTTTGGGGGATATTTTTTTGATAAAGTGATTTAACAATTCAGGAAGGAGGCATCCCATCGCGGTATAGGGGCTGAGACACAGAGAACGTTAAACTCGACTGAATGTGGCCACTTTGGGACACTTCGCCGCATTTCTTCCTTCTGTTATGAAGCGCAGTTATGGAAACTTTAGAAGATGCTGAGAGTCAGCCTGTTGGCTCCACAGAAGTGTGGCACCTCATTTGCCCCTCCTCTCCTGGGAATGTGGTCCCTTCTGTTGATGCGCGGCTCAGGAGGGGACCTGCACCACAGGTTGCCATGGGAGACTGCAGTCCCGGCCACCTGGTAACCCTGGCAGTTAACCGCTAGGTAGATGCTGTTTCCAAATTGCCCTCATATGTCGATGAATTTCTTTATAAATTTTTAGATTTTTTTATTTGTTGCAACATGCATATGATACTTTTGTATTTAAAAAAACTGAATACCTGAAGGAGATCCAACCAGTCCATTCTGAAGGAGATCAGCCCTGGGGTTTCTTTGGAGGGAATGATGCTGAAGCTGAAACTCCAGTACTTTGGCCACCTCATGCGGAGAGTTGGACTCACTGGAAAAGACTCTGATGCTGGGAGGGATTGGGGGCAGGAGGAGAAGGGGACGACCGAGGATGAGATGGCTGGATGGCATCACGGACTCGATGGATGTGGGTCTGAGTGAACTCCAGGAGATGGTGATGGACAGGGGGCCTGGCGTGCTGCGATTCATGGGGTCACAAAGAGTCGGACACGACTGAGCAACTGAACTGACTGACTGAACTTTTAAAAAGAAGATGAGTATGACCTCAAATTGAATATCTCTAAATGATAAAAGAATAAATTGAATTTGGGCTCTGTTTTCTTACAGGTTAATTATTCTGTAGACTTTTCAGGATTTGGTGCTAACAACAAACATTGAGATTTGTTACGATGAACGCACACCCCCACCCTCCGTTTTCCTCCATTTCTGTATATTGGAGAATACATTTTGCCCCATTGTTATTAGAAACAAGTGCCAAACATGTATTTAATTCTTCTCCCTTCTGTTGTCTTTTCCTAGGTGCTTAACGAGTAACAAATATCAGAGAGGTTACTCCTTGTGAGAACCCTCTGAGGTTCTTACTATTGAAAAATCCTGCCTGTTACTAGATAAAAGATACTGATACTGCCAGATACTAGAAAAAGCGAGCTTACAAATGTTTAGACCCATTAGCCCTATCATTCTACTTCTAATCATTGGTTCTAAGAAAAACTGAACCCACACACAGAAAGGTAGGCAAGAATATAGTTTTTACTACATTTTTTAGTAGTAAAAAGTAGCCAAAGTTAAATTTTTCAGCAATCGAGAATTAGTTATTAAACTAGATGACTGAACATTTTATAGCCATTGAAGACGCGTTATGCACATTTTGTAGAGGATCCTAGGCTGCCTGCGGCCAGTAAGTAATCTCCGGTTCTCTGATTCTCTCCTAGTGTTTCGCTGTGCGCTCTCTGGGGTGGGTGGAAATGGCAGAGGAGGACCTCGCTCCTGGCAAGAGTAGTGTCGCTGTCAACAACTGCATCCGGCAGCTTTCCTACTGCAAAACGACATCCGAGATACGGTTGGCATTTGGGGAGAGGTAAGCGACAGGCGAAAATGATTAACGTCAAACTTGCTTGCATTCCCGCTGTGCCTCATGAAACCCCAGAGCCCCAAGAGCCGAGAGACACCGGACTGAGAGCGCTGAAGGTTTTTATTGGGTTCCAGGGATGTTGCACACTCAGCCAATCATTCTCGCTGTAGTTCATCAGCCAGCAGTGGTCCCTGGTTCAGTCCTGTAATACAAAAATTGTTGGTAGGATTGACTGATGAAGATGGCCTGTGTTGCCTTTGTGAGGACCTGAATCAATCCCAAGGAAATGCTTTGTGTGTGTATGTGTGTGTGGTGGGGAGGGGCGGGATGGATTTGATCTCCTGGTGGGTGGAAATTATGCTGAGGGCCCCCTCCCCACTGGGTCTGGCTGCAGATTTCTTTTAGGCTGCAGCCAATGACCCAGTTCCTGGTGGGAAAGAACAAAGAGAGAGAGGGAAAAGTCACCAAAAATTCCCAGTCAGCTCTCAGTTATCCCAAAGCAGGTCACCTGGTTAGCCCCCCGGGGGCCCTAGGACCTGCCCTGCTCACGGGGCCCCAGCTCCTCAGGACTCTCTGATCACGTCGCTCCTGAGCACATGGCAGCCCTCAGCTGAAAGCAGGAAGAAGGGAGCCTGGCCTTCACTCGGGGACAGGTTGGGGAACTGCAACCCTCCCGGTAGCTTGGCTCGTTCTCTTGGCTCTGCCAACCATTACCTAGCTGCCCCCCAGCTACCCAGCCTCCATGAGGTGCTGGGAGACAGAATCTCTCTAGGACCTGCACCTCAATCATGATTAATCTACAGACTGGATAATTAGCAGCTGGCTCTTTGCCCAGGGTCTGGACACAACTGTGACTTGACATGTGTGTCCATAGAAAGAAACCCTGCCCACAGCAAGCCTTGTGAGCTGCAGTTCCCAACAGAGACACTGGGAGGCGCTTCAGGTCTGAGGCGGCCTGCTGTCTGTTGCTCCAGGCTCTGTAGGGTCTGTGCAATTACAACAGCCTGCACAAGTTTTGTTTTCTGCCAGTGCTCTTGCCTGGAAGTGGCTCTCTTCCCCTTTCGGAAGATTTCAAATCATCCTGGATCTCAGTTGTAGATGCTTGGCTTAAATAAACACTGACGAACGGAGGCATTGCAACACCCATGTCTGCCACCTCAGCAGCAGAACTTATGTTCACTCTGAGAGCTTGTGATGGGACATCATTCTTAAAACCCAGACCAAGGAGCAGTTTATCTGTCCCGCTTTGGAATTTGAAGATTGGCCAAAAAGCCTCACCATTCTTCCCCGCTAGACCATCCTGGTGGAGAAAAAAATGGTACCCACTCCAGGATTCCTGCCTGGAGAATCCCATGGACAGAGGAGCCTGGCAGGGTACAGTCCAGGGCATCACAAAGAGTTGGACACGACTGAAGCAACTTAGCATCTCATAGCGTAGCATAGACCTCCCCTGGCATCCACGCCACAGCATCTGGCCTGACTGTGACCTTCAGTGGACACAGCCTTTCTGTCAGACAGCATACATTTAATAATTTCTTAAAATGCCTGAGGGTTTGCAAGGGGAATGAAGTTGAATAGGCTAGCGTTCCTGCCCTCAGGGAGCCAATAATATGTGGGGAGACAGGAGACTAGAGCTTGAACAGTGATGCTGGAAACCTCCTCCTCCCCAGTGTCGGTATCACTGCAGCAGCCGCTGTGGCTCAAGGCATCTCGGCCTCTGTGCCGGATCATGAGCAAGTCACTTAACCTGTAAGCCTCAGTTTCCCCATCTGCTAATTGGAGATAATAACAAACCAAGCTCTGAGGCAAGTGAGAGCATTCACGAGCCAAGGAGCCTGAAGCGTGTGCTGTAATATCTGAGATGTCATAAAGGCACAGCAGCATTAGCTACTGAAGCACCGAGAAGTGTCACACAGCTGTGCCTGCTATTTACTGGGCAAATCACACAAATCAGAGGTGGTGTACAAACCGAGAAGACACAGCCCTTGTTGTGGGTCCAGGAAGGCCATCACAGGGATGGCTGGTAGGGTCTGGGCAGAGGGAAGGAATGGGGACAGAGGGGTTACGAGAGGATGGCCCACCTGGAGTTAGTAAGAGACCAAATTCTCCAGGGAACCTGCCATTAGCCTTTTTTCTTGGAGTGAAGATTCAAAGTGTAAATAATTAAAAATAAGAGCCAGCACGAAAGCAGGCTAGGGACTCATTTCAGAGGATTTGGAGGAGAGAGAAATTGGGCATGTGAGGGGAACATGAAGGATTTATAAATATTTTAATCAGGAGAGGACGTTTCTCCCTTAAAAACAAAGTTCAGACCCAGGGGGTGATATTTTGATCATTGAAGCGACATCCCTGGGTAGCCACAGACGTCCTGAGGATGCATAGTTTTGTGCAGAAGGTAAGTGGTCTTCTCATTGAATCCCAGGGGAAGGACATGTACTTGGTCCTGGAGAACGACACGCTGAGCCTGGTGGACCCCATGGACCGCAGCGTGCTCCACGCTCAGCCCATCGTCAGCATCCGCGTGTGGGGCGTGGGCCGCGACAACGGCCGGTGAGTGCCCCACGTGTCCTCTGTCACCTCACCAGGTGGCCCAGTTTTAGCTTAGTGCCATGGTGGAGCTTTGCTGTTACTGCATGTCACTGACTATGAAACTAGACAGTGAACTCTCTGCAGCAATGTAAAAAATGAAAGCACATGTCTATCCCAGCCTCGTAAACCAAGCTACTTTGTTTCCGGTTTCTGTCCCCCAAACCTTTTTCAGTCCTGGCCTGCCTCTGGTTCTCCACCTACCCATCCCATCTAAGTTCCCAGCTCATCCAGACTCTTGGAACTCTCACCTTTTATTCCTCTTCTCTGCAGTCTGTTTTAAAGAGTCTCAGCTATTTCAGATGCTCTGCTATTGGTATTTTCTTCATAGAGGGCTTGTTGGAAGGGAGAGGTTGAACAGCCTCTAATCACAAGCTTTATTGTTTTTAATTATTTTATTGAAGTATAGTTGATTTATAATGATGTAATTCCTGCTATACAGCTGAGTGATTCAGTTACACATGTGTGTGTATATATATACTTTTTCATATTCCTTTCCACTATGATTTATCACAGGATATAAAATATATTTCTCTGTGCTATACAGTAGAACCTTGTTGATCAGGAGCTTTAGGTCATTAACTCACCCTCATCAGGAACTTCTGGAGTTTGAAGTTGGCTGAACATTTTTAACATTTTAAATGTCTGGTCATACCAACATTCCATTCAGTGTGTATTTTTCTGAAATTCTACTGAATGTCATTTCCAGCAAGTACTTCTTACTTAGATGTGTTGTGAACCTTTTTGTTCTCCAGAGTGACTGAAAACAGGGAATTTCTGGTTTTCAAGTACATGTTCTAAGTAATAAAGTGGCAAGTATCACAGACATCAGACTTTGATACTTTTTTAAATAATCAGGCTGCATGAAATGCCTCTAACTCTTGAATTATAATTAATCTTTGGCAACTCTCAAGGTGCCCGAAGGTCTCCTAAAATTTAGGGACGAGCTGTAGGATGATTTATTACTTTGTTGAAAATGGACAAGAGCATTGCGGAAGCTGGTGAAATCCCAGATGACAGAGATGGCTCTCTGGAGCCTGTGACTCCATTCCTGGGTTTTCTGGTTTATTGGGTTGTGTGGTCCTCTAGGGGGTTCAGCCTTGGCTTCACCCAGCCTCGGGCAGTAGCAAATTCAATAGTGTTTTGATTCAGTTCCAAATGCTAAGCCAGAAAAGAAAATGGATAAGCGTTCATCAAAGAACAAGCATTTTTGCTGGAACCAGACATAGAAATGGTTGCAAAAGAGAGAGGTGGAGTGTCCTTTGATGGCTGATTGGATAAACCTTCCAGGGAGCACAGCTGTATCTTTGAGCTTCTGTAACAGTGATGAACAGTGACAGCTGCACCAGGTGCTTTGAAGGGAGTAAGTAGCTAGATTATGCATCCACACCTGTCATTCACTTGCTTGGCAGAGCTGGAGCACTGAAATTAAAGGAAAATAACATGATGATGTTTGTACATATTTAAAACCGTTTAGCCTTGATGGAAGAGTATAAGATGCTTGATCCTTCCCTACTTCCTATCCTTCGTGTTTGTTTTTAAGACAGGAGCTGAGGTGAAGACCATTATATGCCTCTCCAGCTGGATGGGGTTGTGTTTTCTTAAGGTTAGCTTGGGAGTGGATTTCATCAATGAGGTTTTCAGGTCACCCCAGTTCCTTAAAGTAAGGCCAAATGCTCTCTGTTCAGGGTGAAAAATATGATTCAACTTCCAGTGGACAAAATTATTCAAGCCCTGAGCTCAGTTTCTCTCATGTGTGAAATGGGGATGATAACAAGGACCACGAAGCATGTGTATGTTTATGCCTGTGTGTATGTATAGTAGTCGACATGGTGATGGGGATATAGAAAATGCTTAATGCACGTTAGCTTTGATTTGTTAAAGCAACATCCACTTGGACAGACAGCTAATTACATGGTTTCCTTTCAAACAGAGGGTGAGGGAGGGATCAGACCTCAGGGAGGTTTTGAGTACAGTTTATCATTTGATAACAGAGGGCCAGAGGCTATTCTAGATGCTATGTTCAGTTGTCCTACAAAGTGGAAAGAACTACCCACCCCTCTACTGCACCCAATAATATCGGTATAAACTAGGTTACCTTGCCTTGGTTATGCTTCTGAAATGTGCACTGGGTTACTTGTGTTCTTTAAACCCCGTCTTGTTCTTACTCAATGTTAGCAGGTAAGTGTAATTTAGAAATACTCTGAGGGTTCTACATTAGCTTTCAGGACCTCAGGAAGTTCCTGCATTGGCTGGGAGCCCTTGAGATGGGCTGCTTTTGGAAGCAGTAAATTAAAAATATATCTGTCGTTGAAAGTTTCAGTTTCTCCCCATTGCAATTTTCATTCTCTGAAAGAAGGGACCTTTGTATTCCTGATTTTTTTTTTTTAAAGATACTTGGTTTTGCTTTTGATTCCTTTTTTCTTTTTTTCCTTTACAGCAATTTACAAGAGCAAATTCAATTTGTAATGCTGCGAAGGGACTTACACTTTGCATGAATAAAACATAAAAGTGTTTCATTTTGCTTGCAAAAACAAGTCCATTTCTAATTCTCTTTTGTAACTTCCTTGCTGAGAAAATGGAATCTCTTAGGGGATTTCTTGATGTGGTTAAAATGAATATGAAAAGTATGTATACCGGAGGCATGAAGGGCAGTTTCTCGTGAAATTCTGAGTGCTTCACTGAGCCATGTAATTTCAGAATTTATAAAGTTATTTGGGGTTTAGCATTTTCTTAAGGCTTTTCAAGTGGGTTTGGTTTGCTCTGGAGAAATTCCTTATGGAGGAAGTTTACTTTGGGTAAGGAGGTGATCCAGCTGTGACACCCCTATTGACCCCCAAGATTGATTCAGAGAAGCCTCTTACTATGATTAGCTAAGAGGTCTCCTTGGCACCAGAGGCTGATTCTCTGTGGGGTGTCAGTGGTTGCTGGACAGGACTGAAGTTTTTCTCTTGTTCTTGAGACTCAACGCCAGCCTTAATTATGGTGCTTCTTAGAGTCCATTTGCATTATACTGCCGTATGCTCAGGTGCTCAGTCATGTCCAGTTCTTTGCTACCCCATGGACTGTAGCCCACCAGAGTCCTTTGTCCGTGGCATTTCCCAGACAAGAGTACTGGAGTGGGTTGCCATTTCCTTCTCCAGGGGATCTTCCTGACCCAGGGATTGAACCCATACCTCTATGTCTCCTGCATTGCAGGCAGATTCTTTGCCACTAGTATCACCTGGGGAGCATGATTACTAGGCAAAGGGAGGCCACCCTCCTCTTTCTTGACTGTTCTGCACTTTAGTTCTTTTTGATCACAGTGAAATAAATGTTAAGGCTCCCAGAGGCACAGAGTGGGGAAAGGGGTTTCATAAAGAGCCGTGTATTTCCAATCAGAATTGGAACTGCAGCCCCAGGGAGCACTCAGATTGACCTGCTCCTGTGGGGAGGCTGTCCTCATGTTGTGCCAGTGGCACTGAGTTGCAGAGCTGGCATTTTGCCTCCAGGGATTGGAGCAGGCCACCACAGGGACACCTCGCATCTTGTTTCTGTGGTCCTACAGGCTTCTCTCCCAAGGATGAGTTGGCGGGGGAACTTCACATCAATTTCAGGGGCTCTGCCAATCCTGGCCACAGCTCTCCTGTTTACTCACTGGGCCCTGGGAGAAGGCACGCTCCTCATTCTTGTAAAGAAGTATCAGCAGCAAGGAGACACAACTTTTGAACACAGGAGGGTTGAGAGAGGGACTCTTTTGGCCTCTTGTGGCAGGTCTGGGAAGGGGCTCACAGATCCTCCGGGTGTTGCCAATAGTCTGCTATTCCCGTTTGTTTCCCACGAGAAAGAAAAGTGGTATAGTTGCAGGGTTTCAGACCCCATAAGTGGGATTTTCCAAGTCAGTGTAGCATGGAGCACTAATCAGATCAGATGCTCATAGACTTCCCTTGAAATGGCTGGGGGAAAAAAGCTCTAGGGTCAGTTGGAAGAGTGTGTTAAACCAAGTGTAACAAGCCCCTTTGCTCCAGACCCTCTCACAGGTTCTCCTGTGCTGATGTGGACTAGAACTCTTTTCTTCATGGAAAAGTGATCACATGGAACACACTTTAGGAAATGCTGCTCTGGTCAATAAACTTGTTAATTTAAATTAGTGGGAACACTGCTGCCACTGCTGCTAAGTCGCTCCAGTCGTGTCCGACTCTGTGCGACCCCAGAGACGGCAGCCCACCAGGCTCCCCCATCCCTGGGATTCTCTAGGCAAGAACACTGGAGTGGGTTGCCATTTCCTTCTCCAATGCATGAAAGTGAAAAGCGAAAGTGAAGTCGCTCAGTCGTGCTCGACTCTTAGTGACCCCATGGACTGCAGCCCACCAGGCTCCCTCTGTTCATGGGATTTTCCAGGCAAGAGTGCTGGAGTGGGGTGCCATTACCTTCTCCGAGAATCCTTCTAGAGAAAACAAAAACAAACTTTAGATCAGAATTATACAAATTGATGTTATTTTCTCATAGAAATAAAATTATAATATGAGACTATGCTGTTGCTGCTGCTGCTAAGTTGCTTCAGCCGTGTCCGACTCTGGGCAACCCCAGAGATGGCAGCCCACCAGGCTCCCGCGTCCCTGGGATTCTCCAGGCGAGAACACTGGAGTGGGTTGCCATTAGGTTGCTATTTTTGTCTTCAGGAAGAATTGGAATTCGTTGTAATAAATAACCGTTGTAAGTGGAGACCCCCACTGAGCCTGCTCCAAGGAAATAAAATTCCTTCCTAATTAACAGCAACCCTCATAGCCATTGTGCACAAGTACTTTTAAAAGCGCTTTTTTATGCAGGTTGAATCTTGGCCCTGAGATACTGTTTGTGCTTATAGTTTGTATAGCAGAGCGTCTCTTCTGAGAATGTGTTTTATGCATCTCTTTTCTCTTTTTGATGAACAATTTTTACCTTGTGATAGATTATTCATAAATTTTCAAATGTTTATCTTGGGCTTAACTGTTTGATCTAGTTAAGATCTCAGGGAACTTTTATCTAAATAACATAGTAAGTCTCAAGTGCACTGAGTATTTTTTTTTTCTCATTTTCTCTTCTCTTAGGATCCCAACTGGTTTTATCCACTAAGCTCCTGGTTTAAGTTGCTTTAGAAGTCTTTCACCACACAGAGTTCATGCTTTTGTTTTCCTGCCACTGTTGTTTTGTGTTGATTCTTGTGAAAAATGCTGCTTAATTTCGGGACTTGGGATGGGGGCTGATGCATGGGGCATCCTGACTGTAAATTAGTTAAAATATGTAAAACTGTAACTTACAGGCTTTTAAATGTAAAAGATGGCTGAGTAACCAATGTCTTTAAACCCTTTTTATTTTAGGGATTAACTGAGGTCAGAGAGTGTGATTTGCCTTAAGTGACCCAGCTAACTGGGCAAAGACAGACTCCTGGGAATTGTCCTCTGTCCAAGCAGGAGCTCCTCTGTTAATCTTGACAAGTCATAATGAATGATCCAAAGTAACCTGGGGTCAGTGGGGAGACTAAGAACTACACAATCTAGGCCTGGTCCCTTTCCTTAATGAGATAAAACCAGGGGTGTGAATTAAACGTAGAGGCCCCCGAGCTAAAAGTGTCTTTCTATCTTTAACGGATTATTTTAAAAAGGAAAGGTAAAAAACATGATGAGACTTAAATGTGGTGGACCCAATATGGCCTGGTTCTTTACAGAAAGAGTGTTGAAAGTAATAATGCATTCATCATTATTGAATCAGGCAGTTGTGACTTCTGAAGGAAGTCTGTGGAAACAGCAAGTCCTGTTCTGCTATCTGGTGTCTTCCTAGTCTAACTGGCCAAGGGACTTGCCTCTAAGTTGACGGCGACCTGGAACCTTCACACGTCATGTTATGCCCACATTCTAGTCACATCCCTTTGGCCCCATGCCACTGCAAAGGATTCTGGGAAATGGAGTCTCTAGCTGGGCCAACAGTTGCCAAGCCAATACCACTATCACCAAAGAAAAGGTGAAACAAGTAGACTTCTGACAGTCTGGAAACAAATCAGCTCAGTGTTCCCAGCCTGTGACCTATTGCTTCCTCTGCCAGTTATTGGGCCGCTGTCCCTGAGCTCTGCTTGCCTTGTGAGGCCCTGGAGCTGGGACTCTGCAGACCACACTTCTGCTTCTCTGGTTTGCTGCTGTTAGGCTCAAACTTGACGGGACTGTGTGGCTGGAGCAAGGGAGGGACTTACTTCCTGTGGTGAGTTTATCCTGGAACAGGATTTTGATCTCAGTGCATCAGTTGTGACACAGTTTTCCCAATACAGAAATGCACAGCCACCTGCACAACTGGCTCAGGCCCCCCCTTTAAAGGTCCGTGTCCCTGGCCCTACTTCAAGTCTAGAGACACCAGCCCAGCATACCACCTCCTCAGTGGCAGAGGTTTTGCTTCATGGGGCTTCTCCAAACTTCTGGGTTTTACTAGTTCCAACCTCTGCCCTTTGCACTCTCCACCATCCAGGTCACAGCCCCCTCTTGCAGTGGCTGCCTTCATGATAACTTCTTCCTATCCCCCTTTCAGTTTTGTAGTTACCATTCTTTATATGATCTTCTCTCTCTCTTCCAATAACTGATGTGGTTCTGGTCTCCTGCCTCTGCTCTCTGGTGTTGACCCTTAAATTGAATTAGCCCTGACTGCAGGTTGCAGTGTGGAGGGCGTGTATGCCAAGAAGAGGGCTTTCAGGCAACCTAGTTGAGTGCAGCTATTCTTTCTGTCCAGCTTTGCACACTGTGGCAAGGAAACATCCTTTCTAAATTGGTAGAAGTTGTCAGTGATAAAGGGCAGTTCTCTTTAGAAATAATGGGCCTCTTGGTTTTTGAGCTAATCAGAAAGTTACCTCTATTTTCACTTTGCCATTGTTTCTTTTCCTAGGGGTGATGGAGGGAGGCGGGTCCTCACAGGGAGGATGGAAAGCCTCCTAATGACAAGAAGTCAGAGGGTTCTCTGAGCCAGCTGGTAATGAAAGATTGATGGAATTGCAAGATCTGCTGATAAAAGTTTAATCTAAGGTATATGCTGTCTTGCCTCAGGGAGAAAAGTCTTCAGGGAGACAGCAGTAATTCTCTCCCTTTGCTCCAATATTATCTTGACCTCTAGAGTTAATTTCTTTTTAATGGAGACACACAGTAAGCAGAGGCATCAGGATTTACTTGACCATTCTGCCGACTTACACCTTGGCTGTATTTTATCTCTGTGAAAGTGGCCTCCTTGCCTTCTATTAATCATGCCAGGATGCTAGCTAATACTTTCAATCTAGAATAACCTTTACGGAAAGACACGGTAAGTGATTGTCTAAGAGGTCCCTCAGAGGAGTGTGTGGAGGGTGTTTGCAAGCCGATCCATCTTGGTGGTGCTGTCCCTGTTGGTGGATGTATGAAAGACAACAATTTCTTCTGAGAAATGCATCTTCTGTTTTGATAACTGGTCACTGTTTCTCACAAGCATGTTTCAGCACCAGGCAGTCAAATGTAGGGGCTTGAGGTTGCCATGTCAAAAGGAAACAAAAAATTGTGATGATCCCTGAGCAACTTCCATCTCTCTCACTTCCCCTGACTCCCAAGTCAGATGAGGGATGGTCCTTTCTGGATGCAGCAGAGGGGTGATCCATCATGCTAGGCTCCAGTGATTCACTGTCAGTCTGGAAAGTGCCACAATCTTTGTGGAACACTGGAGCCTTCCGAAACCAGAAGCAAGTATAGTATCATGACAGCATAGCCTAACGACCCACACCAACATGGATTCACATCTTAGCAGGAAAAGTTGTAACTGTTGTAACCCAGAGTGTCACTCAGTTATTGGACTGTTGTATATACATAAGCAGTCACTGCTTTCATACACAAATCATCACCTTGAACTCTTACACTTAAATGTAATCATCTGAGATTTGGGCCTTCATGGTGGATACAATGATTGAGGGTATGATTGCAGCTCCTTTATTTTCTTGGGCTCCAAAATCACTGCAGATGACAACTGCAGCCATAAAATTAAAAGATGCTTGCTCCTTGAAAGAAAAGCTATGACAAACCTAGACAGAATATTACAAAAGCAGAGACATTACTTTGCCAAATGAAGGTCTGTATAATCAAAGCTATTGTTTTTCCAGTAGTCATGTATGGATATGAGAGTTGGACCATAAAGAAGGCTGAACGCCAAAGAATTGATGCTTATGAACTGTTGTGTTGGAGTAGAGTCTTGAGAGTCCCTTGGACTGTAAGGAAGTCTAGCCAGTCAATCCTGAATTCATCAATCTATCAAGGAAATCACTCCTGCATATTCATTAGAAGGACTTGATGCTGAAACATCAATACTCCAATACTTTGGCCACCTGATGCAAAGAGCCGACTCATTAGAAAAGACCTTGATGCTGGGAAAGATTGAAGGCAAGAGGAGAAGGGGACGACAGAGGACGAGATGGTTGGATGGCATCGCTGACTCAATGGCCATGAGTTTGAGCAAGCTCCAGGAGATGGTGAAGGACAGGGAAGCCTGGAGTGCTCAGTCCGTGGGATTGCAAAGTCAGATACGACTGAGCAACTGAACAACAACAACAGATGATTCATTTCTACTCACAGAACCACTTTTGACAGCAAACGTGTCAGTGTTCCACACCAAACAACTCTCCAGGTCTCTGCCAACAGTAACTAAGTGTCCTGCAATGTGACTCGATTCCAACACTATCAGGAGTTAGCCCAGACCCCCAGGTTGAAGGCCCAGTCCCCATAAGACTGCTCCCACCTCAATCACAAGTCCAGGCCAGCCCTACATCTGCCAGAGCAGCTGTAAATCAGAGGCTCCCGGAGAAGTTTCTCCATTGATTCAGTGATTTGCTAGAACAGTTTACAGAACTCAGGAAGACACTTTACTTCCTATTACCAGTTTCCTATAATGGATACAAATAAATAGCCAGAAGAAGAAGCACATAGGGTGAGGTTCAAAAGGGTTATGAGCATCTGTCCTCATGGAGTTTGTGGGTATGTCACCCTCCTGGCACCTGGATGTGTTCACCCCCAACCCCCAAAATTATCCCAACCCCATTGTTCAGGAGTTTTATGGAGGTTGCCTTACTCGGGCTGATTGATGAAATCATGGGCTCTTGGTGATTACCTCGATCTCCAGGCCCTCTCACCTCCCTGGAAGTTGGAGTAAAACTATAAATCCCTACCCTTTAATCACAGTGCAGTTTTTCTGGGACCACCCTCCATCCTGAAGCCATGTAGGGGAACTCCAGACATCTCATTCGTGTACAGAAAGATCGGCTTGTCACTCTGCATTTTTCAAGGGTTTTACAAGCTCTTGTGTCAGGAACCAGGGACTAAGACCAACTGTTATAACAAAAGGCACTCCTACCACTCAGGAAATTACAAGGGTTTTAGGAGTTTTGTGCCAGGACAAAAACTAATATATTATATATAATTATTTTTAAAAACTAATATATTCTTATTATATTATAATATCACAGTGCACAGTTGGTCACTGGAGAAGACAAATTTGAGGACATTAGGTGGAATTCAAAAGTGTCTCACTGTATATAATTATGTCAAGATTTTGAGAGCTAGGGTGATCAAGAGAAGGAATACTGGAGTAGGAATCCCACTGTCTGCAGTTTAATAATAATCATGGTTCTTCCCTTGCACTGGTAGTGGGGACACTTAGCATCCTAGCCTGTCCATCTGCAGTGGGGGATCATTGCTAGAATGGTAGAGATGTGGAGGTGCCTTCATAGGACTGTCAGGCATTGTCCCCAGGGGCAATACTTTTATTGAGAATGTAATATTTTCCAGTAGTTGTATATAGATGTGAGAGTTGGACCATAAAGAAAATTGAGTGCCAAAGAATTGATGCTTTGGAATTGTAGTGCAGGAGAAGACTCTTGAGAGTCCCTTGAACAGCAAAGAGATCAAACCAATGAATCCTGAAGGAAATCAACTCTGAATACTCATTGGAAGAACCGATCTTGAAGCTGAAGCTCTAATATTTTGGCCACTTGATGCAAAGAACCAACTCATTGGAAAATACCCTGATGCTGGGAAAGATTGAGGACAGAAGGAGAAGGGGGTGACAGAGAATGAGATGGTTGGATGGCATCACCAACTCAATGGACATGAGTTTGAGCAAGCTCTGGCAGATGCTAAAGGACAGGGAGACCTGGCATGCAACAGTCCATTGGGTCACAAAGAGTCAGACACGACTTAGCAACTGAATAACAATATTTCCTTAAAGTATTACCCTGGGTCAATCATAACAGATTATAAAAATCAGTAGAAACTTTAAAACATGGGATGTTGGCATGGTTTTGTCTTTGACTTTAAATATCTAAAGCTCATCTGTTATTGGTTCCTTGTGAGTCTTGACTTGATGAGATGATGCCTCTTCAAGGGCTAACATTAATGTCTAGAATTCCCTGGCCCCCTGCCACAACCAAGTGGCTTAGTGTGTCCCTAACCCTCTTATTAAACTAGACTTGATGCTTACATATCACAGCTGTGAATTAAAGCCTGGCAATGAATTGCACATGCAAGAGTTATTTTTTTAATAGAGAAAAGTGAGAATTTATAAAAACTATCCTGTAATGAAAGTTCAGTCCAGTCACTTGGGATCCATGACTTCCTTCCATTCTTCCTTCCAGCATGAAGGCATGTTCATGCCTGGGTTGGCATGAGTCACACCAGCTGCCACTGGGGTCCATGCTTCTCTTCTCCAGTTCACTTGCCTCTCTCCTTCAGCAGGAGCACAACCAAGTTATGCTCCCTTCTTTATTAATATGCTTGCTGCTTTTCCTCTTAGCAGCACCCAACCTATGGACTCCAGCACCGCATCTCCTGTTGCTTTATTACAACTTCAACTAAGAAGTCTTCTTTTCCAGGCAGTTCCCAAAGAGTGCTCTTGGAACTACTCTTTAGAAAGAGAAGGAAGGAAATAAAAAATAAGAATTAAGAAATTGAAGTCAGGGTCCTCAAACAAGGACTCATTTCTGAAGGTAAAGTCCTGGGAGCAGTCAGGCAGGCATGGTTTCAGTGGCCAGAGATTAGAAGTACCAGATTAGAAAGTGAAAGTGAAGTCATTCAGTCTGTCTGACTCTTTGCGGTGCCATAGTCTGTACCCTACCAGGCTCCTCCGTCCATGGGATTTTCCAGGCAAGAGTACTTGAGTGGGTATTTCCTTTTCCAGATTAGACTTGAGCCAAATAAAAATACATGAGCCAAAGAGTTCATTTTTAGTAGAAAGGATAAATCTTGATAAACCCAGGAAAGAATCATTTAGATTATAAATAAAGGAACACAGAGGCAGTGACAGGCTCATCTGGCACCATTCACATATCCAGCAAAGTTGAGTGGAATGGGGAGAAAGAGGGGAGTAAGAAAAAGAAAACCTAGAAAAGTCTGTTATTTTCCCTGGTATTTTACACCAGAAACATGCCAAGGGGAAGAAGAGTCTGAAACTAACTGGGGTGGGATAGGTGGGGCTCAGTTCAGTTCAGTCGCTCAGTCGTGTCCGACTCTTTGGCGACCCCATGAATCGCAGCACGCCAGGCCTCCCTGTCCATCACCATCTCCCGGAGTTCACTCAGACTCACGTTCATCAAGTCCGTGATGCCATCCAGCCATCTCATCCTCTGTCATCCCCTTCTCCTCCTGCCCCTAATCCCTCCCAGCATCAGAGTCTTTTCCAATGAGTCAACTCTTCACATGAGGTGGCCAAAGTACTGGAGTTTCAGCTTTAACATCATTCCTTCCAAAGAAATCCCAGGGCTGATCTCCTTCAGAATGGACTGGTTGGATTTCCTTGCAGTCCAAGGGACTCTCAAGAGTCTTCTCCAACACCACAGTTCAAAAGCATCAATTCTTCGGCGCTCAGCCTTCTTCACAGCCCAACTCTCACATCCATACATGACCACAGGAAAAACCATAGCCTTGACTAGACGGACCTTAGTCGGCAAAGTAATGTCTCTGCTTTTGAATATACTATCTAGGTTGGTCATAACTTTTCTTCCAAGAACTAAGCGTCTTTTAATTTCATGGCTGCAGTCACCATCTGCAGTGATTTTGGAGCCCCCAAAATAAAGTCTGACACTGTTTCCACTGTTTCCCCATCTATTTCCCATCAAGTGATGGGACCGGATGCCATGATCTTTGTTTTCTGAATATTGAGCTTTAAGCCAACTTTTTTCGCTTTCCTCTTTCACTTTCATCAAGAGGCTCAGAGGTGCACAATTACAGCCTCTGCAGGAGCCCAGGGTTGTCGGAGGCTGAGTTCAGGGCTTACTGGCATGGCAAACAGAGCAGTCAGGTACTGGGGCAGGGGACTGGACGCGGGTAGAAGGCCACCATTCTCTGAAGGCAGTGCCTTGTGCTTATAATTGCTTCTCTAGGCCCTGTCTTGCCAAGTCTGCCTCTTTGGATGAGTGGCTCCAGCTGCATTTTCAAGGCTCCTCTTTTCATGCACAGAGCATGAGAACACTGAGGGGTGGGAGGGTTGTTGAGGGATCAGGGCCAGGGAGAATCAGATACTTTCAATTGAGCCAAATGAGCCCTGGCCTATTAGAGATCCAAGTTCGGGCAGGACTCAGGCCCCCAGGCCCCGGATCCTGGGCCACCCAGCTGAGAGCAGTGCAGGTCATGGTGGAGTGGAGGGTCCCTTTGTGGCTTGAAAATTGTAGCCCCTGCCTCTTGATCCCTAAGTCTTTTCTTGGCACCCCTCTAAGGGAGTACCCCTATGTATAAATTTATTGGAAACAAAGCCAGAAAAATCTAAGTCTCAGTTATTAGCCCAGTAGAATCAAATGTTTCTATGAAGGCACTGAAAGCAAGTCAGTCCCAGGAGGCAAACTACACAGGGAACAGCAGCCTGTGGGGCAGGGCCAGCTGTGCAGGAAGTTTACACCCGTGCCATTTCTCTGATTACCAAATCTGTGCAATAGGTATTTGGCTCAGACTGAAAGTATCTGATTCTCCCTGGCCCTGATCCCTCAGCAGCCCTCCCACCCCTCAGTGTTTGACAGAACTGGAATGGGGATTAGGATAATGATGAGAGAGCACCAGTCATTCCTAAATCTGTAAGCATCTGTCTGAGTTCCAGTGAATTCATCCGCCTTATGAAAGAAGCTTCTCTCCTTACTGCAAACCATGAGGCTGTAGACAGCTCCTCCTTGGCCAACCTATAGCCAGGTCACTTTTGCCCTTAGTCCACTGTGGTTCATGGCTCTGCTGTCTAATCAGCTGCACAGTCAACAACTTACTGCCCCCATCAACATGTAGGGAGTGGTCAGGCGCTAAGGATTCTGTCCCTCCCTCCAGGGTAGTGGGATAGTGCCCTCGCCTTGCACTTCCCTTCCCTTATCTGCTGTCCCACTTGCCCACTTTCTCCTCATGTAGCCTTTATGTTTCTTTAGATTGAACCGGCCATTCCCTCCTCCAGGGCACAATGCAACCCAATGGGAACTTAAATCCCAGCACCTCTGAAGGGAGCCTTATTTAACTTGATGATTATGCGTGTGTGTTCACTCACATGAAAATAAATTTTGCAAGGAGAGTTGTTAGAGTTTTTTTTTAATTTGTTGTGTGAGCCCTCATTCTTTGTAGCCATCTGTTTTTGTGTCATTGGCTTTCAAGCTCTTTTGCCCTAACCCATAAGAAATATAGTTTATGACTTGATCTAGTTTTTCCCCTCCCTGCCTTCCTTTTCAGTTCAGTTCAGTCGCTCAGTCGTGTCCGACTCTTTGCGACCCCATGAATCGCAGCACAACAGGCCTCCCTGTCCATCACCAACTCCAGGAGTTCACTCAGACTCATATCCATCGAGTCAGTGATGCCATCGAGCCATCTCATCCTCGGTCGTCCCCTTCTCCTCCTGCCCCCAATCCCTCCCAGCATCAGAGTCTTTTCCAGTGAGTCAACTCTTCGCATGAGGTGGCCAAAGTACTGGAGTTTCAGCTTTAGCATCATTCCTTCCAAAGAAATCCCAGGGCTGATCTCCTTCAGAATGCACTGGTTGGATCTCCACTCACACAAAAATTTCACACAGCAATACTTATCTTTGCAGTGTGTTCTGTTCCTTGATCTTTTTTTTCTTTGCTACACTCTATTTAATTTTTTGAATGCTGTTTGTTACCACTAATTGATTATGGTCCGAATTACACTAATCTTTGGTTACTTTTTCCAAAAAGTCCTTGAACTGACCACTCTACCAGCCTAATACCTGGTGTTTAAATTTAAAAAGATTGCATAAACAAATAATTTTGGGAAACATCTTATTCTCAGAGAGCCCTGAATACACAGCTTACCTGTTTAAGGCTCTGAGCTATCCTGTGTGCATGCTCAGTTATGTCTGACTCTTCATGACCTCATGGGCTGTAGCCCACCAGGCTCCTCTGTCCATGGGGTTCTCTAGGCAAGAATACTGGAGTAGGTTGCCATTTGCTTCTCCAGATCTTCCCTATGCCTCCTGCATCTCCTGCATTGGTAGACAAATTCTTTACCATCGAACCGCTGGGCTTCCCAAGCCGTCCTGCACTTAACACTTTGTGAGCATAAAACACATTATTTGCTTCCTACCAATGAACTTGAGGGAATCAGCGGCATTTCTGGGGCCCACCAGATTAGAAAACACTGCAGTGCACTGATTTAGGGACTCAGAATGGTCACTCTCTATCAGTCTGTCATCACAGATCTCTATTTCAGATTTTCATTTGCCTAGCACTCCACTCCCCATGCCTGCACTGAGAAGTGTAGTATTGTCAGAAGCACAGCTTTCAGTGCAATCAGTGGATTCTCCTTAAAGAATTTAGTTAACTAGGGCACTCAAAGCCAGTGCACTGGGACAACCAGAGGGATGGGATGGGGAGGGAGGTGGGAGGGGATTCGGATGGGGGACACATGTACACCTGTGGCTGATTCATGTCAATGTATGGCAGAAACCACCCCAGTATTGTAACGTAAGTAGCCTCCAATTAAAATAAATAAAGAATTTGGTTTATGGTGAAAATTGCATAGTTTGTCATGTTTCTCTTTTTGCCAGGAAGTTTCAAGTTAAAGCAAACTCTCATAAATAAAATAGAAGGAATATTATTTTAAAAAAAAGCAAACTCTCAGTTGCAGTAATATTACATTGAACCATATGACTGCCTTTTTTGAGGATCTGAAATGGTTGGATGTAGTTCAAATTAATATTTAGCCTAACTGATTTATAGAATCACTTCCTTCTTCCATTTGGTTTTAAATTTTATTCTAATTTAAGAGCCTGCTAGAATATGTGTCTTCTATTGTAAACCACTTTATTCTTTTGGAAAGCAAATGGATATAAATTTTAACAAGTAAATAGAGTCCAGCTGTAATGTCCCATTAACCAATAGAGTGTTTAAAATACAGATTTTTTCCTAATCTCCCTACTATTCAATAGTTGGTAAATGCTGTGCATTCTGCAACGAGGATTATTTTGAGGGTTTTCCCCCTGTACAATTCCTGGGTGGCTATGAGAACAACAAATTTAAAAATATGTCTTTGTAGACAATGAATATTTATTGACCAGTCCAAATGACACTTTTGCTTTCTGCATGAATTAGAGAATAATAGTGTCACAGAAGCCACCTCAGCCCTCAAGGTACTTGCTCACCAGGCTAGTTTTCCCCACCAGGGATCTCATTACCAAGATAAGCAGCAGTTACTAAAAACATTACATCTAATGGATGGTGTGGAATTTCTTAATATATTTCCTCCATTGAGTCGGTGGCCTAAAGTAATGGGTGAACCCCTTTATTGTCTAGAGGAAATATTTTGATTTATCTCTGTATAGCTTCTAGCTTAAGAGGTCGTTTGGGTTTGGTTTTGTTTTTTTTTTTTTTCTACCTTAGAAGAAACTGTAGAAGATATTTCTTAAAAAGATAAAACCTAATCCTATTCATTAAATTCATTAAGTCAAAGGTTGAGATAAAAGGGAGGGAAATTTTTTTAATAAAAGATAAGGTTTTAATATGTCTATACTGTATAAATTAGAGTGCCTCTCTTTTAAAAAAAGAGAAGGTATATATCTTAAGTCTTTGAATCTTGGGTCACTTTTAATCATCACATTGTTAATCATTGTCATAGGCCTTGGACTCATACTATTAGAACAGATTATAGCAAAGAGGTATGTTAATCAGGGCAGGAAGAGAGTAGAAATGGCTGTCATCATCCAGAAGGGGCACCGTGTTTTGTTTTGTTTTGTTTTAACTTTATAATTTAACCATAATTGTACCTGTGTATTTTTAAATGATCTGTCAGGGTAGCTTTCTGTATGCCCAAGGCCACATCATCCTTGTTCCTGCCTTGAAGTTTCAGACTGTGGGATTTCTTTTCTCCCTCCTTCTTCCTCTCTCGTATGGTCCCATCTACCTCTCTGGGAACTTACTAGACACCCATATATTAAGTCCCCAATATGTGTCAGCCACTGTGCTTGGCACCAAGGATATAACTATGAACAAGCACTTCATGGTTCCTGCCTTCATGGGTGATACTAAATAGAATAGTAATAGTGAGTAATTAGATGAGTTCTTCAGTCCCATGAGGCACTTTGTAGTATAACTATCAAGATATCAAACTATCAAATATCTAAGTATATGACATGTCCTTATCTAAGTATATGACATGTCCTTATCTAAGTATATGACATGTCCTTAGTCTAGGTCCCACCTCTTCTGTTAGTCTTTTTGTCACCATTTTATCAGTCAGCACTGTCTAGGTTATTCTTCAGTAACAATCAAGACCCAGTAGCTTGGAACGGTCCTCATTCTACTAAATGTCTGTGCCATGTTGGCTGGATGTACTGCTCCTTGTAGTATCGTCCTTATTATTTGTCCAAGGCAGAAAGGAGTGCCACAGTTTAGAGTTTTGCCAGCCATGGTGTTGGGAGGAAAAAATGCACTGACTCTTAAAACTTCTGCCTGGGAACAACACTTAACACTTTTTCTCACATTTCTCTTGCCAAAGCAAGTTGTGTGTCCAAGTGTGACTTCAGGGGATGGGGGATATACTTCCCTAGGAAAGGGACTGGATATATTCATTATCACTGCAGTGCCTTATGATCTCTTTGATCTCTCTAGTCATGTAGATCTTAAATGACACTTCATCTTTCAACCCTGTGTAGTTACTTAATGTAAATGTGTGCCTCTCCCCAGTTAGATTATAAATTCCCAGATAACTAGCACATGTTTTATACTTCCTTATGTGTAACTCAGCATGATGATGGCCTTATGTTAGGTTCTTAAAAATGATCTTAAATTGTATGAAGGTGAGAAGAGAGAATAATCAGAACTCTTTCCATGTTTTAATATAACGCTTGATAGTCTACTGAGGATCTGTGTACACTATCTACTTTAATCTTCTTAAGGACCAAAGGACATAATATTATGCCTTTAACAGATGAGAAAAGTGAGACCCAGACCTTGTACATGACTTGCTTACTATTGCACCAAAAAAAAAAAAAGTGATTGAGCTCTATCTGAAACCATGAATTCTAAATCCTGGGCCAGTGGTTTTTCCTACTCCTGTAGTTGTTAATGTGAACACTCCGATTTTTAACTTCTGCTGAGGATCACACAGGGGAAGGGAGAAGGAAACTTCAGGAAGTACTGAAAGCCTGAGCTATGTCTCCTGGCATTTGGGTGATAGGAAAGCTGAGGGGGACACCCAGAAAAACTCTCGGCTTGAATTCAGCAGGCCAATGTACTAGTTTATCTATAGCTCCTGTAACAAATTATCATGAACTTGCTGGTTTAAAACAATATAAATTTGTTTTCTCACAGTCTGAAAGCCAATAGTTCAACATCAGCTTCATGAAGCCCAATCAAGATGCTTGTAGGCTCACTGTCTCCAGAGGTCCAGGGGAAGAATCCATTCCTTGCCTCCTCTTCCAGCTGCTGGTGGCTGCTGGCATTTTTTGGCTGTGCCATCACTCCTGTCTCTGCGTCCTCTTTCTGTAGGCTTCTCTTCTAAGTTTGTGATCTCCCTCTGACTCTCCCTGGTAGGGATGCGTGTAATTAGATTTAGAACCCACCCAGATAATCCAGGAAAATATCCCCATGTCAAGATCATCAGCTCTGCTCAATGTTATGTGGCAGCCTGGACGGGAGGGGAGTTTGGGAGAAAATGGATGCATGCATATGTATAGTTCAGTCCCTTTGCTCTCCACCTGAAACTGTCACAACATTGTTAATCAACTATACTCCAAAATAAAATAAAAAGGTTTTAAAAAGAGATCATCAATTTAATCATATCTGCAAAGATCCCTTTTCCATATTAGGTAACAACAACAGGTTCCAGAGATGAGGGTCTGATATTGATACCTTTGGGACCAGTAGAGTGGTGGGAACCTCTTTCTGCTACTCCACTTTTCTCCCCTGCTCTGCCCCTCTTTTATCCTAACCCATCTCTGTCTCTCCTCCAAGTGATACAGGTTATATGGTATATTGGAAGGATCTCGAGTCTGATACACATCCAGTTAATTCCTGGATCTACCTCTTCTTGGCTGTGTGACTTTGGCGAGTGAATTACTTACCCTGAGCCTCAGTGTCCTCCTGTGTAGAGACAGAGGCCTTAGAACCTATGTGCAGCTTGGTGTGAGATGATAAATGAGAGAGAGCCTGGCAGGGGCACCTGGCCCCAGTGGGCACCTGCCCGACTGCCCCAACCCCCCTCCTGCACTGTCCCTCATTTAGGCTCCCCATCCTCTGCACCCACAGGGCTGGGCCTAGTGGGCTGCAGGAAGAGGATGCTGCCCACTGACATTCCTGGAGCACCTCCTCCCACTTATTTTTCTTAGTGAATCTAAAAATACACAATGTTTATTAAATAATTAATCATCCTTCCCTAGAAGGGTTATTTCATTTCACGGGTGAACAGTTTATTGCCAGAGAAACTATGTCTTCCTCCAAAATGATGTATAACATGATTTGGTATCTACATTTTTAGACACGTCAATGTTTTTTTTCTCTCTGCCAGTTAAACTTGAAGGTAATGTAGTGCGTATTCATTTGCACTTTTTCTTTTCTAAAGATATAGATGTGCATAGTTGAGCAACCTCATATTTTTCCATTTCTGAAATCGTATGTAAAACCTGATATGTTAGTGTGCGTGAATGCCAATAAATTTTAGTATTTAGTAAATATTGAGTAGTAATAAATATCATAGGTAGCAAGCCTCTATGATATTAAGCCTATGAAGAAAATTAAACAGTTATATAATTAGCAAGGAAACTAATGCAAAAGTAAAAAGATATGAAAGCCATTTTTTCTCAAACCCACTTTTGTGGTTTTACATACTTATCTGCCTTCAGAATCTAAAATGCTAACCTAGTTTGTTTATAAAGCAGTCCCTTTAGACATTTGCCTTATTTTTAGGAAATATTGATCCTAATCCTAGGTTAGTAAATAGGGATTATTTGCCATCTTGTCTCTAGTGACACAGGGGGTCTGAAATGCTGGGTGGAGAAGAACCAGGAAACCCAAACCAGCTTTGGGTGAGGGGTTCCTTGATCTGTTAGTCATGTCTGCCATGGAGCAAAACATAGGCGTGGCACAGCATGGCTAAAGCATAAGTAATTATTGGAATGGACTCCATCGAGGCCATTACACAGTTAGCTTGACCCAGAGTCATTCTTTAGCATTAACTTTTACACAGGAAAGGCAAAAAAAAAAGGGGGTGGGTGGCGAGAGTGGTCAAATATTGAATACCCTCAATACGTATCCATTATATCTGAAACTTGATGATTTCTTGATAAATATCTATCGAGGGAAGAAAGGAGGGAGAGACTTGTTCTAGAGTACTGTGACCATGCGTGCCGTGGGAAAACTTGTTTTCAGGACCTGATTGAATTTGGGGCTGACTTTGCAGCAGCTCCTGGCACAGAGAGGTCCGCCGTGTTCAGAACGACCAAGCACATCCTGTAACTTCATTTGTGGGTAAACAGCATAAATGCAGCGTTCGGATAGTAAATCCTTAAAGCATTTGCATTGCCTAAGGACAGATGCACAGTGCTGGCAACAGTGTGGTCTTCTGCTTTTGGTTGCCACAGCGCTGGAAGGAGTAAGGTGGACTTTTAAGGTGTGACTCCCAGCCCTGCCACCAGCTGTTCAGTCTTCTTGTGCAAGTTACGTAGCCTCTTCAGTACATCCATTTCCTCATCAGAGAATAACATTGTGTCCCACCTAGGAGTAACACTTTTTTTAATCTGTTGTTTTAAAATTATTTTTTAATTGAAGATAGTTGAATTACAATGCTTTGTTCATTACTGCTGTACAGCAGAGTGACTCAGTTATCCATATATACACGTTCTTTTCATAGTCTTAGATTCTTATATATTTTTTTAATATAATTGATGAGTTGTTGGTAAGAGTTGAGAATAGTGTCTGGCACATCCATCGTGAGAGCCCCAGTCCTCTGGCCCTCAGCTCCATCCCTCTCCTCCCCTGCTGACCTCTGACGCTGCAGGCGGTTTCTAGCTTTCCCCTGAGTTTGGCCCCTGGAAGCAGTGAAGGCTGGGGGAGGGGAGAGCATGGTTCCCTCTCCCCGCTGTGCGCCTCCAGGCTGTGCCTCCTCTTGGCTCCAGCCACCCCTGCCCAGGAGCCTCTGCCGCCTCCTCCGTGGACCCTTCAGCCTGGAGGTGGTAGGTCGCTTCCTGCTGTTGCTAATTCCGAGTGCCGCTCTGTCTCCTGTTTGCTTTTCAGCTCTTGCACCACCTATGTTTCAAATGGTTAGAGCAGTTTTTGTTTTCCTTGTTGTGCCCTGAATGACAAGACTGTAAACATTTACTGTCACTGTTGTTGTTCCTGTTGTCATCACTGTCTCATGGTTCAGAGGAAACTCTGGAGTAACCTTGAGGCTCAGGAAGTGAAATGAGTTAACCGGGATCCCATAGCTGGTCGGTGACAGATGCCAGCATAAGACGCTTTTCACTTGATCTCTCCTACCAGCCTTTGGATGGGCTAGTATCCTTGACTCCTAATTAGTCTGAACATACAATGTATGTCTTGCCTAGGGGCTCACTTTCTTTCTGACTCCCAAATTCTGGAGTGACATATGCTGAAGAACAGTCATCCTCACCACCAGCGATTGCTTTTGGGATCACACATCACCAAGTCGGAACTGACCTCAGTCTTCATAGGAGGGAGCAGGTTCCACCACAGTAGAGGGTGGGGGTTGAGGTGAAGTCATTCAGTCGTGTCTGACTCTCTGCGACCCCGTGGACTGTAACCTACTAGGCTTCTCTGTCCATGGGATTCTCCAGGCAAGAATCCTGGAGTGGATTGCCATTTCCTTCTCCAGGGGATCTTCCCGACCCAGGTATCGAACCCGGGTCTCCCGCATTGGAGGCAGACGCTTTAACCTCTGAGCCACCGGGGAGGGTGGGGGGTTACTAAAGATCATTGATTACAAACAACAGAAATTGTGTGATCTTAAGCAAAGACATGGCTTCCCAGGTGGTGCAGTGGTAAAGAATCCACCTGCTGATGTAGGAGACACAGGTTCAATCCCTGGGTCGGGAAGATCCCCTGGAGGAGGAAATGGCTACCCATTCCCATCTTCTTGCCTGGGAAAGCCCAGGGTCAGGGGAGCCTGAAGAGCTGCAGGCCATGGGGTTGCAAAGAGTCAGAAGTGACTTTGTGACTGAGTGCACACACACACAAGCGAAAGACAGTTTGGTTGTCTTCTGAAACTCTGAGGCAGGGGGATGACCAAGATGAGAGAGGAGGGTGTGAAGAAGTGTCAGGATCATGTCTATCTTGCATCGCGATTTTTGGCTTTGTCCTCTCTTCTTCTTAAATCTTACGGTAGAAATGAGCCTGCACATACCCTTTCCAGCCAGTGTGAGTGCAGTGTCTCAGTTACAACTTCCTAAGGGGGAGACTCATACCCAGCACAGACCAGGCATAGACCATCTGGCCAAACCGGCTGGCCAGGTCGCTTCATACAGGATGGCAGCCAGGGGCCTGCTGCCGCCACATAGGCTGGGGTGGTGTGGTGTTTCCCAGACAAGGGGATCGAAAGTATGCACTAGAGAGCTCACTTCAAGATTTCTAACAGTCTAGTTCAGAATCACAGGAAGCCACATTTGGGTGCCCACCATCTGCCAGAAACCGTGGTGATCACATTGTATCTTGTTTTGTTTGGTTTTTAATTTTAATTCTTAATAACAGCATTAGGAGACAGATTTTATGATTTGCATTTTGTGGGTGAGAAGAGGACAAAGGGAAAATTATGCATTTGTGCAGTATAAGCTACACAGGGCAACTGAAATGGTAAGGGATGTTGCTTCTGGAAGGAATTAAAATACATTAACTCAGAGTGGCAGCACTGGTTTGCTCATGCTGATCAGAAGTTATGATTAGTGGCTAAGTATAACTTTGACTAACAGAGAAAAAGTGGCGTGGGGACAAATCAAAGTAGCTTGTATTTGTGTGAGAAATGTGTGTTAAAAGATCTTAGGTGGTTAAAATTATAAAATAGCATGTTGGACCAATTTGATCCAACTCCCACTCTTTGGAAATAAGAAATTTTGCTTGAGGTAAGTAATTTAGCTGTTTTGTGGGAAGTTTCTTCAGCTTCTAAGATGATTCAGAGCTTGGAATTACTGACTTAGTCTTCTGACTAAATCAGGAGTGTTTAAATATACATTTTCCACTCAGTTAATAACTCATGAATTCGTTTAAATTTATCATCAGTGCACTCAGAAGTCATCAAAGTAGACTTTGAGCTGTGAACATTTGCTTGTCTCCTTCTGGTTAATCCTGACACATCTCACATGTCATAGTTTTCCAAAATTCTAAAAATGAGATTACTCCCTATTAAAACTGATCATTAGATTATTGTGTTCTTGAAGATAAAATTTTAACTTGCTTAAATGATATAGTCTCCCCTCTTTTCCTCAAAAAATGTTTTATATGAGTGGAGAAGGTGGAATCTATAGCTTCATAGACTGCTGCTGCTAAGTCGCTTCAGTCGTGTCTGACTCTCTGCGACCCCACAGACATCAGCCCGCCAGGCTCCCTCGTCCCTGGGATTCTCCAGGCAGGAACCCAGCCTCATAGACTCGTGATGCTCAAACCTGAACACATATCAGACTCAGCTGTAGATCTTTATGAATACAAAGGAAGTTGAATCCCTAGATTTCCCTGATGGTCCAGTGGTTAAGAATTCACGTGCCAGAGCAAGGGACATGTTTGATCTGTGGTCCAGGAAGATTCCGCGTGCTGCAGAGCAACTTAGCACCACAGCTGAAACCTGCACACCTAGAGCCCACGCAGCAACAAGAGAAGCCACCGCAATGAGAAGGCTGCACGCCACTACCGCAGAGCAGCCTCCGCTCCCCACAACT
Source organism: Nanger dama (assembly GCA_917880005.1). Classification (NCBI taxonomy): domain Eukaryota; kingdom Metazoa; phylum Chordata; class Mammalia; order Artiodactyla; family Bovidae; genus Nanger; species Nanger dama. The sequence goes on from CAKJTW010000001.1 coordinate 46,413,791, forward strand.
AGAGAGCCCATGCAGCAACAAAGACCCAGCACAACCAAAAAAGGAAAGAAAGCTGAGTCCATCCGCAGAAGGGTCTGATACAGTAGGTCTGGGGTGGGACCTGAGATCTTACATTTCTAAAAAGTTCCCAAGTGAGGCTAACTTTAGCTACAGACCGCTCTTGGAAAACCAGTGCTCTAGGCTGAAGAAAGAGAAGGCAATGGCAGCCCACTCCAGTACTCTTGCCTGGAAAATCCCATGGACGGAGGAGCCTGGTGGGCTGCAGCCCATGGGATTGCTAAGGGTCGGACACGACCGAGCAACTTCACTTTCACTTTTCACTTTCATGTATTGGGGAAGGAAATGGCAACCCACTCCAGTGTTCTTGCCTGGAGAATCCCAGGGATGGCGGAGTCTGGTGGGCTGCCGTCTATGGGGTTGCACAGAGTCAGACACGACTGAAGCGACTTAGCAGCAGCAGCAGGCTGAAGAAAGAATTTTCTGAGAATAATGCTCGCAGTTTTGTAGCTTTAAGAGAAGTGTTGAGGTGGCAGGTTTAAATAATTAGTCTCTTTAGTCACTAGGCTCCGGCTTTTTGATAGGAACTCAATTTGGAATATATGATTTTCCTTTCTTTATGGGGAAAGATAAAAAGCAGAGGAAGATTTACTGTTATGATAATGAACCTTAAAATTTAGGGCCCCTTTCATGGCTCTGGGGAGGGGACTTAGGGATGAGTTCACATAGTGTTTGTAAAACTTGCAAAAGGAAGATATTTTTGTATTCATTTTCTTAAAGACATCCCCAGAAATAGTCTCAGCTTTAGGTCCCATAAAACCTGAATCAACTCTGATAATTAATATAATTAACTAACAATGTATAAAAGGAACATAGTTTGTAACAAAGAGCAGGGTTTTTTAATAGGTTAGGCAATTTCTAAACGTGTCAGAAATGATGGTAAATGGATAAATCATCTCAGAGGACCTGTGAACTTTGTGTGGAACTTACTTTAATTGAAAGAGTTAGATGGAACATTAAGTAGATGAAAATCCAAGTTGGTCTTAGCTTGTGTACTGTTTGATCAGCTTGTATGTGCTATATTTTATTTATTGCATGTGTGCATGTTAGTCATATCCACCTCTTTGCGACCCCATGGACTGTAGCTTACCAGGCTTCTCTGTCCATGGGATTTTTCTGGCAGAATACTGGAATGGGTTACCATTTCCTACTCCAGGGTATCTTCCCAACCCAGGGATGAACCCATGTCTCCTGCATTGGGAGGCGGATTCTTTACCACTCAGCCACATAGGACGTCCACATTTTATTACATTTTATTTACTTCTGATGAGAGGAGAAATTTTGGAGAAATGAGTTCGGTCCCAGTCTGGCTTCACCTCTTGTAAATAAATTCACTCATTCTTTTTGAGCCTATTATATCTGTAAAGGAAGATGTTAATAATAATAGTTGACTTAATAGGGATAACTGGATTCTATAATGAAATGATAGATATGAACAGACATTTGTTCAGATCTGAAGATGTAAAATGCTGCACAAATGTTAACACCTAGTAGCTGTACAATGCTATACCAGTAGTACACTAATGAGTGAAGTCGCTCAGTTGTATCTAACTCTTTGCGACCCCATAGGCTGTAGCCTAACCAGGTTCCTCCGTCCATGGTATTTTCCAGGCAAGAATACTGGAGTGGGGTGCCATTTCCTTCTCCAGGAGATCTTCCTGACCCAGGGATTGAACCCAGGTCTCCCGCATTCCAGGCAGACGCTTTACCATCTGAGCCACCTGGACTAAACGGCCACTCTGCTATATCAAGATTTGGCAAACTTTTTTCTATAAAAGGCCAGACTATAAATACATTAGATTGTATGGCTCATTCTGTCTCTGTCTCAACTACTTAACTCTGCCTCTGTTAGGCAGAAATAACTATAGAGAAGATATAAATGAATGGGTGTGGCTATGTTCCCATAAAGCTTTATTTTTTTATTTGTAAAAACAAGGGCAGCTATGCTAGATGATGTACCAAAATTGACCCAAAATGCCACAGCCCTTCCCAGTTAGGAACTTCCAGTTGAGCAGAAGGTAAAACAAATAATAACAATTATAAGATGTTTTTATTTAAACTCAATGTTGGAGGATCGAAATGCTGGCACATTTTATCTGCTTTACTTTCCATAGTTCCCTGATGTAGCTGATATCTCTTTGGAGGGTGAGCAAAGTGGGGTGAAGGAAGGAGTCAAGGTTAAGAAGTTAAGAGTCAGAATGCCACCTTCTTTCTCTTTCTGCTTCCTGGCTCTGGAAGTGGTAATAACAGGGTGAGCTCCTGTTTGATCCCTTCTCTGGGATTTGGACTGAATAGCAAGTGCCTAAGCACAGAGATTTTTAACCACCAAGAAATTCGATCGTTCTGTTTTTTAATCTCTTAATTATTTTTAAAGATCATTGAGATGCACAGATCTGGGAACTTTGGAAAACTGAAATAAAGGAGTTTTCAGTTCAGTTCAGTCACTCTTTCTCTAAAGAAGACATATAAATACCCAGCAAGTGCATGAAAAGATGCTCAACATTACTATTCATCAGGGAAATGCAAATCAAAACCACAATGAGATACAATGAGATATCACTTCATCCCTGTCAGAATGGCTGATATCAAAAAGACAGCAAATAACAAGTGTTGGCGACAATGTGGAGAAAAGGGAACCATTGTGCACCTTTGCTGAGGATATAAACTGATGTGGCAGCTATGGAAAACAGTACGGAGATTGCTAAAGAAATTAAAAATAGAACTAACCTGATTGAGCAGTTCCATTCCTGGGTATGTATCTGAAGAAAACAAAAACACTAGTCAGAAAAGATACATGCCCTCCTATGTTTATTGCAGCACTGTTTACAATAGTCAAGATATGAAAGCAACATAAGTATCTATCAGAAGATGCATGGATTAATGAGATGTGTGTGTATATATGCGTACAATGGAATATTAGTCATGAAAAAGAAATGAAATCTTGTCATTATATGACAACATGGATATATGTAGAAGGTTTTATGCTAAGTGAAATAAGTCAAAGACAAATACTGTATGATTGCACTTATATGTGGAGTCTAAAAATTGAAACAAACAAAACAGAAAGAGAGTTATGGATACAGAGAACAAACAAGTGGTTGCCAGAGGTAAGAGTTGGGTGGGAAAGAAGTAGGTGCAGGAGATTAAGAGGTACAAACTTCCAGTTGCAAAATAAATGAATCAGGGGTATGAAATGTAGTGTGTGGGGATAATTGGTCAATAACTATGTAATATCTTTGTATGGTGACATAGTATAACTAGACTTATTCTGGTGATCATTTTGAAATACATGGAAATATCCAATCACCTATGTTGTTCAACAGGTACTAACGTAGTTTGAAGGGGCAATTATATTAATACTTCAGAAATAAACAGACTCGTAGGAAAAAGAGATCAGAGGTGGGGGAGTGCGGAAAGGGGGAATTGGATGAAGGCAGTCAAAAGGTACAAGCTCCCAGTTATAAGAATAATATGTCCTAGGGATGTGATGTATGACATGATAACTATATTTAACATTGCTGTATGTTATATATGACAGTTGTTAAGGGAGTAAATCCTAAGAATCATCAGCACAGGAAAAAATTTTCTCTCTTTAATTTTGTGTCTATGTGAAATGATGAATATTCAGTAAACCTGTGGTAATCGTTTCATGATGCATGTAAGTCAAATCACTATACTCTACATTTTAAACTTATATAGTGATGTATGTCAATTATACCTCAATAAAACTGGAAGTAAAAAAATTTTTAGAGAAAAGAGGTTGGGTCTTATAATAAAATTTATCCTCCTCCCCCAAATTATGCTAAGTGAGAAAAGCAAGATTCACAGACTATATATGATATGATTCCATCTATACAATGTTTTAAAAGACAAAACTGTAGAGATGTAAACCAGGCCAGCGGTGGGCTCTAGGAGAAGGAAAAGTAATTTCTTTCAGGAACCTCTCTTGGCTTCCCTCCATCAGCCCCTCACCTCTTACCCCTGCCCCCATCTTCCCTGTCAAGGATTTAATATCAATTTAAGGTAGAGTTTATATTGCAAAACACAAATGTGATTTTCTCTAATTTTAATCATGGAAGTTGCCAGAGAGCAAGCGTTCGCCTTGGCCCCTCCAGTGTCACTACTGAGTGAGCCTGCGGGCAGCCTGGCTGTGTCTTCCTCACCCTGCTGCCAGCGCCTCTGCACTGCTTTGCAGTTCTGTGTCCAGAGAGCAAGCCAGAGGCGATTCAGAAGGGAGATAGTTGAGCAGATGCCTTTGAAGAACTGAGTGTTGTATGCTTCTATTAGGATCCTGAATCATCAAGGTAACAGTTTATGCGCAGCTCCCACCCCTAGCAGTTGGGAACATGAGGACTGTTGGGTAAGGTCGGGGAAAGAGGGCTAAGTCAAGTCTCTTTATAATCCACTGAGTGCCAGGAAGTTGCCCACTGTCTTCATTCTAGAGGGAGGTCCTGTCTGCTGAATATTGCATGAAGAAAATGGGCTACGCTCCCTACCTAGGGCTTGGGAATGTCTTCCTCTTACAAAGATTTTTACTGTACACATTTATTATAAGTAGCCTTTGCATTTTATAGAGCAGGACAAGAAGGTTCCAGGCCATTGAACATGATAATTTTCCCCCAATATTTTCTTTCTGTGTATCTGATGTTTCATACAGCAGTGGAGGTTTTCTTTTACAGATGCACATTATAGTTTCTTCCAAGAGCAGCCATCAAGTACCCTGTCCTTTAAAATAAGTTGGGAAATATTACTCTTGGTCCGCCACTCCCTGGTTTTCATTGCCTGGCTTCATTGTAGATCTAAAGTTGCATTCTTTTTGCTGTTTCTTTGTCATTGTGGCCTTGTTTGGCTCATTTACTTCTGGGTTCTTGCCACTCAAAGTGGAGTCTTTGGACTAGAGCATTAGAATCACCTGGGAGCTTTTTTTAAGATATGCAGGCTCCGCCCCAAACCTACTGAATCAGAATTGGCATTTAACAGATCCTCAGAGATGCATTTGCACATTAAAGTTTGAAAGGCTTCAATCCTGCCCAAATCTCCCACCTCCTCTGTTTATAACCTTGTTAGGACCACGTGTGACCCTCAGACGTGCACCCCTGGTGAATTATCCTGATGTCTGCATAGGTGTGAGTGTGGGTGCATGCATTTTGCTATGAACTTAATTTAGTCAGTGCTCAAAGACACAAAACCACAAAAGGCATAGTTGAGCTCCCAGGAGCTTGGAGTCTAGTGGGGGACACAGAGTCTAGTGCTCTAGCACTGCGTTGTGATGTCATCTGACTTCCTTCACCCACACAGAGTTCCTGCCCCCTTCTCTGAAAACAGTTTCTCAATGTGTAGTCCACAGGCCACCTGCCTCCCAGTCCTTAGGGTTCTGTGAAAAGAGCACGGGGTCACTCCAGACCTTCCAGATCATGCCCTTGGAGTGAGCCCAGGCATCTTCATTTTTTAAATTATTATGCACATTATAATCTGAGGGCCGCTGACACAGGTACAGCTTTGATATCCTTGATGATTACACATTTTGATAGGAAGGGATGTTTATATATAATCTCAAATGTTCAAGGACTCATTCAGAGCTTTCCTTATCCTAAGTTCAGGGGAGTTTCGCATGGCCTCCAAACTCAAAGCTGCTTTTATCTTTGGGTGAAGCAATGTCAGGATCTTGTGGATAGTATTTAAAGATTGTTCAGATCATATGTTTATATTTTCTAGCAGCATGTTTTCCAGGAGCAAATTAAAATCCTTTGCTCTATAATGAGTTAACAGCGTGAACATTGTTATGACAATCCCATGACTTTCTTGTTTAATGTTTATACTCATCTAATCAAACAAATTGAAATTGGATTATGGCTGTTGCACATTATAGCAGTTATTATCCAGTTTAAATGCAGGTCTGAAGGAAATAAAATTGATTTTTCTATGGTACTTGCAGACACTGTAGGTTATTGGTGTGCTGTTTGAATTTCCAATTAGGTTTGTACAGAGGAGAATAAGATTAGTGCTTGGACTCTTTAAAATTTTTCTTAATGTATTATGTAAATAAAGTGATATTTCATTCTAATTAGGGAGGTAGATGACTTTAAAAGTTTGGTGATCTGCTTTCATATTTTTATTTAAAGCATGTCAGGTTTTAACATGGATAATAATTTTGAGGAACATTTTTATTTTTAGAAAGAAAAGAAAATAATAGAGTAGAATACCATTATAATACTCAGTTACTACAGTAACAGCTACCCTATTTTTCAGGGAATGAGCTGTAATATGTACCAGAATTTCACAGATAACTGAACCTATCTTTCAATAAACCAAACCCTTGTTTTTAAAAAGCTGCCTTTATTTTGCAAACACCTTTTGTATATCTGTTCTGTGTAAGCACCATGCCCAATGCTAGGGGCTCAAAGTAGATCCAGCACAGACAGGTCCTTCACAACAAAGATATACCCGACCACTGACGGCTCTGAAAGCAGAGCCATGGGCCAGAAAACACAGAAGCAAGAATGGCAAGCCCTGGAGAGTAGGGAAAGGCTTCAGGGAAGAGGTGACTTTAGATCTGGACCTCAATTCAGGAGTAGGAGTTAACATGGATATTTAAGTAGTAATGCAATTTTTTTCTTAAATCATAAAGGCATCAATGCTGATTATGTGCTTGTTTTAAAAGTATCCATAAAAAGATTAATTATTAAGTTCTATCATTATTAAATGTATTAAGCACTTTGTTCAAGAAATGTGCTTGCTTCTGAAAATATAATGGAGAACAGTCCACAAATCCACTCTTAGGTTTGGTAGTCTGCTATAATGAGTCACAGAACTCACTCACAGCTAAAGGCTACAATTAAACTCAGCCAGGAAGAGAAGCACATAGGCCGAGTCCAGAAGAGGCCCACACGTGGAGCTTCCGTGGTCTTCTCCCTGTGGAGTCATGGACAGCATAGCTTTCCCAGCGTTGATGTGTGACAGTGTCCATGGAGCACTGCCAGCTGGGGAAGTTCATCCAAGCCTTGCTGTCCACAATTTTTATGGAGGGCGCCCATCATGTGGGTGTGGTTGACCATACAGGTGACTAAGCCAGAGGTGGAACTAATGCTCAATGACCCAAAGCCCTGACCCTAAACCACATTGTTAGACTATCTAGTGTGACCCAAGACCCCTGGGAAAACAAACACACTCATATCAGGTGTGACATTCAGTTCAGTTCAGTTGCTCAGTCGCATCCAACTCTTTGCAACCCCATGGACTGCAGCATGCCAGGTTTCCCTGTCTATCAACAACTCCCAGAGCCTACTCAAACCCATGTCCATCGAGTCGGTGATGCCATCCAACCATCTCATCCTCTGTCATGCCCTTCTCCTCCCACTTTCAATCCTTCCCAGCATCAGGGTCTTTTCCAATGGATTGGTTCTTCGCATCAGGTGGCCAAAGTATTGGAGTTTTAGCATCAGTCCTCCAGTGAATATTCAGGACTGATCTCCTTTGGAATGGGCTGGTTGGATCTCCTTGCAGTCCAAGGGACTCTCAAGTTTTTTCTCCAACACCACAGTTCAAAAGCATCAGTTTTTCAGTGCTCAGCTTTCTTTGTAGTCCAACACTCACATCCATACATGACTACTGGCAAAACCATAGCTTTGACTAGAGGACCTTTGTCGGCAAAGTAATGTCTCTGCTTTTTAATATGCTGTCCCATGCTCTTAAAAAGTACCTCCCAGAAGCCAAGGGCAAAGTCCAGACCTCTCTTTGGCCAAGGCTGAATTCTTTACTGTAGAGGAACAAATCAGACACTACTGTAAGTGTACAGAACTCACAATAAAGTGAAGATCATAAAGTGAAGAAGGTGAAGACTGTGCAGGAAGAGTCTGGATGCTTAGGGTTGTGGGGTGGATGGCGCTGTCAGTTAAGACTTTCACAAGGAAGTAGACAGGGGTCTGGAGGGTGAGAGGGATTTCAGTTTCAGTTCAGTCACTAAGTTGTGTCCCAACTCTTTGCGACCCCGTGGACTGCAGCACGCCAGGCTTCCCTGTCCATCACCAACTCCAAGAGCCTACTCAAACTCATGTCCATTGAGTCAGTGATGCCATCCAACCATCTCATCCTCTGTCATTCCCTTTTCCTCCCGCCTTCAGTCTTTCCCAGCATCAGAATCTTTTCCAGTGAGTCAGTTCTTTGCAGCAGGTGGCCAAAGTATTGAAGTTTCAGCTTTAGCATCAGTCCTTCCAATGAATATTCAGAACTAATTTCCTTTAGGATGGACTGGTTGGATCTCCTTGCTGTCCAAGGGACTCTCAAGAGTCTTCTCCAACACCATAGTTCAAAAGCATCAATTCTTTGGCGCTGAGCTTTCTTTATAGTCCAACTCTCACATAGCCATGTGAGTAGTACAGCAAAGAGCATTTCAAGAGGAATGGGTGGTTGGTGCAAAAACCCTGAAGTGAGAAGTAGCTGAGCATGTTCCAGAAACTGAAAGAAGAGGAGACCAGAGCAGACAGGAGGAGGAAGGAATGTGGTTGCTTGTTTTAAAAGTAACAAGCTGACTAGAGAGGAAGTAGGGACCAGATTCCAAGTAGCCTCAGAGACCCTGAAAGTGATTATGGACCTTATTTCCAATCACTGGAAAGCCACTGTAAAGTTTAAAAGCAGGAGCTTGGATGCTCAGATATGTGACTTGTCTATTTAAAGGGTCATGTGTGTGGCTGCTGTGAGAATGGCCAATTGGGTACAGAGTCAACACAGGGAGACTCAAGACTGTTGGGCCCATCCCAACAGGAGGAGTCAGCGGCTGCCACCAAGGGGTGGCCGTGAAGTAGGAGAGAGGAGGAGAGATTGAGACAGTAGTAGGAGGTAGAGATGGCAGGTCTTGGTAAGCAAGCAGACCCTTGGCTGTGACCCTGTGCTGTCACCCTTGGCACCTGGCAGGCCTGTCTGATTTGTGGCTTCTATTTGGCAGTAGGCAGAGAAGCAGATGACCAAACTGATCAGAAATATGTGTACGGCAGGAGGGCACCCTCTGAAGGGTAACAGGTGCAGTCCTGTGACATCGGTTCATGTTTCTAGACTTGGCGGTACCTGCTCTGACTGCTGAGCCCCAAGACTCAAATCCACCCCCTCAACTTCTAAAATGGGCCATGTTCCAAACAGTTGTGTTTGCCAGAAGTTCATCGTAAACAATTCTTCTTTATAACTGAGGTATTACTGGTCATAGATTGAATACACCACGTCCCCCTTGGGAGACAACTGCTAACCAGAAAAGCCTACTATATGGTTGTCAGCACAAAGCGTGACACTTTTAGGAAGAGCTTAATAAATGCTGAATGAGTGAGATGTTTAATCCTCTTTTAAAACAGGAACATTAAAGAGTTTCTAGTATATCTGTCATGTGTTTTACTAAACCCAGACAAGCCCTTTCAGTTACATACTCCTTGATTTTCCATATTTATTTTGTATTTTCTGTTCCCTATAAAAGGAGTGTATTGAACTTTGGATTTGGCAGAAACCATGGCTGATGTTCCCTTCCTGTTTCATTCTGTAATCGCTCAATCAGATAACTTATTCTTGCCCAGAAACAGAGAGAGGAAATACTTTAGGCACATATAGAACACACTCAGTGAAAGACCTTGGGTTTTCCTTTCAAAACTAGGATTTTAGCCAGCAGCGGCAAACACTCTTATTTAAAATACTGTTATCTAGCCAACGGGACACTTTTCTGCTTCCATATGTGTAGGAGGAGGGGAGCTCTCAGTTAACTATGACAGTACTGGGGTACCCTGGAGAAGGAAATGGCAACCCACTCCAGTACTCTTGCCTGGAGAATTCCGTGGACAGAGGAGCCTGGTGGGCTGCTGTCCATGGAGTCGCACAGAGTTGGACACGACTGAAGCGACTTTGCGTGCATGCATGCATTGGAGAGGAAATGGCAACCCACTCCAGTACTCTTGCCTGGAGAATTCGTGGACAGAGGAGCCTGGTGGGCTGCTGTCCATGGAGTCGCACAGAGTTGGACACGACTGAAGCGACTTTGCGTGCATGCATGCATTGGAGAGGAAATGTCAACCCACTCCATACGCTTGCCTGGAGAATCCCAGGGACGGGGGGACCCTGGTGGGCTGCCATCTGTGGGGTTGCACAGAGTCGGACATGACTGAAGCAACTTAGCAGCAGCGGCATTGGGATACCAGTGTCATCTTGGCTTTAAATCAGCAGTGAACAAAAGGCATCTTAAGAGAGGCAGGAGCAAAAGGTGCCTTAAGAGAGGCACTGCGGGATGAGGAAGACACGGAAGGGTGAACCACTGTGAGTGCGTCGTGTAAACTGGCAGGGAATCTGTTTTTAAAAGCAAACAAAATTTTTCAGCTCAGTTCAAAACTTGCTGCCTGATGGATCAGACTACAGTTTGTTTCTTCTTAGTTGTGGTATTGCAGAGGCTTTCTGACTGTGGGTTCATTGTGGCCCCCTCTCCCTGGCATCTATCAGGCAGATCTATGAAAAAATCGGAAACCCAGGCCCGGGATGTCAACTTTCCAAAGAGGTGGGATTAGGAGTTGTTTTCCGAGTCTTGGAAGTCCCGAGAGAGAAACATCCAGCATAGAATGGGGCTATGCTGGGCTGGGGGACTCCGTCTCTCCCTGGGAACTGACACCCGAGGCTGAGAGCACCTGGCTGGAGGCACCTGCCAGCGGGGTGCGGGGTGGGCGGGGGCGACGGCCCACGTGCCTGCCGAGCAGCCAATGGGCGGCGGCGGCGGGCGGGCCGGGCTCTGGGAGGCGCGGACCGCACTCGCTTCAACTTGAGACAGAAGGAACCGCGCCGCTGCTGGTGTGAGGGACTGCCCCAGGGTGGCTAGTGCCCGCAACCTGGTCTTGTCCCCCGCATTGGGGGCGGCATCCTCGCCCAGCCCCAGGGCCGCCTCGGAGGCCAAGGTGAGGGATGAGAGCACGGGGCGGCGTGCCTTTGTCTGCAGGTAACCGGCGGGGTGGGCGCCGAGCTCGCGGAGACCCGACCCGCGGGACAAAGGCTGCAAGCTCCCATCCCTGGAGTCAGTGCTTAGCGAGGTCCAGGGCGGCCGGCCGGGCTGAGGAGGGGTCTCTGCCTTGCTGGAGGGAAGGATGAGAATTGTATGAAATGAGGGGAAGGTGGAGGAGTCTTTTGATGCAGTTTACGAGTGTGGCAGGAAGCTGTTCAGGGCCGGGCTGTTCAGATGATCTGTTTTGGGGGTTTCTGTTGTGCCCAGTGTTATGACTGAATAAATGAGTGCATTCATCTCGCATGACCTCTGAATCCACGTTTATGTACTCTTGTTTGTATTACGAGTGAAAAATACTCAGGATCTCGGTAATCCGATTTTTAATTGAAAGCAGTATCTTTAGGTGTAGAAAGACTATGCAGTTTCAAATAATTTTAGTTGTGTTACTTACAATATTGTTGGACTTCCATGTGGGAAAATGTCTCAAATTTCCAAAATGTGGAAAAACAGCCAACTTATTACGTGCTTGTTTTGGCACTGAAAGAAGTAGATTTTTGTTTAAGAAAAATGTGATTTAAATGTTGCACACAACACTTAATTGGATTCTCAGGGAATCTGAGAATGTCTTTTCTATCTGTTATCTATTTACCTGTACCAGTATTGGATCCAGGCATGCCTATCGATTCCCCAATTAATGTGTTAGCTGTGAATCTTCATTACTGCTTTGGATGGGAGATGGCTGGGGAGAAGGCAATCCCATTAGTCTTTTTCTTTTTATAATTGCAGCTGCAGCCTAGCTTTGACTAGCGTCATGAATGGTGGGTTCTGCCTGCCTTCCTCATGTTATTCTCTTTCTGGTTTTCTCAGGTCATGGAGCAGTCAGCTCCTCCTCCAGCCTTACCCTGACACAAAAGCAGTTTGTAAGTTTTCACCCTAAAGTGAAATCTTTGCTACTGCCTTTCAGTTGTTATTTGTTTTGTGAAGCCTTTCAGGACAAAAGTGTCCTGAGGCCTTTCACAAAAAGTTAGCCACACACTGCACTGTGAGGGGAACAGCCCTAAATCTCTATTGGTAAATTTTGTCTTAATGTTTCTCAGTTATCAGTGGCTGTGTTGTCCAAAGTGAGATGTGTGTAACAGGCTTAATAGGGGAGAGACTTTCTACAAGGGATCAGCTGTTACTGTTGTAGAAGATGCTATTGGACTTGGCTGAGTGAAGGCATGGGCTTTGAGCTGGTTTGGTCAGGAACCCCATCTTTCTGACAGCTGCTGGTTCATTTATGAGTTTTTCTGTCATTCTAGCAAGCTCTGGCTTTTGAACAACAGGGACAGTTTATTTAACAAGTATTTATCAAACACTTGCTGTGTGCTTGGTTTTGGCACTAATGGTGAAATGGTAAATGCATCAAGTACCTTCTTGCTTTTTTGGAGCTCGTATTGTGGCACACCAGCATAGGGCCCATTTTGGGCTTCTGAATTGGAGTATGCCTCCCAATGCCTGGGAGGCATTGTAGATGGATTGACCCTGATGTGAACCAAGAAGATGTTGCTGCTGGCTGCTCCCTGGAGGTTAGCTGAGCCCAGGATGTAGATACGAACAGGTGGGACCAAAGTCACATCTGCTCCAAGGGTGAAGGTATTAATCATACAGTTGGTCGTATGCTCTGGAATCTGTCTTCTTGAACCTGTTAGCCATGATCATGGATCTCTTTCAGAGGAGCCTGGGACTGCGAGGTGGGCCAGAGCTGAGTTCTCAAAGAGTTTGAACAGTGGCATTGTTTAAGATATGGTAATTCCAGTCTGTTTCAAAATCTATTGTTGATGCAGTCTCCTCGTCTCACCTCAACAGCTTTCATCTTGAACAGCTCCTTGGGGAAATGAATTTCTTTCTGTACCACTGACGGAGCAAAGCTTCCTGTCTGTCCCCAGTTTCCCAGGTGTTGAGGTGACTCCTAGGTTTAGACACCTAGAGCGTGGTTGGAAAACACCTGTCAAGCTCGCTATACTTTTTGTGGATTTGAGAGAGTGTTTCCTGATAATACGTACTTTCTTACTTGTCTGTCTTTTCACCTTTTCACAAATCCCTAGGATCATGTGAAAACATACTAAATAGACGTATAACTTGTTCTTTTCAAGTGCCTGTTTTAAACACAAATGTTTTTTAGAAAGTCTTAGCCCTTTGAATTTCTCTGCCCTTAACATAGTATCTAGGATAGGATGCTCTCCATAAATAATTGAATTGTTTTTTAAGGTTTAGCTATGATCATCATATGTACTTGATAGATAGAAGTAAGATCTATAGATTAATTTGCCCTTCGGCAGATGTGGAACGTCTGTGTGCCAGGTGTCTCATGAGGTACATGAAGGAATGAGACAGACAGGGTTTAAACAGGCAGGACATAAGCTGGAAAAACAATTCAGGAAGCAAGATGACACAGATCGTGATAAGTGCTGTGAAATTAGTAGCATAGTGCAGCAGAGAGAGTATCTTGATGGGGAAAGGGGGCCCCAGAGGGCAGCCCATCCTAGCAGGCGACCTTTGAGCTCAGCCAAAAGCTGTAAAGAAGCCAGGCGTGTGGGGGTCCCTGGAGGAAGAGCAAGGGGTGCTCAGCGTGTTCACAGATACAAGAGAGTCCAGTGTGGCTGGAGTGGGAAGGCCAGTGATACATGCTGGATGGAAGAGATGGTTGGGGGCTGGGGGACAAGATCACACAGGGCTTTTGCGTTATAGTTGAAGGTTTCAATTTTCTTTTCTTTTTTAAAAATATTTTTTAAATTTATTTTGGCTGTGCCAGGTCTTAGCTGTGATATGCAAGATCTTTTCGTTGGGGCACGCAAACTGTTAGTTGTGGCGTGTGAGATCTAGTTTCTGGACCAGGAATCGAACCTGGGCCCCCTGCATTGGGAGTGCAGCACTTTAGTCACTGGACCACCAGGGAAGTTCCTGAATTTTCTTTTTGATTCCATGAAAAACCTCTGAAAGGTGGTACCTGGGAGAGTGCCATTATCTATTTTGTTTCATAAAGAAAGATACCAGTGAATGCTGTTAAGGGGTATGGATGTTGGTAGCAGAGGTGGAAGTTGGAGGTTCAGGTAGCAAGTCCTGGTCCAGGAAACATCAACATAGTGGCAGGGGGATGAAGAGAAGCAGGCTGTGGAGGTTGAACTGGCACAGTTGACAGTGGAAGGTGCAAGAAGAGGGGTCATCTAGGACCAAGCTGGATTTTTAGATTCATTGTTTTTTTGTGTGGGTTTTTTTTTCTGTTGGAAAATAATGACTGTATAAAGACAATTAAGCAATGAGCAACTCACTTTCAGTTTCTGTTATTCCAAGACCTTGACTTATTTTGTCTTTTTCTCCAGTATGGATGAGCAGCCCTGAGTATCGGTGTATTGTGCATTTGGCCATTTTTGTCCAGGACATCTTACCCTGCAGTGGTCTATCATACTTTGGAGCATTTTCTTTGCTCTGTCATAAAAAATAAAGGATCAAAGTAAGAAAGAAGGCAGGTTTCAGCTTTAGTCCATGTGGAATTACTCTGCCTGGGCTTCCAGATTTATAAGATACCATTGATAATTACATTTGAAGTTGTTAATTTCATATCCAATATCCTCTGACTTTCCAACAACAGATACTCAGTCGTAAATAAGCCTAGTTCTGTATCTATTTAAAGTCAGCAGGAGTAAAATTCTTTAATAACGCAGGAAATTCACTGTTCATTTTGAGAGCTAGAAAGCCATTTCCTTGTATTTGAAAAGTAGAGAAATGCAGTATTTGGTCTCTGATGGGACTTTTTGTTTTTTGGCCCCTCTTTCTAGCTACAGATTTGTGAACATGAAATTTTACAATGTCTTTGTCAGTTAACTTTGGTTTTGAAGCCAACTTTGGTTTGGGTTGCAAAATTTTGATGCAGAAAAGCCTCCTTCTGCAGTCAGAATTTTAGGCAGATGAAAAGGGGCAGAAGTGATGGAGACTGCCACCCCTTCTGCTCTAGAAGCCTGGACTGGTTACCCTAGAACATGTAAGCATGTCTGGGGATGAATAAATTATGACAGTTGAAATAATTATGATAGAGGAAAAGCCACTGAGGAGAGCACAGTTGACAACTGGGACTGATTTGACCTGATTCTGTCATGTGAAAGCGTGCATCTGTTTGCCAGGTTACATGAAAATGCTGTTTCCAAGGAGTCTAGTGTGATTTGTTTATCTACCCCACCCCTACCCCCGCAAAAAATGGAAAAACATTCTAAGCAGAGTCATAGCCTGCTAGTGATTCTTTCAAAATAAAGTGGCTGGAGCAGAGACCCATGTTGATTCTGGTTCTCATTCTGGGCATCCATGTAAGATTTTAGTTGAGCAAAAGGCATTCTGGCTCTAAAGCTACAAATTGAAAAAGTTCTTACTCCTGCTTCAGGGTGGAATAGTTTCCAGCTGGCTCTGAAGTTTATCACCTGTAACAAGGATTATTCCAACATCTCAGCCAGTTGCACAGGTTTAACGCACACTTGGTTTACTGCTCTGCTGTTACAGTCTTGAAATTCATAATATTTCTCATGCAGGCAGAGCTTTGCGTTTTCATTTTGCACTAGGCTCTGCAAGTTATTGAACTGGTCCTAGCGTCCATGTTGTGTGTTGCACCCCTGAATCAGGCTGACATCTAAAGTGGGGTCCCGGACTTGTTTTGTGAAAGATATTAAGTATTTGGGCGGGTCTTTGGTTTCTGTTGCAGCCCCTCAGCTCTATCATGGTGGCTCGGAAGCAGCCATTGACAATGGAAGTGAGGAGTGCAGTTGTGTTCAGTGACACTCTATTCGTAAGAGCAGGCAGGGAACGGATGGACGGTGATCCTCAAGCCATCATTTGCGACCCCTGACTTAAATGACCTGAGTGGAAACCACAGTGATGACTGAAATAGGGACCTTGTCCTTTGGAAGCAAGAAGGCTTGGTCACCTTTGGACAGCTTTATGGGTATTCTGAAAACCAGTCTCCAGAGAGCATTCCTGAACAGGACTGGCTGGTGGGAGTACCTCTGTGACAGACGATCATTCAAACATCCCCCAGCCCACGCTCAAGCTTCTTCTCAATGAAGGCATGTTAATTCTATTGGTCAAGTACAAAGACATATGGACAATGAAAGGAAGATAAACTCACAGTAAAAATAGGATGCCGCCATGATGGGATTGTGGTTTTGTTTTTTTAAAGACTTACCATTTTGAGGGCAAAGAAAACAGATGCTAGCTGTAAGGAGGCTAGCTATGTATAAAAAGTAACCTTACCAAATAGGAAAGAGGTGTCTTCTTTCAAACTGTATCAAGAAGCTAACTCCTGCTGTGTGTGTGTGTGTATGTGTGTGCATGGAAATGCCTTGTCTGGGGTCTTTTCTGTAAATGATAAACAAAAGTTTATTTCTCAAAGAATACAAATATGAAGACAGTTATCTGGGGAGTCAGTAAATCTTGATAGACATCAACGTACAAGGGAAATTTATATATTGATTTCCTTAGGAGCAGAGGAGCCGTGTTTCATTTAGACAAATGTTCCGAAGAAAGAATCTAGTTAGGGGCTCTGGAAACACTTTCTGTGGAGATGATCAGGGTATAGATTTGCTTTGCTTTCATATTCAGTCACAAGAGATTATAATCTTCTCAGAACTCGCCTTCTGCCCATTCAGATAAAATATATGCTTTATTAACATTGTTTTAGATGACATGAGAACTGAATGTGAACTAAAGTCATTTTTAAAGTGCTGACTGTAATAAACAATAGCAGGAGAAAAATCCAGCGAAGTCCCTATTATTCACAGCATTATTCCCGTATCAACGTGATCAGGAATAAGGGGGAAAGACCTTTGTTTACACTACTTTTTTATTCAGAAATATTTGATTACTTATTATGTGCCAGGCCGTGATGAGTGAACATTTACCCAAGTGGTGAGTGAACAAGGCAGAAAGGTTTCCCGTTAACACAGAGTTTACTTTTTTGTGGGGGAGAAGGAAGGACAGACGGTAGACAAATAAACAGGGTAGTTTTAGATGCTTTGAGAGTTGGCGGTGACTGGGTGGTCTGGAAGGGTCTGGAGGGGTCTTCTACAGGTGATGATGATAAGAGGAAGTCCTTGGTGGGAGATCTAGGGGACTGAGTATCCAGGCGGCAGGAACAGTGAGCACAAAGGCTCCAAAGGCAGGAAATGAGGTCAGAGAGATACATGGGGTGGGGCAGGGGTGGAGGGTGGGGAAGAGCAGGGAAGCAACAGGATAAGTGTCTGGTGTGTAAAGAAGGAAACTCTCAGCCTTTGCCCTGGAAAGTTATTTAGACCAAGCACAGCACTTAATTTTTGTTACCAGGTCCAGTTGAGGTAGAACCAAAGCTCCAACAGAGTTGGAGACAGGATCGGAGAACTGAGGCTGTCTTTCCTCATCAAGGGGGTGGGTCCTGGGAGAGCCCATTCATTGGCAGGGAGGCAGGCTCAGGTGCCAGGCGCCCCCACCACCACCCTTGCCAAAACACAGAGCAAAGATGAGAGTGGCCAGGTCAACCTGTCGTCCACTTGTGGATCCACCACCTTTCTTAGCTGTGTGGGTTTTGAACCTTAGAGTCTCATAAAATGAGAGTCGTGAGGCTCTCCTGAAGGGTCATTGTGTGGCCTGGTGATAATGTGCACTGAAAACAGAGCCTGGCTGGGTGGCAGGTTGAATAAGGTGGAAACCACTCGTGTTATTTGCTTTTAGCAATCAATCATCCTAGTGTTGATATCTATTTTTATGTAGGAATTATTGAGTTTACAGAGTGTCAGGGATACTTGTATCTACAGTAAGTTTCCAAAATTCACATGACGGTAGAATGTCTTGGCTTTTTGTGTTATCTATAGCAGTGTTCCAACAGAGGAGCCCACCTGGTTACAGTCCATGGTGTCTCAAAGAGTCGGACATAACTGAGCAGACATACTCGTATTCCTTCTGTCTGCACAAAGGAATTGGGATTATCTATATAAGTATAGACCTAAAGCCTATCCCTGGTGGCTCAGACTGTAAAGAATCTGCCTGCAATGCAGGAGACCCACATTTGGTCCCTGAGTTGGGAAGATTCCCCTGGAGAATGAAACGGCAACCCACTCCAGTATTCTTGTCTGAGAAATCCCATGGACAGAGGAGCCTGGCAGGCTACAGTCTACGGGGTTGCAAAGAGTTGAACATGACTGAGCAACTAACACTTTCACTAAAACCTCTTGGAAGTTTAGAAACAGGTTTAAGAATGTACCTTCCTCATAAGAGGCTCTCGATGAGGCTGGGTGCATGGAATTGCAAGGAATTCACCCACAGGCTCACTGTGGTTCATTTTTGGGTGTGTGTGTGCGTTGGCCACGCCTTGCGGCTGCACGGTATCCTAATTCCCTGACCAGTGATGGAACCCTGAAAGTGTGGAGTCCTCACCACTGGACTGCCAGGGAAGTCCCTCGTCGTGGATTTAACTCAGAGCCTGGTCTATACCAGCCAGTGGTAGGTGCCCTCATGGCACTTTTGCATGAAAACCACTTGCCTGCTATAGGGAGCTGTCACCTTCCCCAGAGGTTCCCTTGTTCTTGAACCTTGTCAGATAGGGGCTTTCTGGGTCTTGTTTTGTTTCAAAAACAAAAGCAACTGTTTTGTTTTTGTTTACGATCTCTCCTTTCAGGAAGGAAGCCAGCCCATGGTTTTACAATTCATGTATATTTTACATTAGTTTTATCCTTTAATTGTGCCCTGAACTTTGTATCTTGAACATGGTATGAATTATCTCTTACTTCAGGACTAAACAGAAATTATGTGTATTCTCTGTTTGCTCAGATATTCAGAGAAGCAAGGTGGTTGCATTTTTTTTAATTGTAATACAGCACAGATGCAAGCAAATGCTCATTAATTCTTGCTGTCTTCAAAGATGGACTTTAAAAATTTCTCATTTCCTGGTTGCTCTCAAATATCCTTTTTGCCTCATTAGTAAGCTTACTGGTATTGTGTCTTCTCTCTAGTGGCATGAGAAAGTCCTTTGTTTAGAAAAATGTGCCTTGAATTTCAATACTCTTAAACCACTTTAGATCCTCAGCTTCACACTTTATCCCAGTTGGAGCTTTAGCTCCTGTGTCTGCTAGTTAACAGTTAACAGGTAGCTAGTTCTGGGAAGAGGGCGCATTAGCAGGGAGATGGGAAGGGAGCTCGTTTTGCAAAGGAAGGTACACTTGTCAGAGGTGTTCCTGTTGCTGTTTGGTCTTGGGAAGGAGAGAACCTTTCCCTGAGCTGAAGTGTCTGAAACTTAGTAGACACCAGATGGTGAATTTGCATAAATTCAGAATTCAGTTCAGAGATCTTTCACCTGCAGCGTGTGGATTCTAAAAGGGTCTATGCATGAGTTTCTGGGGTTATTGAACTTTGTCCCCCATCCCCCTGAGATGGTGTGTCAAAGTGTGGTTCTGTAGACATTTCTTTCTGGAATGTTTTCATTAGAATCCAAAACAGGTTTAGAAACCTTCCTCTTGGCAGACCTTCCTCCCCTACTCCCCCTAAACTGGTAACCACACTGTGTGGTGTGTATGTCAGGTCTACACTGCGGGCCGCCCCACCGTGAGCCTGACACTGATTAACAAGGGCCATCCCTCCAGCAATAATATCTTAGGAGGTGAGTTACCAGTATTGCTCCCATTTCGCAGATGAGAAAACTGAAGAACAAAGAAGCTAAGGGCCTTGACTGAGGGCAAGTGGTGAATAAATATCAGGAACAAGAAATCTGAAGCTGGAGGAAAAGAGAAACTGTCAGGTTCAGGCATTGGTATGAGAGTTTTCATGATATGAAGCTTTATGTCTTTACTTCATTGCCATGTGGATAATGCTGGTCTGTGCTGGCGGTCATGGCTCAAAAGACTCTCAGTGATGAAAGACAAGCATCAAAAAGTAGCGCGAAGCAGCGAATTCTGCAAACATGGAGTGAGAAGTACCCTGGCAAGTCTTTGCTGTACGTGCTCAGTTTGTGAAGCATGGACAGTGTGCACTGCATAAGAAGTAGGTGGCTGTGCTGGGGAGATATGTCTTCTTCCAAAAGCTAGAATAGACATTGTGATCCTGGTATGCTATTTTTTTTTTTTTTTTAAGAATTTTCTATTCATTTGGATGCCCAGTTACACATGCCAAGTAGTTCTGCTATTTTCAGGCTTTTTTTTTTTTTTTTTTAATGAAAACCTTGCCAATTACTTACTTCATTCATTTTCCCAAGAAATAGTCGCCGAGAGCATGCTGATCAGGCAGCGTTCGCCTGTGTGGCTAGTGTGGATTTGATCCTGGGGTTGCATTCTTCCCACTGGCATCTTGTACTGCGAGAAGGGGGAGTAAGCTTATGTCTGACTCTAAATTTAGCCTTCCCTCCTTTCAGAATGGCGTGTCTCACACAGAAGCCCAACTTTGGGCTGATGTTTCTTCCCAGCACATTACAAGGTGTGGAGTTGGTGAAGCAGCTGCTACCAGGACTCTTCTGCATTTTTTGCATGACATTTCAAAGATTGCTCTGAAGTGTCCCCAGTTATGGCTGGTTTTCTCTTCAATGCTTAAATCAAGCAGTGTCTATTAACCTCAAATAAACAGACCTTGTTAGAAGTTCACAGTGTAATTTTTCCAAGTCCTGCCTTCAGGGAAAAACATAGTAGGTACATATAGATGTTATTTCTTTAAGTGAACCACTAGTAGCAATTCTGATTTCAAATAGCCAAGGCACCAATAATATACACAAAAGAAACAGATTGCATCCTTGGGTGTCTAGACTTAAGGTTACTTAAGCATAATCCATATACTTAGGTATAAACTTTTTATCAAGAACCAAAAGCACCTGGCGTAAATAAAAAGTTAGTCAAGGAAATGCTGCCCAGGAATCTCTGTAGTAAGAATCAAAGCACATGAATCCTAAAAATCTGAATATTAGGAGATTTCAAATTTCCTTGTCCCTGGTATTTATTCACTGTTTGCCCTCAGGTCAAGGCCCTTAGCCTCTTTGCTCTTCAGTGTCCTTGTCTGTCTTAGATGAAAAACCCATGATTCAGATTAAGTGACTTGCAGAGTGTTTACTCGAACCGGGACTAGAAGCCAGACCTTTGGATCCTTTGCTGATGAGCTAAATTGCCTCCAAATATTGGCTTTGATAGGGGGCAGTGCAGAGGAGCAGGGGAGGTAACCTCATGCTATGGTAAGTGGCGCCCAGCAGATCCGAGGAGAGACCACAAATTACCCCGTGACCTCCCTGCCTTGGAAGATGTTTTGTCTCAGTTGCTGCCCAGCCCCACCCAGCTGGGACATGACACCATCAGATGACCTGTGATACTTGCGACATAGCAGACATTCTTAGCACACGCCATCTCATTTAACTGGGTTCTCATGATTACCCTGAGCCAGGGGTCCTTGTCCCTTTTTCACTGATTAAGAAGCAGGTTCTGGGCGTCACAGAGAGGGAGCCCAGGAAAAGAGAGTGTAAGTAACCAGCAGGATTTGAACACAGCTCTGACCACTTACTTAGCTAAAGGGCTTCTCTTGGGAATTTTCAACTCCCTTCTCTCCCTGCAAAAGTTCACAGGCCACAAGGTGGCAGGGGAGGGTGGAGAGGGGGATGCTCCTCTGTTTACCTAAAACCCCAGTTGCAAACCATTTGCCCCATTTTGAACACTTGTGCATAATAACCTGCCGGTTTATTCGGGAGACAGACCGTGAGGTGCTTCTGCAGGACTGTGAAGAAGCGTGGGGTCCATGTCTTAGGTGCTTCTCAGGAGACCAGAGAGTCCTGCAGGCCCACAGTCAAATGCTGACTTCACCAGGTACTGCTGTGTGACCTTGGTCAAGCCCCTTGACTCTCCTCAACTCGTTTCCCTTTCTATCAGTGAGGACATAGTATTTACCTTGTCAGGTTGCTGCTAGGGCAACAGAGCCAGCGCTCAGTAAAAGGTAGTCTGGTAGTTGCCATTGACTGGGAGTGCGACTGGTCATCACATACACTGCAGGATGGTTACTTGAGCCTTAGAGTATGCATATCACAATGCTTTTCTCAAGTGTTGAGGCAGATACTTACATATTTGTATTACAAAAGTTATATGCTCTTATTGCACAATATTCAAACGACTATATTAAATACATTCCTCTGTTTTCCCGTCACCAGAAAAGAGGTGATGGTTTGGATGTTAAGCTGTCACAGATATTTTGCCATGCATATATTGAAATTTACACTCAAACTTTTTTGTGGTTTTTCCTGTAAGAGCGTGTATCTGTGTCTTGGGTTGTTTGCTCTCCCCCACTGAATAAGATGTCACAGTCACTGTTCAGTATCAGATGGACAGCCCTGCGTCTCTGCCCAGCGGCTGTCCTCCGCTGTCTCTCACATTCTGATTGCAGCTCTCATCTCCTCAGGGTCCTGCTGGCCGCTCCATGACCCTGGCCACAGGGCCCCTGCGGAGGCGGGTTTCTGGCTTTCCTCCTCTCTATCTGTTATCCAGCCTCTTCAGTTTGGTCAAGTGTGAACTGCCTATGACCAACTTGGGGCTCTGCCATCAGGCCCCTTCACATTGGCTGTGTCCAGACCAGACAGGTGTGAGCACTCTGGGTCGGGAAGTTAAGTGGCTTCACTAGGGCCCCCTGGAGGCTCAGAGCAGCTCCGGGGGTAGAACTCAAAGCGTTCAGCCCCAAACCCCAAACTGCTGCCAGCTTCTCTCCACATGCCCTTCTTCTCGTCCCTGGCGCAAATCTGTTTTCTCACCCTTGAGCTCATTTCCTGATCGGGTCTCGGCCCACCTCTGCCCTTGGCCTGCTGTCCGGCCTTCGCCTCTCCTGCTTCCTCCCCCTCTCCGGGTGCAGTCCTGGGAGAATCCCTGGATTGTAACACTGTATCTCTATTAATAAAGTGCCAGAAGTGCTAGTAAAGCAGGTAAGGCTATTGCCCTATCTTTGTTTCCATATGTTTTTATTGGGAGCAGGTGGAGCTGGAAAACGAAGAGAAGATACGTACTCTGCTGCTGTTCTCTGCAAATGGTTTCCCGTATTTCACTGTGATATTTTAGGCTTGATTACCTCCCACGGTTGATACGATCCTCTGTAAACTCAGATGGCATCTTTTGGCTCCATCGTAAAGTGGCTCAAAATACACACTTCTGTGTGAGGGAGTTCAGCTAAAATAAGCACTGAAAGGCTATTAATTACAGCCAAGTTGGGAAATAAGATGGAATGTCAGCACTTAGAGTCGATGTGAACGGGACTGTGGTAAATAGCGGTTACCGTGTGAATGCTAACGTGTTGTTTTTGCTCTGTTCCCTCATGCCTTCCCGGATTCAGAGAGAGGTAACCGGCCGATTTTCTCTTCTCCCCCTCTTTGTGCTGTCTTCAGTGTCTAGCAGATCTCATTTGCTTTCTTCATGCCCTTCTCACCTTCATCACAGCCATCGCTGTCTTTTGCAAGGCGGAACTTTGTTTTAACCTTTTCTCATCATCACTGTTATGTGTCCTTCATTCAAAACAGTGTGGACGTGCCTCTGGGACCATGATCCTCTGCTGCTTGACCCTGTCTGGGGAAGGTGATGGGCAGAGCCATGACTTGCTCTCACTGCTGGCTGAGCAGAATCTAGTCAGCATGCTGGGGAGAATACATTGTAGAAAGAGCAGGTTAGGGACCAGTTGCGTAAGGAGGCTTTTCGTGCTTTGTGAAGAACTAATACTAGGACTGGCTTGTTAGGACTTCTCCATAGAGCTCTGTTGGTAAGGTTTGACTCTAGGACGATAGCCAGAGGGACTGACTCAATTTCAGGCTGGATTATTAGCTAAAATATATGGAATTCTTCTCCTATCTTCTCACATCTAGAAGAATATACCGATGGAAAGGCTGCACCTCCAAAATGAAAAGTATTTGTACCTGAGACGCGTGTATTTTCGGTACTCTGAATGTCAGCCTGACCGTTGGCTGACTGGGAGCTTTTAAGCTCCACAATTCCTCAGCCATGTCACTTAATACAAGCTCCATTTCTGAAGGAAGGAGAACCTTTGGGAATTTCTCCTGTTGAAAGAATGATTGTCAGTACTGCTTGGCAAAGTGAAGAGACACCAGCGACGGCCCCTTTGCTCTTTGTGCCGGAGTCCGACCCAGGTGCTCCCTTGGGGAGAAGGGGAGGAGGGGCTGAGCTCCAACCACGGCCACTTCTTGCTTTAGGATGAGCTGCAGTCATGCCCAGCGGCCCGAGGGAAGGGAGACTGCATAGGCTGGGTGGTGAGCTTCCACGGTCCAGTCTCCCAGAGGGCATGCTTAGGAGATTTGGGTAGCTTGATTGACTTTCTCACTCCTTCTGAGGAGACCCTGGCCCCTGGAGGTGGTGGAAGTTTCTGGAGGATGAAGGCCGTGGGTTTAGATACCAGCTGCCTGGCCTAAAGTCCCCACTAAGTCTTGTGGGAGCCAATGGTGAGAATGTGTTCACATGTTTGACAGGTCCTACCATCCAAGTTTATTTAGGGCCCCTCTCTGGGAACCAGTTGCTCTGAATATTAACAGCAAAGGCCGTTCTAGAGAGGGCTACAAACTCTGGTTTGCCCACAGCACCTGTAGTATTTATTTGCAGGTGGTTGCTTTTCAGATTTGCTGTGTACGCAGTCTGTGTGTCTCATGAAAGCACCTGGTAAAGAAAGGATTCCTTGTGGGGAATGTGTGTTTACGCAGGTGATGAGTTGCTAGAATGCCCCTTTCAGAGTTTACAAACTTAGCATCTTCTTAAGTTTGCAAAGAAAGTTGAGTTTACCAAATCGGAGCCTGAGCTTTGTGAAATTAGTAATGCCTGCATATGATGTGTGTGCTGCTGGGTGAAATAAAGAAAAATCAAAGTGTCTCGTACGTGTATGTAGCCAGTATGTATGTGTAACCTTCTGGATTAATTAGCCATTTAGGAGGAAGGCGTTTCTCATCCCCTTTCCCTCTCTTCCTTTCCCCAAGCCCCGAGAACAGTAGTTTCAGAGTGCAATAAGAAGAGCCATTAGGCAAAGAAGAGTAGGCAGCCTTGAAAACAGGACTCCTCCTTTTAGGCCCTTTGCAGGTGAGATGAAGAGAGAAAGCCCCTTATCATAAAGGGCTGGATTTGGAATGTTTGGACCAAATCTCCTTGCTGCTCTTTTGTCCTTGTGTGCAGGTCCTCTGCAGTGGTAACAGTTCTGTTCGCTTATCACCTCTACAGAAAAACAAGCTGGGAGGAAAGGGTCTTGGGACCATTTCAGCAAGTGTTATTATATTTGTACCTCTGCAAAGATTTATTCAAAGGCCCTTTGTGGATAAGGAGACAGTAGAAGACAGTATTTCAAAGTGGACCTTTTTTCTTTCTTTTTACTTTTTTCCTCATTTATAATAACAACAAATATTAATCAGTTTCCTCCATGTGCCAGCGTGTGTCAGACATAACGTGTATTTGACCTGAGCAAACATGGGTTACATAAAAGACTTTACCAAATTGTGGAGACTTCATCAGGAGCGCTACCAGAAAAGATTAAGCAAGAGACTGAATGGCAGGGAATCTAACAGAAAAGAAAGGAGAGAGCTACTGCCAGACACATCTAGGCTGTCGTGTGTGGGACTAGGGCAGTTCCAGAAAGCAGAGCCCAGTCCCATAGGCACACGTTGTGGGGAGGCAAGTTTTCATTCATCATTAAGAGAAAATATGTGTTGGCTTGTGGGAGTGTCCCAGTAGCGGAGCTCCTTCTGATCTGTTAAGTAAGTGAGGTTTTATACCACTGATACATTCTAAATACCACCTGTCTGGGTTGCTGTAGAAGGAGGGAAAAATGTTAGCCTGGGTAACCACTAAGAGGTATGTCGGTTCAGTCAGTCAGTTCAGTCGCTCAGTCGTGTCCGACTCTTTGCGACCCCATGAGTCGCAGCACGCCAGGCCTCCCTGTCCATCACCAACTCCCGGAGTTCAGTCAAACTCACGTCCATCGAGTCAGTGATGCCATCCAGCCATTTCATCCTCTGTCGTCCCCTTCTCCTCCTGCTCCCAACCCCTCCCAGCATCAGAGTCTTTTCCAGTGAGTCAACTCTTCGCATGAGGTGCCCAAAGTACTGGAGTTTCAGCTTTAGCATCAGTCCTTCCAAAGAACACTCAGGACTGATCTCCTTCAGAATGGACTGGTTGGATCTCCTTGCAGTCCAAAATCAGATTGATTATATTCTTTGTAGCCAAAGATGGAGAAGCTCTATACAGTCAGCAAAAATAAGACCGGGAGCTGACTGTGGCTCAGATCATGAACTCCTTATTGCCAAATTCAGACTTAAATTGAAGAAAGTAGGGAAAACCACTAGACCATTCAAGTATGACCTAAATCAAATCCATTTTGATTATACAGTGGAAGTGAGAAATAGATTTAAGGGACTAGATCTGATAGATAGAGTGCCTGATGAACTATGGAATGAGGTTCGTGACATTGTACAGGAGATAGGTCAAGACCATCCCCATGGAAAAGAAATGCAAAAAAGCAAAATGGTTGTCTGGGGAGGCCTTACAAATAGCTGTGAAAAGAAGAGAAGCGAAAAGCAAAGGAGAAAATGAAAGATAAAAGTATCTGAATGCAGAGTTCCAAAGAATAACAAGAAGAGATAAGAAAGCCTTCCTCAGCGATCAGTGCAAAGAAATAGAGGAAAACAACAAAATGGGAAAGACTAGAGATCTCTTCAAGAAAATTAGAGATACCAAGGGAACATTTCATGTAAAGATGGGCTCGATAAAGGACAGAAATGGTATGGACCTAACAGAAGCAGATGTTAAGAAGAGGTGGCAAGAATATACAGAAAAGGTCTGTAGGTGCCTCTTAAATTCCTTTTGAAGAGGGTAAGAGCATAAGCAAGTTTTCACTTACGGAAGAGTTGCAAGGGGAGGGATTTAGGGAAAGGGTGAGCAGTTCTGTCTTGGCAGCTTTTTAATGGAACCCATTTGAATAAAGAATCATTGATTCATTCATTCTATACAGATGGATTAAGCCCCCTGCAGGGCGATTAAAATGCTGTTCAGCTGAGAACAATAAAAGCACTCTTTTGTCTTTTCCCTTTGCCATTAAGAAATTTGAGGCTGTTTTGTAAGATGTCAGCACTGACATTTTTCCCTGACAGAACTCACCGCTGGTCCGCTGGGGGAGTAATTACTGGGGAGAAGAGCAAAAGAAGAGGAACAGAAAGAGCTGGAAACACAAGGGTTTCCACTAACGGTGAAAGTAGCTGATTCCTGGTACACCCTTCTGTTACAGTTTAAGGAGGAGACACAGCTGTGAACCTTCCACTTCCTGGTTGATGGAGGAAATGCAGTGATCCCCTGACTGCAGGAAATAGGCGAGGCGGAACTCCAGAGGGGACTAGCTCCTCTCTAGCAGACGTGTCCTCACTCCAGGAGAAAGCTGCTGCCAAGGACAGCAGTGGTGCTTGCTGCTCCGTGTCACACACAGTGTCTCAGACAGACGGGCAGCTTGGAGAACGTGTCAGAAAAGACAGGAGCCTGTTCTGACTGGACCTCGAGGGTCATCTGAGCCAGACTTGTGGCTTTATGGGTGACCATGCCAAGGCCCTGGAGGAGGCATCACCCGGGGGTGGGGCAGGGAGCAGAGGGACATGGAAGCCCGTCCGAGCCTATGTCAGCTCTGAGATGCAACCCCCTCGGGGCTGTGAACACCAGGCAGCTGCAGCCCGAGTGCCGCTGGTGGCTCTGAGACGCAGAGCCGGGGACAGGAGAGACACTGGAGGCCCGCGGGGAAGCCGCTCCCGCAGCGCTCCAGCAGGCTGCCGCAGCCTCACAGTGTCAGGGCCCCTGCGGGCCACCAGCTCGGGCTGCTCTTCCCTCGCCAACCCCCGTCCGTGGTGCTGGGCTGATTGATCAGGAATACTGTAGCCATGGAGGCTGGTAATTAAAGCAATTTCTTGTTCCCTCAGGATACAGGAGAAGCTCTAAAAAATGTTAAGGCGATGTTACATATGGGCTTAAGGACTTTTAGGATCATAGCACTGATGAGAAAAAACATCTGAAAGGCTGAGTCAGGCCATGTCTTAGTCAACGTGAAACTGGGTGTGTGTCATTGACTGTCCTTTGAGAAGCTCCAGAGTGAGAAGTGTAAGAAAAGAGAACGAAAGGCACTGCACTGTGGCCTCTCAACTGCTTCGCTCTGAAGCTGGGACCCAAGCGCCATTCTCCAGGGCATGGCCCGAGAGGCCGAGGTCACCCCAGACCTCCATGGCGCTGGCTGACTGGCCTGCCTCCTGCTGTTCAGCCTCTGTGGCCCTGGGGATGTCTTCTGAAACCCCTTCCTTTGTGTCTTTGGAGCCAGCCTGTCCTGGGCTTTCCTCCTTCCCAGCAGTCTTTTTCTTCCTTTCACTGGGCCCTTGGCCTCAGATAGGCCTTCAAATGCCTTTCAGGTCCAGACCTTGTCTTATGTTTTCTCACTCCCTACCCTTTCATCTGCTTCTCTGTCTTCAGCTGCCTGCACCCCCAACTCCACCCAGCCAGCTCCAGACCTGGCCTCAGCTCAGGGACTGAGTGTCCACCTGATCAGTGGGCCCCCAAACACCTCACACATCTTGTCCAACCTGGAGCTCACCAGCCTCCTTTACCAGATCCTTCCCTCTCCCCTCCCCGGGGTGAGGGCGCTTAGTTTTCCCAGCAGGGAGTCCATAGCTATTCCAGATTCTGCCTCTCATCTCCCACACCTGTGAGTCCTGCAGGCATCCATCTGATACCTCTTACCCATCTGTCTCCTCCACCTCTCCTTGACCCACTTTGTTCTACCAGAAGCAACTTTTTAAAACACATGGCAGATGGGGTCATGTGTCATATGACAGACTTGATTCCTGCCAGGACATGGTACAACCTCCCTGCAGCCATGGACCCTCACCGCAGTGCCAGGAGTCATGCCTAGGACTAGGAGTTCTTCCAAACCCTCTGTGGGCTTGCTTACCTGTGTGCCTTTGCTCAAGCTCTTCTGAGTGTCCCTTGAACCGTAGCGGCCCTCTCACCCTGGGGAGTTCCTGGTACTTAAAGATGGAGCTTAGATCTCACTGAGCATCTCTGTTGAACAGCTGGCTGCCTAGGCTGGCGCCTTGTCTGTTTGTGTTTGCATCTCTGGTGTGTCCCAGTGGCTCAGGAGGTGTTTATGGAAGTGAACTGAATATTACTTTTAAATGTAAGTTCTTCTATCATAATTTGGTTAGAATGTAAAGCCTACTGGCAAGTGTATTCGTTTTATATTGCTGCTATAATAAATTAACCACAAACTTAGTGGCTCAAAGTCACACAGATTTATTCTCTTATACTTCTGGAGATCAGAAATCTGGTCTTAGAGGCGAAAAATCATGGCGTCAGCAGGGCTCTCTTCCCACTCGAGAAGCCCTCCCACTTTTCCAGTCTTCAGAGGCTGCCTGCCTGCCTTGGCTTGTAGCCCTTGTGCCTGTTCTTTATTGATAATTCCCTTTGTAAGGCAAGTGCCTCCTCTTTCCCTTGTAAGTGTGTCAGGCCCACCCAGATAACCCAGGGTCACAGCCCCAAATCAGAATCCTTCACTCAGTCCCACCTGCAGAGTCCTCTTTGTAAGGTCACCTATTCACAGACTCTGGGAGTTAGGACAGAAATGTCTTGGGAGGGTCGTTATTTTGTCTATAGCTGCAGCCATTTTCAGAAATTAGGTGCTGAAAAGGCAGGATTTTACAACAGCCTGTTAATAGGTATTTGGATTTCATTCTGAATAATGATGAGATTAGCTCAGCCATTTATTTCTCTCACAAGAAGGAAGTTGTTCGACTTGTCTGTGCTCCAGGCCTGAAAGTGAATTCTTTTTTTAAAGATTATTTATTTGGCTATTGTGGGTCTTGGTTGCAGCATGCTGGATCTAGTTCCCCTGATCGGGGATTGAACCCAGGCCCCCTACACTGGGAGTGCAGTGTCTTAGCTGCTGGACCACCAGGGAAGTCGTCCCTGAAAGTGAATTCTTACAAATCCTCATTCTTGGGACTTTTGCTCTTTAGGGTGACTTGGGATATGTTTCATGGCAATTAAATAGAGACATGCAAATCTCCTGATTCCTCCACAGGGAAGAGATGAGAGAACTTGTTTTCACTTGGGCGGTTAAATTACCAACAGATTTCTGCCTCCCTGATCTATTAGCCTGGTACCTAAGAGGGAACAGGAAAAGACAAAGCTGTTTTGTTTTGTTTTGTTTTGTTTTTTTAAGTATCAGAATGCCCCAAACAGAGCCTGTGCTGCTAAGCTACCTGTTTGGGAAAATGTGGATCAGATGGTCACCTTAGGCCTTAATCACTTTCTCCTGAGCCAGAAGAAGATGAGGATTAATAATAATTTTAAAAGTTACTCCTACGGGGTTGCATCTGAAGCGTGATGGGGAGTGACCCATTGCTTATTGATCAGGGCCTGCTTGGCCCTCCCTGACAGTCGCCTCACTACACTTGTGAGCCAGCCAGCAGTCGCAGAGAGCAGGATGGATCTTGGATACTTACATCATAGATGATCAGAGCTGGAAAGGAACCCTGAAGAATTCCATCTTTTTTTTTTACTTCATGCCCGAGACTGTATAGCTCAGTGAAATCAAGAATGGGACTAGAAGTTGGGGTGCCTGGGTTCTGACCCATTGCCCTCTGGCTGTCCCTTCCTCTCTCAGAGAGGTCAGATGCTGGTGAGGTCTCTACTAAAGGTGGAGTATAACAAGTTGTAATCCTTTGTGGTCCAGAATGCAGATCCTTTCAGCATTCAGACACAAGCAAAGTGCTGGGGGCCAGAGGGCTTTCGAACTGGGCCATGCGGAGTAGATGGTGTAGTGAGCTGCAGATCTGTGCCGGATGGCCAGTGCATACCTGGCCGGGCAAGGGGAGGTGCTGTGAGTGGACACGGAGACCCAGCTTTGGGGGCAGAGGGGAGAGCTGCTTAGCTGGACTAAGGATACTGGAAGAGTTGGTGGGACAAACTTTGGAACTCCAGAAATCCAGACAAAATTTTTGGACTTTCCATGGGTGCCCACAAGAACTTCAAAGACTTAGCATCAGAAAAATGCTAACTGAACATGGAATTTTGCAGGAGAAGAGCAGTGTGTGGCGAGACACTGTGTGTTATCACTTTAGGAACTGTCTAGAAAAGAGAAGTAGCCAGAAGGAAGCAAGCCTGAAATGACTTCCCTCGAGCATGGTCTCCAACAAAAGTGATGCCTTCTCATCATTTCTCAAGTCATGTGCTATCCCGATGGGAGCTGGGACTAGGGAAGGCCTTGGGAGCACAGTGTGGATCAAGGCTGTCAGTTCAGTCGCTCAGTCGTGTCCAACTCTTTGTGGCCCCACGGACTGCAGCATGCCAGGCTTCCCCGTCCATCACCAACTCCCGGAGCCTACTCAGACTCGTGTCCATCAGGGTGGTGATGCCATCCAGCCATCTCATCCCCTGTCGTCCCCTTTTCTTCCTGCCTTCAATCTTTCCCAGCATCAAGATCTTTTCCAGTGAGTCAGTTCTTTGCATCAGGTGGCCAAAGTATTGGAGTTTCAGCAAGGCTGTGCTTACCCCCAAAGTCTGGGCCCAGCTTCTCACCCAGACCCACCCTCAGCCTCAGTATCAGAGCAGCCATTCATACCTCTGACTACAGGCCAACTTTCTCAATGGATAATAGGGTGCATGCTGCTTGCCCTTTGCTTGAGACAGGGGGCCACTCAGTACCAATTAAAGCCAGGCTCAGAGACTGGGTATTGAGGGTGAATAAGGCACCAAAGGAGAAGGCAGTGGCACCCCATTCCAGTACTCTTGCCTGGAAAATCCTATGGACAGAGGAGCCCGGTGGGCTGCAGTCCATGGGGTCGCACAGAGTCGGACACGACTAAGCGACTTCATTTTCACTCTTCACTTTCATGCATTGGAAAAGGAAATAGCAATCCACTCCAGTGTTCCTGCCTGGAGAATCCCAGGGAGGGGGAGCCTGGTGGGCTGCTGTCTATGGGGTCGCACGAGTCGGACACATCTGAAGTGACTTAGCAGCAACAGCAAGGCACAAATCATCTTCACGGAGCTTCAGTGGAGTGTGGGGAAGACAGAACTCACAAGCAGACACTCATTGTACTCAGTGGTGGGTGTTACATGTGCAAGGAGCACGATAGCATTGGACAGAGTGCTCACCCAGCTTCATCCAGGTCTTCAGCTGTGGCCAAAGCCTGGAGACGATGTGAGCAAAGGCAGGGAGGCGAGACCTGCCTAGAAATCCTGAGCGCTGGCAGGGCTGGCAAGGAAGGGGTGGATTCAAGACACTGTCAGGAAGAAAATAGGCTGAATGCAGGGGCTGGGAATGGTGGAGTAGGAGTCAGGACGGCCCCTGGTTGTAGTATGGAGGGTACCAACTGCAATGGAAGGTGAGGTCTCGGGAAGGTGGAGCAGAGCAGGTCTGTGGGCAGGTGTACACAGGTGGAGATCAAGTGCCTGTGGGTGGCCAGAAACTGCCGCAAGGTGGCCTGGGGCACAGCAAGGCAATGGGACAGGCTTTCTGGCCAGGCCTTCACAGTGGCCAGTTGCCTTCAGGAGATAGATTCCTGTTCTTTGCCAAAGAAGCCAAATCGTTGTTGGGGAGAATCTGTCCTAGTCTGCAAGAAGATCACCAGCTCTTACATGGAGAAGTGATTAAAAAATTCATCTGTGGTTATGCCTACAAACAGGGATCCAAGCTTGGCAACACCTGCCAGGAAATCACTGTGATCCATTACCAGATGGGGAAGTATGAGCGTTTATTTTTCATAAACCTCTGATCTTTTAAACTGCTGTCCTCAGTAGTAGCAGTGAGAAATGTAGTTGTGTGGCATGGTTCTTTGAAGCCAGGTCATGTCACAGGCACTGTCCTTTCCATCAGTAAAGCTGAAATCCAGGGCCAGCTGCAGGCTCACCATGGAGTCTGAACTGACAGTTTATGGGGTGATGCTGCTGCCACCACCTCGAGCCCTGGAGTGAGAGGCGTGATTAGCAGAATCAAGTGCCTTTGGCGGGACTTCGGCCTGTGGCGTCCTTCTGTGTCCCTGTGACTGCCTCTCAGCCTCTCTGCAGCCGTGGGTCGGGTCCAGTCCCCGGGCACATGTTTACACATCAGAGCCTGTTTTGCTTCTGCTGCATCACTGTGTGTGTCGCAGTATCGCGCATACAAATTCATGCTCCTCTCAAGCCTGTGTTCTGTTTTGTGATCATAATATTTATAACCATGACATTTGTTGTTACTAGATAGAAGGTTCCCCTAAAGTTCAGTTTTCATTATGTGCTGTTCATTAAGATTCCAGAAGCTCAACAGACAGAGTCTGGAGAACATTGTAGTTATTTTAGTCAGAAATGAATTCCTCACATCCATACAACTGTTCCTCTATTTGCGGTGGCTGTTGACATTTATTTTTTTAACCACTGCATACTCTGTTTACCTCTGACATGCTGGCTCCTAGCTCAGTTAACATTCATAACTAGAATGTGTGTTGTAAAGGTTCCTCATTCTAATGGACTGATAAACTTTGTTTGCACAGAGATTTTGCTTATGTAGCAAGAGATAAAGATACAAGAATTTTGAAATGTCATGTATTTCGATGTGACACACCAGCAAAAGCCATTGCCACAAGTCTCCACGAAATCTGTTCCAAGGTAAGGTGGGTCAGGGCAGAGGAGATCAACCTGCTTTTTTTTTTTCTCACTGCTGAGCAAGGAAAGGGGTGTGGAAGGACGGGAGTCGGCACGTTCAGGTCAAGCTCTGGGAGAAGCACGCCGACCGCCAGTCCTACCCGTGTGGTTCATACTCTCTCTGATGTCGGCTATTGCTCTAAATGGTGCTTCTCCTACAAAGGGAGCGTGGCCTCGGTCCCTCCCACAGTCTGGTGGGTCTAATAAGTCGAGAAGAGGCCGTGTGCCAGCAGCGGGGGGTTACCACTTGCTCTGTGTTCCACTGACGGCTGTGGGCCCAGAGGTCTACAAAGACCAGGGTTATTGTGGGGCTTGTTACGTTAGAGATGGAAGAGGAATACATTCTGAACAGTCAGGAGAATGTCAGTTACTCTGAGGTACTGTCACTCACTATTCCCCCAGAGAAAAGGGCACAGTTCTCAAAGTGTGCAGCTCAGAAATGGGGGTTGGGGTCCAGCAGTGGACTAAAGCCGGTTTAACTTGAAAATGAAGCCCACACTCCATTGCCTGGAACGCTGAGGTCACAGGGTCCAAAGCTGTGTTTGGTCACGAGCCAAAGCTATGTTTTCTCTTCATCAGATTATGGCCGAACGGAAGAATGCCAAGGCCCTGGCCTGCAGCTCCTTACAGGAAAGGACCCACGGGAACCTCGACGTCCCCCTGCAAGGTAGGTCCGCCCCCCACCACCTTGGTGCTAGCACTCCATGTCTGAGTCACCAAACGCAGGGTCTCAGACATGAACATGTCGAGTGTCCCTCAGAACCACGCTGGACCCACCGGACCCAAGCCGAGCCTGCACTTGGGACCCTGAGTGTGGCTTAGAGCTGACTTTGTGTCAACAGGGTTAGGTACTAAGAACCAGGATGAGTTCTGTTGTTGGACAGAATTAAAGACAATTACCTTTAGTGGCTTTATAACTCATGTACAGCCTGGGGTAAGGACCAGCTAGTTTAAAAATATGCGGATTGATACTCGGGAGCTCTGTTTCATCATTTTTCATGTCTCTGATTACACTCCTTTGTGATTAAATTTCCTCCGGGCATCACCCTCCCCTAATAAACCAAACACCCAAAGCTGCTACTTAGCACACTTCCAAGAGACCGTCACAGCTTAACACATAGATTCCAGTTCCTTATTTCAAATGCTTGCCTACTTAGAGATGAAAGGTGAATGGAGTTTCTTTTAAGCTTTTTATTTTCTATTGTATATAGCCTGTTAACAAGGTGATAAGTTTCAGGTGCACAGCAAAGCGACCCAGCCATACACACACATGTATCCATGAAAGGTGAAGGGGACTTTGATTGACGGCCCCAGTGTCTGGCAGAAGAACTGGCTGTTCTTATGGAATGATTGTCACATTCACCTCTAGAAAGGCAGGATATTATGTGTATGTTGGAACCTTTGAGAAAGATGTGTTGTTTTCTTCCCTGTAGTAGATTTTCCAACACCAAAGACTGAGCTGGTCCAGAAGTTCCACGTGCAGTATTTGGGCATGCTACCAGTGGACAAACCAGTCGGTATGTGAAACCCTCACTGTCTTTCCACTTGGCAAGTGTTTGGTGTTCACCCTCCCATGAGGGTGGCATCTGCTGTTTCACTCCTTTGCCTTGTCTTGAACCAGATCCTCACACTGTCACCAGCGGGAGCACACAGCAGTCCTGGTCAGAGAGCAGTGCAGGGCTTCCCTGGGGGCTCACTGCTAAAGAATTCACCTGCCAGTGCTGGAGACACAGGCTTGATCCCTGATCCAGGAAGACCCCACATGCTGCCGAGCAGAATAAAATTATAACAAAAGAACGGCATGAGCAGACTAATGGTCCCAGAATATAGGGACTTAAATGAAGAGGACCTGATTTCTCATTCACGCAACAGTTCAGAGGTGCATAAGCCAGGGCTGTGGAAGGGCCCTGCTCTTCTGAATCAGAGCATCTGTCTTAGGCCGGGGCATCTGCTTCAGTCCTTGTCAAGTGCTGGGCAGGGACGGGGGCTGAGGGAGCCCTCATGCTTTCCTGTCAAGGTGTGTCCCAGAAGTACACTCAGCATCAGCAGTCAGCTACATTTCATGGGTGGGATTTAGTTGCTTAGCCATACCAAGCTGGAAGGAGTCTGGGAGATGTTGCCTTTTCTGGATAAAAAGGCTATGGAGAAATCAGAACCCTCACGTGCCGCTGGGGTGAATGTAGAATGGCGTGGCTGCCCTGGAAATCAGTCTGGCAACTCTTCAGAAGTTAAATGTAGTATTATCATTTGACCCAGCAGTTCTACTCCTGGACATATACCCAAGTGAGATGAAAACAACTGTCCACATGAAACACCTCGTACAGGAGTGTTCACAGCAGCATCATTCATAATAGTCAAAAAGTAGAAACAGCCCAAATGTCCATCAGCTGAAGAATGAATAAAAATACTTTTATACTGTGGTGATTATTTGGCAATAAAAAGGAATGAAGTATTAGACTTGCTGCAACATGCCTGAACCTTGAAGACATCATGCTAAATGAAAGAAGCCAATTATAAAAGACCATACCCTTTAAAATTCCTTTTATATGAAATGTGTCCAGAGTAGGCACATCTCTAAAGATAGGACTAGAAGGCTGGAGGCAATGAAGGGTGTCTCCTGAAAGGTATGGGGTTTCTTTTAGGGAGCAATAAAAATGTTCTAAAACCATGGTGATGGTTGCACAATTCTGAATATATTAAACACCAGTGAAGTGTGCACTTTACATGAATAAATTGTATGGTATGTGAATTAGATCTCAATGAAGTTGTTATACCACCCACCAAAAATAGCTGTGGGAACACTCAGCCAGAGGGCTTGAACAACACATACTCTTCGTGTCCAGGGGCCATCTAAACTTGGCCTTATTTAAGTAACAGGCACAATAAAAAATAATCAGGGTAATCTGGCAGAGGCTGGCTTCTATTGGACAACCCACCCCCACCCCTGCTTTTCAAGGTTCCTTGCTTAGAAAAAAAGGTAGCGGCATTTGAGTAATGTTTCTACACTTGGAGCTGGGGAATCTTGGGAGAGACAGTCTGGTTAGATAGGACATCACACACTACGTCTCTGGAAGTTCTCATGACCCTTTTTCTGTTGAAGACGCTGACATTTCTTTTGAGCCATGAAATGCGCAAATGAAACATCTGGGGCAACAACAAAAAAAAATGTCTGGGCATAGCTGCTGCTGGGTGATTTGGATCCATATTTGAGTCAGGAATAGCTTTAGGGTCTTTTTCAATTATCCCTTCCATCCACAGGAATGGATACCCTGAACAGTGCCATAGAAAGTCTTATGACCTCTTCTAGCAAGGAGGAATGGCCGTCAGTGAACATGAACGTGGCCGATGCTACTGTGACTGTCATCAGTGAGAAGGTGAGAAGGGTGGCAGATACGGTTAGCCTGTCTGGGATACAATGCAGTTTCACATACGATAAGCTTCTGCAAAACTCAGGCACATGCCAAAGCTTGGCCTCTGGGGAGCTGTGCTGGCTTGTGATTAAAATAACTTACATAAAAAAAAGAAAACTGCCTTTTGTGTCTGGATCTCTGCACACACCTCAGAAGATTTTGTTCTGGTGCTCCTCATTCTTCCTTTGCCCAGGAGACTGGAATCATTTGCTAGAGGTGACTGTATGATGTTAGCAGTAACTCGCTAATGGGGCTTGGTTTTCTGGACCACTCTCCAGGCTCCAGCATTGACTCGGCTGTAACCTGGGGCTGGGGTGCAGTAGATGCATCTGTTGCGGAAGGGTCCTGTGGTAGCAGGGGTCACTGGTCATCTGGAGAGAGGCCAGCATTAGCTTCAGACACAAATTATCTCAACTTTGTGGTTGAGAAAACAGGCACAGAGAGGTTAAGCCACCTGCCACCAGGCACACAGCTATGTTGGGGTCCTTTAATGGACCGGGACCCCTCGTCCAGAGGCGACGATAAGAAAGTGAAAGAAAGAGGCTGATATTCCCTGGTTTACGCAGAGTACCAATAAAGTGCTTGACACAGGACTTGCGTTGCTCACCAAGGCACCGGGCGCCCTCTCAAAGTGGGTGAAGGCACAGGGCGCCTTCTTGAGAGAGTCTTAGAAGCCCGGGCAGGAGAGTGAGCAAGATAGGTCTCTGCAGTCCAGAGAATCAGCCAAGGAGAGAGACAGAGAAAGACAGACACGGGGACCCAAGCTCTGATGGAGCAAAGGTGCTTTAATGATTTCTCTGTGAGTATATAAAGGCTGTGGTACAAGAAGTTTCTTTCGACAATGATAAAGATCAGAAAACCAAATGTACAGCAGCTGTTACCAAGGGAACAAGGGATTAATAAGAGTCACAAGGTCAGGAGACAATCCATATCTCAAGAAAGGGGATCGAGACTAAGCAGTTTTGTCGTAAGGAGAATGTTTACTAAAGGAGACTCAAGCTTGTCTCATACAATGACCTCAGTTGCTGGGAACAGCGTGCTGTTCTGCTTAAAAAGAAACAAAGGACTTGTGAGAAACAGCACTTAGGAATCCTCCTGTTAAACATTCCCTGACACAGCTAGCAGTAGCAGGGGCAGTCTTCCATTCTGCCTCTGTGAGGCGCCTGTCACGGAAAGATCATAAGTCCTTGTCTGCTCTTGCGTCTGTCCACTAGCAGCTCACCTTCACACCCAGTTCAGTTTCTGAGGATGCTTACTGAGCCTGCAGGCCTGGCCCGCTGGATTTTCTTCAAGTCTGCAATACATGGTGCCTTTTCCTACCCCAGCACCTTTGCAGGCGCTGCTCCCGTTGACCTACCCAGATCTCAGCACAAATGTCTGTCTTCCAAGAAAGCTTCCCACCTCTCAGACCAGCTTAGTTTGCCCGTTAAGCACCTGAGTGAATATTTATAAGTCCAGATGTTCATGAGCCAAAAGTCAACATTCTGGATGTATTTACTAATTTTCACAAATTACAAATGGCTGTTGCAGAAGATATAGTGTCCATTAGAATGAGTTCCCAAGCATTTGGTAACTTTTTTTTTACATAGTTTTAGATAGAAAAATGATTCAGTGGTTCCCTGGTGGCTCAGATGGTAAAGAATCTAGCTTCAATGCAGGAGACCAGGATCAGTCCCTAGATCAGGAAGATCACCTGGAGAAAGGAATGACCACCCACTCCAGTATTCCTGCCTGGAGAATTCTGTGGACAGAGGAGCCTGGTGGGCTAGGGTCAGTGGGGTTGCAAAGAGTCAGACACGACTGAGCAACTAACACGATTCAATGTGCTGTTGAGTTGGGGAAGACCTGGGTGGAAAGAGATCCCATGAATCCTTTCCTCTTGGTGCTCTGGGGTTTCCAATGGGTTTGCCAGGGCGAGTGGATTCTGAGCACTGTATGGGCAATACATAAAATGTGTACATGACATTGTTCCAACCCACAGTGAAGTCATAGGCTTGGAGTGGAGTGGACAGAGACCAAAACATTCATACCTAGTTGCTGTGTGGTTCAGAGTAGACTCAGTGTCAGAATGAGGCACCCACAGCAGTGAGGCCTCTTCAGACACATTTAGAAACTTCCCTTTCTAGAAAAATGCAGTTCAGTTCAGTCGCTCAGTCGTGTCCAACTCTTTGTGACCCCATGAACTGCAGCACACCAGACCTCCTTGTCCATCACCAACTCCCAGAGTTCACCCAGACTCATGTCCATTGAGTCGGTGATGCCATCCAGCCATCTCATCCTCTGTTGTCCCCTTCTCCTCCTGCCCCCAATCCCTCCCAGCATCAGAGTCTTTTCCAGTGAGTCAACTCTTCACATGTGGTGGCCAAAGTACTGGAGTTTCAGCTTTAGCATCGTTCCTTCCCAAGAAATCCCAGGGCTGATCTCCTTCAGAATGGACTGGTTGGATCTCCTTGCAGTCCAGGGGACTCTCAAGAGTCTTCTCCAACACCACAGTTCAAAAGCATCAATTCTTCGCCACTCAGCCTTCTTCACAGTCCAACTCTCACATCCATATATGACCACGGGAAAAACCATAGCCTTGACTAGACCGACCTTTGTTGGCAAAGTAATGTCAAGTCCTTTCTAAATTCAGTCTGGCCATATATTTTTAACTACCATTTCCTCTGTGCAGCCACCGTAAGCCAATTCTATCACTTATGGTCCGAATGTATCTGTGGCTGTGTCCAGGCTACTGAACAGAGTCTCTTACAGAATGAAGAGGAGATCCTGGTGGAGTGTCGGGTGCGATTCCTGTCCTTCATGGGCGTCGGGAAGGACGTGCACACATTTGCCTTCATCATGGATACTGGGAACCAGCACTTTGAGTGCCACGTTTTCTGGTGTGAGCCTAATGCCGGTAACGTGTCGGAGGCGGTGCAGGCTGCCTGCATGGTGAGTAAGCCTACTGTGGGGGTTCCACCCTCAGGCCCTTGCTTTTGTCTGATATGCCATAAATTAGAGTAGAATTTCTGACTTAAAAGAAGCTAAGTCTAAGCTCTAAAGCAAGGCCTTGCTGTGTGACACCCTCATTCCTGAGCAGTTTGCTGTCTTTTAAGAGGGCAGGCTACCCGGAAGCAGCAGGACTGGCTGGAGCCGAGTTCTTCTTAGAGACTCCAGAAACACTGAAAACAATGACCTTTAAAACCACAAATTTGAGGATTCTCAATTCTTGAGCCCTAGTTAATTTCAGTGTGTGATCAGGAGATGCTGGATATGTGTGAATTGGTGCCATTTTTGGAACTAAATCAGTAATTTTTTTTAATTCAGTGTATCAAATGGTCTTTATTTTAGATAATTGGTCTAAGTGCATTGTTCTTGTTTACTTTGTGTCTATGAACTCTATTCTTACCAGAGCTGTTAGGTAGTTCTCTTTTTATTTATAACAAAATAGAGGCTCAGAGGAAAGCAGGCTACTGGGGGCACTTGCTTATTTGTTTGGGATGGGGGCAGGCCCCAGGACAGAGTTGTTAAGTGATAGAGCCTCTGTTTGTCCCCAAGTCTGGATGGAGGAGTGACCCAGAGCAAGAAGAGGGCCCTGAAAATAGCTCGTTCCTAAAGTTTAAAGTGAAGGAGTAGCTGGAAGCATGCTGTTGGGGCACTTGGTCATTTGTTTGAGAAAGGGCCAGCCCCAGGGCAGCGTTGGTAAGCGACAGAGCCTGTGTTCACCCCCAAGTCTCCAGGCAATAAAGCCAGTGCTTCTGTACCACATATATGATTTCAAATAATCCATTCCACAAATATCGTTTGAGCTCCTGTTATTCCAGCCCCTGGGAAAGTTCTAGTAAGGAGGAGGGAACTGTTTGAAGGAGGCATCCAAACCTGGGCTGCATGGTATATTCTACAACAGCAGGTGGGGTGGGTGGAAGCAGGTGGAAGGAGGTGCGGTCTGTGTCACGAAGGGCCTGGGATCTCATGCCAGGGTGTTACCTTCAGCAGAGATTGTTAAGCAGGACAGTGAACAGACCATGCTCCAAAAGAGAGCGAAGAAAACAAAGTGGAGGAGGGTTAAAAGGATGCAGCTGAGGTGGGGAGATCACCAGGGGGCCAGGGGAGAGCTGCGTCTAAACCAGGAGTGGCAGTGAGACAAGAAGAAAGCAGGTGATGGAGAGTCACCTGGCTGGCAACGAGGAATGCGGAATTTGAAGCACCTGCTCGAAGGCAATGGCACCCCACTCCAGCATTCTTGCCTGGAAAATCCCATGGACGGAGGAGCCTGGTGGGCTGCAGTCCATGGGGTCGCAAGAGTCAGACACGACTGAGCGACTTCACTTTCACTTTTCACTTTCATGCATTGGAGAAGGAAATGGCAGCCCACTCCAGTGTTCTTGCCTGGAGAATCCCAGGGATGGCGGAGACTAGTGAGCTGCCGTCTGTGGGGCTGCAGAGAGTCGGACACAACCGAAGCGACTTAGCAGCAGCAGCAGCAGCAGCACTTCCCTTAACTTAGTCCACCGTTTGTGGGCTGGACTCTGGGAAGTTCAAGTAGGACTAAGATGTGAGTACTACGGAGTTTGGGACCGTGGGGAGATGCAAAAACCGACGTTCTGTTATGGTGCAGAAAGCGCTCTAAGTGTAAGACTGCACCAGATGGAGGAGTGACCTGGAGGAAGAGGTCCCTGAAGAAAGGTTGCTCATCAAGTCTGAGGTGAAGGAGTAGCTGGAAGTACGCCGTCGGGGCTCTTACTCATTTTTTGGGATGGGGGAGAGCGACACGGTTTTGAGGCTGAAGGAAATGAGCCAGCAAAGCCGGATTGA
Source organism: Nanger dama (assembly GCA_917880005.1). Taxonomy (NCBI): domain Eukaryota; kingdom Metazoa; phylum Chordata; class Mammalia; order Artiodactyla; family Bovidae; genus Nanger; species Nanger dama. The sequence continues at coordinate 46,455,691 of CAKJTW010000001.1, forward strand.
AACGGGTGTCTGTGTGTTGTTGGGCCAAGGTCTTGGTGGCAGTTGAAGATCCTGGAGCTGGGCTTAGCCTGCCGATTGGGTTAGAGTGACTTTGAGACCTGCCAGAAGATGCCAGGAGTCCAGGAACAGGTGGAGCTGGCTGGGGGCAGTGGAGGGCGTTCTCTGTTTCTTTGCAGACAGCACATTGCTAGGTTAAGAAGGGGAAAGGAAGGGGTGGCTGGATAGAGAGGCAGAGGTGGACACCTCTGAAAGCAGAGGGCAGCGGGGAGGTGCTCTGTGTGGTGCACTTGTTATGTGGCTTCATCCCTACCACAGTCCTTGGCAGAGAACAGTCTCCCCTCATGTACTGTGGGGCCAGGATTCTATCTCAAACCCACCTGCCTATAAAGAACCAGGGCCCAGTAGAGGGGGACTGACTGGACATAGGGAGCTGAGATGGCATGAAGGGACTGTGTGGAGAAAATAGAAAATGGGAGAATCCAGCCAAGCAAAAATGGATGGTAACTGTTTTTGTGTGTGTGAAATTATAAACAAATCATAACAGATGATTTTAGTCATAAAATGAATGGCTTTTAGCCTTAATTATACATTTTCAATGCTGATGACAAATAATTAGCTTTATCACTGGTTATAGTTTGTTCTGATTCCAAGACTCATTGTCTCTTCTCTAGAAATAATTTCTACTCATTTACTATTTTAATTGTATGAGGGCCACCAGCTAAAGTGACTCAGCCAATCTAGTGTAAGACATTAGGGATAAACCTTTCTTTATACTCTGTATCCAGCATTTCTAACTTGGTGTCTTTCCTCTTGATTCAGATCTGCATGGTTCCCCATCTGGAAACATCTATGTGTGAATGCATGCAATCTGAAATGTCTTTGGTATTAACACATTTTGAATTTACTTAATTGTTAGGCATATTTTGCAGTTGAGTGGTAGAGGCCCAGTTGAAAATATTTTGATGAAAGTGAAAGGGAGAGGGGTCCTCTTAATGAAATTCATCAGGCATAATTTTGACTCACACTGGATGTAACTAGAAACTCCCCATCCAGTGTCCCATGTTGCCAAATGTGCCGTTTATAAAACTGTGCTTTGAAGTGTGTACTTCTGGTTGTGATGCAAACCTAGAAACATACTTTACACACAGGAGACATGATAAATTGTTTTTCATATGACTGGGTTGAAAGGGGCTAATTTTTGTAGCATGTGGGCTATGACAGAGCATTGTGACAAGTCTCACTGTAGGAAAGTTCATGCTTCTCGGAGAGAAACATCAGCCTGTTTCACAGTTGTTCTGAGGAGCCTATTAATATTTAAGTAGATTTTTAAGAGTCACCTTAAAGTGCTTGGATTTTAAAGTGCTGGGATTAGAGGGGAAAATTGATACATTTTAACCTTCTAATCTAATTTTGAAGAACTAGTTATTGATTCAAAAACAGGTGGATTGTGTCTTTATATTTCTGAAGGATAAACCCTGTCCTTTGGTACCAGTGCTAATGTATTTTCAAAAATTAATCTATTAAGATTAATGTATCCTAAAATCCTTAATACATATTTTTTTAAAGTTAAAGCAGGAAACAGGAATGAGAACAAACATTTATGAATGCCTTCTGTTTTGCTAGACCTCTTTTAGGCATTCTGCAAGTATTTATTCATTGTAATACTGTCTTTTAAGGTCCCCATTCTTCACCCATTTAACAAATGAAGAAAGGAGGCTCAGAGAGATTTAATAACTTGCCTGGGGCCATACAGTTCACGCATGGTAGCACCAGACTCAAACCCTGCCCTTTCTACTACTTTGCTTCTCAATAAGCTACGAGCACCCCGCTTCATTACCTGCCTAAGGAAACAGTTCATACTCTCCTAATCCTTTTTCTTTTTCATCAGCTCATTCTTTGACTAGGAGGTGTATTAATCAGAGCCTATCAATGCAGAGAACTTAAAAGAGAATTTAAAACACTCTACATTAAGAGAAAAAAACTAATAAATTCTTGGATTTGTGTTTAGGAGCTAGGTTGTGAACCTTTGGGAGTAAATATATTGATGAATTAAAATCACATTAGACAGGAAGGAATGATACTATTAACAACCATAACTTTTTTGTTTTCAGTTACGATACCAGAAGTGCTTGGTAGCCAGGCCACCTTCACAGAAAGTTCGACCGCCTCCCCCGCCAGCAGACTCTGTGACCAGAAGAGTCACAACCAATGTAAAACGAGGGGTCTTATCCCTCATTGACACTTTGAAACAGAAACGCCCTGTCACAGAAACGCCATAGCTGCATATGTGAAAGGACTCTGTACTATTCACTGAAGGTTGAATAGCTACACTACAAGAAGAGGCGCTGATCTCTGGCCTTCCATTCAGTTGCTGATGCTTTGTCTTCAGAGAATTTATCCTTAACCAAACAGTGTTAGACAAGCATGTTCTCTCGTCTTGCCACCATCGTGTGATATGAAAAGAAGCATGACTAATTTTTTTTGCTGTTGGTAAGTTACATCATGAGCAGTGGAAGGTCCCTTTCTTATTGTAAATATCGTAAACATTACTAATTACACACACACACACACACACGGGGAAGAACGTGGCCACATCCCTCCCAGTGAAGATGCTGAATCCTTGGAGTGAATGACACCTGAGTTAGTTTCACCGTCTTCTTGACTGGATCTGTCACAAGCAACTTTTAAGTCCTACAGCACTTTGCTCTGTTTTCAGCATTGGATTAGACACTGCCTACTAGATACCATTGACTTGCTATAAAAATTGGATGACGAATTTTTGTTTCCGTTTTTCATAAAATCGAACAAGCCTTTCATCCTTGGTTGACAAGACTGGCTGTTGGCATCAGAATAGAAACCAACTGGCAGCTTTCCTCGACGAGCTTCTTCACACATGGACACCATTTCATGTCTACAGCTGTTTGTGGGATATTGGGGGAAAAAGTGAAGCTTCACAATTGAAAAACTAAATTTCAGAAATTAAAATCGAACAAAAATAGCCTTTCTGTTTAGGTGGTTTTCAAACTGATTAAGAAAAAGAAAGAGATTTGCAAAATCAGGATGCATTTTGGGTGGGACATTATTTCAAACTTCTGCCTTATATTGTACAATGCAGCTACAGAATTAGAGTTCACTATGGCCATTCTCTACATAAACAACATTAAAACGAAATATTCCTCGTAAGCCTTTCATCCTTCATTTGATGATTAGCCAATATGCAATTTGGAGTTGAGGAAATGCCATTTTCTGTTTTAGATCTCCACCACCAGGTCATGTTGTAGTCCCCATTCTAGGTAAACGTTCTGCTAGGAGTCTACATCTAGCTCAGTCTTACCCTAATGCTTTTTGCCCAGAAAGCTGTCTGTCCATCATGTATTGTCCATGGCAACAAACTGCATCAAATTGAACCTTTCTGCATTTATGTGTTTAATATTAAAATTTGTTGAACTTTAGATATATTTTTAAATTTATATTTTTTCCATTTATCTTCAAGATTTAAGAATTTCTTATCAGAGCAAAATATACATAGGAACAATGTACTATTTAACAGGTTTCCCCAAAATAGCACTTTCCTCCTTCTTTATCAATAGACAAGAGACTGAGCTGTAAACATACACAGATTTAGACTCTTGTTGATACTGTTTAAAAGAAGTCGCTTAAGAAGCTAAATCTAAACATGTTTTGTTTACTTTTCAGTGATAAAATTATCATCCAGTTATAAAAGTAATGCTTTATGTTTACCTATTGCTATGTACTTGTCAGAATGGTTTCCACATTTTTATCATCACATTTTGAGCCTTATGAGGTAGAGAAGGTAATAAACACATTTGAGAAATAAAAAATATGAATTAAAGGGGCTCAACCACCTAGCCTAAGACCTCAGGAAAGTGAGTGGGAAAGCCAGGACTAGAACTCATCATGCATCTCAACTCCCAGTTATTAAAGTTACGCTGCTGCCATGCAAGTCAGGAGGAGTCTTTTCAAACTTACTCTGAGCATATCCAGTTATTGTCAAGCAGTCTTAAGATTCCCTGTATAAGCAGGGAAGTATGGCCAAGTTACTTGTGCAGTAGAATTAAGTATGAAACCAATGCCCTCTCTCAGTCCAGGACTGTTTTCCTGCATTGTGCCTCAGATGTGTTGTAAAGACAGGATTCTATGTGCAGCACAACCTGTTCAACCCACAGACTATCCAGAGACGGTGTTGTGTGGTAGAAATATTCCTAATTCAAGATACTTAGCCACCAGAGAACACGATGGCATGAGCAGGTAGCCTCCCGCCTCTGTTCCCTCTCAGAACTCTGGAGTTGTTTGCTCGCACCCTAGAGCTATGGCAAAAAGATGCCGCTCTGGGAATGAATGATGCTTCTCACCAGCCCATATACTATTCTGTGGAAGTTATCAGTAACATCCTAAGAAATTACTTCCTTAAAGAAATCCTTACTGTGCCCTTCAGGATTCAATCATGATGATTTTCCATCTTGACCTCCACAGTGAAACATTTTAGTGTGATAAACTTCAAAATTCTTAACTAGTGAGCCACTTTTATATTGGAAATCTCTAACAGAACCACGTTCATTTTTAAGGCATATGTTTGTTTTCAGGATCAAGAATACTGAGCTAGCTTTAAATAGCAAACTGATTTATATATGCAATTATAGGATGCATTAAGATGAATGATAGCCTTTACATACTGAAAACTTTACTGCAGATATTTTGTTTTAAAAATAGCTTTGCATAGTAAATGCAATTACTTTTGTAAAACTAATTATGTTAAGCCGTATGTTCAGACACTTTCTGCCATGGCCAAAAAGTATGTATGAAAGTGTGTGTGTATTTTCTGTGAAAGGATGCCAGTGTTCTACCTGATATTGTAGTGACACTTCAGTTATCTATGCATTCTTTGTATCTGTGATTCGGTAAACAGGCAGCCATGTTCACTATGCCTTGTATGTCTTACCATTTTTTTAATTAACCTGTTAAATACAGCTTAAAATATTTTTATTTTATTTATTCTATTTTTACTGAAATATACTGCATTATTGTGTTTAATGTATTATTATCTTTACTGGATATTATCTCTCAATGTATCCAGGTCTAAGTAATCTCAGTGAACTATACATTGCCTCAAAGGTGGTTTTGTAATGATTTGTAGTCACATTTTTATTGGAATATGTAGAAGAAACGGCAAAATACTTACAAGTTTCTTTTTATTTTTAAAAGCAGCTAGATAGACGCATACTTGCCACCTCATATGTGTGCTCCTTGGCCACATCAAGGGCAACAGCCAACATGCCTATGGCTAAAAATTTTACTTTGCAAACTTAAAGCACTGCTTGGTACTTCATTTTTATATCCTTCACAACACGAGTGAACTCATCTAGAGACACACACATGTCCTCATGCCCTTTGTTTCCACCTGAATATATGATCAACCATAGCTAATTGGGACCATTGTTTTTTGTTTATGTCTGTCTTACAGCATGAAGCAACATTAGATCCATTCTCATTAAAATAAGTTCTTCGTGATAAACTGTTGGCACTGCTACTTTTTAAGAAATGCCACTTTTATGATTTTATGATGAACATTTGTACAAGTCTACACAAGGTCATTTACTAGAAGCCCTAAGTCTTTCCTCCTTTTCTTACATGACACACTCACTTCATAAGCATTGCAACACAAATTAAAGATTTCATTAACAATGTGAAAAACATTTCCTAACTGATATTAGCACAGCTTAACTAGTAAAAGCATTAGCTCTCTAGTTTGCCAGACTTACTCCACCCAATACACAGCTAACATGTGTTACACAGCCTGTAAAATGAAGTTTAATTTATTTCAGCTTCAGAGAAAAGATACTGCACACATTTATCAGTGAGAGCACTCCCTGCCATCCAGAGCAGCTTGTTTATCCCAAAAGAACATTTGGTTTTGCTTTTGGCCCCTTCTGCTGTTGACCACTTTTACACATTTAAATGTAATATGTTGTGAGAATAAACTTAGCTGCGTAAAATGTTTGGCTCATTTATCTGACATCAGTTATACATATCCAGTCATTTTATTTTCAAATTATTCTTAAAACCATTTTAGTAATGTAAGATTTTGCTTTGATTAGCTGTTATATATTTCTGCCTGGTAAGAACTAGAAAGTAACTTTAAATTTTGAATAACTCATCACACTGTCCTTATTTGTTACTCAAGAAGGACATGTGGCATTTTGGACTTAGAGGCCTATTTGGTCACCAACTTGACGCTCGTGTATGCACTCTTTCTAGTATTAAGAGAGTCCATTTTTACTTTAAGACCATGATGTCAAAGAATGAAAGAGATGTACAGGCACTAAATCCAAAATGAAAAGTAACTGGAGAAACAGTATTTGAATCTGGTTAAACTGTTAGGCATATAGAAGAAGATAAATGGAATTTAAAGTGTATAGCCATTTTTTTCTTTGTTCATCTTACATTTCCTTATCTTTTTTTCTCAAAGGTAGTTACTCTTCAAAGAGCAAAATTTCAATTGGTTTCAGGTATTATACAGAGGTAAATAATTACAGGTTAAAAATCTGAATTTGCTATCGGCATATCTAAATACCAGTAATTTCATTATTTTAGTTTTTGCAGCATTTTTCTCTTAAGCTGAAGAAAGAAAAATGTCAGTGTAATCAGTATTTTTCACTAAATTCTAGCATATTGTTTTTATCCAAAGTATTTTTCCTTTTACTCTACCAAAATATTTAAACAATTGATCATGTCCTTCTTAGAAGATTCTCAAAGAAGAAAACCACAGGCTTAATGAAGGAATGATTTAATACAGAATCTCCATATACTTATAAAGAGAAAAATAATTTATAACAAGATTCATGTTATGAGATACTGAAGTGGCTAAAGTTGTGACATGACATGAACTATATACTGCTATAGAGATGAGAAAAATATCCTGAACTACTCCATAATAGGGTGAGTTTTCTTATAACTTATCACAGAAAGTAATAATCTTGGACCTGCTACTTCTGGACAGTGGAGTGCTCTTCAGCCTGGGGCAGAGGGGTGAGGGCAGGAAAGGGATAAAAGATTCCCGGGATAAAATATCAGGTCTTCACTGAACAAAGGTCGGTTCAGCTGCACTTGGCTTCCCGGAGGCATGGAAGGCTCTGAGCCAGTGGTAGTAAAGGAAACCATACTCTGATATCAGAGCAAAGATTATATAGTTTTTGATTTTTGAAATTAGTAAAATAAGCTGAACATTTAAAACATTTCCATAGTTTTTAAGTCATAGTTAACATGAAAATTTGGGGGATTTAAAAAAATATGTCTGGTTCAAGTATAAAAAGTCATGTTTCATTGACATGTATTAATGATAAGTGTAAATCTTCAGCTAAAGAAATTTATTACTACTAAATGAAATCCACCATTTTTATCCTCACTTTAAGTGAGGAAATTAGAGCTGAAATGAATACTAGAGCTGAAACAGACGTAAATATTCATCTTAAAGAAGATAATATTCTCCTAAAATTGTGACATCTGAATTGAAATTTAAGAATTTATATAACACTATTCAACACAACTGGATTCTGAAAATAGAACTTTAAATTCAAACTTTATAAATGTGTCTGTGAACATGCTCTTAAACAGCAGGATTTATAGTTGTAACTTACTTGATTTGATATCAATTTCTGTTGCCATGATGAAAAAAAGTTAATAGACCCAGAAATAATAACCATAACCAATTCTTGGAAGGCAATTGATAATACAGTCAAGATGAACTGACTTTTAATATAATTAAAATAGTGCTACAATATATTTTAATTGAGCATCAGAAATGATTTACCAGGGCTTCACTACTTTGTGCCATTTGAAATAACCGTTTTCACCTGATCTTTGAATAGACTCAGAAATTTGTATATACTTCTTGAACAACAGGTGTGTCACTTACATTCAACAGTTACACCTTGTCCTCAGAATTACTACTTAGATGGAAATTTGCTTATAGTCTTTCTTTCTTTGTTTTTAACAACAGTATTTGGCCTAAATAGTCAGAAGGGAGAGCTTATGTTCACTGTTCTTAGGATCCTGGAAGCTCTTCCAGTGAGAAAGATTTCACTCTGAATGGACATATGAACTAAAACATTGAACTTTTCTGTTTTTCCTATTTCTACTCAACCTCAATCACATTACAAAAGATCAACCTTGATAGTGATTGAAATGTTTAAACGACAGCTGACTTGGTACTGAAGAGTGATCTAAGGTCTGTGCAAGAGCATCTTTTCCACACTTATGCTTGCTAATAAACGCCTCAAAAATTAACTTTGAAAACAAGTCTGTTACAAGGCACACACTGTTTCCCTTGTGGAAATATTGTTGCAGTTTTAAAACCAGTGTCATAAGTCCACACTGAAAGTTATCAAGAGTGAAACCAGTCCTAACAGCTGTCTAACCTGCAGACTGGGGGGAAAAAAATCTACTCCTGACCCTGTAGAAAAATGCAAGACACTCACAGCTATGGTCGAGGATGCCTGGATAGAGAGGAAGGTAAGTTTTCTTTAGATTTTTCCCCTCTTCTGGGTATTGATGGTGTGGAAAGATAGCCAGGCAAGATAGTCTTGGGCCCAACCCAACGATAGTAAAAATGTGGAGCTGGTATGTGAGGTCTGATCCCTTGCGGACTGGGAAACGGCAACATGACTGGAGGCAAAGCAATCTCTATGGGTTTCAGTGCAATCATTCTGTCTTCTGGTCGAGGTCTCACAAAGTTTGTTGCCCGTTCATATGGTCTGGCAGATGTGTTCTTCATAATTGTAGGCACTAAAGGATTGGTGGTGGGCTTGCTGGGTTTTCTTACCTGTGAGGAAGAACCTACTTGATTTGTACTTTTCCGTGGAAGAGATGTTTTTGTTGTTAATGTCTCCGACTGATTAGCACTCACATTAGTTTCTCGACTCAGGAACTCAGCAATTTTCATTTGGATGCCGCTGTTATCAGCAATGGAAGATTTTGGCAATGACATTTTTGTTTCTTCTTCTTCTTCTCCCGTTTTGAAGATTTACCCAACTCAATCCCCTCCAGTAGACCCTTTGCTGCTGCACGGGCCAAAACATCTTTTACAGACACTGTCTCAGATGGGTCCCGCTATAATTAAAGAAGCAGTTAATAAATGTGGGAGTTAACTGTTACCATGTATATCAAATACTTATCAGTGTTTCAGTAAAGATAAAAGTATCATTATTATACTAAAAGAAATAGTTTTTAGGCTTCAGTCCCTACTATATCCCATAAGCTTCAGGAAATTACTTTCATTGTACTCAAACTTCCCCATCTGTGAACCTGATAGAAAAGAGAAAAAAAAAATTACAGAGCTTATTTCTTATCTGTGAGCTAAAATGAACTAGATATTGACAAGTGCTTAGAGAGGTCGAGGTAGAGAGTAAGCAAGGGAAGAACACTCAGGAGAAGCATAAAGATAAAAATAGGGATTTTGGCCACACAGTAATTCTTTTTCATGCCCTTTAGGTATTTATGAAATAAGCATACCATTATGAAATGTTCATAAAAATTCCTAGGTTCCTTGTATGAGGCTTTGTTGTTTCTTATCCCTAAGTATGAAATGGATTGGGATTTTCTCCTTACCTCCCTTGTTAGAACAGAAAGAAAACAACCATTGGTAATTTCAGATGGTTCCATTCTAAAAAATTTGTCAGTAGACAAATGTATTTCCTTTAAGGAGCACAGTGGAAGGACAGGGGGACTAAGCCTGCAATAGATAACAGCAAATAATTAATAGTTAGAATGTTTTATTTGCCAATCAAGGGAGACAGTAAATTGCAACAAAGCATGCATGCATGCACCAATTGTTTAAACAAAAATTCCAAATAATGTCAAGGGGTACAATCAAAATGGCAGAGTACCGCATGATGTGAGCCAACCTCCTCTCACAACTATGCAAAAAAATGTATGGAACGATTCTCACAGAATATCTACTGAACACTGGCAGAAGACCTCAGACATCTGAAAGGGCAATAAAATCTCCACATAACCAAGGAAGACAGAAGCAAAAAGAGGGAGAAAAGGATCAAAATGGAACCTGTGCCCCTGGGAGGGAACTATGCAAGAGGAAAGGTTCCAGCACCCTGTGAAGTCCCTTCACCAGTAAGGAGATCCACTGGGACAGAGAGGGCGCTTCCTCAGAGGAGAGCACAGAACCTGCCTGCAGCAGGCAGAACAGAGAGAGACCTGTACAGATGGTCAGTGCCTCAGCTGGGCACTCCCTAGCCTGAGACACACATCTACTGGTGCAAGTAGCGACTGGGAACTGAAGCTCGGTCTTCAGGGGGCCAATCTGGGGAGAGGACCAGGGTTGACTGTGCAGAAACAGCCTGAAGGGGCTGGATTCTGGTGCAACTGCAGCCAACAGTGTATGCAGAGAAAGCCTAAACCCACCGTAGTGGTGATGTGCCATTGTTGAGGGCATGTGAAAGGAGGGGCAGAACCTGTCATAGGAGCCTCTTTCCCTGCACATGGACTCCAAGACAATAGGACACAGGCTACTTGAGTTCCAGGAGCAGGCACCAATCACTGCGTGTGAACTCCAGGAACTAGCATGAGCCACTGACAGTATCACAAGTTCCAGGGGCATGAGCAAGCTCCCTCTGAGAGCTCTGGGAGTGGGCACTAGAGGTTACTTAGAAAGAATGCCAGCAACTGCATCTGCACACTGTCAATCAATGGGATAATGGATAGCACACATTGAGGAAAGAGGCAGCAGGCATTCATACTGGAAACAACCCTCACACAAAAAATACTAAACCCACACAAGCTACACAGGGCTGTGCCCACATACAAACAGCCCTCTAAGTCCACAGAAGATAATTCCTAAAAGGGAAAAATAGGCAACCTAGAATACTATACCCAGAAGAAGAGATAAAGAATTTCTCAGACAAGCAAAAACTAAAAGAGTACAGTAATACTAAACCTATCCTAAGTAATATTGAAAGGTCTTCTCTAAATAGAATAGGAGCAAGAATTTATAAAAAAAGGGAAAACCATAACTGGCCAGTAAGTCCAGAAAACCATAACTGGACAGGATAAACATGAAGATGTAAAAGAATCAAAACACATTAAAATCATAAAATGTTGGGGAGGAGAGTAAGAAAATGTAGATTTTTTTTTTTAGAATGTGTTTGAGCCTGTATTACTATCAGTCTAAAGCAAGATAAAGGGGTAAACATACTTGAAAAACAGAATAACCACAAGTCAAAAACATACAACAGATTTACAAAAGCCAAGAGAGCGCAAATATGAAATAAAAGGAAGTCATCAAATCACAAAAAGAAAAGGCAACAAGAAATACAGAATCAACTGGAAAACAAGGTTTAAAATGGTAATAAATATGTATCAATAATTACCTTCAATGTCAATGGCCAAATTGCTCCAAATGAAAGACAGAGTGGCAGACTGGATATTTTTTAAAAAGAGCCTACAATATGCTGCCTTCAAAAGCCCCACTTTAGGACAGACAACACAGAGATTCAAAATAAGGGGGATGGAAAAAGATTTAATGCAAACAGAAGTGACAAGTGGGGGTTGCAATAACCAAATAAGACAAACTAAACTTGAAAACAAAGGCCAAAAAAAAGATATATAATAATAAAAATCAATATATGAAGAGGTTTTCACACTCATCAACATACATGTACCTAACATTATAATTGTTCAGTTGCTAAGTTGCATCCAACTCTTGAACCCCCATGGACTGTAGCCCGCCATGCTCCTCTGTCCATGAGGTTTCCAAGGCAAGAATACTGGAGTAGGCTGCCATTTCCTTCTCCAAGGGATCGTCCTGACCCAAGGATTAAACCCACATCTCCTGCATTGGCAGGCAGATTCTTTACCACTGAGCCACCAGGGAAGCCCTGCATATAATACAGGAGCACCCAAATATATAAAACAAATACTAACAGACATAAAAGAAACTGATGAGAATACAATAATAGTATATTTAACATCCCATTCACATCAATGGACATATCTTCTGGACAGAAAATCAATAAGGTAACAGATCCTAAACGATAAAAGGACAGTTAAGAATGCACAGCCAACATTCTCTAGGGATGATCACATACTGGGGCACAAAACAAGTTTCAGTGAATTTAACAGTATAGAAATTATCTCAAGCATCTTTTCTGACCATAATGTCATGAAGCTAGAAATCAATCACAGAAAAAGAAATGAGAAAAAAAAATGACGACGGGAGACAAAATATGTTATCTTAAAAATCAGTGGGTGAATGATGAAATCAAAGAGGAAATTTTAAAATACCTTGAGACAAATGACAACGAAATCACAACAAAATTTATAGGATGCAGCAAAAGCAGTTCTTAGAGGGAAGATCATAGTGATAAAAGCCTTCCTCAAGAAACAAGAAACATCTAAAACAACTTAACCTACTACCTAAGAGAATTAGAAAAGAAGAACAAACAAAACCTAACATCAACAGAAGGAAGGAAATAATAAAAATCACAGTGGAGGTAAAGAGATGGCGGTTCCTTAAAAACTAAAATAGAGCTACCATATAATCCAGCAACTCCACCCCTGGGTATATATCCTGAAAAAGATGAAAACTCTAATTCAAAAAGATGCATGTACCCCAATGTCCATAACATCACTATTTACAATAGACAAGACATGGATACAACCCAAGTACCCATCAACAGATAATTGGCTTAAGAAGATGTGATGCTACATACATATATAATGGAATATTAGCCATAAAAAGAATGAAATATTGCCATTTGCAGCAACATGGGCAGACCTACTAGAGAATATTATACTTAGTGAAGTCAGACAGAGAAAGGCAAATACGATATGATATAACTTAAATGTAGAACCTAAAAATAATACAAATGAATCTATATACAAAATAGAAAGACTCACAGACATAGAAAACAAACTTCTGGTTACCAATGGGAAAAGGGAGAGGAGGAAGGGACAAATCAGGAATATGAGATTAACAGATCTAAACTATAATACATAAAAATAGATCAGCAACAGGATTTACTGTACAGTAAGTACAGGGAGATGTATTCAATATCTTGTAACAATGGAAATATATATATCAATATATAAATAAATATGATGGGAAATGATCTGAAAATATATATATTCAATTATATATACACATGTGAGCTTCCCAGGTGATCACATGGTAAAGAATTCACCTGCAGTGCAGGAGACCCAGATTCAATCCCTGGGTCTAGAAGACTCCCTCGGAGAAGAAAATGGCAACCCACTCCAGTATTCTTGCCTGGAGAATTCCATGGACAGAGGAGCCTGGCAAGCTACAGTCCATGGAGTCGCAAAGAGTCAGACAGGACTGAGTGACTAAGCATGCATATATATACATAAATATATTTCAGTTATATATAACTGAATGATGTTATGATAACCTGAAATTAATATAATATTGTAAATCAATTATACTTCAACTTAAAGAAAAAAATCTAATGAAATACAACACATACAGATTTTCCTCTATTTTTACCATATTATATTCTTAGAAACATCATTCCTGACAGACAAATCACTCACACTGATGAATTTGGTTATATTGTGCAATAATTCTCTTTGCTACTAGATGGTGATTTAGTTTGTGTTGTGTTAAGCTGGCAGAAATAAGGTTGGCTGTTACCTACCAACAAGAATTATTAAGGAGGTAAAGAAAGAAGGGAAATATAGATGTGGTTAACATGTCCACCTGTGAATTGGCAAAGGGAAAACATCAAATTAAAAGGAGGGAGCAAACCATATACCTATTAAGATCCTACTATAAGAATTACAGGGACATCCCTGGTAGTCCAGTGGTTAAGAATCTGCCTTGGAGTGCAGGGGATGCAGGTTCAATCCCTGGTTGGGGAAGTAAGATCCCACATGCCTTGGAGCAACTAAGCCCACACCACAACTACTGAGTCCAACACAGCCAAAGAAATAAATAATTTAAAAAAAAAAAAAGAATTACAGGAAAAGTTCAGAACAAGGGAAATAAGTTAAAAATTGGAGACATTTTAAAATACCTTATTAACTGTCACAGTCTTGAAGAACTAACTGGTGTCATATATTATTAACAGACATACTCCTTATCTTGATGTCCAAAGTTTGGATGGAGTATTTCTTCTCTACCCCTAGTTTATCATTTTACCCAAAAGCTATGATGGTTATTCAGGCTATTTTTATTTCAATCCTTGTGGGTGCCAAAGGCTAAACAGGTCTAAGAAACGTATTTTCAGATAATAAACATCCAATTTTCTTGCTACTTTTTAAGGTTATTTTATACTTTCCTTCTATTGAAGCATGTATCTAAGACTCAGGACATAAAGTTTATATTCAATTTACCTAGAAATCAATCAAGTCAAAGCCGAAATACCTTTAACCTTATTTAACAATAATAATAACAACAACAAGACAAATCTTTTAGTGTACAATACAATTCACATACTAAGCCATTGCAAAGCTTTTACAGAATCTACTTTAAAGTTGTAAGAAGTTAGGCTATTTGGTCATATTAAAGTCCAATAAAAAGAAATGAAATGCCTTCTAACTTAGAAAATCGTAATTTTTCACTTTCAAAGATATTTAGTTGAGTTGTTTAGAAGAATTCTTTCTTTCTTACCTATAAGGTTGTACTTTAATCCCGTGGTCTTGAAATTCCAGTGCTTTCTTAACAATAGCTTCATTTTCCTCTGGATAAACTGAACATGTGCAGTAAACAATAGCTTGAGCTCTAGTAACTATATTTAAAGAAGATGGAAATAATATAATGACTCCATTAACAATCGTGAACAAATCTCTTGTGTTTTCAGTGGTGGTGTGGTTCAGTCACTAAGTTGTGTCCAACTTCTACAACCTGATTGCAATCCTCTATCCACAGAACTCTCTGGGCAAGAATACTGGAGTGGGTTACCATTTCCTAGGGGATTTTCCTGACCCAGGGATCGAACCTGGGTCTCCTGCGTTACAGGCAGATTCTTTACCAACTGAGGTACAAGGGAAGCCCAGATGTCTATACTAATACCCCATGGTTTTGATGGGGATGATGTCTACAAATGCTTGCATGAGGTGAGGTGAGGTGAAGTCACTCAGTTGTGTCCGACTCTTTGTGACCCCGTGGACTGTAACCTATTAGGCTTCTCTGTCCATGGAATTTTCCAGGCAAGAATACGGGCGTGGATTGCCATTTCCTTCTCCAGGGGATCTACCTGACCCAGGAATCAAACCCGGGTCTCCTGCATTGGAGGCAGATGCTTTAACCTCTGAGCCACCAGGGAAGCCCCAGATGCTTGCATGGCTCCCCTTTAAAGCATGTATTAGTAATATAGTCTGGCCAATAAACGAAGTAAATATAACTGGATCATATAGAAATTGAAAATCCAATCCATGTGACCAACCTTATTACAAACACAAGCAAATAAATACTGCAGATTACCATAGCTTGACACTTCCAGCCATTCTTCCAAAAGCCATATCGCATAACTAGTTAAAAGGACTCTAGAGACAGACTTAGGTGTTAATCCCAATTCCGTTATTTACTGATTTATGAACCTGGGAAGTTACTTACCTCTCCAATTCCTCAACTCTAAAGTGAAGTAATATTACTACCAGCAACTCACTCACGTATTCACATTTATCAAGCACGTACTACATGCTAAGCACTGTTCTTACTATTCAATACAAACACAAAAACCCTGCGCCAGGGAGATTATTTTCTATGTTTCATTGACATAAGACATACACAGGGCTTCCCTGGTGACTCAGTGGTAAAGACTCCATCTGCCAATGCAGAAGACATGGGTTCCATCCCTGGTCCAGGAAGATCTCACTTGCCGTGGAGCAACGAAGCCCATGAGCCTACCCTGAGCTCTAATGCCCATGGGTTGCAGCTACTGAACCCACAAACTGCAGCTACTAAACACATGTGCTGCAACTACTGAAGCCCATGTGCCTAGGCCCCTACTTCACAAAGGAGAATCCACTACAACGAGAAGCCTGTGCACCACAATTAGAGAGTAGCTCCTGTTCTCTGCAACTACAGAAGAGCATGCACAGCAATGGAGACCCAGCACAGTCAAAAATAATAAATACTCTTGAAAAAACATAAATGAGAAATTTTGGAATTCCCAGCTCGTCCAGAGGTTAGGAAATAGCACTCTCACTGCCAGTGGCCCAGTTCTTTGTTCCCATTAGGGAACTAAGATCCTGCAAGCTGCGCAGTGAGACCCCACCTAAAACTAAAGCATTAGGAGGTGACAAATGCTATAGAGAAAATCAAAGCAGATATGGAGGATGGTTAGTTTCAAGAGATTATCTTGCAATTTTAAATAGAGTAATCATAGAAAGAATTTTTAAAATGTGTTATTTATCAGCTCCCTAATCTTCCAACCAACTCCTTTCATTGATCATATACATACTATCATATTCAAAATAGTATTTATTAATAGCATCAGTTAAAAGGACAGAACTCCTCCGTGTTTTTCTATTTTGCCTTATTTCTACTTCATATATGCTATATCTTTATATATTAAATCATCTATACCCTATACTATAACCTTTGAGCCTTTGGAGGTCAGGATTTATCCAAACTCATATTCTTAACAACTGGTTTAATACCTGACCCAGAGCAGACATTTGACAAACATGCACTAAGTTAATAAAATTTAATATAATTTCTCACAGACTTCTAGATTTCCATATCTAAGTGTGAAAGGGCATTGGTACTCAAAATCTAAATGGTACTCAAAATCTAAATGTAGGGATTGAAGCAGTAATATAAATATTTAAATGGCCTTGTTACTCAGACTTTAAGAGATCTAGGCTTTATCTTTAATTCATCTATTTTTCTTTTAGTATTAAAAAAATTAAGAGTTTGATTAAAGTTGAGATTATAGAAGAGTTGTTAGGGCGATACAAAATAGAAAAATTACATCAAAAAGCCAAAGAAGAGAAACAAAGAAGATGAAATTATACAATTTATGTACATAATTATTTCATTTCAGCATTAAGAAGCTGATTAATTCTTCTTGCTAACCTGTATTTAAAATGATAGTAAAGCATATATTTTTGAGACTTAGATTGGTAAAAATAAATATTTTGTTATTTTAAGGAGCTATGACTAAGGGTTCTGGGAAATCCACTTATGGTTCACACAGCATTGCCTGAATATGATAAATGAAGTATTAATGTTTCTAAGATTTACAACATATTTTCAGTTTGTACTGATAACAAACTTACATTTCATGGCATGTGTTAGGTGTTCATATTGCTGTTGAGCAAGAACATGAAGTTTATCTTCTGATGGACCTCCTTGAGAGAAATCCTTAAGTAAATCTGTATCTAAAAACAAATATATGCTTTTAAATATATCACTATTAGATTATCACTATTAGATTAGATTAAAATTATCACAATTTTCATATATTGCTGTGATCATATTATTTAGTATTTTAATCATGCTCCCTATTAATGAGTTTTCATAGAAAATATTTATTAACAATACAGTATTATAAAAATGCTGACTTAAAATTTTAAAATCTGAATCGATAATTTTGCTTAGCTTTAATATTACTTTTCCTTTATTCTCCAAATTCTTATCATAGAGTTATCTAACCAGCCAAAATAAGTCATTCAAGCACAAAAGATAGAATGCAGTCAGCCTGAGTATAAATAAAGGGAAAAAAGATTTATTTTCCAAGGCAGAAACTGATGGGCTACAGTCAGATCCGAGTAAGAAAGAATACAGTTAAAAACATTAGCTTACTAAAAGAAATCTTGGAAGAAAAAACTTCAGGGAAGCAACTGTATGTCTTCATAATAGATAAAAACAATGGATCAAGAAATTCTTACAGTAATTTTTTAAATTTCTAAAACTATTTTTAACATATTTCTTGATAATATTAACTAATATTGACTACTACTCTATATAGATTATTTTATTCAACAACCCCTTGAAGCATTATCATCCCTCTTAACACTGAGAAAATTGTTCAAGCATACATTAAATAACTTGTCTAAGTTCATACAGCTACTAGATCAAAACCAGGTTCTAGCCTGGCAATCAGACCAAACTTCTAAGCCTTGTTCTATTCTGCCTCTCAGTAACTCCCTGGAATATGTGCTAAGTCACTCAGTCATGCCTGACTCTTTGCTACCACCAGGCTCCTCTATCCATGGGATTCTCCAGTCAAGAAAACTGGAGTGGGTTGCCATGCCCTCCTCCAGGGGATCATCCCAACCCAGGGATTGAACCTATGTTGCTTATGTCTCCGCACTGGCAGGTGAGTTCTTTACCACTGAGCCACCAGAGAAGCCCCCTGGGAATATGAGGCAATTATTTATACCAAATATTGGGCTGGTCCCCATTCTAGTAATATTACTAAAGGTTAATTAAGCTTCATTTCTTTCCAATTTAGTTTTACATTCACATTTTTCTAAGTCGTTAATCACTTTTTAAAGGACTATTTATACATTATTATACTGGTGGCTCAGAGGTTAAAGCGTCTGCCTCCAATGCGAGAGACCCGGGTACGATCCCTGGGTCAGGAAGATCCCCTGGAGAAGGAAATGGCAATCGACTCCAGTATTCTTGCCTGGAGAATCCCATGGACAGAGAAGCCTAGTAGGTTACAGTCCATGGGGTCACAAAGAGTCAGACACGACTGAGTGACTTCACCACCTCAAAACCATATCAACTTACCTTTTTCACCCCATTTTAAAATAATTTCAAGTGATTAACAAAGCTCAATTTCATATATTCCTCCAATATAGGGATTTTTTTAACCATTCTAAAAATGGTTATAATGTTTTTCAATATTAAAATGTTTTTCAAACTAATTCATGATTTCTCATGAATCTAAGTTTATGATCACTAAATTTATGACTAATATTTTTACCATAATCACTAGGTCAGCAGCTCCTTATTTGCTCTGGCTATTACCTCCTCCAAGTAGTTTCCTTCAAAACCTTCCTTTTTCCAGGCTTGCCAAAGACCACTTCTTGGCTTAGCTGGTCACCTCGTCAAGGATTTCAAAATATTACCAATATATAGGAAACCTTATTTTCCCTTTTTGTCATTTGTGGTTCCCTTTGGTCTTTTCTCTCCCTAGACTGTAGATTATTTTACTAATGGTTTATTTTGTTCTGCATTCCCACTTCAAGATGGCTCAGGATAAGGCCAGTCTCACAGGAGTTCTAAGCTCCAGTTCTTTTGACTGCAGTGCTTATTATAGGTGCTGCTAGTACTTCCTCTCTTCTTTCAAAATTTAATTCTTCTCTGATCCTTTTCCAAAGTGAGTGCAGGAATTTTCTCAGTCTACCACACTCCTCTCAGAGCTGGTTATTCTTCTGTTTAACTCTAGTGGAAAGAAATTTTCTGTAGCAAGACAGAATTCCACATGGTTCAGTATAAGCCCAGTTAAAAATTGTGTGGTATAGTGGAATTCTTTCTATAGTGTAGTATAGTGGAATATGCTAACTAAGCTGAATTTGAGTGGAATATGCTAACTAAGCTGAATTTGAATTCCAGCTTTAAATCTAGCTACTTGACCTCCGGCAACTTGCTAAATTTGTCTGCATCTTTGCTTTTTGGTCCCCTTTTATAAAACAGAGATAATTACATAACAGCACCCTACTTCAGTAGTCTTGACTGGACAATCCCATGGACGGAGGGGCCTGGTAGGCTGCAGTCCATGGTTTCGCTAGGAGTCAGACATGACTGAGTGGCTTCACTTTCACTTCTCACTTTCATGCATTGGAGAAGGAAATGGCAACCCACTCCAGTGTTCTTGCCTGGAGAATCCCAGGGACGCGGGAGCCTGGTGGGCTGCTGTCTATGGGGTCGCACAGAGTCGGACATGATTGAAGCGACTTAGCAGCAGCATCCTCACAGAGTTATTGTGAATATTAAGTTATAATGCATGAACACTTCCTGGAATATCGATTGGGGCATAGCTGTACTCCATAAATATTACTTTCCCTCAATTTCTTTTCCTTCATTTTAAATTCTTTCCTTGCTAGAAATAGCAAATGGTTACTCAACATATTCTGAATGTTAGTGGAATGTCTTCTCTGTTTAATATCCAGTTAACCTTATCTATGCCTTTCACTATAAACAAGGGATTAAAGTAAGAATCAATTTCAGTTAACATACTGTGATTAACAGCATAATTCAAAGAGCCGGAGTCAGAGCAGTAGTGTTTGAATCCAGGCTCTGACACTTACGAGTCAAAACACCAAGAGGCTTCAACCTCTCTGAGGCTTGTATTCAGTATTTGTAAAAGAAAAATAATAAGAGTTAAACACTTCACAGAGTTCTTGTAAGGACTTGATGAAATCATCCAAGCAAAGTGTTCAGTTCAGTGCCGTATATATTTATATGTAACTGCTTTATAAGTGTTAATTTTAAAAATATTTCTTATTAAAGAAGCAAATAAAATTTCTCAGAATTAATATTTGAGATATATCATAAAACATACATATGGCAGGTTAAAGAAGTCTTTGAAAGTCTGTTTATAATTTGATTAGAATCATCTTAGGGCATAGCCTCTAGAGTTACGCAGATCTAAATCTTAATCCTGACTCTGTTACCAACTAGTTATATAACCTTATAAAAATGAATCGATGTCTCTCAGTCTCAGTTTTATTTATAAAATTCTCATAAATTTTAACACCTATATCTTAAGCTCTGGTATATACCAAAATAGTATACTGGCCAGCATCTGTTCTGATAGCCTACATCGCTCTAATTACTAAGCATTTTGAATATCCCCCTTGTCCATATTTCACAGAACTGGTATAAAGATTAAATGGTATAATGATTGTAAAATACTTTCTACATAAGTGCCTTATATATGGTAGCTATTCACTGATCAGATGTATCTATCATTTTAATGATTTTAAATAATTTCATTTTAAAATAATGATTTTAAGTGATTTAAATGATTTTTTATTCTTAATGATTTTAAAAATATTAACAAATTTAAATAATTTAGAAATTAAAAATTAAAACAAGTACCTTCATGCTCATTTAAAATAAATTCTACTGGATTACTAACACCCAGCCCTGAACAACGAGGTAGCAGCAGAATCACTTTAACTTTCTGTAATCGATGATCCTTTAATTCAAGTTTCATAAATGTCTCATGAAGTATCTCAATATCTGGGAGAAAAAACACAGAAAATGTATGCAAAATATTAATTAAAAATCTTAATGCAGTATGTAGTTATATCTATTTATCACTATTCATTTTAAATCCTCAACCACACAAAATGTCATTTTAATGTATCCAGAAAAGAGGATTATTTTCTGATAACATTCTTAAGTTAACACATGAATTCTCTTAATAGAGTCCTTCCTCCTTCACTTGAATGATTTTGAAGGTTAAATATCTTCTACATAAAATATAATTTAGATTTTTCCATCCTTAACTTCAGATTCCATTTAAAGCAGTATGGTTTAGTGGACTTCCCTGGTGGCTCAGTGGTAAAGAATCCTCCTGCACTGCAGAAGTCACAGAAGACACAGGTTCCATCCTGGGTCAGGAGATTCCCTGGAGGAGGGCCTGACAACCCATTTCAATATTCTTGCCTGGAAAATCCCCTGGACAGAGGCTAGTGGGCTAGAGTCCATAGAGTAGCACAGTCAGACACAAGTGAAGCAACTTAGCATGCACGCCCAGTGTAGTGGAGGGAACAGGGTTTTAGAGGCAGAAATACCCAAGTTTGACTCCCAAATTCACTATTTACTGTATCTGTGTGACAAGCCTCTATTTCCTTATTTGTAAAATGGAATATTGTTGTCCACACCTCATTTAATTGTAGTGAAGATTGAGATAAAGTAGTTAGGCTTAGCATTGTGCCTAGTATACAATAAATGCTCAGTACTGGTTACTTCCCTTTCCCATTTTTTTAATCCCTTTTATATTCTATTTTCCCTGGAAACAATTTTATTAGCATTTATATATATATTTTTTAGCATTTTATAATTTTTACTTAGGCACAGTCTAAAAGCTCTTAGGGACCCTGTAATTTAGGACAGTCTGCCTCCCCTCAGGTTGTAATTGTCTGTGACCCTATATTAGGGCAACCCCTCCAGTCCTACAATGGCTCTCATTCTCATCTGCTGAGCAGTCACTCTTGAAACTGCACTACCCTACCCCTTTCTCCTGTCTGATCAATCTTCTTTCTGTCTCTTTAGAAAAAGAAATTTTTAATCAAGTGCACCTTTCTCTTTTTTCCCCTATTTTTAACTCTTCATTGCAAAAGTTCAAACATTATGTCAAAACCCCCAAATAGTGAATTTTCAACTGTTCATTATATTGCTTCAACAGTGAAACATTCATGCCCAATCATGTTTCACCTATATCTGCACACACTTCCAACCCCTCCATATTATTTTGAAACTATGAAATATTTTACCATTTATCTAAAAGAACTTTTTAAAAAATATAACCCCATACATTTTAAAAAGTAATTCCTGTCATCAAATTATAATAGCATCCAATCATGGCTCAAATTTTCCAAGTCTCACACATCAAAATTTTTTAGTTTGTTTAAATTAGGAATTACATAGGTATACACATTGCAACGAGTCAATGTCTTACTTTAAATTTTTTTGTTGACAGGTACCCTTTCCATTTTTTCTTAGCATTTATTTCTTAATGTAACACGGTTACTTGTACTACTAGTTTCCCAGAGCCTAGATTTTGTTCATTGCTTTCCTAGAAAGTAGTTTAACATGTTCCTGTCTTCTGTACTTCCCGTAAATTAGTAGTTGAATCTTTAGAGCTTAATTTAGGTTTGAGTTCTTTTTTTTTCCTTGAGAGGTGGAGGGCACTAAACTAATTCACAAGTGATGTCATATTCATTCATTAAATTGTCTTTATGATATGAGCAAAGGTGCTGCAAAATAGTCATATTCTAATTCCGTCTTCTTTTTTATCATTTGGAATGCTTCTAAAATGAGACATTTTTGTTCCCCTACTTCTTGGTTACCCAGTGGTTCCTATTCTCTCTACTTAACTAGGTAAAAATTCATACGGGTAATAAAACCAGAAGTGAAATGCTGGATCATAAGGCATGTATATTTTCAATTTTAGTGATCTAGTTTTCCAAAGTCATTGTACAAATTTATGATCCAACTTGAAGTGCTTGAGCATTCCTAATGTTCCATACCTTGCCAGTACATAGTATGACCATCTTTGAAGAATGAAAGCTTTCATTCATTTAGATGAAGTTCAATTTTTCTTTTCTTTTGTTGTGCTTTTGTTGTTTAAATAACCACTACCAAAAGCAAGGTCTGAAAGTTTGACCCTTGTGTTTTCTTCTAAAAATTTGATAGTTTTACCTCTTATAAGTAGGTTTTTTACCCAGTTTATGCATATGATATGAAGTAGGGGTCCAGCTTTATTCTTTCACATGCGGGTATCCAATTATACCAGCACCATTTGTTGAAAAGACGATTCCTTCTTTGTTGAATGGTTTTGGTACACTTGTTGAAAATCAGTTGATCATAAATGTAATTAGGGGTTTATGTTTGGATTCTCAATTCTATTCCATTGATCTATGTTTATCTTTGCATGAAATATTCCCTTGGTATCTCTAATTTTCGTGAAGAGATCTCTAGTCTTTCCCATTCTGTTGTTTTCCTTTATTTCTTTGCATTGATAAAGGACAGAAACGGTATGGACCTAACAGAAGCAGAAGATATTAAGAAGAGGTGGCAAGAATACACAGAAGAACTGTACAAAAAAGATCTTCATGACCAAGATAATCACGATGGTATGCTCACTTAGAAAGCATCACTATGAACAAAGCTAGTGGAGGTGATAGAATTCCAGTGGAGCTATTTCAAATCCTGAAAGATGATGTTGTGAAAGTGCTGCACTCAATATACCAGCAAATCTGGAAAACTCAGCAGTGGCCACAGGACTGGAAAAGGTCAGTTTTCATTCCAATCCCAAAGAAAGGCAATGCCAAAACGCTCAAACTACTACACAATTGCACTCATCTCACACGCTAGTAAAGTAATGCTCAAAATTCTCCAAGCCAGGATTCAGCAATATGTGAACCATGAACTTCCAGATGTTCAAGCTGGTTTTAGAAAAGGCAGAGGAACCAGAGATCAAATTGCCAACATCTGCTGGATCATGGAAAAAGCAAGAGAGTTCCAGAAAAACATCTGCTTTATTGACTATGCCAAAGCCTTTGACTGTGTGGATCACAATAAACTGTGGAAAATTCAAGAGATGGGAATACAAGACCACCTGACCTGCCTCTTAAGAAACCTATATGCAGCTTAGGAAAAAACAGTTATAACTGGACATGGAACAACAGACTGGTTCCAAATAGGAAAAGGAGTAAGTCAAGGCTGTACACTGTCACCCTGCTTATTTAACTTCTATGCAGAGTACATCATGAGAAACGCTGGGCTGGAAGAAGTACAAGCTGGAATCAAGATTGCCAGGAGAAATACCAATAACCTCAGATATGCAGATGACACCACCCTTATGGCAGAAAGTGAAGAGGAACTAAAAAGCCTCTTGATAAAAGTGAAAGAGGAGAGTGAAAAAGTTGGCTTAAAGCTCAACATTCAGAAAACAAAGATCGTGGCATCTGGTCCCATCACTTTATGGGAAACAGATGGGGAAACAGTGAAAACAGTGCCAGACTTAATTTTGGGGGCTCCAAAATCACTGCAGATGGTGACTGCAGCCATGAAATTAAAAGGTGCTTACTTGTTGAAAGGAAAGTTATGACCAACCTAGATAGCTTTTTCAAAAGCAGAGACATTACTTTGCCAACAAATGTCCGTCTAGTCAAGGCTATGGTTTTTCCCGTGGTCATATATGGATGTGAGAGTTGAACTGTGAAGAAGGCTGAGTGCCGAAGAATCGATGCTTTTGCACTGTGGTGTTGGAGAAGACTCTTGAGAGTCCCTTGACTGCAAGGAAATCCAACCAGTCCATTCTGAAGGAGATCAGTCCTGGCTGTTCTTTGGAAGGAATGATGCTAAAGCTGAAACTCCAATGCTTTGGCCACTTCATGTGAAGAGTTGACTCACTGGAAAAGACTCTGATGTTGGGGGGATTGGGGGCAGGAGGAGAAGGTGACGACCAAGGATGACATGGCTGGATGGCATCACCGACTCGATGGACGTAAGTCTGAGTGAACTCCGAGAGATGGTAATGAACAGGGAGACCTAGTGTGCTGCAATTCACGGGGTCGCAGAGAGTTGGACATGACTGAGTGACTGAACTGAACTGAACTGATGTTTATCTTTATGGCTGCACCACATTGTCTTGATTACTAAAACTGGGTAGTGAGTTTTAAAATCAAGGAGTATGAGTCCTACAACTTTGTTCTTTTTCAAAGCTATTCTATATACCTTCGATTTCCATGTGAATTTTAAGACAGAATGTCAATTTCTGAAAAACACCACCTAGGGTATTTAAATAGGGATTTACATTAATTTTGCATTTTTTCATGGATTCCTTATAATTTTCTATATACAGAGCATTTTACATGCTGATTCTAGATAACATGGCTTTATATATTTTCGAGACTGTATTAGTTTTTAGTACTGTATATTTACCTGATGAATTAAACATGTTCCAACTGTATTTCTAGTAATTTTTCTTGACTTAGCGCTGCTTTCCTGTATCTCCTTTTGTTAGTATATTTACTGGATATCTTTTTCTGTCCAATTTTTAATACCCTTTTATGTTAGGGTATCTCTTACAAACAGCATTTTACCATTGATCTTTAAAACCATATGATTATCTCAATAGATGCTGAGAAAGCCTTTGATAAAAGTCAACATCCATTTATGAAAAAAAAAAGAAAAAAACCCTCCAGAAAGCAGGAATAGAAGGAACATACCTCAACATAATAAAAGCTATATATGACAAACTCACAACAAACATTATCCTCAATGGTGAAAAATTAAAAGTATTACCCCAAATTCAGGAACAAGATAAGGGTCCCCACTCTCACCACTACTATTCAACATAGTTTTGGAAGTTTTGGCCACAGCAATCAGAGCAGAAAGAGAAATAAAAGGAATCTAAATTGGAAAAGAAGAAGTAAAACTCTCACTGTTTGCAGATGACGTGATCCTCTACATAGAAAACCCTAAAGACTCCACCAGAAAATTACTAGAGCTTATCAATGAATATAGTAAATTTGCAGGATATAAAATCAATACACAGAAAT
This sequence comes from Nanger dama, assembly GCA_917880005.1. Taxonomy (NCBI): domain Eukaryota; kingdom Metazoa; phylum Chordata; class Mammalia; order Artiodactyla; family Bovidae; genus Nanger; species Nanger dama. Next base: position 46,481,941 of record CAKJTW010000001.1, read on the forward strand.
CCCTTGCATTCCCATACTCTACCAATGAGAAAACAGAAAGAGAAATTAAGGAAACAATTCCATTCACCATTGCAATGAAAAGAATAAAATACTTAGGAATATACCTACCTAAAGAAACAAAAGACCTATATATAGAAAACTATAAAACACTGGTAAAAGAAATCAAAGAGGACACAAATAGATGGAGAAATATACCATGTTCCTGGATCAGAAGAATCAATATAGTGAAAATGAGTATACTACCCAAAGCAATCTATAGATTCAATGCAATCCCTATCAAGCTACCAACGGCATTTTTCAGAGCTAGAACAAACAATTTCACAATTTGTATGGAAATACAAAAACCTCGAATAGCCAAAGCAATCTTAAGAAAGAAGAATGGAACTGGAGGAATCAACTTGCCTGACTTCAGGCTCTACTACAGAGCCACAGTCATCAAGACAGTATGGTACTGGCACAAAGACAGAAATATAGATCATGGAACAAAATAGAAAGCCCAGAGATAAATCCACACACCTATGGACACCTTATCTTTGACAACGGAGGCAAGAATATACAATGGAGAAAAGACAATCTCTTTAACAAGTGGTGCTGGGAAAACTGGTCAACCACGTGTAAAAGAATGAAACTAGAACACTTTCTAACACCATACACAAAAATAAACTCAAAATGGATTAAAGATCTAAATGTAAGACCAGAAACTATAAAACTCCTAGAGGAGAACAAAGGCAAAACACTCTCAGACATAAATCACAGCAGGATCCTCTATGACCCACCTCCCAGAATATTGGAAATAAAAGCAAAAATAAACAAATGGGACCTAATTAAACTTAAAAGCTTCTACACAACAAAGGAAACTATAAGCAAGGTGAAAAGACAGCCTTCAGAATGGGAGAAAATAATAGCAAATGAAGCAACTGACAATTAATCTCAAAAATATACAGGCAACTCCTGTAGTTCAATTCCAGAAAAATAAACAACCCAATCAAAAAATGGGCCAAAGAACTAAACACATTTCTCCAAAAACATACAGATTGCTAACAAACACATGAAAAGATGCTCAACATCACTCATTATCAGAGAAATGCAAATCAAAACCAAAATGAGGTATCATTTCACACCAGTCAGAATGGCTGCTGTCCAAAAGTCTACAAGCAATATATGCTGGAGAGGGTGTGGAGAAAAGGGAACCCTCTTACACTGTTGGTGGGAATGCAAACTAGTACGGCCACTATGAAGAACAACATGGAGATTCCTTAAAAACTGGAAACAGAACTGCCATATGACCCAACAATCCCACTGCTGGGCATACACACCAAGGAAATCAGAATTGAAAGAGACACGTGTACCCCAATGTTCATTGCATCTCTGTTTACAATAGTTAGGACATAGAAGCAATTCAGATATCCATCGGTAGATGAATGGATAAGAAAGCTGTGGTACATATACACAATGAAGTATTACTCAGCCATTAAAAATACATTTGAATCAGTTCTAATGAGGTGGATGAAACTGGAGCCTATTATACAAAGTAAGCCAGAAAGAAAAACACCAATACAGTATACTAACACATATATATAGAATTTAGAAAGATGGTAATGATAACCCTGTTTGCGAGACAGCAAAAGAGACACAGATGTATAGAACAATCTTTTGGACTCTGTGGGAGAGGACGTGGGTGGGATGATTTGGGAGAATGGCATTGAAATATGTATATTATCATATGTGAAACAAATCACCGGTCCAGGTCTGATGCAGGATACAGTATGCTCGGGGCTGGTGCACTGGGATGACCCAGAGGGATGGGATAAGGAGGGAGGTGGGAAGGGGTTTCAGGATGGGGAACACACGTACACCCATGGCAGATTCATGCCAATGTATGGCAAAACCAATACAAAGTTGTAAAGTAATTAGCCTCCAATTAAAATAAATAAATTTATATTTTAAAATATAAATAAATAAAATCCAGTATTGATGCTGTCTTGTAATTTAAGTATGTCAAACATATTTAATATGTTTAATTGATTTATATATTCATATTTTAAGTTTAACTTACATACTTGTTCTCTATTTATTTTGCCTTGTCTATGTTAATATGGTGTTTCCAATTCCATATTCCACATCTCCCCCTTAGCTATTAGTTTTACATTCTTTATTTATTGATTGCCTCCAATACTGTAACACATTCATTGTTGTTTCAGTCACTAAGTTGTGTCTGACTCTTTTGCAACCCAATGATATAAAACCTTTATTATATCTTAGAAAAGCAAGGATGAGAGAACACATTAATTCATTTCCTTCTCTAAATTATATACCATTATTTTAGTTACATATGACACATATTTTTAGCTCCACAAGACATTAGTTTACAATCCCGCAAGATATTAGACTACAACTATTTAGATTTACCTATGTACTAACCTTTTCCATTGCTCCTTTCTTCTAGCACCTATAACTTTCTGTATGAGATAATATTCCTTCTACTCAAAAAAATAATCTGTAGTATTTCATTTATTGTATCTGCTGGTGACAAACTCAGGTTTTCTTTTCTGAGAATGTATTTTATGTCAAAGGAAATTTATGCTAAGTATATAAACCTAACCTGGCAGTTTCTTTCAGCACTGAAGATACTGTCTCTGGCCTCAGTTGTTTCTGTTGAAGTAGCTAATTTTTATTTTTATTCCTATTTCATTAAAGGTAATATGTATTCTCTCTCTCACTGCTTTGAACATTGTTCTCTATCTTTGGTTTTCAGCAGTTATGCTATGATATGATGTGACTACCATGTTTTTTTACACATTTTTGTTGGAGTTCATAGGGCTTCTTGAATCTGTGACTTTCATCAATTTTTAAACCTCCCCCCGACCTGAATTTCACATATTGATTCTCCTCAACTCCTTTTCTCCTCTCTTTCTGGGTTCCTAATCACGACATACATGAGATCACTGGATCGCTGAGTGTCATGTGTATTTTATGATCTCTTCCATATTATTCATTCTTTTCTCTTCTGATGTTTCAGTCTGGATAGTTTCTTCTGACTCATCAGTTCACTGATTCCTTCTTTTAGTTCTAATTTACTGTTAAAATCTATCTGTTTCTTAATTTCACAAATTGTATTTTCAGTTCTAGATTTTTCCTCTGGCTTTTTAAAAGTTCTAAAAGTTTTTTAAAGTTCTGGCTTTTTAAAAGTTTCTAGTTCTTTGCTGAAATTCTACAGCTTGTCATTTAGTCTTTTCAGCACATTAGTCATAAAGTCCACATTTGGTTATCTCCAGTACCTGGACCTTCTGTGGGTTTTCTTCTATTGCAGTATTTTTCTTTTTATTTCACCCACATCTTTCTTCTATCTTTTTTTTTTTTTTTTGAGTGCCAGACACTGTATTTGAAAAAATTTAGGAGATGAGATTTTAGAAATTTAGGAGATTCAGGATACTGTTACTTTCTTCCAAAGAGAATTTACTTTTGCCTCTGGTATGCAGTGAAGCTTGGGCAGTAGCAATCTTACATCACCTTAATTCAACTGGGAACTGAGATGACTGGAATTTGGGCTTTAGTTCATCAAAGGACTGATCACTACCCAGAGTGTACTTCTGTGCTCCAGTGAAATCCTGGGAATTTACAGTCTACCTCTCCAAGTTAAGCCCTGAATTCTACTTATTGTCTCTCTGACCTTGTGAATCTGTCAAAAGATTAGTTTTCCAGCTCCACTGAACCTATAATAAAATGTTATCTTTTGTCACAGCTTGATCCAATGGAAACATTTTTTAAAAATAAGAAGCCTAAGGACTTAGAATCTGGTCCTAGATATTAGCTTTGTCCCTTAAGTGCCCCTGTGATTGTGTTCTTATGTATTGCTGCTGCTGCTGCTGCTAAGTCACTTCAGTTGTGTCTGACGCTGTGTGACCCCACAGACGGCAGCCCACCAGGCTCCCCCATCCCTGGGATTCTCCAGGCAAGAACACTGGAGTGGCTTATGTATTGAGATAACAACTTCTATCGTTTACTTTAATTATTGTTTGAACCTCAAATTATGTAGTAGCTGAACGTTAAGCAATATACCAAAGTGCTAATATATTCATTAAACTGCAGTTGTTTAACCAATATTAAGCAACAGTAATCTGATATAATATAGTGGGGATTTTAGGAGTATATTTCATATACAGACTTTTGCATTACAAAAAAATAACAAACTCAAATATTTTTAACATTTCTAAGTCTTACAGAATATAACACCAAGCAAATAAATATTTGTACATACTTTTACATCCCATTTTTGTGAAAAGGTTCTTCAGGTCAGGATCCTTAGCTTGTGATTGTACTCCACACACAAATATTCTTGAAGTATTATTATTTGTTAAGACTGACATATGGGCAACTGTGTACCAAGAACCTGTATTGACCATTAAGATATCATCATCCATATTTAATAAAGCCTTTACAGAATGGACAGCGAGACTTCGAGATTTGTCCTGCAAGAAAAGAGTATGATTAGAATTTCAAAGGGTTTAGATAAAACAAGGTATTGGTAGAAATCTTGAGGTTACCTAACCCATTTTGAGTTTAAAACACCTTAAATACATGTTTAAATATAAAGTTAGTAGTTTATATTTATAAACTTTAGAAATTTATATGTATATATGTTTATATTTATAAAGTTAACAAACAAAATTGGTTTAGCTTAAATTATGACTGTTATCATTTAACTGTTATATAGTGAGAGAACAACAGACTGGTTGTTCTCTCAGAAAAGGAGTACATCAAGGCTGTATATTGTCACCCTGCTTATTTAACTTATATGCAGAGTACATCATGCAAAATGCCAGGCTGGATGAAGCACAAGCTGGAATCAAGATTGCTGGGAGAAATATCAGTAACCTCAGACATGCAGATGACACCACCCTTCTTATGCCAGAAAGCGAAGAACTAAAGAGCATCTTGAAAGTGAAAGAGGAAAATGAAAAAGTTGGCTTAAAACTCAAAATTCAGAAAACTAAGATCATAGCATCTGGTCCCATCACTTCAAGGCAAATAGATGGGAAAATAATGGAAACTGACAGACTTTATTTCTGGGGGCTCCAAAATCACTGTAGATAGTGACTGCAGCCATGAAATTAAAAGACGCTTGCTCCTTGGAAGAAAAGCTATGACCAACCTAGACAGCATATTCAAAAGCAGAGACATTACTTTACCAAAAGGTCCATCTAGTCAAAGCTATGGTTTTTCCAGTGGTCATGTATGGATATGAGAGTTGGACTACAAAGAAAGCTGAGCACTGAAGAATTGATGCTTTTGAACTATGGTGTTGGAGAAGACTCTTGAGAGTCCCTTGGACTGCAAGGAGATCCAACCAGTCCACCCTAAAGGAAATCAGTCCTGAATATTCATTGGAAGGACTGATGCTGAAACTCCAATACTTTGGCTACCTAATGTGAAGAACTGAATCACTGGAAAAAACTCTGATGCTGGGAAAGATTGAAGGCAGGAGGAGAAGGGGATGACAGAGGATGAGATGGTTGGATGGCATCACCGATGGCGATGGACATGAGTTTGAGTAGGCTCCGGGAGCTGGTAATGGACAGGGAACCCTGGCATGCTGCAGTCCATGAGGTCACAAAGAGTCAGACACAACTGAGCAACTGAACAGAACTGAACTGATAGTGATAAGGTAACGCCAAACTCCCCAAATGTGATTAATAGATTACCGGTGTCCTGCTTTAGTTCCCATTCTTAAACTTTCATGAAAATGTACTCATCTGCCACTGCCATTCTTTTCTTCCCCATAACACTGTCATCTAACTGGCTGCTAGCTCACAGAGATTAAAAGTAAGATGGCTGACAAACTTAAAAAGGGGGCTAAGCAGATGAGTTTATGCAACTGATCTCAGTGCTCAATAGGATGTCACCACAAGATAAAGCCAAGAGACACTACCCAAGAATGCAGGTACTGTGAAGGGATAAACCTTACAAGATCAAAGTGAGTCTGAGGCACGAATTGGAATCTAAGGACATAAAAATTAACTCAATTTCTTGAACCTTTTATTTTTCATTCTATTGAAATACAATTATAACTCATATTCTTTTCCTATATTGATAGCCATTATACATATCTTACAAATCAAAGCTGTAAGACTATAGTAAAGAGATAATGGGAACATATCATATTACACATTGCATTTTCAAATGCAGGATGGCACTAGCATCTCCCCCAGAAAAAAAAAAAAAGAAAAGGGAATCACCATGCCTTCTCTTGAATCCTCCCTTGGGAGAGAAAAATATAGCTTTTCAGCTATAAGCAATACAAGTCCCCCATCTATGGTGTCTTGGAAGGAGAATATGTTCCTTAAAATATGCCCACTTCACATGGGGCAAAGATGCCAAAGTACAACAGGAAAACTGATGTAGCAGTATTAATTTTATATTTCTATGTGGAAATTAGGCCTTATAAACCTCCTTGATAACCTATACAAAATATAATCAATTTCTTAGGTTTTAAGTAGAGAAATTCTATGGGTGAGCAGGATTATTTAGAGACTCACAGTATTGAGAACCACAGTGAAAGTAAAAATTTGTTTACCTGAAATATAAGTTTATAATCTTTAAAAAGATCTATATTTAGAAGATCACTTTTAAGATGAGATGGAAAAATTAAGACATCATAGCAATGTTGATCCACAGCAAAGACTTTATTATCAATATGCAATATAGATTTGACTTTATTATAGCCATTTTTCTTCAAAGTATAATAAACTTCTTCAGGGCTGTAAATATATATTAGGTTATAATTACAAATATAATACATAAAAATGTATTTAATAGCAGCATCTTTTTCCTACAATAAATAAAATTATCATTGCATATACTGCATCTAATGGAACTTATAATTTAAGCCATTAGTAAGAAAAAAAAAAATTAGAGACAAAAGAGGTAACACATTTATTAAATTACTTTTGGTAATCTGGTGATAAAATCCTGAAGGAAACTATAATTCCCACTCACTCCCTCAGATGACCCCCTCATCCATGAAAAAGGTAATACTTTTATCACATTAATTTGAAAGGCAAGTGACTTGAGTAAAGAATGTGATTAGAACTCTTACCTGATTTTACAAGTATTTATCCAAGCATAAAGTGGCAAAGTAGAGGCCCTTAATTCTTGGTTCCTAACTGTTTCTGGAAGAATGTGGTAAATTGAGAGGGCATCATGTTTGATTCGACATCTTGCCAATGCTGCAGCCAATTTTGTCTTAAAACTAGAGACAGAAAGTTCATTCTTGGTAACTACTGCACTGAAGACAAGACTATCAATTTTCCACTTGAAAAATTAACAATTAGATTTAGAATTATAATACTCTATAATTCTATTTCAAATTTTTGAAGTCTAAAGTTAAAATTTGCCATCTTTAAAAATGGGAATCCTCCTAAATTTTTAAAAATGGAAACCCAATAATTCTGCTTCTTTTTTTTCAGGTTTTGCTGTCTCTGTATAGTTGTATATCTTAATTGTTTATAACAACTGCTGGTTGAAAGACAAATTTTATGTAGTAAAGGTGAAGGGCTTAGAGTCAAACAAATCTGAAGTTAAATTAAGGCTCTGTCACTTACTAGCTGTGTGACCTCAGGTATGATTCTGACTCTCATCAGCCTCAGTTTTCTCATCTGTAGAATGTGATCAGCTTACTGTGCTATTACTGTGGGGATTAGTATCATGGAGCTTCCCTGGTGGTTTAGCTGGTAGAATCTGCCTGCAATGTGGGAGACCTGGGTTCAAACCCTGGATTGGGACAATCCGCTGGAGAAGGGAAAGGCTACCCACTCCAGTATTCTGGTCTGGAAAATTCCAGGGACTGTATAGTCCATGGAGTCGCAAAGAGTTGGACACAACTGAGTGAATTTCACTTAGTACCATAGGTGTCACCAAGCACTGTGCCTGGCAGGCACTCACTATAGGCCAGTCTCTGTTATCAGAGATGGCAAGAGTGTAGTCTTGACAAGATTAAGGAGCTTTCATGAATTGGTATCAAGTCCTTCCCAGTTCTGATTATCTCATATCTCATAGTTACAAATAACAGGAAACAAAAACAAGAACTGGTTAGCATAAAATGAAAACCCAATAATTCTTTTTTTAATCTTATGGCCTAAATCACTGGGAGGTATTGCGTACTGACTGTATCTCCTTGACCACAGGTGATTGGCAGAAGGTCGGCGCTTGACCCAAACCAGTCAAGAAAATTTTTGTGTGTAGTAACAGAGAGCCAAGTCAGTCTTTCTGGTTTTTGGTGCTGTATAATATAAAGCTCCTGAGTTGACAGCAGCCAAGTTTCCCATTCTACAAACAGAGAAAGAAGATGTAAGAATGAAGCTAAAGCACACAAAGAGGCAGAGACCAGAGTGGAAGACAGTCCTGAGGGTAACTGAGTCATAGGATTGTCAGGAAGCATTTAATAGGAGGCTTCCTGTGTGCTGTTTTGGATCTGTCATGAATCCTCTGTCCCTTATTAATTCTTGAATATTCAGAAATTAAGTTGAGTTGCAAACTACTCCTGAGGGCTTAGAAATGCATGCATTTCCTTCCGTTAGTTTTTCCATATGGTGATAAGTAACTATTTACGACCTTCTTCCTTTTTATGAACCATATGGTAAAAGTGATTACTTACAACCCTCTCTCTTTCATATGGATGACCTCATGTTTCCGTGATAATTTGTAAGTTTTGATTTTATCTCTGCTGAAAATAGCTACCTTGTAAGACAGTATAAATACTCAATGTTAAATAAAACACCTTTGCTCCGTCAGAGCTTTGATCCCCGTGTCTTTCTCTCTCTCTCTCTCTCTCTCAAGCTAATTCTCTGGTACACAGAGACCCGTCATGCTCATTCTCCTGACCAGGTTTCTAAGACCCTCTTGACAAGGTGCACTGTGCCTTCACCCTCCTTGAGAGGGCACCAGCTGCCTTCATGAGAGATGCAAGCCCTGTGTCTAAGGACTTTATCAGTTTTCTGTGTAAACCAAGGAATATCAGCCTCTTTCTTTCTCTCTTTTACTTTCTTATCGTCGACTCCGGACCACCAGGTTCTGGTCCATTAAAAGACCTCAACACAGGATGTAGTTAGCAGAAGCAGAAGCACATCAACGTCCTTCCTGCAAGTCTCACTGTGCAATTCTTTGGTGAGATACTTTATAATAAAATTTCTCTTTTGCCTAATCTAGTTTGAGTTGGATTCCTGTCTGGTTGTCAAAAAGGAATCCTACCTAGTACACCAGTTTCTCTTAGTTTATTTTTTTAAAGAAATGGGTTTTGTTCCTTTTAGCTTAAAATTGTCAGAAATTTTATATACAAAGAACAAATGATCTCAAGGGGTTTTTTTGTTTTGTTTTTTGTTGTTGGTGGTGGTGAGTTTTGTCTTTGTTTTTTTGCTGTGCCACGTGGCTTGTGGGATTTTAGTTCCCCAACCAGGAACTGAACTCAGGCCTTCCACAGTAAAAGCACTGAGTCCTAACCACTAGACCACCAGGGAATTCTCAAAATATCTCAAGTTTTGAAGGGCCATTAGTAATGCCTAACACAAAAGAAATGTGGTTCTCTTTAAATATAAATTATATTCTTAATGCAAAAGATAATCTTCAGTGAACTGCTTGAATTTCCCATAGAAATTTAAAAAAATCAGACATTATACTGAGAACTGTTTCACAATATTCACTAAGTAAGTTAAATGGGCTAAGAGTTTCTAAAGAAGGGGTGGAAAGAATATGAGAGATAAAACCCCATGAACAAGTGTTCAGAAGCATTTTGGCAAATGAGAAATTCTAAGCATTATGTGAATAAGAAAACTGGGAATAGAAGAAAAGGAATATCTAAGCAAATGTGATTTATCCCTCAAATCCATGAATGTTAAAACTGGTTTTAACATTCATGAATCATTCAAGGTAAATAACCTTACCACATTAATAAAATCAAGAAGAAAAATGATCATATCCAAACTCTGGTCTCTGTTTTCTTAATTTAGTAAGACTACAGTTTTCTCTAGAGATCATCCTTCCTGCACAGCAATTGGAAAGTACCTATAAGCATAAAGCCAGGACTATTCTAGGACTCACCTCATTTGTTTTAATTTTCTCAAGGATTAAATTTCTGTGCTGCTTTTTGTCTAATGTCCAAAATCTTTCCCTCATATATTTTGTCCATCTAGTTATTTATAGGGGCTTCCCAGGTGGCCACTAGTGGTAAAGAACATGCCTGCCAATGCAGGAGATGTAAGAGATGTGGGTTCACCCCTGGGTGTGGAAGATCCTCTGGAGAAGGAAATGGCAACCCACTCCAGTATTCTTGCCTGGAGAATCCCATGGACAGAGGAGCCTGACAGGCTACAGTCCATAGGGTCGCAAAGAGTTGGATACAACTGAAGGGACTTAGCGCACACAGTTATTTGTAGGAGGAATGAATAAATTTGATCCAAGGCACTCTGTCATGACTATATAACTACATTTTTAAAAGATCACTTTATCTATGGAAGAGATTGTAAAAAGGAAGAGTTACAGGCAGGGAATAAAGAAGCTATCACAGTAGTCCAAGGGACAGATTATAAATGGTTTGGCTTTGGATAGTAGGAGTGGAATGGAAACAAGTAGACACATTCAGCACATGGCTTCCAACTGGAGTTACAGAACTTGATATAATAGGTATGGCAGGGGCCCCGGGGAGGGCAGGAAGGAAGAATCAAGAGTAATATCTAAGAAGCTGGTGGTGCCTTGACTGTAACAGGATAGTTTTGGGTGATTTGGGGAGGAAGGGCTACTCAGTTTTTCCTCTCCTGTTGCTTCTCCAGTCTTTCACTGCCCATTTGCTAATTTCACTGTGCATTTTCTAGTTTTGCCTCACCAAAGTCCAACAAATTATTTGTCAGAATCAGATTCTTGGGCTAGTATGAGGCATGCAGAGAAAGAAAGGAAGAAGCTGTGGTCTCCTTTTATTTAATCCAGTCACACTATTTCAAAGATAGTTGCATTTGTACAAGAAATGAATTATTAAAGCCCTTGCATATATCAAAAGATGGGGCTTTCCTGGTAGCTCAGCAGTAAAGAACCTGCCTGCCAATGCAGGAGACACAGGTGCATCCCTGATCTAGGAAGATCCCACATGCCACAGAACAACTAAACCCATATACCACAACTGTTGACCCTTGCTCTAGAGTTCAAGAACTGCAATTACTGAGCCCACGAGCCACAACTTGTGAAGCCTGAGCACCCTAGAGGCTGTGCTCCACAACAAGAGAAGCCACCAAGATAAGACATCAAAATGAGAAGCCTGCGGACAGCAACTAAAGAGTAGCCCACACAGCAACAAAAAAACCAGCACAGCCAAAAATAATAAACAAATGAATGTAATAGGTTCATCTTGGATTCTATCCCTAGAGCCACGAACAAACGAAGAAAAAGATACCAGTTGGTATACAGAGTGATAAAACACAAGGATCTCTGGTAGAGACAACAACAAAGATCAAACAAAATTTTTATAAGGCGAAAATGATTCTCAATCAGTTTCTTGTTAAATAACTGCTTCTTCTATCACCTCTAAAAATTAGTCTTCACCATCTTGGTAGAAACATACTAAGGTATACTTCAAGCTTAAAATGATTCTACTGCCCTGGGGACAATACTGCCCAGCCCCAAGGCCCAGATGATCTATAGAGGTTGGCCTCCAACATCCTGAGTTCAGAATTCTACTCCATTAGCTATGGAGGACTGGCCCAAGAGACTGCACTTGACCCACGAGGAGCCAATCAAATTCCCTGGATGCCGGGAGCCAGTGTGAGGAACTCCATCCGTGGCAAAGGTCATGAGGAAGGAGGCTCGGCATACACAAAGGTAGGATCGAGCCTTAGGAGTCCCCTTGGAAATTCTCGAGCATCTATCCCCAAAACCAGAGTCTGCCTACTTTACTGCCTTATGCTTTCACTTACACTTTTGACATTTCGGGGGCTGTCCCCCTTCACCTCTCTCTGGGAATGAGTTAACTTACAGCTCTGGTTAATAAAATTCCTGGGCGTGACAAGAGTGTTTCAATCCACAAACTCCTCTGAAGGTTCTCTAGCCTGCCTGACAGGCTTGTCCAGCCACATGTGATTGTTCACAGCCTCCCAACCGTGAGAGGCACGAGATGCTTTAAACTTTCTAAATACAGATTCTTTTAAAAAGTTAGAAAATTATTAGTATAGTATAGTGGGTTGATTAGAGATTATACTGGTGAAGGGTTTTCATTTATTGGGCCAATATTTGCTGCTAAGTCTCCCATATTCCCTGCCCTTATACACATTAATGAATATAACTAGCATATAGGAGAAATAAGTATTAATCTTTGATCTTAATCATGTTAAACCTTAGGCTAAGTAAATTCCTTTCTTAATTGTAACCCATTGCACCTTCATCCTATAGGAATGCAACTTTATCTGGTGCCTTCAGAGGGTGGCGCCTGGTTTAAGAAAAATCACCCCTGGAAAAAATAAGTTTTCTGGTTGACTGACGTTATCAGAAAGAAAGAGTCATAAAAAATGTTAGCAGGCCTCATGGCCAGAAAATGATGTAAAGCCCCTAAGACTTTTGTATACATTTGTATGAAGCACCTGATTTTGATAAGGGTCAGGTCTGCTGACCCCACGTGACTTTGTATTCTATCTCTATGTATAACAAAAAGTATATAAGCGGACCTGAAAAATAAAGAAACGGACCAGTTCCTGGAAAGACTGGTTTCTCCCATGTGGTCTTTTCTTGTTCTCTTCTTTTCTGGCTGAATTCCATCTGGAGCATGAAGGCTCACCAAGCCTACTAATTTTGCTGGGGCTTCTAAGATCTGACAGGGGAGGCCTTTGTGTCTCCTCTCCTTCGGAAGAACGGGAAGACGCCTGTGGCCTACGTAGGTGGTGCAAACTCCTTGCCTCGGAGTTTTATTGGTTTTCCACGTAAACCAAGTTATTCAGCCCCTTTTCTCCACTGAATTTTCCCACTGAGCTATCCTTATTTAATCCTTCTTTATATCTTTAATTAATACTTAATTAAACTATTCTTTCCTGATCGCCAACGCCGTCCACCTTTCAAATTCCCTAGATCTACCGGGGCTGGACCCTAGCACCTGGAAGGGGTCAGAATTTAGAACTGGGTGTAGAGATAATAAATTAATCTAAGTGAAGAAACTAACATACAAGTGTAACAAGTAAGCTTAAGACCTGGGGTGCAGCAGTAAGGTTTCTTCCTTGTAGGCTAGAAACAAAGAAGGCAGATCAGGAGAGAAAAGGAGAATGAAGCAGATATTAAGAGAGAAGCAGAAATAAAAAGGTAAAGAGACAAAGAAAATCCTAATGTCTTTCCAGTTCCTGATTTCATCCTCTTCCTGAGTCTTTGAATTGAATGAGACATTCCAGGATCTATTTAAGAACATTTTCCATTTTTGCTCACATTAACTGAAAATAGCTTCTATTACTTGAAAGCTGCAATTCTTGATTAAAACCTTCTAGATTATCTTTATACATGTATTTTCTTAGCATTATCTTTCTAATTATACATGGATTTTCTCAGTGTTATCCTTATACCAGCATATTACACTACTATTCTCTTCAATTCAACCACTAAATACACACATTTCTCCTATAACATATTATGGATTGAGCATAGCATTAACTGGATATAAAATAACTTACTAATGTGGGAATAAGATCTATATTTTATGAAGCCCGATTGGTTTGGGTAGTTTCTGTTGCACTGACAGGAATGTAACCAGATAACCTCTTCCAGGCAGGAGGTAGCACGGTATGTATTACAAGGAAAGGTAAAAATCTGAGGAATCAGGAACCTTAGACAACAATATCTTCTGGCTCTTCTGGCCTCGTGAGCCATGGTCTTTGCTTGTCCTATTTCCTACCTGCCTTGCTAGCATTCTCAGTTAAGAATCTGCTGCTGCTGAAACCACAGTCTATTCTTTCTTACTTGGTTAGAACTCTGTGGCTTTCCTGGCTGCTTTAGCCTAACCTCAGCTCTTATTACGCACACTAAGTTGAGTTTTCCATGAAAATCTCCTTAGTCCTAAAACAAATGGAAACTGAAAGCAGTTCAGGAAAGCTGAAACTCAGAGCTTGTCCCAAAGCACATTGCCCCACCACTTTTTCTCCAATGTATCTGCACCCATCCTGGGTACCCATCCTCAGAGGCAGGTTGCCTAGTACTGGTATGGGGGTGAAGTGGTTGCCCAGGAACCTCTGTAGTAAACAGGACTCTTCCTTGCTTATCTAAGGTACATACATTCAACTGCTTTTGCTTTTCTCCATCCCCAAATTTCTCATGGCTACAACTGACATATTACTACGTCATATCTGTCATTGTCTAGCATACTTTACCCAAGATTCACTATCTTAAGTGGAAGGAACAGTAGCATATGGTTAAATCTTGAGCTCTGAAGTGAAAGTATAAGTGTTAGTCTCTCAGTCCTGTCTAACTCTTTGGGACCCTGTGGACTGTAGCCCACCAGGCTCCTCTGTTCTTGGAATTCTCCAGGCAAGAATACTGGAGTGGACTGCCATTCCCTTCTCCAGAGGATCTTCCTGACCCATGGATTGAACCTGGGTCTCCTGCACTGCAGGCAGATTTTTACCATTTGAACTACAGGGAAGTTCTCTAGAGAGCCTCCTGAATTTGAATTCTGGCACTTCTCTTTCTAGCTGTATGGCATTAGACAGGTTCCTTTAACATGTCTGTGCTTCAGTTTTCCTCTGAGTAAAAATACAGGTTGGTAACAATATTCACTTGGAAGAATTGTTATGTAAAGAGCTTCTTATAATAGTGATTGATACATATTAAGTGTTCTTCAATAAAGGTAAGTTATTACTATAACTCCATTCAGTGACTCTTTTGTTCTCAGCCTTCAAAATGAAACTGAGTTTTCCATAACAATATAAAATGAGATATGACAATTGTTTCAGATTATTCACCAGGTAAACATCTTCCTACAGGATTGCTATTGTTTGCTATGTTGTGCTTTCTTATTAAGGCTTAAGAGCATAGGAGACTTCCCTGCTGGTCCAGTGAAGGCACTGTGTTTCCACAGTAGGGGGCACGGGTTCCATCCCTGGTTGGGGAACTAGGATCCTGCAGCCCTAACAATAGTAGCATTTAATGAATGACCATCTACTATGTGTCTGGCTCCTGGCTCAGCATTTTACATACATTACTTTAATTAGTTCTCCCAACCACCTTTTTAGGTAGGTGCTATTATTGTCCTCATGCTAGGCTTCTGCTGATATTTAGGGTAAAAGGAAAACAAATTTTAAATATGTTAGTTTCGCTCTGAACTACTGACATTAAGTTGTAAAAGCTGTAGATTCTTTTTTCAATTTGGCAAAGTGGTGGGTTCTTATCTAATTGGAATTTTCTTGTTTGATACATGTTAGTTTAGGAGCTGTAAACAAAGCCAAGTAAATAAATAATAGCTGTTTCAAATTAAGTGTAATTATATATGTGCTAAAAATTGTCAGGAATTTTTCATGATTTTCCAAATACTTGAAAATTGGATCTTACAATTCAAGCTTTCAAAACAACTTGAATTTAAGTAGAATATTTACTTTGTTCAAGATCTGTTTTTAAAGGAACTCAAGAAACTTATGAACTTTTATATTTTTTCTCTATAAAATTTTAACACTTATCCACACATTATATTGTATACTATTTCACCAGTGAAATACTAATAATGAATTCATATAAAACATCCTTTTAACCTTTACAGTTACCTGTTAAGAAGGTTCTCCACTTCTAGAACTTCTGCTATAGACTCTTCGTTACCAGAAAGGAGACGAGCTTGAAATTTTCTGTCTTGGAAGTCATATAGCATCACAATGATAAGACTGTTCAAATGATCTGGCTACCAAGGGAAACACAGAGAAGGAATAGCATACAAATAATATCTAACAGCAATATTTCCCATTCCATTATTTTTCAAGAGAGCAGGAGTATGACTATTTTCACATCATCTGATTAAACTGGGAGATAGAAAAGGACTGCAAACTAGAAAAAAATTTAGTAAAAAATAAAACTTTCAAAAAGGACAATTTCTGGCATGTTCATCGAAATGAAAGGAGTAGGATCTATATTAGAACCTTGGAAGTAGGAAAGAGTTAAGGCTGTGTTTTGAAGAGGTCTTAGCATTAAACAAACTTGTTATTTAAATCCCAAGACTTATTTTTAGTTCTTTCTAAATAACACTCATGTGACAGCTAATTATATAAAAGTTATACACTTACTATTGTGGTACTTGGGAAGATATAGCTGTCTATTAACATAGTTTCCAAAATATCTTGATCTGAAAAACAAAGAAAATGTCTGTTTTGAAAACACCAAAGCTGAAAATGAAAACTTTGGGATCAAAATACACTTTAGCCAATATTGCAAAATACTTTTACTTTCATATCCAAAATATACCTTAATTCTTGATAAAAGACCCAAATTACAACAGCATAATGAAATATTTGTAATCTTTATGAATCCTAGAACCCTGTGAGCCAGGCTCCACATGGTGTTGTTGTTGTTTATTGTTTACTTGCTAAGTTGTGTCCGACTCTTTGCAACCCCATAGGCTGTAGCCCACCAGGCTCCTCGGTCCATGGGATTTCCCTGGGCAAGAATACTGGAGTGGGTTGGCATGCCCTCCTCCAGAGGATCTCCCAGATGAGGGATCGAACTCACATCTCCTGCATTGGTAAGTAGATTCTTTACCACCGAGCCACCAGGAAAGCCCAGGCTCCACATGGAATCATAGTCAAAGGAGCATTATCTGAATAGCTGAGGTAGTAATAAAGGAATTTCAATCTTTAATTTATATCCTTGAAAAACATTAAAGAAGATCTAATTAATAATGTCTTATCCTTTTATGTACTGTTGAATTCAATTTGCTAACATTTTATTTAGGATTTTTGTTCTATGTTTATGTTCATGAAGGATATTGGTCTATAATTTTCTCTTCATAATATCTTTGTCAATGTTGGTATCAGGGTTACATTGGCCTTATAAAATTTGTGGGAAATATCCCCTCTTCTTCTAGTCTCTGGAATAATTTGCACTAAATTGGTGTTATTTCTTATTTAAATATTTGATAAAACTCACTAGTGAAGACACTGATAAGATGACACTTAATCTAAGACCCAAATGACAAGGAGTTACCCATGTAAAGATCCAGGATAAGACAACATTCTGGTCACAGGGATAATTACAAAGGTAATAAGTAAAAACACATGGACATATTTTGAAACCTCCACAGGGCACATGAGTAGTCTATTTGTTATAATGACGTAACTATATATACACATCATATAACAAATGCTTTAATCAGTTAACAGAAAGCTTGGATAGCTTCAGTTCATCAGCATTTGTGGAAAACCTCCTACATACACAGTACACATTGAATTTCAGTTTTTATCTAGGAGATGGGAAAACTAATAAGAAGTGACAAATTGGGAGAACAGACTCCAATTTTCATGGGAAATCTTTTGGGTATCATTATCCATGTTTTAGTCACCAATTATGGCTGTATTGTACAAGGCAATATCCCCATTTCACTTATAAGGAAAATGAAGTTTATAGATTCACACTCTTAAGTACTTGCCAACCAAAACCTATCTACTTCATAGTTTCTCAGTATGAGTCCCAATTTTTGTCATAGAAAATACAGTCACCATAGAATGAAGGCCTGCTAAGACAGGAGACCTGCATAGGCAGTAGAACTTTGAGCAGTGGAGTTACTAGACTCCTAAAAAATAGGAGAGGCAGAATGAAGGAAAAGAAGACAGAACATTTGATTTTGCCAACACTGCATTTTTTTCCTTAGAGCTCTTGTCAATTGTGCAGAATGCACTGCCTTTATATATATATCTACAGTTTAAATAATATTCTCACACAGCAATATGAACATTAATTATGTATACTCTTTGTGTGGGCTGTGCATGTGGGAGCTTAGTTCCCTGACCAGGGATCAAACAGATGCCCCCTGCATTGGAAGCATACAATCTTAAACACTGGATCACCAGGTAAGTCCCTAACAATGTGCATTTTAGATAGTGCTTTCTATGTGATACACATTGTTCTAAAATACTTTCTATATATTAATTCATTTAACCCTCTCAAACAATCCTATGAATTAGGTACCATCATTATCTCCATTTTATAGATTAGGAAATGAGGCACAGGATGGTTAAGTAATATGTTCAGGGTCACACAGCAAGCGGCAGATCAGGGAGTCAAACCCAGGCAGTGTGATACCCAAATGCATTCTCTTCACCACATTATGCTGCCTTTCCTGTACTTACTCTTACAACACACCACACTGGCTAAATAAAAGACACTGCTAATGACAGAGTTATCAGGACTTTTTGAAGATTGCAAAATTTACCTATCCTGCTTCAGCACAAGAGCTCCAATTATCCCTCATCTCCCACTAATTCGAAACTCTTTAGTCTCTTGAAGGGAACTCAATCCTCATTCCTCATGTTTCCAATGTGGAAGGCCTTCCCTAGAGAAACACTCCTAGACTCTCTCCCTACCTACTCATCACTCTACATGAAAGGAAAACTGAGTTGATTTAGTTAGTGAAATTGGAATAAAGAATGGGGCATATCTTACTCCCTACCCCTTTCACTCTTTGTCTGCCAGTGTTTCTGCAGAAGGTGGGCATGCATTCCAGACTGCTCTCTGCCATGTGCCTTGTGAGTTGGGTGGAGGGACTTGCATTTCTTCAGCTGTGTCTGGATTAGATGGAAAGTTCTAGTTCTACTTCTAAAGTATTTCACAAGCCTGCCTTGACTGACAGTCTAAAGCCATGTCACTGAACATTTTTTTTTCTCTCTACTGGTTACAAACTCAGGTGTAAGAAAGTAAAAGCTAGTTGCTCAATCATGTCCAACTCTTTGCAGTACTATAGACTGTAGCCCACCAGGCTCCTCTGTCCATGGAATTCTCCAGGCAAGAGTCCTGGAGGGGGTCACCATTTCCTTCTGCAGGGAATCTTCCCGACCCAGAGACTGAACCCAGGTCTCTTGAATTGCAGGCAGGTTCTTTACCATTTGAGCCATCAGGGAAGCCCCAGATGTAAGAGGGGTGCTATTTATAGGACCCCTAAAACTCACACAGTCTGTGTGATCATCCCTCCCATCCTGGAAGAAAGATGGAAGATGTTTCTTCTTTTGACTTTCCCCTAGGTTCTCCTTCTCTATTTTTATTATGTGTTCATAGTGTTTCCTTCAGTGATCTACTTTATATAAGTCACTTCTAAAACTTACATTTCAAGAATGCCAAGGCTGAAAGGGAATAAGATGGTAGAGTAGAAAGATGTGGATCTCACTTCTCCCCATAAACACACTGAAATAACTTCTATATGTGGAACAATTCTCACAGCAAACTAACTGGAAACTGGCAGAACTGCTATAAAACCAAGTTAGCAAGACAGAGCTCTACATAACCAGGCAGGGGCACTTCCCAATCCAAAAGGGTGAATATCTTGGCCCCATTCACCCACGCCACAGCCTGGAGTGAGACTGGTGCAGAGATTCCATGTAGCACAATCTTCAGCTCTACTACTCCAAGTGGGGAGCAGACCTTGCCCCTGACAGGGCAGTGACAGCCATGGAACAGAGAGGACACCCTGCTTCACATGCAGTACAGGCTCTGGACACCACAATACCAATCATACTCACAACAAGGGGAACAAATAGTAAAATAGAGCTCATCAGTCTGCTAGACCCTGAGTTCAAAAAGGAGATGATAAAACACTAATGGTATTAAGAGTATCGATAGAAATGCACATCACCAAACAGTGAACTAGAAACTATAAAGATGGACCAACCAAAAATAGACAATATAATTGTCAAGATGAAAAACAAATCTAGAACCAATGAATAGCAGAGTAAATGCCACAGAACAAATAAGTGACTTGGAAGATAGAATAATGGAACTCACTAAATGAGAAGAGCAGACAGAAAAACAATGAAAGAACAAATGCAACATATGAGATCTATGAGATGATTTCAAACATGACAACTGACACATAATAGGTGTTACAGAAAGAAAAGAGAACAATTGAAAGTGTATTTGAAGAAGCTATGGATGAAAACTTCCAAAACCTAAAGAAGAAAACAGATACCAAGTACAAGAAGGACAGAAGGTCCAAAACAAGATGAACCCAAAGAAACCCATACCAAGATATATCATAATTAAAATAATGAATTTATTTTATCTTATTTGGCCATGCCACACAGCTTGCAGGATCTCAGTTCCCCAACCAGAGATCAAACCCAGGCCACAGCAGTAAAAGTGCCAAGTCCTAAAAACTCAACTGCCAGGGAATTCCCTAAAATGACAAATTTAAAGATAAAGAAAGGATTCTAAAGGTGGCAAGAGGAAAACAAAGAGTCAGTTATAAGGGAACCCCATTATCACTATCAGTACATTTCTCTGCAGAAAACTCTGAAGGTCAGAAATGAGTGGCATGATAGATTCAAAGTGCTGAAAGGGGAAAAACCTGCAAGCTAGGATACTCTACCCAGCAAGATTATCATTTAAAATAGAAGAGAAAAAGTTTCTCACAAGCAAAAACTAAAAGAATTCAGCAATATTAAACCTACCCACATTCAGAAAACTAAGATCATGGCATCTGGTCCCATTACTTCATGGCAAATAGATGGGGAAACAGTGGAAACAGTGTCAGACTTTATTTTTTTGGTCTCCAAAATCACTGCAGATGGTGATTCCAGCCATGAAGTTAAAAGACACTTACTCCTTGGAAGGAAAGTTATGACCAACCTAGATGGCATATTCAAAAGCAGAGACACTACTTTGGCAACAAAGGTCCATCTAGTCAAGGCTATGGTTTTTCCAGTGGTCATGTATGGATGTGAGAGTTGGACTGTAAAGAAAGCTGAGCGCCAAAGAATTGATGCTTTTGAACCATGGTGTTGGAGAAGACTCTTGAGAGTCCCTTGGACTGCAAGGAGATCCAACCAGTCCATTCTAAAGTAGATCAGTCCTGGGTGTTCTTTGGAAGAAATGATGCTGAAGCTGAAACTCTAGTACTCTGGCCACCTCATGCAGAGTTGACTCATTGGAAAAAACTCTGATGCTGGGAGGGATTGGGGGCAGGAGGAGAAGGGGACGACAGAAGATGAGATGGCTGGATGGTATCACCAACTCGATGGACATGAGTTTGAGTGAACTCCGGGAGTTGGTGATGGACAGGGAGGCCTGGCGTGCTGCAATTCATGGGGTCACAAACAGTCGGACATGACTGAGCAACTGAACTGAACTGTAAAGAAATATTGAAGGATATTCTCTAAGAAAAGAAACAAATAATTTATAGGACAAGGTAAATCACAATAGGAAAGGCAAATATATAAAAGGATTGACGATCACTTTAGTTCAGTTGCTTTGTCATGTCCGACTCTTTGCAACCTCATGGATTGCAGCACGCCAGGCTTCCCTGTCCATTGCCAACTCCCGAAACCTACTCAAACTCATGTCCCTCATGTCGGTGATGCCATCCAACCATCTCATCCTCTGTTGTCCCCTTCTCCTCCCGCCTTCAATCCTTCCCAGTATCAGAGTCTTTTCCAATGAATCAGTTCTTTACATCAGGTGGCCAAAGTATTGGAGCTTCAGCTTCAGCATCAGTCCTTCCAATGAATATTCAGGACTGATTTCTTTAGGATGGACTGGTTGCATCTCCTTGCAGTCCAAGGGACTCTCAAGAGTCTTCTCCAACACCACAGTTCAAAAGCATCAATTCTTCAGTGCTCAGCTTTCTTTGTAGTCCAACTCTCACGTCCATACATGACTACTGGAAAAACCACAGCTTTGACTAGACAGACCATTTTTGGTAAAGTAATGTCTCTGCTTTTGAATATGCTGTCTAGGTTGGTCAGAGCTTTTCTTCCAAGGAGCAAGCATCTTTTAATTTCATGGCTGCAGTGATTTTGGAGAGTACATAGATCAAAACAGAATCAAAAATTGCAAAAAAAGGTTATAACTACAATTAACAGTAAAAGGATATGCATAACGATGTAAAATAGGACATCAAAATCACAAAATGTGGGTGATGGCAGTATATAGATCTTTTACAGTGTGTTTGAAACTGGATGACTATCATCTTAAAGCCAGGAGATATAGTTTTGTGTTAACATATTTGAGCTCCATGATAACCACAAATCAAAAATATACAACAGTATATTTTGAAAAGAATATAAAGGAAATCAAGCATACTACAAAAGAAAATTATCAAACCACAAAAGGAAAAAGAAACAAACAAACAAAAGAAACAGAACTGTAAGAACTGAAAAACAAGGATTATATGGCAATTAGTACATACCTATCCATAATTATCTCAAATGTCAATGGACTAATGCTTCAATCAAAAGACACACAGTGGCAGATTGAATGGAAAAACAAAACAAAACCAAGAACCTGCAATATGCTGCCTACATGAGACTCACTTCAGGGTGAAAGACATACACAGACCAAAAGGGAAGAGATAAAAAATAGATAGCTTAAGAAAATGGAAACAATAAGAAAGCAGAGGTAGCCATATTCACATCAGACAAAATAGATTTTAAAATAAAGCCCATAAAGAAAAGCAAAGGGCATTATATAATGATAAAGGGATCAATACAAGAAGATAACATGCTTGTTAACATAAATGCCTCCAAAAGAGAAGCACCTAAATATACATTAAAAAGAAATACTAACAGACATAAAGGGAGAAACTAACAATAATACAATAATAATAGACCTTAACACTCCATGACGATAATACAGTAATAAAGGGCTTTAACACCCCACTGATATCAATAGACAGATTTTTCAGAGAAAAAAACTCAATAAGGCAACAGAGGTTCTAAATGACACAATCATTTGAACTTAACTGATATCTACAAAACACTATATCCAAAAAACCAGAAGACAGATTCTTTTCAAGGACACATGGAACATTATCTAGAATAGATCACATACTAAATCATAAAATAAGACTCAACGAATTTAAAAGGGTAGAAACTATTTCAAGCAGCTTTTATGACCAAAATTCTATGAAACCAGAAATCAATCACAGGAAGAAAAATTGGGGAAAAAAATGAACATATGGAAAATAAACAACATGCTACTAAAAACCCAATGAGTTCCACAATGAAATCAAGACTTCCTTGATGGTCCAATTGTTGAGAATCTGCTTCTAGCGCAGGGGCGTTGGTTCAATCCCTGGTCAGGGAACTAAGATCCTACATGCCATGGAGCAACTAAGGTTTTGAGCCACAACTAGAGAGTCTGTGTGCCACACAAAAGTTCCCCATGATGCAATGAAGATCCCGCATGCCGTAAGACCCAACATAGCCAAATAAACAAATCAAAATGTATTCAAATTGGAAGGAAGCAGTAAAACTGTCACTATTTGGATATAATATGATATTCTACATGGAGAACCCTTAAGTCTTCACACAAAAACTATTACAATTAATAAATGAATTCAGCAAGGTAGCCAAATATATAAATCTACTGTAGTTCTTTACAAGATGAAAAAGAAAGTTTTAAAAAAAAAAGTTATCTCATTTATTGCATTAAAAACAGCCAGGAATAAACTTAAACAAGGAGGTGAAAGACCTATACACTGAAAATTACAAACACTGATAAAGGAAACTGAAGATAATTCAAAGACATGGAATGATAATCTATGCTCTTGGACTGGAAGAATTAGTATTGCTAAAGTAAGTGGTCAATCTACTTAAAGCACTGCACAGATTTAATGCAATCCCTATCAAAATACCCATGACATTTTTAAGAACTAGAACAAATAATCCTAAAATGCATATGAAACCACAAAAGGCCCAGAACTGCCAAAGCAATCCTAAGGAAAAAGAACAAAGCTGAAGGTATAACCCTACCAGATTTCAGACTATACTACAAAATCACAGTAACCGAAGTAGCATAGTATTAGCACAAAAACAGACATAAAGATAAGTGGAATGGAATAGACAATCCAGAAATAAACCCACATACCTACTGTCAGCTCATCTAAGCTTACAAAGGCAAGAATATACAATGGAGAAAAGACAGCCTCTTCAGCAAGCAGTGTTAGAAAAACTGGACAGCTATTTCTATCAATAAAACTACAGCACCATCCATGAAAATAAATTCAAAATGGCTTAAAGACCTAAATACCAGACATGACACCATAAAACTCCTAAAAGAGAACTAAGACATTTTTGGACATAAATCGTAGAAATATTTTCTTAGGTCAATCTCCCCCAGGCAAAAAAAAAGAAATGAGACCTAATTGGTCAAAAGCTTTTGTACAGCAAAGGAAACCATTCACCAAACAAAAATACAATCTATGGAATTGGAGAAAAGATTTGTAAAAAATGTGACCAGCAAAGGCTTCATATTCAAAATATACAAAGAGCTCATACAACAGGTAGCAAATAAACAAACAACCCAATCAAAACAGGGCAGAAGACCTATATAGACATTTCTCCAAAGAAGATATACAGATGACCAACAGGCACACGAAAAGATGCTCAACTTCACTAATCATTACAGAAATGCAAATCAAAACCACAATGAGATATCACCTCACATCAGTCAGAATCACTATCATCAAAAAGTATACACATAACAAATGCTGGAGAGGGTGTGGAGAAAAGGGAACCCTTGTACACTATTGGTGGGAATGCAAATTGTTGTAGCCACTATTGAAAATCATATGGAGGCTCCTTAAAAAAAAAAGAATTCATATCATCAGTAATTCCACTCCTGGGTATATATCCAGAAAGGGCAAAAACTCTAATTCAAAATGATACATGCACTCCAGGGACCTCTCTGATATCCAATGGCTAAGACGCTGTGCTCCCAATACAGGGGGCCTGGGTTTGATCCCTGGTCGGGGAACTAGATCCCACATGTCACAACTAAGAAGAGTTCACATGCCGCAACAAAGATCAAAGATCCCACATGCCAAAACTAACACCCAGCTCAAACAAATAAATAAAAGTTTTTAACATAAAAAAAAAAAAAACCACACTTCAATGTTCACAGAGCACTATTTATAACAGCCAAGACATGGAAAGAACCCAAGTGCCCATCAATAGATGATTGACTTAAGATGTGGAATATATATATATATACACACAACAGAGTATTACTGTCATAAAAAGAATGAATGTTACTGCCATTTGCACCAACATGGATGGAACTATAGAACACTATACTTAGTGAAGTCAGATAGAGAAATACAAATAAGCTATCACTTATATGAAGAATTTTAAAATAATGCAAATGAATCTATATACAAAACTGAAACAGAATCACAAACATAGAAAACAAACTTAGGTTACTAAAGGGGAAAGAAAGGAAAGGAGGGACAAATTAGGAATGTGGGAGTAACAGGGATTAACTACTATAAATAAAATAGATAAGTTACAAAATTTATTGTATAGCATAGGAAACTATATTCAATATCTTGTAATAACCTCTAATGGAATATAATCTGAAAAAATAAGTAACTGAGTAGTTTAGCTGTAACCTGAAACAGGATATTGTAAACCAACTATACTTCAATTTTAAAAAGAATAATTATAAATATAAACAAATGGGTATTTTGTCTCTGTGGAAGGTGGGATATTTGACAACCTTCATTCATGTTGTCAAACATAGTTGCTAGGAGAATTAAGTACTGTCCCTAAGACTCCTTTGAGAAAGGACACTAGAAAGCTTGTACCTGGTCTCTTCTGAACTTTGTCCTGTGTACATTTTTCCAATGCTGACCTTAATCTTAATCCTTTCATTGTAATAAACTGTAACTATGAATATAACAGCTTTGCTGGGTTCTGTGAGTACTTCTAGTGAATCACTGAACCTGAGGGTGGTCTTAGGGATCCGTGACTACAGTTAGTGATTCCTAAAGCCATAACTCAACTATACATTAAGTATTTGCCAGGTTTTTCACTGACAGGTTACATGAATCTGAAATAACCAGATTACTGACATTACCAGTTCTTGGACTGAGAGGTCACCAATTAGTATATCCATCTGAAGAGGTTGGATGGAGAAAGAATTAAGCCAGAAATAAGATCAACATTCAGAAAATGAAGATCATGGCATCCAGTCCCATCACTTCATAGCAAATAGATGGGGAAACAGTGGCTGACTTTATTTTGGGGGGCTCCAAAATCACTGCAGATGGTGACTGCAGCCATGAAATTAAAAGACACTTACTCTTTGGAAGGAAAGTTATGACCAATCTAGGTAGCATATTCAAAAGCAGAGACATTACTTTGCCAACAAAGGTCCATCTAGTCAAGGCTATGGTTTTTCCAGTAATAGTGTATGGATCTAAGAGTTGGGCTATAAAGAAAGCTGAGTACAGAATTGATGTTTTTGAACTGTGGTGCTGGAGAAGACTCTTGAGAGTCCCTTGGACTGCAAGGAGATCCAACCAGTCCATCCTAAAGGAGATCAGCCCTGGGTGTTCATTGGAAGGACTGATGCTGAAGCTGAAACTCCAATACTTTGGCCACCTGATGCAAAGAGCTGGCTCATTTGAAAAGACCCTGATCCTGGGAAAGATTGAAGGCAAGAGGAGAAGGGGATGACAGCGGATGAGATGGTCGGATGACATCACCGACTCAATGGACATGAGTTTGGGTAAACTCCGGGAGTTGGTGATGGACAGAGAGGCCTGGAGTGCTGCGATTCATGGGGTTGCAAAGAATTAGACACAACTGAGCAACTGAACTGAACTGATGATCAATAATTTCAGGAATACCTTCTTCCTCAATTTTTTTCTTAATGGGTTGTTCATTAATTTATTTTTTAAGAAATCATTTTGCCAGTTTTTCCTCTGTTTTAATATTTGATAGTCCTTGAAACATCCAGAGATTCTTTGAAAAATAAATTAGCTGCTAATACTCTACTTCTCTGACATAAGTCAAACTTAATAGGAATAGATTATTCTTCATTACCTTCTTTAGTAGAAAACTGACCTTGCATCTTATTTAGCAGAGTAAGAATAGGAGTTATCATTTCAAAAATCATTATTCTGAACCTTTTAAACAATTAATCAGAAAAACAATCTCTGCTTTGAAAGAGCTTTTACACAAAGGACATCAACAAAAGGGCAAATAATAAAACTGGAAATCATAAAAAATAAAAAGATGATCATTACCCAAGCTCTCTTTAGTTTGTGCATTAACCTTTTCAGTTTTACTGCTCCTATAAAACCTTAGAGAAAAATCCTGAGTTTTCTTTCCTGAACCATGATTCCCTGAACCATGATTCCTGGAACCTATGCTATATAAGCCAGATGTTGAGTTTATAGAATATTACATGTGAAAATATTGAAAGAATACTAATAATACATAAGATAAAAGTGAAATAAATAAAAACCTCCAATATTTTAAAGCAAAATATCAGGCTCTTAATTACCTTGGAAATCCACTGCATTTAGGAATTCTAGCTTTATCCCATATGAATATTTGGAAATCATTCAGATGATAATTTAAAGCAAGGTATTATTATCATTAAAAAGAAAATAACAGCTGTACCAAGTAAACAACCAAAGCCATCTCATCTTAGAATTTGAACTTATAAAATGAACATTTCAAGGAAAAGTAGGTTTATAAACGCCTTTGCTGACAATGAGAGTGAAAAAGCTGGCTTAAAATTCAACATTCAAAAACCCAAATCATGGCATCCAGTCCCATTACTTCATGGCAAACAGATGGGGAAACAGTGACAGGCTTTTTCTTGTGCTCAAAAATCACTGCAGATGGTGACTGCAGCCATGAAATTAAAGATGCTTGCTCCTTGGAAGGAAAGCTCTGACCAACCTAGACAGCATATTAAATGGTCCATCTAGTCAAAACTATGGTTTTTCCAGTAGTGATGTATGGATGTGAGAGTTAAACCATAAAGAAGGATGAGTGCCGAAGAACTGATGCTTTTGAACTGTGGTGTTGGAGAAGATTCTTGAGAGCTCCTTAGACTGCAAGGGGATCCAACCAGTCAATCCTAAAAGAAATCAGTCCTGAATACTCACTGGAAGGATTCATGCTGAAGCTAAAGTTCCAATATTTTGGCCACCTGATGTGAAGAGCTGACTCACTGGAAAAGACCCTGATGCTGGGAAAGACTGAAGCCAGGAGGAGAAGGGGATGACAGAGGATGAGATGGTTGGATGGCATCACCAACTTAATGGACATGAGTTTGAGCAGACTCCGGGAGATAGTGAAAGACAGGGAAGCCTAGCATACTGAAGTCCATGGGGCCGCAAAGAGTCAGACACAACTGATCGATTGAAAAACAACAAATGACAATAATTTATCTAAATGGGATCTGGGTTATTAAAAATGCAAGTCACAAGACACTTTCATAAAACAGAAATAAAGATTGAGAGAAAGAAAATGATAATCTACCATATATGCATTACAACAACATGACCATCTCATCAATGGATTAATTTTACAAAGAATAATCTCAGGCTTTTATTACTGATTTCTAAAGGAAATCCACTCCAGTATTCTCACCTGAAAAATCCCTTGGACAGAGGAGCCTGGCGGGCTATAGACCACAGGGTCACAAACAGTTGGACATTACTGAGCAATTAAGCACACACAGCACACACAAAGGTAAGATTCAATACTCTATCAGGAAAAAAATTGGCTATAATAGAGTTTGGGCATTAACATTAAATATCAATTAATTGACACAGATGCCTAGTGTGCATCTCACTGTTGCAAGGAGAAAATCTTCAAATGTTAATTTGACTCTTGATTTAAAGTACCAACACTCTGGTTGGTCTTTAAATCTAAGTTTTAAAAAAGAAGAGGAGGGAAGTTATGAAATAGAATCTGAAAGTTTAAACTGGAGGAGGGAAAAATGGCTAAGACAGATTTAAAAAAAAAAAAAAGATCACAAGCAGAAACTAAAGAAATGAAACTCAGAGAGAAGCTACCTCTGAACATCACACAAATTTTTCTCTGTGATGACAAATTTCTGGCTTCAGAACTGAGCTACATCATGTCTGTAGACAAACCAAAACCACGCATTTATAGCTGAGTAATTAATGGGACATTTTAATTCAACTGAACAATTGTTAACCACCTCTCAGCAAGGATGTGCAAGGCCCAGTAAGTATTAAGTAAATGATGCATGTAATGCCCTTTCTAGGTGTCTCTTTAGGAAGTTTTATCATTTTAGCCATGCTGGTAATACTCCAAACATTTCTGGAACTTCTTTGGAACTTCTTTTCAGTCAGTATACAAATCAATACAAACTTTACAGTTTATATTGTATTATAGTTGATGGCTAGTATTAAAAACTGTCTCCAGGCCCTTGACTACTCTCATAGTAAAAATATTTCGTTTTGTACTGGAATCCACTCCATACTCAGAAGATGATAATTACCCACCATCGAGGAAATCTGTAATATTACACCTCAAATCTTGGAGGCAGATTAAAAGGGATTTCTACAAAAATTT
The DNA here is from genome assembly GCA_917880005.1 of Nanger dama. NCBI lineage: Eukaryota > Metazoa > Chordata > Mammalia > Artiodactyla > Bovidae > Nanger > Nanger dama. Next base: position 46,511,475 of record CAKJTW010000001.1, read on the forward strand.
GGAAGAATAAATTTACAAGCTTCCAAAAGAAAACAAAGGAAATGGCAGTGAATAGGATCATCTTAATTTTGACCCACCTAAGCACAGGGAAGTCTACAGTGGAAAACATATCTGACTGAAAGAGACTGTTTTATTGGAAACTCTCCTTAAAGCCTTGACATCTGCAACTGACCAAAGATAGTCAGAAGCCTAAAAACAAAACCTGGTGTATGTGTGTGAGGGTGCGAGGAGGAGGTTTGATGCACCCCACAAATTCTCTCATTATTCTCTTTTAGTGCTGACTGTCAAAACTGGTACTACTCACACTTAAGTGCACTGAAAGCCAACTCATAGGACAAACGCTGAAAGGATTCATCCTCGGATTCGGTTGAGGACGGCAAGGGCTCATTCCCATACTTTATTAAGACTTTCTCTGGTGACTTTTCGAATCTAGTGCCCTGAAAAATGTTGGCCGCCAGAATGTAAACGGAGTCCGGATAACCAGTTTTTTCGGGTGAACCAGTTGAGCTGTTTTCGCTGCAGGCTGGGTCACCTGACAGTGCCAGCGAAGAGAGTTGGGAGATCTCAGCGGTTGTTTCTTCCAAACACTCCAGTTCATTTGAGGAGTTAAACATGTTTGCCCCCTGACTGTCCTAGGTAACTCAAGCTTGAATTACAATTCAGATGTTCCGGGAAATGGTTTTCCTTGTTCAAGCATCGTCTCTGTGAAAATAAAAGATTATCCTGGTTAAACCACTATTTCCGCAGGACCACACTTTGGTGACCCACCTCGTGTGGCCCTAGAGACCCAGAGGTGGCATTCCCTGGCCGCCCCGAGCATCCCGTACTTCAAGCCGGGAAACCTCCACACACTCTCAAAGGGAGAGCGGTGGAGACGGCTCCGAATTGGCCTCCGAAGCTACGAGACCTTAACCGAGGCCCGTTTGGGTGCAGAGCTCCCCCAAGAGCCGCACCTGCGGCCCCTCGGGCGCTCCTCTCGCTGGCTCCCGCGAGTCCTCCCTTACCCCAGAGGGCGGATGTTCCCCGGGGCTTTGGGAACAGAGACGCGGCGGCAGCAGCACTTCGGTGGCTGGAATCTTACACAGTGCCCTCGGGGGCCCCGGGACTGCAGGGCTGCCGCGGTGGTCCGCGCAGGCAGTTTGGTTCAAATGAGCTTCTCCCACCCGCCGGGGTCGGGGCAGGGGGTCGCGATCCCGGGTTCTCGCTTCGCTAGGGTTCCTGAGGGAGGATGCGCCTCAGGGCTTCGCCTGCCCGCACGGTCGTCTTCACGAATGCGGCAGCTGAGCCGGTAGAGCACGAGGCTGGTGGGCCCGCCGGCTCCGGCCGCGGAAAGGCAGGCCTCCCCCGTCTGCGGCAGTCAGCCGGCCCAGGACCCGGGTCTCCGTGGCAACCAAGGGTGCGACGAGGGGGCAGGGAACGCTGCCAGAGGGCAGTTCCGCGGGATTTGGCCCGCGCTTCCTTTCTTTCTTGAGTTGCTCCTCCTCTCTCACCCCGGACACCTGTGCCAGCCCCGCCTCACGCTGAAGGCCCGTGCATAACTGGACTCCGCAGCCCTGAAGATCCTCGGCTTCCCCAGAGTCACAAGTGACCCTTCTTCTCCAACTTGTCCCCTGTGATCTCCTTGAAAGCAAGAATTTTGTATTGCTGACAACACCCAGTTTAGCGGATTAGCGGGCACGCAGGAAATGTTAAAACAGCTCAGTGTAGAATATTGAAGAAAAAAAAAAAAAGTAAAAGACGATTCGACTGTATTTCCACGCTTTTAGAACAATAGAGACCACAGATATCACATTAAATGGACCCTTCCAGGATCTGACCGTGCTGCGCTTAGTCGTGGTGGACTATCTGTGACCCCATGGACTGTAGTCCTCCAGGCTCCTCTGTCCATGAAATTTTCCAGGGTAGAATACTGTACTGGAGTGAGTTGCCATTTCCTTGTCCAGGAGATCTTCCCAATCCAGGGATGGAACCTCCGCCCCGTCTTCCGTTTTCCTAAATTGCAAGCAGATTCTTTACCCGTTGAGCCACGGGGGAAGCCTTCCAGGGCAAGCTGCGTAAAGATCTTTGCCAGCCTCCTTCCCAGGAGCTGCCTGCAAAGAAAGATGTTGCTGAAATAGGCCGCCTGCAAAGAAAGATGTTGCTGAAATAGGCCTACAAACAAGCAAATTCACACCCCTCGAAGTATAGAATGGAAGTGGGGATATATATAAACCTCCCCCAAAGGGTTTTAATATGGCTACTTTAATTTTTGAGTGTCCTGGAGAGAAGTCTGCATCCTAACTCATCAAAGAAAAACCAGCTGTGCTCAAGTTTTAAAGGTAGTGGAAAAATAATTTCTAGAATAAAAACCAAATGACTGAGATTTAAATTTAAGTTTATGTGCATCTTAAGCTTTTCATTGATTGCCTGTTAACCTATCTCCAAAGTGCATATTCTAAAACTGGAGAAAAAGAAAAGGTTGTTTTTTTCCTCAACTGTGTACCATTTGTGTTGCTGCTTTGAAACTTCCCCAACAGACTTCAATAGGTCTAATTTTTGAGAGCTTTAATAGCTCTCAAATTTTTCTTACAGCATGATTCAATGAACAAATGCAAATATGAATATATATAGATCATGTGATGAATAACATGTATGTACTTCACGTTTCTTGCCTGGTTTAGAAAAGTCCTAGGTTTTAAAACAGAAATGAGCATTGGATTGTGCAACTTGACAAATTACGTTTCAAGTTTTAAGTGAAAAAAAATCATGAAATCATTGAAAATAAAATAGATGCTAATATCTACTTAAAGAAAAATCTGCTAGATACTTGGTCTCCATTTCCTATATGAAGCAAAAACCAAAGCCTACAAGTTAAATGAAGTTCTTCATCTTGGACTGAGATCAAAGTCACAGGAAAATCTTGCGAGTGCAAGCCCCAAATTCAGCAAGAAGTATGGTAAATATACTTGAATAAATACCTTATTTGCTGCTGGTTGGGAATCTCAAATTTTGTTCATCTTCTTTGTAGAAGTGGTCCAATCTGGAAAATAAACATAATTTATGTAACTAAGATCAGTATCTGAGAAGGCAATGGCACCTCACTCCAGTACTTTTGCCTGGAAAATCCCATGGACAGAGGAGCCTGGTAGGCTGTAGTCCATGGGGTCATTAAGAGTGGGACAAGACTGAGAGACTTCACTTTCATTTTTCACTTTCATGCATTGGAGAAGGAAATGGCAACCCACTCCAGTATTCTTGCCTGGAGAATCCCAGGGACAGGGGAGCCTGGTGAGCTGCCGTCTATGGGGTCGCACAGAGTTAGACACGACTGAAGCAACTTAGCAGCAGCAGCAGCAGCAAAATCAGTATGGTCACTCAAGAGATTGTAAACTGTTCGCTGGTTCTTTCTCTGTGTGTTAAACAGGAAGGGCTAGACTTTGGCATTTGGTTTATTATCTGTGTAACCTTAGGCAAGTCCTTACATCCCTCAGCTTCCATTTCTAGACCTATAAGGCAGACTGAATAATAATGCTGCCTTTGAGGAGGTTTGTGAGTATTTAGTGGAATGATGTATGTCAAGATTGTCTGGAAAGTAGTAGCTCAATAGTTAGTTCCTCCTTTCCCCCTCTATTGTTAAGAAGGGGAGAATGGATATTGGGGAACTATTAGTAGCAATTTGCTACAAATTTGTTTGCCCTGACCCCATCACCCACCAGTTCACTCTCTCCCATTATGCTCAATGTGGAGTCTCCCCTACTTTATGTTCCCATAATATTTTGTGTATGTATATGTGCATTCATTCATTCATTTATCAGATATATATTAAATTCTTACCATGTGCCTCACACTTTCCTCAGTCCTACGGGTTAAAAAAAAATGTATGCAATGATCGAGGACCTTACTCTCAGGAAATTAATGGATATGTATACTTGTATTTTGAGACACTTTATTTTTTATTGTATATATTTATGTGTATCTCTGTATTCCCCACTTCTGCCATCCTTACTTGCACAACCTGAACAATACACACACTCTATAAAATAGTTTTATTGTGTCTTATAAGTTTTATTATATCTTCTTATTCCCAAAAAGAGCAAAATATCACTCTTTCACATGCACAGATTATAAATATGAAGGTGTCTTTAAGGGTCATGGTATATTTTATTATGCATCACACAGTACACAGTATGATCTGTGGAAAATGTGAGATAAAAAGCTAGCTATAAACTTTAAAATACTATTGTTTTTCAAAATATAGTTTGAGTAGCTCTTGTTTTTTTTAATGATATATCAATGTGACAACTCACTGTATTAAAAATAAGATTTAATGCGAGTCTTTATCCCCATAGTAAAGCTTAGGCCAACAGTTGTGGGTTAGTGAATTTGTGGTTACTATTTACTCTAACCCTGCCTCCTTAACTTTCCTGGTTTATGGCTCATTGTGGACTTAAAGTATCGGAGGGGAGGGCTAGAGGGAAGAATATCAAATCTCAGTGAGCACTCTACAAAAGTAACCGGAGAGATAGGTATGTGGATTCAGCTGTTGTGAAAGCACATATGAAAAAAATACAGTATTTGTTTAAATTGTACTCTGTAATATGATCAGAACATTAAGTCAGAGATGATGTAGAAAATTAAAGGTTAGTTACCTGGAGCTTTCTGCAAAGGAACTTAAAGGAGTAATTTTCTTTCCCCCAGGGGGTAGAATATTTTAAATATTTGTAAATTAACATTCCTTGTATTTGAATCAGAGTAGCTTCTATATGTTAGTCAAGTAGATATTCAAAAACATTTGCTCTATGTCTGCCTTTCCTTTGCTGCCCTGCAAATAGGTTCATCAGTACCATCTTTCTAGATTCCATATATATACATTAATATACGATAATATACCCATGGTTGATTCATGTTGATGTATGGCAGAAATCAACACAATACTGTAAAGCAATTATCCTTTAGTTAAAATAAATAAATTAAAAAAACAGAACAAAACCACATTTGCTCACTTGCTTCAGTTTGACCTGGGCATAAAATGTTGTGCTCAGTTTCACTGTAATTTGTTATAGAAATGTAAAAAGTGCATGGAACAAAGAATTTTAACTTATGTTCTTAAACATCACAGCACAATTTATCATTATGGCTACTGAGAAATAGGACTACTGATTTTTTTTTTTGTACACTAATTTTTTTCCCTTAATCTTTTTTATTTGACACAGCTATCTAATGTTCCAGCCTGGACTTAAGTTTTTCCCAGCTCTGAACTTTAGAGCTGATAGATACTGAAATAGCCCATTCCAGAGGAGGGACGAGGGATAATTAACCCAAGAAGGCAGAAAACTCACTTTGAGGTAAAGAGCATCAATCTTCTGATGGTGTGTGAGTGTTGATGAGAAGGAATACTTTGTATTATTCAAGTGTTTCCTGTCCTAGTCCTTATGGAAACTTGCTTCAAGCAACTTGAAAAGGAAATGCAAAGATCCCTTTGGGAAAATCAAAATGTGATCGTGGGTTTTTACTACAAGACAGTCAAAGATTAACCAGAAGAGCCATAGGGGGGAATATGTTCCTTACTTTGGAAGCAGCAGAAGACTGAGATGGAGCAAAGAGTATTGAAGGGTAGGCAACTGAAAAAGAACAGAAGTCCAATTGAGTAAAAGTGCCGTTAGGAATAACTTTGAGATTTAGAAACCAAAAATGACAACAGCAACTAAGGAAGAGTTTGTTACCTAAGACGCAAGAGGAAAAGAAGATTCGGGAGACTTGTAACCCTAGCCCTTGATTGTTCTTGTGGCCTAAGAGAATCAAGCGTTATAGCAGACAACCATTGTAATAAAATTCAGCCATACAGTAGTTTCCCAGAGTTAGTCATTCAAACACCACATTTATGAATTATTTTTACATATTCATATACTACCATTTATATTACTTACTCAGTATTTTATTTTAACTCAGAATCATGGCTTCTCTTAAATATAAAACTTGTACATGGGAAATCATAATCATTTGCCATAAATGAAAATAACCACAACAAAAGCAAAATAACACTATTAAATTCTAGTTAGAAATGGTTGTACCAAAGCTCCGGGCTTGAGGTTGACTGTTCTTAGTTAAAAAGGAAAATAGGTGGGCTTCTTGGTGGCTCAGTGGTAAAGAATCTTCCTGCCAATGCAGGAGACAGGGGTTCAATCTCTGACCCAGGAGGATCCCACATGCCACAGAGCAAATAAACCTCTGTGCCTTAATAAAAAGAAAGAGGAGAAAAAGGAGGATGGGCAATGTTAGCAAGGTGTTAAACACCAGTATAAATGACACTTTTCTCCTTGACAGAGGGAATAAAAGAGAATTGGATAAAGCAACTTTCTCATTGTGTGTTTGTTTTTCAACACTAGGTTGGCATACCACTTCAAATCATTTCCCATACTTGGGGAAATACCATGTTAAGAGATTTGAGTTCAAGAATTAGAGAAACAATGCTGTCTGAAATAAGAGGAAAAAAATGCAAGAAATTTGAAATTGATCAAAAGAATTAGAAAGATCTAATGGCACAGTGGAAACAGTGTCAGACTTTATTTTGGGGAGCTCCAAAATCACTGCAGGTAGTGATTGCAGCCATGAAATTAAAGATGCTTACTCCCTGGAAGGAAAGTTATGACCAACCTAGATAGCATATTAAAAAGCAGAGATATTACTTTGCCAACAAAGGTCTGTCTAGTCAAGGCTATAGTTTTTCCAGTGGTCATGTATGGATGTGAGAGTTGGACTGTGAAGAAAGCTGAGTGCCGAAGAATTGATGCTTTTGAACTGTGGTGTTAGAGAAGACTCTTCAGAGTCTGTTGGAATACAAGGAGATCCAACCAGTCCATCCTAAAGGAAATCAGTCCTGAATATTCATTGGAAGGACTGATGCTGAAGCTGAAACTCCAATACTTTGGCCACTTCATGAGAAGAGTTGACTCACTGGAAAAGACCCTGATGCTGGGAGGGTTTGGGGGCAGGAGGAGAAGGGGATGACAGAGGATGAGATGGCTAGATGGTATCACCGACTCGATGGACATGAGTTTGGGTGAACTCCGGGAGTTGGTGATGGACAGGGGGCCTGGCGTGCTGCGATTCATGGGGTTACAAAGAGTCGGACATGACTGAGCGACTGAACTGAACTGAATGGCACAGTTGTAATGGGACTTTGAAACCAGAGTCAGAAGACCTGATTTTTAGTCTTAATGTGTGTGTGTGTTCAGTCACTCAGTTGTGTCCAACTCTTTGCAACCCTATGGGCTGTAACCCTCCAGACTCCTCTGTCCATGGGATTTTCCAGGCAAAAATTCTGGAGTGAGTTGCCATTTAGTTGCATAATCCTAAGCAAATCTCTTCGTTCTTTCTATTTGTTCTTTGACATGTTTAAATCACGCTTCCCTAGTGGCTAAGCGGTAAAGAATCCGCCTGCAGGAGACACAGGTTCAATATCTGGATTGGGACGATCCCCTGGAGGAGGACATGCAGCCCACTCCAGTATTCTTGCCCGGAGAATCCCATGGCCAGAGGAGCCTGGTAGGCTGCAGCCCATGGAGTCACAAAGAGCTGGACATGACTGAAGCAACTTGGAACGCTTGCATGCTCAAGTCTGTGGTTTATTTACTAAGAAAAAAGTGAGTGGGGAAGAGTTTAATGAGCCTGAAAAGATTGGCAGTTTATAGGGGAAAGATATTTAAATATCTATTTTAATATTTACCTAATATCTATTTAAAATATCCATTTAAAAGTTTATTTTGACAAAAAATGCAGAAATGGAAGGATCAAAAAACAAAGATATACAACATATAGAAAAAAATAGAAAAATGGTTGATATAAATTCTATCTACCCTGTATTTAAATTAAATGTAAAGAGGTTAGTAAAATGGATTTAAAAGTCCAACTATAAGCCGGCTGCAAAAGATGTGTTTAGATTCAAAGATTCAAATGGATTGAAAGATTCAAATGGATTGAATGAAAGGATGGGAAACTATAGCCTTGCAAAATAGAACCAAGAGAGCCATCAGAGACTGGCTATACTATTATCAAACAAAATAGAGTTTAAGATAACAGTTGTTTCTATAATATGTTTTTCTTAGAAAACATACTTGAATATATCAATACACTCTGGCATTTGCAAAATGTTAGTAAATTTGTGGCATGTCAAAAAATTCCACTGAATCAGTGATTTCATTGGGAGCATTAATATGTATTTTGGGTAAAAGTACAGCATGTGTGAAGTGGTATCAACTAATACATATAAAATAAACTACAAGGATATATTATACAACATGGAAAATATAGTTAACATTTTATGATAATTATAAATGGAATATACTTCCCTGATAGCTCACTTGGTAAAGAATCCACCTGGAATGCAGGAGACCCTGGTTCGATCCCTGGGTTGGGAAGATCCCCTGGAGAAGGGAAAGGTTATCCACTCCAGTATTCTGGCCTGAAGAATTCCATTAACTGTGTAGTCCATATGGGGTTGCAAGTTGAACACGGCTGAGCAATTTTCATTAAGTGGAATACAACTTTTAAAATTGTGAATCAATACATTGTACACATGTAACTTACATATCAACTATACTTCAATTTTTTTTTTAATATAAATAAATTTAAAAACAGAGCTCATGCCTCAATGCAACTCCATGGACTGTGGCCCACCAGGCTCCGCTCAGTTCAGTTCAGTTCAGTTGCTCAGTCGTGTCTGACTCTTTGTGACTCTGTGGACTGTAGCACACCTGGCTTCCCTGTCCATCACCAACTCCCAGAGCCTACTCAAACTCATGTCCATCGCGTCGGTGATGCTATCCAGCCATCTCATCCTTTGTCATCCCTTTCTCCTCCCACTTCAGTCTTTCCCAGCATCAGGATCTTTACCAATGAATCTGTTCTTCACATTAGATGGCCGAAGTATTGGAGTTTCAGTTTCAGCATCAGTCCTTCCAGTGAATATTCAGGACTGATTTCCTTTAGGATTGACTGGTTGGATCTCCTTGCAGTCCAAGGAACTCTCAAGAGTCTTCTTCAACACCACAGTTCAAAAGCATCAATTCTTTGGTGCTCAGCTTTCTTTATCCATGAGTTCCTCTATCCATGGGATTTTCCAGGCAAGAATACTGGAATGTGTTGCCATTTTCTTCTCCAGGGGATCTTCCTGATGCAGAGATTGAATCCACATCTCCTGCACTGCAGGTGGATTCTTTACCACTGAACCATGGAGGAATCCAGAGAGAGTCAATGCTAGAATATTCTAGCCAATCAGACTGCATGAAAGAGGTAAAAGTTTAGTTTTCATGGAGAGCTTTGCCTTAAAGCTCAGGATACATAATTTAATTGGTATGAAATTCCTTTGTGAAATGTCAGAGTCACTTTACACTAAAATTGTATATGTCGCCTTAGTGTTTAAATGCTTGAGCAAATATAAAAGAAAGATATAAAAAATGATTTTTTTTTCATTTCAATTCTAAAGTTAAGGATTATGAAGAATCATATGAAATGGCTGGAAGGGATATTTTATGTTTTCATATAATTAAATAAAAATTCCCATCTCCCCACCCCCAACAAATTAACCCACCCACAACAAACCAATCAAACGAGTAAACACTGAAAACAACAAAAACCCTGAAACATTGATTCCTCACTAGGGTTGAGTGTACTATTTTAAACTAGATTTAGGGAGCCATCTGCTGGTAAATTGATGAGCTGTCTGATTTTTTTTAAAGAATAGAGTTGCCAGATAATTTACAAATGTTCGGTTAAATTTGAGAATTCCATGGACTATATAGTCCATGGGGTCACAAAGAGTCGGACTTCTACTTTCTTTTACTGAGTGAATTTTACTTTCTTTCACTTCAGTTAAATTTGAATTTCAAATAAACTACAACTAATTATTTTAGCATAAATATGTGAGGGCAGTACTTGCTTCATATTCCAACACTACTTTGTTTTAAGTTTATACTTTTAAGTGATTCAGAAAAGGTTGTCTTGAAATCCAGATACTGTGATTATTTAGGAATGTGTGTGTGTGTGTTAGCTGCTCAGTCGTGTCTGACTATTTGCCACTCCATGGACTATAGCCCGACAAGCTCCTCTGTCCATGGAATTCTCCAGTCAAGAATACTGGAGTGGACTGCTGTTCCCTTCTCCAGGGGATCTTCCTGACCCAGGGATCAAACCTGGATCTCCCGCATTGCAGGCAGATTCTTTACTGTCTGAGCCATGCATTCATTGCTATATTCACATGCTTCAGCATGATGTGTTTGTCTTCCTCTGTTGTATTTTTATCTGTCTCTGTTATTTTTCACTTGAGCTTTTCCTAGTCTGAGTATTTCTTTCCTGCTGCTATAGTCTCATATTTAAAGGAATCTAGGGTACTTCCCTGGTGGTCTAGTGGTTAAGACCCCCACACTCCCAATGCGGGGTGATGGGTTCAATCCCTGGTTGGGGAACTAAAATGTGGCATGGTGTGGCTTAAATTTTTTTAATTTTTCAGAAAAGGAATCTGGGTCAATTACAGCTGAAAAATGGAAAACCAAAAGAGAATTCATCTTATTTTCTGTAGTACCTCAGTTGCAGATTCCACTTATCTTTTAAAAAGTAAAAGGGTATAGTGTATATTTTATTTTTTGACCTTTAACATTTTAATTTGTATGTAATTGGTAATTTATTCACATGGTTTTAATTTAAAAAAACACAAGAGAATATTCAGTGAAAAGTCTCTCTCACTCCTGTCTTTGACATAGAGACAACCAATATATCTTACGTGATCCTCAGTCATCTTAAGAAAGGTCATTTATTTTAAAGTAAAAGAAGGCAATAGGGTTGTCTCTCTAGGGGGAAAAAAGTATTGTAGGTGACAATAAAAGACATTTCTTTCTTCATAAACTATAGTTTTTAATTGAATGGCTCAATTTTACTTTGCCTATGGGGCAAATATCTAGAAAATGTATTCTCTTAAATCTTGGTAGCATACGAATAATTGCCTATAGTTGCAAAATTCAAATTATTAAAAACCCATGTTATAAAATAATACAAGAGGGAGATATCGCTTCATGAAAATAGTTAAAGAGGGTGAGGGAAAAAAGTCTTTTGTCTGTTTTGGACACTTTTTTCCTTCACTATCTTGTCTTCAGTCATTTGAGATAGTGACAAGCATTCAAATGGCCTATATTCAAATCCCTGTTTTATCTCATTCTGTTTGTAGTTCTGAATTAAATTGACCTTTAGGAGTCTTAAGATCATCTGTAAATTCAGGCTTATGCTCTTGTTTTGAACATTACATTAAGTAACATATTTGAAATGGTGATGCCCTCCAGCCAAAGCTAGGAACACACCTGCAGTTGGACAAGCTGGGTTTATCACTCATTGCAGTAAGATAGAACACACCATGGGTGGAGGGAGGCCCCTCAGAGGAGGAAAGGATCTATTATAGGATTTGGGCTGTGGTTGGACTATTTGTGGGAGGATCTGATGAAACAGGGTTTCCTCTAGATTGAGTGCTGTTAGAATGCAGGGACAATTAATGACTGGATAACTTGAAATTTATTTATAAGGGAGGGTGTGTGCTATGTGCGTAGTCACTCAGTCATGTCCAGCTCCTGCCAACCCATGGACTGTGGCCTGCCTGGCAGGCTCCTTTGTCTATGAGGATTCTCCAGGCATAATACTGGAGTGGGTTGCCATGCCCTCCTCCAGGGGATCTTCCCAACCCAGGGATCAAATCCAGGTCTCCCACACTACACCCCACAAGGGAGGGTAAAATGAGGCTAAATTTTTATGGTAAAGAAGCAGTAGTGAGTCCTATGAGCTGGGAAAACAGCTATTTGGTATTTTATGGGTTGTAGAATGACTTTGTTTTTGTCCATGCTTAGACAAAATTAAGAAGTTGTCTTGTTTTGTCTCACTTGCTCGTGGTCCCAGAGTGACCTTGACTGATTGTGTGTTTTGTGAAGTGGTATATGTTCAAAGGAGAATAACTTGACCTAGCAATGAGCTCCAGGCCAGCTTCTGAGCACACGCAAGTCTAGCTATAAGTTTAAGGTCAATTGTTGGATCTCAGGGGTTGCTTTTTTCCTTTCTTAGAAAGCATTTGGCACTTAGCTGATGCTCAATAAAACTTGATTAGATCTAGATTGTATTCAAATTATTTGATGATATATTCTTCTCGCCTGTCACTGGACAATGAGTTCCAACAGGAGAGAGGTAATGCTTCATTCAACCTCTCTCTCTCACACGCAACAGGTACTAATTCTACTGATACACTAAGTGTCTTCACAGCCTTGTTTTTGGTACAGCTACCCCTCTCTCCCTCCCTTCTGTGTTCTCCCTTTCTTTTCACTCTTAATCAGCTATAGTAAACAAATATATGTAAGGTTGATAAAGCAGTGGTTTCTGTAGCACAATCATAAAATGATATTGTTTCAAAGAAGTCAGCCAAAATAGAAAGTGTTTCTTTGTTCTCCCAACCATTTAAGGGGGTCTATAGTAGCTCATTTAAATTTGTCACTATTTTTTTAAAGTATAGATAAATCAATAATCCTCACTATTTAAAATTCTCTTGCACCCAGAGGCTTCTAGGAGCCTCTCATCTACCCTCACCACAATTCCATACACTCGCTTTGTGGTCTGTGGTCCCCTCACTTCTCACCTTTCTGCTCTACACAGTGCCACACAACATATTTGGAAGGACCTGCTGCTTTTCATAGACTCTGGTTTCCTCTGGTTCTATTTCCTTAAAGAGTTTGGGTGGGTGTGGGTGAATTTTCATTTCCTGTAATGGTGGGCAAAGTTTTTTTCTGGAAAAATATGAAAACAGTAACTGGATGCTTCAAAATAGACAAGAATCAAAAGACTAAAGCTAAAGCTAACACAAGAACCGATAAAAATGATCAGAATACAGAATCTGCTTTTACTCTGAGAGCATTCGTTGATCCCAGCAAATCTGAAACTTCATTGAGATGGCTTTGACCGGTGAGGAGGTCAGAATTGAAAGCACTGGGTCTACAGAAGACGCAAAGTCTAATAACAGACCATTCCCACAGTAGGCTGAGAGGGTTACAAAGGGTTACACCCTTAGAGTCAGGCTGAACCAGAAGTAAATGAGACTTCAAGCACACTTCCTGTGTGAGTTGCGCAAGTCTTGGACCATTGGTCGGGACCTGTAAAAATAAATGCACTAGAAGATTCCTCAAGGGGAGCTCTAGTAGCAGTCTGTTCTACATTTTACCTACGAAAGGACTTGCAATAGAGGATATAGAGTGCTTCGCGGTAGCATGGGTGCTTGCTGAAGACAATTCAGGCTGATCACTCCTACCCAGAAGTGGTTGATCTATCCTGGTGTAAACCTTCAAAGAGGGAACTAACAGGACACCATGGACCAGCAACTGAAGAAAAGGAGAGCACCACCTAGCCAGAAAGGCCTGGGTAGAAGAGCTGCCCGGACGGTCAAGTCACTGCCAGCCCAGCAGGAACCTCCTGACACGATGTGGATCTTACGTGATGAGGACATGTGCTATGAGACTAGCTTCCGGGTTGTCGAAGATGATACCTTCTCTGACTGTTACATAGAATGTATAATAAGAGGTGAGTTTTCTGAACGTATCGTGGAAGAGGACCCACTCCTTTAGTCCTTTGAACGTCTGAAAGAAGGATCAAAACAAGACCTTTCTCAACAGGTTCTTGCAGCAAGCTCACTTCTTGAATGTTCCTTGGGACACATGAAAAGGGACACAAAACAAGAATTTCCTCAACAGATGGTTGGAGAGAATCCACTTCTTGAGATTTCTGAGTACAAGACAAGCAAGAAGCTTCCTCCTGGAGGAATACCCAACATGGACTTTTCAGAACCTAAACAGCTCACAGGATGTACTAGGAGGCCAAATACAAATAAAGTATATGGTACTCCTGAAAACCATGTTTGTCTTCACGACGGATGCAGAAAAGAGTTCAAGAATAAATCATCCCTGAGGAAGCATCTTCGAGTTCATAATCTCTGAGATCATGTGTGTGCAGAATGTGGAAAAGCCTTCAAGGAGAGTACAAAGCTAAAAAGACATTTTCTGGTTCATACTGGAGAGAAGCCATTTCCGTGCACTTTTGAAGGGTGCGGAAAACGCTTTTCCCTGTCCTTCAACTTGCGTACACACGTGCGTATCCACACTGGGGAGAAACCTTTTGTGTGTCCTTTTGTAGGCTGTCGCAGAAAATTTATTCAGTCAAGTAACATGAAAGCTCACCTCTTGACTCATGCAAAGGCCAATATGTGTCTGTGAGAAAAGATAAAAAAGTCATCAAACAGAAGGGGCATATATTAACTAAAGAGTTATTAAGAACAAATATGCCTCATTGATAATTGGTTCAGGAAACAATTTTAAAATCAATATTGCAAACCTCAAGCCATTTTTTTTTTATGTTACTAAGATGCTCCTCTAGTCTGAGGTATTATTTTAGAACTTTGTATAGAATTATAGCATGCTTCTAACAGTAAGGTCAGTAATGAACTTACTTCAAAAGCATAATCCTTAATACCTTAACAAATTGGATTTTTGGATATGAGATTTAATATCTCATACTATAAATAAGAAATTGACTTTTACTTTTTTCACTTTGTAGTTTTCAATCATTTAGCTTTTTTCCTTTTAGGAATATACTTAATACAAGTGATAATTCTAGAGAATGAAAATTTTGCAAAAGATTTTCCATAAATTAATGCATAAAGATTTTTCAAGTTAAGCATATTGTTTAATCATTTTTTTATGATTGTATCAAACCATGTTAATCATAGTAGATGTAAATAGTCAGCTGATGATGTCAAACCATTTGAATCCATTTTAGATATTTTTAAATAAAAGGAAATAAAACCCTCCCCCCAAAAAAAATAGAAGATTCCTCAAAATCTTCGGAGGAATGGGCCCTTCATCTAGGCCTCAAATCATTCCTACAAATAATATAAGATGCATGTTTCCTTTACATTAATGTTTATTATATTTTCACTATTATTTCTCATTACATATTTCTGAAAACAAAACATCTAAAACAGTTCTTAAAAGACAGACTTTAAGTGTGAACAGTAAAACATTGTATGTACAACAAGTTTTAAAATAGTTAACTCGTAGGGATCCAAGTTTCATGAGATCAGAGTGGAAGAAACTCATGTTTATAGAACAGAGAGGACTCTAGGCAGAAGGCAGGGGCCAAAGGAGCAGCCATGGCAGAAGAGGAGGTTTTGAAACAATGAGAGGTTTCACTTCTGGGAGCAGAAACCAACATTCGTGAAATTGAAAATTCTACAAATTGATCGAGGAAGTAGATGAGAAACTGAGCAATGCATACATCATTAAAAACTGTAGGTCATTTTATGACCTGGCTCCTTGCATAAGTAGGCATCCTTTCCAAGTTAAAGAAAATAAAACACAAGAATATTTAATAATTTGCCATTAGTCACTATCTTAATATTCTTATTTAAAAAGTTAGTAGCTCAGGACCTTCCCTGGTGGTCCAGAGGTTAAGAATCTGCCTTGCAATGCAGGGGTTGGGGGTTGATCCCTGGTCAGGTGACTCAGATTCCACATGCGTTAGGGCAACTAAGCTCAGGCACTTCTGCACCTAGAGAAGCCCTCAGACTATAACTAAGACTTGCCCCAGTCTAATTAATTGATTAATCTTTTAAAAAGTCCCCTAAACATCTGTCTTTTTTAAAAGTTAGATCCAGGCTCAATATTTGTCACTGTGAACTTGCTAAGAGAATGGCTGAATTTCATAGAGAAAGAAAACAGGTCAATGTTTGCCAGGGGCTGGGGTAGGGAGTGGATAAAGAGTGACTGTTAATGAATATGGATTTTTCTGATTAAAATCAATGGGGTGGTAATGTGAATAGACACAGTTCCTGCCCTCATGAAGATATATTTATGAAGGAGATAGACAAGTAAAACAATCATTGCAGTACAGTGTGTTAAAATGAAATAGTGGGAGTAGTGAAGGAAGCAAAGTCAGTAGCATTTATTCAGAAAGTAACTTCTAATAATGAGTAAGAGTTAGTCAGAGGCAGAAGGATGGGAGGCAGCAGGAAGTAAGTTATGGTGCTCCCAGCAAAATAAGTATTCAAAGGCTCAGAGATGAAACACCTCATGGCATGTTAAGGAATCTGAAAAACTAGATCAATGGGAATAGGGGAAGCAGAGAGAGACCTCGGATGGGAGTCAGAATGACTACACAAGGACTCATAGGTCATATCAGGGAGTGTCAACTCTATCCCCTAAACAATGGAGAACCATCACAAGTTTTAAAGGAGGCAACTGACATGATCTGATTTGAGTGTTTGAGAGATGGCAAAAGGTATTACAGAAGGCAGGAGACATTCACTTCAGATAGGAGAAAAGGACAGACAGCTCTTTCATTGTAACTGAGAGGGAAGGAGAGGGTATTTTGGATGCATTTAAGTTTCTGAGCTTCAAGCAATGTGTGCTCTAGCCAGCTTCTACTAGCTATCAGGAGCCAGTTGTTAAACTTTCAGGAGTTTTGAGATCTGGTTAACTTACGCTAATAACTTGGATTCAGCCATAATGGGAATATTTATTCCATGGAAGTTGGCAACATTACAAATCAGAATTCCTCCACATCGCACCCTGCAGAGTATCAATTATTAGGCATCTACCATCACACCCCTGGAGGGCAGGAAAGACAAAGAACTCCCATCTAAACATCACCATCTTCTCTGTTGGATAAGAAGACAGATTTCATGCTAATGTCAGAGCTTAGAGGAAAGTGAATAGAAGTTGAATCCTATGAAGCATGGCAGAGAGAGCCACCTAGGAAATATGAAATGACTACCAGGCTGTATTGAGGGACCAACTCAGGTTGGAGATCGTTAGTCTTCAGTGGAATCAATCTGTGCAGTTGTATGATTTCTCCTGCAAGCTAAGCCACCTGGGGAGCTCAGCAGAGATGGGGATAAGAGGTTTGATCCAGAAACAGTCTTTTGCCTGGCAGTTGTGTGGAAGAACTAAGGCAGAAAGGATGACAAAGCTGTTTACAAGAAAGTAGCTGCAGAAATGGGCCATGGCGCCTAAATGGTGAAGGGAAAGGGAAAGTGTAAAGTCACTTAGTCATGTCCGACTCTGCAACCCCATGGATTGTAGCCCACCAGGCTCCTCTGTCGATGGGATTCTCCAGGCAGGAATATTGGAGTGGGTAGCCATACCCTTCTCCAGGGGATCTTCCCAACTGAGAAATCAAACCCTGCATCTCCTGCATTGCAGGCAGATTCTTTACCATCTGAGCCACCAGGGAGAGAGGTGGAAATAGAAGGTGATAGATAAGAAGAAGGTGGAGGAGTTGTATTTTCCTGGCATCACATGCTTTGAGACTTCTTCCTGTAGCCTGGTCTCACCTTTGTAACTTGGTCCTCCCATTTGACAATGCCACTTCTAGAATGTGAATCCAGATCCAGGTCCCTCAACCATATATGAAACTCTAGCTTCATCTAACCACCGAATGTTGTATTTGTGTCCTTATTTTAGGTTTCACATGTGGCACTAGTGGTAAAGAACTTGCTTGCCAATGCAGGAGACACCAGAGACATGAGTTTGATCCCTGGGTCAGAAAGATCCCCTGGAGGAGGGCATGGCAACCCACTCCAGTATTCTTACCTGGAAAATCCCATGGACAGAGAAGCCTGGTTGGCTATGATCCATAGGGGGTGCAAAGAGCTGAACTTCACTGAAGCAACTTAGCTCACACTCCACACACACACACGCACACATCCCTATTTTAGACATCATATGTTAAAGGCTGCAATGCCCAGTGTCACTGGAATAGCCTAACAGCATTATTAACCACACAGGATAAATAAACTGAAGCAGAGGTAGGCAGATTTTTACCATTTTAGGGAGGATGATCAGATATTTGGGAATCTGTGCTCATCATTTTGATGCACATCACCAGTGAACAATGACTGATACCTGTCCTATATACAATCACTCTAGATGAGCAATAATCATGAGGACATCATTTTGCAAATTATTAGAACATAAAAGTATTAAGTAATATGGAAGAATTCAGAGAGTTAATGTGAAATTTCTAAATCACCTTCAAATAAGCTAATTTTTTTATAATAATTTAACCACCAGCAGGAAAATCCTCTCTGTATTATTGTTTATGGGATATGACCAGAAGCTGACTAAGTGATGGGACTGTTAACTGGGAGAACCTCAAAAAAGAACAAACCAGCTATCATAAAACAAGACTCAGGGCATATGAAATATAAATTAAATATCAAATGACAATGGATTTTCCTAGCTGACACCTGTTTATATCTTCCGAAACATACTAAAGAGTATAACTGTCTAGATTCAAACCAAGTGACCTTGACTGAATGTTAAGGATTTCCCCTATTTGCATGTTTTGTCACTGAGATGTCACCAGGACTCAGGCAGATGCAGGGCGGGCCACTCTGTGTGGTGGAGAAGGGGTTGTGGGGAGCAGGCCCTTCCTGGGATGTCCCTCACTCTGGAAGACTGTGTTGGGCTCTGGGTCACATTCCTACATGTGACAGACAGGAGGGCCCTATGGGTCAGGCACCTGCTCATCTCTAACCTCAGAAAAAGAAATTTTAAAGAAAAAAATAAAAATAAGAGTATAACTGTCAAAAATCTATGTACTTGGTGACTACATTTGCCATGCTGCCTTTCCCTAAGATTGAATACATTGACTGTAGTGCCAATGTTGTTTCTCAATGCGTATATGTTACTGGAATTTTCTGTCTAAATTAAAAATGTCTTTTCAATGAGATAACTGAATTCATGGTACTCTTGTGTTTGTGATTCATCATGATTAGTGCCAGATTCAATAAATATAATTCATTTTCACCCACTACCTTGAGATTAGCTAGATGTCATGGGTTTGAAAAGCTAGACTCCCTGGTGCTATAGATATAAATCTTGTCCAGCATAACTTATGTTCTTTTTTATGAGATAAGTGAGGGTGAATGGCATGTAGTTTTCATACTGAGGAAGGCACTTCCTTCTTCAAAGTGATTACGTCACTGCATTTCCCACTGGAATAGCTGACCCCTCAAAAACATAGCAAACAGAACTATTGATTTTAGTCTCCTCATACTAGATTTTTTTTCTTACCTTTTTTTCCCCACCTGACCTTTTTGTCTTTTCTAACCTTGCGGTATTTGGATACACAGTAAGAGGAAGAAATATCTGGGAGAGCAGGAAGTATACAGATGATTTTCTTTCTCTTGTCACGCTCCATGGTGGCCAGCAAGGGGAGTTATAGGAACAATTTCAGGGATTTGAGCTGAGACACTTGCTTCCCATAGTTGGTTACTAATCACCATGTCTCTTGCACTGGACTTTCTTGCGTAACTCAGCGAGAATTGTTTTCTACTTCCGTGTACCCATATAGTTTTTCTTTCATCTAATAGTTTGCTGATGAAAAATTGTGAACTTCAAAGAAAAAAAATCTAACAGAATGGTGGGACACTGGAAATGAAGTGAGTTTCTATGCCCGGTGGCGTAAGAATCTAATTGTAGCCAGCAGCAGCCCAAGCCCCCTTAATGCGGATAAGGCAGCATTCAACTGGCTTCAATAAAAAGGGACTTAAATGGAAGGGAGGTGGCCTTGAGGAGAGCCGCCCCCGCCGCCAGGACTGAGAAGGCCATTGTTCTGAGTTCTCCTGGGGCTTATGGAGATTGAAGAAGCACCTGCTGCCTTCCAGAGCTGAAAATTTCAGGCCAGTCCTGAAAACACCCAGGGCTGGAACACTCCCCCGGGCCTCTGGCCCCCAGCCAGTCAGGTGCTAGAGATTCAAAGACAAAGGGAGAAGGTGTGGGAAGAGCCCTCAGGAGGGATCTGGAGAGACAGTTTCCACTCTCTGAGCAACTCAGGAGAGCTCTCTCCCCTTTAAATCACATTTCATGCTTCTTGTACGACAGTATGAATCTGTGCTCAGTTGTGTTCAACTCTTTGTGACCCCATGGACTGTAGTCCACTAGGCTTCTCTGTTGATAAAATTTTCCAAGCCAGAATACTGGAATGGGTTACCATTTCTTCCTCCAAGGAATCTTCCCAACCCAGGGATTGAACCCACATCACTTGCATCTCCTGCATTAGCAGGCAGATTCTTTACCAACTGCGCCATTAGCTCCAGCCAAGCCTTTCTGTGGTCTTCAGTGGAATCCCTCTACTAATAACATTTTAATATCTGACCACTCTCACAGATAATGGTTCACTTCATTTGCTTATTTTGGGACCAGAATCAATGATCATGTACCCTCCTTAATGCCTTGATTCTGCTTCCCCAAACCCCATCCTGACTACAGAAAACAACACTTCGCTGTTAGTGGCAAAATACGCTAAAACTCTTAATCACTAGTTTTCTCTATGTGAAGGTCAAATTCTAATTTAAATTAAGTGTATGTCTTGAATAAATTATGATCCCATGCTTTGCTAATGAACAAACATTGCATAGTATGGAGAAAAGAATCTGGTCCTGAGAGGAGGAGATGTAGATTTTAGTTTTGACTCTGTCATTTAATAGCAGTCTTAGACAAATCACATGATCTGAGGGAATTTAAGTATTCTCACTACAAAAATAAGGAGGGTGGACAAACTCAGTGGACAAGATTCCAGACTTGAGAGTCAGGCTGAGCAGGATTTTAATCCTGGTTATTTCATGTATTAGCTAGATGTCTTTAAGCAAGTGACTATTAGCATTGTTTTAATGCTTTAATGAGATAATGTACATGAAATCCTTAGCTTCCTTCTTAGAATGTAATAAGCACTCAACAAAGAATAGTTATGATAATAACCATGATAATGATCTTAAGTATTAAGGTTCTATTAGGGCATTTTAAAAACACTCTGAAAGGCAATGACTTGACCCAAATGGTTTGACCAGTTACTCTGAACATACCTGTTTATGTGTGCTTCTTCAGAGGATTTGTTAAGAAATGGACTGAAAGTACAGAGAACTTTGTAAAGGGTTAGATTTTGTTATGCAGTATTGCAGCCACATATTCTGCAAACAGCAAACAATGAGATTATAGGCATTGTGATAAATACAGTCTTGGGCTGATTTCCTTTTTTATGTCATAGTGTAACACCTACTAGAAAATCTGAAAAGGTTAAAATTTATTTTTTAAATAGTAGTGCAGTGAGTGAAATAAGAAAGGAATTGGTTCTTTTTAATTTTAAAACGGACAGTTTTCTTTCAGTTTACAAATTTTGAAAATGTTTTGTCTGTAATGTTCAGGTTTAATTTAAAATTATTCTCAGATAATAATAATTACTGGAAATGAGCTGTGTTTACCAGCTCCATGGTGAGAATGGCAAATAGATAGAACTTACTGAATTAGTATCTACTGAATGTCCATTATGTTTCAGGTACTGCTCTAAGTTTAGAGTTAGAATATAGCAGTGAATAAAACAGACCAAAGTCCCACCCTCTTGAAACTGACCTTCAGTTGAGGTTTGCCCTTTGTCCAGATGCCAAATCTAATGGAAGGCCTGACTGTCAGGCTCTGGTGACAAGAATCAGGAGACCACACCAGGGGTCATTGAGAAAGGATGTTGTGGCTGTCAGGTGATTTCCATCAGGGATGAGTGTGGAAGCCTCCTGGACTGAGCTGTATTTACCATCCTATTTACCATCCTCAGTGGAGAGAAGCGCTGCCCAGTCAGGTAGCCACTTGCCACATGTGATTATTGAGCTGTTAAACTGTGGCTAGTCCAAATTGAGATATACTATGAGTATAAAATACACAGTAGATTTCAAATACCTAGTAAGAAAACAAGAATAATAATTTCAAAGTAATAATTTCATATTGATGACATTGAAACAATATGGTAGATATATTAGGTTATATGAAATATGTTATTAAAATTAATTTCATACTTTACTTTTTAAAAAATGTGGCTACTAGAACATTTTAATATTATACATGTGTGAAAGTCTCTCAGTCATGTCCAGCTCTTTGCCACCCCATGGACTACACAGTCCATGGAATTCTCCAGGCCAGAATACTGGAGTGGGTAGCCATTCCCTTTTCCGGCGGGTCTTCCTAACCCAGGGATCAAACCCAGGTCTCCCACATTGCAGGAGGATTCTTTACCAGCTGAGCCACCAGGGAAGCCCTTATTACTATACACGTGGCTCTCACTGTATTTTTGCACAGCAGCACTTGCGCAGCGTTACATCCTGACTCAAATCCATGTAACACCACAGCCTTCTTAACCAGCACAGGCAGGAGGCAACACTATGAAAAAGCAAAAATGTGCTGGCTTCTTCTTTTACTGTTTCTTCTTTTAAGTACTGTCTTATCCCTTAGTATTTGGCCTATAACTCCTCCTCTCAGATACTTTTCATGGAGCTATTTCCAGGCAGTTTTCCATACTTCAAAGCTGTCCTATCCTATAAGAACTTTACTGCTAAGCATCCCTTTTCTGTGAGATATTTAGCTTTCTAAGATGTTAATAGGTTCTGATAGTTTAGGATATCATCTTTTAAAATGTGTCCATTAAATGCATGTACCCTGTAATTTAAAAAAGTGGGCTACTCTTGTGGCTCAGTGGTAAAGAATCTGCCTGCCAATGCAGATGTGGGTTTGATCCCTGGGTTGAGAAGATCCCCTGGAAAAGGAAACAACAACCCACTCCAGTATTCTTGCCTGAGAAATCCCATGGACAGAGGAGCCTGGCGGGCTACAGTCCATGGGGTCACACAAGAGGTGGGCATGACTTAGCAACTGAATAACAACAACAATCCTTTAATAAAATACCTTAGCTGAGAAAAATCAATCTCAAGTAGTGGTGATTTTGTGCTAAGTAATAAAGCTGGAGCACTTTTTCTTGCTGGCACAGAAACATAGAGACTATAACCCCACCTTGTCCACAACTGTCCATTGTGATCAAGACCGGCCAGGTCTTCCCTACACATCCTCCCTCCCTAGTATTTGAGCATCATTTCACAGTTCATTAAGTGTTTGCACAGGTTTCTTATTTTCACCTCCAACTAGTCCATGAAATAAACAAAGATGGACCTATCAGTTGATTTAAATGGAAGATTTTTAAACATGAGGCCAGGGAGCAATAGGTCTTCCGGCTATCGGGGTCTGTGGAAAAAGGGTGGAGGAGGAGTCCCAGCTGATCCAGGGGGATGTGGGGAATAGTAGAAAAGGAAAGTGAGTAGAACTATCCTAAAGGTCTTAGCTATGGGTTGGAGAGGACTTAGGATTGGCATAAGGGGGCACTAGGGCTGGATTAGAACACTGTAGTGAGAGTTATACTGTATCTCAGAAGGCAACTTATTTTTCAAATGATATTAAAAACATATGTTCAGATATAGAGGAAAGGGAAATGGAATGAGAGAAAATATAGGAGATATGCCAAATTAATGAAGGGGATGATGGAAAGCATATTAACTTGTCGAAATGAGCAAATATAGAGGATAAAGAGAGAGAACCAAAATCTAAATCAAATCAATCAATATTGTGTAAGATGAGAACATTAGATGTGATAAGCTAAATATAACCTTTAAAAAGCAGAAACTGTCAGATGTGACAGAAAAGCAAAGTTCAGTCATGTAGTAGCTACAAGGAACATGCTTAACAAAGTATCAAAAAAAGCATATGCATCCAGACAGGATGATAATTCAAAAATATGCATGCACCCCCTATGTTCATAGCAGCACTATTCATGATAACAAGATATAGAAACAACCTAAATGAATGGATAAAGAAGATGTGTTATGTATATACGATGGAATACTGCTGCTGCTGCTGCTGCTAAGTCGCTTCCATTGTGTCTGACTCTGTGCGACCCCAGAGACGGCAGCCCACCAGACTCCCTCATCCCTGGGATTTTCCAGGCAAGAACGCTGGAGCAGGTTGCCTTTGCCTTCTCCGACAATGGAATACTACTTGGCCAGGAAAAGGACAAAATAGTGCCATTTGCAGCAACACGGCTGCAA
Source organism: Nanger dama (assembly GCA_917880005.1). Classification (NCBI taxonomy): domain Eukaryota; kingdom Metazoa; phylum Chordata; class Mammalia; order Artiodactyla; family Bovidae; genus Nanger; species Nanger dama. The sequence continues at coordinate 46,535,443 of CAKJTW010000001.1, forward strand.
ACAGAGATTATCATATTAAGTGATGTAAATCAGAAAGAGCAAGACTAATGCCATATGATATCACTTATATGTGGAATCTTAAATATGACACAAATGAATCTATCTATGAAACAGAGACACATCACAAACTGAGAGAACAGACTGGTGATTGCCAAGGAGGAAGGGGCTAGGGGAGGAATGGAGTGGAAGTTGGGGTTAGCAGATGTAAGCTTTTATAGGCAGAATGGATAAAAACAAGATCTTACTACATAGCACAGAGAACTGCTTTCAACATCCAATGATAAATCATAGTGTGAGAATATTTTTAAAATGTATTTATATGTATAACAGAATCATTTCGCTGTATAGGAGTAATCAACACAGCATTGTAAATCAACTATGTTTCAATTATAAAAAGAAATAATATTCAAAGAAAAAGGCTGGTAACATTTATATCAAACAGATTGAAAGCACCAAACAAGATGAAGAACATTGTGTAAGCACATAAAACAAGGTAAATTCATTTATAAGTTTTAAACTCTGTGATGACCTAGAGGGGAAGGATAGAGGGAAGGGAGGGAGGCTCAAGAGGGAGGTGATATATGTCTAATTATGGCTGATTTGCGTTGTATGGCACAAACCAACACAACATTATAAAGCTATTTTACTCCAATTAAAAAATAAATAAAATGAAAAACAAAAAAATTATTTATAGAATGAAAGATAACAAAAGTTTATTATGAAAACAATCAGTATTAGAAAATGAACATTAAAGAAACTAGGAATCTTTTAAGGAATTAGCAATGAGAAAAAGGAAAACAAAATAACCAGAGAAATAAGGAAGAGTTATTAAGGCTAACAGCCAAAACCAATGAAACAAAAGACAAAAATGATAAAGAAGACAAATAAATCTGCAGTCTGGCACTTTGAAGGACTTCTCTGGTGGTCCAGTGGTTATGACTCCACACTTCCACAGCAGGGGCATGAGTGTGATCCCTGGTTTGGGAATAAGATTCTACATGCCGTGCGGCATGGCCAAAAGATAAATAAATAGAAAATTTTTTTAATCTGGTGCTTTGAAAAGATTAGTGAAATAGATGTTTTCTCTTCCCCCTTTCCCTCCTCCTATGTTGCAAGGAGCAGAAAGTCACAAAACGAGAAATGAGAAAGAAGTCCTATTCCCAGATATAGGAGAGGTTAGAGGACTATTTACAGAGATTACTTCATGCAATTTTATGGCAGCAGTCTGAAATTTTAGACAAAATTAATGATTTCCTGGTAAAAACCAATAGAGTAAAATTAGCCACCAGGGAAGTAGAAAATGTGACTAGACCAATTCCTACAGAGGAGATTGAAATGATGATTCAAAGTCTTCTATCCAAAAAGACCACTGAAACCGTATAGCTTCCCTGCTCAGTTTATCTAACTTTAAAAGAGGAGGTAATTACCAAGTCGTTTATCATTCTAGATGAAATTCTTTTCAATCACAGTATAAAACAGCAAACTTTAATATTAAAACCTGAAAAATATATTCAATAGTATAGTCAAGTACAGATCAATCTCATTTATGAATGTAGATGCAAAAATTCAAAATGAAATATTAACAAACAAATCTAATCATGTAGCAAAGCAATAATATACTTTGGCCAAACAGTATTTATTCAAGAATATGAAAGTACAAATTAGCAAATAATCTACTAGCAAATAATTAGCAAATTAGCAAATAATCTACTATATAATCTATTACATCATAAAGTAAAGGAGAAAAATATAAGCATATCAATAAACACTAAAAACATATTCAATAGCATTCAGCAACCATTCTTGAAAAAATCTTAGAAAAATAAATAGAAGGACACTATCTACATACATTTAAGATTAAGAAAACTCAGCAAGCAAATATGCAGTGGCAATTCACAAAAATCACTTCTATCAAAAATAGGATAGCTACCATCCCCAATATTACTTACATTGCTTATAGATTCTGACAAGAAAAGAAGTAAAATAATTGCCCTCTATCTCAGAGAAAATGAAAAAGGAACTCCACTATACACTAATATTAAATATATCCTTGGAAGATTAAAAGCCTAAAATTAAGATTAAAGATTTAAAAAGTAAAACTATAACTCAGTGAAGATTTCACACAAAGAAATCTAAGTTATTATTTATGTTCAACCTAAAAGGTGAAAGAATATCTCTTTCTAACCATGGCTGAAAAGTTCTGAAGCTCTAAAAGAAAAGATAGATATACTTGACTATCTGTGACAGAAGACAAACAAAGCAATAAACAAGCAGTGGAGTTGGTAACATAGTTTTATCTTTTGTTTTGTCCTAGATACATTATTTACACATTCAGAAAAAAATAGAAAAGACCATTTTCTCTGTGGAAAACAAATCTGATAAGAACTAGAGAATCTCTGAGGAAACAGCACAAACACATACAGCACATACAGTATCAGGGTCTGCTTAAACCGCAGTCACTCACACTATTCCATGTGTCTTAAACTGAAAACAGGCCAAAACCTTGAATTGATATTCCTCCAAAGAAGATATGAAAATGGCCAACAGCAGGGACTTCCCTGGCTGTCCAGCGCTTAAGACTCCGTGCTTCCAATGCAGGCGCGCAAGTTCAGTCTCTGGTTAGGGATCTAAGATCCCACATGCCATGCAGTGTGGCAAAAAAAGAAAGAAGGAAGATGGCCAACAGCATACGAAAAAAAATATTCAGCATCATTAATTATCAGGAAAATGAAAATTAAAGCCACATGAAATATCACCTCATACCCATGACGGTGGTTATATAGAAATTAAAACAGAATATAACATGTTTTGGTAAGGATATGGAGAATCTGGAATGCTTGTGAACTATTGGTAAAAATACAGTATAGCTGCTGTGGAAAACAGGTTTCTCAAAAATTTTTAAATAGCATTATCATATGATCCAGCAATTCCATTTCTAAATATATACCAAAAGAATGGATTTCCCTTGGGGCTCAGCTGGTAAAGAATCCGCCCGCAATGCGGGAGACCTGGGTTCAATCCCTGGGTTGGGAAGATCCCCTGGGGAAAGGAAAGACTACTCACTCCAGTATTCTGGCCTAGAGAATTCCATGCACTGTATAGTCCATGGTGTTGCAAACAGTCAGACATGACTGAGCGACTTTCACTTCACTTCTCTTCAGTTCACCAAAAGAATTGAAAGTAGGATCTCAAAGAGATCTTAGGACATCCATGTTTGTAGCAGGATCATTAACAACAATCAGGAGGTGGAAGCAACCCAAGAATCCTGCAACAAACGAATGGATAAACAAAATGAGGTACATGCATAAGATAGAATATTATTCACCCTTAAAAAGGAAGGAAATTCGGGCACATGCTACACCATGGATGAGCCTTGAGACATTAAATATATGTGCTCAATTAAATATGTGTGTGTGAGCTCAGTCACTCAGTCATTTCTGACTCTTCATGACCCAGCGGACTGTAGCGTGCCAGGCTCCTCTGTTGATGGGATTTTTCAGGCAAGAATACTGGAGTGGGTTGCCATTTCCTCCTCTGCGGGAATCTTTCTTACCCAAGGATCAAACCCACGTCTCCTGCATTTTCTGAATTGGCAGGTGGATTCTTTACCACTGAGCCACCTGGGAATCCTTTTATGTTAAATAAACAATCACAAAAAGACAAATATTTATATAAGGTATCTACTGTAGATAAATTCATAGAAACAGAAAGTAGAATTGGTGGTTTCCAGGAACTGGGAAAAAAGGGAAATGAGGAGTGTTTGTCTAATGGTACTGAAGATGCAATGTTGTGAGATGAAAAAAATTTTGAAACTGGTCACACAACAATGTGAATATACTGAACATTACTGACCTATATCCTGTATTTTTTAATGGTTAAGATGGTAAATTTTATGTTATGTGTATTTTGCCACAATTATTTTTTAAAAATCCCTGCCTTACATATTTTCTACACATAGTTTTAACTACTTAAGCAAATACAAATGACCTCCAGATTTGTAACTTCTAGTACAAAATTTTCCCCTGAAGTGGTGATTTGGGCTTCTCTTATTGGGCTTCCCTGGTGGCTCAGAGGTTAAAGCGTCTGCCTCCAATGTGGGAGACCCAGGTTCAATCCCTGGGTTGGGAAGATCCCTGGAGAAGGAAATGGTAACCCACTCCAGTATTCTTGCCTCAAGAATCCCATGGACAGAGAAGCCTGGTTAGCTACAGTCCGTGGGGTCGCAGAGAGTTGGACACGACTGAGTGACTTCACTCACTATTGGGTTATATTTCAGTGGCTTTTTAAAATCAGCATGTCTGAAACCATTTTACCCACAAACCTGGTTCTCCTCCTATTTTCTATTCTATGCCTATGAATGGATGAATAAGTGAATAAATAAATGAATGCATGAACTTGGATTTTTTTCCATAGGAACCTAATACTTTGATATCAAGATCATTTGAGTTGTTTGAGTCCTGTTATATTCTTTGTAACAATTTTAAACACATAATTCACCTACCAAACAATTCACCCATTTAAAGTATACAATTCATGACTTTCAGTATATTCACACAGTTACTCAGTGTTAACCATAATCAATTTTAGAATACTTTCATCACATCCTTCAAAAAAACCCTTCACTTTTTAGCTATCATACCACAATCTTCCCAGCTTCTCTAGTTCTAAGCAACCACTAATCTACTTTCTATCTTTGTAGATTAGCTATTTTGGATATTTTAAGTAAATGGAATCACATGACATGTGCTCTTTTGTAACTGTCTTCTTTCACTGAGCATAATGTTTTCAAGGTTTGCCCATGCTGTAGCATGTGTCAGTAGTTTGTTACTTTTCTTCTGAACAAATAATGTTGCATTCTATAGATAAATTAAATTTTGTTTATCCCTTCATTAGTCAATGGACATTTGGGTTGTTTCTTTTAGGCTATTATGTACACATAATGCTTCTATAAATATTCATCTCTAAGTTTTTGTGTGGACATATGTTTTCATTTCTCTGATGCAGATTTCTAAAAGTAAGTGAATTAACAGGTCAAATGACAAACATATATTTAACGTTTTTAGGAACTGCCTAGCTAGTTTTCATAGTGGCTGCACAATCTGGTATTCCCACCAGCAACAGATGTGGGTTCTGATTTCTTTACATCCTCACCAACACTGGTTATTTTCCATTTTTCAGGTGTTTTTTTTTTTTTTTTTTGCCACACCGCATGGCATGTGGGATCTTAGTTCTTCAACCAGGGATCTAACCCAGGCCCCTTGCAATAGAAGTGCAGAGTCTGAACCACTGGACCACCGATGAAGTCTCTGGTTTTATTTGGCTTTGTTATTATTCTAGACCATCCTAGTAGATATGAGGTAGTATCTCATTGTGGTTTTGATTTGCATATCATTGGTGACTAATGGTGTTAAGCATATTTTCATGTGCTTATTGGCCATTTGTATATTCTTTTGAAGAAATGTCCATTTGGAGATCCTTTGCCCATTTAAAAAAAAGTGTTTATTTATCTGGCTGCACTAGGTTTTAGTTAGCATATGGGGTCTAGTTCCCTGACTAGGGATTGAACCCAGGCCCTCTACACCAGGAGCACAGTCTTAGCCACTGGACCACCAGGGAAGTTCCTGGTTTGTGCATTTTTAAGTTGGGTTTGTTGTTATTGTTGTTATTACAGAGTTCTTTATGAATTCTAGACACAAGTCCCTTATCAGTTAAAAGATGTGAAAATATTTTCTTCTATCCTGTGGGATATCTTTTCACTGTCTTGATAATATCCTTTGTATCACTAGCATTCATTTTTTATGATGTATATTTAAACTTTTAATGAAGTCCAATTTATCCATTTTTGTCTTTTGTTGCTTGTGCTTTTGATGTCATATTTAAGAAATTTACCTAATCTAATGTCACACATTTACTCCTGTATCTTCTAGGAGTATTATGGTTCTGGCTCTTACTTTTAGGTCTTTGATCCATTTTGCATTTTTATATCCATTTTGATATAGGATTTGATTCTTTTTTTTTTTGGATACCTAATTGTCCCAGAGTTGTTAAAAAAAGACCATCCTTTCCTGTTGAATGGTCTTGATACCTTTGTCAAAAACCAATTGACCATAAATCATATGAGTTTACTTCTGGACTCTCAATTCTATTTCATTGATCTATATATTTATCTTATGCCAGTACTACACTATCTTAAATATTGTTACTTTGTAATAAATTTTGAAATAAAAAAAGGTGAGTCTTCCAATTATGTTCATCTCTTTTCAGGATTATTTTAGCTATCCTCGGTCCCCTGAGTTTACATGTTACTTTTTAAGATAATCTTATCAATATCTACAAAGAAACAACATAGGATTTTTATAAGGACTGTGTTGAATCTGTAAATCAATTTGGAGAGCATTACCATTTAAGAATATTAAGACTTCCAGTTATGAACATGGGATTTCTTTCCTTCTTAATCTTAATTTTTTCTTTCAACACTGTTTTATAATTTTCACACTGTACATTTTTGCTTCTTTTATTTAAATATTCCTAGGTGTCTTATTCTTTTTGATGCTGTTATAAATGGAATAATTTCTCTATTTCTTTGTAGTTTGTATATTGCCAAGTATATAAAAATGACTGATTTTTTATATTGATCTGTACTCTGCAACCTTGCTATACTTATTCACCATGTTATATTTTGCTTCCTTATATTTGAACCAGGAAATTACAAACCAAAAGGGTTTATAATTGTTACCAGTGTTACCATTTGAAATAGAAGGCATAGAGGAATCAATTTCCAATTAATACAACATTTTATTAACGAATGTGGCTTTCACACCAAGTTTTTTTTTCTGCCACAGTTTTCAGGGAAATTTATTGCTTTTTCAATAAATTAATTGAAAGCAAGAGAATATAAAGACAGTAGTAAAAGCAAACTGTAATTTGTAAAATTTATTTTGCCACAATTTCAAATTAAATTAACAGTTTTACACTTAACTAACAAGTTTACTTATCTAACAAACAGTTTCTTAATGGTTTGGTTTGTCAAGAACCTTGTAAATATCTGGTAACTAATTTGCTTATGATTCTGGATGGCTATAGATAGAATTCAGATTGTCCCAGTCTAAATGTCAAGGTTTATATCGAGCACAGCATTTTATAGTTTCTTTAACTTTTTAAATTAATCAAGATATTAGTTTCAAAGAACAAGGCCCCAGTTTACATCAGTACATTAAAAATAAATGAAGATTTATTTCAATGGAGGATAATTATTATGAAAGCTTTTTTTGATATGAGCACACTTTCTGTATTTATACTTTGCTTCAGAATAAAGCAGTTTTTGTCTCCCCTAAGCTGTTGTGTTCTTGAAAGCTTTCAAAATCATTTACACATTTTTTTGCAGCATTATAACACACTCATATATAAATGTCACTTTGCTAGTAGTACCAACTAAACTGATCATTTATCAAAGTTGTTATACATTATAGTTTCATATTACTATTTCTTTTGACCAGCATATTGTAGCACCTCTTTTAAAATCAGGAATATGAAAGAAATCATGTTTCTTCAGTTATTAAAGGATAGTTTTAAACTTAATTTGACAAAATAATCACTGTCTACGTTTAAGACTTAAAAGCTTTTCTTGCTAATATTTTCACTGTTTGAGGATAGTGGCTTAACTGATGTTGTTAATACTGCTATTACATCTGGTGTTAAAAACAGTTGCTTTTACCTGCTCCCTATTATCAATAGTAACTGTCTTTAATAACGGTTGTCACTGTTTCATTTCTGCTAATAAAATATATTTAAAATTAATATTAAAGATGACTCCAAGATTATAATCCTTAAAACTTTTACCTTGACCCAATCTTAATCCCCCAAAGTTAGGCTTTTCTAGAATGTTGTCTATTGACCTTTAATTGTAGGTTCATCAAAAAAGTATTTGGCTGGGGTACAAATGGCTCTTTTCCACAATTAAAGAGCTGAAAGCAAAATATTGGTGGTGTCAGATCAGCAAAGTAAGTGTCTTACATTTCCTAAGTTTTCAAGGACATTTTGCAGTAAATTACCTGAATTATCGTCTTTGTGTGGCATGTCTCCTAGAAAGAGATATATTCTGAGGGTGCTTTCTAATGCTTAGAAACACCAGTGCATACTTGAAACCCACAGCAGTGGATAATTGGGAGACAGAGTAGGTAGGAATAATTTTTCACTGGGTAACTAGGACGGAGATTTGCAAGTGAAATGGTTGGAAAAGAAAGACCATCCCCAAGCAACCTAAGTGTCCACCACTGGATGAATGAATAAAGAAGATGAAATATATATATGTGTAATGAACTATCATTCAACCTTAAAAAAGAATGAAATCTTGCCATTTGCAACAAGTCAGAGAAAAACATATACCGCATGGTATGACTTACATGTGGAATGTGAAAAACAAGAAAAGTAAACATGACAAACAGAAACAGACTCATCAATACAGAAAACAAATTGATGATTGTCAGAGGGGAGGAGGGTTGGGGGATGAGTGACATAGGTGAAGGGGGATTAAAATGTACAAGCTTCCAGTTACAAAATAAGTCCTAGGGATGTGATGAACAGCATTGGAAATATAGTCAATAACATTGTAATAACTTTATATGATGACAGATGGTAATTATACTTGTGGTAGTGATCATTTTATAGTGCAAAATTGTCAAATCAATATGTTGTACACCTGAAACATATAATATCGTAAGTCAATTATACTTCAGTAAAAATGAAAGTAAAGAGAAAGAGCACCTCCAACCGGAAAATACTTTCATCAGAGTGACTGGGCCTATAACTCACTTAGTTGGGTTTTATTTGCTTTCAAACAATTGAGGATTGTTAGCTAACGATCCATTGATAGGATTCAAGGTGATCTTAGATGAAAAAAATTAAATTTTGTTTTCACTAACCCCTAAATAAATGTTGGCATTTCCTTCAATAATGAACGTAGGCAACATATAACACTAGTATTAGCAGTAGCTGTGACTTTTCTTTAAAAGAAACCACAGATATTTTCATATCATATTCCAGTTATTACAGATATCGTGGAAATATTGTGTAAGTGACTTCAAATTTATGGTAGTTATGAGAACCCAGATTTTTTTCTTTTCCAGTATGGTTTATTACAGCATATTGAATATATTTCCCTGTGCTGTATAGTAGGATATTGTTGTTTATCTACTTTATATATAATAGTTTGCTAATCTCAAACTCCTAATTTATCTCTCCTCCCTTCTACCCCACTATCCCTTTTGCTAACCATAAGTTTGTTTTCTGTGTCTCTGAATCTGTTTCTGTTTTGTAAATACGTTCATTTGTATGTTTTAGATTATAAGTGATATCATATGATATTTGTTTTTTTCTAACTTATTTCACTTAGTATGATAATCTCTAGGGTCATCCATGTTGCTGCAAGGGGCGTTATTTCATTCTTTTTTGGCTCTATAATATTACATTGTATATATATATATACCACATCTTCTTTATCCATTCCTCTATTGAAGGAAGTTTAGGTTGCTTCCATATCTTGGCTATCGTAAATAGTGCTACTATGAACATTGGGGTGCATTTATTATTTCAAATTAGAATTTTCTCTGGATATATATCGAGGAATGGGATTGCTGGATCATATTGGAGAAGGAAATGGCAACCCACTCCAGTATTCTTGCCTGAAAAATCCCACAGACAGAGGAGCCTGGTGAGCTACAGTCCATAAGATTGCAAAGAGCTGAACATGACTTAGTGGCTATACCATTACCACCATGGCAACTCTATTTTTAGTTTTTTGATTGCACTGGGTCTTTGTTGCTGCAAGCAGGCTTTCTCTAGTTGTGATGAGCAGGGTGTACTGTTCGTGGCAGTGGGTGGGCTTGTCATTGCAGGGGCTTCTCTTGTTACGGAGCATGGTCTCTAGGCTCAAGGGCTTTAGTAGTTGCAGCACACACGCTCAGTAGCTGCGGTGTGTGCTGTGTGGCTCTAGGGCACACAGGCTCAGTAGTTGTGGCACACGAGCTTAGTTCCTCCTTGCTACGTGACATCTTCCTGGACTAGGGGTCAAATCTGTGTCCACTGCAGTGGCAGGCAGATTCTTATGCACTGCACCACCAGGGAAGTCCTATTTTTAGTTTTTTAAGAACACTCCATGTTGTTTGAGTAGTGGCTGCACTGTACTAATTTATATTCCCACCAACAATGTAAGAAGGTTCCCTTTTCTCCATACCTTTCCAGCACTTATTATTTGTAGAGTTTTTAATTGTGGCCATTTGACTGATGTGAGGTAATACTCTCTGTAGTTTTGATTTGCATTAGAACCCAAATCTTATCTAATGTATTAATAAGGAAGTACATACATTATTGTATAAAAATTCATAACAGCATTGCAGTACATTTTAAAATCATATATGTTTTATTTATTTATAAACATTTCTTTTAGAACAAGTAAAGAAATCTATGGTGCAAAAAAAGATTAAGAACTCAGCAAATACAGGTTTATGTACGGTGGGACTTGCAACGTGTGCTGGGGGAGAGGGCTACTTATGTGTGGTCACTGAACATGCCCCATCCATTCACTCCCTGTTTTTGAATGGGACTGTGCCAGTTTCCATATCCAGCAGAATACCAAGTCCTGGATAGCCCCAGTCCAGAAGCTGAGATGACAGGAGAATTCCTTGTGCTGACCTGTGACCAACTTGAAAACTTACTTGAAACTCTTCTCTAGATCTGCCAAAACTAGATTCAAACTGAGAGTGACCCTTAGCTAGCCCTGGATCTTCTTCTCCTTCTTTCTTTTTTTTTTTTTTTTAATTATTTGTTTATTTTTGGCTGCGCTGGGTCTTCTTTGCTTCATGCAGGCTTTCTCTAGTTGCAGTGAGTGGGGATTACTCCTTTTCGGTGCACAGACTTCTCGTTGCAGTGGCTTCTTTTGTTGCAGAGCACGGCTCTAGGAGCACAAGCTTCATAGTTGCAGAGTACAGGCTCAGTAGTTGCGGCATGTGGATTCTAGTTGGTCTGTGGCAAGTGGAATCACCTGGACAAGGGGTCAAAACCGTGTCCCCTGCTTTGGCAGACAGACTCTTATCCATTGTACCACCAGGAAGTCCAGCTTTGGATCATCTTAATTTCAGATTTTCATCCTTGAACCAAGCTCTGGTATTGTGAGATGGGTTAGCACATACTGAATGGAGTTCGCCCATCACCAGTGCCATCACTGCATTTATGCCTTAATTTTCCATTAAATACCTTGGAAAATATCAGATAATAGCCGTCCCAAACCCTAAGCAGAAGTAGAAGACCAATACTGATGAAGCCATGAGTTTTACAAGCCATGTCATTTCAGTGGTTGGACCAGGAGTACTGGCAAGACAAAAAGATAATTTGCTCAAGGAAAAGTCGGCCATCTAATACAGTGGTTTAGTTAAACCATCACATTTCAGTTATAGCTGCTTGTTGCACATTTAAAGTGATCTTGCAGGCAAAAGGTTAAACTTAATATGTGTTAATTACCTCCAGGTCCATCTGGTATTTCTAGTTTTTTATGTTCATGGAATGAGAATGAAAAGGAAAAATGATTCCTTGTTTTCACTCAGCTTAAACTGTGTGTGACAAACAGAATTTGCTATACAGCTGGAGCTGCCTTTCTGATTAATAGTTTACTTATATTTTTAGTATAGTATATAATGGGTAAAGGAAGAGTCTTAAAAACAGAAACTCTGGGTTCTAACCCTGATACTTGCGCCACTTATGTTGCGACTTACGTTGTTATATGAATCCTTGTATTTCGCTATGCTTGAATTTCCTCGAACTATTGACATAGAGATCGTGAGAGGAATGAAGGAAGTGGGAGAGAGAGAAAATTGGTGTGAAGTTCTTTTGCATTTACTGAAATGTTGAACAGACATATAATTTCTACTAGTTACAGTTTGCCTTGCAAATAGCAAGTGAATGTTTATTGATTTGAATTCATCTGGAGTTGGTATCGTTCCTTATGCGTCAAAGTACTTTGTAATAAATAATGAACTAATCGAACAACTGTTATTAGTGGGTTTTATTTTTTGTTGTTGATTTCCATATAAAAAACAAAATGGCAGCTCAAGTTTGTCAATGTGAAGAACTTTATATTGTACATTCTGCTGAAAGAGGTGTAAGAGGATTTGTTCACTGTGTTGGGCTTCCCAGGTGGCACTAGTGGTAAAGAACCTGCCTGCCAATGCAGGTTCACCTGGGTTGGGAAGATCCCCTGGAGGAGGGCATGGCAATCCACTCCTCTGTTCTTGCCTGAAGAATCCCACGGACAGAGGAGCCTGGCGGGCTATGGTCCATAGAATAGCAAAGAGTCAGACACGACTGAAATGACTTAGCACACACACACGGACATGCACTCAGAGCCTAAAATATTTTCTGGAACATGGGCTACCTTCAATAAATGTTAAATGATATAAAAGCCCAATCATCCCTCTTTAAAGTAATGCTATATTAATTAGATATAAATTTTCATCAGTGGAGAAGATGTTTCTTTTAAATTCACTAATTCCAGGATGGGACAGCAAATATTGTAATGTAAAAATTTAACCTAGTGTTTTCCTGCCCCAGTGGACATGAATTGGGCAAATTCCTGGAGACAGGGGAAAGGGAGGCCTGGCATGCTGCAGTCCATGGGCTTGCAAAGGGTCAGGCATGACTTAGCGACTGAACAACAACAATTCCTCCCCTATGACCCTTTAGCTTAATATTTGCAGAGTTTTGCAGTTAGTAATAGTATACAATTTTGTGGCAGAGGGAAGAGAACATTACTAATAGAAAGAGTGTATTGTATTATAGATAAGGCATGTGGAGTAATAATGGCAGGCATTCTGACTTGGCTTTAATTAAGAATGTTTCATAGCAGCCATGGCTCTTGGCTTTAAAATGCCCCTTTCCCACATATAATTAAATTACCTCCTTGTAGCTTTCATTATTTTCATTTCTTTATGTTAGGGTACAACCCATGAAGTTGAGTAAGCAGGAAAAAATAGAGCACAGTCCTGGTTCTTCCATATGCTTTTTTTTTCTTCTATATTCTTAAACTTAAGTTTCTTCATTTCTGCAAGTTTTGATTTTAGGCTCTAGAGTAGGGTTTGGCAAACTATGGATTGCAAGCCAAATTGAACCTATCACATTTTTTAAGGCTTACCTAACACTATTTTTTTTTCTTTTGAACTTTTTATTTTGTATTGGGGTATGTCCGATTAACAATGCTGTGAGAGGCTCAGGTGACCAGCCAAGGGACTCAGTCGTACATATACACACATATCCATTCTCCCTCAAACCCCCCTCCCACCCAGGCTGCCACATAACACTGAGCAGAGGTCCAAGTGCTACACAGTAGGTCTTGTTGGTTATCCAGTTTAAATTATCACCTTATTTTTATACAGCCCATGAGGTAAGAGTAGTTTTTTATGTTCTTTTTAAAAATTAATTAATTAATTTTAATTGGAGGCTGCTTACTTTACAATATTGTGGTGGCTTTTGCCATACATCAACATGAATCCACCACGGATGTACATGTGCCCCCATCCTGCACCCCCCCACACCTCCCTCCCCATCCCATCCCTCTGGGTTGTCCCAGTGCACTGGCTTTGAGTGCCCTGTTCCGTGCATTGAACTTGGACTGATCGTCTATTTCACATATGGCAATATACATGTTTCAGTGCTATTCTCTCAAATCATCCCACCTTGCCTTCTCCCACAGAGTCCAAAAGTCTGTTCTTTACATCTGTGTCTCTTTTGCTGTCTTGCATACAGGGTCATCATTACCATCTTTCTAAATTCCATACTTATGTGTTCATATACTGTATTGGTGTTTTTCTTTCTGACTTACTTCACTCTGTATAATAGGCTCCAGTTCATCCACCTCATTAGAACTGACTCAAATGTGTTCTTTTTAATAGCTGAGTAATATTTTATTGTGTATATGTACCACAACTTTCTTATCCATTCATCTGCCGATGGACATCTGAATTGCTTCCATGTCCTAGCTATTGTAAAAAGAGATGCAGTGATCATTGGAGTACACGTGTCTCTTTCAATTCTGGTTTCCTCCGTGTGTATGCACAGCAGTGGGATTGCTGGGTCGTATGGCAGTTCTTTTTCCAGTTTTTAAGGAATCTCCACATTGTTCTCCATAGCGGCTGTACTAGTTTGCATTCCCACCAACAGTATGAGAGTTCCCTTTTCTCCACACCCTCTCAAGCACTTATTGTTTGTAAACTTTTTGATGGCAGCCATTCTGACCTGTATGAAATGGTACTTCTTTGTGATTTTGATTTGCATTTCTCTGATAATGAGTGATGTTGGGTAGTTTTTAATATTTATAAATGGTTGGGAAAAAATCAAAGAAGAATATTTCATGGTGTACAAAATTTTAAAATTCACATTTCAGAGTCCCTAAATGCAGTGTTACTGGCACATAGCCAGGCTAATTTGTTTATGTATTTTGTCTAGCTGTTTTCATACCAACAATGGCAGAATTGAGTAGCTGTGACAGACTCAAAATCTACAACATGTAGTAACTGGCCCTTTACAGAAGAGGTTTGCTAACCTCTCTTTAGGCTGTTTATTGGATGAAAGAACTTGATTAAACTATATGAAATTAAAATATATGCAGGCTTTAAAGTAAATTAAAAACAGTTTTAGATGTTTCCCATGGATTGAGGGATAATCTTTAAAATGAGTTTGGTTAAGATAAAAGAATATTCTGAATGAAAAGCTAAGCCTGATTTTGCATAAAAAATGTCCTGGCTGCTTCCTTCAAGTACTTTCAGTTTATTTTTGTGTGTATATACGTATTTGTTATTCTTTCAGTTTGTTTAAACTGATGCTCTGATACGTTCTAATATTCTAGTTTTCTTAGAGCTTTAACCCCCAAATCAAGGAAAATTGAGTCAGAGTCAATTCCACCTGACGAAATTCTTGAGTTGATAAGATCAGGTTTCAGTTTTGGTTCCACCACTTGTTACCCAGGAAATACTGTATTTAACATCTTCCCATCTCAGTTTTCCCATCTGTTTAAGTGACAGTAACCACATTTACGTCTAAGGCCAGACCAGGCATGAGGAAACCACAGATTATTAATTTAGTGCAGTGCCTTTGCTTCAAACCATATTCTTTACTTATTTACTAATCGTTAGTGGGAGTAAAGAGAAATTGATTTTCTATTGACAATAATAAGCTGACCTTTTTTTATGGTCAAATAAGGGATTTCATGTACTCACCTATTTGCAATCACATTTCGCTTTGCAGCTATTTTGTCACTGACAACTATGTCTATTACTCTCAGCCACCAGGTATTAAGCTAATTTATGTGGATGTATTTATTAACTATCATTCAAAATACATTTTAAAAGTCTCTTTTTTTCTGTCTTGCAAAATGTCTCCCATCTTGTCTCCATTTGTGTATCTGTGTAGTCACACACGTGAGTTGTGTATATAATTTTTTAAAGCAGACCATTTCTTGAGGAACATATTAAAAGTTTTATAACTTAGATGATAAAGGACCAATTGATCTTTCTCAGTAAGGAACCAATTTACATTTACTTATTGATTAAGGATTTGAAGCTATGGGATGGAGGTTCATGACATTGTACAGGTGGTGGTGACCAAAACCATCCCAAAGAAAAATAAATGCAAGAAGTCAAAGTGGTTGTCTGGGAAGGCCTTACAAATAGTGAGAAAAGAAGAGAAGTGAAAGATAAAAGATAAAAGGAAAGACACACACAACTGAATGCAGAGTTTCAGAAAATAGCCAGAGATAAAAAGCCTTCCTACATGAACAATGCAAAGAAATATATGAAAACAATAGAATGGGAAAGACCAGAGATCTCCTCAAGAAAATTGGAGATACCAAGGGAACATTTCATGTAAAGATGGGCACAATAAAGGACAGAAACAGCAAGGCCCTAACAGAAGCAGAAGAGATTAAGAAGAGGTGGCAAGAATACACAGAAGAACTGTACAAAAGGATCTTAATGCCTTGGATAACCACAGTGGTGTGGTCACTCACTTAGAGCCAGACATCCTGGAAGGTGAAGTCAAGTGGGCCTTAGGAAGCATAACTATGAACAAAGCTAGTGGAGATGATGGAATTCCAGCTGAGCTATTTCAGTCCTAAAAGATGATGCTCTTAAAGTGCTCCACTTGATATGCCAGCAAATTTGGAAAACTCAGTAACGGCCACAGGACCGGAAAGGTCAGCTTTCATTCCAGTCCCAAAGAAGGGCAATGCCAAAGAATGTTCAAACTACTGCACAATTGCACTCATCTCACATGCTAGCAAAGTAATGCTCAAAATCCTTCAAGCTAGGCTTTAATAGTATGTGAACTGAAAAGTTCCAGATGTACAAACTGGATTTAGAAAAAGCAGAGAAACCAGAGATTAAATTGCCAGCATCCATTGGATCAGAGAAAAAGCAAGGGAATTCCCAAAAACATCTACTTCTGCTTAATTGACAACGCTAAAGCCTTTGACTGTGTGGATCACAACAAACAGTGGAAAATTTTTACAGAGATGGAAATACCAGACCACCTTACTTGCTTCCTGAGAAACCTGTATGCAGGTCAAGAAGCAATAGTTAGAACCAGACATGGAACAGTGGACTGGTTCAAAATTGGGAAAGGCTGTATATTGTCACCTTGCTTATTTAACTTATATGCAGCATACACTGTGTGAAATGCTGGGCTGGATGAGTCACAAACTGGAATCAAGATTGCCAGGAGAAATATTAATGACCTCAGATATGCAGATGATACTACCCTGATGGCAGAAAGCAAAGAGGAACTAAAGAGTCTCTTGATGAGAATGAAAGAGGAGAGTGAAAAAACTGGCTTAAAACTAAGATCATGGCATTTGGTCCTGTATATCTTCATGGCAAATAGATGGGGAAAAAGTGGAAACAATGACAGATTTTATTTTCTTGGGCTCCAGAATCTCTGTGGACAATGACTCCAGCCATGAAATTAAAAGATGCTTACTCTTGGAAGCTAT
Source organism: Nanger dama (assembly GCA_917880005.1). NCBI lineage: Eukaryota > Metazoa > Chordata > Mammalia > Artiodactyla > Bovidae > Nanger > Nanger dama. Next base: position 46,552,472 of record CAKJTW010000001.1, read on the forward strand.
GACAAACCTAGACTGGGTATTAAAAAGCAGAGACATCACTTTGCCAGCAAAGGTTCATATAGTCAAAGCTGAAGTTTTTCCAGTAGTCATGTATGGCTATGAGAGTTGGACCATAAAGAAGGCTGAGTACCGAAGAATAGGTGCTTTTGAATTGTGATGCTGGAGAAAACTCTTGAAAGTCCCTTGGACAGAAAGGAGATCAAAGCAGTCAATCCTAAAGGAAATAAACCCTGAATATTCATTGGAAGGACTGTTGCTGAAGCTGAAGCTCCAATACTTTGAACATATGGTGAGAAGAGCCGATTCATTGGAAAAGACCCTAATGCTGGGAAAGATTGAGGGCAGGAGGAGAAGAGAGTAATGGAGAATGAGATAAGTGGATGGCTTTAATGACTCAATGGATGTGAGTTTGAGCAAACTTTGAGAGGTAGTGAAGGACAAGGAAGCCCAACATGTTGCAATACACGGGGTCACAAAGAGTCAGACACAACTTAGCAACTGAACAACAGCAACAACAACAAGGATTTAAATATGGAAACCTGGGTTAGTGGGCATCAACTTTTCAATTTATTACAGTGATATTATAAAATAGCCTCCTTGAGTTGGCTCATGGTTTTATCCTAATTAGGAATAAATAAGATTATATATACACATACATATATAATACACACACACATACATATATGTACGTATACACACACACACATATATATATACACCACTCTACTACCACACTGCTTGGGACAAAGTAGGCACTGAAAGTAAAGCAATTGATGTATGAATAATTGTTGCCACTCTGCTACAGGTACTTCTTAGAAAGAGAAGCTATATCAAAACACTATGGAGCAAACTCCCTGGCCATCCAGTGGTTAGGATTCTGTCACTGCTTTGAGCCCAGATTCAATCTCTGGTCAGGGAACTAAGACCCCACAAGAACCACAGTGCAGCAAAAAAAAAAAAAGGAAATGGGAAAGGTAGGCTCTAGAACAATGTTGTCCAGTAAAACTTTCTGTAATGATAAAAAATGTCCATTATAGTATCTGGGCTATCCAATATCATAGCCACTAACCACATGTGAACCTGGGAATGGATTTTTTTTTAATTTTAAATAACTTCAAATTTAAAGTCAAATTAAACAGCATAACTCCAGAATTTTTAAATATATCAACAACGGCTCAGACAAAATAACATAGTATTGGTAACAAAGGAGACTGAATTCCTATTAAGAGACAAAAATGGGATAATCCATAATAGATAAAGAGCTGCATCATATTTGTGATAAACCTTTATTTGACAAGATTGTTCATGTAATTGATCATGCTGCAATGATGAGGGAAGGTGAATTTGAATTATAACATCTAGGAAAGGCATTCCAAAGGGTAATCATATAATTTATTAATATCACATATATTTATTCCAAAATATGTTTTGTGCTGTGCTCAGTCATGTCTGACTCTTTGTAACTCTTAGGACTGTAGCCCTTCAGGCTCTTTTGTCCATGGGATTTTTTTTTTTTTTCCACACAAGAATACTGGAGCAGTTTGTATTTCCTACTCCAGGGGATCTTCCAAACCCAGGGACTGAACTCACATCTTTCATGTCTTCTGCTTGGCAGGTGGATTCCCTACCACTGCACCACCTGGAAAGTCCCAAAATAGTCACAGAATTTTAAATAATACTGAATGGAATTTCCGGTTGGTGAAATCTGAGCTTTCTTATAAAATAGAAATAACTCCAAGTAGTTGATTCACTGATGACTTCATTTTATATACCACATTCAACTGATAAATTATCTAATTCAACAAATCCCTGGAGCCTTTGGACTCAAGGTATGCAAGGGAGAACCAAACAGACATTTCAGGAAGTAGAAATGACCTGGGAGAAGGCCTTGTACTACAACGAACTGAAATAAAAGCAGTGTGGCTGGAGGAAAGATACAGATGGCGGGGGGGAGGAGAAAAAGGGAAAGGTGGATGAGGGCTAAATTTTACAGAACCTTATTGGCCAGAGGATGGAATTTGCACTTTCACCTAAGAGCAAGTGAAAATCATTTGAAAATTTTTAAATTGGGGGATGAAAGAGGTCGATGACAAGATCAGACTATTTCTACAAATTTGGTGATTAGAAATAAAACAAATGGATGGAAACCTGTCTAGGAAGAAGCCTAGGAACCAGTCTGGGAAATATGAGGGCACATTCACAAAATCTTTCAAGAATAAAGTAGATTTGTATTGCATTTCATGACACAACCCCAACATTTTTTCCAACATAGGAGCCAGACAGATACTTTAAAAAGTCAGATCTTGTCACTTCCCTGCTCAAAAGCCTCCAATGGGCCCCCATCTCACTCAAGCCTAACACCAGCCTATAGGGCCCTGTGTGATCTGTGCCCCACAATCTTTCCAACCTCATGCCACACCAACACCACTGTTGGCATCTCCTAGCTGTTCCTTAACCATGCTAAGCTCTCTCCATAGCACAGTCTTGGTACTTGCTGTCCCTTCTGCCTGGAATTGTCTTCCCCAGATATCCCCGTGGCTTCTCGTTTTCTTGAGTCTCTGTTTAATTGTCATTACCGGTGGGCAATACCTTATCAGCTCTAAACAACATACATACGATAGTACCTCATGCCTCCCAAGAATCCCTTTTCCTCTTATCCTGTTCTCCGCAGCACTTACTGGGGCTTCCCAGGGGGCACAGTGGTAACGAATCTGCCTTCCAAGCAGGAGACACAAGAGAAGTATAGGAAAGAAATGGCAACCTCCTCCAGTATTTCTTGCCTGGAAAATTCAATGGACAGAAGAGCCTGGTGTGCTACAGGCCATGGAGTCGCAAAGAGTTAGACACAACTGAATGGCTGAGCACACATGCACAACACTTATAACTAGCAGATATGCTATTTATTTATTTGCTTGCTGTTTCTCCCCAACTAAAATGTAAGCTCCATGAGGGCAGGGACTTTATTTCCTGCCGTATCCTCGGCATTGGGCATACACGGGTGCTCAGTTTTGTCTGGCTCTTTGCCACCCCATGGACTGTAGCCCACCAGGCTTCTCTGTCCCTGGAATTCTCCAAGCAAGACTACTAGAGTATGTTGCCATTTCCTCCTCCAAGGGATCTCTTCCTGACCCAGGGACTGAACTCACATTTCCTGTGACTTCGGCATTGCAGGCGGATTTTTTTACCACTTGAGCTATTGGGAAACCTCCAGCACTGTAGGTGTTCAATGACTATTTGTTAAATGAATGGACTTGATGAATTCTCCAATTCTTCCCCAGCTCACTGACCATAGCTTAGAGAGCCGTGACCAACACGTCACATTCTGCTCCTTTGTGGGAAGCTTCCTGCCACCACTCCCTACCCTTCAGGGGAAGTTGTAAAAATTGTGGCCAATCTCTCCCATCTTCTACTTCTTTCCCCAGCTCAGTTATCTACGAGGAACTGTGCCAACCCGTCATCCATACCAACTCTTTCCAGTGCCAACTACCATCTCTCTGACTCCTGCACTTTACCAGAGGATGAGGGAGCAGTTCAGAATGGCTGAACTGGGGGACATTTGGTGGCGCGGCCCAATTGCAGAGCTTTGGACGCCTCCAAGGACACACAAGGGCAGCTGCTGTTAGGCTATAAACTTGTTTCCCATACACCACACAGAGCCCTTCCTGGCAGTACAATACCTAGACTGCCAGTCCTGTGGAGGAGTGACTCCATGTTGGTTGCGGCACAGATGTTCCACGTGTGTTGAACTTACCTGGTGAGCTCTTTATTGTCTTTAGATTTTACAGGAATCAAACAAATGGGCTTTATAGTCTGTCTCAAAAGCACCAGTAATTTTTATTTTATAGAAGCATAAAGTAGAGAAAACAAGGTGGATGAAGCTTCAGAAGATCTGGGTTTGAATCCCAATCTTGGTTTGTGCTGTAGCCTTGGGTGATATGATATGATAGCTGCTTAGTTGTGTTCGACTCTTTGTGACCCCACACACTGTAGCCCTCCAGGTTCCTCAATCCATGGAATTCTCCAGGCGAGAATTGTGGAGTGGGTTGCCATTCCCTTCTCCAGAGGATCTCCCTAACCCGAGGGTTGAACTAGGGTCTCCTGCATTGAAGACAGATTCTTTACCATCTGAGCTATGATACTGTTCTCTACGATCCTGCAACTCAACCTCTCCTGGCTACAGTTCCCCGTCTGTCAATAGGAATAACTATTCCTACTCTACCCAACCTCTCAGGGATGTTGTGGGGATCCTGAGATTATAATTGGGTGTATATTAGGTGAACTGTACAATATTCTTCATACACAGAGATTTTCATGAACAGAAATATAATGGTAGCCTCGCTCAATTGCCCAATAAAGAGAGTGATCGCGCTTCATCCAGTAATGAGCAGAAAGATTCCCCAGAAGGAATCTTGATGCATTTTGGGCTTTGCATTTCCATCAGCACACTACCTATTGTCTGTAGAGAGATAATAAATTGTACGTGTGTCTTTATGGCATAGACAAATGGACTACCTTTAGTAATTTAAGTTCTCTTAACCAAAAAAGATGGTTTCGCAGAGTCATGATGACTAGTTGAAATTATGGCTTTCAGAAGGAATTTACTTCTTTAAAAATAGTTGCTTTGACGTGTGTGTGTGTGTGTGTGTGTGTGTGTGTGTGTGTGTGTATGCTTAGTTTAAATAAGTCTGCATGCAGAAGTGCTTTTAAAATATACTCCACATAATTTTAACCTATGCACAATAGTTTAATTAAGATTGACAGGCTAAGTACAATGTTATGAAAGAACATGTCATCATCTTTGTTAAGAGCATGAAAGCAGCTTTAACATAGTATTTACCTGTCATCTGAGAGTGTGAGGTTACTATGCTAATCTAGAGAAGTGGCCAGACTGCTCTACTGTTTCTGGGAAAAAGAGTAGGTGGGCACAGGTGAAATCACAAATGAAAACTCTATAGCAAGTAGAACTAAGTGATCTATATGTCTCTTACCACACACCAGAGAAGACTTGAGACTTATCGAAGAGAAAAATCTAAAATTGCCTTGGGTGGTTGATTCTGAGAATGAGGCAAGCCTCCTGTTCTGTGTAAGCCTAACATGAGGTCCCAATATTCAGTTTCCCAAGGGTCATCACCCCATAAGGGACTGAGTCGTCGCCCCAGCATCTGTCCACAGGCATTTCCTGACTCAGTAATTTCTCTGCCCGATAAGGACGGGGAAGAGGGCGGTCTCCCTGCCTGCGGTGTAGACCTTGGTCACAGCTGTGCCGTGGTGACAAGAAGAGTAAAACTAAACTGCCGAGAGAAGGGCTTGAGTTTATCTGTGAGTTTGAAGCATCTGTGGAACTTGAACATGTCTCTCATCTCCTGAAACTGGCACATTTGCAAAGCTTCTGAGCGATGAGATGCACTATAGGCTTCCCCATTTTGCTGGGTAATGTTTGATCTGGTTGGGAGAGGATTGGTGTATATCTGGTGGTTCGGCCTGTGTTACTTGAGGTCGTTCTGTCCCCTGTTGAGCTGAAAACCCCACTCTTTAAACCTTCCCCTTGATTCTGGGTTTCTCATATGTTTACCAGCCTACTGACCCCATTGTCTTCCATGCATGTCTTAATCATGCAATACATGGAACTTGTGAAATGAAATATCCATATTATATAAATTGCAATAATCAGCTCTTGACAGATTTCTACAAAATCTATGTCGGTAACTTCCTTCAGTGTCCTGAGACATTTTACAAAGAATCACTGTCAGTGTTTCAGAGAGAAAGAAAAAATGAGATACTTATCTATACTATTTCTCCATTCTAGTATTGCATGTGCCTGGAAGCCAACCAGATTTCTAACAGGGTTTAAAATATCAGCCGGAATGTACTAAATATATAGTAGAGGCTAAGATTAAAATTCCTTTGGTTTACTTAGATAAACTGGGCTTGAGGTTAGTTTAGGGGAAGGGAAGGGATCTCTGGTCTAATAATATTAATATAATTTATTGCCCTTAAATAAATCTTCTCTTGCTTTCCCCTTCGATTAGTGCCTTTCAATGATTTTTATCATATCCAGAGAGTTAGGCAGTATTCAAGTCAATTAAAAGTCATCTTGTTTGAATATGTCTAAAAAAAAATTATCATGGTAACAAATTAGTCATCAAATCACACACATTTCTCTATACAATGAGAAAATAATAAATGAAGCAATTTGAACCATTTCCGTACATTCTCCCTAAATTGAATAAATATGTGGGTTTTCCCAATGAAAATGAATTTACTTTTATCAGTCCCAAACAGCATTACTTTGTCTGAAAATCAAGTAGATGAGGATGTTTTCCGTTTGATGAAAACCAATTTCTGCTCTTCAGTTTCAAACAAATCTGCCAAGTTCCCATGTCACTCCTGGACCCATTTGAGTATTCCTGGAAGTGCTCCAGGTTCAGCCCAGCGTAGCAAGAAGCACAGGCTTCTGGGACATTTCTTGGGCCTCATTTATGGCTGAAAGAGCTCTTCAGAGCTCTCTGTACCTGTCTCCCTACTGACATTGAGAGCCATTGTTGCTGAGGTACTACAACTCTTTTTAAAAAAAAAGTTTATTTATTTTTAAATGAAACAAAGATGAATATTTTTTAATAATAAAAGGTACAATTCACAAAAAATACACCTAACAACAAAGAAACAAAGATACATAAAGCAAAAATCAAAAGAAATATAAAGGAAAAGAAAAATATATAACCATAGTGAGACAGATTAACATATCTCTGAGAACATTTTATCAAGTGCATAAAAAATAAGAATAGGAGCATCTTAAATGATTTCATTAATAATTCAAATATAACAGATTTACACATATTAATCTTATATCCTATACATGCTCAGTCATGTCCAACTCTTTGAAACCCAGTGGACCATATCCCTCCAATCTCCTCTGTCTGTGGGATTCTCCAGGCAAGAATACTGGAGTGGGTCGCCATGCCCTTCTCATATCCTACACAAATATATTTAAAATTTTGTATCTCATAATGTTGTTATTAGATTTTCATAGGGTATTTTAAAAAACTGGCAAAAATATAAACATTACTAAATTTCAAAAAGTAAAATTCTTTTCTTTTTGTGATTCAGTTATACATATACACACATATTATTTTTGAAATTATTTTCCATTATAGGTTATTACAAGATATTGACCACAGTTCCCTGTGCTATACAGTAAACATTTGTGGCTTGTTGCATACATTTTTTAAAATTAGAAATCTAGCATTCCATTCATATTAAGTCAAATAAATGGAATCAAAATATCACAAAATTTTTAGTAGGGCAAAAATTCATAAGTTTTATAAAATATATATTCTACAACTCTTAAAAAAATAATAAGGCTGCTGGCAATATCCAAGCTCCTTCTCTTCTGCCACATTCCTTGTCTTTCTTTCCTAGCCTCTGCCTAGACTCCAGGACTGAAGTCCTGTCATCAAGGTGTTCATGTTTCCTTGGCTCAGGGTAGAGAATCACCCTGATTAAAGTTAAAGCATGATCCCATGCTTTAACTCCATGAATTCCAACTACCTTCTTATATACATGGCTTAATTATAGGGATGAATTTTATATGTGACTGAGGTGCCATGACTTCACCATCATACTTTGAACTTAGACAATTATAGTTTACTGTTTAATCTGTGCGAATAAAACTATGTAAGTTTTCCTGATTATAGACATATGGACCTGGGTAGGGTACTCAGGGTAAGTCCCCTTGCCTCAAACCAGAAATGGACATTAGCTATCTTTCAAAGATGATGTTTGTTTGTCTTGACCTCAAAAATATAAAATATAAACAAACAAAAAGCTGGAGACATTTCTAAAGAAGAGAGACTGACTTTTCCTCTACCTTCCTTATCCCATTGCTTCTCCTTGGGGAAAAGAGAAGGCCGTGACATAAATCTTATCAACATTCCTTCTCTTGGTGGGAGACTTTCCTTAAAGATAATTCAGTCTGATTCCTCTGTCCAACAGATGAAGAAGGAAAGCCCAGAAAGTTTCAAGGAACTATAGGTGTCTGATAAGGAACTGTGCTGGGACCTCAGACTCTCTATGTCTAATAGCACTTTCAGCATTTCGTCACTGGGTCTCTGGGTCATTAAACCACCTTGGGAACATGGGCAACATTTCAGATGCCACATTTTCAGCTACTCCATACAGGCCTCTGGAGTGCTGTCCTTGTGCTAAAATAACATCTGTGTTTTCTACTCTTTCCACAAGGCCGGTACGTGTAGATAGGCCACACTCCCCTCTAAGGCTGCAGAATATCTGCACTTTGAGGAAGGCTGTGGCCAGGAGAGAGGTGGGGTAGGGCAATGGTTTTCAAGTTGTTTAGCCATATTAAGAAATACATTTTATATTGTGATCCAACTCCCAGGTAACTTGACTATGAAGATGCAAGTATATGTATACAATGTAACTGAAATAAATTCCATAGAAAAATACTCACTTTTATTATTTCAATGAATTTAGCTCTATTTTATATACACACACACACACACACACATGTAGTTTGGGACCCACTGAATTGATTTTCTGTCCCTTTAATGAAAGGAATATCAGCCTGAGGCTTTACTCAGTGGGAATGTATCTGGGTTTCCTCATCACGCTATTCCTGTCCCAAATACAACCAAGTGTATTTATTTCTTTATGTGGATCCAGCCATACCCTATAAAACATTTCATTGGGAACCATGTTGGTTGGTACTCAGCACGATCAAAGGGCTTTCCTGTAGGCATGGGTGTGTGTCCTAGGAGAGCAGATGCTCTTTGAGGACTGGGCTTGTAGCTCCTCTTTCAAGCTGCTGAACTGTCTTTTGGGTCTCCTCTCCATCTCCCTTTCCAAATAGGAGTAATCAATAAATGGTTCCAGACCAACCCATTCCTACTCTATGCTGTGACCTTGAGCAAGTCATTTAAACTCTTTGATCCTCAGTCCTCTGATGTATAAAATGAAAACTCTCATCATTCTACCTCACAAAGCTGTTGTGAGCAGAAAAAAAAAAATGTTAAATGAGAAATTGCCTTCTCAACTTTAAAGCAAATGTTACGTATAATTATAATTTTACCTATAACACTGGAGGGCATGACACATTAAACATACAATGACAAAGAGAACTGAAGCTCTGAGAGGGTTCCTAATGCTTCTGCAATTCTCTGGTATTTAATAAACTCACAATACATTAATATATTCTAAAAGCAGATTATTAAATCTATCAGTGTCTATATAAAGTTATAAGTTGCTGCCTAACAAACTGCCTTAAAGCTTAATGATTTAAATTCACAGAGAAAGAAAGTAAAACAGTGGTTACCAGGGGCTGGAAAGAAGGAAGAGTGAGGAGTTAGTGTTTAACGGGGATAAAGTTTCAGTCTGAGATGATAAAAAGTTCTAGAGATGTACCATGATGATGGCTGTACAATGTGAATGCCACAGAGCTCTATACACTTAGAAAATGGTTTAAATGGTAAATTTTGTTATGTATATTTCATAAAAGAAGAGAAACACTTAATGACTTAAAGCCACCACCCTTTTAGAGTCAGGATTAGGGGCAATGCTCAGCAGCTATGGGTCATCTTTGCCCTTTGTGACGTTTCAGTGGGCAGTTCAGATGGCTTCACTGACCACTATGAGGCTGGCCCTTAGCTGAGGTGCCTCTGTTTACCATGTGGCTCTCAGCCTCCAAAGCTTCTCATTACCTGCGGCCTCTCTCTATAGCTGGATAGCCTGGACTTCTTTACAAGGCAGTTGGGTCCTGAGAGAGAAATCAGAAGCTCCGGATCTCTCAGGGCTTCCCAGGTGGCGCTAGTGGTAAAGAACCTACCTGCCAAGGCAGGAAACCTAAGAGATGCAGGCTTGGTCCTTGTCAGAAAGGTCCCCCTGGAGGAGGGCATGGCAACCCACTCCAGTATTCTTGCCTGGAGAATCCCATGGACAGAGGAGCCTGGAGGGCTACAGTCCATGGGGTGGCAAAGAGTTGGACATAACTGAAGCGACTTAGTGTGCACGTCAGATCTCTCGTGGGCTTGAAGTCCCAGAAAGTTGCTTCCATTGTATGCTGTTGGCCAAGCAAGCTGTTACGCTGGCACAGATTCAGTGTGGAAAGGGACTGCACAGGGCATGAATCTGGGGAGACATGGTTCACAGAGGGCCATTTTCTACCAATGTACTGCAACCTCCATGCCACTTTGGTAGACTCTCTTCCCTGCTCTGCTTATCCTGAATTCTGTTCTAATGCAATTTCTACAGATGAGCAGGGTAGGGTAAGAGGGCAGACTTTTACAGGAGGCTTCAAATGTTGGCTCTGCCCCTTGTTGGTTATGTGACCTTTGGCAAGTTATTCACCATCTCTGGGTCTCAGGCTTTTTGTTTGTTTTTTATCTGTAAACTGGAGATGGCAATAGTGTTTATCGCATTGTGCTGTTCTGAGTACTGAAGGAATGAAAGTGAGTAGAAAACAATAGCAGTGCCTGGTACAAAGGAAGAACTGTATGAGCATTTGCTATTGTTGTTGTTGTTGTCCTTGTTTGTTATAAAACAAAAAAGGGTGATACGGTGGGAAAGGGAATATTTAGGGCAAACTAAGGCAGAAGTCTGGAAACTTATTTAAGTACACAGGACTTCCCTGCTTTTTCCGAGTTCTCACTTACATCTAAATCCCCTGCTGACATTTAAGCCTCTTCCCTTTTGTTCTGCCCACGGGAGACATGGAGAACAACTGATCAACATCTCCTCATAATAATCCCCTGAACACCTGAAGACAGCTGTGAGTGCTTAAAGATTTGCTGAGGCTAATCTGAACACAGATAATTGAGTTGATGATATGTTCAAAGGTGCATAAACCTGTATTCAGCACATGTGTTGAGTAGTAATGGACACCTCACACTTCTCTTCACCCCTTAGGAACTGGAGCGGTGGGTCTTGTCTGCACACAGTTAGGGGGTGAGTCTCCTTTTTTGAGCAGAAAGTTGAAGAGAACAATACAGGACAATACATGGCAGCCTGCTGGTTCATACAAAGAGCTAAACTCAGGAAGTGATAATGTGAGCAGTTAATTAGCACCTACTGTTTATTCCAGTGAATTCTTGCCAAGCTCAACAGTGGCCCTCACTCCTAATCCAATTGACACTTTTCAGTCCTCAGCTTCCTAGAGGGCCCTGTCACATTTGTAACCCTCTCCTGTTTTGGAGTGAGCAGGACATTGTGGTTTTCACAAGTATTGGAGCCAGAATGCCTGGATTAGAATCCTGGCTCTGCCGCTTACCAACTGCAAGTTACTTGGCTGGTGAGTTTCATCTTCATCTATAAAACGGATTTGATAATAGTGCTAAATTATTGGGTTGCTTGAAATATTAAAAAAATTTTTTTCTTAGCAGAATGGGGAGACATAGTAAGAAGTCAAAATATTTTTAAACTCTTCTCACTGATTTTCGGGACAGTGCTCTTTTTCTGCCAGTTAGACTATGCCTTTTGTACCTCCTTTGTCAACCCTTTTCTTTCACCCATCCGTGAGAAATCAGCAGTTCCCCCAAGGTTCTACCTCAGAACCTCTACTCCTCTCATTTTGTGTTACCTCCTATATGATTTGTGTTCACGGTCTCAATTACTATCTATACACTGATGTTTTACAAACCTTTGTCTCTAGGCTACCTTTCCATTGTAGAATATCTCTATCTGGATAGTCCAAAGTTCCTTAAATTCAAAAGGTCTAAAATTAGGATATCTACCCTTGACTATGACGAAGTAGAAACTAGTACCAGATGAGCCATCTCACTACTTAAAAAAAAAAAAAATCACTAAACTGAGCAAAAGATTTGAGTCAACTGTTTCAGACAGTACAAGTCTGTGGTCCCTAAGAGAAACTGAAGAGGTGAGGCCCAGAATCACTCTGGCTTTTTATCTGGGGAATATATCCCAACTAAGCTCAACATTCAGAAAATGAAGATCATGGCATCCGGTCCCATCACTTCATGGGAAATAGACGGGGAAACAGTGGAAACAGTGTCAGACTTTATTTTGGGGGACTCCAAAATCACTGCAAATGGTGACTGCAGCCATGAAATTAGAAGACACTTACTTCTTGGAAGAAAAGTTATGACCAACCTAGATAGTATATTCAAAAGCAGAGACATTACTTGGCCGACTAAGGTCCATCTAGTCAAGGCTATGGTTTTTCCTGTGGTCATGTATGGATGTGAGAATTGGACTGTGAAGAAGGCTTAGCGCTGAAGAATTGATGCTTTTGAACTGTGGTGTTGGAGAAGACTCTTGAGAGTCCCTTGGACTGCAAGGAGATCCAACCAGTCCATTCTGAAGGAGATCAACCCTGGGATTTCTTTGGAAGGAATGATGCTAAAGCTGAAATTCCAGTACTTTGGCCACCTCATGCAAAGAGTTGACTCATTGGAAAAGACTCTGGGATGCTGGGAGGGATTGGGGGCAGGAGGAGAAGGGGATGACCGAGGATGAGATGGCTGGATGGCATCATGGACTCGATGGACTTGAGTCTAAGTGAACTCCGAGAGATGGTAATGAACAGGGAGGCCTGGTGTACTGCGATTCATGGGGTCTCAAAGAGTTGGACACGACTGAGCGACTGAACTGAACTGAACTGAACTGAACTGAACTGAAGAAACAGTGACGGAGAAGGCAATGACACCCCCACTCCAGTACTCTTGCCTGGAAAATCCCATGGACGGAAAAGCCTGGTAGGCTGCAATCCATGGGGTCGCTGAGGGTCGGACATGACTGAGCGACTTCACTTTCACTTTTCACTTTCATGCATTGGAGAAGGAAATGGCAACCCACTCCAGGGTTCTTGCCTGGAGAATCCCAGGGATGGGGGAGTCTGGTGGGCTGCCATCTATGGGGTCGCACAAAGTCGGACACAACTGAAGTGACTTAGCAGCAGCAGCAAGAAACAGTGAACTGAGGAACTGGCTGAGTTGACCAGGCAGAGATTGGAGTTTGGGATAACTGAGCAGTTAAAATTTGCAAGGTGGGGCATCGAGAAAAGGGAGCTTTGCAGAGGGAGGTCTCTAAAAATTCTGTGTGAATCCCCTGTCGGTGCTTAACTAAAAGCTGGTTTGACATGTGTAAGGTGAGGCTATCCTAGGATTACCAGATATCAGCTTCTGTGGGGTTGAAAGCCGAGCAGGGTTATTAGAATTCAAGCAGTGATAGGGTCATAGAAATTTGGGTGCAGCCTAAGTGGAGAGCCATATTAACACTTTATTAACAACACCTCAGGCATCCAGCTGCGATGCCAGACAGAACACATTTTAAAAGTAAAGATCATGGGAGCTCCCCTGTGGTTCAGTGGTAAAGAATCTACCTGCAGTGCAGGAGACATAGGTTCAATCCCTGATCTCGAAAGATCCCACATGCCATGGGGCAACTAAGCCCATGCTCCACAACTGTTGAACCTGTGCTCTAGAGCCTGAAAACCGCAACTACTGAAACCCACAAGGCCTAGAGCCTGTTCTCTGAGAAAAAAAAAGAAAATAAGGATCATGTTCTAAAGCAGTATTTCTCAGCTGGTCATTCCCAACTTGAAGCATTAGCATCTCCTGGAAATTTGTCAGACATACAGTTGGAAATACTAATTCTAGAGTCCTACCTCAGATCTACTCAATCAGACTCAAAGGAAAAAGCCTAGAAATCTGTGTTTTTAACAAATTCTTCAGATGATTCTGATACATGCTAAAGTTCGAGAACAACTGCCCTTAAAGAAAGCCTATGACTAGAACCACCCTAACAACAAGCTTGGAGAAGGCAATGGCACCCCACTGCAGTACTCTTGCCTGGGAAAATCCCATGGACGGAGGAGCCTGGTAGGCTGCAGTCCATGGGGTCGCTAAGAGTCGGACATGACTGAGCAACTTCACTTTCACTTTTCACTTTCATGCATTGGAGAAGGAAATGGCAACCCACTCCAGGGTTCTTGCCTGGAGAATTCCAGGGATGGGGGAGCCTAGTAGGCCGCCATCTACAGGGTTGCAGTTGGACACGACTGAAGCGACTTAGCAGCAGTAAAAACAAGCTTGACGAGGTCACAGGGGAAACTGTGAAGGCTGAGCACACTGTCAGAGGGCTTGGGAAGACAGATTGGACTTCCTAAAAAAAAAAAAAAAAAAAAAATCCTCCAAAATAAAATACTAAACAAATGCCTACACAAATTCAAAGTGGTCAAACAATAATTGAACTACCTACCAGAACAAAAATCAAAACTTTTCAGAGACAAATAACAGACTACAGAATCTACAGTTTGTACAGTGCATCATCTGTAGCCTAAGTATGACAATAAAAATTACTACACAGACACAGGAAAACAAAGTAGAAAATAGAAGTTGACCTTAAGATTACTCAGATATTTTACTTAGTAGACAAAGACATTAAGATAGCTATTATAAAAATATTCAAAGAATTAAAGGCAAAAATGTTCAAAATAAAGAAAAATATGATCAGGATGAGTAAATAGGAAATAGACAGGGAATCTTGATGATGAAAACTATGAAAAAAAAGGCAATGTAAGCTCTAGAACTTTTTAAAGTAAAATAAGTACACAATTTAGTTCAGTTCAGTCTCTCAGTCGTGTCTGACTCTTTGCGACCCCATGAACCGCAGCATGCCAGGCCTCCCTGTCCACCACCAACTCCCGGAGCCCACCCAAAGCCACATCCATCGAGTCAGTGATGTTCATTAATGGCTTAATAGCAAGTGGAAGATGAGCCAGTAAACCTCAAGATTAATCAATAGAAATTATCTGATTTGAAGAACAGAAAAAAAATTAGAGAAAAATGAATAGCTCCTCTGAGACCTTTGGGACAATATCAGACATATGTATAATTGGTTTCTCGAAAAGAGACAGTGAAAATGGGACAGAAATATAATCGAAAGAAAAATTTTCCCGAAGTTGTTGAAACAGTCAACTTAAACCCCCATAGCTCAGCAAACTCCAGGCCATATAATTAGAAAGAAAAACTATACCTAGATACATCATTGTCAGATTGCCAAAAAACACAAAAATAAAAATTTGAAAGCTGCCAGAGAAGAATAATGCATTACATACGGAACAACAACCACATGGAGAGGACAACCTTCTTGTCAGAAACTGAGAAAACAGAAGACAATGAATGACAGTATCAAAGTGCTGAAATAGTCCTTCACCAAGTTCATTACCTTCCCCAGCCCTTGATTTGCTCATCATTCTCAAATCTCTATTTGAATTCCTGGTCACTGTTCATTTGACTTTCCAAGTCAGAAAACTGGGAATCATTCTAGATACCTGTTAGTCCTCTATCCTTATATAATTGCCCAGCAGATCTTTTGACCCTACTTTTAAACTGTCATTAAACTAGTCCAACCTGTTCATCCCAACTTCCGTTGCTTTAGGTTAGGCTCTTCCTACCTAATCTTCAGAAGTCAGATTGCCTGAGTTTGAATTTTGCCTTATTAGCTGTAACTTTGGGCATATTCTTAGACTTTTTGAGTCTGTTTTCAGATCTATAAAATGGGAATACATCATCATCACCATCATCATAAACCTATCTGTGGAGTTTTAAGATTGCACAGAAATTTTCCGTCTCCGCCATAACAATCCAGGTGAACTGGATTATGCTACAGCTACAGATATTCTTCACTCAATGACTTACAACTGTGACTAACTCCACATGCCTGCTGGAAGTCAGTGGGAGCTCTGCTGTCAGTTGTTCTCACTCTGGAACCTGGACTAAAGGAGAAGCCACTATGTGGAATGTTGCCAGATGCCATGGCAGAGAAAAAGCAAGAGCCAAGCAAATTTTGTTCTAGTTCTTAGTCCTTAAAGGCTCCTAGTTCTCAAAGTTTCCTCTATTTCTTTGACTGAACTGGGTCACACAGCCTGCCATATCCAACTTCAGAAGCAGGTCAGAAAGTAGTTTTGTTCTATGCTCTGAACAGGATGTGGTAGTTATTAGTGCTGGTGTCTAAGTATTTCTGGTTCTCCTTTTGGGCTCATGGTAGGGTTGTACTTTCCTGCCTTCCTGGAGTTGGTTGTGGCCATCTGAAACTGGGGCAGAAGCTTTGAGAGTCTATATACAATGAACCACACTCCTGGCCTACTACTGGGATGGTGACACCCACCCCCCCTCTCTCCTGTGAGGTATATATTAAGATGAAGTCTCCATTATTCCGGGATTCTGTGTGACTATGAGAAGAAATGCTCCCTGGCCAAACTGCGTGTGACATATGGTAGGAGCAAAAAATTATTTTGGTTGTTTTATGCCACTAAGATGTTGGGGTTATTTCTTGTCACAGCATAACCTAACCTGTCCTGACTAGTATAGTAGGTTATAGAATAATTGTGAGGATTAAATGAGATAACTTTTGTCAAAGATTTGGCACATGATTAGCACTCAGTGTATGTTAGTAATTACCATTCTTGCTTAAACTCTTGTACTAACCTCCTAACCACTGATGTCTGACCCTGTCCAATTTTCTCCATCCACTCCATTGTCTCCAGAGACATCTTCCTAAAACGCTAAACAAACCATTTACTTCCTTCAGATGATATTGAAATCTTCAGTTTTCTCCTGACTTCAATAAACCTTAAATTCCCTTGTAGGGATCAAGACCTTCCCTGGCCTGAACTCTGCCTACCTATCCAGTCACATTTCACACACGCCCCTCAGTTCCCCTGGAATCAGCCACATCGGGCAGCCAGTTCTTGTTACACTCTTCTTATATTCATATCATTGCAAATACTGTTCCTTCTGCCTGGAATGCTCTTCCTTCTTTCCAAGGGAACTTGCCCATAAGGCAAACCAGTTATCATTCTTCAAGACAGCTCAAGGAAATCACCTCCTCTATGTATTTACTCTGATACACTTGGTAGGAGTTAGCTATAGTCCTCTGTTATGCCTAGCTGTTTGTTCGCTTGTCTATTTTCATTATACTGTGGCCCTCAATGGCAAAGATTATGCCCACTTCATTTTTGTACCCCCAGTGCCTAGTACTATGCCTTCCATGAGCCAAATATGTGCTTGTGTGTTAGTTGCTTAGTTGTGTCTGACTCTGTGACTCCATGGACTGTAGCCTGCCAGGCTTCTCTGTCCATGAGATTTCCCAGGCAAGAACACTGGAGTGGGTAGCCATTTCCTTCTCCAGGGAATCTTCCTGCCCCAGGGATCAAACCCACATCTCCCACATTGGCTTGTGAGTTCTTTGCCACTGAGCCATGAGGGAAGCCCTAAATTGAAAGAGTGAAGAAATGAATATTTATTGAAATACTGTTTCTAATACAAGTCATTAATTAGGGCACACACCACTGTGGGCAAAGTTTCCAACATTTCTTCTTAGACATGACAGAACCTAAAAATAGAAAATATTTTCAAAATAAGAGCAAAGCAAACTAAGGTAATTTGTAATTACATATTTTTTTATTCTGAAGAGTCCAGTACTGATCTCCAAATTCAGCCATAGTGGCCACATAAGTGGCAGGGTAATGTAATAGGTAGAGGTGATAACTGTTACATATAATGCTTAATTTTTGACATGTTTGACTACCCGAGATACTTTATATGACAATATTTTTGATATAATGAAAAAATAAACCATCAATAGATAAAGCATCTCAGGAATATGTGTCTAATTAGTATTCTATGGGTGCATTTTCTTTTTCGAATTGTGGTTTTAATAGCCTTGAACATCTGCAATCACTTTTCTGGTAGGATTGCTACCCTTTCAATAGCAGACATTTACTTTGCTTTAATCTGCAACTTCCTTGAGAGTTCTTTCTTGTCTCTCTTGTTAAGAATGGTCGCCTTTTTCTGTCAAGCTTTCAGAACTTTAAAAAAATAATTTATTAGCTCATGGCTGTGCTGAGTCTTCACTGCTGCTCAGGTTTCCTCTCTAGTTGTATCTAGTGGAGTCTACTTTCAGATTGTAGTGCTCAGGTTTCTCACTGTGGTGGCTCCTCTTGTGGAGCCCAGGCTCTAGGAGCTGCGGCTTCAGTTGCTGCAGCGTGTGGGCTTGGTAGTGGTGGCTCCTGAGCCCTAGAGCCCAGGCTCAGGAGTTATGGTGCACGGGCTTAGTTGCTCTGAGGCATATGAGATCTTCTCAGCCTAGGAACTGAACCCATGTCTCCTGCATTGGCAGGCAACTGCTTTACCACTGAGCCACCAGGGAAACCCTGAGTTTTCAGAACTTTTACCTCCACTTTCACCACAAAATTCATAACCATTACCAAGGGTATTATCTGAGATTTTTCCAACAAAACTTTCTGTTCATTGAGTCCATGACTTGATTTCTGTGGACCATAATAGGCTCCAGAATGCTTATATTGCTTTCCTGGCAGCTCAGGCGGTAAAGAATCTGCCTGGAGTGCAGGAGACCCAGATTCGATCCCTGGGTTGGGAAGATGCCCTGGAGAAGGAAACGGCAAATCATTCCAGTATCCTTGTCTGGAAAATGTCATGGACAGGAGAACCTGGTGGGCTGCAGTCCATGGGGTCACAAAGAGCTGGGCACAACTGAGTGACTAACAGTTTCACTTTCCATATTGCCCATTACTATCAAACTGTCTTGGTTTTGCAAGACTGAAGTAGACCAATATTCTTCAATAAGAGAACTCTAAAAACCTAAGAATTATATCTCAAAGATTTATAAAGATCAGATGGAGCAGAAGTCGAGGTGAGGAGGGCATGCGATAATCAGTAAGAAAAGGAATCTTGAAACCTGAGTATAAATCAGCCTATGTGTGAGACTTCCCTGGTGACCCAGTGGTTAAGACTTCGAGCTTCCAATGCAGGGGACACAGGTTTAATACCTGGTTGGGAAACTAAGATCCCACACAGTGCATGGTACAGTCAAAAAATAAAATCATTAAAAAAAAAAAAGAAATTATGATAGGTGATCTCTGTAGAGGAACAGGGATGCCCAGGAGAAGGGGAAGAGCACGGATGGCCAGGAGAGGGGGCCGGGTGAGCACTGAGAGGGTGGGGACTCCTGGACAAGGAGCAATCTCAACAAATTAAGCAGCGGATTTAAATGGCAAAAGACCCTGATGCTGGGAAAGATTGAAGGCAGGAGGAGAAGGGGACGACAGAGGATGCGTTGGTTGGTCGGCATCTCTGACCCAATGGACATGAGTTTGAGCAAAGTCTGGGAGCTAGTGAAGGACAGGAAAGCCTGGTGTGCTGTAGTCTATGGGAATGAAAAGAGTCGGACACGACTGAGCAACTGAACAACAACAAAATCAGCCAGTATGTGGTACATTACAGGGACCCAGGGTGACTTGGAGAAGGTATTCATATAGGAAATTGCCTCTGCAGGTTAGATCTTCAGAGAAAAGAAAGCATGGTTAATGATGAGATAAGTATAGCTCCCAGTTAAGAAAAGGCATGATGCAACTTTAACACTTCTGAGAAAAATCGTGGTGCCACCCACATGGGCTTGTCTTTAGATTTGGAAGCTGGGGTAACTGTGCTTAGCAGAGAGGAGGAAAGAGAAGAGCAGAAACACAGTTCTGGGGCTAGAAAAGGACACCTCCAAAAATACTCATCTCTTCTCATACACCAAGGACAGAGGTGTTTTGACCTGCCAAAGACAAAAATGACTTCAGCCATAGTTAGTGATTTCAAAACTAAATTCCATGAAAAGAAAGAGGTGGAGCAATGGCACAGCCATGTCAGCATTGGTGGAGAAACATGTTATGTCATGTGACTGCACCGACATTTTAGGTTCCGATAATCTGTGAAATTATCAAGGGGACCCATCCAGCATTTAGCATATTGTGTCTGCAAGAAAACGTGTTCTTGATTGAAAACAAGACTGGAGTATAGGCTGTTTTTCATGTGTGGCACCTTGTATCCAAGTAGCCAGTTCTTTCAAGTGTATAACATCTTTAACAGAATATGACGAGTCACACAGTACAGAGGAACTGGCAAATTAAACATTTAATGGTCACTGAATGGAAATATCTATTTCTATTTTATAAAGAAACTAACCGCCTAGATACAAGGAACAATGAAAGGAACGTAGTTATGAAGTCAGTTCTTTCTTGGATTGGCTTGGAAACACTTTGAACATATGAATTGTTTACTGTTACTAATGAAATGTGTTTTAGAGAGAGGTCACATCAGATCACAAAGCAAAATTAAATCTAATTAGCCAGGAGTTCCCAACATTGATCAATCCAGATTGTGATACTGTAGGTTTTAGACTTCTGTTTCCTAAACTCGATTCAGGTATAGTTCAGTAGGGAATCTGATCATTTTTGTTATTTCAGATAAAAATCAATGAATAAAAGTAGAAGTGATGGGTTCTGTGAAATTATTTGCTGGCATTAAATCAGAGTTCCAAAGAGAGGAACATGTCTACTCCCTGTGTCAGGCATCTGTTGGCTCTGTGGTAGCTTGGAAGGCAACTCAAATATTACTCTGATCAAATCTTATATTTCCCCAAGTGAAAAGAATGTCTGAAACACCAAAGCTGGAGCCACTGGATTCGCTTGGGATTCAGGAATTTACTGTGATAGAAAATTAGGCCAAGTTGAAAATTTTTTTTGCAAGAAGACCAGAGATTAAGGAAGTCTATTTTCAAAATACTCTTGAAAAGCCTTAAGAGCATGCCAATGTAAAAGTCAGCAAATTGGTGAGATTGAGGATTAACAGCTATGCACGATGATTATTGTAATGCCCCTAAACTCAGAGGATATTTGCTTCTCTGACTCATGTGGGTCAACAAGAGTGCAGAATAGGAGTAAGGTGAGGGAAGGGGTGATAGTATGTAGTTGATAATGCCGTACTCCAAAATTATTATTGATTTTATATAATTTTAATGATTATGCATAATTTATCTTAAAAGTTCAAGTAATCTTAAAGCAGGAGATGTAATCTTGTCCACATGTTGCATGAAGACCACCGAGGATCCCCTCATTAGACTCCTTTTTCCAAAGAGTTCATGGTAGACCTCTCAAATAGATTAGCCATGATTCACAATACTTACAGTCATTTAAACTATAACCTCCAGAGTAACAATAAAGTCAGTATCTTTCTGTCTAACCACTAGTGTCTCAAGTTTTACTCTGCAAGGATTTCTGCCCTTTCTTCAAAGCATCTATCTTTGTTAAGGGTGAAGGGACATAGCCAATGTCCCACTGGCCCTTTTCCACAGGACGGTGAAGTCTATCTGCTTTCAAAGTACCAGCTGCCTCTACCCACCACACACTGCAGCTATGTTCAAAAGGAAAAGTATACTAAGAGCAAGCTTCCAGAATACACAGTGCCTCATAAAACATGTTCAGCTGGAGCACAGACCCTTTCAAGTACATTGCCTAATCCCACAGTGACTTATCTGAATGCTCCCTCAGAGCTCTCTCTGAAGGACAGGGTCAGATTGAGGCTGTAAAGTGGTACAAGTGTGTTTCCAGGCGTCTTCATCCAGAACTTCCGCTGAGCCAGGCAGACGGTCTGGTTAGATTCCTAGTCTTTGGGTGGGCATCATGACTTCCTGCCCTAAATGCAAGCCTACCTCACAAAAGAAGCCAGAAAACTCTAGATCAGTGGTTTCCAACCTGCTTCTTTATCAGAATCTCCTTATTTGCATTGCCACATTGCTATTTTATTTGGACTTTTATTGAGTGAGGAAAGTCTGTAACTGCAAAAAAAACAGTTACTATCAACTTGAGATTGAGATCAGTTTGTTAATCAACTGCTATAGATCTTTTTAAAAATAATGGTTATATATGAAACATAGTCAATCTTCAGACGTGACTTGAAAACCCATTTTACTTAAGGCTCTTTTGGTTGCAAATAACAGAAACAAACTCTGGCCAGAATAGATTAAAAGGCTCCAAGGAAGAGATGCACACCAAGCCCTGGGAAGGGTCATGGTCAGTGGCAGTTCACGGCTTCATTCTATTTGTCTAGTTGACAGCACGAGTCAGCTCATTCCAAAGAGTTACATCAAAAACAAACAAACAAACAAAACCAGAGTTAACATCCTTCCACATGGGAAAGATCTTCAAAATCTCACTCGAATTCTATAGTTTTATTTATTTATTTTTCCCTGAAAATCACACAGAATTAATTGGCTAGGGCTGCCATAACAAAATCACAGAATCTGGATTGCTTAACAGAATTCTGGAAGACGGAAATCCAGGATCAAGGTAACAGCAGGATTGGCTGCCCCGGCTGGCAGATTATCACCTCACTGTGTCTCCACATGGCATTACTCTGTGTGCATATCCCTGGTGTCTCTCCCCCTTTTCATAAGACAGTAGCCATATTGGATTGGGGTCACCCTTGTAATCTCATTTAACCTTAATTAATTCTTTAAAGGTCCAGTCTCCAAATACTGTCACATTAGGGAGTAAGGCTCCAACATATGAACCTTGAAGGGACACAGTTTAGTCTGTAACAGATATTTTATCTATCTTTTTCTCTGTAGACTTTATAAACTGCTATTGGCCGAAAGCACAAGAATCCCACCAAGCTGGGCACCTTCTAGTAAGTAAGATTATATAATTTTGATAACTCAGAACTGAACGCCAGGTAAGCATTGACCCTGGGATGTCACACTTTACAGGAACATCTCCTGGCAGATTTAAGTATTACTACTTCACTAGTTGCTCATTTTGATGTCCTAGTCAGCAAGGAATTCCATGAGTTTCAAGACGTCTGTATGGAAGATTTTTTTAATATCTGTGAATTCTTATAAAATAAGTTGTTGTCCAGTTGTTAAGTCATGGCCTACTCTTTGCAACCCCATAAATTGCAGTACACTAGGCTTCCCTGTCCTTCATTATTTCCTAGAATTTGCTCAAACTCATGTCCATTGAGTCAGTGATGTTATCCAACCATCTTATTCTCTGTCGCCCCCTTCTCCTTTGCCCTCAATCTTTCCCAGTATCAGAGTCTTTTCCAATGAGTCAGCTCTTCCCATCAGGTGGCCAAAGTATTGAAGCTTCAACTTCAGCATTAGTATTTCCAATAAATATTCAGGACTGATTTCCTTTAGCATTGAGAAGTTTGATCTCCATGCTGTCCAGGGACTCTCAAGAGTCTTCTCCAGCACCACAATTTAAAAGCATCAGTTGGCATCAACAGCATATCAAGTATATTCAAGACCAAATTGAGATAGTTCATTCATCTGTTTTTGACTTCCAAATTAGGGAAAAGCAAGGGAACACTACATGCATGGCTGGTTTCAACCAAATTCTTTATTTAAATGACATAATATCAGTCCTTATAAGTTTGGATGCCACTGTTATGGGGAAAAGATGAGGGAGGTAGGGAAAAGTTATATGTTATTTAGTGAAAACTGAACAAAATCTTATCTAGAACAGAAAGAAAAAGCATTGAGACTTAGAATTTTACCAAACTTCCAACCAACTTGGACTAAGATTAAAAAAAAAAAATACAGTTGACCTATAAATAACTCATGGATTAGGAGTGTCAAACTTCTGTTCAGGTGAAAAATCTGTGTGTAACTGGCCCTCCGGATCCCTGGTTCCTGGTTTCTCCCTATATGTCTTTCCTCCACATGTGCGATCTGGTGTCTGTGGATTCAGCCAACCTCATAGGTGTGTGTGAGTGTATTACCATCATATTTACTGTTGAAAAAAATCTGCTGTAGGTGGACTGCACAGTTCACAACTGTGTTGTTCAAGGGTCTGCTGTATATGAACTCCCAAATCAAAGACAAATATTCAAAAACTGAAAAGACTTTACCAAACGAGGCTAAGGTATAAGAGAATCTAAACTACAGCTATATGTAATTCCAATATGTAGTATCTATAATTCAAACCTTACTACTTTAGAAAGGTATGGATTTTTATCTGGTCTTACAGCTTCTGTCCCTGCTAGGTACGAAAATAAAGTTTTTCACATTTTGGTACATAAAATCATTTTTAGGGTATTGCCTGCTGTTAATTATCACATGAAAAATATCATAAAGTATAATATTACTTTATGAGTAGTTTTAACTATTTCAGCTGCTCAGAAATGAGTAGTTTTAAGTATTAGCTCAAGGAAGGAAACTTCTTTCACTTGCTAAATACCTTGGCATGAAGTGGCTCCTCCCAGGCACAGGGACTGCTGCTTCTCAGCAAGAAATAGTCCCAGATACACCATATTGACGAATGCAAATGAAATAATCATCGACTCCAGCATTTTCCTGACTGACTCTTCCTTGTTGATTGGCTTGCAGTTTAATGTTTTTGCTGCACTGGTTTCTGAATTCAAAGAGCTCTGTCATACCTACTGAGAGCCCATTTTCAGAATAAAACAGCCCAACGTCCATGTTCCAAATTAGCAAACGCTGTGCCATTGGCAACCCACTCCAGTGTTCTTGCCTGGAGAGTCCCAGAGACGAGGGAGCCTGGTGGGCTGCCGTCTATGGGGTTGCACAGAGTCGGACAGGACTGAAGCGACATAGCAGCAGTAGCAACCTTAAAGGATCTTGATTTCCAGAGGTCAATTTGTCTGCACAATCATGACTAAGAGCATTCCTATTTATTTCCACTGTCACTCTTGCCAGTTAGTATGAATGACCATACTGATATCAGAGGGTAGAAGTCAGACTTACAGCAAAGATAAAAATTTGGAAATAATCAGCAATTTTGGTGAAGGGGTGGGAAAATAGGCACTATTACTTTGCCAACTAAGGTCAGTCTAGTCAACGCTATGGTTTTTCCTGTGGTCATGTATGGATGCAAGAGTTGGACTGTGAAGAAAGCTGAGAGCCAAAGAATTGATGCTTTTGAACTGTGGTGGTGGAGAAGACTCTTGAGAGTCCCTTGGACTGCAAGGAGATCCAACCAGTCCATTCTGAAGGAGATTAGCCCTGGGATTTCTTTGGAAGGAATGATGCTGAAGCTGAAGCTCCAGTACTTTGACCACCTAATGCAAAGAGTTGACTCATTGGAAAAGACCCTGATGCTGGGAGGGATTGGGGGCAGGAGGAGAAGGGGATGACAGAGGATGAGATGGCTGGATGGCATCACCAACTCAATGGACGTGAGTCTGAGTGAACTCTGGGAACTGGTGATAGACAGGGAGGCCTGACATGCTGCAATTCATGGGATCACAAAGAGTTGGGCATGACTGAGCAATTGAACTGACTGAACTTATATGGTAGAGAGAGTGTAAATTGATTCAACCTCGTTGGAAGACATCTTGGTAATAGGTGTCAACACTACACATATTTTTTGTCTGAGCAATTCCACTTCTAGAAATTTATCCTGCAGATATATTCACAGACATGGAAAAGAATACCTGTTCAAAGGTAATCATATTATTGATTATAACAGAAAAACTTGAAAACTAAATATGTATCAGTAATAAATATGATATACACATTCAGTGGAATACTCCATGGCCATCAAAAAGGATGAGGCAGTTCTCAATGTGCTAATGCGAAAGGATCTCCAATAAACAGCAAGGTAGAGAACAGAATACCACGGCCTCACCTGTGTTAAAAACATATCTGTGAAAATGGTTTACATGATATATTATCACAGCAATATCTGTACTATTGTCTATGTACAGTGAGTCTTAGGAAGATGTACAAGAGACTAGTATCAGTGATTACTTCTGGGAGCCCAGTGTGTGGATGCCTTGGGTGGGAGAAAAACTTAGTTTTTATTGGTCATCTTTTGTTCCCCTTTAAATGTTGTAAGATGCTAAGTTTTAGAAAAATCCATGCCACTGTCTAATAAGAGGGTAGACTGGGCTGGGGAAGGAGAGAAGCCTTAAGTGACTCACTTTTGCTACTTCTTAGCAGCTCTGCTGAAAGTTGATGGAGGAAATATATTTAACAAGCACTTGTATAGTACTTCTCAATGCCAGGCCCTATTATAAACATTTTCTAAATATTTGATTCAATCCTCACAACAACCCTATGAAAAAGACGCTCTACAAATGAGAAACTAAGCACAGAGGTTAAATAACCACTTGCCCAAGATCACATTGAAAGAAAGTGGCAGGGACAAGACTTGAACCCTAACAGCGAGTCTAGAGTTTATGTTCTTATGGATTCTATGTTGTGTATCATGATGTCATGAAATGAAAACTGCATGATCTCATGGATGTGGAAACTATGGCCTTGATCATGTTTAACACACTCAATCCCAGTGTCCTGAAATTAATTCAGAACCCTGGTTGGGGAACTAAGATCCTGCAAGCTGTGCAACCAAAAAATAAAAATATCTAGTGACTGTGGTGAGAACAGGATTTGCCTTAGGCCTGACTTCCCAGTCAGTTCACCTTTCTCCCTCACTGCCACACCGCCCACAGCGAGGGAGCAGACAGACCTGTCCACCCACTGCTGAGTAACCTTAACCAACCAGGAGCCAAGGGGGTAAAAGGAATAAAGTTCTCTCTCTGACTGAAAGGATGACTCAGGTTCTTATTTTTAGAAACCAACATGAAACTATCGGCTGAACAATAGCTAGGTTTTCTACTGAGACCTTGGGCTGTAGGGGTGGCCCTATCTGCTCTGTGGAAATGTATTGGTCTCCTTTTTTAGCTCCAAGCACTAGATGACTGGTTTCCAAACAAGTGGAGCTGAAAGGATTTAAACAGATTAACATTCTAACAACAAGAAATGGAAGAAAAGAGAATCCTGTGGCGTTTGTTAACATATTGAAACACATTCAATAAACCCCCTCTCCAAGGCCTAGCTTTGCAAATATTTGCTTTATAAAGATGTGTCAGTTTAAAAGGGAAGAGCAGTTGCCACCAGGATCTGGTCCCATGTCCGCGTGTGACCTTTCTTCCTCCTTCCGGCTTCCTTCACTCCAACCACAGGGCCCCTGGGCATTCCCCAGCACATGCCAAGCCCTGTGCTGCCTCAGGGTCCTTGTGGTTCTGTTCCCCTTGGCCTGGGACGTTCTTCCTCTAGTATCTGCCCTGAATTCACTCAGATCACTGCTCAAGTGGCATCTTGCTGAAGTGTCTTGCCCCAACCATCTTATTTAAAGCAGCTGTGCTCCT
This sequence comes from Nanger dama, assembly GCA_917880005.1. NCBI lineage: Eukaryota > Metazoa > Chordata > Mammalia > Artiodactyla > Bovidae > Nanger > Nanger dama. The sequence goes on from CAKJTW010000001.1 coordinate 46,579,462, forward strand.
CGTCTTTCACTCTGCTTTATTTTTCTTGATAGCACTTTGATCACTTTGTTAACTTCTGTGGCCCACACAAGAGTGTAAGCTCTAGGAGGGCAGAAAGGAATTCTTTGTTTTACTCTTTACTATCTATCCAGTATGCAGAACAATTCATGGCAAATAGCAGAGACTCAGATAATTGTTGAATGAATTAATAAATCAGGAACAAAAGCATTGCATCTGGTGGCTCAGTAGTAAAGAATCTGCCTGCCAATGCAGGGTTGATCCCTGGCTTGGGAAGATCCCTTGGAGAAGGAAATGGCAACCCACCCCAGTATTCTTGCCTGGGAAGTCCCACAAAGAAGCCTGGAGGGCTACAGTCCATAGAGTCACAAAAGACTTGGACATGACTTAGCAACTGAAAACACACACAAAAAAACAACTTATCACTCCTAAGGTATCTTTGCATCCACTTTCTTTTCTCTTTTTAAAGCATTTGTTAACCTACTCAATTCAGAAAAGATAATTGATCATGTGATTGTACAAAGCCCAGAATAAAAAAAAGATATAAAACCAGAAACGAACTAAGAATGAAGTTTTTCCTTGCCTTTCAATAGCTGTGTGACCTTAGAAAAGTCAGAGGGATGGTACAGGAAGGGAAGAGGGAGGGGGTTCAGGATGGGGAACACGTGTATACCTGTGGCGGATTCATGTTGATATATGGCAAAACCAATACAATATTGTAAAGTAATTAACCTCCAATTAAAATAAATAAATTTATATTTTAAAAAAGCAAAAAAAAGAAAAGTCATTTCTTTTTCTTGGCTCCAAATGTCTTGTCTTTTAAATAGAGATTATAGTCTTTTTCATTTTTTAAATTGAAATATAGTTGATTACAATATTGCTTAAGTTACAAGGTACAGCATAGTGATTCACAACTTTTAAAGGTTATATTCCAAACTAACACAACATTGTAAAGCAACTATACTCCAATAAAAATTAAATAAATAAATAAAGGCTATATTCCATTTATTGTTACTATAGAACACTGGCTATATTCCCTGTGCTATAGCTTGCAAACTATAGAGTCTTCTTTGAAAGATCAAAGCAAATGGGATCTAGAGGTTTCTTCCTACACTAAGATCCTTTGAAATTTAAATTCACTTGGTAGGGAAGCAGGAAATATCAGTTTTACCTTTCCCAACGTTAAATGCAAACTGAGTATGTAACCCCAGGCAAGTCCTTTAACCTCTCTAGGCCTTCAGAGAAACCAACATTTTTTTTTTTGAGGTTCTTATGAGGTCAGGTCGTTGTCACCAGTAGGGATGGGAATGGTAGGGAGCTGGTCAGGTGTCTGCTGTTTGTAAGACCTTGATCTCTGTCTGTACAGGGCACGGGTCCACAAGTTGTTGGGCTGGGGTGAGGCTCAACACTAAAATACTGGTTCAATAAATATTTTCTGAGCACTTGCCATATGCTGTGTGCTGGAGGATACCACAGGCAACACTGCCAACAAGGTTCCTGCCCTCTTACATTCTAATGGTAGGAAATGGACGATAAATAGGTAAAATGATAAATGAATCAAGACAAATAAGTTCTAGGAAGGAAGCAAAAGAATGCTATAATAGACAACAGCAGATAGGACCTGTTGAGGTAACCTGAATCAGGGAAGGCCTTTCTGGAGCTTTCAAGGATGAGAAAAATCCAGCTACAGGAAGAGCATTCTAGATCAAGGGGAAGGAGGGGCCTAATTATCTAGGCCTTGAGAATGAAAAGCGACATTCTAGGACCTGACAAAGGCCAGTGTGCAAAGGGTATAGTGACTGAGGGGACAGTGCATGAGATGAGGCGTTGAGGCAGGGAGGAGCCACTCCATGTGCTTAATGTGATCAGTCATCCCTGCTGTCCAGAACTGGGGAGTTTTTGAGAATGTGAGACTTTCAGTGCTTAGATCAGAAGAGTCCCGGGTAAGAAGAGGGACGAGTTGGTCACCCTCACCATGGTATAGGATTGTACTTTATCCTGTCTGCAATAGGCAGTCACTGAATGGTTTTAAGTAGGGAAATGATATGTTTTGATCTCTCTTTTTCAAAGGTCACTCTTGGTTTTTGTGTGGCAAATGCATTGGAAAAGAGCAAAAGATGGAAAAAGAGGAGGCCAACTAGCCAATTATTGCAATATTCTGTGCAAGAGAGGATAGTGGGTTGAAGTAAGTTGGTGGCATTGAAGATGGAGAGATGTGGATGGATATGAGATACATTTTGGAGGTAGAATGAATAGGACTCAGGAATGTATGTTAGTGAAGGGAAAGGATTTAAAAATGACTTTAACTCTGGGACTTCCGATTTTAGTAGCTAGGTAACTTTTTTTTTCAACAGAGGGAAATCTGAGAAGGACTAGGGGTAGAATTGGGGTAGGAGGGAAACGGAGGTATCTAGAGTTCCGTTGGGAGGAAAATGTGATACTTGGAGTGAAGACACTCTTATTGTTAATGTTCAAAGTATTTTGTAAGCAGAAACTAATTAGTTCTCATAACAGTTGTTCTGGGTTGTTAATTACCTGAACCCCATTTTACAGGCTCTGGAGAAGAGCAAGTGTCAGTAATTTGCCTAAGGCTAGAGTAAATTAAAGAAATAACAGCAGCACCAATTAATTCCTGATAGTCTTATGCTTTGCCAGTCTTTTAAAAGAGCAAGTCTTTGGGGTAGGATGAGTAAATCAAATGGTATTTTGGAAGAATAGGGCATGGATTTTGAGGTTAATAGACCTGGAATCGTCTTTTGGCTTTGCCCTTTGTTACTGACGTGATATGGATGCATATGTAATAATAATATACTGGAGCCTTCAGGTTCCTATGAAATAATATTTATAGAGTCAAATACTAAACATGTTCTTATTTCTGCTGTATCCCCTGCCTAGAAACATTTTTTCCCCAGAAAACCAACGGTCATCCTATTACAGAGAGCTTCTCTGATCACCCTATAATAAATTAGCAGCCTCCAACCCCCACTCAGCAGCATTCTCTACCCACTTTAGCCTGGGTTGATTTTGCTATAGCATTTATTACTACATGATCTGTTATAAATCCATTTCCATAAGATCAGAGATTTTCTCTGTTTTGTTCTCTGTTGTGTCTAGAATGATGCCTGGCACAAGAGAGGGCTCAATCATTGTTGAAGTGAGTGAATAAACTAAACAAAATCTTGCATATAGTAAAACTGTTTGCTTGATATCTGCCATGGCAGGAACTCAATAATAGTGATCAGAATAAAAATTGAGAAACACACTCTAGTTTATATATTCCTTGTCTAAGAAACTGTTTTAGCAGTATTTTTTATATATTATAATAAAGATAAATGTTTAGATTATACTTGAAAAAGTATCTACCAACTTTGTGCTTCATTTGATTAATGTACAGAAAGACAGTCTTTGCTGTTCTATGGTAATTCTCATTGTCATTTTGTGGTTTACAGTTACATGGTCGTAAGAAAAAGCCACTTCATGCACTGACTCACAAACAGTATATGCATGAACAAACAAAACTGACTGAAAGTTCAAAAGTACACTACCACCACTTCAGGGTGGAAACTGTATTTTTAAGCAACTGAAATGAAAATTGAGTTATAGATGCTTTGTCATCTCCCAGACCTCCCAGGGAAGAATGGGAAAGCTACAAGTTACTTTTCCTCTATAAAAGTGCTCAACTACTAAGTAGTAATTTTCTTGTAAAACATTTACTCTTAACTTCTCTATTCTGGTAATATGGGTCTTACTATTCTTATTATTTTCTTTCTTTTAACCTCATCTCCTTTAAATAATTGCTCAAATGCCACCCTATATGTAAAATCTATTCTGACCACACCCCCTCCAGCTCTGACCCCTCCTAGTCTCCCTTACACTGCTTTCCAACTTTTGCCACCTTAATGCTATTATATAATTATTTATTATGTTTATTGTCTGTATCCCTCCAATTAAAACATAAGCTTCATGAGGATAGAATTTTTTTTTTTTTCCTCAGTGAGGATAGAAATTTTTATCTGTTTTGTTCACTTCTATCTTCCTAAGGCCCAGAGAATAGATTATCCCTTCATAGTGAATGAAACTGAAACTCCAAGATTAAACAAAATCTAAGTTTATTGGAATTTAGGGAGACAGGATGGAAACTGCAATCTCTGGTCTCCAGTCACACCAGACGGATGTAGTAGCAAAATCCCTGCATGAGGCCAGTGTGACTTCCAACCAAGACATCAGCCAAGGCAGTCATTGTCTTTTCTGCCTCTCTCCTGCACTCCCAGCATTCATCTCTACTTGGTCACTAACTCTAGCTCAGTTATTTTTCTGGCCACTTCCATGTCATTAACTGTCTTTTTCCCCATCTTCCTGATTTTTTTTAATCTTTACTCCTTCATCAAAAAGCCACCAGAGTTTCCCTGGTGGCTCAGTGGTAAAGAGTCCACCTGCCAAAGCAGGAGACACAGGTTTGATCCCTGGTCTGAGAAGATCCCACATGCTGTGGAGGCGCCACAACTATTGAGCCTGTGCCCTGGAGCCCAAGGGCCACAGTGCTGCAACTGTTGAAGCTTGCACACCCTAGAGCCCGTGCTCTGCAACAAGTGACACCATCACAATGAGAAGCCTGAGCACTGCAAGTAGAGAGAAGCCTCTACTCTCCACAAGTAGAGAAAAGCCGGAGCAGCAACCAAGACCCAGCACAGCCAAAAACAAAAACAAACAAACAAAAAAAAAAACACCAGACTAAACAAATGAAGCTTCAATCAATGAATCAGTCAACAAGCATTTATTGAGTATCTGCCATGTATTTAGCACCAGCCAGCATGTAGCATATCCTAACGGTCAAGTCAGCAATTTTGGTGTTGGATATGCTTTGGTTGAAATCTTAGATTTGCCCTTCACTAGCTGGCTGACTCAGAGAAGGCGATGGCACCCCATTCCAGTACACTTGTCCGGAAAATCCCATGGACGGAGGAGCCTGGTGGGCTGCAGTCCATGGGATCGTGAAGAGTCGGACACGACTGAGCAACTTCACTTTCACTTTTCACTTTCATGTACTGGAGAAGGAAATGGCAACCCACTCCAGTGTTCTTGCCTGGAGAATCCCAGGGACTGGGGAGCCTGATGGGCTGCCGTCTGTGGGGTCACACAGAGTCAGACATGACCGAAGTGATTTAGCAGCAGCAGCAGCTGGCTGACTAGGGACAGTCACTTAACTTTAGTTTCCCCACATGTGAAATGAGGGTAATAATGACATGTGCCTCAGAGGCAGTTCTGAGGAATGCCAGTATGACCATGACAAACTTAGACTATTGCCAGACACAAATGAGGTGATCCATAAACATTAGCTCTTAGGATCACTTCTGTCATAGTGTCCAGTGAGGAATGGGCTGTACATCTAGGACTTGATCCTTGTCTTCCATAGAACTTCCCAACTCACAAGCCAGTTAGAAAACAATCCAGGCCTGGATATATGGTGGAGTACTTATTTCTGTGGTTTAGAGTGTATAGAGATGCAGTGGTGTTGAAAGGAGTAAAAGGGAAAAAATGCAAATGCCAGAAATACTGATTTGTTGCATATTGAAGAGACAGAATATATATTTATTATTCAATTTGTGGTATATTAAAAATTTTATATACAATATATTTTAAATATATTACTAGCTATGACCAACCTAGACAACATATTAAAAGTGGAGACATCACTTTGCCAACAAAGGTGCATCTAGTCAAAGCTATGGTTTTTCCAGTAGTCATGTATGGATGTGAGAGCTGGACCATAAAGAAAGCTGAATGCTGAAGAATTGATGCTTTTGAAGCGTGGTGTTGGAGAAGACTCTTGAGAGTACCTTGGTCTGTAAGGAGATCAAACCAGCCAATCCTATAGGAAATCAGTCCTGAATATTCATTGGAAGGACTGATGCTGAAGCTGAAGCTCCAGTACTTTGGCCACCTGATGTGAAGAACTGACTCATTTGCAAAGACGCTGATGCTGGGAAAGACTGAAGGCAGGAGGAGAAGGGGTTGACAGAAGAAGAGATGGTTGGATGGCATCACCGACTTGATGGACATGAGTTTGAGCAAGTTCCAGGAATTGGTGATGGACAGGGAAGCCTGGTATGCTACAGTCCATGCGATTGCAAAGAGTTGGACATAACTGAGTGACTGAACTGAACTGATATTTTAAACACATATATTGGATGCATAGTATTAGAAGAAGAAAACTGTATGAATCTCAATGGTTATTAGCCTTTTGAGGTACCATGCTTTGTGGCAGATGAGAACTTCAGTATCCTAGAGCAACCTTGAAGATTCAAATCCCAATTTGACACTTAACTAGCTGTGTAATGTTGGTGAAGGTATCTAGGTTCTCTGTACTTGTTTCTTCATGTGTAAAGTGGAGGTGATGATAATGGTAAATATACTATAGAATTATTATGAAAATTAGATTAATTAACACTTGTAGTTGGTGAATGTGCCTAGCATATGGCAAGCACCCAAGTGTTAGCTAGTATCACCCCACATGTATTCTTTCTTTCTCTCCTAAGTCTTCACTAGAGAACAATAGCTTAAAATACCATAATTTGATTTTTTTCATTATTTACTCGTAATATAAAATATGTGTTTAACTTAAGCTACATATAATCTGTTGCTAGAAAACAAAGCCAAGGTAATACAATTCTCCTTCAGAGAATTCTCCCTGGTGGCTCAGATGGTAAAGAGTTTGCCTGCAATTTAGGAGACCCAAGTTGGATCCCTGGATTGGGAAGATCCCCTGGAGAAAGGAATGGCAACCTACTCCAGTATTCTTGCCTGGGAAATCCCGTGGACAGAGGAGCCTGGCAGGCTACAGTTCATGGGGTCTCACAGAGTTGGACACGACCGAGTGACTAACATTTTCACTTTCTAATGCAATGATATCAGGTTAGCCTCCTGCTATCTTCTGAGAGGACTAGCTCTTGAATTCTGAAAATGAACTATACTGTGTGTGAAGATGATATGGGCTTGATTATGTATATTATGTTATATATTGCCACATATGCCCAGAATATCAAGCTCTGATATTTTGCATTTACAGTATCACCCTTCCTCCATATGGATTTCCAGTCTCTTTCACTGGCTTAATTTTTTTCCACCCAAAGACTTACTTACATTTAGTGACTTATACATGGCACATACCTAATACATAGGCCTCACTGTTTGTTTTTTTCCCCTTTGTCTCGCATGTTCATTACAGTGCAAAATTTCCTTTATACATGTTAAGTTTACAATATTGTTCCATTGGTCTGTGATTCCATGATAAAGCTTTTAGACCCAGTTCAAATGAGCATTGCATAGAAGTAACCAAAATGATTTTTCATTTGAACTGTTACTCAAATTATAATGTAGTTCTGTCTCTTTTACTTTCAAATAATAAAGCACATTGAAATATTGGGTGATATGTATAAAATCTTTCATGGAGCAGGATGCAAATGTAAAGTTTGTTACAGAAGCTCTGGCATGCCAAAAAAATTTTTCTTCCTTCATTGTAAGATTTCTAACAATGTCTTCTATTGTAGAAAACTTTGTATAACTTTGCAGTGAAGAAACTTTAGCCAAGTAATCAGAGTTAATATCACCATTAATAAAGACATATTAACCTCCTCTTCCCCCAAGATGATACAGCAGTGAAAGTCACTCAGTTGTGTCCAATTTTTTGCGACCTCATGAACTATATATACACTCCATGGAATTCTCCAGGCCAGAATACTGGAGTGGGTAACCATTCCCTCCTCCAGGGGATCTTCCCAACCCAGGGATCAAACCCAGGTCTCCCACATTATAGGCGGCTTCTTTACCAGCTGAGCCACAAGGGAAGCCCAAGAATACTGGAGTGGGCAGCCTATTCTTTCTCCAGTGGATCTTCCCGACCCAGGAATCAAACCAGGGTTTCCTGCATTGCAGGTGGATTCTTTACCAACTGAGCTATCAGGGAAAGCCTGATACAACAAGGACACATCACTTCTGTGGGCCTCCTACCAAAGGGCAAGTTTCAATCTAATCACAAGTAAATATCCAATGAACCCAAACTCTGAGACATTCTATAAAATACTTAGCCAATACTCATCTACAGTGTCAAACTCAGGATAGAAATGCAAAGTCTGAGCAACTGCTATGGACTGGAGAATACTAAGAAGACACAACAATTAAATGCAATGTGAAATCTTGTGTTGGATCCTGGGCTTTGATGGAAAATTGCTGAAATTTGAATAAGATTTATAGTTTAGAGACTTCCCTGGCAGTTCAGTGGTTAAGACTCCACACTTGTGCTGCAGGGGCATGGGTTCAATACTTGACTGTGAAACTAGGTTTTCTCTGTGCCCCCCCTCAAAAAGGCTTAATTATGTTCAGTTGGTTCACAGTGCTTTTCAGATACACTATCCTTCTATTTTCTGTCCATTCGATTAATATTTGAGAGCTTGATATTCAAACTCCAACTAAAAATCTTAATTCATCTACTTATAAAAGTAACTATGATATATAATGGAACTATATGTAACTATGTTCTGTATTTTCCAAGTCTCCTGTAAATGTGTTATCATACTTTCATAAGTTAAAAAATAAAAAAAAAGAAAAAGATTTATAATTTAGTTAACAGACTTGTTTCTACATTTGTTAACTAGCTTTAATAATTGTACTATGAAAGATGTTAAGGGTAAGCTGGATAAAGGGTAGTTGTGAATCCTATATTTTTGCAACTTTTCTGTAAGCCCACAATTATTTAAAAATAAAAAGTAAACAAAAAGCCAAAAGAGTTCTCTGTGTTTGACTTTAAAGCCCTGACTCCTAACCACCAGAATGTACTTTGAATTCCAGGCCCAGGCTATGTAAGGACTGGTTGATGATTTGCTCCTGGAACTGCACTGCAAGATACCTGCCTAGTGTCTCAGAGTGAAATCATGTGTTTAAGGTACCTGTAAGTAAATAAGAGAAAGAATAAGGAAAAATTTGCCTTCTATTAACCTATTAACAAATTTTCAATCCAAAACAATTAGAAAGCATGTCAGTGTTCTACTTATAACTAGCATTTATATGGCACTTACTATGTACTGAGCCCTTCTCTAAGCATGTTACAGATTTTAAGGTATTTAATCTTCACACCAACCCTATGAGGGTAGTTATCATTAATTATTCCTTTTTACAGATGATGAAACTGAGACATAGATTTTAAGTGACTGGCCCAAGGTTACAAAACTGGTAAATGGGAAAGCTGGAATTCAGACCCAAGCAGTCTGGCTCTACTCATGGATATGTGCTTATCCAAAATTCTACATTGCCCTCCACTGTTATTGAAACACTTATTTTGAATCAGCTGTAGCTGATACAGTTTAGGAAGTGCCAGTGTTGGTCAGCGTTTAGGGTCTTGACGCCTATACTTTTAGGCCCTAAAATATGTCCAGGCATGGCCTGGTATGCAGCTCAAACCCACCCTTCAATGTCCTGGGTCCACAGAAAAGGAAGCACTGAAACCCTCCAACAGGTTGACTCACTGATCGAGTTTTGCCCCAGAAACCTAGAGAGAAAAGATTCCCTTTCTGAGCTCAGGTCTCAGTTCTCTATCTTGGGAGTGGGTTTTATTTTCTCTACACAAAAACAAAATCACATTTATGCTATGTAATCAATGAGTTTGCAAAGTAAGGATTTCATTTCCCCGTGACAGTATCAGAACTGAACATGCGAACCAACAGGCTCCTACAACTATCGGTGAGTCAATTGAACTAGAAAAACAGAAAATATGCTAACTGGCATGGCTGCGCCAGAGTGGGCGGAGGAAGGCTACAATTCTATTCACAAAGTCTGATTCATTTAGGAAAAGAAAAAAGTCACATGCCATCAAATTGGGATTTGTGTTCACTGCACTGAGGAGAAGTACAGAGCCTTCATGCTCTCAGGGGTGACTAAGCCATTACTTCACTTAGAACACAAAGCACTGTTGCTCTGCACACCCCTCACTGTAATTAGCTCTTGCAAGCAAGGGATGAAGAATCGAACACGAGAGCTCCTTGGCTGTGGGCCAGACACTCAGAATTATTTATTTTATTTTGCTTAAGGAGACAGAGGAGAAGACGGCTACATCTAATAGTCTGTTTCTTCATGTGTCCCTGAGTTACATGCAGTCAGATGATGATTATGCCCTTCTGTCTGAAAGCAATAGTTGGGTCCTTTCAAGAGAGTCCAAATGCATATGCTGGTTCAAGCCAGGGGTGCACTGGTAAATGTTTAACAACCAGCCTTGGGAGAGGTTGAAGACTGATTTGTTGTGTTTGCAGATACCTTCGGTGTTAAATACTCATACCTTGACAGATTTCAGGCTACTCACCTGACATCACTGAACGAGGATCTGGGAAAAGATGAATGCACAGTAGTACAACTGTTATTTACCCTTTTCACCATTCAGATGCAGCTGGTGTAAATAACTTAAAAAACAGAAATAATGGCCAAAGTAAAGAAATCATTAGGAAATGATGTGTTGAGTATTTGTCACTTCATTTTAAATGGAATTTACTGAATTGTAAGTTCACGTCATGCAATTTCCCTGGTGGGAAATCCCTGGTGGAAAATGACTGAGCGACTGTCATAGCACACATAGCTGTCATGTAATTTTAATAGTGGCTGTTAAACAACTCATTGTTGTTGTTGTTTAGTCATGTCCAACTCTTTGTAACCTCATAGACAGTAGCCCACCAGGCTCCTCTGTTCATGGGATTTCCCAGGCAAGAATACTAGAGTGGGTTGCCATTTCCTTCTCCAAGGGCTCTTCCTGACCCAGGGATCGAACTCATGGTTCCTGCCACATATCCTGCATTGCAGGCAGATTCTTTACCACTGAGCCACCAAGGAAGCCCTTGGAAGTTTAACAACTGGCTCAGCAGCTGTGAGAGCTAGGACAAGGCAACTCCAGCACCGCTGATCATGTGACCCCAGGCACAGAAGAACTCATAAGCCTGTTACTTCAAAACAAAGCCCACACATTGTCGCCCAGGCTTCTATTTTCTCATTCTGTGAGAACAGTCATTCTAGACTGTCTTGCCTTGCTTTACTCACCTACAGAACAGAGAGAAGACCATCCCTATTCCTGTTATAGTCTGCAGATTATCTAATTCAAGCCTCTGGTTTACCTGGCATCCCAGGTGGCTCAGTGGTAAAGAATCTGCCTGCAATATAAGACATGAAGCTTCTATCCCTAGGCTGGGAAGATCCCCTGGAAAAGGAAATGGTGACCCACTCCAGTATTCTTGCTTGGGAAATCCCATGGACAGAGGAGCCTGGTGGGCTACAGTCCATGGGGTCGCAGAAGAATCAGAAACAACTTAGCAACTAAACAACAGTTTTACCAAAAAGGAAAATAAGTCTCAGAAGAGTCAAATAATAGTTATAATAATAGCTGACATTGATTAAACTCCTACTATAGGCCAGCTGCTCTGGCTGTGTTAAGAGTGTCATGGTTCAACAAAAAGCAGCTTCTCCTTTTTTTTTTTTTTTTTTTTTGTACTTGCGTGGGGTTTGTGGATCTGAGTTCTCCAATCAGGGATTGAACCTGGGCCCTTGGGGTGAGAACACAGAGTCTTAACGCCACTGGATTTCTAAGGAATTCCCAGCTCCTTCCCTTGACTTTGTGTCTTCCTTAACCAAGCTGCCTCCCAGTTATTCTTTGAGAATGAAAACTATGGCTTAATAATAATATAATATATATAATATATATATATATATAATATATATAATAATATATATATATAATAATATATACCCTGACATAACTTGCATAGAACCTTAGATATAATAGGTGACAATAAATGTTTACTGAGTTATAATAAGATGCTTAGGTTCCAGACTCAAATATGCTTCTTGTAGTCTTGGAAAACACTGCCTCAGTATTCTCTGTCACTGCCAAAAGGCCTTTAGAATCTTTTTTGGGGGTATTTTTAACCATTTTAAAACGTACAATTCAGTGGCATCAGGTTGGGTTTTGGTTTAGTCACTCAGTTGTGTTCAACTCTTATGACTCCATGGACTATAGCCTGCCAAGTTCCTTTGTTCATGGAATTTTCGAGGCAAGAATACTGGAGTGGGTTGCCATTTCCTTCTCCAGGGGATCTTCCCGCCCGGGGATCGAACCCTGGTCTCCTGAACTATGGGCAGATTCTTTATCAACTGACCTACCAGAGAAGCCCATTTACAATACTGTGCAACCATTCAGTTCAGTTCAGTAGTTTAGTCGTATACGACTTCTTGTGATCCCATGGACTGCAGCAAGCCAGGCCTCCCTGTCCATCACCAACTCCTGGAGCTTGCTCAAACTCATGTCTCTGCAGGGATACTAGTAGTACCTACCCTCAGGGTTATTGTAAAGATTAATGCATTCATATGTATAAAGTGCATAAAGGAAGTACTATCCACTTCCTGTGAATACCACTCTGGGATTATTATCTTCTTGGAAACCTTAGTGCATACATGAGTGATATTTGAATGTGTACGTGTTGCAGGCAGTGTGGGAACACTGAAGGATGAGGGATGGGTGAGGCAGCAGCAGATACTGGGAAAACACTGTATGGAAAGCTGAAGATTGGTGATCTTCCGGTGTTGCTGACATGCTTTGGGGCCTTCAGGTGTTACCTCTCTGAGCCTTTGTTTTCTCACCTGTGAAATGAGAACATTTGACCAGATGAAATCTAAGATCTGCTTCACATTTAACATTCTATATCTGTCTCTAACAGGTCTGAAAGGTGTCAGGACTTTTTAAGAGAACTGAAGAAATCAAATTAGCAGGTAGGGAGGAGGGTTCCTCAGACAGACATTGACACTTGAGTGGAAACGAGACTCTTAGGTCAACCGTGCCACCTGCTTGAGTCATCTGGTTTCCTACATCCTCTTTTAAAGGAGCTATGCACCCTTCCTCTGCACTAAGGTTCAATTTCAAGCTCACATGGTCCAGTTCTAAAAGGCCAGAGAGATTCTCTGTTGGCCTTGATGACTCACAGGGACAGTTTGCCACCTATTTTACCGATGACAGTCCAGGATTACAACACTGATAGATTACTGAATCTTTTGCTTGTTTTTTTTTTAAAGGTAAAATTTACCAGCTGGTGATCTCTGGTTATTTTCTGATCTGCTTGGCCAGATGGCACTTTCAGTGATAAAACTGCACAACACAAAGAGGTTTCACTTTGCTGTGTATCTTCTCTGCACCATTTCTCAAATAACATGTGTACTCTGCAGACTTTTTTTCTGAACCCAGAAGCTTAGGCATTCAGTAATGAAACCTGATGAGGGAAGCTCTTAGACTCTGATTAACTTGGAGACACCATCTAGTTGCTGTTTGATTAGACATTCAAATAAGATCATATGCATTCCTATTGGATACTCACTTTGATTACAAACATTTAAAAATTCACTGGTGTTATTGTTGCTGCTGCTGCTAAGTCGCCCCAGTCGTGTCCGACTCTGTGCGATTCCACACACAGCAGCCCACCAGGCTCCCCCGTCCCTGGGATTCTCCAGGCAAGAACACTGGAGTGGGTTGCCATTTCCTTCTCCAGTGCATGAAAGTGAAAAGTCAAAGTGAAGTCTACTGCATTATCACTGTTGTATTGATAACAAATATTGTGTAGAATACTTCTACACCACTGACTCATTGGAAAAGATACTGATGCTGGGAAAGATTGAGGGTCAGAGGAAAAGAGAGTGACAGAGGATGAGATGGTTGAATGGCATCACTGACTCAATGGACATAAGTTTGAGCAAACTCTGAGAGAGAGTGAAGGACAGGGAAGCCTGGCATGCTGCAGTCCATTGGGGTCACAAAGAGTTGGACAGGACTGAGTGACTGACAACAACAAGAATACTTCCACATTTCCATTCACAAAGTATCTTTTAAAATAGTAATTTATTTGATATATGTTATTGTCCTTCGGGGAAGTGTAGGACTGTAGATAAGAGAATAAGCTTCAGAGTTTTACCAAATTGGGTCAGAATCCCAGCTTTGCCCTTAGATTCGGTTAATCTCAATGTCCTTATCTATAAAATGGTGATAATAATACCCAAGTTATACAGTTGTGGGTGGATTTGGAGACATACTACAAAGAGCCTAGTTCAATGCTTGGTACATAAAATAGTCAATAAATAGTGGCTATTACTACTATTGTTGTGAAAGAGAAGAGTGAAAAAGTTGGCTTAAAGCTCAACATTCAGAAAACTAAGATCATGGCATCTGGTCCTATCACTTCATGGCAAATAAATGGGGAAACAGTGGAAACAGTGTCAGACTTTACTTTTTGGGCTCCAGAATCACTGCAGATGGTGATTGCAGCCATGAGATTAAAAGACTCTTACTCCTTGGAAGGAAAGTTATGACCAACCTAGATAACATATTCAAAAGCAGAGATATTACTTTGCTAACAAAGGTCTGTCTAATCAAGGCTATGGTTTTACCAGTAGTCATGTATGGATGTGAGAGTTGAACTGTGAAGAAAGCTGAGCACCGAAGAATTAATGCTTTTGCACTGTGGTGTTGGAGAAGACTCTTGAGAGTCCCTTGGACTGCAAGGAGATCCAACCAGTCCATTCTGAAGGAGATCAGCCCTGGGTGTTCTTTGGAAGGACTGATGCTAAAGCTGAAACTCCAGTACTTTGGCCACCTCATGCAAAGAGCTGACTCACTGGAAAAGACTCTGAGGCTGGGAGGGATTGGGGGCAGGAGGAGAAGAGGACGACAAAGGATGAGATGGCTGGATGGCATTACTGACTCGATGGACATGAGTTTGAGTGAACTCCGGGAGTTGGTGATGGACAGGGAGGCCTGGCGTGCTGCGATTCATGGGGTCACAAAGAGTCAGACATGACTGAGCGACTGAACTGAACTGAACTGAACTACTATTGTTATCATTATTCTCCTTTTCTACACGAGGAAATTGAGGCTCAAAGAAATAGAGATTTACTCAGGGTTGTTTAAGCCATAAGTGATAAAGCTATGATTCAAATGTAGGGCTTTGGATTCAAAACTTGTCTGTGTTCTTTCCACAGTGTGACATTGCCACTCAAAGAACTGCTTTAGTCTACTAAAAGTGCCTAGCTTTGTTATTCAGCTCGTTAAAAATGTACTTGTTGTTTTTTATTTGTTATTTTACTTTTTTCCTCCTTACCTCTTTTTTTTTTTTCCTTGTTTTTGGCCGTGGGGCTTCTGGGATCTTAGTTCCGCAGCCAGGGATTGAACCCTGGCCCTCAGCAGTTAAAACACAAAGTCCTAAACACTGGGTTGCTGTGAACTCCTCCCTTTACCTCTTCATAGTTCTCCTCCCCTTCTCTCTCCCCTCTATTTCTCTGTCTCTCCTTCCCTCCTTCTCTCTCTGTCTCATTTAGTAGAACCCAAATTAGGGAATTTGAAGTAAAGAGCAATAAAAATAGTCCCTGGATTTGTTTCTGACTCATAGCCAAATAGCTCCAAATTACACTCAGATGCCTATCATCTTTCAACATCTCCAAATGTTCCCTTAGATGTTTGGAGCTAGAAGCTGTCTTCCATGTCATCTAGCACAGCTCCTTGATGAAAGCAGAGAAAAGTCAGTTAGCCCAGAAGTTCAAACCAGCGAAGGAGCCAGAGCTAGAACCCACAGGTCCAGGATGCTAGTCCTAGTTTCTTTCTTCTTCTCTTTGCTCTTCAATGTGTATTATCTCCCCTCTACTCTTTTACTAAAACTAACGTACATTAGCTTCAACCTATGTACTTGGCTGGATGATCATTTAAAGTATCAGCTGGTTATACAATTGTGACACTCGAGACATCACAGTCATAAGGTCAGCCCAGCTTCTTTGGAAATCATGCTGTCAGGATGGGAGTCTCCTCCCAGCGCTTTTGTTCTGGTCTTAGGGTGGTAACAAGAGGCTTTCTCGTGATTTACCTAAGCCTTCCTGCTTTGGGCAGAATTGAAAGTAGGGCAGTACTTGCCAATCTCGTGGTATTTAGTGTCTCCCTATGGTCATAACCAACATTAGGAAGTATGAAAATTTAAATTCTATGCTTGCAGCCTCTCTCTCTCTTTCTCCCTCCCTCCCTCCCCTCCTTTCTCCCTTCCTTCCTACCCAAGCCAAATATATTGCTAAACCCAAATTTGGAGATGTTCCAGGAGTGAGGCCTCTTTAAACTTGATCCTCTAAAAGATCTTTTCCTCCTCTTTTCTCCCACTGTCACAGTGCCTACCTCACAGGGCACCCAAAGGCAGTGAATGAATAAATGCACAGAGGAGGAAAAAAACTTGTGCCCAGTTTTGAATTTTGAGTCCTGAGCATATCATCTAATCAAAGAGTGATGGTCATCTTGTGTTTTGAACTTGGTTTGAATTCTTTTCAAACTCATCTAGTCGCTTGAACCTAAATTTCATCCCTTACCCCTTGGGTGAATCATTTGACCTCTCTGGGATCCTATTTTTTCCATTTGTTCATGGCTGTTCATGGCTCTAAGGGGCAGTAGAAGAGATAAATAAGTGCTATTTTTCTGGCTTCCCTGGTTGCTCAGCAGTAAGAAATCCACCTGCAACGTGGGAGACTCGAGTTCGATCCCTGGGTTGGAAAGATCCCCTGGAGAAGGAAATGGCAACTCACTCCAGTATTCTTGCCTAGGAAATCCCATAGATAGAGGAGCCTGGCAAGCTACAGTTGATGAGGCCACAAAGAGTCGAACACAACTGAGCTACTGAAAAGCAAACAAAACTTGCCTGGCACATAACAGCCCTGAAATAATGCTCATATTCTTTCTTCCCTTGCCTCCTCAGGGCCTCTGCTGCCCCTCTTCAAATCCTCCTTGGTTCTCTTCTGATTTCCATTAGCACATGGTAGAACTTGGGGTCATTTTCCTGTGCCAACTCCCATTTCTTACACTGCAAGCTGCTTAGTTCATTTCCATTTCTACTCAGCAGGGAAGACCAACTTTCCTTCTCATGGATCTGGAATTTGTGTTCCTCTTTGTTTGTTTGAAGTTGAACACTGTGGGGTATCAGCCCACACCTTCGATCTAATCCCTGCTAGTCCAGAGGGACAGGTCTTCCTTGGCAGTGAGATTTTAAAATAACACCGCAGGCCAAGCATTGCTGAAATTCAGCTGAAACCAGCCTTCCCTAAAGACCAGCTGCCTGCTCAATCAAAAGGCTTGGATTCCTCTGTAAGATTACATCTTCTTCTGGGCTATTTACTCAGCCCACAGCTTACTACAAAGCTGGTTTTCACCCTATGGTAAAAACTACAAAGATAGCCTGCTTTCTTAAAGACGGATGACATCTTTGAGTTGCCTCAGGCTTATCTGCAGCCATTTTCCTATAGCCATTCCACCAGCCCTCAGGCCTCTGCTCACTGGTTTTCACACTTTTGGAATTTATTCCTTGGATTCCTAATGACTGGGTAAGTCTGCTTGGCTACTTGCCCTGAAGTGAAAGACTCTATTATTATTATTATTATTATTACTATTACTTTTGCAATAAGATCACAATCAGAGTCAGTCCCACAAGAAGGGCAAGGAAAGGTTTCCTAACTACCTCTCAAGACATGGAAGAATTCCTCTTGGTCCAGAAGTGCAGGGTCAGGAACATGGCTTCCAGCTTCTTCCTGTGTACCCGGGAACTATAGCCAGTAAACCATGGCAGAAGGCTCACATATTCTTCCATCAAATATGTATTGGGCATCTACTCCATACCAGGCACTCTGCTAGGGGCCTGAGTTGACAAGATGAGTAAGTCATAGTCCCTAGTGGGCAAAGGCGGATACACCTAAATGTAGTTACTGCCACGTTGTTGCACATCGTAAGAGAAGTCTGTATAAAGGGCCAAGGACCTCAGGGGAAGGAGGCCCTCACGCTGGATGGTGGAGTGTGGTAGATGAAAAGGGCATCACAGAGGTGACTGTCTGACAGAACTTCAAGAATGAGGAGCTCAACCAACTGGAGACATGTGGCATAAGGGCCAAAGTGGAAAAGAAAGGAGAGACTGTTTGCTTTGGATCCCTGCAGAAGCAGGTTCCGAGACAGTGACTTGAATGCAATAGTTAGTTTGGGAGATGACCCCAGGAAACAGCTGTAGAAGAATGGGGGATGCAACCGGAATGGAAGGAGGGTGTGTTATCGAGACAGTTACCATTGTGGGTAGTTGGAGTTCAACTCCTTTGGACAGCCCTGGGAGTCAGTGTATCACAACGTGTGGCTCAGAATTATCTCAACTAAAGAGCAAAGAAGCTGGAGTAGAAGGAGCTGCTTCCAGGGACACTTCTACTTCTGGCTTGCCCCTGCCTAGGGTGCTCCCACAGCCAAAGGAGAGCCACAGAATAGAGGTACAGGTGTTTGCAGCAATTTTCAATGTGGACAGGTACATGTACCCTGAAGCATGAAAGGCATTGAGACATGAAAAGTCTCTGTGGTCCATGAATATGGACCATTACTGAAGGGGCAAGAGACAGAGTTGAAAAAGAAAGTGGGAGTTAGGACTTATGTGCGCCTTAGGGCCCACACTCCACAACAAGAGTAGTCACCTCAATGGGAAGCCCCTGCACTGCAGGGAGAGTGCAGCCCCCAGTCACTGTAACTAGCAAAAAGCCCATGCAGTGTCGAAGAGCTTATGCATCACAATGGAGAACAAGAGCAAGCAAAAAGAAAGATAGAAGAAAAGAAAGAGAATGCCTTGCTAAGGGCTTGGATCTTTACTCAACAGGGGATGGGAGTCACTGAGGCATTTGGGGAGCCGAGTGCTATGGTCAGATAAGCCAACTGCCACAGAAGCAGGAGAGGTTGTGAGATGGGAAAGCAAAACAGCACCCAGATCCTGGACCTGCCATCAGACTGGATGGACAAGTCGGCAGCACTTACAGGGTCGAATTCATTGTTCTTGTTCCTTCTGAACTAAGGCAAAGCAGGGCCCTTGTGCTACTATAATAATTGTGCATGCTTACTTAACCAGACCATCTGTCTATGGTCTCTGATTTCATGCACCATGCTGAGGCCAATACCTAGTGCAGGGTCTGGCACATAGAAGGTACTCAGGAAGTGTTTGATGGATGGAGGGTAGGTTGGTTTATACTCATAGCTCTACCCAAAGCTGTTCACTGCACTTACAGCAGGATTATCCTTGATTCCTAAGGGCACTAGATTATTTTGTGTATGCATGTTGAAACTGGACTGCAAAGGTGGTACTGGCAAGATACTGAAGTATTTGGGGTCTCCTCTAAAAGCCCAGAGAAGGTCCCAGAAGATGCCCCCTCCCCCTGGGCTGCTCTAGCAAGGCCTTGGTAGAACTTTGCTTAATCGTCACTTGCATGGAGACATTTGCCACAGTCTCTATGTCATCACCAGAGGCTGGACTTTCCCTCTGGCCTTGGCCAACTAAGTGTCCTAACCCTTTCTTTCTGCCTAAATCAGACAGCAGTTGCTTCTGGTTGCCAACCAGAGAAAGAGGCTATCATTGTCATTCAACAAGAGGATGGTTTTCTGAGGTGGCTGTGTGACCTTTTAGAAAATCCCCATGGAAAGGGGAAATATTCTGATGGTAAACAAGAGGAAAATAGAAACAATTCAGTAGCTAAATTGTTTCTGGAAGGGGCTCCAAGCCCAGTAATTCTGACCCAGATCTCAAAGGAGAGGAGAGTTAATAGGATCCCACCACCCAGAATCCAAAGGGAACCTCTAGAGGTTATGCAATCCATGACTCTGCCGAGTGCGCAACCAAACTGAACCCATTAGACAGTGATACTTCAAACATTTTAGGAAGGAGATTCTTCATCCTTTTCCATTAGAGATCAAGCAATTTTATGGTTAAGAAGCCCTTCAAGGAAATAACAGAACTTATGACCTGGAAACTCATTTCATAGCTGAGGAAACTGAAGCCAAGCTTCAGTTCAAGCCAGTATTAAAACACTGTCCCTTGACCTCCTGCTTAGAAACTTCCTTTCATCACTCATCAAGCATCCCTTGAGTGCCCACCATGTGGACCTCTAGTTGGAAGAGGGGGAAAACACAGCTCAACAAGATAGTTTCTGCACTCGCAGGAGGGGCTCATAAGCCAGCTGAGCAGAGATATTTGCATTTAATTAACTATAACCAAATGTCACCAATGCTACAACAAAGGCATATTCAAATGTGTCTTGAAATCTTACCAAGAGTCTTTTTTGTTTTTAAAACATAGGTGTTAATATTTACAACAGATTGCAAACGTTTCTACTTCTACCTCCTCCTCCAATCCTCATGTCCATTAACAAATGTACTCTTTTCATTAGGTACACACTTAATGACAATTTTGTAAATACCAGAATTTTATTATAAAATCAGAAAGCACATGCACCCATCTCAAGCTGCAGTGTTAGGTTATTATTCGTCCAAAGAGTTAAGGAAGCTGAACTGAGGTTTGTTTACCTTCCTACTGCCTACAGCCTTAGGAACATGGTCACTGTGCTGATAATAAATGGAATCAGATGCTAAAAAAAAAAAAAAAGTAAATAAGAAAAAAGAAAAGGAACTCCTACTACCTGTCCATGTTTACTATAACCTCCACAATGAAACGCAATATCTTTTTTTCATTTTTTTCACACTTTAAACTTTTTATTTTGTATTGGGATATAGCCAATTAACAATGTTGTGGTGGTTTCAGGTGAACAGAAAAGGGACTCAGCCATACATATATGTATCCATTCTCTTCCTAAACCCCTATCTAATCCAGGCTGGCATATAACATTGAGTAGAGTTCCATGTGCTATACAGTAAGTCCTTGTTGGTCTTACAGTAAGTCCGTTTTGTGAAACTATTTTTGAGAGGAGTCATACGACGAGTCACTAACCCATGGACAGGTTGTCATCACGAAAGCAATAGGCTGAAGTTAAAATGTCATTTTATTTGAGGAACACTGTGTCACTTAGGGCCTGAGAGAAACATGCTGTTGGACTAGCATCTTACTCTAAAAAAAAAAAAAAAACACTATTGTTACCAAGGTTAAGAAAGGAGATACTACCAGAATGATAGCTTTCTGAATAGTAAGATATGAGGGGGAAAATGTCCCTGGGAACAGACAGGTAAGTGTGTATAAATTTCACTAACTCTGCCATTGTTCAGAGAAGGCAATGGCACCCCACTCCAGTACTCTTGTCTGGAAAATCCCATGGAGGGAGGAGCCTGGTAGGCTGCAGTCCATGGGGTCGCAAAGAGTTAGACACGACTGAGCGACTTCACTTTCACTTTTTACTTTCATGCATTGAAGGAGATGGCAACCCACTCCAGTGTTCTTGCCTGGAGAATCCCAGGGATGGGGGAGCCTGGTGGGCTGTCGTCTATGGGGTCGCACAGAGTTGGACACGACTGAAGCAACTTAGCAGCAGCAGCTGCCATTATTATTTCATTTGACTCTTCCATTCAATAATTGAACTGGAAAGTGTAAGTCAATGATGCATCACAATAAAAACTTACTTTCTGGAACCAAATCTCCTTCTGCTCCCTATTAGTCAGTAATGACCTAGCTTCAGCTGCCTGCCCCACAGCTAGATGCTGCAGAGAACTTGTTCCTGACAACTCATGAGATGCCTCACTCTCCTCTCCACAAGTCTTCAGTTCTCTCTGTGAATCCCTATTTTGATGGATGGCCACAAGAAGCTAGAAACCTTGGAAGCAGTTGCCTCCTCTTTTTTTCTCACTACCACCCCCACCCTTCTTCCTTTCTGCATTCAGTTGACATCAAATTCTCTCGGTTCTATTTACTCAACAAATCAGGGAGTGTTCAACTGCAGTAAATAGAATTCATTCTCGCTGGTAGCCATTCCCTTCTCCAGTATCTTCCTGACCCAGGGATGGAACCTGGATCTCCTGTGTTGCAGGCAGATTTTTACTGGCTAAGCTACAAGGGAAGCCCTTTAACATATGCAATCAAGTCCTTATACAGTGGAAGAGCAGGCATCCCACTGGACCTGGAGGTCAGCCTTCCACAGTAACACTGCCAGAACCAGCCTGTCAGGGGAGCTGCTGCATTGCCACAATCAGGAAGGTGAGGAGTCAGAAAACCACCAGTGGAACTACTGAGTTCTGGGACACACCACTTTCTGGGATCAGAAAGCTACTCCACCATGTTCACAGCAAAGGCATGTTATGTCTGCTAGATCCACACCAGCAAAAAAGAGTGCCTGTGCCCTTTGCTCTATGCTCTACCCACAAGGCTAGCAGCCCATGGCGTGATGCCATAGGAACATGTGTTTACAACTGTGCTGGCTGGAAGAAACAGCAGAAGCAGCCAGAAACCTGCCCTCTTCCTCAATTTTAACAAATCTTGCACAAAATGGATGTTTGTCAGAACTCACATTGCATTTGGAACTCTAACTGCAAGGGGTCTGGGAAATGAGGATTTTAGCTCTTCAGCCTTTTAAGAAGGTACACTGGAAGGAGAGTGGAATGAGATAATTCACAGTATTTACCACATGCATCATCTCTTAAACTGCCACTGCCCTATGGACCTTGTCATCTCTTACCTGAACCATTGCAATATCTTCACACCTAGTGTTTCTGCTCCCAAGTTCTTCCCTCTTCAATCCATCCTCTGTGTTGTGCTTAAAACACACCTGTAATCATGTCATTTTCCTGCTCAATATCTTGTCACCCATAAGCAGAAGGACCATTTTTCCATTCAAGTCTCTGAACCATCTGGCCCCAACTCACCTAACCATCTTGCTACTTCACCACCTGCTAGGCTTTGGTCACATGGGGGATTAAATGCTTTCACCACCTCTCCCCTATCTTGCTGCTATTTGTGACCTTCTCCTGACTAGAATGCCTACTACCCTTCATTTTTTAATTTTTAATTCCACCTCTGAGACGTTTCCTTCACTTTCCACCTCTTTTCACACAGGCAGCATTAATGGGCTTCTCCTGGCATTTTGCATCTCTCTCTATTGCCTTCCTCACTTTGTATTGTATATAGTTATATATATGTCTGTCCTTCCAGTGAGGAAACGCACTGTGTGTTCTATTCATTTGTGTATATCCAGTGCTTAACTCCTGGCATGCTGCAGTCCATGGGATCGCAAAGACTCAGGCACGACTGAGAAACTGAACAAGTTCTTGGCACTCAATAAATATTTGTTGAACAAATGAATGAATGAATGACTTGTCCTGTGTGCCTAGGATACCCAGTCCCACCTGACTAGTTTTTTTCTTTGGCTTATAGACGTTCCAAGGTCTTTCTCCTCTCAAAAAGCAAGTTTTCCTATGATCCTCTGGCTATTATCCTATCACTCTTCTTCATTTCAAGACCAGTTATCTGAGAGGGTTATCAACACCTGCTATCTACACTCCTTCACCACCCAGCTTTACCACTCCACCAAGAGCACCCTTGTCAAGGTCACCAATTATCTCCTGGTTGCTAAACAAAATGATAGTTTTCCATCATTATTTCATTTAACCCTTGCCTCACTTGACTTCATGAACATGCCTTCTTTCTTGAATCTCATTCTTTCCTGGGCAAACACTTTCTCCTTGGCCTTCTCCATAGACTCTTCTCCCTCGGTTGGGACAGAGATCCTGTCTCTTGTCCTCCCAACACTCTGGGAGGTCTCATGGCCCCATTATACTCCTAACTCATTTCCTATCATCTTCTCCTTCCATCTCTCCATTCCAGCTGTACCAGCCCTCCAGGTGTTCTCAAACTGATCCACATTCTGGCTCAGTTGGTAAAGAATCTGTCTGCAATCCAGGAGACCCAGGTTTGATCCTTGGGTAGGAAGATCCCCTGGAGAAGGAAATGACAACCCATTCAGTATTCTTGCCTGGAAAATCCCATGATCAGAGGAGCCTGGAAGGCTACAGTCCATGGGGTCACAAAGAGTCGGAGGTGATTGAGTGACTAAACCACCACTGGCTCTTGCTCTGCCTGGAGTACACTGCCTCTGGGCATTTGAGTTGCTCTGTCCCTCACCATCTGCATCCCTCTCAATGTCACCTTTTCAGAGAGGCCTTCTCTGACCACCTTTGAAATATTGCAACCTACCTCAGCTTTCTATTCCTTTCCTGCTTTACTCTTCTCTTCCTTTCCTTGCTTTCCTGCTTTATTTTTCCTTGTAGTACTTACCATCATTAAACTTGCTGTATATTTTTATTTATTTGCATATTCATTTTTGTCTGTCTCTCCCGGTGAGAATGTAAACTCCATGAGGACAATATTTGGTTGTGTCTGTTTGGTTCACTGCTGTTTTCCCAAGTTCTAGAACAGTATTTGGCACATGGTAGATGTTCAACAAATGTTTCTGGAATGAGTGAGTGTCTCTTCTCCAAACCTTTTGTGTCTCCTATTTCTCCCCCAGTATCTGATCAGTCACTAAGCCCCATGACTCTTACCTTCTAAATATATCCTTAATCCCTTCTTCTCCATCTGCTTTGCCTCTGCTATAGCCTCTCACAGGTTTGCCAATCTGATCTCTGTACCCCTATTCAAAGCCCTTCTGAAACTCCTTAGCATATCAGATGATTCTCATGAACTGGTCTGTCAATTTCATCTTACACTACTGCCACCTAACCCTCTAGCTGTAGAGAGCTCCTTGTCTCACATCCCTGAATCCACCATCTCTCTTGTTCTGGTGAAACAGAAATACACCTCTCCGCCTTCTTTACCTGGCCAGCTCCTAAGCAAACTTCAGACTTCTCAGTTCTGACATCATCTCTCCTGGGTGGACTCTTTAAGCTAAAGTTAAACTGCCATGAACTTCTTGGGCTCATACACTGTAAGGCCGTTGGATGTCTCTTACCTGTTGCCATAGAACCCAAATTCCTTGAAAATAGGGACTGTATCTCATTTATTTTTCTATATTCAGCATGATGCGCAGAACCTGACACACAGTAGATGGTCGATAAATATTGGTTCAGTTCAGCTCAGTTCAGTTGCTCAGTCATGTCCAACTCTTTGAGACCCCATGGACTGCAGCATGCCAGGCTTCCCTGTCCATCACCAACTCCCAGATTACTCAAATTCATGTCCACTGAGTCTGTGATGCCATCTAACCATCTCATCCTCTGTCGACCCCTTCTCCTCCCACCTTCAGTCTTTCCCAGCATCAGGGTTTTTCAAATGAATCAGTTCTTCGCATCAGGTGGCCAAAGTATTGGAGCTTCAGCTTCAGCATCAGTCCTTCCAATGAATATACAGGACTGATTTCTTTAGGATGGACTGGTTGGATCTCTTTGCAGTCCAAGGGACTCTCAAGAGTCTTCTCCAACACCATAGTTCAAAAGCATCAATTCTTTGGCGCTCAGCTTTCTTCACAGTCCAACTCTCACATCCATACACAACCACTGGAAAAACCATAGCTTTGACTAGATGGACCTTTGTTGGTAAACTAACGTCTCTGCTTTTTAATATGCTGTCTAGGTTGGTCACAGCTTATCTTCCAAGGAGCAACATCTTTTAATTTCATGACTGCAGTCACCATCTGCAGTGATTTTGGAGCACCCCAAAATAGTCAGCCACTGTTTCCACTATTTCCCCATCTATTTGCCATACAGTGATGGGACAGGATGCCATGATCTTAGTTTTCTGAATGTTGAGTGTTAAGCCAACTTTTTCACTCTCCTCTTTCACTTTCAAGAGGCTCTTTGGTTCTTCTTTGCTTTCTGCCATAAGGGTGGTGTCATCTGCATATCTGAGGTTATATTTCTGCATATCTGAGGTTGATATTTCTCCCGGCAATCTTGATTCCAGCTTGTGCTTCATCCAGCCCAGCATTTTGCATGATGTACTCTCCATATAAGTTAAATAAGCAGGGTGGCAATATGCAGCCTTGACATACTCCTTTTCCCATTTGGAACCAGTCTGTTGTTCCATGTCCAGTTCTAACTGTTGCTTCTTGACCTGCATACAGATTTTTCAAGAGGCAGGTCAAGTGGTCTAGTATTTGCATCTCTTTCAGAATTTTCCAGTTGTTGTGATCCACACAGTCAAAGGCTTTGGCATAGTCAATAAAGCAAAAGTAGATGTTTTTCTGGAACTCTCTTGCTTTTTGAATGGTCCAGCAGATGTTGGCAATTTGATCTCTAGTTCCTCATTGCCTTTCTTTGGGATTGGGATGAAAACTGACCTTTTCCAGTCCTGTGGCCACTGTTGCATTTTCCAGATTTGCTGGCATATTGAGTGCAGCACTTTCACAGCATATCTTTTAGGATTTGAAATAGCTCAACTGGAATTCCATCACCTCCACTAGCTTTGTTTGTAGTGATGCTTCCTAAGGCCCACTTGATTTTGCATTCCAGGATGTCTGGCTCTAGGTGAGTGATCACACCATTGTGGTTATCTGGATCATGAAGATCTTTTTTATATAGTTTTTCTGTGTATTCTTGCTACGTCTTCTTAATATCTTCTGCTTCTGTTAGGCCCATACTATTTCTGTCCTTTATTGTGTTCATCTTTGTATGAAATGTTCCCTTGGTATCTCTAATTTTCTTGAAGAGATCTCTAGACTTTCCCATTCTATTGTTTTCCTCTA
Source organism: Nanger dama (assembly GCA_917880005.1). NCBI lineage: Eukaryota > Metazoa > Chordata > Mammalia > Artiodactyla > Bovidae > Nanger > Nanger dama. The sequence goes on from CAKJTW010000001.1 coordinate 46,605,958, forward strand.
TTTCTTTGCATTGATCACTGAGGAATGCTCTCTTATCTGTCCTTGCTATTCTTTGGAACTCTGCATTCAAATGGATATATCTTTTCTTTTCTCTTTTGCCTTCAGCTTCTCTTCTTTTCTCAGCTATTTGTGAGGCCTCCTCAGACAACCATTTTGCCATTTTGCATTTCTTTTTATTAAGGATGGTCTTGATCATTGCCTCCTGTACAATGTCATGAACCTCCATTCATGGTTCTTCAGGCACTCTATCAGAGCTAATACCTTGAATCTATTTCTCTCTTCCACTGTATAATCATAAAGGATTTGATTTAGGTCATACCTGAATGGTCTAGTGGTTTTCCCCACTTTCTTCAATTTAAGTCTGAATTTGGCAATAAGGAGTTCATGATCTGAGCCACAGTCAGCTCCCTGTCTTGTTTTTGCTGACTGTATAGAGCTTCTCCATCTTTGGCTGCAAAGAATATAATAAATCTGATATCAGCATTGGCCATCTGGTGATATCCACGTGTAGAGTTGTCTCTTGTGTTGTTGGAAGAGGGTATTTGTTATGACCAGTGCAGTCTCTTGGCAAAACTCTGTTAGCCTTTGACTTGCTTCATTTTGTACTCCAAGGCCAAAATTGCCTGTTACTCCAGGTAGCTCTTGACTTTCTACTTTTGCATTGCAGTTCCCTGTAATGAAGAGGATATTTTTTGGGAGGGTGTTAGTTCTAGAAGGTCTTGTAGGTCTTCATAGAATCGTTCAACTTCAGCTTCTCCAGCATTACTGGTCAAGGCATAGACTGGGATTACTGTGATATTGAATGGTTTGCCTTGGAAATGAACAGAGATCATTCTGTCATTTTTGAGATTGCATCCAAGTACTGCATTTTTAAAACAAAAAGTAGACAGTTGGATGATGAATCCTAGCAGGAAATACTTACATTGGGCTTATAATGTTCTGGTGGTCTTCCCAGGACCCTACTTGTAGTAGCACATGAAAAGTGAAGTGAAAGTGAAGTCGCTCAGTCTTGTCCGACTCTTTGCAACCCTGTGGACTGTAAGCCTACCAGGCTTCTCTGTCCATGGGATTCCCTAGGCAAGAGTACTGGAGTGGGTTGCCATTTCCTTCTCCATGGAAAATTCCCAATAATCCTAATGCTGAGGGTACTGGTAAGATGCCTAAAGGCCCTAGATGGTTATTTGACCACAGTTACACGGTTGGTAAGCAGAGAGACAAGATTCAGACTTAGGTATCCGCCTCCACATATTTGTAACTACTATGCTTAAACCAGTGTTGGATGGATGGAAGGTGTATACAAGGATCCTTGTATACACCTTCCATCCATCCAACACTGGTTGGATGGAAGGTAGAGAAACAATAGAAGCAAAGCACATATTATTTTATGTGCTTTTTATGATCAGTAAATTTGACTAAATCTGTCCTGTAAAATATTCATCTTATACAATGTGTCAAATTAAAACTTTATTTTCTGTTCATCACCAGTGTGACTCTAAGCTCAGATCCTAGCTGAGCTAAACCCTATCTTCCTTGACACCCACTTCTGCAAACTGATATCACAATATTCAAATGTATATCTGCATTCATGTAATTCATTTAACAAACATTTTCTGAGTGCCTACTGTGTGCCAGGCTCTGTCTTTACACTGGTACTACTGCTACTAGATATATACACTTATATATAATGTAATTGTAGACAATACAGAATCTTTTTGAGGCTGTAGAATATAGTGGTTAGGATCACAGGCTCAGGAGCCAGACTGCCTGGTTAAAAATCAGTTCTGATGCTTTCTAGTTGTGGGACCTCAGCATTGTCACCTGTCCAGTGCACTGGTCTCTTCAACTATAAAATGGGTATAACAACATTCTATCCTATCTCCTGGGGTTGTTGTGAGGATTAAATAGTTAATATGTGTGACGTGCTTAACACAGCTTCTAGCAAAAACTCTGGGAAGCACTTAATAAATGTTAGTAATTTTATGTTGACAATCATTTTTAATTAGTTATTGCTGAACAACTGAGCTTCTTATGTGAGGCTGTTTTCCACTATAAAATAAAAATAAATCTGGAGACTTTCTCTGGTGGGGCATAAGCCTTAAAGGGATATAAAGGAATTAACAGCATTTGTTGCTCTAACAAAACCATGTTTTGGTCTCGCGTGGGCCTTTAAGGGCCTGTAATTTCCATCAGGGCTCCTTCCATCCCAGCAGGCGAGTGAGTCGGGGAAAGTCTGCAGTCTAAGCAGGCGGGCTTTGGCAGAGCTATTTGTGCAGGAAGTACGGAGGTCAAGGGACTCCTTGTATTGAAGGCCTTTCTCAAAATGAAGGATTTGGCTTCTGAGATTAATGTTCGAAGTGAACCCCTGCTATACTTAATTCCCTTTTCTGTGAACTCAGTGCATTTTTAAAATTCAGTTAGGGGCCCTCCTATGGTGTGGCATGGAAACCACAAACCCAGACGCCCTTCTGACGGAGTTCATACTGCCCTCCCTCATCCCTTGACCCAGTGGACTGCTGACTGAATTCTAGGATTAATCACTGTGCTGAATTTTTGGGTTAAAGTGTGCCCAGAAATAACATGCCTTAAATTTGCACACATTAGGTCCAGTGGGAATTTAATATAAACATTTAAAAATAAAAGATTCATTAAAAAAAAAAAAAGGCTTCTATGAGTAGCTAGGGCTTTTCTGGTGGTTCAGACAGTAAAGAATCCGCCTGTAATGCAAGAAACCTGGGTTTGATCCCTGAGTTGGAAAGATCCCCTGGAGAAGGGCATGGCACACTCCAGTATTCTTGCCTGGAGAATCCCCATGGACAGAGGAGCCTGGCAAGCTGCAATCCCAGGGGGTCGCAAAGAGTCGGACACAACTGAGTAGCTAGTGGCCACCATATGAGGGAATGAGAAACTAGGAATGGGGGATGAGAGGCCTCTCTGGGTTGAGCTGCATGTTCTAAGCTACCAGAGGGTTGATAATTTAGAGCCCTCCTGCACTGCAGGCAGATTCTTTACTAACTGATCTATGAGGGAAGCCACATCAGAGAGTTACTTTTAAAAATAATTTCTGTGGGGTAAAATATCCATAGCCTCAACAGTAAGTGATTGGTGATTTTATCCCATCTACTAATAAATTTTCTGTTTCAGGTAAAATTAGATGGAATAAGGGAAACTGGTAGAAAGTAAGTCCACTGAGAAGATATTTGCCTTTTTCACTTTATGATCTCAGCTACCATAAGAAATAAACATTAGAGGCTCCCTCCCCATAAAAGTCAAGTGCTTGGGGACTTCTCTGGTGGTCCAGGGACTGAGACTTCAATCTCTGGTTGGGGAACTAGATTCCACATGCCTCAACTAAGACCTCGTGCAACGAGAAAAAAAAAAATTATATATATATATATATATATATATATATATAGAGAGAGAGAGAGAGAGAGAGAGAGAGTCAACTGCTTATCATATAACCACTGTTACAAAGAGTTGTCATATAGGGAAATAATTATAACAGTAATAACAGCGAACAGTTATATAGCAATTACTGGGCTATAATCTTCTGGGCATCGTCCTAAGCTCTTTGCATTTATTACATGCCTAATTTAGGCCTAACATGTACCATTTTAGTGCATGGTCTTTGGTCTTTAAAAAAACAACTAATGTGTTGAAAACTTTGACTGTGTCCAGCACTATGCTTTTTTTTTCTCTAATTTTTGGACACACTTCATGCATGTGGGATCTTAGTTCCCTGACCAGGAATCGAGCCTGCACCCTCTTCAGTGGAATTTCAGAGTTATAACCCTGGCCTACTAGGGAAGTCCCGAGCACTGTGTTTTTATGTGTATGGCCTCTTTTAATCCTCATGATGACTCCACAGTTAGGTGTTGCCATCAACCATAAACTGAGGCTCAGAGAGTTAGGTAACTTGCTCCCCACAATTGCCAAGATGCAATGTTTGGTCTTATTGACATCAAGCCCAAGCTCTTTATCTTGCTGCTCTTCTATCTGTCATAGAAGCGTATTGCATAGACTCAGCGTGCCTCACTCTCACAGGGGTCTTTGATGGGGTTCTTTGTGGGTTTCCATGCCTCCAAGGTGAGAATGTCCCAAAACTCTGCCTAGAATTTCCTGGATTTCTCCCCACAAGTGGGAGATAAAATAATTGTTTGGAACTCCTTGATCTTGTTCCTTAACTGGATATAGAAATAGAGTAACCATAGTTCTAGCTATAGGAAATAGTGAAAAGACGTTTTAAAAAGAAACCCAAAGCAAAAACCTTGACTCTGCTACTTACTAGCACCTGGAGCAACTCTTGATAACCTCAGTTTCCTAATCTGAGCAATGTAGTGATGCAAATTATTTGTGCTTTGCTCATACATACCTTATACAGTTTTGATGACCAAAGATTACATCACTGTCGGAAAGTCTATGTTAGATGCATTGTTACTATTATACTGTGATTTTAAAAAACAATAATTTATTTATTTTTGGTTGTGCTGGGTTTCCTTGCTGTTTGGGCTTTCTCTAATCGCAGCTAGCAGGGGCTACTCTTTGTTGTGAGAAGGTGAGGCTACTCAGGCTTCTCATTACAGTGGCCCTCGTTGCAGAGCAAAAGCTCTAGGCATATGGGCTTCAGTAGTTGCAGCTCGCAGGTTTAGTTGCTCCGAGGCAAATGGAATCTTCCTGGACCACGGATGGAACCTGTAGCCACTGCACTGGCAGGTGGGTTCCTATCCACTGTACCACCAGGGAAGTCCCACACTGTGGTTCTTTACGAATGTCGGAGGACTGGTCCTATTAATGAAGGTGTCTTGGGAATAGTGTTATCTTAAACATATGAAAGACAATTCTTTGTGAGCCGCGGAGTAGGTTTTTTCCAGGTACCAAAGGCAATACCACTTCTGGAGTATCTACTATGTGCCAGTAATCATAATGAGACTTCATCTTTCATTTAATTCTTATACAAAGAGAGGGAGCTGTTATTATTTTATAAATGAAGTAACTGAAGCTCTCCATGGGGTTGCAAAGAGTCAGACATGACTTAGTGACTGAACAACCACCACAAACTGAAGCTCAAGAGCAACTAAGCAATTACCCAGCAGCACATAACTAAGAGGTAAAATTGAGATTCAAATTTAGAACTATGGGGAAACAATTTCCAAGCTATTGGAATTCACTCTAGCCCTCTGCCTTTTAGGCAGAAGGGAAAGATTAGAAAACAGAAAGCAAAAGGTGGGGGTCTACAGAACTCAAATGCCCCAGGATCATGGGATTTGCCTGAGAATTAAAATAATGATGATGATAATGATAATAATAGCAAAGACGAGGAACAGACATCAAGGTCAACCACAAAGAAGTAGTAACAAACATTCATATTTCTTTTGCCATAGACTGTCACTTAAAAATGTTTCCTCTATGTTCCTAGGGACAGCAGTGGGAAGTAGTTAGGAATAAGAATAATATCCACTTAATCGGTGGCAGTGTACAAAACTGAGAAAGAGGGGAGCAGTGCCAGGCATCATTTGAGAGAAAGTGAACCACTGAGGACTGTCAGAAGGACTTGCTTCCAGGGAGTCGGGCTTCCTCAAGGGCCATCTTCCCTGATTCCAGCTCCAGTTCACCTGCAGTCACTGACCTCCACACTTTCAAGCTTTTTGATTATTCCTAGGCATTATTCCCCTGGTTTGGCCCATTGCTTCCTATGGAAAAGCATGGAAAAAGAGATGGGGAAATCTGTGAGCCTGAGAATGCCCCCTCTTGAATTCTTTAACTTAGAAGGTCCCTGACACTGTGAGGCTCTCAAGGTAACAATCCTGATACGGAAAAGAAAAGAAAAATCTGAGCTATGTGGAGTCAGAGTTTTTAAGTTGTCTTGAGGCTGTGGAACGCTTGTCTGTACCTGGCATCTTAGATATGCTGAGAGAACCTTGAAGGGGTCACAGTGCCAGATCTTCATATAGTAACAAGGATTGAATCTAAAACTCAGAAAACATTTAATTGATCTGTTAAGTCTTACACCATAGGGAAGATAAAAAATCAAAGAGATTTAAAATGTTTCAGAATTCTTGGCTGGTTTGAAGGACTCATTTTTCCAAAAGGTGGCAAACACTGCATTTAGATTTAACTGGAGTTGAATCTCGGCCTCACAACTCAGGGAAAACGTGCTCTAGCTGACCTCAGTGCCTTCAGTCTGCAAAACAGGAATGAAGTGCTTCACAGGATGGAACTGTAGGGTAAAATGAGGTGGGTTAAAGTGCATCGCAAAGTACTAAAGGCCTCATTCGGGTAAAGGGGCTATGATTTCTTTAAGATTGAACTTAAGTGTAGAAACAACGGCATCAGCGCTGCACATCCTAGTCGTCAATAATTACTTTCAAATATTTTTGAAGAGCTTAAAAATTATTTCCCCCAGTTTCACACTGATATTCAAATGGTAATGACCATTATTTGTCCAGCATTGGATAGGATAAGTAACTCTCCCGGTGTCAGACAGCAAATTAGGTGCCTAAATCCCAATTCGAATGAAGCACACGTCCGTGGTAGATGGCTAGATCCTGAGTTTCCTCGCTGTCAGAGAACTTCATGGAGCGTACAGGTCAATTTATTTTCATGTATCTTGTCCATCTTGCAACTTTTAAGTGAGATGGAGGTCACTTAAACACTATTATTACAGGACCTTTATTTTTCATTATATTCCATGATTGTAAACTGCAGAAATTTCACCGTTAGAATCTTCCAGATAGGGAGGCTGGGAGAGGTTTTAAAAAAAAAGAAAGAAAGAAACTGGCTCATGGCTTTACAACTAGAGAGTGGCAGTGTTGGCTCAAGAGCCCACTTCTCTGATCATGACCTCACCTCTTCAGAAAAAAAGCTATAGTACAAACAATAATTTTTAAAAATAGTGGCATTAGTGGCAACTAACACAGTGTGCCAAGCACTGTTCTAACCTTTTGTATGTATTAACTCATTTAACCCGCAAAAAAAAAAAAAAAAAAAAAAAGATTTTAACTATTCCTTCACTAAAGCAGCCCAATGAGAAGCAGCACTTTTTTTTCCTCCCCTCAGTTGAATGACACTGCAACCCGAAATCACAACTCCGTTTTAGGTTCCTGGTGGTGCCTGCTTCCTCTTCTAGTTTGTTTAGTCACAGAATTCGATTCCTGTTGGCCGATTACGCGCCTACAAACAGGCTTAGCGCTCTATTGAAATGCGTGAGGCTCCTTAACTCTTGTATAAACAGGTAATGCGGAGGGGTGGGGCACAGATTGCGGATTTCTTGAGGATGGGGCTGGGATGCGGGTTAGAACCGGCTCCCTAGAGGATCGGGTCGAGGTTAAGGGAGGGCTTGGCTGCTGTTTTAAAATGCCGTGGTTTTTTTTTTTTGTACCCTTTCTAGAAACCAGCTGTAACTTTAGGTCAGAGCGTATTAAAATGAGCCACTTCTGAACCAGCAGCGCCCAGGCCCCAGGCCCTGCTGTGAAGGCCCCGGCAAAGGTCAGGGCTTGGTCCGCGTGACGCTCCTTCCCGTGCCCGTCCGAGCTGCTCTGCCTCAGGTAAGGACACTCTCGGGAGGTCCTCCCTTCCTCCAGGCCCGCCGCCGAGCTCGCTGCGATCCTACCTGGTTACACGACTTCTTCATGGGGGGGAGGGAAGGACGGGGGTGGGGTGTACCGACCGGCTCGTGATTCAACAGCTGGTTCCTTATTCCTCAAACGTGGTTCTGCTTGGTTTCCCTCAACCGCCCGAAGCGGGGGCCAGACGTCTGATTTCGGGCAGATGTCCTCAGGTGGAGCAGGTGCCACTGCTGGGGCTATTTCTTGGCTGTCTAAAATGGATGTGCCTTTTTGAGCGGGGAGCGACAAGTCTGGGTGGTGAAGTCCCCGCGTCTCTTCCCCATCTAGGCAGATTTGTTTTGTTTTGTTTTTCCCCAACCTTCAGCAAAGGTATCTGCGCTCCTAAAACAACAGGAATGTTGCACTGGCCTTCAGCCAGCGGAGGCTCAGCGAGCAGGATAAAATTTCAGAGCAGATTTACGGGAAGTTGCCGGTGTTGGGAGTAAAAATCTGGTTTGGTGAGTTTAAGGGAAGGGAGTAGACGAGAGACAACCTTGCTACTGTGAGGCGAGCGGCCTCGGATGGGGGAGGGCAGAAGCGGGAGGAGGGAACGGGGAAGAGCCGGAGCCGAGGCTCGAGCGCTCCCCGCGCGCAGCGCCGGACGCACGCAGGGCTCCCGGGCCGCCGGTCTCCCCCGGGCGCGGGTCCGGCGCCGCTCTGCCAGGGGAACTCGCCGCGCTTTCGAATTCTCGCTCCCGCCAGGAATTTAGCCCTGAGAGAACTGCCTTCTGGTTATCGCGCCGGCTTCTCACTTTGGAATGTGCAGTTGGGACAGTGAGAAGTTGGGGCTCGGGAAGTTGTCCTCGGAGAGTTTCTCTCCTGCGGGTTTCCAAGGTTAAGAGATTCTGACAAACTGGAATTCCCAGAGCCTGGGAGTGAAGCCTGAAACGATCTGTGGCTTTAAGCGGCGCGGTAGGGAGTCGCTGGACACTCCTTATTTTGGTTTTACATTAAAAAGAGGGAGGCCGAGATGTTGTAGGTTACTTCCTAGCTGTGTCAGTCGTTACCGCGCTCTGAATGGTGTTAATTTCAGAAGTGGGCGACTGCAAATACATCACAAAGGTAAGGTCGTTTTTGGCAATCTTTCTAACTAATGTCCCTTAATCTTACCTGTGGGTCCAGATTTTGAAATTTTGTTTTCCTCTCTCTTTCGACCTTATCTCCCCTTGTTCTACCGTCCCACTTCCGACTCTGACATATTTAATGGGAAAGAAATAGTCTATAATAAGATTTTAAAAGCGTCAGCTTCTGGAAAAGCAGAAAATTATATACAGTCAGCCCCATCGTTTCCTCTGGTGATGAAACCTTTTCCATACAATAAACAAATTTCTCCCCCCGCTCTTGAAAGCATATGATTGGGCTGTCCAGAGGCACAGGTGACTTTTTAGACTCAGATTATTAAAGTGAGATTGAGAAAACTTTTATGACAGGCATCTCACAGTGAGTGGTAAGGAGGGGAGGGTTACTGGGGGATATGTGTTGGGGGAGGATATAAGGGGAATATCTTCTTGGAGTCATTTACCTCCCAAGGTAACACTGAGCACAAGTTTAGTTGTTTAAAGTTAAAAATTCAATCTGTATAAAAGTCTAGGGCTGATGAACTATGACAGCTGACAAATCCGTCACTGGATATTTAAGAAATCAGATAAAATAAATGAAGTGGAGTTTTTCAAATAGTGATTCATTTTTTATTAAGGTAAAAGTTCATCTACTCTTGGGTACTGTCCCAAAGCATTTGGGGATGTGTCTTCTTTCTTGAGGCTTATCTAAGATTGTGTCCTCAAGATACTTGACTCATAGGCCATGCTGGTTTTTGCCATACTGATTTTTACTGTTACTGATGTAGCACATTCTAATGGCTCATCCAGGGTTCTTTAGTATGAATATAGATTAGAAATCTTGTTCTTTAAAACTTGTTGTGCTAGAGTCACAAGAATTTTTTGGGCAGAGAAAAGCATAAATGTGAAGAGGTTGCCACAGATGTAAGCACAGTTGCAATTTAGATCAAATGCATTTGAGAGTTGTAGGTGCCTATTCTAAAAGGTTAAAGATTCTCAACAGTGTAAAACACAATCTCTAGACAAAGCCAAGTACCCAGTCAAGGCGATGAGATAGCGTTTTGCAGGATTTTGTATTGCTGTTCGGCATGGCTCAGATGGTAGTCTATCTGCAATGCAGGAGACCCAGGTTCGATTCCTGGGTCAGAAAGATCCCCTAGAGAGGAGAATGGCTACCCACTCCATATTCTTGCCTGGAGAATTCGGTGGTCAGAGTAGCGTGGTGGGCTATTAAACAATAATCCTTGTCAGATTGATGATCTGAAATCTTGGAGGAAACAAAACTAACCCAGTCCAAAATGGAAAGAGGAGGAAGGAAAGAAAGGAATTTGGGTTTTCATATCCTTTCTTGTCTACCTTACCCTTCACCTTGTTCTAATAAACCATTTTGGCCTCTTTGACTTAACTACTGCACAGAGGGAGAATCAGAAGTCTGCCCAGTGTTATTTCAATATTTGTTAAAGGAAGAAATAAACTGACAAAAACCAAGCTCTTAGTCTGACTCTGTCATGCTTCTTTACCTGACAAGGCTACACTTAAATTCATCTGCTCAAGAGTGTTTTGTGAACAGATGCCAAAAATGAATCAAGTTTTGAAGATTCTTTATCTTTTTCTTGGGTTTTGAGTTTTCAGAAGCTTGTAAGATTGAAAATTTGGCATCATCACTTTACTCCAATCTCTATAGTCTTAATTGTCAGCATATTTTTGATTCCTACCTGTGCTGCTGTAGACTAAATTTCGCCCAAAACATCTGGTGACACTGAGGATGAAAGCAAGATAGAGAGCAAGGAAACTATGTGCTTCGGGACATGTGTCCTCATACTTGCTCTGATTAGTGTTTAGGATGACTTTTTTTTCTCCTCACATGATAAGAGCATTCAGATTAGACTGTTCTCTAACTTACTAGTAACAGAACCTGTTCTCAGTAATTTAAACAAAGATTAGAAGATTGAAGCCGATAAAATAATTTTCTTACAAAATGAACTTGCTTTCCAAATTCTACTCTTGTTCTGACGATTAAAAAATCTATCACGTTCCAATTGATTGAGCTTTGACTGCTAGAGGGAAGTATTTGCCTATTTCAGACAGGTTTCCACCTCTACAATTCAAGTCCCTTCTGGTTTTTCAGCACTGTATACAGGAGTGCAAGTGGGGGAGAGGGAGATCTCCTCAAAGTTGGCCTGAGGTTCAAGTGAAACTCTGATTTGGTTTTCCCAGAGGATGCATAATCCTAGAAAAAACTTGCTCTGAAGCGGGCTTAAGTGTGGGATTCATACGACTTAGCTAAAGGATAGATTTTGTAAGAACCTAGGGTTTATGTGCCAAACGTTTGTGAAGTTACATTGAATACATACAGTTTAAAAAATGTTTGTCAGAATGATTCCAAGTTAAAGGTTATATTGGAACACTTCAGCTATTGGCCTGATTAAAAGATGTATTTTTCCTCTTGGGAGCAGTCTCTGTGTCTTATGATGATGTTGATTTTCTGATTTAATATTGTGAGACGTGTGTGTTAGTCCAGACAGCCACCTGCCCAGGGTCATTGCTTCAAAGAACAACTAGGAAAAGATTGTCAATAATGGCAATGCAGGGATGACTTGGGTTATGAGTTAGAAGGCTTTTAGAAACTCCCAAGAAGAATAGCATAGCGGTGATAATATGCGATTATTCAACTACCACCTCAAGTTGTTAGAAACCTCTCATACTGGGATTTAGTGGGAAATGGCACCCTGCCACTTGTTGTGTGTGGTCCTGAATCATGTCAGTAAAGACTCCTGCAATGGTCTGAGCTTGCGTTCTGATGGTTTCTGCCTCTTCATAGTTGCATCTCCTCCTGCTCTGTCAGCATCTGTATTGGGAGAGGACTCAGAGGGAAAGGATCTCTTTCCCTTCAAGTCAGTGTACCCCCCTCTTTCCAGAACCTCTCTTTTTGCCCCGAGAAGTGGGCAAGGAAGGAATTTTCCAGCGGAAGTAGAAGGGTACAGAGTGTCTGGAGGAATAAATGGCCAAGACACAAGTGAGCTCCAAACCCCTAAAATAATGTGGGATTTAATGCCCTCCAACTATTGCAGGTGAACTCAACTGGAGGAATCTGAGGCTCACCCCACCCCCACTTTTGTAATTCAAATGCCCCTAGTGCTCTGCAATAGATGGCTCATTTGAATGAGTTCAAGATGTTGTCTCTAGGTACAGCCCAAAGTAAACTGATTACAAAAGGCACAGGGCCTTCAACCACACTCCATTCTGGCTTTCATCTACTTTCTGCAGTGGTTTAAAGGACACCTGAAAAGAAAAAACAAAAACCCACAGCTTAGTTTATGTAACTTAGGTATATAATATGACTATTCTTTTTCACTGTGAATATGGAGATTTTTTTCATCTTAGGCAGTTAGTTTATGCTGGAGTGATTTGTGGGAGTGTTTGGATATAAACAGTTTATACATCTGTAAAATACAAAACAACAAAACTGAGACTATAGTAGAAATGCTTGATTGTAGTTTATAGTTTCTCTTTTTGGTGAACCCTACCAGGTTTTAAAGCGTGGGATAGTTTTAGAAATCAAAAGAACAATCTCTACCTTTCTGAAGGCTGCTAAAGAGAGATGACAACAGAAGACAAAGCGCTGGTATAGCCCTGAAAACGCTTTGTGATTTTTGAGGAGATATCAGTCCTTTGGTCCCAGCAGATTCTCGGCAGTGCAAAAATGTCATTTACGTTAGTCAAGAAGACAATCGCTGGCCTCAAATCATGATATTTGTCTTTGGGAATATTGTATGTTTGTAGCTCTTGAGAACATAACGTCCCAGTGCCAAGACCATAGTTGGTGGGTGTGTGTTGATGAAAGGGGATTTGCTGACAGTGTTCGCTTCCTGATTGTGCTTTGCTTTGGCTAATAGTCAATTTTGGTCATATTCCTTGAGTTTCCATACTGGGGGAAAAAACCAACCGGATTGTAGAAGCAATGGATAATCCACATGTGGATGAACAAGGGTTAATTATACATACCAATGGGCAATGGGTGGATGTACAATGAATGTGGGGCATTGTGTAGCTGAAACAGAAACAAGACACCTCCACCTGGCCAAGGAAATGCCAACCTATACAAATTATAATAAAAAGTATTCACCTTTCAGAGCACTGAGTCTTCGATCATTTTTGTAAAGCATTATATATCATGCCAAAAGAAAACAAAAGAAGTACTTAGTAAAGTGAGGAAGATTTTTTTCAGGTGTTAATTTCTTAGATTAGTTTGATTGCCATTCTGAAAATGTGTATTTGGGCCTTTTGAGGTCAGGTAAAATATTCATGTGTCCAAAAGTGGGATTCCATGTCCATGATGATGATAGCACTGTGCCTTTTGAGAAGACGGCTTAAATAATATTTCTCTTTGTTTACTGTCATTTATTTTCAAAAATAATAACATGGTTCTCGGTACACCAAGCCCTTGCCAAGATTAGGCCCATCTTCTTAGAAGCTGTCTCAAGACAAAGTTGCCTTTGTGTAACTACAACTGGGAGAATTTGGTGACACGGAAAACTTAGTGGGGCACTGCAGCTCATTATTAACAGAAAATTCAATGGCCTGATCCATTTTTTGTTGTTATTGTTGTTGTTTTTATTCTTCCAGCTAATAATCATGATATGTTTCTATGTGCAAATGATCTTACTATTTTCCCGGGGAAGACTGCAGTGGTTGAGAATTTACCTTGGAATTTAGTTAGATTATAAAAGGCAAAAGCTGCAGCATGATGATGCAGAGGAGATCTCAGCTCTGTGGGCTAGTTTGTTCTCAGGGTGGGTGCCCAGTTGCTCAGTCGTGTCTCTTTGCGACCCTATGGACCGTAGCCTACCAGGATCCTTTGTCCGTGGGATTCTCCAGCAAGAATACTGGAGTGGGTTGCCATGCCCTCCTCCAGGGGATCCTCCCCAACCCGGGGATCCAACTCAGATCTCCCTCATTGCAGGCAGATTCTTTACCATCTCAACCAAATTTGGTCACATGTGGAGAGAAAGAAGGAGTGGTTAGCCCGCATGAAAATGTCTGTGGAGAAAGGATGACCATTCACATTAAATTCAAACTCCATGGAGAAATGGCTAAGAATACAGTCTACCTTGGTTCAGATCCTAGCTTGGCCACTAATAGACTACCTGATCTCTCCATGACTCAGTTTCCTCAGCTGTAAAATGCCTATCTCACAGAGTTGTTACAAGGATTAAATAAATCAATCTATTTTATAACGAGGGCTCAGAACAGTACCTGGCGTGAGGTCAGTCTGATATGGTACATTGTTCACTTGTTATATATCATTTTAGGATGCCTTTATGTGTTTGAATTCTCATCTCACTACTCCTTTTGTGACTTATTCTGGTGATGGTAATCTAGGATTCTCTTCTTAAGATCACTCCTTTTGGCCAAATGCTATTGCCATTATAGGTAGGCAGTATTTTTGCAAGTTTCTTTTGGTCTTTGTAACTTAGTTGTAGAAAGAAACTAACTTAGAATCATGAACATGCCTTTTTCTTTCCTCTCTATATATGATCATCAACTGTGTGATGTTTTATTAGAAGCAAAAAGAATGATGCTATCATATTTGTTAAGTGAGAGACTGCCAAATGTTCCGCTGAAAACAGTATAGATCTGGAAATGGCTAATGCAAAGTAGAAATACTCCGTGTAAAAGACCTTAATACAGCAAACTTAACTAGTTCCTATTATGACTTCTGCTGGTTAGTGTTAACGGGTCATATTCATAATCAGAGTATGAGTCTTTCTCAGAACTGCCAGTGTCTTATCTGTGCACTTCTCATGGCATTTTATATCCTTTGATACTTTTTGTACATATACTGTTTTCCCCTGCTAAACAGACAGTAAGTTCCTTGGAGGCAGGATTTGTGTCTAAATAATATTTGCATCCCTCAATGTCCCTAGTTTATAGTTAAGTGCTCAATAAATAAGAATTTCTTTGCCCAAATTCATTACCATCTAAAATGACAGCTTTTTTTTTTCAATTTCATGGGCATGTATTATGAATCATATTTATTTGGATGACCTCTATTTTTCCACAGTCATTTTAGCAAAAATTGTTGGATAGAAAAAATATGATGGAGAAGTAGTGAACTCAGAAAGCAACCAGAATGGAAGCTTTATCCACAGCCAAGCTTCTGAAAGCATGTCTGGATGGGGAAGGGAGGGGCTGAATTGTTGCACTGCTTAGGTGCCCATCACATTGGCAGACACTTAAATGTTTATACCTCTTTTCTTCTGCTCTTTAACAGCCGTTAGAAGGCCCAGACTTGTTACTAGGTAACAATGAGAAGGGGAAAATGTATTTTCTCAGATTACAAGGAATTTATTAGATAATTATCAGAGAAAAGTGCATTTTCTCAAAATTAGGGAGAGTGGACAGAGATCCACTGAGGAAGAACAATATCGAGGGAGTGCCCACCTCTGTGAGCCCCGGTGGTTGGTGTTTCTGGTAAGCGGAAGGAGGGCAAGTGGCGAACACTTGTGTTCAGAGAATTGCCTCCAGTGAAATCCTATTTGCAGGGCAAAGGGAATCCAATAACAAGCTAGCTGGTGCAAACAATAGTTTGTCTCAGGTACCTCCTTTGCTCTTTGCCTTATATTGTGGGTTCCAGGATCCACCTCAGGTTATTTGTAGATGTGCCAGTGAGTAAGCAGAAACTACTACTTACTACTAAGGAGCCCTGGAATTTGTGCCTTAAATCTGCAGTGGCTCCATATTCACAGTCACTCCCAGTGGCTGACACTAACCCTGAGAAGGCAGGAATCTTCGAATATTCGCCCAGCACTCTTCCCAGAATGGGACCTAGGAGTCACTCCCCCAGTGGGAAGTGTATGAGCCACACAGACCCTGAATCAAATGGTGACACCTGTGTTCTCACACATCCTACTAAGGTGTGAAGGGTCTTGTCTTTTCCTCATCAGCTAAAGTTAATCAATGAAATTGTCAGTGGAACAGCAGAATCTGCTTTTCTCTTCTCCCTGCTTCCACCTTTGCCCTGATCCCATACGCTTGGTATTTGACTCAGTATCCAGAGTGACTCATAAAACAGTCAGATCATGTTATTTCCCGGCTGAAAACTTTCCAGAGCTTCTCCATCTCCCTCAAAAGCCAACGAGGAACTGTATTTCTAGCCCCATTACCTCTTTTTCTTTTGGCCACACCGCAGAGCGTGTGGGATCCTCTTTCCCTGACCAGGGACTGAACCCGTGCCCCTAGCACTGGAAGCATGGAGCCTTAGCCACGGGAATGTCAGGAAAGTCCGCATTACCTCTTAAATCTCATCTTCTGTCAGTCACCCCGTTATTGCTTTGCTTTAGCCACAGCTTCATGCTTCCATGGCCTTTGCACTCACTACTCTCCCTGAACTGT
This sequence comes from Nanger dama, assembly GCA_917880005.1. Lineage (NCBI taxonomy): Eukaryota > Metazoa > Chordata > Mammalia > Artiodactyla > Bovidae > Nanger > Nanger dama. The sequence continues at coordinate 46,622,012 of CAKJTW010000001.1, forward strand.
CTTCCCCAACTACACCCAAGCTCCACTTTCCCACCTCCTTCACGTCTTTATTCTTCCTCCCTTTGTGGAAGGGCAGCAATTCCTCCTTCCTGTTGGCACTCTCTCTCCTTACCCTGCTCTATTTTTAATACTGTACTTTTAAGCATATTTTTATGATTGTGTGGCTTATTGTTTGTCTGTTCTCTACTAGAACACCTGCATCATTTATTGATGTTTGTCAAGCATCTCAGAGCAGTCTGCCACAGAGTGCATGTGTGCTCAGTTGCACTCGACTCTTTGCAACCCCCTGGACTGTAGCCCGTCAGGTTCCTCTGGCCATGGTGGGTATTCAGGCAAGAATACTAGAGTGGGTTGCCATTTCCTCTTCCAGGAGATCTTCCTGACCCAGGGATTGAACCCTTGTCTCCTGCATCTCCTGCCTTGGCAGGTGGATTCTTTGCCACTGAGCCACCTGGGAAGCCCCTGCCACCAGTAGGTAATCCATAAATATTTGTCAAATAAAGTGAATAAAGCACAGACTCTTACACAGCACAAGTACAACTGAAAGTGTAGTACTTACTCATGTGTTCTACTCAAAATATAACTACAAACACGTCTTTCTGAATAAGCATGCTTTTTTTTCTCCAGACCTCTCCTATTAAGCTACCATATCTTCTCTGGTTTCTCTGGTTTCATTATTTTCTGTGCCACCATGAGTCCTTGATGGAGGCCAATGACTAAGTAATAAGCAAGGCAGAGCTAAGTGTGGGAATGGCGCAATCATTTCAGCACTTCTGTTTCCAAATCAAAGCCTAGTCTTTGGCAATCTTTTTGTGATTTCCATCTAAATCATACAGCTCTGTTTTGAACCAGTCTTGTGAATTGCGTGCCCTACAGATAATTACACTTAACTAACTCATGTTACTATATTGTTTATCACTTCTTCTGTTGTCATTTAATTATAATTAATGATTGCTTTGAAAGTAACTGTCAAGACAAACTTGCATTTTTTTTTTTTTTAGCTGTCTCTCCAGACCTTTGAGATTTTGCCAAATGTCAACTGTGGCTACAGGATTCCATCTCAATTCTTTTCAATTGCAGGGCTCAGTTAAGTATTTCCCCTTGACCTGGCATGAGATGAATGCTAATGTCATTGTCTGAGTTGTTAATATCTCTCTAGAACCTTTTACAAAATTCTGGTTTTGTGTTTACTGAGTGGCACAACACTCTCCGATCTGTCATACTGGTTTGCTAGTCCCTGCCTTATTCCCTCCCTCTGCACGATTTTCCTTGGTTAAATAAAACTGCATTTCTTGGTGCTTGGAGGTGCAGCTTCCTCTGTGTGTCCTCCTGTTAGTTTTAGATTTGTAACTCAGTAAAGAACTTCCCCAATGGCCGGTGGGAACCTGTGGCTACTGGGTTTGGGGACCCTAGAAGGGATTTTGTTGTTGTTGTGCCACACGGCATGTGGGAGCTTAGTTTCTTGATCAGGGATTGAACCCATGTCCCCTGAATTGGAAGCTCAGAGTCTTATCTGCTGGATCACCAGGTTAAGTCCCTAGAAGTGGTCTTGAAGGTGAGTGTACACTCCAGGAAGGTTCTTTGCAGTTAAAAAACAGGAATTCCTTGGTGGTCTAGTGGTTAGGGTCCCGGTGCTTCCACTGCAGGGGGCCTAGATTCCATCCCTAGGGAACTAAGATCCCACAAGCTGCATGGCACAACCAAAAACTAACAAACAAAAAAATAGTATGTAAATTCTGCTGAAGGTACGTGAAGATCGTGGATTTAGTTATTTTTGTCTGTTGTTGATCATGGCTTGTGGCTGATTTACAATTATCTGGATATTTTTCATTTCTAAGTTGATTTGGAAACTGTCAACATAACTGATAGTAAAATAGGCAATTCAAGAAATTTTTAAAAACCCTGAATAATCAGCTAATATTTCTAGTATTTTCTGCAAATCATTATATTACTTATCATATGTACCGAATGGGACATTACACGACTAAAGTGACTTAGCAGCAGCAGCATGTAAATGTTCAGTTAGATCTGTGTTTAAGAATATACTGGGCCTCCCTGGTGGCTTAGATGGTAAAGAATCTGCCTGCAATGCAGGAGACCTGGGTTTGATTCCTGGGTTGGGAAGATCCCCTGGAGAAGGGAATGGCTATCTTCTCCAGTATTCTTGCCTGAAGAAATCCATGGACAGAGGAGCCTAGCGGGTTACAGTCCATGGGGTCACAAAGAGTTGGACACGACTGAGCAACTTTTTTTTTTTTTAAACAATATACTATGTAGGTGGAGCTAGTGGTAATTCTTTATGAATTAGAAAAATTTATCAAAATATAGACCTAGTTAATAGGTATACTTGAAAAAAAAGATGAATATGGAATACTTGGCAGGCAGATTCTTTACCACTGAGCCATCAGGAAAGCTGAATGTGGATTAAACGGGTATAAAGCAGACTTTGAAAAATCTATTTTGCTTATGTAGACACAGACTCAGCTGTTATTTATTGAGTAGCTGCTTTGTGCCCGATGCCGGGTAGTAGGTGTGCAGCAGAGAGCACAAGTTCTCTGTCCTCATGGGGCTTTCTTTAGGGGTGGAGATGGGATTCAGTGCTCTGAAGGAACTGAGGGGTACTGGACAATAGAAGATGGGACTCTTAGCTGGGGGTGGCCTGAGAAGGCTGCCCCTGGATGTGATGTGGTGCTAAAGGTATAGCATTTATGCAGTTCCTAAGGCTGGAGGAAGCTGGGCATGCTGAAAGACTTAAAGGAGGCCAGTGTTGCCCCCGTGCTGGGGCAAGGAGCAGGGAGGCACAGCTAAGGTTGTGGGACTAACTGAGTCCTAGAGCATGTAAGCTCTTCAACCTCAGAAGAGTCTGTTACCCCCATTTCAATGGAAAGCCATGAAAAAGGGACTTACTTGTTAAATAATAACTCTTAGGTAAAGACTGAATTGGAGGGAGGCTGTCATGGCAGACAGATACGATTCCTTTTGGAAGGGGGCAGTGGAAGTGGAGTCATGCTGGTCAGCTGGGCGCCATTTCTTCTGTGTGCGCTCCTGCCTTTTTTACAGCCTCAGTTCAGCTGTGGTAGGGGTTTCGCCAGTGACTTGAAGAAATAGCAAGACTTACTGATGGCCTGGATGTAGGGGTGAGGGAAAGAATGAGGATTCTAGCTAACGTTACTGGGTTCGATGTGAGGGACTGAAGAACAGGTTCAAGGGCAGCTGGGGAAACCAGGAGCTCAGTTTGGGAAATGTTTACTGAGATGCCTGTTAAACACCCCAAGGAGATGTTTCCCTTTTGTACCCAGCACTTGTGGCAAGAGTGAGAGGCATTTATTTTAGGCAACTATTTTGGATTTCATTATTTCTTTTTATCACTGTGTCTAAATTAACAAATATAGATGAAGTGTGTAACCTTTATATCACACATAACTAAACAGTATTCTAACAATAAATGAGCCATCCACAGTGTATTGGACACTTTAATGTGGGCATGGGTTGCTGCTGCTGCTGCTGCTAAGTTGCCTCAGTCATGTCCAACTCTGTGCGACCCCATAGATGGCAGCCCACCAGGCTCCCCTGTCCCTGGGATTCTCCAGGCATGAACAATGAGGGCATGGGTTAGGGTGGGTTAATGTTGAAAATTTTAAGTACAGTTTCAGCCATTAAAATTGTCTAATTCAAATTTATCCTATATATATTTGATATTTCAGTATTATATGTTTGATACTTGCATTATATATTTAACTTATTGATATGCTGCTGCTGCTGCTGCTACTGCTACGTCATTTCAGTTGTGTCTGACTCTGTGCGACCCTATGGACAGCAGCCCACCAGCCTCCTCTGTCCACAGGACAAAATTCTCTAGGCAAGAATACTGGAGTGGGTTGCCATTTCCTCCTCCAATGGATATGCTGCTATATTATAAATATGAATATGCTAAGAATTAAATATTATATTTACTATATTTAATGTAGAAGATATATTTAATATATATTGAATTTATATTAAATAGCATATTTAATTTGAAAAAGTAAGTGTAGATCATGCATGAACAAAGACTCATTCCATATTATAAAAGATGAAAATATGACAACATGAAGTACAGTGGATTTCCTTGTGAGGTACAACCACTTTTAGAGGCATGCAAATTCATGCTGTAAATATTGGCACATACAAATAGATCCATTTAGGACATGCAAATGTATTTCTTGTCTCTTCTTTACCTAACTTGATGAAGGGTCCGTAGCAGTGCTGCCTAGCAAGTGGGTGGACACTGGAAGCCAGTGCAGACACACTTTAAACTACATTGTGAAAGGCTGATTTGCATCTCTAGCAGATCCATTTCTTGAGCTTCTAGAGCAAGCGCTTGGGAATCCAATGACAAATAAGACATGAGGCTTTGGAGCTTGGAGGGCTGGAAACTATATCTGTACCACCACTGCAAACACTCCTCCCTACCAGTGGTTCTTCTAAAAAGAAGAAGATTGGGCTTATATTTCCAAGTTTGTAGAAATAAAACACTATATTGTCTGAAGCAATAGAAAACTCTAGTCCAAAAAAGAAATGTTGTAGAAAGTCATAAACCATTACATTTGGGTGGAGGTAGGAGAGGAGGTTACAATGGACAATGTTTTGCAATCACGTCTATAGAAACTGTCAACGGCCGCAGCTTTTCATTCTGGTTTGTCAACACCAGTGGTGCCCATGAGGTGTAATAAAATTTATTGTTGCTTAATTGGGACAAATGGTGTGGTTTTTGGTTTTGCATCAGATGGGTCACTGCTCAAAAGGATATGTAGTAGCTGAAGATTTCACATTTATTTCAGTTTTGTTTTTAATAAGGAAAATACTTTGATGACAAATTATATATGTGTGTACCTACAGTAATCAATGATAGAAAAGGAGAGTCTTGTACTTGAGTAATTGCCTAACAGTTATCTGTAACTAAATATTTGAAGTTGAAAGTTAAAAACAGAAAATAATAATAGCTAACAGTAATAGCTGACATTAAGGAGCACCTACTGTAATGCTAGGCTTGACTTTATTTAATCAGCAGAATCAACTGTAAGAATTAGGTCCTACTATTATCCTCATCTGGGCTTCCCCTAGTGGCTCAGATGGCAAAGAATCTAGCTGCAGTGCGGGAGATCTGGGTTCAGTCCCTGGGTTGGGAAGATTCCCTGGAGGAGGGCATGGCAACCCACTCCAACATTGCCTGGAGAATCCCATGGACAGAGGAGCCTGGTAAGCTACAGTCTACGGGGTCACAAAGAGTTGGATATGACTGTGTGACTAAGCACACATACATGATCCTCATCTAGCAGATATGAAAATGAAGGACTAACATATCAAGCAGTGTGCTCAGGGTAAATAGTGGTCAGGATTTAGATTCTCATAAGGCTTCTTGAAGGAGGTTGGGTTTGGGAAAAATCCCTGGACCAGGACCAGTTTTCTTACCAGGATCAGCCCTTGGTTAACAGACTAGAGACTTTGGCATTTTATTTTATTGGCTTTCAACTTCCTTGCCTTTAAACTTGGATAGAAGGCAGGGGAGATTTGAGACATGTTTTGCATAGCCCCAAATTTCTCTTAAGTTTTTTTACTTTCATGGTTCAAATCTATAAAAGGTTGCTATTCATAGGATTTCTAAAGAGAAGATCAAGATGGTGGGAGTAAATGAGGATGAGGGGTAGGGATGGTTTTTAGAAGGGCAATCACCCTGACATTAAGTCACAGAAAGAAAACAGCTAGGTTATATGGCCTGTACAACAAATCTTACAAAGTTCTTACAGGCTTGATTCTCCATTTCTGAATCCCATTTGAGGGATTAAATATTACTGATATAGTTCCCTGGTAGCTCAGCTGGTAAAGAATCCACCTGCAATGCAGGAGACTCTGGTTCGCTGGGTCAGGAAGATCCTCTGGAGAAGGGATAGGCTTCCTACTCCAGTATTCTTGGGCTCCTGGTGGCTCAGACGGTAAAGAATCCACTTGTAATGTGGGAGACCTGGGTTTGATCCTTGGTTTGGGAAGATCCTCTGGAGGAGGGCATGGCAACCCACTCCAGAATTCTTGCCTGGAGAATCCCCATGGACAGAGGAGCCTGGGGTCTACAGTTCATAGCATCACAAAGAGTCAGACACAACTGAGCGATTAAGTGGGCAAGGTGGTTCTAGACCAGTGGTTCTCCACTGCAGGAGATTGTTGTCCAGGGGACATTTGGCAAATGTCTGGAGACATTATTGGTTGTCACAGTCTGGGAGGGGTGGAACACTTCTGGCATCTCTGGAAGAGGCCAAGGATGCGTCTAAACATCCTGATACACAGAGGAGAGCCCCTTACAATAAAGAATTATCTGACCCAAAAGTCAGTAGTGCCAAGATTTGGAAATCCTGTTCTAGGAGAGTCTTTACTCTCTATAACCACTACAGTCTGTACAACAAGTAGCGTTCTTGCCTTTATTATTATTTTTTAAATTTTTATTTATTTATATTTAAGGCTATGCTGGGTGTATGTTGCTGTGCAAGGGCTTTCTCTACTTACGGCTGGTGAGGGCTGCTCGAGCTGCAGAGTGCTGGGTTCTCCATGCAGTGGCTTCTCTTGTTGCAGAGCATGGGCTCTAGGCTCCCAGGCTTCAGTAGTTGCGGCTCTCAGGCTCTAGAGCTTGGTGCCAGTAGCTGTGGTGCATGAGTCGCCCCAAGGCATGTGGGATTTTCTCAGACCAGGGATCAAGCCTGTGTGCTCGGTACTGGCAGGCGGATTCTTTACCATTCGACCACCAGGGAGGTTCCTCATGTATTTTGCTGACATTTTCCTCTGAAGAAACTTTTGGTCAGTATGTGATGTCCTGTAGATTTAGGGGAAAGGATAAATGCATTTAGGTTTACAGTTGTTCCTGGCCCCTAAGGAAGCTTAGTTTTTAACTAGTTTCCATAAGAAATTAATTACGATCAAAGGACACCTTTTTGTGTTATGCTAGGTCAGGTCATTTAAGGTCCCAAAAGCTCTACAAATACCCTGTTAGATCAGGGCCTTTGTTCCTGCCTTTAGCAGACTTCGTAGGATATATTTTGTATGGTCTAATTTGTGAATTTCTAGTTATACACTTTGAATGTCAGATTCAAACCCTACATGCCATTATCCAACACTCCACATATTATGGATTCATGATCAGTGTATGCTCTCAAATTCCAGGAACCTTATCTCCATTTTCCTCCTTTTATCCTTAAGATCAACTGGCTCAACCATTCCCTTCTCCAGGGGATCTTCCTGACCCACGGATTAAACCTAGGTCTCCTGTATTGCAGGCAGATTCTTTACCATCTGAGCCACCAGTGAAGCCCCTACAATTTACTATGTTGTGTTAAAGAAGTGCTTACTTTTCGTCCCTCTAAAGCTAACTTTCAGGCTTCTCAAGGGAGTGGATTTACCTGCACATGGCTCTCTTGACCCTTCATGCTTTTGACATGAGTCCTTTTCTTTCTCAGTCTTCATCTTTCTGTTCTGAAGAGGCTTGTGTCCTATCAGTTCAGTTCAGTCTCTCAGTCATATCCAACTCTTTGCGACCCCATGTGATTGCAGCACGCCAGGCCTCCCTGTCCATCACCAACTCCCAGAGTTTACTCAAACTAATTCCATTGAGTTGGTGATGCCATCCAGCCATCTCATCTTTGGTCATCCCCTTCTCCTCCCACCTTCAGTCTTTCCCAGCATGAGGGTCCTTTCAAATGAGTCAGTTCTTCACATGGTGGCCAGAGTATTGGAGTTTCATCTTCAGCATCAGTCCTTCCAATGAATATTCAGGACTGATTTCCTTTAGGATGGACTGGTTTGATCTCCTTGCAGTCCAAGGGACTCTCAAGAGTCTTCTCCAACACCACAGTTGAAAATCATCAATTCTTCCGCACTCAGCTTTTCGCACTCAGCTTTCCATACATGACTACTGGGAAAACCATAGCTTTGACTAGACAGACCTTTGTTGGTAAAGTAATGCTTCTTAATATGCTGTCTAGATTGGTCATAACTTTTCTTCCAAGGAACAAGCATCTTTTAATTTCATGGCTGCAGTCACCATCTGCAGTGATTTTGGAGCCCCCCAAAATAAAGTATCTCACTGTTTCCACTGTTTCACCATCTATTTGCCATGAAGTGATGTGACCAGATGCTATGATCTTACTTTTCTGAATGCTTGATTATTTTCATTGTTCCTCTCGTGGCACTGGAAATGTAGATATATACATCTATGATATTTTTGTTATGATGGAAAGTGGTCCCGGTTAACCTAAGATATCTGTGGTTTTGCCCAAGAATCAGCGCTTTCAAGTTTGCTTCCAAAACTCTTCTTCAAAATTCTATTTGATTTGCTGGCCTTTCTAGTAGTAATAACTTCAGCCATTTATTCATGGAGTAAAGGTTCTATGCCAGGCACTAGAGATACAAAATAGATAAGAAACACTCTCAATACTCTCAGTTCTATTATTATTACTCATTTGGTTGTGCTGGATCTTAGTTGTTGCATTTGGGATCTGTCAGTCTTCACTGTGTGAAGGATCTTTTAGCTGCAGCAATGTGGGATCTAGTTCCCTGACCAGGGATCGAATCTGGTTCCTCCACTTTTGTGACAGAGGTATTTATTTATTTGTCCATTGATTCACTGAAAACCATGTGTTTTGTGTACATTTATTGTGTCTATTACATTTGTGTCAAATACATTTATCTTCTAGAAATAAAAACAGATATGATTTAAAGGCGCTTGTAGGCTAGTACAGACAGACAACATTAAAATGAGTGCCGTGAAATCTTCTAGATACTGTTAGGGATCAGTAGCATCAGTTTAACCTGAGGAGGTGTATGCGGGAAAGAGAGAACCTTAGGAAACTCCTCATAAAAATGAGACCTTTAAAATACTTAACATTTACGTGAAAGTGAAAGTGAAGTCGCTCAGTCGTGTCTGACTCTTTGCCACCGCATGGACTGTAGCCTATCAGGCTCCTCCGTCCATGGGATTTTCCAGGGAAAAGTGATGGAGTGGATTGCTATTTCCTTCTCCAGGGGATCTTCCCGACCCAGGAATAGAATCCAGGTCTCCCGCATTGCAGGCAGATGCTTTACCATCTGAGCCACTAGGGAATAGCATGCCTGGTCCTATCCTAAGCACTTTACAAAGATGAACTCATTTAATTCACATAAAAACACTATGAGGTACACAATTATTATCTCCATTTTACAGACTGGAAGACTGAGCTTCAGAGAGATCCAGTAACATGGATAGGTTTACATTGCTTGGTAAGGGCAGAACCAGATTTCAAAGCCAAGCAGTTTGGCTCTGGAATTAGCTGTGATTCCTTTGTTTTGTTTTGCTTTAGTTTATTTATTTTTAATCGAAGAATAATTGTTTTACGATATTGTGTTGGTATATGCCATACTTCAACATGAATCAGCCACAGGTATACATAGGTCCCCTCCCTCTTGAACCTTCCTCCCACTTCCCACCCCATCCCACCCCTCTAGGTAGATATGATTCTTGAGTCTTGAAAGAGACTCAGAGATATGAAAAACAGGTAGTTGCCAGTTAGAGGGGGAAATCCCTAACCCAGAAAGAGATGAGGTGGGAAGAAACTTAAAAATAGAACTTTATCTCATAGGCAAAACATGTAATTTATAGAAAGTAAATAAAAATGGAAACTGAAAAGGAAAAATCACCTGGGTTCCTAAGTTAAATTTTTTGTACCTTTGAATAATGTGCTTGTGCTTTTTCACATAGTTGTCCTTGAACCATAAATGGAAGTCTGTATTACTTTCCTTCATGTTAGCTCACTTAATCCTTGCACTGTCCCTGAAATATCCGGGGTCTCCATTTTACAGAGGTGGACACTGAGGCTCACCTGGAACAGTTCACATGGAACCCGCAGTCTAACTCAGGACTTCTAAATTGATGTTCTGATTTTTTTTTCTATTTCACACCTACCTTCTGAAACAAAGGTGGGTATAAGAAGAGGTATGGAAATGTATCCAAACACTGCAGATAATTCACTTGTTTCATGTCATCTTGTTTTTCCAACTCAGCGATGACAGCAGGATTAGCAGACTAACTCTAAGGAACGTTCATGTAAGACACTCTACTTCATTCACCACTGCACTGCTTGCAGGATTTCTGCGACGTGTGTTTACTTCATAACATGCATTCACCCACAGTGTGGCATCCTTGCCAGGATCTTAGAATTGTACCTGCTTTTACTAACAACGGCTTTGGCAGGTCAGTGATTATCAGAGCAGAGATTGTCATTGTTCCAACAATCTCTAAGTTCAGGATTTGCATGTTTGCTGGGCACAAACAAGCCTAGTTGACAGGAGAGAAAAAGAAATCCAAGTCTAAGCTTGTTTCAATCTCGATGGCAAAAGAAAGGGCTTTTATGCTGTTTTGTACACGGTCTTAATACTCAACAGGGGTTGGGCCCCCGCGTGGGGGCATAGGATCTTTAGTCACTGGCTTGGTACTTTAGAGCCTGGACACTTGGGGACATTAAGTATTCTCCGAGTCTGCTCTTCCCGCAAATGGTAAGGTTCTACTTACTCTATCAGCAGGCATGGAATGGAGCAACTAGTGGGTACTGGTCATTCTGATAAATTCTGAGGAGTTGTAGATGAATCACCTACCCTCCCTGCCTTTCAGGCTGTTTACACTCCAGTGGGGACAGCTGATGTCTTCCAGTTCAGTTCAGTCGCTCAGTTGTGTCCAACTCTTTGCAACCCCATGAACTGTAGCACGCCAGGCCTCCGTGTCCATCACCAACTCCCAAAGCTTGCTCAAACTCATGTCCATTGAGTCGGTGATGCCATCCAACCATCTCATCCTCTGTGGTCCCCTTCTCCTCCTGCCTTCAGTCTTTCCCAGCATCAGGGTCTTTTCCAAGACCTCTCCTAACTTACTATGATGTAACAGGGCACACGGTCTGGACGAGAATTCCAGAGGAGGGGGTCCTCAGGAAGGAACAGGGTCTTTTACCTGGATTAAAAAATATATTTTTATTTTTATTTATTTATTTGGCTGCACCAGGTCTTAGCTGCAGCAGGCGGGATCTTTAGTTGTGGCATGCAAACTCCCAGTTGTGGCATATGGGATCTAGTTCCCCATTTATGGATGGAACCCAGGCCCCACTGGGAATCTTAGCCCCTGGACCACCAGGCAGATACCTTAGCTGAATTTTGTAGTTGTTTTTGGAGATGTGATTCACATACCATTAATGTCACCTTTTTTGTAAGATTTTTTTTTAACACAGACCATTTTAAAAGTCTATCGAATTTGTTACAACATTGTTTTTTTATATATTTTGTTTTTTGGCCATGAAGCATGTAAAATCTTAGCTCCCCACCCAGGATCAAACCTATACCCCCTGTACTGGAAGGCAAAGTGTCTGCCACTGGACCGTCAGGGAAGTCCCTAAATGTCACCATTCTTAAAGTGTTAGATTCAGTGGGTTTTAGTGTGTTTCACAAAGTTGTGCAATCTAATCCCGCCATCTAATTCCAGAACATTCTCATTATCCAAAAAGAAGCCCTGTGCCTCTCAAGTAGTCACTCCTCGTTTCCCTTCCCCTACACACTGTCAACCACTAATCTACTTTCTGTCTCCACGTATTTACCAGTTCTGGACATTTCATATAAGCAGAATCATATAATACGTGACCTTTGTGTCTGGCTTGTTTCACTTAGCCTGTATGTTTTCAAGGTTCATCTGTATTGTAGCATATATCAATGTTTCATTCCTTTTTATAACTGAAAATATTCCATTGTATGGATATACCATATTTTGTTTATCCATTCATCAGTTGATGGACATTTGGTTTCAGCTGGAGTTTGAATAAATGGACAAGGGTTTGCAAGGCATAGAAAGGAGGGTATATTTTATGGCAGATAAAACCCATCATATAAATTAACACATATGTATGTGCTGTAGTACCTGTTGAATGCCAGGCGCATTTCATGTCCTCATTACAACCCAGTGAGGTGGCAAATAAAGCAGAAAGACAATTTGCCCAGGTTATCAGCCTGCTACCAGCCAGGTTACCAGGTAGAGAGCTGGGGACCAAATCCAGGCAGTCAGGTTTTGGAGTTCACTGCTCAGTCACCTAGATATGATGTGAAGCCAGGGTCATGGGACAAGACAAGCCTGTTCTGGAGAACTGTCTATGGCAAGAGGGATGCAGGAAAGTGAGATAAATGAGGCCAGATTGTCTTTGTGAAAGACACATCTGACTGCATCATTCCCCTATTTTAAAACTGCCTCCAGTTCTATGTTAGTTTCCCAATGCCAATCATTTCTTACTGCCTTTATAATTTTCCCCCTATGTTTTACCTATGTAAGTGTTTAATTTTTTCTTTAGATCAGCTCACTTTTGTTTTGCTTAGGCACATTTATTTAAAGTGGAACTTTATCTCCCTACATTAACTGGAAAACTAGTATTTTTCTAATGCACATTTAAATTCACCAAACCATTAGATTGGAGTGCTTTCACTTATTACTACCTAAAAGCAGCTTGCACACCAGTAGGATGTGTCATATTTATTGAGAAATTGAGGCTTGCAGGATAAGGTTTGGACACTGTATGGGCCCTTCGGAACCCTGTTCCAGTCCATGCTTCCAGCCCCATGTGTGGCTTGTCACCACAGTACCCCATGGAGTTGTCACATCAAACGTGCTTCCCTGCTCCTTGGACTCATGCTTTTTCATTATAGTTTGTTGTTCTTTTCCTCTTCTCTCTCCGTTCTTATCACCAGCTCATAAAATTCCTCCCTTCTTAAGTCTTCCCATATCCTCTGGGCTCTCCAGAACTTGGCTCTAAGATGTCTTACTTTCCTGTTTCTTTTTAGTGTGTCCCTATCAGATATGAGGTGCTTCAAGGCTGGGAACTTTACTTGTTAAATGAGTAAATGATTGATGAAGGCCAAAGAGGAAAGACCTTGATTGTGACAGTGTTATGAATGACATTTCCAAATCACAGAATGTTTTGAAACAAACATGATTGATTCTGTTTTTAACAAAACTAAGTGCGGTTTGTTGTATGAGATCAAATGAAAGAGCAAGATCCTGGAAGCAGGGAGAGGGAGATATAAAATAAGCACTGATTAAGATGCCAGGTGCCCAAAAGAGGACCCACTAGACCTGAAAGTATACATGCTTTATGAGCCAGCAGTTTCACTCCCAGGTATGTTCCCAACAGAAATCTGTTACATATGTTTACCAAAAGGTAAGTTTCACAATGCCCTTAGAAGCATCATTAAAAATATCCCCAAACTGGAAGCAACTGAGATATCCATCAATAGTGGAATGAATTTTTAAACTATGGTATACTCATTTGATAGAATACTATATACAATGAGAATGAACAACTATTACTGCATGTAAAAATGTGTTCACAGTTCACAAACCTAATTTTTAGTGAAAGAATCCTGGCTTAATAAAATATATGAGTCCCTTTTACCTAAAGTTCAAAAAGAGACATATCTGTGGAATTAGAAGTCAGGATAGCTGTCAACCTTGGCTGAATGATGACTAGAAGGGGATGTAAGAGGGACCTCTAGGGTGCTGGTGACATGTTCGGTTTGTGAAATTCGTTGAGAAATACGCTTTTAATCTGTGCATTTTCTGTACATATGAAATGCTTCAATGAAGTTTATATTTTAAAACATACGAAGAAAAAAGCAGCTAACAAAAGGGTTCTTAATTTTTAAAATAATTTTATTTATTTTAAATCGGCTGTGCTGGGTTTTCGCTGATGCACGGGCTTTTCTCTAGAGGTGAAGAGTGGGGACTACCCTTCATTGCAGTGTGCAGGCTTATTGCAGTAGCTTCTCTTGTTGCAGAGCACAGGCTCCACCATGCGGGTTTCGGTAGCTGTGGCTTGTGGGCTCAGTAGTTGTGGTTTCTGAGGGTAGTTGTGGTACACAGGCTTAGTTGCTCTGAGGCATGTGGGATCTTCCCAGACCAGGGATTGAACTCGTGTCTCCTGCATTGGCAGACTGATTCTTTATCACTGAGCCACCAAGGAAGCCCCTAAAAAGAATTCTTTAAATTAAAACATCTTGTTCCAGAAAGAAATAAACAGCAAACCATGAAAACTAAGAAGAGAAACTAATGGTGAATCTAAGATCCTGAGCTGCTTCTCTCCGTTTTCATTTGGCTTCATTGTCTTGGAATTTATTACCTGCCATGATTTTGCTGTAAAAGTAATAACTACTAAGAAAAAGATATTTTGTTTTACAACGTATGAACCATATGGAGTCATTATTCTACTTCATCTTTAGAACATCTCTATCAGGGTTCATTAAAATCCCCATTCTCCAGATGAGGAAGCTGAGGCCCAGAGAGATTTCTTAATGTGCCCCAAGTCACAGGACTAGTAAGTGCCTGAACTGAAACTTTTCCTCTAAGTCCTGTCTATGACTCAGGGCCATCCGGGAATGGCAGTTGTACTTGAACTTTAAGTCTCCAGGAACAGAGGAAGCTGGCACTAAGGGAGGGAGAATGGTGCGCCATCTACATGATAAATCCACAATGGAGCTTTGTAACTCTTTGTGTCAAGTCAACCAACAAGTAAAGCAAAACTTTTTTGACACGTGAGTTAAATTAATTGTTCTTTTCTGCCTAAATTAAAGGCTTATGTACAAATTAAATGACCTCAAGTTAATAGAAAGAGAATGCCATTGACTTGATTGAGTTGTAATTGAAAATGTTTTTGGCTGCTTCCAGTTAGCTTTCAGCAAGCAAAATTGTCCATGGGTGGACATCTAGCATTTTTCAGCTGGACAGGACCACAGGGGCTTTCTGGTTCGACATTCCATCCAATGCAGGAATGCTTTTGCAGCAGTAGTGATAGTCATGCTCTGATAACATGTGCACTGAGAGCATACAAGGGGCCAGGTGTTCATCACAGCTGCAGGAGTTGCTACTGTTAATATTCCTGTTTTACCGATGAGCAAGTAGGCTTCGAGAGGTTAAGCAGTTTTCTCTGGATCACAGAGGTAATTATAACCAAACAGATCCAGACACAGGTCTTTCTGACTCCAAACTTGCAGGGTTTTGTTGCTGTGCTTCCTGTTTCTGTCTTGGCCTTGAATTCTTACAGTGGTGGGTGCATCAGCATCCATGAGACACTTCAGGCTAAGAATAGAGAGCCCTACTAGGATGTGCTTATATTTAGCTAGAATCTTCCTTCTCTCTGCAGGAATGGAAAACTGAAAATGATGTAATAGGATAAGAGAATAAATTAACCTATTTATAAAAACTCATCTATATAGGGCCTAGTTTTGCTCTCAAGAGTAATACTGCTAAAGATTCCTTGTTTTGGGTGAAAGTCACCTCTCCAGATTTTTTTTTTTTTAAGTTAATCAATTAAGTAATTTTTACCACACTGTGCAGCTTGTGGAATCTTAGTTCCCTGCGCAGTGAGCAAACCTGAGCCCTAGGCAGTGAGATGCAGAGTCCTAACCACTGGACCACCAGAGAATTTGCTGTCCAGAAATTTTAAGTGAGGGGTTACATTAGTCTGTAGTTTTCAGAATGATGCAAGGGCTTCAGTTATCTCTTTTTAAATTAAAAATTTATTGAAGGATAATTATAATATCATGTTGGTTTCTGCCATACATCAGTGTGGATCAGCCGTAGGTTTAATTATCTCTTGGTGTACATTAAACTACTCTGATTTCCTAGTAGGTCAAGCAACCACCAATGAATACCTGTCATCTCTCGTGATTCAGGCATTGCTCAGCAGGGAGATTCTTCATGTGGTTATGTACATCAAAAGGGACCTGTTGGTGATGATCAATTTGTGACTTGTCTGGTCCAAGAATCCAAGATGGCTTCTCTCACATGTCTGGCACCTTGGCGGGGATAATCTCAAACCTCTTCATAAGGTCTCTCCTACAGGGTAGTTGAACTTCTTCATGTTAGCCGGGCACCCAAGGGTGAGTGTGCCCAGAGAGGACATTAGAGCTGCCAATTTCTGCAGACCTGGGCCTGGAAGCTGGCACAGGGTCACTTTCAGGTCAAAGCAGGCACAGAGCCCACCCAAGTTCAAATGGAAGAAAACACACTCCACCATTCAGTGGGAGGAGTGTGACAGAGGCTCTGCGGTAATTTTTAATCTTCTGTACTAAGGATCAGCCTAACTTAATCCCCATTTTCCTGGGTTGGAGGTGGTACTTCCTGTTTGGGTTCTGAAGTCCTCCTGCTGAATTTATTGCTTTCTCTTTTGGGGGTATCTGAACTTTAGGAATATCTTTTCTAATAATTATTTTAGTTATAGAGCACAGTCTTTGTCAATTCTAATTATTTGCTGAAGTTAAAGATGATGAGCTCATTGGTATCAGAGCCCTATAAGGATAGATTCTCCTGACTGACAGAAAACATGCTGATATGATACATTTGCAGGTGAAGCACGAAACAAAAGGATGCTGGAGAGTGGGTAGAAAAAGAATATAGAAACCCTAAATCAAAAGGTTTTTATAAATAGTTTAATTTATTGCCTTATCCTACTACATCATTTTCAGCTTTTCATTCCTGCAGAGCATTTGTGATGTTTTGATTCTTTAAAACAGCATTTTAAAAGTTCTGTAATTTTGGACAATGATGCTTGTTTTCCACTATAAATTCAGGCAAAATTCAGTGGTTATTCTGCTACTTATATTAGTAGAAGGAGTTAATTGAAATTATTTCTAATCTTTTGATCCCTGTCACACTACTCTGCTGTGCAATAATACACAAAAGAATTTTCAGAAAGCATCTGTTGGGGCCTAGCATAGCTCCCTGCTTTAAAAATGTGCCATTTTGTGAAGCTGTATTAGCAATTTGTATACTAAATTGACCACAAGGTGCTGTTTTAGAAAACAGAAAGTGCTTTAGACAGAAGTAAAATCAAGATGTTTTGGATAAGAGATGTGAATACATTGTTGCCAGGTACTAGTTCTTTGTGCTTGAGATCCTGAGGGAAATCTCATATAGCAGTTCAAAAATTAAAAAAAGTTTTTCATGGGTAAATGTTTGTTTATTTGTTACTGATATAGTCATTAGTGCAAATAGAAATGAACTGGAGCACACTCATTTTATGTGCCTTCGTTTTTACTTCTACTGAAATATTTCAGACCTACTGAAAATTGCAAGGAATGGTACTTTCCAAATAACCCTGTGTCCACGGGCCAACATAAGGAATAAAACATGAGACAACTGAAGCCCCTTGCAAACTGCACCCAATCCCAGTCCCCTTCCTCCCTTCACAGGAGGTGTCTCACCCAAAATGTAGGGATTATCACTCCCTGGCATGGCTTCTTGCCTTTACTATAATATATACGGTATAAACCCATATATAACCTGTTGGCTTACTTAATGGTTAGGGAAAAAAATCAAAAGAAGAAAAATCTTTTGTGACACCTGAAAATCATATGAAGCTCAAATTTCAGTTCCATAAATAAAGTTTTATTGGCATACAGTGTAAAATCACACTGTCCCTGGTTGCTTTTGTGTGACTTGGCAGCTCTGAGTAGCTGGAATGGAAACTGTATGGCCTACAATGCCTAAAATATTTACTATTTGATCCTTGCAAAAAAATTTGCCGACCCCTTGTCCAGCATGCGCACACACACACATAAACACAGAGTACATAATTTGGCTAGAGAAAGATTGATGTGGAGGTCTGTGTGCCTTGGCTGGGAGCAGGCTGAAGTGGACAAAAAGCTTTAAAAAAAAAAAAATTTATTTGGTTGCTCCGGGTTTTAGTTGCAGGTTGTGGAATCCAGGTCCCTGACTAGGGCACCCTCTTAGCCCCTGGATCACCAGGGAATTCCCTCTCTGGTTTCTTGACAAGAGCAGTGATTGACCATTCCCCTCCCATCCCCTTTCCCTGAATGGTTACATTTTGTTCTCTGCTCTAAGCTTCTTTTCCTCTTATGCTTTCTTTCCCCACCCCCATGCCTACAAAACCAACAAATTCTGTTTGTCCTGTGATAGAAAGAACCTCTCCAAGGATAGTCACCTCCTCCCTCCAGAAAGTTCTCCGCTTAGCAGTGTGCTAACTGTCTCTTCATTTGGCACACTGAGTTCCCTTGGACTTGCCTTGTCTTCTTTCTCTTAGAGTTCTGGCTTATTGTACCCTAAGAGATTATGTCCACACCAGCTGCACAGACAGGCAGATGTCAGCAAAGAGTAATTGAACAAATGCCCTTTTAAGCATAAATTTATAAAAAGTTGATGAGGAATTTCAGTTTCTTTTGCAAAAATAATGATACCTCTTCCTTGTTTTTTAACAATGGATCTTTTCCTTTCCTAAGCCAGAATTAAACGGATATTTGTTCCAACTTGATGATTTCCTCTTCTAATAATAGATGAATAATGAATGGTGCTGTGCACTCCAGAGGTGCCCCATGGCGAGCTTTATGGACTTTGAAGCCAGGTAGGCTGTCTGTTATTGGGGGAGACTCTAGAGATCCCTTAGGATAGAAGAGGGGAATAGCAATCTGGGGTGTCTGCCACAAAAGTTAGAATACAGAGAGCAATGATACAGTGAGGGAGCTTTTAAGTAAGTGAAATAAAACTGAACAATAGAAAATGATAAATACTACAGGTATATACAAAGTAGAATGTGATAAAGACTGTAAGAGAGGTACAGAAAAGTTACTGGATTGGAAGGGATGGAGAGATGATTTCCTTCTGGGGACAATCGGAAGGACTTCCTGAAGGAGGTGGCAGGGGAAAACAACAAGGGTTTGGATCAATAGAATTTAGAGGAAGAATTTTCTTGGCCATGGGGACAGCATGAAGAAAGGCACTGAGGCAGAGATATTGGGTGGCAAATAGATAACAGATCAGGCTGACCTTCTATGAAGGGAAATAGAGAGATGAGCAGGGGGATGAAGGAGACTTGTCTGGTGAGGCGAGGCCTTGAATGCCAGGCAGAGGAGTTTGGTAGCCGTGACCGTTTATCTACTCCTGTTTGAAATAGGAGTGCCTGTAGAATGATCACAGTCTGAGCTCTGGCTTCTGCTGCACCAGCAGGCCTTGACTCTTCCTGTCTGGGTCTGTTGTCACTCCATGCAGATTTGCTGTCTCAGTAAGGAAGATGTTAAAGACACTGGAACGTGCTGTTTCACAGAATGCCTCCAAAAGAGCCAATCTGAGCAGATTGCGTAAGGGCCCCCATCGCTCCATTATCATTTCAAATCAGGAGAAATATCCCTGACTATAGCGGAATTTGCTGTCCTTTGTGTTCCTCACTTTTCCACAGTTCTGGTCAGAAAAGAGGCCAGAGTGGAAATTTTCATGTTTAAAGTGGGTGGAAGAGGGGAGGAGAGAAAAATAAGAGATTTTTCTAAACTATTTCCTTGGGTCGGTAGGGACATACATTTATGAGGGTTTCAGATACCCCTGGAAGTGGTCTTCTAGGGGTCTCTTTCTTTAGTATAGTAGTCAGGTATAAGTCAAGGTTTCCATCTAAGAAGGTGGTTTATTGAATACAAAAATTAAATAGTGTTTTTATAATATTGTGTATCCTAAAAGTTTCCATTGATACTAAATGGGGAGGTTAGTAAACTGAATTAAGCTTCAAAATGTCATTTCAGTGAGGAGAGGAAGGGACAACGATTCTCAGGTGTGTACAGCTTGAGACCTGGGTCAGACTCACTCAGGGTCTAAAGCCTGAGAATCTGCATTTTGATATATACCTGAAATGAAAGAGTTTTTTAAATGTCTTTATTATGGTAAAATATAACAATATAAAATTTATTATTTTAACCATCCACTCTGGAAATTTTTCATCTCCTTAAACTGAAACTTATTAAACAATAATTTCCCATTTTCCCTTCCCCAACCCCTAGCAACCACAATTTCACTTTACTATGAATTTGACTAGTCAGATAACTCAAAAGTAGAATCACATGGTATTTGGTGTTCTGTGACCGGCATATTTCACCCAGTGTAGTTTCCTCAAGGTTCGTTTGTAACGTGTCAGAATTTCATTCCTTTTTAAGACTGAGTAATGTTTAATCTGTGTGTAGTCCTGCATTTTGTTTATCCACTCATCTTGATGAATCTTTTTATCACTGTTTTGGCTGTTGTGAATAATGCTACTGTGAATACTGATGTGCAAGTACCTCTCTGAGTCCCTACTTTTAATTCCTTTGAGACTATACCTAGCCATCCTAGAATTGCTGGCTCATGTAATAATTCTGTTTGATTTTCTGAGGAATCACCATGCTATTTTTAACAGTGATAATGTAATGTAACCATCATTTCTATCTACTTCCAAAACACAGTTTCATCACCTCCAAAGGAGACACTATATCCATTTAACAAATTACTGTTCACCTCACTTTCCGCTACCTTCTGTGTGTGTGTGTGTGTATGTGTTAGTCGCTTATCAGGGGGTCTTCGCTAACAAGGGATTGAACCTGGGTCTCCTGCAGTGCAGGCAGATGCTTTACTATCTGACGAGAAGCCCCTTCTCCTTCAGTTCAGTTCAGTCGCTCAGTCGTGTCTGACTCTTTGGGACCCCATGAATCGCAGCACACCAGGCCTCCCTGTCCATCACCAACTCCCGCAGTTCACCCAAACTCACGTCCATCGAGTCAGTGATGCCATCCAGCCATCTCATCCTCTGTCATCCCCTTCTCCTCCTGCCCCCAATCCCTCCCAGCATCAGAGTCTTTTCCAATGAGTCAACTCTTCGCATGAGGTGGCCAAAGTACTGGAGTTTCAGCTTTAGCATCAGTCCTTCCAATGAACACCCAGGACTGATCTCCTACCCCTTAGTGACCACTTATCTGCCTTCTGTCTCTATGGATTTATTTATTTTGGATATTTCATATTAATGGAATCATACAATATGTGGCCTTTTGTGTCTGGCTTTTTTCACTTAACATCCTGTAGTTGAGGTCCATCTGTGTTCTAAAATATATCAAGACTTCCTTCCTTTTCAGGTTTGAATAGTATTTTATTGTATGGGTAGACCACAGTTTGTGCATCTATCGATGGACATCTGAGTCGTTTCCACCCTTGGGTGTTGCTTTTTAAGACAGCCACAGCCACGTGGTGTGCATCAAGTGAGAGGCAGTGTGTCCTCGGCTTGGACACAGGGGCCCTTGCTGCAGGAGGAGGGACCTCTGCCAGGACCGAATAGTCACCTGCATAAGAGGTGGCAGATGGGCAGTTCACAGGAAAGCGAACCTCCCAAGGCTTGTCGTGTTGTTTGTTCTGTTCATGCACTATTGTCCTGCCCAGTCTTTAAACGCTGAATCAGTTGCACACATTTAAACTTGGAGAGAATTTTTTCTCTCCCCACTCAGTGCACCTGGGTTTCTGTCTTGTTACAAAGACGATACAAAACAAAGCTTCATCAGTACCTGGCCTGTACCACCTGGCAACTACCAGCTAGAGTTGGGTGTGGGCTTCCACCTTCTGCCCACTACCCTTTCCAAGTAGTCACAGCCCTCACCCCTCCTTAGTAAGGCCAAAGATGAGACCATTTGAGTGGCTGTTTTTTCTAATTAATGGAATTAGAGGAAAGTGAAAGATGGGCTTATGTCTCTATCAGAAGTAGAAAAAAGAAATGAAACTAGCTGCTTCCCTCGAGGCCTTGCATGCCCCCACAGGCACTGAGGATTCTGTCCTCTGTTTTAGTGTTCATCACTTTCCTAAATACTAGAAATAAGGGGGAAAAAGTTTTATTGAAATATGATTCATACTTTGTACAGTTCAGCTATTTAAAGTGTAATATACTCACTGATTGTAGCCATCACCACAGTCAGTTTAGAACATTTACATCACCTTGAAGAGAAACCTTTAGTTATCACCTCTATTCCCCTTACTCTCTCTCAGACCTAAGCAATCTCCCGTCAAATGTCAGAATTTTTTTTTTTTTTGGTGTGAGATGGGGCCGGGGCTGCACCTCCAAGCTTATGGGATCACAAACCCATGCCTTCAACAATGAAAGTGTGGAGTCCTAACCACTGGACCGCTAGGGAATTCGTAAATATCAGAATTTTTAATGTCACTGCAGAAGGGGTTGAAAGGGAAGCAATGCTAGGGACTTTCCTGTGGTCCATGGGGTTGCAAAGAGTGGGTCACTGCTGAGCAACTAACACTTTCACTTTCAAGCAGTTCATCACTATAGTACTTTGGCCTCATCAGAAGGAGTGAGGATGGAGATGATGGAAGCTAAAATAAATCTCCTTGATCAAAGTTTAGCTACCACCACACCTGGGAAGCTTGTAGGTTCTCATCCCAGCCAGTGAGTTTCTATGTGAATTTCAGAAACAAAACCATTTGTTTCAGGAAGAGTTATAGATTTGTTCCTTCCTTTGTGCGCTGTGGGGTGCTTTCCTTGTATGCTTTGTCCTGTCCAACTTCTGTGACCCCACGGACGGTAACCCCCCAGGCTCCTCTGTCCATGGGATTCTTCAGGCAAGACTACTGGAGTGGGTTGCCATTCTCTTCTCCAGTGGATCTTCTTGACCCAGAGATTGAACCCAGGTCTCCCCTATTGCAGGCAGATTCTTTACCATCTGAGCCACCAGGGAAGCCTCAATGTAACACTCCTCAGCCACAAAAAAGAATGAAATTTTGCCATTTATAAGCAGAGATGGATGTGGATGGTCTTATGATAAATGAAAGAAGTCAGAGAAAGACAAATACTTATATGTTATTATTTATGTGTGGAATCTAAAAAATAACAACAGCTAGTGAATATAACAAAAAAGACTTATTGATGTAGAGAACAAACTAAAGGTTACCAGAGGGGAGAGAGAAAAGGGAGGGGAAATACAGGGGTAGGGATTAAGAGGTATGAACTGAGGTATAAAATAAGCTACCAGGATATGTTGGAATATTGTACAACATGAGGAATATAGCCAATTGTTTTATAATAACTATGAGTGGAGTATAATCTTTCAAAATTGTGAATCACTATATTGAATGCCTGTAACTGATAATATTGTACATTAACTATACTTTGATTTAGAAAACAAAAAGACATGGTTGGTCATCTGGTGAGGAAAAGTTCAGCTGGAAGTAGACATATATAAAGACCTTCTGGGTGTTGTCATTACTCTGACTGAGGGTTCAATTGTGGCGTTTTGAATCCTGAAAGAGAAACCATCGGGGAAATAATTACCTTATGGGAGAACCATTGCATTTTAAATGAGGAAGCCTCAGGGATCCTGGAATGTTCCCCCTCAAAACCTGCCGGACTACCTTGCAGGCTGTCTTAGGTTCCTGTTGGCTTCAGGTTGCCTTGTTTAACAAGTGAAGATTATTGGTTGTTTATCTGAAATTCAAATATCACTGGATGTTCCGTTTTATCTGGCTGCCTTCTTTGTCCACAGCCGATATATCTCAGGGCTCCACGTCTGCTCTGTATCACTGGTCCTTTGAGTTGCAGGGTCAGGGAGGGCTCTGCATACTTCTGAAAGAAGTGCACATTCAGTGGGGCAGGCACTAGGCTGGGGTCCCCTTATCCAGTTGACATGGCCAAACCCCTTGAACTGGCCAGGCAAAAGAGTGATTAAAAAAAAAATAGATGCCAGTCATGGTGCTGTCTGGCAGCAGCCCAAATTTTGGGCCTGGCTTCATCACTTTGACCAGAGGCAAGTCACTATAATTCCTTGGAACTGCATTTTCATCTTTTACTTCCTTGAAATGAAACCAGTAGAAATGCCAGTAACCAGCATTTGTTTAGGGCACTACTATTTACTTGTCTAGTGTAATTAGCAACCCTAATTAGTGTGGCATTCATTCCCTCCCTGCCCTGGGCAGCTCATTTAATTCTTACAATTAATTATCTTTGAAGAGTGTCATTATACCCCTTATGTAGGCAAATCTCTGAAGGGTTAAGGAAAGAAAGCCACTCAACTCTCTCCAAGATTTTATTTAGTGAAATCAAATGAAATTAAACCCCAAAACATGCCCGAAAGGGGGAAAGAATTCATAAAAGTGGAAGGAAAAAGCAGTCCACTTACTGTTTTCATTCTTAGTGTCCATGTTCTCCCTGCCCCTAGCATCTGGTACCTGGCACACAGTTTTAATATGTTTACTGAATGGGTAAATGTTTGGAGGGCCTCTCGGGTAGCTCAGTGGTAAAGAATCCTTATGTGATGCAGGAGGCACAGGTTGGATCCCTGGGTCAGGAAGATTCTCTGCAAAAGGAAATGGCAACCCACACCAATATTCTTGCCTGGGAAATCCCAGGGACAGAGGAGCCTGTCGTGCTACAGTTGATGGGGTTCCAAAAGAGTCAGACACGATTTAGCGACTAAACTCACTCAAATGTTTGGAACCACAGGGAAGTTTGGGGAGTTGGGGCCTCTGGTCTCTTCCTTAGCGTGACTCCCCACTTCACCCGCCAGCTCCTCATTCAGCCCTGCTTAAGGTCCCTGCATCCGGTCCCAACCCGTTAGTACTTCCAGTCCTCAAGGATTCCCCAGTCTAAGGCTCTGAGGCTATTTGAACTCTTCTTCCATTTGTCCCTTTCCCTCTGCTTGTCTCCCTAGATAGCTAAATCCTCTCTCCTCCATCCCATTGCAAGTCCTGCCTCCTCCACCAGGGCCTTTCCAACTATCCCAGCACACTAGAATTCTCCATTCTTGACTCTTAGAGGAGTTAGTGTGTATCACGCATTTTAGCTCACAGCAGAGCCGGAAATTCTCTTTGGTAATATTTGGTCCAAACCCCTCATTTTATGGATGAGGACACCGAAGACCTAGGAAGTCATGTGATATGCCCAAGGCCACACTGCTGTCTAAAATTCATTTCATTGCTTGTGCACAGGTGTTTGAATCTCTCCCCAACCCTCATTCACCCCATCATGGTGCCATCTTGCATTTACCTGCTGTGTGTATATATGCACTGTCTACGGCAAGGAAAACCCAGAAAACACCCTTAAAAAGGAACCCAGGTCTTCCAGATTGGCAATGGAAAGGGTCACCCTTGGGGAGGGGTGCCTGGTCCTCCTAGCTAAGACTCACTTCGCACGACCACTTCCTCCTTGGACATCTGTCACCAGTTACCACTACCACCCCCTCCCTACCCAGCTGTTCTCAGGAGCCCTTCTCCCCACATCTTGAGTCCCAGCTGGATATAGGATACTTGAGGGAGTGGAATAGCACAGAAAGTTACGTCCAACTAGATACTCTAACAACATAAGGCTTTTCCTTGTCTAGTTGGACCTTAACTTTTAGTCTCCTTCCTTCCATTTACGTGAAACGGAGGTTGCCATTAACACCCTCTAGAAGTGTGACTCCACATCCAAGAGAAAACCCCAAACCTTAGGAGTTTCTGTTCCTGGTGGTCAAAGGCTAACCTTCCAGGTTCTCTTTCTGATGTGAGGTGCCTCTTCTTTTCAGTGTGTCTAACATTAGGGAACACAGTCTTTAGGGAAGCTGCCCAGCACCACTACTGCTCAACAAGTTTTTTTTTTTTTTAACTGAAGACTTCAACAGAGTGAACCAGTCAGATCACAACACAATTATCTTCACATTTGACATGTTCTGCAGAGAAGTGGGAGATGGGGAGCTGGTCTTTATGCCATCTCCCTAACACGTTAATTCTCTGATGAGTACCTTCTGTTCTCTTATGGATTCCTGTCCTAAGTCTTTTAGCCATAGGTGCAGAGCATTTAGTGAATCTTGGTTGAACTGAGTGGAACTGACCCATCGAGTGTACTTTAGGGAGGAAGCTTAGGGTTGGGGAAAGAGGGAGGGTGGTGTGGGAAGAGAAGAATACCACTCTGCTCACCACCTTCCAGACTGCCAAAGAAAGCCCACTCCACTTTTGTTCCTGAATATATTCATTCATTCATTCAACAAATATTTCTAGAGTGTCTGCCACCTGCCAAGAATTATATTTGGTGCTGGGCATCAAAATGAATAAAAATAGCCTCTGTGCCTGCCCTAAAGAGCTATGTTTTCTGTGTGGCGCTTGATGGATGACCTGTTGTGACCTCATTAGTAGCCGAAGGAGCCTGGTTAATAAACCATGCTCCCGCATGTGCTGAGACACCTTCATCTTCTGGAGATGCCTGGATTTACTTTGATTTGTTGTGAAGCATGAATTCTAAGATGAGTTTTGCCCTGAGAAGCCCCAGCAATGTGGTTACTCTGGTTAACCAGCACGGCCAGTGTGAGGCAAGAAAATAATAGGTGGTTATGTAATGGATGTGCTTTTCTTTACACGAGACCTTTAAAGTCAGTTTATTAAAGCCTAATGAAACAGTTAGGGATATATATAGGGTGATTTAGTTGCTTCCTTACTTCTACAATAAATGTCACAGTTTTGGATGACTATAAACTGGTTCTAGTGCTCTGAAATGAAAAAGATACTAAGAATGAGGCTCAAAGGAACTTGATTTATTTTCCCCTTTTCATTTTTTATTTGGCACATGTGTTCCATTTTTTTCCTCTGTGCATAGTAAAGTTTTAAAATAAATAGCAGCAACTCTGTTTTCCTAGTTTAACTAACATGGAAACATCTAATCCTCTTAGTTTTTTTGATTTTGCAAACAAGGATTTGTTGGGATAAAATCTTTAAGCAGTCCAGTCACATGAACTAGGTATTCATTTAATGGCCCCAAGTACAACCTGTTGGAAAAGCAAAGTAATGAATTAATAATATTCCTCACAGTCATTTTCTCTGCCTTATTTTTCAGTCACAGAATGTGCAACGTTAATGGAAGTAGTGAACGCAAATTTAATTCACCCTGTAAATTGAGAATAGTTGCTTCACATTATTAGCCAGCATTACTTTCAGCTTTTTGACCTTTCCATTCTGAGCATGTGGGGAAAAAAACCATAATCTGCAGCCGTGCTTTCCAGTATAATGACCACCAGCTACTTGTGGCCACTGAAATGTGTGTGGCTAGTGTGACTGAGCTGAATTTAAAAATTTAATTAAATGTAAAAATGGAAGCAGTGTATTTTGTTTGTTAAACAGAACTTTATTGGGAAGCTTATGTTTGGAGCAACCTGGATATGTGAGTCTACATTTTCAACTGTAAATTTTATGCAATACTGATTATTTCCAATGAGAATGTAGCATCCAAATTGCAATGTGCTATCAGTGTAAAATGCACACTAGATTAAGAAGATTTCATAAAAATGTAAAATATTTCATTTAGTGGTTACTAATTTTTATATTGATTACATGTTGAAATGATGTTTTGGATATATTGGGTTAAAGAAAATATATTAAAATGAATGTCACCTGGCTTTGTACTTTTAAAAAGTGACCACCATAAAACTTAAAATCACATAAATGTCTCGCATGAATTAATATAGAACAGCACTCCTCTGTTGGATTGGAACGAAAGGTTCCATGTCATGGTCCACAGGGTTCTCACCAGTTTACTTGGTGAGAATATCACAATGAGCTCAGTTAAAACACGAACAGGGAATTCTGTGTCATAGCAAATCATAACATATATTTAATAATTCTGTTTTTTTATTTTTAAGCTTGTCAAACCCAGGTGATCTTGGGATATCTTTGATTCCAAAACTGCATCACATATTTAATACCATTTATTTTAGGAGAATTTCAATCTAAACTTTGGAACTTGAAATAACTTTTAATTGGTTAAAAGAGCCAATCAACAGTATGGTTTAATGAATCTAATTATAGATAACTTTATAAAGCACTTAAATAATATTTTATCCTGTAATCACAAAAGAAATTGTGATTAGGATTTCCCTGGTGATCCAGTGGTTAAGAGTCTGCACTTCCACCGCAGGATGCACAGGTGCCATCCCTGGTCAGGAAAGTTTCACAGGCCTCGCAGTGTGGCCAAAAAGAAAAGAAAAAAATACCACACACACACAAATGAAATTGTGGTTAAAAACTCAAATTTTGGAGTCAGGCAGACCTGGGCTTAAATTACTGATCTGCCATTTTCTAGTTGTGTGACCTCAGACTAGTATTTAAACTTGTTAAGCCTTGATTTCCTCATCCATAAAATGGGACAATAATAGTCCCTACCTGATAGCATTCTTATAAAGATTAAAACATGTAACCCATATAAAGTGCCTGGCATATGAGAAGCACTCACTTTGTTCATAATTATTAATTTATGAGGTTATTATTGTTGTTGTTATTATTAAGGGCTGTATAAAGTATCCAACATTGTCTTTGGGGACCCAGTCTGCCATGTTGCTGTAGTTATCTGCAAGGCTTGGTCAGAGCTACATTGGTTTGCAAGTTGTGTTTAATGTTACAGTTACTTGTTCTCTTTGTGTCTTATTCTTGACTTTTCTTTCTTCTCCTTTTCTCCCTCCTTGTTCTTTGCCCCATTCTGCAATTAGCCTTTGATCCTGAAGTTTCTCTTCTTTTACTCTGTACTTGGACACTGCATAACTCTCCTAATGTTTCATTTAGGAGTATGTATCGAGCACTTCCTGTATGCCAGGCTCTCAGACAGGTGCTCAGAATACGAAGGTGAATATTATAACAAGGCTCCTGCCTTTGAGGTGCTCACTGACTCATCTCTGCCTCCATCACCAGATTTCTGTTCCTGAATTGAAAGCAACACGAGCAGGGGGCGAGTTATGTCTGATTATGTCCCTCAATACCAATTAGCAAAGCATACCAAGTCCTCTGCAATGGGTTCCCGGTCCCCTCTCTGATGTCTCCTCCCAACGCCACCTTTCTGTACTATGACCCAGTTATTCCTTACAAACTATTGACATTTCCTGAACACATTGTTCTGGCTCCAGGCTGTGTCATGTGTCTACACCAGACCCCCTAAGTGTTTCTTCTCCAATTTTAAGTCCTACTCTCCATACCTGTTCATTTATCAAAACAATTCAGTTGGTCTAATCACCACCCTGGTAGAATCCATTTTCTCATTACTGCCCCTGCCCACACTGAACTCTCCTCCAACTTAGGGACATTTAATTGTCTTTTAAGCTCTCCCACCATCACTATTACCACCACCACCACCTCCATCCATGTCCACCACCATCACCACCACCACCACAACCACCAACCCTCTTCAACCAATCACATACTTTGAATGCTCTCTAGGTTATCCTTCAAAGCGTTTTCTGTCAGTGGGTTATGAGCTTTCTTCTTCTGAAGTGCTAATTCAACCCCACTCCCCACCCCACTCCTTCTCATCCTTTCAGAAACAGATTGTACCAGGAAGAAGTCTTCCACTAGGAAAGCAAACAAACCATCTCTGTGGGATGCTTTCAAATTCTCTCTGTCTTCCCAAATGGTGCCCTGCAAAGCTCAGCACTCTTCAGTGACATCTCCTTGTATTTAGAATAAAACTCAAACTCCTCACCGGGGCTTCTTCATCACAGGACCTCTGGCCACTTCCCCAACCTCAGCTCTTTCATCTCTGCCTCCATCACCGGATTTCTGTTCCTGAATTAAAAGCAACACGAGCAAACAAACACACTTCTTCCTGGCAGACATTTGCACGGGACACTTGTACTTGTCTGTGCCTAGATTGTCCTTTCCTCAGATCTCCACTCGTGCCCCTCCACTTCTTCCAGTTCTCAGCACGAGGGTCTCAGAGCCTTCTGTGATCCCTGTGAGTCTCCATCCCATTGCCCAGCTTCTATTGCTGGGCAGAGCTTTCTGTTGCCTGAATTTTTTCAATTTCTATACCTGGTCCTCCTTGCTAGCGGGTAAGCTCAAGGTTCCCCCATTTCTGGCACCTAGCACAGTGCTGACATCATAGCAGGCAGTCATTAGACTTTGGTTCTAGGAGCTTGAAATCTTGGTGAAGCATCCTCAAATTAAGCTGTGGCCCCCCGCTCCCCAGCCACTTCTGCTAAGTTGTTTTGACACTATTCTTTTGGAGTGGGTTGGGAGCAGCTACATCAGTCAGATTCCCTCCATAGGAAACAGATATGCACTCACCAGGGTAATTGAGGAGAGATTCATAAAGGGATTATCGGGGTTTAGGGAAGCCAGCAAGGATTGTGAAGTACTGCCAAGAACCCGGAGGAAACAGAGACCCTGCCAGGAGCCTTTGGTAAAGGGCCTCAGCCACCCTTCTGTCACCCAGAAGGGAGGTAACCTCGAGAATAAATGCCCTGACCTTTCTCTACTGCCAGCCTCTCAGTGTAACCCTCCATAATAGCATTTTAACAGTGCCCCAGTGCTTGATACACAAGGATGATATATGGTTATTTTTTGTGTTGTCAGGTTGCTTGTTTTAGTGTATCACTTATAGCCACAGTCAGAAAACTCCCATTTGCTTCCTAAGTTAGAAAATATTCTCTGTAGGGAAGTGAACACTTGATCAATCTTCCAGGGCACTTTCTGTATCTGGGTTGACTCCAGTCTGAGGTTGATAATATTATTAAAGGGTTAGTGATACAGCATTGTCCTGTCAAGTAATATATTTTAGGAGAAGAAAATAGTGATTAAATTTGACAGTAAAATAAAAGTTGTTCTAACATAATCTATTTTTTACTGTTTGTTGAAAGCTCTTGAGGTAGACCATGAGTCCCAGTGTAACAAAAATAATAGCTGGCTCTTTTGTGCCGCTACTGTATACCAGGCCCTGGAGTCCTTGACAAGCTCATGGAGTTGTTGTTATTGTCACAGTTTTAAATATGAGATGGTCTTAAAGTTATCAGCAAGAAAGGGTGATTCAGGATTCAAAATCACATCTGTCTGAAAGTGAGGGCCAGGTTCTTGCCACATGCAGAGATGCCCTTAAACAGGACTACTGGAGTCCGCGTTGGAAACCTGCAGTGGGGTAAGGGTGGGACTGTGAGCTGGCCAACTGGGAGGACAGCACCGGAGGACGCGTGTGGCTCACTCTGGCTCTGCCGCGCCACGGGAGGTCAGCACTGCAGAGAAGGATGAGGTGCGGCCGGGACCAGGGGACAGGTGACTGACGCCATTGGTGAATGCCTGTGAACCAGCCCCCAGCTGCTTGATTCACTGGCAGATGCTGTCAACCGTAATCTCAAGGCTGTTCTCCCTTTAACGTGTAGATCAGCTGTCACCGTGCTCCGGTCACAGAGCCTCTGCCACATGTGGGAGGTTCCTCGTTGCTTGTCCCCAAGGCCCTCCTGTAGTGTTCTGAGGAATTCTTGGAACCCTGAAACCAGGAAGAGGATCTAGAGTTTTAGGTTTCAAATGAGGAACCCAAACTCATTTGTTGTGCAGTTTGATTATCTTTCACAACTGAGAGAAGGCACTATAAAGTTGGAGGAGGAGAATGAGGAAGAGGAAAGGAATTAAGCAGACAGGTAAGTAAGTCACTTGGATTCTAGTTGTGATTTTTTTTTTTTTTTTAGTAGAAGTAAACAAATTTAGAAAATGTCCATAAGGTGGAATTATTTGACTTTGCTAACTAAGCAAAGTTTAGTTGGAAAAAGATTTCCTAGTGGAGAGAAGCCCATGGTATTTGGCATGCTGGAGTTTAGACAGAACTAGAATTTAGGAGCACTCTAAAAAGCATTTTTGGGCTCAAAAATTATTAGATATTGCTTCAATTTTTCTCTGTCATAATGATTCATTTGGGAAAAAATGCTTTTATTTCTGCTGATCAGTAACTACCCTAACATCCATTTTCTCAACATAGTAACTCCAAAATCTTTGGAGAGAAAGATCCACAGAGGAAAATGCTTCAGAAAATTTCCCCAGAGCTTCTTGTTCATGTGGATTTACCCGTGCATGTGGCAGAGTTGATCTGATTTGAATGACCTCCATAAAGTGGGTCCAGTGAATTATCTAATTCTTCCTGAAGTCAGATCTTACTTTTTTGTAATTACTCTAAAATGTTATCAATGGCATTTTACCTACATAGACAGTCAGAACTAGTAGATTCTGTTTAATTTAGGGCTTTTGTTCATTGACTGCAGCTATTATGTTTTGAGCACCTACTATGCACCAGGCATTGTGCCAGGCATTTTATAAGCATTATCTTTGTCAGTCCTAAGGCTTTTTAGACATTGTCCTCTCCATATCCTAAGTAATATAGTCACTCAAGAGTATAAGGTGAAAGAAAAAATGTATATATATATTTATATGTATGTATATATAAAGTTTCCACTATTTTCCCATCTATTTCTCATGAAGTGATGGGACCAGATGCCATGATCTTTGTTTTCTGAATGTTGAGCTTTAAGCCAACTTTTTCACTCTCCACTTTGACTTTCATCAAGAGGCTTTTTAGTTCTTCTTCACTTTCTACCATAAGGGTGGTGTCATCTGCATATCTGAGGTTATTGATATTTCTCCCAGCAATCTTGATTCCAGATGGGAAACAGTGGAAACAGTGTCAGACTTTATTTTTGGGGGCTCCAAAATCACTGCAGATGGTGATTGCAACCATGAAATTAAAAGACGCTTACTCCTTGGAAGAAAAGTTATGACCAACCTAGATAGCATATTCAAAATCAGAGACATTACTTTGCCGACTAAGGTCCGTCTAGTCAAGGCTATGGTTTTTCCTGTGGTCATGTATGGATGTGAGAGTTGGACTGTGAAGAAGGCTGAGCACCGAAGAATTGATGCTTTTGAACTGTGGTGTTGGAGAAGACTCTTGAGAGTCCCTTGGACTTCAAGGAGATCCAACCAGTCCATTCTGAAGGAGGTCAACCCTGGGATTTCTTTGAAGGAATGATGCTGAAGCTGAAACTCCAGTACTCTGGCCACCTCATGCGAAGAGTTGACTCATTGGAAAAGACTCTGATGCTGGGAGGGATTGAGGGCAGGAGGAGAAGGGGACAACAGAGGATGAGATGGCTGGATGGCATCACTAATTCAATGGACGTGAGTCTGAGTGAACTCCAGGAGATGGTGATGGACAGGGAGGCTTGGTGTGCTGCGATTCATGGGATCGCAGAGTCGGACACGACTGAGTGACTGAACTGAACTGATATATAAAGTTAAGAAAACTAAAAATGAATGAAAGGAGAAAATGGAGTCAGAGGGAGACCATTTAATCAACAAGTGCATGCTAGGGAGGAAAAAGGATGCTGCTTATGCACGTGTTGGTTTCTTGGCCAGGGAATAACACAATGTGCTATATCTATCTAATTTCAAGATTGGTGCTGAAGTAGGAGAAAACCCCAGAGTTTGCAAGTGCTTGTCGATAAGGCGAGATCTGGGGCTTTTGGTTTCTGATTTGACTGCATTCCTGTCTCTCTGTAACTATAGAGTTATTCTGGACACTTTTTTTAAAAGCATGAAACACCCAAAGAGAGGATCAGGGAAGGGAACACAGGATTTTTTAAACATTGGGACAGAGGAGGTGAGAATAAATGGCAGAGAGGAATATCTTTCTTTTTTCATAAAATCTGAGAGGTACCTACTATACCATCTGCACTTGTCTGGATTGTCAGTCATGTGAACTGTTTCCAGAACTGTCTTCATGTAACTGTTAACTCTCTGGTCTTTCTGAGGATCCCTGCAAGATGTCTAGTCTGCTAATAGGGTGTTAGTCAAGGACCCTCGTGAGCAGGCATTTTCACATTTGAAGAAGTTCCCGTGCCCTCTGTTGGACTGGGGTCACCAGCTCACAGAGAGTGGGAGTGTGGAGGCAGTTATTGGCTAGATGGGGTTTAGCCTCTTCCCAGAACTGAAACTGGTCCCCATCCATTTGTTGGCTCAGCACTCGAAAAAGGCTGTTTCAGGAAGCAAACCCACAAGGAACTAAGAGCACAGTCATGTGTTCATGAGTGACGCACTCAGGGTGTCTGCTGCAGCACGTGCCCTCAGGCAACCAACTGCATGGTGTGGGCTCAAAGTTTATGATGCATTAGGGTGGGAGGGCATTTTCTCTAAGCCCCTTTTCTTTCTCCTGAAATGGCTTGAGTGATAGGTAGTAGCATCCAGCATGAACTTCAGAGCCAGCCTGCCTAAGTCTAATCTCCCATTACCACCAGCCCTGCGACCCTGGCAAAGTTATTTAATATTATTTTACCTCAGTGTTTTCATCTGTAAAATGGGCTTCATCATAGTAATGCTTGATAGGATTTTTGTTACTATTATATGAGATAACACACACACAGTGCTTATAACAGTGCCTCTGTGTGTGTGTGTTAGTTGCTCAGTTGTGTCTGACTCTGCGACCCCATGGACTGTAACTTGCCAGGTTCCTCTGTCCTTGGAATTCTCCAGGCAAGACTACTGGAGTGGGTTGCCATTCCCTTTTCCAGGGGATCTTCCCAACACAGGGATCAAACCCAGGTTTTCCACGTTGCAGGCAGATTCTTTATCATCTGAGCCACCAGGGGAGTCCCATAACAGTGCCTACAATATGCTAATTATAAATGTTTATCAAGAAAGAGAAATAACTGTCCATTGCTAACCTCAGACAAATGATTTCTTAGTGAGAGATTAGTATGCTACATTTATTTTCTATTTTCCGATTTGTGAATTGCTTTCCTATGACATTTCATGATGTCCTTTGATCAGAGGACAGGCAGTAGTTAGAATGTTTAACATTTTTAAGAAATAGGAGAGAGTATAATGTTAGGACTTACCTGGTGGCTTAGAGGGTAAAGCATCTGCCTGCAATGCGGGAGACCTGGGTTCGATCCCTGGGTTGGGAAGATCCGCGGAGAAAATTTCAACCCACTCTAGTACTCTTGCCTGGAAAATCCCATGGATGGAGGAGGCTGGTAGGCTACAGTCCATGGGGCCACAGAAAGTCAGACATGACTGAGCGACTTCACTTTCACTTTAATGTAGGAAAGATAAGGGGAAAGGTTTCTCTCTCAAGAAATGCATTCCATTGCCTGGAGTGCTTCCCCAGGGGAGTTTAAGAAAGGTAAACCAGGAGGGTATGCTGATTGCATACCCTCCCTCTTAGCAAGGTATGTGGTCCTCCAGGGCAGCAGTGTTTCCAGGGCTCCTATCCAAAGAAGTGTCTTGACCCCTGGCCTGGGTGGGGGTAGAACAATGAACTGTTGACTAGCCAGACACCCAAGAGGCTCCATCCTTCCCACTAAGACTGATGCCAAAACAGTCTTCAGATACAGAGAGCATCTGAAGGATCAAACCCTGTCTCCCTCCTAGAGCCAGATCTTAGGTGTTACATATGAGAAAAGGATCAGAGAAATTCATGGAGGAACCAGATTTTTTTCTCTTGTGACCAAACGACACTGTGCTCTGGGTCAACAGAGTGGCTTTACTTCTCCTCTCAGTACTAAAACCAGGACTGCCGCTGCTGTGCTGGGCTCAGTTGTGTCTGACTCTCTGCAACCCTGTGGACTGTAGCCTGTCAGTCTCCTGTCCATGGGGCTGCAGCCACCCAGATCCTCTGTCCATGGGATTTTCCTGGCAAGAATACTGGAGTAGCCTGCCGTTTCCTACTCCAGGGGAATCTTCCTGACCCAGGAATTGAACCCTTGTCTCCTGCGTGTCCTGCATTGCAGGCGAATTCTTAATGGCTGAGCTACTGGGGAAGTACTGGGCAAATCCACGGGAGTCGCTTCCCTGGCACACAGCAGGCCCTGATCAAAGTGGCCTAAAGGGAAGCTGAAGACAAAGCTGTTACTCAAATTTCAGGGCCAGACACCTTGATAATGTTTTTTTTAGATAGCTACTTCCTTATAGATAGCTATGGTAACAATACTCCATTTGTGAATTGTAATATATTGGTTGAGTATTTCTGTGTGGCCAGTTCACACCCCGCACCCTACTCGCTCACCCCCTCCACCGAGGCCAGGATGTCTTAAGCCTGCCTGGCAAAATTGATGTTTTGGATTGTTCTGGGATGTTGACCGGTGCACTGTAGAATGCTTAACCGTATCAGTAGCCCCCCACCCACTAGATGCTGCCTGCACCCACCACCACAAATGTCTTATGTGCTGTGCTGTGCTTAGTCGCTCAGTCGTGTCTGACTCTTTGCAACCCTATGGGCTGTAGCACGCCAGGCTCTTCTGTCCATGAGGATTCTCCAGGCAAGAATATTGGAGTGGGTTGTCATGCCTCCTCCAGAGGACCTTCCCGACTCAGGGATCGAAGCCAGGTCTCCCGCACTGCAGGCGGATTCTTTACTGTCTGAGCCATCAGGCCTTTGGCCATTGCCTAGTAACGTCTGGGATGAGGGGCAAAGGGCCACAGCTGAGGACCATTGCTCTGAGGTCGATAACAGTGCCTACATTTTAGAAAACTGACCTCCTGATCATCTTTGTCATCTATATGAGTCTGTCTTAATTTTTTTGTTCATTCTCTACAATTTTGCTCCTCTTCTTCTCTCCTCCTCCTATCATCTATGATCACATGTTTACTTACAAAATTCTAAAACATACCTACAGAATACAAGTTTGCCTAACAGACTAAAAGGGCCATTGAGTTTTCTCAAATCTGTGGAAATTCTTTCTTGTCTTAACTTTTGTTTCAGTAGAGTGTCCTGAGGTTCACCGGAATTGAGTATATAAAAGTCTTTTAAGTTTTTTAGAAAAACCATAATTAATTTTGATCTTACTAGGAAGCTTGTTTCTTCTCACGGTGCTAGTTTTGTCTGGGCCACTTCTGAAACAATGAAACTGTATTCTCTGAAAAAACTTTTGGAGGAACTTAGATTCTTAGAGAAGATTTGAAATAATCTGTAACACCTACAGAGAGGCTTCAGAACTGAAAACTATTTGTGCAATCTAGATTTTTCTGCCTATTCAGTCAGCCTCATTCTTTCTAATTATTTAACTGAAAAAGTATCCTAAACACCATTCTTCAGTTACTGTGACAACTTTGTGACAAAAGATCATCTGATCCACCTTTTAGCATTTCACAAATGAATATTTAAAGATGTCTAATACTATTTTTATAAAGTTTTGCAGACATAGAAATTCCAATTATCTTTATTAAACTGTTCCAGTTTTTAAAGTGAACGAAAGTGAAAGTGAAGTCGCTCAGTCGTGTCCTACTCTTGGCGACCCATGAACTGTAGCCCACCAAGCTCCTCCGTCCATGGGATTCTCCAGGCAAGAATACTGGAGTGGGTTGCCATTTCCTTCTCCAGGGGATCTTCCCGACCCAGGGATTGAACCCAGGTCTCCCACATTGCAGGCAGACGCTTTAACCTCTGCCTTACCCTCTAAATCAGCATTTCTTCCTTTTCTTAAATGCTGAAGACACTGTTTATAATATTTACTTGATTAGAATAAATTTTAATCCAGTTATAAAAATAATGCAGGCCAATAAAGAAGCTGAGAACACAGAGGAGAAAATAAAAATCATCTTCAGCCCACACCCAGAGATAATGAAGATAATATTTTTGAAGTTACACATCTTTTAAAGATGCATATGATATATGCTTATCAGATTAAGTCTTCTCCTGTTCCATTCTCACTTTCACAGTTTTGTGGCGAATTTTAATATATTGTACCTTTTATTGTTCAATGACTAAGTCATGTCTGATTCTTTTCGACCCCATGGATAGCCGCAAGCCTGGCTACCCTGTCCTCTGCTTTTAAATGAATAAATAAAGTGTTTCACAGGAAAATTAAATTGACAGAATGCATAATGATGAAGATGCAGTACTTTTTCATTATTGATTGTTTTGTTCAAATAAACTAGATGTGGATATCAGTTGTCTTAATTTCTTATCTATCATTTGGGAATTTCTTTACATACATAAACATATAGCATCTACTCCCTCTCCCCTTTTCCTCAAAAGGCAGACTTTTAGGTGAATTGTTTTGTAACTTGTTTTTCTTCACTTAGCAATACTTTTTGGAGTTCTTAATTTCAGTACTTTGAGATTTTTCACATTGACTATTTTTATTATTTTGGTTTCACCTGCTCTTAGTTGCTGCATCTTCTATCTTCATTGCCGCATGTGGGATCTAGTTCCCTGACCAGGGATCAAACCCAGGCCCCCTGCATTGAGAGCCCAAGTCTTAGCCACTGGACCACCAAAGAAGTCCCTCATATTGACTTAAAAAAAAAAAAAAGAGAGACAATAGTATTTCATTGTATGGATATACCATGATTTATTTAACTAGAATCCTATTTGATTGGTTTCTAGTCTTTTGCTCTTAAAAACAGTGCTGAAAGTAATTGTCTGTACACGTCATTTTGCAAGTGTAAAATAGATCTTTTGTAGGATAAATTCTCCAAAGCACAATTGCTAGGTTAAAAAGTATATGCAATAATAATTATAATAGAGATATGATAGGTAAGTGTCCTTCACAGGGGTAACAGTATATACTTCCATGAGAAATGTATGAGACATTCAGTTTCCTCATAGCCTTGCCAACATATATGTTAATATGTTACAGTAAATTTGTAACATATTTTTGGGGTTCTGCCAATCTGACACGTGAGCAATGATATCTCCGTGTATTTTCAATTTGCGTGTTTTTATAAAGGTTAAAGTC
Organism: Nanger dama; assembly: GCA_917880005.1. Lineage (NCBI taxonomy): Eukaryota > Metazoa > Chordata > Mammalia > Artiodactyla > Bovidae > Nanger > Nanger dama. The sequence continues at coordinate 46,660,334 of CAKJTW010000001.1, forward strand.
ATCTGTACTTGGTCAGGGCTGTCTGTCTCCTGTGCCCATTTTTCTATGGATTTATTGATCGTTTTCTCATTGCTTTGTATAAGCATTTTAAGTATTACGGAAATGAGCTCTTGGTGATAGGAACTGTGAATATTTTTCCATTGATTATTCATCTTTTGTTTTTGTTTTGTGGTTTAAATAAATTTTGTATCTAGTTGAATTTATCAGTCTTTTATTATGCTTTTGGCTTATGAGTCACAATAGAAAGGTCTTTCTCATTTCAAGGTTTTAAAAGAATTCTCCCATGTTTTCTTGCAGAACTTATAGTTGATCCATTAGGAATTTATCCTGATATGAGATATAAGGTATAAATCCAACTTCTCTAGATGAAATTTTAGATGTCCCAACACCTAGACTATTTGTTGAATAGTCTCTCTCTTCATTGATGTGAGATGCGCCTTTCATTGTCTAATAAATTTCCATATAGGCTTGGATATATTTTGGATTTTCTATTCTGTTTCAGTCATTGCTGTGACTGCTTATGTGCCAATTTGATTTTTGCGTATAGGTGTGTATATTTTATCATTCCATTTTCCCCTCTATTAGTTTGGAATTCTGGTTATATATATATATATGTATTTAGTGTTCACTTTGTATGTTACTAGACAGTTTTTATCTACTTTTTTTATGGCTGTGCTGAGTCTTGGTGGCTTCCCGGGCTTTTTCCTAGCTGTGGCGAGCTGGAGCGACTCTAATTGTGGGGTGTGGTTTCTAGGGCACGGGGGCTGCAGTAGTTGTGGGGCACAGGCTCGGTAGTTGTGGCGCCGGGGCTTAGTTGCTCTGTGGCATGTGGGATCTTCCCTGCCCAGGGATTAAACCCATGCCTCCTACATTGGCAGGCAAATTCCTTACCCCTGAGACACCAAGGAAGCCACTAGACAGCTTTTAAATTCATCTACCCACCTACTGACTTATGTGTTTTAATTCTCTTTATAGTATTTTTAATTTATGAAATGTTTGTTTATTTGTAAAACTTAATAAGACATGATCATGATTGTTTTATGTAGTCAGTGTTTATTTAAATTTAACATTTTTGTTGTTCCTCATTATATCCTCTGTTCTCTGGCTTTCCATCTTGGACCATTTTCCTTCTGCTTCTAGAGCATTCTTCAGTGGCAGTCTACTTGTGACAAACTCACTATTCATTTTACAGAATATGTCATTATTTTGAGCTTCATTTTTGAAAGGTATTTTTGATAAGAATAGCATCATAAGGTTGATTTGCAGCACACTGAAGATATTATCCCACTGTTTTCTGGCTTCCATTGTTGGTGCTGAGAAGGCAGTTGTCTAACTGTTAAGCCTTTTGATGATAATACTGCATTTTGCCTGATAGTCATAATTGTTTATAGTCTGTCTAATAATTTCAAATTATGAATTCTAGAGTTGTGTGTGTTTTATTTTATTTCCTGTATTTCTGCTGATTCTCACATATGTTATGTTGCACCTGGTTCACTTTGCCTGGATGCTGGATCCTGTATTTGAAAAAGTTTTTGTAGAAATTATTTGAGGTTTAGTACTTATATTCTTCCTGGGTCAAACTATTTCTTTTTTAAAACTTTCTACCATGTTTCGGGTGTTTGATAGTGCTAGTGGCCCTTCTATCAGGATTCTCCTGGTTATGAATTTTAGGATTCACTTAACTAGTTCAAAACTGCCCCTCCCTTAAAAAAAAATTCTATTGTTATTTTTTTGGAGGTGGACATGTTAAATTTATACATTAATGCAAATGGCTTCTGATGTTGAGTGTTTCCATTCAAAAATATGGTTGAGACAGTATTTTTTAAAAAGGAATGTTGTTGGGATTCTCAGGTGTTTTATTCATTTTATTCATTTTGGGATTTTAGAAACATCTACTGAGGTCATAATAGATGTCAGGGTATGGTTTAATATATAAATAGTCATTTTAGATTGTCTCATTTATAAAGCATGATGATTTTATCAAGGCTATTATGATATTAGACTCATGGCCTCTTGATTCTCCAGCATTAGCTTTTATTTGTATACCTCTCTCTCTGCTGAGTCCTGCCCACCCTGAGTCAGGGTTAGACAATGGAAAGCTCTTTTGTCTTGATTCTATTAGACTAGCCCTAATAGAATTTTAGGGACACTGGATTGCAGTCCTTTCTTTGCTGCGCTGTGGCACTGTTCGTGATACCCTGCAAGCATGCTTGCACTGCTTTCGCAGAATCTCAGAGTCAGAGACAGCAGAGCACAGTGCTTTGGAGAGCAGGATCTGGTGTCTCACTAGACTCACTTTGAAGTGGTGGCTGGACTTCTTCCAGCTTTGTGACTTTGGTTAGATAGTTCACCTTTTGAAGATCAAGTTTCCTCCCCTGGAAAATGGATGTAATAAGGGAATCTTCATTAAAGTATTGCGAACATTAAATGAGAGAACCACATATTAAGTGGTCGATAAATGTTAGCTATAATGTGCTTCCCTCATTTTATAGATACCTGTGCTCAGGTTCTTTCATTTACATAACTTTCCTAAAATCCCTGGGATTTGAGGAAGTGGCAGAGCTTTTCAGTCTCTGAGTCCAGTGCGTTTTTTTTTTCCCACAGTGCCACCAATGAATAGTATGAATAAAGAATAGCTATCAGGTAGGCTATCAAAATAGCTATCAGGTAGGGCTTCCCTGCTGGCTCAAACGGTAAAGAATCTGTCTGCAATGCAGGAGACCTGGGTTCAGTCCCTCTGTTGGGAAGATGCCCTGGAGAAGGAATTGGCAACCTACTCCAGTATTCTTGCCTGGAGAATTCCATGGACAGAAGAGCCTGGTGAGCCTGCCCTCCCTGTACATGGGATCACAGAGTCGGACACGACTGAGCAACTAACTTTTTCTTTTAGGCTATCTTGTCGGCACCGTTATTAGCACTTTACCTGTAGCTCAGTTTATGCTTATTAACCAGAAGGTAGATGCTAAAATTATCTCCATTGTGCAAATGGAGAAACTGAGATATGGAGACATTAAATCAGGTACACACAGCTAATAATGACAGAATAGGATTTGAATCAAGACAGTCGAACTCTAACACAAAGGTCTAATTGGTCTGGAAGTCCCTACCACTGGCAGCAGTTCTTCTCAACAATGGGTACCAACCCCCTCCAGGTTCCTCTTTGCTGCCATTTTTTCACACCTCCCATCTCTCCCTCTGTCCTCTTATCCTTTTCATTATGTATCCTTATCATTTATCCTCTGTCATGTGCCTTGAGCTTGCTCTGAAGATGATATAACTTAAGGAGGAGGTTTTAAGGAAACTAGCTTTTACTAAGCACCTACTAAAATCACACACTATGTTAGTTGCTTTCATATCTATGTTTTCATCTTCCTTTTGCACTTGAGCAAACTAAGGCTCAGAGAATATAAGTAATAAGTTACCCACATTCACTCACTTGGATGGTAACAAAACTGAGATTGGAGCCTAGGTATATTTGCAAAGCTTGTACTTTTCACCAGGGCTGGTAAACAGCTGTATGCACTTGATCCAGCCATGCTGGTTGTTAACATAGTGCAATCTCTCTGAACCTCCTGATGGATAGCTGCCATTCCAAGTCTCATTTGTGTCTCTACCACCACCCGCCTGGCCTGCCCAGCCCCTTCCCCCAGAACATCTATACCTTCCCATAAGCCCACAAGTGAAAGTTGGCATCCAGTCCAGCAGGGGCATCAAAGGCCTGCTCCATCGCCGAGGTGGCTGGCGGATGTGTGTCTGTGTCTTTGCAGTCCTCTATCACAAGTCTGTGTAGTATCGAGTATCATGCTGAGCACTGCTTAACATCACTAGGATAGCTCAGGATGAATAAGAAAATAACTTCACAGCTCATTACTGAAACTGCTGTTTGGGGTCAAATCAGAAACACTGTGGAAGCGTAATTGAATTCATTGCTTCCCTTGATGAAGTGCAAGATGAGGAATTTTGCATCTGAACAAATGGATTTTGTATTCTCACCAAGACTAAGGTTGCTAAAAAGCAAGTGTTTCTCAGTCCCTACCCAGTCTTCACTCCCACTATCCAGCCTGGCCAAGCCACCTATGCCGGAGCCCTCCTTCTACACCTCAGCCTTTGCTTAGAAGCTCTTCTGTCTCTTTCCACGCTTCTGAGGATTTTCAGGCCTCAGAGGCCCACAAGATGGGTATTACCTTTAGAAACATTCCTAGTGCACTTGGGCGAAAAAAGATTTTTGTAGGGCCTGGGGCTCTGAACATCATTTCTAACATTCTTTCTTTGAAAAAGCCATTTTGTGTTTCAAAAAGCTACTTACAAAGGAACGTTTCTAAAATCGAGATAGGATTTTTTTCAAGACTTCCCTGGTGGTCCAGTGGCTGAGACTTTACGTTCCCAATGCAGGGTGCCCAGGTTTGATCCCTGAGCTGAGAACTAGATCCCATATCTGCAACTAAAGATCCCACATGCTGCAGTGAAGATCAGAGATCCTATGTGTACAACTAAGACCCAGAGCAGCCAAATAGATAAATAAAAAATTTTTGAAAGAAGATAGAAATTTTTCTTGTATTCTGGAAAGAAACTAAGTTAGTCTGATATGTTTTACTCTTCCCCAAATCCCATTGATTCCTTCCTGTTGTTTTGTGGTTGATGATAAACCGACAGATCTGTTACCTGGGCTGTTTATTTTTCCTACTTTAAAGCCGTGCTTTCCCCAGTCTTTAGAGATTCCTTGTGTATTTGTCAGGATAAGCTAAGTAGCAGTAACGTAGAGACCCCAAGATGTCAGTGGGTTGCCTGATAGAAATATAGTTCTTGAAGTCCTGGTGTGTGTGTGCAGGCTTGCAGAGTATCACCTCCATGAACTCATTAGGAGATTTGGACTGAAAATGTGCTGTGCTTAGTTGCTCAGTCATGTCTGACTCTTTGCCACCCTATGGACTGTCACCCACCAGGCTCCTCTGGCCATGGGAATTCTCCAGGCAAGAATACAGGTTGCCATGGCTTCCTCCAGGGGAATCTTCCCAACCCAGGGATTGAACCCAGGTTTCCTGCATTGCAGGTGGATTCTTTGCCATCTGAGCCACCAGGGAAGCTTAAGAATACTGGAGTGGGTAGCCTATCCGTTCTCTAGCGGGTCTTCCCAACTCAGGAATTGAACTAGGGTCTCCTGCATTGTAGGCAGATTCTTTAGCAACTGAGCTATCAAGGAAGTCCTTGAATAGGACTGAGAATAGCCTTGCCTTTTCCAGCACTTGATGTCCAGAGTTGCTTAGGCATTGCTACCCCAATCATCCAGACAAGGAAAAAACCCAAGGGAATAGGTTTTAGGGCCAGGTCCACATCACGTCATCATGGCACACATCATTTCCTTTCTGTCCATTGGCCAGAGCTAAGTCAAATAGTCACACCCCACTGCGATGTGGGAACTGTGTTCTTTACTCTGGTCTATAGAAAGGGAATGACCTCTATACCTTGTGGTTTTTTTTGTAACTTTCAAATATACCAGGAGGAGTCCACCCAGGTCCTGCCTACTGGACATTACCATCTCTGAGGACCATCCCGCATGCCCTGAGAGAGTCCCCAGTTCTCGGTGGCCATGTAACCTCAGGCAAATTACCTGTCTGAATCTCAGTTTTCTTATCTAAATCAACCAGTAAATATCTAAGGTATTTAAATGTTTTAAGATGGCATGGTTCAGAAGAATTTGACTTCTGGGGATCCCGTAGGGTAATCACAACACAGCCATAAAGTTCAGAGAACATTTTACAGCTTTTAAAGCCATTTAATCATGAGAAAGAAAAAAAAAAAAATTAAAAAAGAACCACAGATTATCAAAGTGTTGTTTAAATGCTGTTTATGAAGCAAAAAGGATTTATTTGGAACCAGTCTTAGGTGAGTGGTGAACAGTTTAGAGGTCCGAGATCATACTAAAATGTACTTTAGAATGCCAATATAATATAGCACATGGATTCATTCACTTTGATTTTAAACTGCCAGTTTATCACTGGATTTGACCCTCTTTGGGATATTTCATTTGGAACTTCACACCCACCAACATGACTCTCAACCCTTGGAGTGAATTCCTCACTGATGTCTCTTCTAAGAATAATGTTACTTCTGAGCATCCTTGTGTATTGAACCAACACTACTTAGTATGGAAAAAATATATTATCAGTGAAACAAGTTTTTCTTTCTAGGGAGTATCATAGATAGAAAGGAAGCATCTTGTGGACAAACTATGTTGCCGATTGCAAGGAGCAGTGCACTGTGCACATGAATTCTCCCGTAGGCTTTGGCAGGCTGTTGACAAAGTATTGAGTGCTCACTTGTTCAAAGCATTGGGTAAGGGCTGTGTTAATTCACAATATCAATATCAGTGTGGGCTACCTAACATTTGCTGGTCTTCTGAATCTTACGTCATCTGAGATCTCAGTGAGATAGGATCTGTTTCTGAGACTTCGTTTGATAGAATTTGGGGCAAAGGAATGAGGAGAAAAGGGCCTTGGTTTGATCATAGAAGCTGTTATACTATTATTTCTCAAAGAAGTGAAAGTTGCTCAGTCACGTCTGACTATTTGCGACCGCATGTACTATACAGTCCATGGAATTCTCCAGGCCAGAATACTGGAGTGGGTAGCCTTTCCCTTCTCCAGGGGAGCTTCCCAACCCAGGGATCAAACCCAGGTCTCCCACATTACAGGCGGATTCTTTACCAGCTGAGCCACAAAGGAAGCCCAAGAATATTGGAGTGGGTAGCCTATCCCTTCTCCAGCAGATCTTCCCAACCCAGGAATCGAACCGGGATTTCCTGAATTGTAGGCAGATTCCTTAACAACTGAGCTATCAGGAAAGCTCATATTTCTCAAAGCAGTTTTTAAATACTCTGACTCCTCAGTCTTTTTTTTTTTTTTTAAGTCTTTATTGAATATTGCTTGTCTTTTGTTTTGGTTTTTTGGCTGAGAGACATGTGGGATCTTAGCTCTCCAACCAGGAATGGAGCCTGAGCCCCCAGGATTGGAAGGCGAAGCCTTAACCATTGGACTACAGGGAAGTCCATCCCCAGTGTATCACATTGCATTAAATATACTGCCTCTGAGCCCACACCCACAATAGGTTAAATGAATCACCAAAGGACTGTAGTTGAAAAAGTTCCTTAATGAATAGAATTACTGGGACAGTAATTCTGGGACTGTTTAAGATGAGAGATTTCCAGACCTTTGCTTTGGTGTTGCTGATGTAGAAAGTCCAAGGCAAAATCAGGAGTCTGATTTTTAACAAGCTCTCCAGGTAATTGGATCAGCTTGAGAAACTGCTCCAAGGCAACAGTCCTGCACCTTTCAGAAGACGGTTGGTTGCTCTGAGGGGAGCCGTGGGATGAGAATGCTCTTGCTCCAAGGCAGGGCAGAAGATCTAGAAGGGACACCCAGCATGGTGATGGCTTGCAGCGTGGCCCCACAAATATTTGTTGACTGTTGGAAATCAGGTTACTTTGAGGAAATGAGCACATTCTGTCTCAACCGTGAGTGGATAGGGAGAAGCAAATTATTTTGGAAGACTACTGGATGAGCATGCAACTAGAGCTGAGGAGAGGAGGGACCTAGAATCTCACTGCACCCTCTTTCTTGGCCCAGTGCAAGATTCACAGAAGGGTGAGCTGGTTGTCTTGGCAGCTGAAAACCTTCTAAAGTCCAGTGACTTCAGAAGTTCCAGGGGGCACCGTCGATTTTTTTCTGTCCAGCTTTTCCTGGGCTTCCCAGTGGGGCCCACCTCTTCTTTTGATAGTTATTAATACATTTTTTTCTTTATTCATTTTTATCTTATAGTCTTAGAGCCCAGTAGACCAATAGTCTGTTTCTGTTGTTTTTGCATATCTTTAACTCTAGTGGATCTAGAAGATTTTCTCTTAAGGGGCTTGTTCCCTGATTTGTAATCTGACTGTACAGATTGTAAAACATATAATTGATTTATATGATAGCTTAAAGATACAGATTGGTTATTTGGGAGATGTTAAAATGTAAAACTTGGTGTATTGTTTCTAGTAACTGAGCATACCATGCACTGTGGACTGCTGATGACTGTTTCTGACAGAGATTTCTGATCTCCTAGCGGAAGAATCTATTATTTTAGGATAAGGAATAATATTAATACCAGAAAGACCAAAGTTTAAGCTTCAGCCTACTTTTTTTTTCCCCCTCAGTCTACTTCATAGAAGCCTTTTCTTTTTTTTCAAAATGAGACAGTCTCCAAGCCTCAGTTTCCTTCACTGAAAGTAGGCTTACCGGTTCCCACCTGGCTTGGTTGTTGGAGAATTAAAACCAGACACATGGTCTGTTTTAATGGAGTTTCTGGCACATAGCGAGTGTTAAAAACATGCCGCCCAGCCCCTCTCCACCCCCCGCCAAAAAAAAAGAATGAAAGAAAAAAGAACAGCATCAACTTTAAAAATCGGTAATTAATTTGGCTGCACTGGAACTGCGCTGGATCCTGAGTTGTGGCACTCAGGATCTTTGATCTTTGTTGGAGCACGCAAGATCTTTAGCTGTGGTGTGTGAACCTTAGATGCGGCATGTCGGATTTAGTTCCCTGACCAGAGATCAAACCCAGGTGCGCTGCACTGGGAGCTCGGAGTCTCAGCCATTTGACTTGTTATGGAGGTCAGCTGTCAAGAAGAACATAGATCAACACAATGTAGAGAATATGTTGAAAATTGAAATGCGAGAAGAGGCAGGCAGGGCCACCTTCTGGCTGCTCAGCCTTTAAGTGACACATGGGCTGCACTGGGAGGAACAGGGCGAGCCAGGTCATCTGTCATCCCCCTCGGGGAACTGGTTATATTGTGAGCTCTGATTAGATTTTTTAATGGAACCTGGCAAAAATGCTTTGAGTTCTGTGGGTCATCTGAGGGTGGGAAGGAAATGCCGGGCCATGCAGAATCTCAGTTCTAAAGCACCTGCGCCTCGGGAAAGTAGAGATAAGCATAACTCAGAAATGTATGCGCTTATATTTTAAAGGCTGACCTTAGTGAGTACTTAAAGCATTGGGGGATTTCCTGCAATTTTCACGAAGTGGATTCAGATTCTGCAGGTAATGCTGGTGAAACCGTTGACTGTCAGTGACCCTAGCCATGTTAGGAAATGCCCCCAAATTGTGAACATTCTGAGTGGTTTGGTTGTGTTTTGACAACCGCATTTTAGCTGGTGAGTTTGGTTTTTCACTGTTTTGCTTCTGGGAGGGTCGGAGCAGAAAATGAGAACAGGGTAATGCTCGAGATTGAGTGCTTGGCTAGAGATGAGTGATTCACAGGCCTGTTTGTTAATCCATCTATCATCTATCATAAGTAATTAGACTAAAAATAACCATTTAAAACTGCTTGGAATATAGATTTGAAGGCATACAGAGTTATCTATTTCATTTGCGGTTTGTTGTGCTTGAGAGTCAGGGCTAGGACATATTTTGTGCTGCCAGCAGAAATGAGGAATTGAGAAATAAGGAACAAGTGTTCTTTCTACCCCATAAAAAGGGCCTGACTTAGCAAAATAACAAAAAATCCTGCTTTTGCACGACAGAGTTTTCCTGAGCTGGGTGGGACCTGAAGGATGGTGGAAGGAATATTTCACGAAACTAAAAAGAATTCTGCTGAATTAAGATGTTCTCTGCCCTTGTGCGAGTCCCTCACATAAGCAAAGTTAGAACCGTGTTTTGTATTGAAACAACACTCAGGTCTTCCTGGGCTCTCCTGATTTATTTAAAAACATTTTTAAGACACTCTTCTGACCTTGGGGGCTTCAATATTCAGTAGTATTACCTGCAAAAATACCTGTTTTGAGCACCAAATAAAGAGTGCCAGTGAGGAAGCTTTGAGGACTTCAAGGCAGTATAGCTTATACTTGATGTGCTTCTGAGTTGTGAAGATAAGATCTAAGCAGGCTAAAAGTTAAATAAGAGTAATAAAGTGAAGAGATAACCTAAAACTGTAGCGATAACACGTCATTGGGCGATGAATTGCCAAATAGAATTGCACAGGCGGTAAGGCTTTCACAATTCAGAGGCGGGAGCAGACCTTGTGTGTGTCTGCTGGTGAAGTGCTGGCCATCACCTGCATGTCTGTCGTGATATTCAGGACTCCTTCATTCCTTCAGCAAATATGTATTTGTGTCAGGTGCTGTACTGCATGCTGGGCATACAGGCGTGAGTAAGCTGGAAGGGGTCCTGCCCTCATGGAGAGTACAGTTTGGGGTGGACAGCCAGACAGTGAGCAGCTAGTAGTTCATCACACATCCTGATGAGTGCTACAAGGGAAAGCTCACACCAAGATGTGCAAAACGGGGAAACAATCTGGGCTGCTGAAGGGGAGAGCTACCCCCGAAGAAGTAACATTGGAACTGAGAGCTGAACAGTTTACTTCAAGTGCTTTGTGAAGTAAGAACACTGCTGGACTCAAATAAGTAGCTTCTTTTATTTCCACAAAGAATTTGTTTAGAGGATAGTGCTTTCCTTAGTCACTCAGTCATGTCTGACTCTTTGCGACCCCATGGACAATAACACCAGGCTCCTCTGCCCATGGAATTTTCCAGGCAAGAATACTGGAGTGGGGTGCCATTTCCTACTCCAGGGGCCAAACCCACGTCTCTTGTGTCTCCTGCATTGGTGGATAGATTTGGTACCACTAGCAAAAAGGCGAAACACAATTTATAATTGTTGACATTTTTGCAATGAGCATATGCTTCCATGCATGTACACACACACTCAGACCCTTTCTTCTTACACATTGTCTTGCTCACACCCCACTGACAGCTCTCCTACCCAGCTTGGTAGAGTAATTTTGCAAACAAATGTGGAAAAGATCATTCCAGATTCCTAGCAGAATGATTGTTTCCCTGAAGCTCTTGTGGATGCCTTCAGGGAGGTGAAATTTTGATTGCCAAAAGCTTTGTGTACCGTCTTCCCAGATGGCACTAGTGGTAAAGAATCCCCCTGCCAGTGCAGGAGACGTAAGAGACAACTGGTTCGATCTCGATTGGGAAGATCCCCTGGAGGAGGACAGGACAATCCACTCCAGTGTTCTTGCCTGGAGAATCCCCATGGACAGAAGAGCCTGGTAGGCTGGAGTCCAGGGGGTCGCAAAGAGTCAGATATAACGGAGCACCCACATATACAAACTGAGAGTGAGCTGAATCTGCAGTGTTATTTCCTTGTCTTCTTCCTCGCAACAAATAGGTTTTGATAATGTGCCAGGCACACTGCTAAGGAGCTAAAGAAAACAAATATGGACCATATAGGGCTCCTGCCTTGCATTACTGCCACAGTGCCCATGGTTGGAGACACCGCTAGCTTTTGACCCCCCTGCCCCGGCCACGGACCTCCTTTTTTTTTTTTTTTCTTTCTTTGCCTATTCCACTTTTCCTAGGTATTTTCCATGCTAGACAATTTTAATTCTGTTAGATCAGCCCCCAGATAGACAATTGTACTGTCTGGTATGTTGTCATACATATATACAGAGGACAGGAAATGATGACACAAGTGACTGGAAACGGTTCTCAGATAGGAAGTTATCGGTGGGACAGTGATGAGAGGAAGGAAGTCAGTTCAGTTGAATGAGCATTTAAGAGTAGAAGTGGGGACACTTGTTCCTTGGGCACACTTCTTGGCAGGCGTCGTGTTTTCTGTTGGGACTATAGGAATGAATAAGGTGAGCACTCTGCGCCCTTGAATGATGTGGTGTTTGCTGATATTTGCTGTTTCTGTGTGAGCCTAGAGAAACCAGTCAGCCTCTCTGAGCCTGTGTCCTTATCTTCAAAACTGGAGTCAGTTGTAACTAAAGGCTCCATTTCACCTTCAAAAGTCTGTGGTCCTAAAGAATTATTTAACAGCTTGCTGGTCAACCCCTGTCCATCACTCTAGGATTCAAATAAAGGATAGTGGGGTTTTTTAAATATATATATGTGTAGTGTATTTATTTATTTGACTTTCTTAGTTGCAGCACTCAGGGGCTTTGATCTTTGTTGTGTGGCATGTGGGATATTTTCCTTGCAGCAAGTGGGATCTAGTTCCCTGACCAGGGATCATACCCTGGATCCCTGCACTGGGAGTGTAGAATTTTAACCACTGGACCACCAGGGAAGTCCAGAATATTTGCTTTTGTTGCAATAAGAGAGACTTGAGATAGGTCTGAGGAAGAACTTGTTGGTGATAGAGTGTTGAAACAGCACATCAGGGTTTATTATCTCGGACTGACAAGTGTCAGGCTCTGTTTCAGGAGAGAAAGCCCCTTCTCTCAGGGAGCTCACATTTCATTGGGGCAGAGAGATAACAAAAAGTGGTAAAAATGAATACACAATGTAATTCCACACGATAAAAAGTGCATCAAAGAAAAATAAAGTAAAGAACCTTCTAGAGAGATGGAAATTCCTATATCTTGGAAAGAGAGTACAGGGCTGGTGATTGGAAGGCTATCTTCACAGAATGATCTGGAAGACTGCTTGGAGGAGGTGAGTCCAGCTGTGGAGCGAGCCAGACAAGGAAGGCTGGGAAAGGAAATTCCAGATGGAGTCTGAGGCAGGGAACTGAGAAAGCTAGCACACTGGAGTGAGGAAGTGGTAGAGAGGCCGGGAAGGAAGTAGAGAGTCAAGAAGGCTCAAGAAAGCTTGCTTAATTAGAATATGGATTTAGCAGTCATTCTTCAGGAGTGACTAACCCTGGTGTAGGTTAACTTAGTCCAGCCTGATATTAGTGGATCTGGACTAGGTGCGTTTTAACATCTCAACAGTTGAAATACAGCATCTATTTCCATCTACATCTTTGTCTTTTCTTTATTTATTTCTTTGACAAAAGGTCTTGAATTAAGATGTGTTGCTTTCTAAAGAGAAAATATTGTCTTTTGAGTTAATGTTTATGCCGTCTTTTCTTTTCTTTGTGTAACTTTTGAAAAATGATGCTACTTGCTCCTCCCTCTCTTCCTTATTTTTTTAAACAAACATTTAATGTTTCATAAGACACTTAGATTCCTGCCTGCCTGCCTGCTAAGTTGCTTCAGTCTCGTCCAAGTCTTTGTGACCCTATCAACTAGCCTGCCAGGCTCCTCTGTCCTGGGATTCTTCAGGCAAGAATATTGGAGTGGGTTGCCATGCCCTCCCCGAGGGGAATCTTACCGACCCAGGGGTCATACCAGCGTCTCTTATGTCTCTTGCATTGGCAGCAGGTTCTTTACTACTAGCGCCACCTGGGATGAACACCAGTGTTAATAAAGACCAGTGTTTGGATGGTATTTGCTGGCTTGTTATTTTCTTTCTTCGTGCAAACATTATCTTGGGAATATTGAAAAGTATTCACAGATGGTGGAAATGAAACTTTCAGTTCTGTTTTTTTGCACTCACCTTGAGACAGATGCTTGCTTCTGATATGCTGATAATTGTATTATGAAAATGAAATTTAAATTCAGTCAAAATGTCTCTTGAATTTGTTAGCCTTAAAAATATGTATTTTGTGGCAACCCTATTTTCTTAGTTATTAAAAGTCAGCTGTGACACAAGCCCAGGATGGCCTGTGTAACTCTTGTATGCAAGCAGCCAGCATACTCACTCCCAGTCATTGAGGAGTATTTATTTACAGACAGGCTGGGCTTGCTAACCGAATAACTTAGTAACTGTGTACTTTTGTGCTTGGGAAATATTTATCAGAGCCACAAGAGGGCAGCTTGTCCAGTGAATCTAGGGGTAAAAAGTTCTGTTCTTTAGACAGAGGATAAAGCGCTGAATTTCTCAGAATGTTTCTTGAATAGTTTTTACATTCTTAGCCAGCTTCATCTATTCTAAGAGACAGTGTTTTTGGAAATTAAATGTTTTAAGGCAAGTTCTTTCACTCATATCTATTTTCCCTTTTCTTTGAAATATGAGTATCTATTTCCCTTGAGCCCCCAGTTCCCCGATCTTCCAGCCCTTTTATCCTTATGCAGTCTTTATTGAACTATAATTTGCATATAATAACATTCACACAGGTTTTAGTGCCATGTGGAATGCATGCAGGTGTAGAACCACTGCCCCAGTCAAGATATAGGAACTTTCATCTCTCTAGAAAGTTCTCTACTGCTTCTTTGCAATGGGTCTCCCTTTGCGGGTCCCACATCCCCTTGGATCATTAATCTTTTTTTTCATTAATCATTTATATATATATATATTTATACCCGAGACAAAGCATTTTATAATTTGAAGTTAATGATCGTGCACTTTAGGGTCCTTTCTGAAAGGCTGTGTGAGAGCTTTGGAGAGATTAAGGAAATTGAGGCAGCTCCTTTTCAAAGCAATTATATAAGTTTTTACTTTTTGTGGTTGTAGGGGTGGTTTTAATCTGCCTCGTATTCACTGAGTGGGAGGATTATCCTTAACTGCACAGTCAATAATTATCCGTTTGTCTTTAAAGTTTATTTCTGCTCTCATAATAGTTGATTTAATAATCGTTTCTGGCACTTTACTTACTTATATTAATGAGCTCAAGGAATCTGAAGGAGGTACCATTATTATCCATATTTAGATGAGGACACTGAGGTACAGTCACATGTGACCTTGACAGATAAAAAGGAGTAAGTTAGTTTCCTGGTGTGAAATGTAAGATAAATGAAATTAAAAGCTTCCTAGGAAATGTGTGTTCTCATCTATCAAGGTAGTACCCTTAAAAAAATTAGTGATTCTCTTGATGCACGTAATGTTCTTGGACAGTGTCACCTGTGGCCTCGGTTGAACGCCATGACAGTTTCAGTTCCGCATCCCTGACCTTGACCGCCCAGATTCCCTATGTCTGTTTCCCTGGTTCCTGCCTTCATCTTCTTTTGGGTCACCCTGCCTTTAGTCCCCTGCATTGTGGTCAGGGTGATCTTTCCAACAAGCAGTCCTGGTCATGCTACCTTCCTGATTAAAGTTCTCCAGAGATTCACCATGCAATAAAATGTGAGCTCCTCGCCTTGTTCAGCCATGAATCCTGCTGCTCCCTCCACTGCCCACCCTCAGTCCAGCTAGTCTTCAGTCTCCAAACAGCCTGTGCTTTCTCATGTCCCGCACACAGGAGCCGGATTATTCCTTTGTCTGGAAAATGTGCTCTCTTCATCTGCCATCCTGTCTGACAGTTCAGTTCAATTCAGTCGCTCAGTCGTGTCCGACTCTTTACTACCCCATAAACTGCAACATCCCAGGCCTCCCTGTCCATCACCAACTCCCAGAATTTACTCAGACTCATGTCCATTGAGTCGGTGATGCCATCCAACCATCTCATCCTCTGTTGTCCCCTTCTCCTCCCATCTTCAATCTTTCCCAGCATCAGGTCTTTTCCAGTGAGTCAGTTCTTAGCATCAGGTTGCCAAAGTATTGGAGTTTCAGCTTCAACATCAGTTCAGTTCAGTTGCTCAGTCCTTCCAATGAATATTCAGGACTGATTCCTTTATGATGGACTGCTTGGATCTCCTTGTAGTCCAAGAGATTCTCAAGAGTCTTCTCCAACACCACAGTTCAAAAGCATCAATTCTTTGGTGCTCAGCTTTCTTTATAGTCCAACTCTCCATAGTCCATCCATGACTACTGGAAAAACCATAGCCTGTGGAAAATTCTAAAAGAGATGGGAATACTAGACCACCTGACCTGCCTCTTGAGAAATCTGTATGCAGGTCAGGAAGCAACAGTTAGAACTGGACATGGAACAACAGACTGGTTCCAGATGGGAAAAGGAGTACGTCAAGGCTGTATATTGTCACCCTGCTTATTTAACTTATATGCAGAGTACATCATGAGAAACGCTGGGCTGGATGAAGCACAAGCTGCATTCAAGATTGCCGGGAGAAATATCAATAACCTCAGATAGGCAGATGACACCACCCTTGTGGCAGAAAGTGAAGAAGACCAAAGAGTCTCTTGATGAAAGTGAAAGAGGAGAGTGAAAAAGTTGGTTTAAAGCTCACCATTCAGAAAACGAAGATCATGGCATCCGGTCCCATCACTTCATTGCAAATAGATGAGGAAACAGTGGAAACAGTGTCAGACTTTATTTTTGGGGGCTCCAAAATCACTGCAGATGGTGACTGCAGCCATAAAATTAAAAGACGCTTACTCCTTGGAAGGAAAGTTATGACCAACCTAAACAGCATATTAAAAACAGAGACATTATTTTGCCAACAAAGGTCTGTCTCGTCGAGGCTATGGTTTTTCCAGTAATCATGTATGGATGTGAGAGTTGGACTATAAAGAAAGGTGAGCCTTGAAGAATTGATGCTTTTGAACTGTGGTGTTGGAGAAGACTCTTGAGAGTCCCTTGGACTGCAAGGAGATCCAACCAGTCCATCCTAAAGGAGATCAGTCCTGAGTGTTCACTGGAAGGACTGTTGTTGAAGCTGAAACCCCAATACTTTGGCCACCTGATGCGAAGAGCTGACTCATTTGAAAAGACTCTGATGCTGGGAAACATTGAAGGCAGGAAGAGAAGGGGACGACAGAGGATGAGATGGTTGGATGGCATCACAGACTCAATGGACATGAGTCTGAGTAGACTCCGGGAGTTGGTGATGGACAGGGAGACCTGGCGTGCTGTGGTCCATGGGGTTGGGAAGAGTCGGACACAACTGAGCGATTGAACTGAACTGACTAGACAGACTTTGCTGGCAAAATAATATATGCTGTCTAGGTTGGTCATAACTTTCTTTCCAAAGAGTAAGTGTCTTTTAATTTCATGGCTGCAATCACCATCTGCAATGATTTTGGAGCCCAAGAAAATAAAGTCAGCCACTGTTTTCACTGTTTCTCCATCTATTTCCCATGAAGTGATGGGACCAGATACCGTGATCTTAGTTTTCTGAATGTTGACCTTAAAGGCAACTTTTTCACTCTCCTCTTTCACTTTCATCAGGAGGCTTTTAGCTCCTCTTCACTTTCTGCCATAAGGGTGGTGTCATCTGCCTATCTGAGGTTATTGATATTTCTCCCAGCAATCTTGATTCCAGCTTGTGTTTCATCCAGCCCAGCATTTCTCATGAAGTACTCCACATATAAGTTAAATAATCAGGGTGACAATATACAGCCTTGATGTACTCCTTTTCCTATTTGGAACCAGTCTGTTGTTCTATGTCCAGTTCTAACTGTTGCTCCCTGACCTGCATACAGATTTCTCAAGAGGCAGGTCAGGTGGGCTGGTATTCCCTTCTCTCTCAGAATTTTCCACAGTTTATTGTGATCCACACAGTCAGAGGCATTGGCATTGTCAATGAAGCAGAAATGGATGTTTTTGGAACTCTCTTGCTTCTTCAGTGATCCAGCGGATGTTGGCAATATGATCTCTGGTTCCTCTGCCTTTTCTAAATCCAACTTGAACATCTGGAAATTCACGGTTCACGAACTATTGAAACCTGGCTTGGAGAATTTTGAGCATTATTTTACTAGCATGTGAGATGACTGCAATTATGTGGTGGTTTGAGCATTCTTTGGCTTTGCCTTTCTTTGGGATTGGAATGAAAACTGACCTTTTCCAGTGCTGTGGCCACTGCTGAGTTTTTCAGATTTGCTGGCATGTTAAGTGTAGCACTTCCACAGCATCATCTTTTAGAGTCTGAGATAACTCAGCTGGAATTCCATCACCTCCACTAGCTTTGTTCGTAGTAATGCTTCACTAAGGTCCACTTGACTGCACATTCCAGGATGTCTGGCTCTAGGTGCATGATCACAGCATTGTGATTATCTGGGTTGTGAAGATCTCTTTTTGTGTAGTTCTTCTGTGTATTCTTGCCACCTCTTCTTAAGATCTTCTGCTTCTGTTAGGTCCATACCATTTCTGTCCTTTATTGAGTCCATCTTTGCATGAAATGTTCCCTTGGTATCTCTAATTTTCTTGAAGAGATCTCTGGTTTTTCCCATTCTATAGTTTTCCTCTATTTCTTTGCACTGACCACTGAGGTAGGTTTTCTTATCTCTCCTTGCTCTTCTTTGGAACCTTTCTTTTCTCCTTTGCCTTTAGCTTCTCTTCTTGTCACAGCTATTTGTAAGACTTCCTCAGACAGCCATTTTGCTTTGTCAGATAGCCTGTCTGACAAGCAGACTGTTATTCATCCTCCAGAACTTGGCTCCTGTCTTCCTGGGTCAACTTTGACAGACGTTGGCGGTCATCTTTTGGCAGTCATCTTTTCACTTTCCATTGCCCCTTGTGTCGTGCAGCCAGTGTCCCATTATTTCATGACTGTCTTGTTCCGTGTCTGTGGTTTGGTTATCTGCAGCGCCCTGGAAGGCAGCAACTTTGTCTTGTCAACTTGGCATTTCTTGCCTAGCTCAGTACCTGGGCTCCCTATCCCAGACCACCACATACCATGCAGACAAAGAAGACACCTTATATTAGTTACCACTGATATGCCTAGTGTCTGGTATAAGATCTATCCTGTAGTAGGTGTTCAATTAATATTTGTTGCAAGATGAATAGTGGGCGCTTTTAAGTATCTGATGGCATGACGTAACCCAGGGGTTGCCACTGAAAGGCCCGTGACATAATCAATCCGTGGATATATTTTGTGTGGCCACCCAGTATTTTTTAAAGTTTTAAAATTTGACACCTCTCCTGTTATTTTGCTCTTGGTCAACTTCCTCATTTGTTATCTGCTTGGTCTTGGAACATATAGTTGGGGGTACAGAGAGGTGGGTAGTGGTTTAGATCACTAGGGCTACAATAAAAAAAATACCATAGACTGGGCTTAAATGAGAGGAATTTATTTTCTCACAGTTCTGGAAGCTGGAAGTCCAGGATCAAGTTGGCAGTTTTGGTTTCTGTTGAGGCTTGTGTCCTTGGCTTGCAGATGACCACCTTCTCGTTGTGTGCTCACATCGTCTTCCTTTGGTCTGAATGTGAATGTGTCCTAATCTCTTGGAAGGACACCGGTTATACTGGGTTGTGTGTGTGTTAGTGGCTCAGTCGTGTCTGACTCTGTGTGACCCTATGGAGTGTAGCCCACCAGGCTCCTTTGTCCATGGGATTCTCCTGGCAAAAATACTGGAGTGGGTTGCCCTGCCCTCCCCTAGGGGGTCTTTCCGACCCAAGGATCAAACCCCATGTCTTGTGTCTCCTGCATTGGCATGCAGGTTCTTTACCACTAGCACCACCTCAGAAGCCCTAAACAGAAGCTAAGAATGATTCTAGGCACCATACTATCATACTGTAGCAGGGCTCAGCCTGCTCTTTGCGACAGCATAAACTGTAGCCTGCTGGGCTCCTCTGTCCATGGGATTTTTCAGGCAAGAATACTGGAATGGGTTGCCACTTCCTACTCCAGGGTATCTTCATGTCTCAGGGTCAAACCCACATCTCCTTTGTCTCTTGCACTGAAGGCAGATTCTTTTGCCACTGAGCCATTGAGCAACTTTAGGGCCCACCCATATGACCTCTTTTAACCTTAATTACCTTCTCAAAAGGCATCTCCAAATCCTGTCACATTCTGAGGTGCTGAGGCAGGGATGATGTCAGCACTTCAACATATGAATTTGGGAAGGACACTATTCATCTTAAAATAGGCAAGAACGTGAACGTTCAGGTGCCACAGCACCTGTCTCTGCTTTGCGGCTGATGAGTGTTGTAGAACTCCGGAGCCTTCAGAGAGAGCAGTTTGCTCACTGAAGCAGAATCTGGAGACAGAACATGCACCTGCCCTAACACCTAATCTCTGCTCTGATCACTGTCATCTGGGGATCATATTCATGTTTCTTAATTGACATTTAGGTAATGTGCCAGGTAGAACTTAGGTGGTTTTCAGTTTGGTAATACACACCTTTTCATTCTGTTCACTCCAAAAGCCGACGTGCAGGCTGCAAACTGTCTTTGCCAAGGGTTGGGTGGACAGTTGGGAAAAGCTCTGTAATGACATGGCACCACCTCCGTTTGCTGTAAGCAAACACCCAGGTCCTTTATTACCCTTGAAACCTGCACTCGTGACACAAGTTGGGCTCGGAAGCGAGTCAGATGCCAGCTTTCTGGGTCAAAGTTCCTTCAAGCCCTGTATGTTAATCAAAAGCTCAACCTTGGTTAATGAGGCCATTGAGTTGGGAAGAACTTTGGAACAAATGATTACCTATTTCAACTAGAGGAGTTAGCAGAACTCAGTATTTTGTTTCCCAGAGGTAGGTTGCAGACTTACCGTTTTTCTTGGAAAGGGAGGGAGTGAGAGTCCTGTGCGGTTTTATTAGTTCTTGGTGGACTAGTAGCATGATGAAGTCTGCTGTACAGAGCCTAGTTAATCAAATGTGTCTACGTAAAGATGAAGCTGAATACTTAGGGATATTGTTCATATATGGGCAGAAAAGCCAGCTGCAAAGGGCTTCCAAAGGTAAAGAAATATTTTAAAATGCTAACAGCTCACAGACTTCAAGCCATTTTGAGTGTTTGGTGATGTACCCTAAAAGACCACAACTTAATGTGCCCCTGCAGAAAGAAATTTAAAGGAATATAGTAATCATAGCTGCCCTCTATCCTCCATTGAGCAGTCTCTCTCACGGGGCCCTAAGGGCTTCATGGCCCTTCATAGCCCTGTTGTCTCGTTTGTTGTCACAGTGTCCCTAACAGGTGGATAGCAGGCTCATATTGGATGAGAAAAGAAGGATCGGAGAGGTTGAGTAAAATGTCCAAAGTCACTGAGCTAGCAAGCAGTAGAGCAGAGTTTGAACACATAGGGAAATCCATGAGCTCCCCCTCCCAGTTACACCACCTCTTTATATGTTTTCCTCTTCTCTCCTTGTCAGAGTTGAGATTTTTTTTCACTTGAATATCCTTTGTGCAGGCATGTGTCCCTTCAGTCATGTCTGCCTCTTTGCTACCCCATGGACAGCAACCTGCCAGGCTCCTCTGTCCATGGGATTCTCCAGGCAAGCATACTGGAGTGGGTTGCCCTGCCCTCCTCCAGGGGATCTTCCCAACCCAGGGATCGAACCTACAGCCCTTGCGTCTCCGGTATTGGCAGGCAGGTTCCTTACCACTGCGGCACCTGGGAAGCCCTAAATATACTTTAGTTAATATCAACCCGAATAGCCTTGTGAAACTGGCAAAAGGACATGACCTATTTTCTCCATGTATGTGAGCCAGTGCAGATCTCTTTGTACTGACTGGTTATGTAGCTTTCCCCGTAATCAGTGCACACACAAAGATGTGCCGTAATCGAAGCGCCGTATTTCTTCTTTTTCCCACCTCCCTCCGTCCACTTAGCTGTCATTAACTGCACGCTCCTCGTTAGCCATCTCTGGGTTAATAGTGTTATCTTTTCCATTTCAGAGTTCGGGTGACAGAGGCATCAGGACACCTTGTGTCAGGCACCCTAGCAGTGAGCAGCCAGTCCTGGGCTCACTGAGGAGGTTTGGTAAGTCATCTGACTCTGTCTTCCCTTCAGACAAACATCATCGAGGGTTGGAGAAAAGTAGGTGAATATTACATAGTGACACCAAATGTTAATCCTCTCTCTCTATCATTATTTATTTATTTTAAAAGTTATTTAATTCATTTTCGGCTGCACTGGGTCTTCCTTGCTGTGTGGGCTTTCTCTAGTTTTCGTGAGCCAGGGCTGCGCCCTAGTTGGGGTGTGTGAGTTTCTCATCGCAGTTGCTTCTCTTGTTGCGGATCGTGAGCTCTAGGGCAAGTGGGCTCAGTAGTTGCGGCACCTGGGCTCTCGAGCACAGGCTCAGGAGTTGTGGTGCACCGGCTTAGCTGCCCTGTGGCATGTGGGATCTTCCTGGATCAGGGATTGAACCCATCTCCCACATTGACAGGTGGGTTCTTTACCACTGAGCCACCAGGGAAGCCCTTCTCTCTCATTTTTTAACCAACGCATATTGTTTCTGCTTCTGGACATTTGCTTAATTTACTAGGCCAGAGTGTCCTATGTGTTTATAAGTTCCGTTGGTCCCAGAGGACTCCCACAGTTAAAAAAAGTGACTGAGGCTATATGTGAATGACTTTGTTTGAAGTCTTTTAATACTGAGTTTTTCTTATAGTTCACTGCATTTCATAACTTAAAAATACATTTCCCCTCATAATTTAATGTGTCTAAAGTGGGGATGCATGTTATGGAGATTCTGATTTGGTGAAATACAGCATTCTTCTAATAACCCTCAAATGACTAGCATTAAGTGTTCTCTGTCTCCTATTTTTCACAAAGGGCAAATACCTTTAGAAACTAGTATCTTTGTTACTCCATATGATGACAGGTAGCCTGTGGACCTCCTTAGCAGTGGTGCTGGCATTCAGAACAGCCCATGTGACCTCATGGAGCAGTCAATTAGATAGCAGATCCTAAAACCAGATACTGTCTTATCCAACACCTGCTTCCTCTCCAGTGGCTGGCATGGTGGAGTTTACAAGTAAGATGCTCTATTTTAGACTATTTCAACCCAGAATGATTTTTCAGGATGATTTATGTATGCATGAGTGCTTGTGCTAAGTCACTTCAGTTGTGTCCGACTCTTTGCAACCCTATGGACTGTAGCCCACCAGGCTCCTCTGTCCATAGGGATTCTCCAGGCAAGGATACTGGAGTGGGTTGCCATTTCCTTCTCCAGATTTATGTGTGAATGAGTCCAAATTCACATTCATGTTAAATGCATGGATAAATAGCATCTTTGTAGAGTATAATGCCACAGTATGGACTGGATTCTCCAAATCACGTGGATTTGATTTATATAGGCTTTAATATTTTCAGAACCTCTATATTATAGGGAACCACACGTGATAGTACATTAACCCTAAAGTCAGTAGGTGAATCAGTTAACAAAGGTTTTCCCTAGCACAGTGTCAGGCTCTGTGCTAGATGCTGGGTAAGTAAGACAGAAAAGATTGGTTTTCTGCTCCCAGGAACATGGTCTAGTAGTCAAAAAGAAAGTGAAAGTCACGTCTGATTTTCCAGGCCAGAATACTGGTGTGGGTAGCCATTCCCTTCTCCAGGGGATCTTTCCAACCTAGGGATTGAACCAAGTCTCCCACATTGCAGGCAGATTCTTTACCGTCTGAGCCACCAGGGGTAGTCCAAGCAGACATTAAGTAATGAAAGAGTTGTGAGTGGGCTGAAGAAGAATGATAAGAAATTAAGAAAGGACCTACTTTGAACGTTAGTGAAAGGAATGACCATCAGGGAAGGTTTCTTGGGATTTCAGTGCTGTTTTAACTGAGACCCAAAGAAGAAGGAATGGTTTACTAGGCATGGGAGACTGGGGGCAGTCAGTAGTGACTTGTCAAATGAGGATATCTGGAGGGTTTCAAAATGGGCCAGTGAGCATCAGGTTCAAGGAATAAGCATGAACCTAATGGGGAAAGAGGTAAAAGAAAGTGGCTTCAGATGAACAGATGTCAAATTCTGGAAGAATCTTTTGACTTAGTCAAATGTCTGTAAGAATGTCTTTAAAAGACCTTTAAAGAGACTTTTTTGGTTTTGTGGTTCAACATATATTCTTCCTTTCCTATTAGCATCATATCCTAGAGCTGGATTCCAGGTTCTATTTTCCTACCAGTCTTTTGAATTCTCAAATCTGTGTTCTTAATTTCCCTCATTTACCCCTCACAGAGGGTGATCAGCTTCTAGTGAGGGATAGTTTTCATGAACAAATGTGCCCACTTTTCTTTTTCTCTGCTTATTTAATGGCATCAGGTAGGGGTGATTACCGGTAATGGAATATATAATTCCTCCATCCAAAAGCCTGATTTAAGAAAAAAAAACAAAAAAGATGGAGGACTTCCCTGGTGGCCCAATGGTTAAGACTCTATGCTCCCACTGCAGCAGAGGGACAGGTCTGATCCTGGGTTGGGATCCCACATGTCATGTGACATGGTATATATATGGTTTAACTAGAATGGACAGAGGTCAGCTACTGACCCTACTTCCATTTTGGACCATTATGAGATTCTCAGATATCAAATCTTTATGCTCTATGTTGACATTTTCTATCCAGAGTACTGTTGAGCAACTGGGTAACTTAACTGACAGATTCAGAAATTCACATCTGTGCATTTAGACATGTGCACATACCACACACAACGTAAAACTCCAGTTCCACTGAATTGACCAGACTTGCTGGTTTCTTAGTCATGAATGAATTTGATGTCATTTTTGAGAGATCTATTGAGTGTAGGGGCCAACCAGGGCTAGATATATCTTTTAACAGAATTTCTAATTTTATTTTTCAAGATTTTTCTGACTCAGTTTGAGATAAGATTGATCTATTTTCCCCATTCAGAAGGAAAGGGAATCACTGGCCATGATTGATATATAGATATTTGAACTTTTAGTGTGAACTTTTGGTGACCTCTTTGGCCAGTCCTCTTAAAAAATTAACACCTAGGTCATTGTCTGATTTTTCTCAAGTCACAGGAAGTCTGTGCACCTCCATCAAGACAGGACATCAGGTGGTAGACATTCGTAGGAAGGGCAGGCAAAGGGGGAAAAATCACAGAATTTCTGGTGGCCTTTAAGTAAAATAGTGAAACATTTTGAGTGCTGACCTTTCCTGGTCATCATAGCCTAGATTTCCATTCCAAGTAAGTTAATAAATTCTAGAGTGGATATTGTTTAACCTGTAAGCTGAAGATGCAAGTTACTTTTGAAAAAGAGGAAAAGGTGAACAGCTTAATATACTGTTTTCTTTGCTAAAATGACTCTTCATGTTCCTTTACTGTAGATTTCATTTGATGAGATCACAGATTTCTTAGAAGCAATTTTCCTCAAATCCCTAAAAATTACCAGAAGGGCTACCTTCTAGAAAATGATCTTGACATCATTTTGTTTTATGAAGGCATGCTATAACTCAAGTAGGACTTAGGCTCCTTACAGTCACCTAACTCATGTGGTCCATATGAAGGAAACTTGCTAAAGAACAGGTACACAAAAGATCAAGCAAGTGAGTTGAAACAAATTCTCTTTCATTTGCTCAACTACAAGGCTGCTGAAGTCAATCTCCAAAGGCAGGTTCTAACTGTGGCTTTTATGCTTCTTCTGAAAATAGATGTTTTTTCCCATCGCATGTTACTACTTAGTATTTACTTTGTACCATATAACTTACTACTGCAGAGGGGGGGAAATGCCCATAATTTAATTTGATTCAGGTTAATAAACTCAAAAGTACTCCATAATGAAAGATGCTGGGGCAGGAGTGTGAGGAATACAGAGATGGATCAGACGTGATCCTTGCCCCGGAAGAGTTTCGGGATGAAAGCTAAGCCATTTAGTTTTGCTGTGCTGTGCTGTGCTTACTTGCGCAGTCACATCTGGACTCTTTGCAACTCCAGGGACCGTAGCCTGCCAGGCTCCTCAGTCAATAGGGATTCTCCAGACAGGAATAGTGGAGTGGGTTGCCATGCCCTCCTCCAGGGGATCTTCCCAACCCAGGGATTGAACCCAGGTCTCACATATTGCAGGCAGATTCTTTACCATCTGAGCCACCAGGGAAGCCCAAGAATATTGGCGTGGGTAGCCTATCCCTTCTTCAAGAGATCTTCCCAACCAAGGAATCAAACCAGGGTCTCCTGCATTGCAGGCACATTTTTTTACCAGCTGAGCTACCAGGGAAGACCATTTAGTTATGAGAAAATGTTAATAAAGCAGGAATGAATCAAGCAACAATATATGAGTAACAAGTAAACTCACATAATTAATGTATTTTTGAAAATGCAGTAGAAGTTAATGAGTCTCTTTTCTCATCTATATCCAGATTTACCAGAGAACAAATTACCACTTTCTTGTCTAGACCTCTTGTCTCCTTTTGTTTTGTCTGATATCTGATCCAGTTTAATAAAAGTGCTAATTCAGGTATGGAGCTGGCTGGTATTGAGAATGTATGCAAAAGTAACTTATTGTGGAGCCAAAGTCCTTTGCTATTTATAAAGACCAATGGTGATACATGCCAAAGAAATTTCCAAGACTTGGTATCAAAGTAGTTAGGCCCAACTCACACTTAGCTTGTTGTGGATATAATCAACCAGTGACTTCATGACATGTCATTCCTATAACTAAGATGATCCTGAGGTGTGTTTTCTGGACCCAAATCAACATACATTAGGAAAAACTGGGTTTGTGGCTAATGCCAAACTGATAATTTCTCTTATTAAAATTATTTCATCACTTGGACAAAAGTTTCACAGAGCCAGTAGTTCCTTTGGCAACCTGCTATTTGGAAAACAAAGTAACTCGTTTTCAAAAATGAAAAGGTGGCGAGGTGGATGTAGGCCATGACTCAACCAATAACATCATGGCGGATGTTTGCCTACAAAAGGAGGACTGTCTTCCTAAAAGGAAGAGGTTTATTCCCATCATGGACAAAGAAAAAAGACAGCTATTGGCATCAACAGGATGTGTGTCTTTTGGCAGAATGATGATCGATGATGGCATTATGCTCTGTAGGAGGGTATTGGTATGGTGGAAAGCAAAGAGAACACTTCACGGTTATGAGGCTGACATCTGTGGCTAACGTCAGCATTGGGCCTTTAGGCAAATTTCATGGGCAACACTCAAATGTCAACCCCAAAGTTTCCAAGAACAACGTCTTCATTCCTGTCATTAGACAAGCATCAGAATTATGCTGAGTGGGGGGCCAGCGTTCATGCAGTTTGCCCCCAGGTGTTAGCCGTTGATGCAGCAGGGACAGATGGAGGCAGAGATCTGACATTCACTTCAGCCAGGTTCACAGGTGTCTGTGCTGCCCAGAAATATCAATAACAGAAGAACTACATTGCTTTCATCAAGAATGACCCACATTCTGTACCTGCAAAATAAGTGACATCATTTTGAAACTAAAACCAGCATCTGCAACATATAAGGGACAGCTTAAGCAAAGAATGAAGTAGTTATTGAAGAGTCAGGCTGGGATGAAGGGAGCCAAATCCAGTCTGGGCCTTTATTTAAATCTTAACATGTTAGTACCTGCTAATTTTTGGCAATCTCCTTCTGTGCAGTCAGTCACCAGCGATTCTTAGAACCATAAAATATTGGCGTCAGAAGGAACCCAGAGGTGATGATGAAAATAAATGATAAATAATGGCAATAATGATAATATTCATTGAGTGCTTACTCTGTGCCAAGCACCAAAGAAGTCTTTTAATGATATTATCTCTTTTACCTGTATGAAAATGTTAGTCACTCAGTTGTGTGTGACTCTTTGTGACCCCATGGACTATATCCTGCTAGGCTCCTTTGTCCATGGAATTTTCCAGGCAAGAATACTGGAGTGGGCTGCCATTCCCTTCTTCAGGGGATCTTCCTGACCCAGGGATTGAACCCGGGTCCCCTGCATTACAGGCAGATTCTTTACCATCTGAGCTACCAGGGAAGTCTTTTACCTGTATGGTCTCATTTAATTTCTACAATAATCCCATAAAGGCATTAAGATTCCTTTTTAGCAGCTCAGGAAACTGAGGTATGAAACAGAATGTTTCATACAGTCATAGAGTTTTAGTGAGTGCACAGCAAAACTGGCACGCTCACTGAGGTCCATCTGAAGCCAGCGTCTACACTATTTAACTAATAGCCCCTCAGAAGGCAAGGGATCCTCAGAAAAAGGCATGTTTCTTTGGCCAGAGTTCATTGAGTAGCCACAGTCCCCAGGAGTTCAATCACACTTGGTTCAGTGAAAATGATGAAAGGGTGTATTGAAAATGACAGATCATATACTATGAAAATAGAAGCTATGTATAGTTTAATATGCAAATTAAAAAGTTTCATGGTGGGTTCTCTTTTGGCCTCTAGTTCCTCTTCACTAAAGAACTGGCTGCAGCTTTTCACCCATGTGGCTAAGAATACAGTCATTCAGGTCTGGATCACTCATTGCCCCTAGACTCTTTGAACTGTTCTAGCCCTGGGATATCTGCCAATGCTTCAGGCGTCAGTCATCTTGAGAACTTTAAAAAAAAAAACAAAACACCAATGCATAGGCCCTGCTTACTGAGACCCTGATATCATTGGTCTAAGAAGGAACCCAACCATCAGTATTTTTGAAAACTCCAAGATTGAGTCTCGTGTAGGTCCCATGTGGAGAACCACTGGTTTACACTTGTGGAAAGCATAATTTGTGTTCTCTAGCAGCTGTTTTTGTTTTTGTTTTTCCTATAGTCTGTGAAGATGGTTTGGGCCTTAAAAACCTTTGAGTCTTAGGAAGACACTGTTTCTGGTTGGTGGCATACTGTCTGAGACTGGATCCTCTGTTTACACCACCCCATGACATGTCCTGGGAACCACATCTACACATCCTCCTTACAACACTGCTGAGAATATACACTTTAATTACTTTTCACCTAAAATCTTACAGATTACAGTGAAAGTGAAGTCGCTCAGTTGTGTCCAACTCTTTGAGACCCCATGGACTGTAGCCCACCATACTCCTCTGTCCATGGGATTTTCCAGGCAAGAGTACTGGAGTGGGTTGCCATTTCCTTCTCCAGAGGATCTTCCCGACCCAGGGATTGAACCCAGGTCTCCCACATTGTAAGCAAGATGCTTTACCTTCTGAGCCTCAGGGAAGTCAATGGACTCTATATTATTGACAGCGTAATGATCAGGAAACTTTACTGTCTTGACAACTCCCGCTACCTATATATGTGTTCACTAAAATGCAGAGAGCTGCTGCTGTTGCTAAGTGGCTTCAGTCGAGTCCGACTCTGTGTGACCCCTTAGACGGCAGCCTACCAGGCTTCCCTGTCCCTGGGGTTCTCCAGGCAAGAACACGAGTGGGTTGCCATTTCCTTCTCCAATGCATGAAAGTGAAAAGTGAAAGTGAAGTTGCTCAGTCATGTCTGACTCTTAGCAACTCCATCGACTGCAGCCTACCAGGCTCCTCCGTCCATGGGATTTTCCAGGCAAGAGTGCTGGAGTGAGGTGCCATTGCCTTCTCTGAAATGCACAGAGACATGCATGTAAACAGTTTAGTTCCATTTTAGGTCTAGGAAGGTCTCGAAAATGTCATCTGTCCTTTAATTAGACACCAATAAGAAGAGGTTATTTTTACTCATCACTCTACTGTCTCACTTAAAAATTCCTTTTGTAAGCTTTCCCTCTTTATTCACCCTACTACTATCCTAGTTCTAGTCCTAACTTTATTCCTGATTTATTCCAATAGCCATGGAAGGAAAAAAAAAACAGCCTAGAAGAAGCTACATCAAAATGCCAACTATGTTGAGTATGAAAGGTAGAGGTCTAGTTTTAATTTTTATATATGCTTTTCAGTGATTTATTCATTTTCCTTAATAAGCAAGTGTTACTTTCCTAAAGGAAAACCAAGAACCTTTAGCAGAATAGCTCTCTTTGTTGTTGTTCAGTTGCTAATTCGTGTTGGACTTTTGCGACCCCATGGACTGCAACACACCTTTCCCTGCCCTTCACTCTCTCTCAGAGTTTGCTGAAACTCATGTACATTGATTCAGTAATTCCATCCAACTAGCTCATTCTCTATCACCCCCTTCTTATCCTGCCCTCAATCTTTCCCAGTATCTTTCCAGTCTTTTCCAGTGAGTCGTCTGTCTGCATCAGGTGGCCCAAAGTATTGGAGCTTCAGCTTCAGCATGAGTCCTTCCAATGAATATTCAGGATTGATTTCCTTTAGATTGACTAGTTTGATCTCCTTGCTGTCCAAGGGACTCTCAAGAGTCTTCTCTAGCACCATATCAATTGTTATCTTACTGGTCTCTGAATGTATGTGTCCATTGTACAATCCTATCTGTGGTTAACTATCAGATCAAATTCTCAAAACATGTTTTTCTCCTGTCATTATCCTGCTTAAACCTTCAGGGGCTCCCATTGCTCTTGAGAAAAATTCTAACCTTCTGGAATCCAAAGGTCTCCTTCATCTAGTCCCACCCTCTGCATGACCCCTTAGC
Organism: Nanger dama; assembly: GCA_917880005.1. Taxonomy (NCBI): domain Eukaryota; kingdom Metazoa; phylum Chordata; class Mammalia; order Artiodactyla; family Bovidae; genus Nanger; species Nanger dama. The sequence continues at coordinate 46,690,163 of CAKJTW010000001.1, forward strand.
TCCACCATACTCCCCCTTCTGGCCAGCCCAGCATCCCCCTTGTCTTGGAACCAGGAGAACTCTATCAGTTGCTTTGCTCATGCTCTTCCCCCGTGGAGGGCCCCACACAATCTGCCCCTTTCTCTGTATCTGTCTAAACGCTGCCTTTCTAAGCTTGGCCGTAGTACTTCCTTCCTGCTGCATTTGTCACCTTCTATTTGTCTCAAGGACGGCAAATTTGAGACAAATAGGTTTCATTATATATGCCACATCCTAGCAATTGAAAATATGGAGAATCCTGAGAGCTCATCCCTGCTCAGAGGGAACGGGTTCTGTGAGCCACAGTGGTTTCTGCCAAAGGTGCAAGGGGGAGAAGTGACAGGATATCTGTTACATATCTTCCATCCATATCTTTAACTGCTTTTTAGACCTGTGATGCCCAATACAGTAGCCACTAGCCACATGTGGTTATTTAAACTAATTAAAATTCTGGTGGTGGGTTAGTCGCTAAGTCCTGTCTGATTCTTGGGATTCCATGGACTGTAGCCCACCAGGCTCCTCTGTCCATGGGGATTTTCCAGGCAAGAATACTGGAGTGGTTTGCCATTTCCTTCTCCAGGGGATCATCCTGATGCAGGGATCGAACTCTGGTCTCCTGCACTGCAGGCAGACTTTACCCACTGAGCCACCAGTGGGAATTAAAAATAAATACCATTAAAAGTTCACTTCCTTAGTCATGAGACAGTCTGGGTCTTGGGTCTTGGGACCTTTTACTGCTTGGTCCTGGGCATATGTCTCCTCGAGCAACAAAACACAAAGAAACTGTGAGGAACTGAAAATAACTGTGCACATACTGAGTTGAGGCAAATTATGAACAAAACACTAAAAGGCCAAAACCAAAAGGGCCAACTGCTGCTTCTGAGGTGCTGGGAGCCAGAGCAGGGTACTGCACGTGATCCCTGCATGCAGCACCACCAAGAGGGCCCGTCCCACTGCTCCATGCCCATCCTCACCCCATTTAAGGGACCAGCTCACCCCACCTCACTCTCTTGTGCTACAGCAGGAGTCTTAATAAAACCTTGCCTGAATTCCTCTTTTCGCCTCTTATTAATTTTTATTGATTAAAGAGTCCAAGAACTACCCACATTTAAAAAAATTAATTTTCTTTTTGGCTGTGCTGGGTCTTCATTGCCGTGCGGGCTTTTCTCTAGCTTTGGTGAGCAGGGGCTACTGTGCAGTTTTGGTGTGCCGGCTTCTCACTGCGGTGGCTTCTCTTGCTGTGGAGCACAGGCGCCCTAGAGCAAGGGCTCCGGCAGTTGGGGCACGTGGGCTCAATGGTTGTGGCGCACGGGCTTAGTTGCTCTGCAGCATGGGAGATCTTCCCAAGGCAGGGATTGAACCCATGTCTCCCTGCATCGACCAGCGGAGCCACCAGGGAAGCCCCACTACCCACATGTTAAGTACTCAGCAGCCACACATGGCTACTGGCCACTGTGTGGAACAGCAAAAACAGAGAAATGTTCCATCATTATAGGAAGCATTATCATTTCTGCTTTAGCCCTGGAATTATATAATAATGTAAGGCAATATATTTGTTTTATGTATGTGTGTGCCTTGTTTTCTCAGGAGCTCAAAAGTTTTTCTTGGGCAGGACTCTTCTCTTACACTTCTTTTGTATCCCAGAGCACCAGCCAGTTCTGGGCATATATGGAAATACTGTATTTGTTGAATTGAATTTTTAGTACCAACTTGGCAATGTGCAATGAAGTAGAATAGTAGAAAGAGAACTAATTTGGAAATTAGGAAACCAAGTTCCTGGCCCCAGCTCTTCTGCCAGTCATTGTGTCACTTGGACTATCTCATTTAACTGAAGTAGGTTATAGTTTCCCCAAATGTAAAGAGTTATAGGCTAGGCTCTGTCGGAGGATTTTTCCATGTTTGGAATTTTGTGATATATATGCATGCTTCCCAAGTGGTGCAACTGGTAAAAAATCAGCTTGCCAATGTAAGAAATGTAAGTGATGCAGGTTCGATCCCTGGGTTGGGAAGATCCCCTGCAGAAGGAAATGGCAACCCAGTAAGAATATTCCAGTATTTTTGCCTGGAAAATCCCATGGACAGAGGAACCCAGTGGGCTAAAGTCCATGGGGTCACAATAAGTCAGACACAACTGAGCACACACACAAGTATGAGGACTACCAAAGTATGGAGTGTTCACTTTTAAGCAGAAATGCAGTCATGTACAATACACACACACCTGAAAAAAAAAGAAATCATGTACAACACACACACACAGATACACCTGAAAAAAAAAAAACCTAGCCTGTTAAAAATATTCTAACCTATTTAAAATTCCATCCCATTCATCTGATTTTCTGACTGCATAAGACTATCATTTTAAGGATTGATTTCACCAGATCTATAGCCAGATTCTCCTTTGAAGAGGATCATAGCAAAGGGAAGATGACTCCACAAGCAGAAAACGTTAGACCAGGCAAGTGCGACGGAGAATTAGTGTTCTTTGTCAGCAACAAGGCAATGTCACAGCTGCCTCGTGGTTTGTTTTGTTTTAATAAGTTAATTTATTTACTTTGGCTATGCTGGGTCTTCCTTGCTGTGCGGGTTTTTCTCTAATTGCGGCAGGCACAAGCTACTCTCTAGTTGTATACATGGGCTTCTCGTTGCAGTAACTTCTCACAGGCTCTAGGGGCTCTGGCAGCAGTAGCTGCAACTCCCTGCCTCATGGTTTTAACAACCAAACTGAAAACCCCTAGTTTACGCTGCCCACCCTTAGCTGTTGCTCTAAGTGAGGGACCAGCAAACTAAGGCCTACTCTGCTGCCAATTTTTGTATGTAGCTCAGAATGGTTTTTACATTTTTAAGGCTTTCTCAAAAAAAGAAAAAGAAACATATATAACCATTTGGCCCGCAGAGCTGAAAATATTTACTATGTGGCTCTACACAAACAGCCAGTGAGTGGCCTTCCCTTACAGATCCAACCACTTTTCAAGGCAGATTGCTTTCTGAAATGCCGTGATGGCCTGTGGCTCAAGCACAGAGGATAAAACTCCCTGTTCTCCATGTGCCAAGTCAGAGAAGGGCAGCTGCTGGGGGCGAAGGCTGGGCCATGGCTCCACCCCCTTTCTATTGGAAGCAGGCAGGGCCTTGACTCTGAGTGCAAAGCCAGTCCTTGGATCCAGTCTGTGCTCTCTGGTCTTGACGTTGAAAATGTGATGAGTCACAGTTTCTGGCTGTGTCTTCCTTGACTTTCAGTATTCAAGAAAATAAATTCTGAAGGCCCCTTGAAGGGAAAAGCTGCACACTCCACGGTCATCCAAGCTTATCTGAGGCAGGAGCCGGGCTTGCATCTCAGTTTGTTCTTTTCCTTTTCTCCTCTCCTCGAAGACACTCCTTTCAGTGCTTGAGGGATCTAGATTGCATATGCAGATAGAGAGAGTGTCCGGGGCCACAGGGGCCCCAGGGGGCTGGGCCGCTATCTGAGCTCAGACAGCAGCCCTGCCATGTGGGCCTGAGACACAGGGTGAAGTTGACTGTTTAAAACATTTTTTAAACTCTTTTACGTTCCCTTCAGACACCCCATGGAAAAGGCCCTTGGATTTCTCCAAACCCTCTCTTTACCTAGGCCTGCTCTCTAGGTTCTTACGAAGATTTGGTTCCTAAAATGTACTTCTTAATTATCAAACTTCCCTGGTCAGTTCAGTTCAGTTCAGTCACTCAGTTCTGTCTGACTCTTTGTGATCCTATGGACTGCAGCACGCCAGGCCTCCTTGTCCATCACCAACTCCTGGAATTTACTCAGCCTCATGTCCATTGAGTTGGTGATGCCGTCCAACCATCTCATCCTCTGTCATCCCCTTCTCCTCCCACCTTCAATCTTTCCCAGCATCAGGGTCTTTTCAGATGAGTCAGCTCTTCGCATGAGGTGGCCAAAATATTGGAATTTCAGCTTCAGCATCAGTCCTTCCAATGAATATTCAGGACTGATTTCCTTTAGGATGGACTGGTTGGATCTCCTTGCAGTCCAAGGGACTTTCAAGAGTCTTCTCCAACACCACAGTTCAAAAGCATCAATTGTTCAGCGCTGAGCTTTCTTATAGTCCAACTCTCACATCCATACGTGACAACTGGAAAAAACATAGCCTTGACTAGATGGACCTTTGTTGGCAAAGTAATATCTCTGCTTTTTAATATGCTGTTTAGGTTGGTCATAACTTTCCTTCCAAGAATTAAGCATCTTTTAATTTCATGGCTGCAATCACTATCTGCAGTGATTTTGGAGCCCCCAAAATAAAGTCTGACACTGTTTCACTGTTTCCCCATCTATTTGCCATGAAATGATGGGATCGGATACCATGATCTTAGTTTTCTGAACGTTGAGCTTTAAGCCAACTTTTTCATTCTCCTTTTTCATTTTCATCAAGAGGCTCTTTAGTTCTTCACTTCCTGCTATAGGGTGCTGTCATCTGCATATCTGAGGTTATTGATACTTCCCCTGGCAATCTTGATTCCAGCCTGTGCTTCATCTAGCCTAGCATTTCTCACGATATACTCTGCATATAAGTTAAAGAAGCAGGGTGACAATATACAGCCTTGACATACTCCTTTTCCTATTTGGAACCAGTCTGTTGTTCCATGTCCAGTTCTAACTGTTGCTTCCTAACCTGCATACAGATTTCTGAAGAGGCAGGTCAGGTGGTCTAGTATTCCCATCTCTTTCAGAATTTTCCACAGTTTATTGTGATCTACACAGTCAAAGGCTTTGGCATAGTCAATAAAGCAGAAATAGATGTTTTTCTGGAACTCTCTTGCTTTTTCGATGATCCATTGGATGTTGGCAATTTGATCTCTGGTTCCTCTGCCTTTTCTAAAACAAGCTTGAACATCTGGAAGTTCACAGTTCACGTATTGGTGAAGCCTGGCTTGGAGAATTTTGAGCATTATTTCACTAGCGTGTGAGATGAGTCCAATAGTGCAGTAGTTTGAGCATTCTTTGGCATTGCCTTTCCTTGGAATTGGAATGAAAACTGACCTTTTCCAGTCCTGTGGCCAACTTCCCTGGTTGCTCAGTCAGTAAAGAGTTTGCCTGCAGTGTGAGAGACCCTAGGAGGGGAAGATCCCCTGGAGAAGGAAATGGCAACCCACTCCAGTACTCTTGCCTGGAGAATCCCCTGGAGGGAGGAGCCTGGTAGGCTACAGTCCATGGGATCGCAAAGAGTCAGACAGGACTGAGGGACTTCACTTTCACTTTCCTATATTCTTGCCTGGAAAATCTTTCGGATCTACACTTTTTTTTTCTTTTCCTTTTGTCCCATTCTCTCCTCCAGGCTAATTTTCAAAGTTCTATCTATCACCCTTCTGTATACACAACCGCCTTTAATATAATCTGGTGTGCCTCATATCTAACAAAAATCCAAATTTACAAAACAAAAGATCTGAAAGGTAAATCTTCCCTTTGTTAAAGAAGTTTTCCTGTCTGAAAGACTAGTATCTCTCTCTGTCTCTCTCTCTACCTCCCTTGCTTGTTTCTCACTTTCTACACTTCATTATACCTAGTAGTAGGTAGTTACTCAGTGGTGTCTGACTCTTTTGCGACCCTCTGGACTGTAGCTTGCCAGGTGAATATTGCTGTCCTCATCGTACAGGCAGCCTGGATAAAGTAAATACAAACACAGGGATCAAACCTGGTTCTTTTCGGTGCCTTGGGGGCCTTCCCCTTTCTGTGCAGTCTAGACTTGTGTAGCGCCTCCTCCGTGTCTAGCTGACAGGGGACATACTCTTGAAACTGGAGAAGAAGAAAGGTGACTAGGGCACGCATGCTAAGTCACTACGTCATGTCTGACTCTTTTTTGACCCCATGGACTGCAGCCTTCCAGGCTCCTCTGCCCATGGGAATTCTCCAGGCAAGAATACTGGAATGCATTGCCATGCCTTACTCCAGGGGTTCTTCCCGACCCAGGGACTGAACCCACATCTCTTACATAGGCAGGTGGTTCTTTACCATGGCGCCACCTGGGTGATTGGGGGCAGGCGGGGGGAGGTCTGAGTTGCCTGCAAGCAAATTCATTTTTGTATTTGCAGATCTTGAGGTGCAGTGAGTATATACCTGTGCTGCCATTCTGTATCATTAAAAAAATTCACTTTCCCTAGTTTGTTTACTGTCAAACCTTGGCTCATTAAATATATCCAGTATACTGCCTGGGTCATGATCGTACAAGAAATAGGACCTTGGATCACTTAAAACAATAGTTGCATTTGCTTCAGTTGGTACAGATTCATTTGGAGAAATTACCAATTCTCAAGGATGATTCTAGTCCAGCACCAAGCTCCCAGCAGCTTCCAATTAATAGTAACGAGCAGTGCCCGTGTACCACTGCTCCATTCTAGAATTCTTAGCCTGGAAAAAGGCAGTTGTCATGCCCAGGGAAGCATCCATTAGGAAAGTTTGCTCTGAGTCAAATACTCACAGCCAGTTCTGGATAGAATTTCCTGACACACAGCCTTGGCTTCCATCATTACTGAGAGAAGAACATATACTCAGCTATGAGACAGAGAAAAAAAGAAATCAATTTGCTAAAATTTGGAGGTGCAAATAAGCAGAAAAACCCATCATCTTTGGGATTCTCCATTAGATTTCAGTGTAACCCTAATGGTTGCAAGTTGAGATTTTGGTGTCTGAGTGAGTGGGTTCTAGTCTTGCCTTCCACCAATAGCTAGTTTTACTTAACTAGGGATCTCAATAATACTTGCCACATACGGTTTTGGAGATGATTGAAGAGGTAGTATTTGTCAAGAATTTAGTGCTGGGTATGATACACAGTGGGTGTTTAATACATGTTAGTGTGTTAGCACATGTGTGTAGGGCATGGTCTACTGCAGCTTTTCTCAAACTTTCTGGGCTCAGAACATCTTACTAGGCAAATAAAATAAAGGACACTCAGATAAAAACTTCAGATAAATAATAATTTTTTTTAGTATAAATATGTCCGAAAAGTTGCATGGATACTTAAACTCAAATATTATTTGTTGTTTATCTGAAATTCAAATTTAACTAACACAACAGTGTTAATCAACCATTCTTCAATATAAAATAAAAATTAACAGAAATTAACTCTGATTTGCATTTTTATTTGCTGAATCTGGCAACCCTGTCTTTACATTCTTAAGAATTATTAAGGAACCCAAAATGCTCTTGTTTATGTGGGTCGTATCTGTAACTATTTATCACATTAGAAATTCAAACTAAGAAATTAAAAATATTTATTAAGTACTTCAAAAATAATTTGAATTTCTTATGTTAGCATAAATAACATTTTATGAAAAACTATATTTCCAAAAAAATAGATGATAGAAAGCACATTATGTTTTTGGAAATAATTATTGGCTTAATAGAAGTCAACTATATTCTTATATCTGCTTCTGCCTTCCATCTGGTGAAATACATTATTTTTATTGAAGTAAATAAAGAATACTTGGCTTCACAAAGATATGTAGTTGGAAAAGAGAGGGTAATTTTGATATACTTTTCAGATAGTTGGGAGCATTCTTCTTTGCTATTAAAGCCAAACTCTATAAGAGATAGTTTCTTAAAGATTAGTTGTAGTATGGAATTTGAAACCATATCCGTGAAGTTTTTATGCTCATGTTAAAATCCACTGGTTTACTTGAACTGTGAATGGGTCTTTTACTATGTGTGATTCTGTAACATTGTGAATTGGTCATTTGGAAAATACTGGTTTACTGATTGTGAAGATCATTGAAATATTGACACATTTCATTATATAATATTTTTTAAAAACACATTTACTAATATCACAACTAATTTAATCAGAAAAGCATTTAATTATGGCAAACTATTAAGCTCATGGTGGTGAAGGTAAGTTCTTCAATTTGCTTGAAAGCTCCGATTTTATCATTGGAGACAAATACCATTAGTTGTGTTCTTTGAAGAGACAGGCACATTTCATTTGTTTCTCTACCAAATACCCAGAATCTGGATAACCATAGTTTAGCTTCAGTTATTCTTTCAAGTAAAAATAGTGTTCTGTGACAGAAGCAGCTGGAGTTCACCTTGTAGCTGTCACACACGTGACTTTTCTTGAGTCCATGGTCGTGATTGAGTGTGCAGCAAGAGTGTTTTGTGCATGCTTCCCATTTCAACACACAGAATATTTTAAAAGATGCATGCTCAAGAGTCAAGATGTGTCAAATGATGGAAGTAATGTTTTCCTGCTTCAAGTACATTCGAAAAAATAATAGACAACTTCTAGTGCCTGCTAATAGGAAAATGCTATGATTACTAGCGCCAGTTGGGGCCACTGTCTTCTTTTGTGCTGAGGTACCAGCAGTGTAACCCTCTGCTGCCTTTTCATCATTGGTGCAAAGCTCAACACAGTGGAAAAATACAGAAATGTCAGTATTATTATGAAAATTGCTTTGACTTTGCAGACCTCTGAAAGGGTCTCCCAGGGGGTCCAGGGACCTCACTTTGAGAACCTTCTGGTCCCAGGGAAACTGTTACTGTCCCAGTGAAAGACGGTTGATTCATCATGTGTTCCTTCATTTGTCCCAACATCTCCTTCCTTAAGCAGTTTGGAGAAACACTAGAGACTGTTGGGACCTTTCTTAGGGTTTGATTTAGGCTGGGCTGGGTAAGTTTCTGAGGCTGCCTTCAGGATGCTCTCAGATGCCCTCTCCAGAAAACTGAAGGGGCTTGAATGAGTCAGAGGAGTAAAGACCTCTCCAGGATTCCCTCGCTCCAAATAGAACATTCTCCTCTTGCTGCTTCCTCCTTATCACCGGTGTCTGAGAGAATTCAAAACCCCATTCAGAATCTGGAACCATCTTGCAGACCAAAAACATGCTAGACTGAGATATATCTAAGCTAGAGGTGGGCCTCTGGAATGACAGACACTCTGGTGAAAGAGCAGAGAGGGGTTGATTTTTCTGCCCTTATTAGGGCAGTACCAGGGGACACCTGCATGCTGGCATACATGGCAAAACAATAGCACAAAACCCAACTTAGAATTGCATGGCTGGAAGTGGGAAAATGCTATTATCAAACATTTATATTGCCTGGAAGGCACAGTTCTTTCTCAGGGACAAAGAATTTATCCTCTGAGCAGCATGAGATGAAATATTTGAATACAATAGAACTCCAAGGACTATATTTGACACAGGGAATTTTAACACAGCCCACAGTGTTTAAAGTCAAATATCAAATTTGTGGCTATAGGAAAAAAATGAACATAAAGACTTACTTGAAGTGGGGAAATCTATACTATCCATATCTCAGTTTTTGTGAGATAGTAGAATCTGTCAATAGATTTCAAAGTGAGCAGGACAGATTGTCTTGGGGTGAAAAGGTGAAAAGAAGGATTGGGGTACCCAAGGAAAAGGAGTAGAAGGACAGGGCCAAATGTGTTCTTGTAGAGCCTAGAAAGTGTGCACAGGTGACTCTGGATTTGAGCAACAGACCCTTGCTGGAGCCAGGGTCCTTGTGGCAGAAGAGAGTGGCTTAGATGAAGAGCAATGACTGGATTGGATCTGCTCTGATTCTCAGCTCTGCCCTTATCAGCAAAGAGCATGCCCTGGGGCAGATTATCTGAACCTATTTCTTCCTCCTCTGTTAGATTAAATTAAGTGAGATTATAGATCAGTTCAGTTAAATCACTCAGTCTGTCCAACCCTTGGCGACCCCTTGGAATGCAGCATGCCAGGCTTCCCTGTACATCACCAGGATTGTTTATCAGGTAACCAGTAATTGTTCAGTTGCTAATTTGTGTCCAGTTCTTTGAGACCCCATCGATTGCAGCATGCCAGGCTTCCCTGTCTGGCATTTAATCATTGGTTCTTGTTTCATGTCATGATTTGATGGTTAATTTATTTGCCACCTTGTCTTTATAATGTACTTTTCTCATCCTCTTTGAATACAGAACAAAACACAGCTACTACATCAAAACCCTAAACTCTCAAGTCATACCTGGAGTCATACTTGGAGTTTACTCCATTAGGCACTACTTTGGATTCTGATATTGTCTTCACACTTTTTTCCTTCAGAATTCAAATATGTTCCTTAACCATAAGCACTGGACAGCGTGCTAAGGATGCAGAGGAGGCTACTCTTACGGTCTAGAAAGTGGTTGACTTGTATGTGGATGTGTGGTACAACATGGCTTGGGTATCCAAGAGAGGTACTAATGAAGGGAAAGACTCCTATGAAGTGAATAATTATTTCCCAGTTGTGTGGGTCTGTCACTTTGCAGATTTGTTCCTCTTTGGTTTGCTTAAAGAAGGGGAGGTGGGCTGTGGGGGTCAAGTGAGATAGACCCCCCTGCCCTCCCAATAGGATAAGAATTTGATGAGCCCAGAGGGAGGAAGATGAGAATATGCCAGAATTAGCAGGGAGACTTGGACTTCCCTGGTGGCTCAGATGGTAAAGCGTCTGCCTACAGTGCGGGAGACCTAGATTCTATCCCTGGGTCGGGAAGATCTCCTGGAGAAGGAAATGGCAACCCCTCCAGTATTCTTGCCAGGAAAATCCCATGGGTGGAGGAGCCTGGTGGGCTACAGTTCATGGGGTCGCAAAGAGTTGGACACGACTGAGCGACTTCACTCACTCACTCAAGCAGGGAGAATCAGTCATCCCATGTGGCGAATTTGAGGCTCTGAGAAGAGGCATATCTGAGGGTGGGGAATTGGGTGGTCCTGGCCGTGAAGGAGGGAAACCCTGGTCTGTCAGGAAAGTCCAGCTTCAGCCTCGTGACCAAGAGCCAGCTGTTGAATCTTTCTGGATCTCTCTTCAGTAGAATCTGGATGATAACACATGTGTTTCACTCCCTCACCAACTTGTTTATCAAATAAGAGAAAAGAAAAAAGAGGGTGATAGGAGTAATTGATGTACACATCGTCTCTCTGTCAAGGAGTCGAGCAAAAAGGAAGGGTAGAAAGGGGGATAGGAAAGAGAAAATGAGGAAAAAAATGAGAGAGAAGGAAAGGGGAAGGGAGGCAGGCATGCAGGTATCTGTGTTAGAGGGCAAGATGAATTCAAGAGGAGAAATGTTGTGAAAGCACAGGCACTGGCAGCCTGGGCTGGAGGCCCGGGAGGTCCGCTCACCACGCCTCTGGAAGGCAGATAACCGGCCTTTAGGATACCCACCCAAGGTGGATTAGTCACAGCACTAACCTGAGGCATCTGCAACACTGAGGAAACTGAAAACAAGACAGGACCTATGGAGGTAAGAGGTGGGGGAGGAAAAATGGACAACTACCTTGAAAATGCTTTGGAAATGTGTATATGCCATTTTCTGTGCTCTCAGATTAAGGGCGCTGGCAGTTCTTTGGGTAAATTTTTCCTGGTTTTAGACATTTTTATTTTATAGGTGAGGAAAACAGGCTCAGAGAGGTTAAGTGACTTGCTCAAGGTCACACAGCTCGTGTGCCCCAAAGCCTTAATCGGCAATTCCCTGTTCAGTTTTCTTTGTTCCCCATTGGATATCCTAAAGGTATGAAATGAAGAATTCTAGGTATTCCTGGGGACTCCGGTGGGGATGGGGACAAGAAAATGGGTTATCTTATTTGCCTAACCTGGCTGTGTGTGAGATTCCAAAGCCAAAGTCAATTCCTTCTCTCTACGGCCTTGGTCTCTTTTATGGAGTCGGCTCGACGGTCACGGGATAATTCTGTTTTCTCATTTCTCAGCTCCAAGAGCAGGTAGGCGTGAGCTGCTCATAGGAGCTCCGGACTTCATCGACATTCATGTGTGCTGAGGATGATCCCTGGGTGCTCTCTCTTTATCTTGTTAACCCTGGTGGTACCAAGAGGCACCTGACTTTTGGGTATGCTAATAATTCAGTGCCAGCCAGTTTCTGTTATCCTCCAGTTGTAATTGTTAACCTGAATGGAATGCAAAACTTCTGGTTTGGAGCAGAGTTGGTTTTTAACTGTGAATTACTTGAAGGGTATGGAAAATGGGAAGTACATTTTATTTTTTGTGGAAGATGGTTTCTGTAAAGCTTTTTTTTGGCGTCCGCTTTGCTCTGAAAACTAGAAATACATGGTACATGTTTAGATGTGGCAGTCTCTACAGATTCACTCGTGACCTCTACCCTTTATTAACTCTTGCCTTTGACACTTTTTCATTTTAACAAGCTAAGACTTGCTTGGGGATTAGAACAATGAGCTTATCATAATGAGGCTTAAAAAAAAAACCCACACACAAAACTCCTAGTTTATATCTGCTAGCCCACCCCTACCCCTTGGAAGTTTGGGATTTTCTTTTCCCCCTTAAGGGGAAGTGTAGAAATAGAGCCCGCCTGTTCATTTGCATTACTGCACATCACATCACACGATATCTTTTCGACCATTATATTGTGTTCTCTCAATGGTGTTTGCTCTGAGGGTGGGACACAAGGCTGTTTAGTGTCTCGTGAAACATTTACCAAAAGCACTGAGCCAGGGTTTTGAAGGGCATTCCGTTGCCAGAGTGTAGGAGGAGAGAGCCAGCAGGGGAAAGGGAGCTCCAGGTGTGCGGCAGGTACTCGTTTCATACTTTAGTTCTTATACATGTTTAAAATGTTAGATTACATACGCGTTCCTTCTGCTGAAGGGGCAGGAATGGTGAGGAAGGGGGGCCAAAGGATTGCTTTGCAAACTGTGTTTTTCTGTGGATCGGAGTCCCTGGATAATTGTAATCTTCAGTTTCGGTTGACTGTTTTCGGTTTTAGTCCAGGGACGTGTATGTCACAGAGAAGGAGGTAAAATGCCTGCGCAGGAGGTTTCCCCATGGCCTGGATCAGAAGTTAGCATTTGCTTTAGCACAGAATTCGGAACCAGCTGCAGTGTTCCTAGGAGGCAACGTGTAGCCTTGTGATTTGTGTTTCATTATACCCCGTGACTCACTCCCTGAAAAGCTTTTGCTAAATGGTGGCTTGGGTTTTGTGAAAATACTCTTAAACTTTCTCTCTTACCCTCTCCTTGCCCCGATGAAAAGTCAGCTTGAAAGACTCTTCCTATCCTTAAATTTTTGTTTTTAGAACACAGTTGCTAGGAATAATTTTATATCCTGGTCATACATAGTTTTGGCGAAACGACTGACTCAGTGCTTCTTGGGAATGCTAAGTATTCTACTTTTTTTTTTTTTTCCTTTTGTAGAAAACATGAGTGTCTATGATAAAACTAGAGCCATAATCAAATGTTTACATTTGATCAAGTGTAATAATGATATCCTGGTCACAGATACTTGGAACTGTGTTATTAGTGGTTAAAACTCAAACAGTAGGTAGGAAAATCTAGAAAAAGGCTAACTCCAGAAGGTGACTGTAATGGCCAGTTGCTGGGGAAAGAAGTTGCTGGATGGTATTTGAAATGTAACAAGCATGTGGAATCTTTAGTCTGTTTAGTCTTTTTTATTTTATGGCAGGAAACCTAATCATAAAGACGGTACTGAAGTTAAGATTAAACTGCAAGCATGTTGTTGTTCAGTTGCTCAGTCATGTCCAACTCTTTGTGACCCATGGACTGTAGCACTGGTTATGAAGGAACATTACTAGCGTACTCTTTTCACCGGTGACGCTAGCAGTCAGAAGCTGAGAACTTCTTCTGATAAGTTCCCAGTCATTGCAAAATGGTTGAAATAAATGATGGTTTCAAAATTAGAGGAAACTTCCTTCATGGGGAAAGTTCACTGTGGCTTTGTGTATTTAGGCAAATAGGACTAAATCTACAATTTCGAAGGGCCGAAGACATCAGTTCACCCAAGGGATAGCAGATTTGATTGTTTTTATATGCGTATCAGAAAACTGAATTTTACGTTGAGCCATTTCACTACGCCGATCACTGTAAGGTTATGTAACTTGCTACAAGTGTATTACCTTTTTCTTATCTCTCTTTTAAAATTTTGAAACAGAGGTAGGAATACTTGCTGTTTACTTCTTTGTCCCATAGAGGCACCTTTGATTGCTAAGGGTCTGTCAGACTTTTGACCTTCAATGTTATTAATACTGCAGAAATCCAAAATAGATCCTGACCAGTGAAGAAACTCATGCATTAATTCCACTGTCTCCCAGGTAGATGGATAGAGTTTTATGTCTGAAATTTCATCAGAGGAACAGGAAGACTAGAAAGAAGTCTAAAAATAAATCATTTCCAGGTATTTGCCATTCCCTGTTTCCCATTATTTCATTGGGAAAATCCTACCCAGTGCAGTTCCTTTGTTTGCTTATTTAAATCAGAAGTCTCAAAGGTCTGTATGGAATTGTAAGAAACTAAGATCAACAAAGTCTACATTTCCATCTCTCGTTAGGAGTTCTTGCAGTTATTGGGCAGTTTGTTAATGGATCCACTCGTATGTCAAATTAAACTCTGGATACATTGGCTCCTGTCTCTGGCATTTAAAATTTTGCTGCTATTCCATGTGATATGTTAATAGTACCAGGCTGGCTTTATCAGCCACTCAGTTGTGTCTGACTCTTCGCAAACCCACAGAATGTAGCCTGCCAGGTTCCTCTGTCCATGAGATTCTCCAGGCAAGAATACTGGAGTGGATTGCCATTCCCTTCACCAGAGGATCTTCCTGACCCAGGGATCGAACCCGGGTCTCCTGCATTGCAGGCAGATTCTTTCCCATTTGAGCTACAGGGAAATCCTTATCAGGCATATATTTGGGTAAAATCTCTCCGCAAAGATTTTGTCATCTGCTCCTTCTCTCCTTTGGATAGCAAGCTCTTGGTTTGTAATATGTCATGAAGGTGAAATCTCTAGGGACAGTAATTGGCCTCCAAATTAGGTGGCAGTTTCCAACATGCAGGAATGCCCAAGGAGTTAGGGTTGTTTTGGCTTGCTTGGACAGAGTTGTCACGAAAAGGCGTGGGTGAGTAACGCCCACCTTTCAAGATTTTTGGGTGACCGTGCCAGGAAAGTCACAGTCAGGGGAACTTGGGATCAGAACTATCAGGCAGACTAGGGGAATCATCATAAAGACATGGGCTATTTGGGGCTGGTTTTGTTTGGGTAAAAACTGAATTTGTATAGGTTAGTCAAGCAATGATCAAAAATCTTTCACTTGGGGCTTCCTTGGCAGTTCAGTGGTTAAGACTTCTGCTGAACGGGACACAGGTTTGATCCCTGATTGAAGAACTAAGTGGAATATATCCACTTAAGTTAGAAAACTATTACTTTCTTGGAAGAAATCTTTCTAAAATGATTTGTGGTCCTCAGTGTCATCTTAAACAAATGTTACTGAGCCCATTTTTCTTGGTGAACCAAGGCTATCCTTAGAAGTTTACATGGTTGAGCTGGACTGAAATGAAAGGATGGCTAAGATCCCATGTGCCCACAGTGGAGTCAAAAAAAAAAAAAAAGGGGGGGAAAAAAAATCCTTGTCTAGTAACACAGGGTCTTAAGTAAGGTAAAAAACAGTCCTCATAGCATTCAAAAATTCAAGCCATTAAGTCCATCAGGGCCTTACTCTGCCTACTCGCTTTTGGTTTAGAATTCCTATTTTCTTAATGCACAATGAATCAGAACTCTTCTTTGTTGTCTAATGATCAATCATCCATTTATTCAACAAATGCTTACTAAGATCTCATTCTAGGCTAGGTTCTTACCTCTCAGTTCTTAAATGTCACTTCTTCAAGGTGACCTTCCCAGACCCCCTAAATTAGGTCCTATCCTCCTATCCCTTTAAGATAGTCATCACAGTAGTTTTATACTTGCCTCCTCTGCCAAAGAATAAGTCCCCTTACGTCATGAATTGTGACTGTCTTATTCACCACTCTATGTTCAGTGCTTAGCACATATTAGGCATTCTAAAAACAGGTACCAAATAAATGAATGAATGAAAGCAGAGGATAAGGACCAGGATGGTTAGAGGCAGGCACAGAACAATGAAAAATTGCCCCTGATAACAGGGAAAGGGCAAAAATTACTGTTACCCAGTTTGGAAGCAATGACCCCTGAAGCCATCCTTTCATTTCAGCCCAGCTCAACCATGTAAACTTCTAAGGATAGCCTTGGTTCACCAAGAAAAATGGGCTCAGTGACATTTGTTTAAGATGACACTGAGGACCACAAATCATTTTAGAAAGAGTTTCTTCCAAGAAAGTAATAGTTTTCTAACTTAAGTGGATATATTCCACTTAATTCCACTTAAAATTATTTGGAAATTTTAATATATGAGTAATTCTTTATTCCTACAATTATTTCCTACCAGTGAAAAAATTGAGCACTCACACAAAATGCAAAAAGAGCCTGGAAGAATGCGATAAGGGAGAAACTTCAATGTGATGAGGTTAAGTCAAATAAGTGCTTTGAAAAATATTATTTTAAATATTATTTATTGACGTATAACATAGGCAGTCAAATGAACAATTCTTAAGTATACAGCTTAGTTTTTACATATAGCTGTGTAACCACCAGTCTTAGTTCAAAGTCTGGGACATTTTCAGTGTCTCAGAAAGCTCCCTGTGCTTCTCCTCCCTGTCAGCCACCCACCCTGCTCCAGGAAACCATTATGCTGACTTCCATCACCACACATTATCTGCTTTTTAAAATAATTTTTATTTATCTATTTACGGCTGTGCTGGTCTTTGTTGCTGCCAGGGCTTTTCCTAGTCACAGCGAGTGTGGACCTACTCTCTAGTTGGGGTGCACAGGCTTCTCATTGCTGTGGCTTCTCGTTGCGGAGCACCGCCTCAATAGTTGTGGCGCGTGGGCTTAGTTGCTCCACGACATGTGGGATCTTCTGGGATGAGGGATCAAACCCATGTCTCCTTCATTGGCAGGCAGATTCTTTCCCACTGAGCCACCAGGGAAGCCCCTACATTAGCTGTTCTTGAATGTCATAAAAGTGGAATCATATATCCGTGCTCTTCTTCTGTGTCTGGCTTCTTTGACTCAGCGTTGATTTGTGCAGCTGTAATCTATTCCTTCACTGGTGCGTAGTATTTCTTTGTAACAATACACTGCAGTTTAATAAACTGGGCATGGGGAGATTAAAAACATGACTCTACGAGCTGAAAATTGTTCCATGTGTGCCAGCCCTTTAAAGTTGCATGATCTCATAAAGGTGGGTTGGAAATGTTATCATTTGAAAAGGCAGAAAAAGATAAGTCCTTCTGGGAGTGGATTTATTAAGTACTCTGCATGGGCTGTTCATTTAACTGAAACCATTACCCTAGGAGGTGACAGCCATCGTTTGCAGAAGAGGAAAGTGAGCCTGAGAAAACTTTGCTAACTGCACGATCGAGCTTAACACCCAAGTTGTTGGTTACAGCAGCGAGCAGTGCTGCCCTGGTAATGAGCATGCCAGGTGGCTTTTGAGGCTGTGCTACCTCGTTAACGAAGACTCAGCATTTATACAGTAGCACAGACCTGTTTCTGGTCAGAAAGCTGGCGATTGACCTGACTTTTCTTAATTGCATTTCTCTATCTTTCCCCTTCAGCGCTTTTCTTGTTTTGAAAAGAAGTCTCCCTTGTATATTTTCATTCTGACTTTTGTTTATGAATAAATTTTTGTGGCTTATGATTTTTTTCAGATGCATAAGTGAAAGTGAAGTCGCTCAGTCATGTTCGACTCTTTGCGACCCCGTGGACTGTAGCCCACCAGGCTCCTCTGTCCATGGGATTCTCCAGGCAAGAATATTGGAGTGGGTCACCATTTCCTTCTCCAGGGGATCTTACCGACCCAGGGATCGAACCTAGGTCTACCTGCATTTCAGGCAAACGCTTTAACCTCTGAGCCACCAGGGAAGCCCTTTCAGATGCATATCTGAATCTAAAATCTATTCAGCAAACTACTGAGGTTTTTTTTCTTTTTCTTTTTTTTAAAAATAAAGATCAGTTATTTTCTTTCTTTTTTTCTAAATTTTGGCCATGCCACACCCAAGCCACAGTAGTGAAAGCACTGAATCCTAACCACGAGTTCAGTTCAGTCGCTCAGTCGTGTCCGACTCTTTGCGACCCCATGGACTGCAGCATGCCAGGCTTCCCTGTGCATCACCAACTTCCGGAGTTTACTCAAACTCATGTCCATTGACCACTAGACCACCAGGGAATTCCATAAGATCAGGTTTCAATACCTGTGCATAAAGAAATGTTCAATCACTGTAAGAAAGGTGGATGAATTTCAAGTCAGAATTGCCAAGAAATTTCCTGGGAGGCAAAAGTCACATCTTTCATTGTGGGGTTTGAAGTGCTTTAAATTCTAACTCCCAGAAGGTATATGTCAAAGTCTCTGACTCAACTGATCATGGTAGAAATGAACTAAATTTCTAAATTTCCTCTTCCTTAGTACCTTTCCTGATTTTCACCCTACAAGTATACACATTCACAATCCCATTCTTCAGAAGTTACCAGAAACTTGCTCAGAATGCCCTTCAGTCAGAATAACAAAAGAGAGAATATACCTTTTAGATTTTTTTCGAGTTGGGAATGAAAGAGGTTATTTATTTTTTTTAGAGGTTATGTTTTTAATTTTGCATTAATATTGGAAGGTATATCAGTGTGATCAGGTCACCATTTCAGTGAGGCCACAGGTAAGCAGCAGTCCTGTATGCCCAGTGACAGATAGGAGAATACCCTGAGTGTCATAGTCAAACGTTTTGAGTCACTTCTAGAAAAAGCAAGAGATGCCCAGATTCTTTGCTTCAAAGGCATCATTATTTTCACAGTAGAAAGCCTCTTCCATATGGGGTGCTTGAACATCAAAGATTTGATATGATTCTTTTTAATTTTATGGACAATCACAGGACCAATATCTTGTGTTTTACACGTAAGAAAATACTTTCCGAAATAATTTAATACTTACCTTTAAAAAAAAGGTCCGAGATGTAACATCTACACGTTTTGTATATGAGGAAGCTGAAACAGAGAATCTGTCACACACCTAGTTAGTGAAAGAGGAGACATTCAGATTTTCTGCTTCTGTGGTGCCAGCTCTTCCCACTGCCCAGGTGGCCACCCAGGCAGTGTTTGGTGAATTGCATAAGCCATTAAAATCCGCTCTCTTTCAAGACATTCTTTGGTCTGTGATGACTGCTCAAGTCATACCATTTGATCGAACACGTACTTTGTGCCAGGCATTGCTCTTGCTGCTGTATGTGTATCATCCCCAGTGCTTGAAATTGCAAGCTAGGAATCATTAACCCTTTTTGCAAATGGGAAACTGAGTCCCTGAGCTCAAGAACCTTGAATAAAGCCACACTTTTAGTAAATGCTGAAATCTGCCTTCACACTCAGATTAGTTTGACTCCAAAGTTCATTCAGTTTCCTCATGCCATCCTGACTCTCATCAGAAAAAAAATGTCTTTCATCTTCTCAATTACAAGTGAGGCAAGTGCAGGAGCCCTAAAACTGTTGACAAGTCTTAACTCATCTCAATATACCTTTCTGACAAATGGGCATTTTCTTTAGAACTAAACGAAGACAGGTACTGGGTTGAATTTTTAAAAAGGTGGTTTTTTGTTTTGTTTTGTTTTTTTAACTCTTGGAGCTGTAAGAAAACTAGATTAGGTTGCCATGCAATCAAGTTTTGTGTGCAGAGTATCCTCGCCTCATCAGTGAAATTGGGAGACCCCTGATGGGGAAGCTGGAAGAAACGTTAGTTCTTGGGAATGGAGATTGGTCCACGTGATTCTCACCATCTCGCTAATTCTCAAGATAATTGTGTTCTAAACAACAATTCCATGATGGAAAATTGGAAAGAAGTGTTCAAAGCCACAGCTTATTTCTCTCCATCAAAGTTATTGTTTACCTTCACCAAAGAACCAAGTCTTGTAATAGAAGCATGTGGTTTCCAGCACCTAAGACAACTATAGTGTGGCTGCAGGTAGAATGGTCTCAAAGACAATGAGTCAGACAGAAAGATACCTCAGATGCCAGTTGGGAACAAAATAACACCGTCCTGAGGTTAACCTCCTGCTGATGTTATCCTTCGTGATAAAATAAGAGCCAGCCAGCTTCCCTAGTGGCTCAGATGGTAAAGAATCCACCTGCAGTGCGGGAGTCTTGGGCTCGATCCCTGAGTTGGGAAGAGACCCTGGAGGAGATCGTGGCAACCCACTCCAGTATTCTCGCCTGGAGAATCCTCATGGACAGAGGGCTGACAGGCTACAGTCTGTGGGGCCGCAAAGAGTCGGACACAGCTGAGGGACTGAGTGCTGCCAGAAGCCTCGTGCTCTGCCTTTCCCTGCGCACTGGCTTTCTCTGTGTGGCATTTTTACTTTTTCAGCAAATTTACCAACCTTTAGCATTTACTGTTAGGATTAATTGAGATAACATGAAGTCTATAAAAGTATCTGGCACATCGCGGGGATCTTAGTTTGCCTTCCTCTCAAACAGGATTCCCTGGAAGGAAGTTGGCACACATGAATGGAACTGGACTCTTACTTAGTAGTGAATTCAATGGGTTGAACATTGTCACGTGTGACATTTTTCCCCCGTAAGAATTGTGAAACCTCACCATTTAAATTTGCCATTGTTGAAGTAAGCTTGATCTCTGTGTCAATCACGAATGCAAACTTTGAGTAGAAATGAAACAAAGGCTTTTTATTCTACTCTAATTAAATGGCTTCTTATAAGAAAGCTGTAAGATATGCCCACTCTTTCATTTTTTAATAAAGAATATTAGAGTAGTTCATAGGCACAGAACCTGCTGTTGTTTGAATAGATATGTCAGGGGAAAGTAAGATCATATAATGAAGGTGTTAATAAACACATGGGCATCTGCACACATTGAAAATGACTGACTATAATGCCATTCATAATATGATCCCTGGGTGGGAAAAATCTCCTAGAGAGGGAAATGGAAACCGTATTCTTGTATTACGGTATTTTTGCCCTGGAAGATCCCATGGACAGAGGAGCCTGGTGGGCTACAGTCCATGGGGTCACAAAGAGTTGGACACGACTGAACATCTGAGCATGGAGAGCATAATATGATGAGGGCTTTATTTGCTACACAGAAGAATAGATGTTTTCACTGGAATTTTAAAATGATATATTTTGTAGAAAATGTCAGATTGTGTGGGAGTGAGGTGGTATGGAAAGAACACTGACCCAGAATCATGGAATTGATTTATTCCTGGGCCTTCTTCCATTTAGTCTGTGACTTCGAGAAACTTCTCCATGCTCCTGCTATCTCATCTGTGATGCTGTCACACACTGTATGCTTCCCAGGAGCATTCTGCTGTTTGTGTGCAGTGAAAAGCTTTGTTTTGCTTTTAATTCTAGGAAATAGCAATGATTTGGATATATTATACTGTTATTCTGTAGAAAAATATCAGAGGATCCTGGCTTATGAAATTTAGTCTAACTCTTCTTCATCTTTGCCGTAATAAAAATTAAGGACTCTTCTTATTCTGAAAAATAAAAAGACAACAAATGACCGTTTTCACTTTTGTAATTTGTCTTCAGAAGTTAACAGTCCTTTGCCTTTCCTAAGCTCTTCTTTGGTAAAGAACCTGCCATTTACAGATATTTCACAAGTGGACTATTTCTGGGTCACATAAAAGTGGTGACCAAAATAAGAAATGTGAGTGGAATGTGAGTAAATTAAGTTAATGATGATAATTTTAGGTGGGGAAGGATTTTCAACACAGAGAAGTAATTCAGTATAATTTTATTAATTCATTATTCTATTCATAAGGCCTTATAATGGAATCTGAGAAGTCAAACAACAGAAAAAAGGAACAATAGAGCAGTACTGGTATATACCATAAGGAAGAAAGTCAGTCTCACAAATAACCTGCAAATTAAAACAGTGATGTACCATTTTCCTTCCATGAAAGAATCCAGCTTACTTAGGCATGTCTGGTGGCCACACAAAGACACATATTTGGTATGACCTCATAGGAAAACAGTTTGGCAGTATGTATCAGGAACTTTAGAAATGCTTCATCTTGTTATGCTTAATCTTAATCTAGAAATGCTTAATCTAATTCCATGGATGATACTCTGTTTGGAAAAATAACGAGGAATAGAGAAGAATAACACTGAAGAATCCAAATTCCCACCCAAATTCCCACTCATGATGGATTTACAATTTTCCATTTAATTATCCATATTTCCAACTCATATCCTCTTTCTTCTCTATGGCTTTTAATAAGAAATCATCCATCCCAGACTGTGAGTATGTGTGTGGGGGTGGGGTGGGGTAGTTGTGGGTTTCTGTGTTTTCCATGGTGAACACTGATTTTTTTGTGTAATCAGAAGCAGCATTTGAAAATATTGTTCCTAAAAATCACTAAAATTCAAAATCTCGTGCTATCAGAGCCACAAGTCAAAGATAGGAAACATGGTCCAATGGGAAGAAGGTTTTTGACCTTCCAGTTAAACACTACTGATAAGACTTGCAAACTCTTGAACCCTCTGAGTCTTTTCGGAATGTTTAGGACTGGTGTTACCTATGCCCACAGCTCTCCTCCACTACTTCCTCTCCTAAAGTCCAGCCTGCAGTTCACTTTTCATGAACCATCTGCCTCCATGATCTGGAGGAAGCCTTCTCCTTCCAGTTCCTGTCACCCACTGCTGGCCACCAGCAGCCACCAAACGCCTCTGCAGCTCTCACCTCTCTGTAGCCTTCTCCCTCCCTGCCCAGTGCAGACTCATTGTACTTCCGTTACATTTGTTCTTCCCTCTGAGATGTAAACTGATTTCAGGGCTTTGTAGTTCTCATTTCAAAGACAAGGAGTGAAAAAAACCAGGGAAGATATGAAGCGTGGACTTTAGTCACCAGTTCTGTGATGCAATACTGCCCTAGGTCTGTTCAGGCTTACCAAGTCAACTGTTTCCAAGTTCTGTATCATTGAACAATGACTGGTTCACAGACAGTCATTAACCTCGCTCCCCGCCTTTTCTTCCCTGCCTTCCCACCAGAGAGATGGGAAAAACATGGGCTTAGCCGGGTCATTCATTTCATTTGTCAACAACACTTGGAGCATCCAAATCCACTTCCTTATTCATGCTTGACTTCTCCTCAATTCAGACCAGTCTCATTCATCGAATGAAGTGCTGTACTCTTTTCTGAACAAAATAACAAGGACCAGTCTAAAAAATATCCTGTGGAAAATAACATCAACATGATTACAATACACCAGGCAATTTGTCCAGCTCGACAGACCCACCCAAACGATCAACTTCAAGCTTAGATTATGCTCAAATTAAGACTAAGAGTGTTTCCCTGTTTTTATTCTACTCATCATCATAAATGAAACTGTTGTCTGATCTTCTATGCACATTTGGACTCCAAATTAAACCTTCAGTCACCTAGACCTCTTGTTTTATATGGCTGCTATTTTAAAAATTTATTTATATATGTTTTGACTGTGCTGGGTCATCGTTGCTGTGAGGGCTTTTCTCTAGTTGTGTCGAGTGTGGACTACTCTCTGGTTGCGATTTGCGGGCTTCTCATTGCCGTGGCTTCTTTTGTTTCAGAGAACGGGCTCTAGGGCACTGGGGCTTCAGCAGCTGCTGCTTGTGGGCTCTCGAGCCCGGGCTTAGGTGCTCCGCAGTATGTGAGATTTTCCCAGATCAGGGATCGAACCTGTGTTTGTGTGAGTTTTTCTGTTTTGTAAATAAGTTCATTCGTATCGCTTTTGTAGATTCTGTACGTAAGTGATGTCACTGGGGCAGCTGTGTAACCACATCAGCAGTCGATGGTGTGTACTGTACCCTGAGCCAGGGAGTGCACGGCCACAAGGATGATGGCTTGGCCCCCCCAGGCCCCAGAGAGGGCTCTGGGCCTGGTCTCACCATTGAAGAGGTGAATTAGAAGTCCTTCTCCAAGAGTGCTCATGTTTTCCTTTTTCAAGTCTAAAAGTAGAGTTTAGAGATAAATGAATACTGCCATCTTTTGTCAATTTCCTTTTTTGTAATACTCAAAGTACAGTTCAGTTCAGTCCCTCAGTCATGTCCAACTCTTTGCGACCCCATGAACCGCAGCACGCCAGGGCTCCTTGTCCGTCACCAACTCCCCGAGTCTACCCAAACCCCTGTCCATTGAGTTGGTGATGCCATCCAACCATCTCATCCTCTGTTGTCCCCTTCTCCTGCCCTCAATCTTTCCCAGCATCAGGGTCTTTTCCAGTGAGTCAGCTCTTCACATGAGGTGGCCAAAGTACCGGAGTTTCAGCTTCAACATCAGTCCTTCCAGTGAACACCCAGGACTGATCTCCTTTAGGGTGGACTGGTTGGATCTCCTTGAAATCCAAGGGACTGTCAAGAATCTTCTCCAGCACCACAGTTCAAAAGCATCAGTCCTTTGGTGCTCAGCTTTCGTTATAGTCCAACTCTCACATCCATACATGACCATTGGAAAAACCATAACCTTGACAAGATGGACCTTTGTTGGCAAAGTAATGTCTCTGCTTTTGAATATGCTATCTAGGTTGCTCATAACTTTCCTTCCAAGGAGTAAGCGTCTTTTAATTTCATTGCTGCAATCACCATCTGCAGTGATTTTGGAGCACCCAAAATATGTATTGCTAGGTTTGCTACTGATACATGGCCCAAATCAATTGTGCATTCACCAAACTAAGCAAAATCAGCTTGCTCAACAAAGTTGGTTCACATTGCAAATGGACATTAGAGTTTAGAAGGTAGGCTGGTAACAGATCTTGACATTTGTCTCTTTCTAGAATGAGAGAACCTTTTTCTTTTTAAATATTGCAGTGCACAGGCTCTTTGTTGCAGCAAGTGGGGCTTTCTCTAGTTGTGGCAAAAGGAGCTACTCTCTAGTTTCGGTGAGCTGGCTTCTCATTGCAGTGGCCTTTCTTATTGCTGAGCACAGGCTCTAGATCAGTAGCAGCAGCTGCTGCACGAGGACTTAGTTGCCCTCAGCATGTGCAGTCTTATTTCCCAGACCAGGAATCAAATCTGTGTCCCCTGCATTGGCATGTGGATTATGTCCCTATCTATCTATCATCTATCTGTTTATTTGGATGTGCCAGGTCTTAGTTGTGGCACCCAAGATCTTTAGTTAAGGCATGTGGGATCTTAGTTCCCTGATTGGGGATTCAACCTGGACTCCATGCATTGGCAGGTGTAGTCTTAACCACTGGATCACCAGGGAAGTCCCAAGAATCAGAGAAATTTTTAAAAAATAATAAGCATTAACAGTTAATAAAATGAAGAAAACTTGTTTTGAGTATATATTTCTCTGAGTCTTCACCAGTTTTTAAATAGTTATATTTGCATATGTGGTAGAATATTAGAAGAATACCAATTTTGGATTAAATACATGAAGACAAGGGGCTGTCTTTATAGTGGAGAGAGGGCAAGCTTGGATTGGGGTCTCTGTGCTACTTATTTGCTGTGTAGTAAATTCCTTTACCACTATATTTCTCCATTTCTTGTGCTGAAATTGGGAATGTGCTGTGTACTTTCCAAGGTGATTAGAGATGACGTCTGTAATGTGCTGGGTACAAACTGATATGCAGTAAAGACGCTAGAACTGATAGCTTTAATTATCTGCTTGTGCAGAAGCATTGTTACTGGTCATTTTGGATATAGCCCAAGCTGCCCAGCATAATCGCAACTGTTGGGTAAAGAGTTTGGATGTCTGTAGAGATGATTGGTTTTGACTTTGGCTACATATTAAAATCAAGAAGAACTTTTAAAAATGACCAAGGGCTAGGACCCTCCACAAATTCTAGTTTTGTTTTGTTTTTCAGTGATCTCCAGCCAAGGGTGTTCATCCAAGGTTGATGAATAATAGTTTAGACCGAATGATAGTTTAGAAGCGTAGTTTCTGCTGATAGCCCTACTTTGCACTATAAATTAACAGATATATGAGTGAGCCATGGTTTAGTCCACACAAGTGCTGATTTGGTTCAACCCTTGTTGAAAATTCTCATACGGATTCTCCATAGTTTGCTGTAAAAGTTACTTCCCACTAGGTTTTGTTCTTTATTCTTATCTGTCCTCTCTGACATTTTTTTCTAAGAGGGAAGCAGGAGAAGGAAGATAAAAGGAAACAGAAAATGAGGATGATTGTTTCTGTTCCTTTCTTTTTTTTTTTTTTTTTTGATCGATAAAGAGTAGCTTTGTTGAGAGAGATACACACTCCACGATGTGGGCCATCTTGGAAGGTGAGAGGCCTCTTTCTGTTCCTTTGAGCAATTGCAGTTAACACTGCTCAGGAAAGCAGGCACAGAACCGGAGCCGACAGGCAACAGAGCCTTTAAGGGACTACACATCAGTAGCATTTGAGTGTAATAACTGGAAAAGAATTCTTTCCAGGAATATGAGAATTTTCTATTAGAGAGAGAGAGAAGCCCCGAGACCTGACCACTTTTCACAAAGGAAATTCTAGAAGGCACCTTCTTTATTGGAATTCAGTTCAGTTCAGTCACTCAGTCCCGCCCAACTCTTTGTGGCCCCATGAACCACAGCACGCCAGGCCTCCCTGTCCATCACCAACTCCTGGAGTTCATCCAAACTCATGTCCATTGAGTCTGTGATGCCATCCAACCATCTCATTCTCTGTCGTTCCCTTCTCCTCCTGCCCTCAATCTTTCCCAGCATCAGAGTCTTTTCCAGTGAGTCAACTCTTTGCATCAGGTGGCCAAAATATTGGAATTTCAGCTTCAACATCAGTCCTTCCAGTGAAAACTCAGGGCTGATCTCCTTTAGTTAGGATGGACTGGTTGGATCTCCTTGCAGTCCAAGGGACTCGCAAGAGTCTTCTCCAACACCATACTTCAAAAGCATAGATTCTTCGGTGCTCAGCTTTCTTCACAGTCCAGCTATCACATCCATACATGACCACTGGAAAAACCATAGCCTTGACTAGATGGACCTTTGTTGGCAAAGTAATATCTCTGCTTTTAAATATGTTATCTAGGTTGGTCATAACTTTCCTTCCAAGGAGTAAGTGTCTTTTAATTTCATGGCTGCAGTCACCATCTGCAGTGATTTTGGAGCCCCCAAAATTAAGTCTGACACTGTTTCCACTGTTTCCCCATCTATTTCCCATGAAGTGATGGGACCAGATGCCATGATCTTCGTTTTCTGAATGTTGAGCTTTAAGCCAACTTTTTCACTCTCCTCTTTCACTTTCATCAAGAGGCCCTTTAGTTCTTCTCCACTTTCTGCCATAAGGGTAGTGTCATCTGCATATCTGAGGTTATTGATATTTCTCCTGGCAATCTTGATTCCAGCTTGTGCTTCTTCCAGCCCAGCGTTTCTCATGATGTACTCTGCATAGAAGTTAAATAAGCAGGGTGACAATATACAGCCTTGACGTACTCCTTTTCCTATTTGGAACCAGTCTGTTGTTCCATGTCCAGTTCTAACTGTTGCTTCCGACCTGGATACAGGTTTCTCAAGAGGCAGGTCAGGTGGTCTGGTATTCTCATCTCTTTCAGAATTTTCCACAATTTATTGTGATCCACACAGTCAAAGGTTTTGGCATAGTCAATAAAGCAGAAATAGATGTTTTTCTGGAACTCTCTTGCTTTTTCGATGATCCAGCGGATGTTGGCAATTTGATCTCTGGTTCCTCTGCCTTTTCTAAATCCAGCTTGAACATCTGGCAGTTCACAGTTCACATATTGCTGAAGCCTTGCTTGGAGAATTTTGAATATTACTTTACTTGTGAGATGAGTGCAATTGTGCAGTAGTTTGAGCATTCTTTGGCATTGCCTTTCTTTGGGATTGGAATGAAATCCTATTTTTGGTTAATTTTCTGTTTGAATGTCAGCACTTCTCTTCAAAGATACATTAGCACCACTCTTCTGTTATACAAAACAATGAAATGCCCTTTTCAATAAGGGCAAAAAGACATAGAGTAAAATTTTACTAAAGGAATTCAGAAAGGAAAAATGAAAGCTTTTTACTAGACCTGGAGAATACATTTGTTGGACTGTAAAAATTACTGAGAAGAGTGAATTGGCGTTAGGTGAGAGTACTATGTGGCCTTGGTTACCCCATCCCATAATAATACATACTAAGGAGGAGAGCTTCAGTGAGACCCTTTGCCATTTAAGGATTCATTTGGTTGCAAGTGACAGAAATCCAATCCCAAATAGTTTAAGGAATCAATCCACGAATATACCAAATTAAAATCACATAAAATTACATGCATACATATATATTTACTTTAGCTGGAAATTCTAAGGAGGTAGAACATGACTGGATCAAAGGAATCAAAAGAGGTCATCAGGATTGATTTTCTCCCTCGCT
Organism: Nanger dama; assembly: GCA_917880005.1. Classification (NCBI taxonomy): domain Eukaryota; kingdom Metazoa; phylum Chordata; class Mammalia; order Artiodactyla; family Bovidae; genus Nanger; species Nanger dama. Next base: position 46,718,339 of record CAKJTW010000001.1, read on the forward strand.
CTCTCAGTCTGTTGTCTTGTGTTGGTTTTTTTGTTTCAGCTTCCTCATATCCAAAAGGACTCTAGTTCACCAGCACAGTGGCACACCTGGTTCTGTCCCTGAGTTCTGGGACATAGAGGGGTCGGTTGCCAAGAGGCGTGGGAGGGTGGATGGGCAGGAGAAAGTACTTGTGGGCTCTCTTTCTTCTGTGCTGGTGCTTCGCTGATTCCCACATCTTATGCCTCAGACTCCAGAGTTAAATTATACCACCTTCCTTGCACTAACATGGATTTACTGATTATCAGGGTGGTTTATCTATGTAGCTGAGACTCTTGATAACTGCTGGAGGTTTTATCATTTCAGCAAGATTTACTCTGAGAACACTGAGTACTTGACTTGTCCATATTGAGAAATATTTATCATTTCTTTTTTTTCCCCCACCAAGTGAAAGCCCATTTGCAAATGTCTAGTTCTAGAAATTGGTATAAGAGTACAGATCTGATTGGGAAGGAACCAGTATTATGAGTATCATTTCTCTGCTTTGTTTCAAGAGCAAGAAAACCTCCCAAATAATCCTTGTCAGGGAATAGATACAACATGCTATTCTGTCAACATTGCAATTATTAAGGATTTGTTTTCTCTTTCTTAGTCATTTGTAAGCTTGTGTTAGTTTCAGTTTTATATCTCTCTTTCCTGGTACCACATAGTAGGGAATCAAAAATATGTGTTGAATGATTGAAGAGTCTGGAATTTTTGAATGATTTTCCTGAATTTGGCCAAATTAGAATTAGGTTAAAATTCATAATATTACCCCCAGACACCCACATTTATTTGTTATAACTTTGATTTATTATAATAATATCTTTCTAGTTATATTTATAAGCAAGAAAAATAAGACATTGATGCCCACCTTTCTTCAGTTAAATTAAGCCCCTGGAAAAGGAAATAGCAACCCACTCCAATACTCTTGCCTGGGAAGTCTCATGGACAGAGGAGCCTGGCAGCCTATAGTCCAGGGGTCGCAAAAGAGTCAGACATGACTTAGTGACTAAAACAAGAACAATAACAGACTGAAACAGTGAACAGCCCTTTCCAGTTTCTTATCTCTTTTAACGAAACTTAAAAATTTTTTCTTGTACGTTCCTAGCGCCCTTTGTGGAGAAAGAACTTCACACATTTTGAGCACTTGCTATGTACCAAGTGGCCTGTGGACACATTGTCTAATTGAAATCCCACAGCCATACCATAAAGCCTTCCTCTTTCGCAACTCCCTCCTTCATGGTGTCATCTATCATGGCATTTATCATACTGTACAGCAATATTTGCTTCTTTTCTTTGTCTCCTACTAAACTATGAGTTTTTCAGCTGCAGAGTCTGTCCTATTCAGGTATGTATTCTCAGTACCCAGCTCACAGTGGTAACTCTGGAAATATTTTTTAACAATTTGGGTATTGTGTAATCTTTGTTTTACAAATTAACATCCAAGGTTACTAAGTAGAAAGTGATTAAGGTTAGTTTTTGAGAACGAATCTGCCTGCCAGTGCAAGAGATGCAGAAATATGGGTTTGATCCCTGGGTCAGGAAGATTCCCTGGAGGAGGAAATGGCAACCCACTCCAGTGTTCTTGCCTGGGAAATCCCATGGACAGAGGAGTCTGACAGGCCACAGTTCATGGGGTCATAAAGAGTCGGACACAACTGAGCATGCATACACATACCAGACGACTTGAAGGCTTGTTTTCTTTTCTGCTAAACCACTCGGGGTTGTTAGGAAGGTTGGCTGGAGTGATAAAGCAGACTGAGGAGGGGAAGTATAAGGGGATGATGAAGAGAGTATTCGTTTCTCTTGAGTATATACTATGGAGTGGAATTGCTGGGTTATAGTAAAGCTGTGCTCCACCTTTTAAGGACCTGCCAGACAGCTTTCCATCCAAAGTGACTGCATCATTTTACATTCCCATTAGCAGTATGAGGGTTGCAATGTCTACACATCCTTCCAACACTTGTTTTGATCAGCTTTTTTGGTTACAGTCATCCTGGTGGTTGTGTAGGACTGATATTTCATTGCAGTTTTAATTTATATTTCGCTGGTGGCTAATTATGTTGAGCATTTTCTGTGTGCTTTTTGGCCATTTGTATATCTTCTTTGAAGTAAGTCCATTCAGATCATTTGCCTGCTTTTCAGGTGGGTTGTCTTTTTATTAAGTTGTAGGAGTTCTTTATATTCTTTAGATACAAGTCTCTTATTAGACATATAATTTGTAAATATTTTCTCCCATTTTGTGGTCTATCGTTTTACTTTAGCAATGGTGAGCTGTGAGGCACAAAAGTGTTTCATTTGGCCAAGTCCAATTTAATAATTTTTCTCTTCTGTTGTTTATACTTTTGATGTTATATCTAAAATGCCATTCCCTGATCTAAGGTCATGAAGATTTACATCTATCTTTTCTTCTAAGAGTTTTATAGTTTTAGCTCTTATAGTTGGGTGACTCATATTATTCAGTTTTTGTATATGGTATGAATTATGGGTCCAGCTTCATTCTCTTGCATTTGGATAGTTGTTCTAGCATCATTTCTTAAAAGATTATTCTTTTCCCATTGCGTGAACTTCATACCCTTGTCAAAAGTCAGCTGACTGTAGAGGTATGGTTTCATATTTTACTCTGTTTTCTTGTCTCTCACTTCTATTCCACTGATCAGTATGTCTATCCTTATGTTAGTACTGTACTGTCTTAATTACCATCAAGTGCTTGGTTGCTCATTTGTGTCCGACTCTCTGCAGCCCCACAGACTGTAGCCCTCCAGACTCCTCTGTCCTTCAGATTTCCCAGGCAAGAATACTGGAGCAGGTTGCCATTTCCTTCTCCAGGGGATCTTCCCAACCCAGGAATCAAACCGGCATCTCCTGTGGCTCCTACATTGGCAGGCAGTCTTTACCACTAGTCTAGTGCCACTTGGGAAGCCCATATAGCTTTATACTAAGTTTTGAAGTTGGGAAATATGAGTCCTCCAACTTTGCTGTTCTTTTTCAAGATCATTTTGCCTTCTGGGTTCCTTTAATTCTCATACCAATTTTAAGACCAGCTTATCAATTTCTTCAAAGAAGTTAGTTGGAATATTGATGAAGATTGTGTTGACTACATAGATCAGTTTGAGGAGGACTGCCATCTTAACAACATTATACCTTTGATCCATGAATATGGATGTTTTTCTATTTATGTCGATCTTCTCATTTCTTTCAACAGTGTTTTGAAGCTTTCATGTTACTATGATATTCTTGAAGCTATTTTAAATGAAATTTTTTATTAATTTCATTTTTGGACCACTCATTGATAGTTTATAGAAATACAATTGTATTTTAATTTAAATTGTAATTTAATTTATACACAGTTGTGTTACTTTTGTATATTGGTTTTGTATGCTGCAACCTTGATAAACATTGAATATTTAGTAATTCTACTAGTATTTTAGTGGATTCTTTGGATAATCTACATGTAAGATCATGTCAGCTGTGAGTATATGTAGTTTTTTTGTTGTTGTTGTTTTTGGCTGAGTTGTGTAGCTTGTGGGATCTTAGTTCTCCAACCAGGGATTGAACCCAGGCCACAGCAGTGAAAGTGCCAATTCTTAACCATTGGACTGCCAGGGAATTCCTGAACATGCTCAGTTGCTCAGTCGTGTCAGACTCTTTGCAACTCCATGAACTGTAGCCCTCTAGGCTTCTCTGTCTATAGAATTTTCCAGGCACGAATACTGGAGTGGAGGAACATTTACTTCTCCAATTCTTGAATATATATATATAGTTTTACTTCTTTTCTTTTCTTTCTTTCTTTCTTTTCTTTTTTTTTTTTTAAACAACAGGATGCCCTTTATATCTTTCTCTTACCTAAATCGCCCTGGCTAAAATCTCCAGCACAATTTTTAGTAAATGTGACAAAGAATGGGCATATTTATCTTGTCCCAAATTTTAGGGAGAAAGCATTCACTCTTTTACCAAGATGTATGATGTTAGTTGTAGGCTTTTGTAGATGCTTTTTTTTTAAAAACCAGATTGAAGAAGTTGCCTTGGTTCCTAGTATGTTGAGTGTTTTAATCATTAAAGGTTGTTGCATACTGTCAGATTTTTTTAATGTGTGTCTGCTAAAATGATTGTATGGTTTTTGTGCTTTATTGGTAAGGTATAATGTTTTGCAGTAGGGCTTCCCTGGTTGCTCAGTGGTAGAGAGTCCACCTGCCAACGCAGGAGACAAGGGTTCAATCTCTGTGTTGGGAAAACAAAAGAGCAACCCACTCTGGTATTCTTGCCTGGGAAATTCCATGGACAGAGGAGCCTGGCAGGCCATAGTCCACAGGGTCACAGAAGAGTCAGACGCAACTTAGTGAATAAACAACAGTGTATTTCATTGATTGATTTTCTTATGTTAAAATCTTGTATTCCTGGGATATATCATACTTGATCATGGTATATAATCTTTATATGTTGTGTTCAATTTGGGTTTTGTTGAGGATTTTTGCATCTGTATTCATAAGAGATGTTGATTCATAGTTTTCTTGTGATATCTTTGTCAGGATTCTATAGTAGGGTAACACTGGCCACACTGAATTGAGAAGTGTTTTGTCCTTTTCTATTTTTTAGAAGAGTTTGTGGAGGATTGGTGATTATCATACTTTAAACATTTGGCAAAATTCATGAGCAAAATTCCTGGGCTCTTCATGAAAAAAAAAATTATTACTAATTCAAATTTTTTACTTTGTTGTTGTTGTGCTTATAATAGATTTATTATAAGTCTCTCCAGATTTTCTGTTTCTTCTTGAGTCTGTTTTGATAGAAATATCTTTCTAGGAATTTGTCCATTACATCTAGGTCGTAGATTTGCTGCCATGCAGTTGTTCATAGTATTCCTTTATAATTTTTATTTCTGAGAAGTCAGTAGTGACATCCCTCTTTTATTCCTGAGTTTAGTAAGTTGAGTCTTCTCTCTTATTTCTTGGTCATTCTAACTAAAGGTTTGTCTATTTTTTTCTATTAAAGAATCAACTTTCAGTTTCATTGATTTTCTTTATTGTTTCTCTAGTCTCTGTTTCTTTTATTTCCATTTGAATCTTTATTCTTTTTATTTCTATTCCTTCTTTGTGTTGTTTCAGGTTTAGTTTGCTCTTCTTTTTCTAGTTTTTTAAAGTGAAAGGATAGATTGCTTACTGCATTTTAATTGGTGTCTTCATTTTCTATCTCACAAGACAGTTTGCAAATGTGGGTGAGCAATGTCAATTCTGAGCCATTGCATTCAGACCCTCCTCTGGGGACAGAATCATAAGGCAGCTGGATTCATGAGGCAGGTACACAGAGACTAATTGTTGAAATACTAGCTTCTCACTATCATGGAGTCTATGTGGCATTGTGGTTCTGGGGCTGAAATATGGACTCTCGAGTCTGGCTACCTCGGTGTGAGTTCTGTCCCTCACTTAGTAGCTGTGAGACTTTGGGCAACTTATATAAGTTCTCTAAGCCTCAGTTTCCACATTCGTAAAATATGCATGGAGATAGTCACTACCTCATAGTGTTGTAAGGATTAAATGAGCTAACACGTGAAGTCTTGGCCAGAGTTGCTGTGCTTAGTCGCTCAGTCATGCCTGACTCTTTGTGACCCATGGACTGTAACCTGCCAGGCTCCTCTGTCCATGGGGATTCTCCATGCAAGAATACTGGAGTAGGTTACCATGTCCTCCTCCAGGAGATCTGCCCAACCCAGGGATCAAACCCAGGTCTCCCGCATCACAGGCAGATTGTTTACCGTCTGAGCCACGAAGGAAGCCCAGAGTTGGCACATAGCAAATGATTAGCTATTCTGTTGCTGCTGTTGTTGTCAGGTCAGATGGGTCTATGTTGAGCTACTTCCATGTAAAGTAACTACAGAACTTGGAGTTCTGTTTCCACTAGTTTGTGCTTCTTTGCCAACCATCCATGACCTCACCCGAATGTGCTACCAGAATGAACCTTGCATTTACTACCAAGACACATTTCCTACTGAAGTGTGGCCACCTTGTCTGTTACTTCCAAACAGGAGATCTTTTCTCCAAAAGATTGCAGATTTAACTTATTTGATCATCCATCTATCTATATTGTAATGATACTATGAGAACAGTTGCAAGAAATTTCATTTCTCTTTAAAATTTATTTATTTCTGGCCATGTTGAGTCTTTGTTGCTGCACTCGGGCTTTCTCCAGTTGTGGTGTGGGGGTTTCTTATTGAGGTGGCTTCTCTTGTTGCAGAGCGCAGGCTCTAGGCACACGGGTTTCAGTAGTTGCAGCGTTCAGGCTCCGTAGTTGGGACTTGCTGGCTCTAGGGTGCACAGGCTTCAGGAGCTGCAGTTCAGGGGCTCAGTAGTTGCAGCTCCAGGCTCTAAGGCATGGGCTCAGTAGTTGTGGCGCAGGGGTTTAGTTGCTCGGAGGCATGTGGAATCTTACCAGACCAGGGATCAAAGATGTGTCCCCTGCATTGACAGGTGGACTCCTATCCACTGCACCACCAGGAAAGTCCCAAGAAATGTCTTTTCCTAAACAAATTTGAGACAAGGTCAGGATAGGAGTACCATAAATTATGAAAATCGTGTCACTAAAAATTCTAATTTCAGATTTATAGTATGTCAAGTTCCCCTCTTGAAGTGGGGATAGAAATGTCCTCTCTGAACTCGACAGAGGAGCTAACATTAAGGTTCTGGTGCCTCAGGCTCCATGAGGGTAGCACGTTCTCCCATTGCAGCTTTAAGACATGGGCTGCTATTTATGTGCCTAAAGAAAGATAGTAATGATGACCCTCTATGTGAGACAACAAAAGAGACTCAGGGGTATAGAACGGACTTTTGGACTCTGAGGGAGAGGGAGAGGTGGGATGATTTGGGAGAATGGCATTGAAACATGTATACTATCTCGTAAGAATAAAGCACCAGTCTATGTTCAAAAAAAAAAAAAACATAAAAATACATACAGGTTATTCCCATCCTTCAGCCAAAGGGTGGATGTTACTTTCAGAGAAAGAAAACAAATATATAGATCAATCCTCATCAGGAAACCTTCAGTTAACTTCCTTTAAAATGAAAATAGAGCCAATCTCTAGTTATTTAGGAATAATAATAGTTAAGATAATCCTAAAACCTTCAAGCAAAGTAATATTTTAATAAAAATATTTTATTGACTATAACTAGATACCAAGTTTTATGTTTTTACCATTTGAATATAAGTATTTACTATTAAAACAATAGGTGAGCATTATTTTAATAATATTACATTGCTTCTCTTCCTGAACACTCAGAACATTTTCATGCATATTGTATATTTTTCTCCCTCACAACATCTCTTGGGTTGTTATAGGGAAATAATTATTACCATTTTACCCGAAGAATAAAGTATTTAAAAGACATTTTCCCCCAGTTATTTTCTACTTAGTACAGTAAGTACAACCAGTACTCAGTTACTCAATCAGTCTTTCTCCCTCCTCTTTTTTTTTTTTTCCTCATTAAAATTTTTTATTAGAAGCATCACTAAGTATTAGAAAGGATGTGGATATCCCCCTTTTTCCTCTGGCCTTGTAGATACAGAGAAATTTGAGAATACTAGATTATACATAGGGAAAAAGTGAAGAAAAGATTCTATAAATTGACAATCAGCTTTCTTTGTGATATATAAAATTAGATGAATTTTATCCAAGGATGGGTAAAAAGTAGATTTATTTTTTGGAAGACCGAACTTGGTGTGAATTAGTCAAAGATGCAGTTATATTAATAACAATTAAATTTTGTTTGTCTCTTTATACATGGGGTCAAGCCACTCTTGTTCTTTGTGTAGCCTGATTACAAATAGAAGGGTGTGAAAGATGGGGCAGATGTGCTGAGGGCCATAAGTAATGGGCCATGAGTTCTAAATTAAGCAGTTAGAGTGGCCTGGGATCATCACCACAAATACCTACCTCTCCAGGCCTGAGCTCCTTAAACACTTAAATATCCAATAGAATTTTCTGTGCTGTGCTGAGAATATATTATTAAAAGCTTTAGGTTCAATATATTTTGTAGCTCTGTATTACCAACCTGTAAGTGTTATTGGCTGTCTACTATTTTCCAAAAACTTTAGGCCAGCCAGAATAAGAGACCACTAACCCTCAAGATGATTATTTCAAAGAGTGCCAAGACATCAAGTTAAGCCACACACCCTGAAGCAGCTGTTAAAGTGTGTGTGTGTATTTATTATACATTATATCTAGATACTAGTTTTTAACAGGAAAGAAATGCATGATGTATAGGTGAAATCACTAACATCATCAGATAATAGGGACTACAGGGCCATGTCAGTTTCCTGAGACTCTGACCCATTCTGTTTTTTTCTTTGCCACATTGAATTCTATCTGCCAATCCTCAATAAAGGTTTCTAAAAGAAATTTCTGGTGTAAAAGAGCTAGTAAACGTTGACTATCCTATGGTTGCTCCCTCCTGGGGGAGCACAAGGAATAATTTTTGGTGACTACTGAAATCTTAAGACACATCCACTCCAGTATGAGTATATAAATACTTGCATTAAAATATATACATATATGTTTTAATTTTATTACTTATTTTTATGTTTGGCTTAGTTGGGTCTTTGTTGCTGGACCCAAGATTTCTTGAGCTGCAGCTAGCAAGCTCAGTCGTCGTGGAAAGCTTAGTTGTCCCGAGGCATACAGGATGTTTCTGGACCAGGGCTCAAACCCATGTCCCTGCAATGACAGGCAGATCCCCAACCACTGGACCACCAGAGACCACTTTAAGTACTGGCATTGACTTTGGGATCCAAAGTAAATGTGAATCCTTGTGAGTAGACTGAGGGTGACTTACAGAAAACAGTAACAATCAGGGATCACCCAACAGATAACAGTTGAGGAAACTTTATGTTTAATTATCTAAATTACCCAGAGACTAACCACATAATGTATGCTAGGTGAGTGCCTTTACAGTTAAACAGGGCACATGTGTGCTCTGTTGAATCATAGTCATATGGGGAATTGGACCTATCAGAACTTTTAAATTCACAAGCCAGTGTTTCTCAACCCATTTCTTTTCTACTCAGCATTCATTTCACCACCCTCCGACACCTTTGCTCTGAGGATTTTACAGCTTCCATTTAAGTCTGTTACCCATTCCAACGTGTAATATTATCATAAGTATTCCTTATATGTAGTCCATTTCTAAAAGTTAATGAGAACTTTAATTACTCCACCACAATCTGAGATTAAGTATGGACAGGAACGAATTCTATAAATTATACAACACTATACAAATTAGTAATTATCCTTACTACTGAATATATAAACATTTCTTCATTTTGATAGGCCAGGAGCTAGATTGTTTTCTTATGCAAGTGAAAAACTAATGTATTTTTGTTATTTAACAAGTTTTGATTTGAGGGACTATAGTGTATGAGTAAGGGTCTATAGTGTAGGTCAGGCAACACAAAGAATATGCACATGAAAGAATTTATTCTGGGGACTTCCCTGGTCAGGGAGCTGAGATCCCACATACCTCAGACCAACAAAAGAAAAAAACCAAAAACAAAACAGAAGCAGTATTGTAACAAAGTTAATAAAGGCTAAAAAAAAAAAAAATGGTCCACACCAAAAAAATCTTTAAAAAAAAGAATTTACTCTGTGTCCTTAGGCATCTTAGAATGCTTGATCATGTCCTTATACCCATTTATAGTCCCACTAGAGTATATGTGAATCCCTGTTTTTCCCACCTTTCACCACCAGTGAGTGTTATAAATTTCCAAATTTTTGCTGATTTGATAGGACTTTTAAATTTTAAATTTACATTTATTTAATGGAACAAAATTCAGTGTGAATAAAGTGGAACATATTTTTATATATATTGGCAACTGAATTTTTCTGCACATTGCCTATTCATATTTTTGCTCATATTTATTGAGTTACATTTGCTTCATTGGTTTGTAAGAGCTCCTGCACAGTAAGGGAACTGACTTTTCCTTATAGGTCTTGTGGCCCATCCCATTTGTAGTTTGTCTTTGACTTTGTTTTAATGCTATGAAAGTGAAAGTCGCTCGGTTGTGCCCGACTCTTTGCGACCCCATGGACTATATACAGTTCATGGAATTCTCCAGGCCAGAAACTGGAGTGGGTAGCTTCTCCCTTAATAAATATTTCTAAATTCCATTTAATTCTTGGTTGAAAGAAAAACTAATGATTGGGACCAGTTTTTAGTTTGATTTGAAAATTAGTTTCAATCTTAACTTCTGCATTTAGTTATTTAATTCTCCAACTTAAGTTCAATTATTAACTGATATATCTCCATCCTAAGTTCAATTATTAACTGAATCTAAAATGGAGATTTCTTAATATAATTTTCCTTTCATTTTTGAAAGAGAACTAAGTACTATAAATAGTATTCTGTTGCTTCAGTTAATTATTATTATTATTTTGTAGTTTTACTTCCAATAAATGCATTAGAGACAGCCACTCAAAAGAAATCTAATAAGCAGTTTTTGTTAATCACATGCTTGTAAGTTTGAGGGCTGTGTCTACTTCCTCTTTATAAGAGTACATTTTCACAGTAATGTGTTTTTCCAATTAAAAAAAAATTGTCCGTTTGAGTAATTATAAGGAGTCATGACTGACACTATTATTTTCATTAACATCAGGCCAAAGTGATTTTCATATATATATCTTTTCATAGTTTCACTTGGAACTAACTCTGGGGCTGATAATTTCAGCACTGGTGTTTCTAAAAACACATTATGTTAATAAGTTGCTCCATTGCCATTTTGTTTTATTTCCTTTCCTATAAAACAATGCCAGAGAAGTGAGGTGCTTCTCAATGCACTGCAGTGTCAGGGACACATATGGATTTCAGATTGGAAGCCCTGAAACAAATATGGTAGGAGAACAGAAGAGGCACACACATGCAGGCTCTTACTATACAGAGGTAGCATCTGTTACTGTGCCTTTCCTTCTTCCTAATTGTTTTCATAGTTGTTCACCAAAGTGCTAAAGATTTAGCTTTGAGGTCTTTATTTCACAAGGATTCTTCCTAAGCTGAATTTTCTAACTATGATTTCTGGCTCCATATGGTAAGTCAAAATATTTTACTAGTAGTTTGGAATTTTATCAAGAGCATTTAGCGCCCAGGTTTGTGAATTTCTGTGTGTATGCCCTTGGCAGGGAGATACGCTGAAAGCAGATGGCTTGTATATGATGTATTTTGTAAGGTATTAATACTGTCACTTGTCATGCAAGTGACATGGCAACCATGTAAATCAACAACAACCAAAAAAAAAATCAAGAGAAAGTCTTAAACTTTGTGTATAATTTTTAATTTTCAAATGTGGAATTATAGTTATGCAATGCTATAATAACAGAAATTCCAAACCGTTTTGCAAATGACACACAGCTGTCAAATAGTCACACACACACATATATATGTATGTCTATATATATGTGTATACATATATAAGCAGAAATGCTGAAGCAGTGTGGCAAGAAAGCCATGTAGAGAAAGGCAGATACCTGCGTAAGAAGCCTTTCTGAGAAGATGACTCCAGAGAAGAGTTGTGAAAGAAAACACAGGTCTGTTCAAACATAGAAAGTAGAAAGAGAGTCGGGGATTTTATATGTGGGTGTGCATCTGTCGAGGTTGAGAGGAACAAAGGGAAATTATGCAGTGGTTTGTAGTCAGAAGTTAAGATTTGCAGTTCATGATCAAAAGCTCATAATGTTATGGATGATCAGGATCACATCAAATTCCTCTCATTGGAGTAATATGATCCCAGCCACTGGAGTAATATGATCCCAGCCACACTTAAGGTAGATAGTTCTTACTGCTTTCTGGATGGTTAGCAGGAAAAGTGGCTGTCAAATGGGAAGGAAAGAGGTTGTATGTGGTTAGTGTTAGCTAAATTGATAAGAGAAAGGGAAATAATTGGCATTAAGAACTTAAAGTGATGGGTTGAAAAGGAGAGAAAGGGGTTAAAATAAGAAATTATTTTATCAAATCATTTAAATTTTTCTGATAACCAAATGTAATGTTAAAATATAGACTACAAATAGGAAAAACTTAAGTCACCATATTTAATATTCTTACTATCCAAAGACAACCACTATCAACATTTTTTTATATTTTTCTAGTTTTTACATCTATCGTATCAGTTGAGATCATGCTATACATACAGCTTTCTGTACTATTTTCTTAATCTCACATGTCATAAACTTTTATTCATAACATTAAAATTCTATATAAATGTAATTTTTAGTGGTTAAAGAACTAATATAATTTTTAGTAGCTTCTGTACCATCATTTATTTAACCATTCCCTCAAGGTGAAGTGTTTGGATAGTTTCTAAATGTATTGCTGAGATAAGCATCTTTGTATGTAAACTTCATTTTAATTATTTCTTTAGATAGATCTTAATGATTTAATTGCCAAGTGAAGAGAATAAGTATTTTCAATGCTTTTCATATATATTACAATTTTTAAGGAATGGTTTTGATCAATTTATATTTGTCTTACTAAAGAGTGGCATTTTAGCACTATTCATTAAAAATATTTGTTAATTTTATTGGTTAAAAGTGATATTCTAAGTATGTCTCTTGTCTGAATTTACATTTATTTGCTTACCAATGAGGCTGAACATCTTGTCAAGTTTCAGTCATTTGTAATTCTTGAAGTGAGAGATTAAAATACATGTACCATGCATATATGATAAGTATATTAGCTGGTATATTTCATATTATTAGCTAACAGGACATCTAAAGAGATTGTAGACTCTTCTTTCGAGTGGAAGAATAGAAAGTAAAGGCCAAGTGGTGTAACTGAAGAGTGGACATAGAGGATGAGGAAGGAAGATCCTAGACTGTAGTCAGTGTTGGGGGACAGAGGGAGAGTCAGTAATAAAGGTCTTCCAAAGCAGATCATAGTCATGAGGGGAATTCAGCAGGATGGGTCATGAAGTCCAAGATGGAAAGAGTATAGAATAGACAAAGAGCAGCAAACTCAAAGGGCCCGGTGGAGATGAAGGCCAGACAGTGAATGAGGGAGGCACCCACGTATAGTCGTCCACCTTCACCTCCAGGAGGCCTTGGGAGATTCCCAGGTTTTCCACGGAGGCTCTTGTTTATACAAGTCTGTGCTTCCCTCAAATCTGGAAGTTTTCAATAATATGGATCTTTTGTATATCCTCTCTCCCACCCACCCAGCGTGTCTCTTTTAATAACGAAGGTCGATGAGATTGTATTTCATGTATTTATTGTTTCTTGGCCCTGAAGTCAGCTTTCCATAGCATGCACATGTTTTTGAATTAAACAACCATAAAAGTACAAAAGAAAACTAGAAATGGAGAGGACTGCAGAGTTTACACATAATACATTTAGCAGTGATGTTAAGGACTGAGTTGATTAGCTTAAACCTAGATTTTAAAAATAATATTCTGAGATGCTGCCTGATGGTTAACATCACTGATACTATACATTTGCACTTTTACTGCTTATGAATGAATACCATGCCATGCAAAATGTTTTACCCCATATTACTGATACGGTGTTATGGAACCACCCTGACCCCAGCTGCCCAGGCTGCAGTGTGAAGATCCTGGACACTGCCATCCTACAGGTCATCCATTAGTCAGCTCTGCCCTTTCTGCCTTTATGATGTCAACTTCTCTTCTCATGACCCCAGGGTTACCAGGCCTGAACAGCCTCTAGTCCATCTCTCTGCTTCCTCATCTGCATGCCTGGGATATCATTTTCAGCCCAGAGTGATCTTGAGAAAAAGAAAATCAGATCTCATCACTTCTCTGCTAAAAATCCTCCGTTAAGCCCAGTAGAACCAAAATCCTTGCCTGCCAGCCCCACGTTTGACCCCTGCCTCCTCTGCTCACTCTACTTCAGCTTCACCATCTTTGTCTTCAGATACCCCACTGCAGTCTTTCCTTGAGAGAAAAAGGACTTCTCTGACCACCCTACTCAAAATAGCTCCCCCTTTTCCCTCCTAACTCTGCTTTATTCTTCCTCATAGTATTTATCACTATGCTCCCTCCCCAAAACGTATAGATTTTCTTTTTGATTATGTTTCTCCAGCATAAGAGGAAGAACCGTGTCTGTCCTAGTCACCACTTTATCTTCAAGGTCTAGAACAAAGACAGTCAATGACAGTAACCATTTGTTGAATGACTGAATGACTCATCTAACCAATTTAAATTGATTATCTTGAGAAGTTACCGTGCGCTCGCAGAAACTTAGGTTCATTATATCTAAACTATTTGCTTCAGTACTATTTTATGTTGTTCTTTTTCTTGAACATATACTGCTTGCTAATTTTAGCATTATCTAAACTGATCAGCCTTGCAATTGATCTATTAAAGGTGTCCTCATGTTTCTAATTAATGTCTTAACCAATGTTTATAAATGCACAGCAGTTAAAGTTTTAATCTGCTAGATTCTTTTTTACATGATTTCTGTTGTTTCCATATGAAATTTTTTCTTTAGAATATCTGCTTCTATGTTGTCAAAAAGTAAGAGCTTCTTTTAGAAAATGGAAAAAGTATATTGATCACATAATTAAGCTTAAACAAGAAGTGAACCCAAGAGTTTTAAAGAAAAAAAAATGTTCACAGTTTTTTAAAGACAACATGACTTATTTAGGACCTTGCCAGGCATTCAAGCCACAGATAAGATTCAATTTCTTGGTTGATTAAGGTATTATACTTATGAAATACATTATGTAATTCTTCAGCAAAGAGGTTTTGTTTATTTTTTTAATCACAAAGTAAACAGAGAAGTGTATTTTTATTTTTTAAATTTTATTTTTAGCTGTCCTGGGTCTTTGTTGCTGTGTGGCCTTTTCTCTAGTTGCAGGGAGCGGGGTTAGGCTCCAGTTGCTGTGCACAGATTTCTCATCGTGGTGGCTTCTCTTGTTGCAGAGTACGGGCTCCAGAGTACTCAGGCTTTAGTAGTTTCGGCTCATGGGCTCAGGAGATTCGGCTCTCCGGCTGCAGAGCACAGGGTCAATTGTATTGTATGGGTTTAGTCACTCTGAGGTATGTGGGATCCTTCCAGATCAGGGGTCAAACCTGTGTCTCCTGCTTTAGCAGGTGGATTCTTTACCACTGAGCCACCAGGGAAGCCCTAAGAAGTGCATGTTTTCAAGTTGTGAGGTTTGTGATTGCCGTGTAAGTAACCTAAAATGACTGTAAATCAGAAGGCAGCCTGCTGGCACCCTGGATGGCAGCTTTCCCCATGGACTCTGGTCAACTTGATAAGGCTCCTACCTGACTCTGCAGTGCTTAGTGTCTGCACAGCACATGGTGCTGCGGTTCGCCCTGTATTTTATGTGTTTTAGTTGTTTGATATTTAATTGTCTCCAAAAAGATTATTAGTTATTAGCTCCCAGTTCATAGAGCCCACATCAGGGTCCAGGTCTTTGACTGCTTTTTCCCTCTGGGCTTGAATATATCCCAGAGCATTATTGAAAATAAACACATCTAGACAGAAAAGCACAGTGCTTGGTAAATCCAGAATGGTAGGGGATTTCTGTGGTAATTTAGAGGAACTTAAAATACCATTTAACTATTAAAGAGTAAAACCTACATATTACTTTGCAAAATCACACGCTTCCTGAGCTCTTGTTAACCGGATTGCTCATTGTGGGGAGGGGTTCTCCTTTTTACAGTATGGCTTTTGTGTTAAAAGTGCAACACAGGGCTTAGATTTTACACATTATTTATGACTTTGTAATAAATATCTCCTCTCCACCTGCATTCAGTATTTCTTCTCAACTTCTTTTAAAAATAAAAAGTGTGTTAAAACTACCACAGGATATGTAAGGTAAAGACTAGTAATTAGATAATTACGAGGTACTACAGTTTGCTGTAGTTCCTGGAATGTGAAGTCAAGTGGGCCTTAGAAAGTATCACTATGAACAAAGCTAGTGGAGGTGATGGAATTCCAGTTAACTATTTCAAATCCTGAAAGATGATGCTGTGCAAGTGCTGCACTCAATATCCCAGCAAATTTGGAAAACTCAGCAGTGGCCACAGGACTGGAAAAGGTCAGTTTTCATTCCAATCCCAAAGAAAGCCAATGCCAAAGAATGCTCAAACTACCACACAATTGCACTCATCTCACATGCAAGTAAAGTAATGCTCAAAATTCTCCAACTCTCCAATTCTCCAAAATTCTCCAACCATGAACTTCCAGATGTTCAAGCTGGTTTTAGAAAAGGCAGAGGAACCAGAGATCAAATTGCCAACATCCGCTGGATCATCAAAAAAGCAAGAGAGTTCCAGAAAAACATCTATTTCTGCTTTATTGACTATGCCAAAGCCTTTGACTGTGTGGATCACAATAAACTGTGGAGAATTCTGAAAGAGATGGGAATACCAGACCACTTGACTTGCCTCTTGAGAAACCTATATGCAGGTTAGGAAGCAGCAGTTTGAACTG
Source organism: Nanger dama (assembly GCA_917880005.1). NCBI lineage: Eukaryota > Metazoa > Chordata > Mammalia > Artiodactyla > Bovidae > Nanger > Nanger dama. The sequence continues at coordinate 46,734,789 of CAKJTW010000001.1, forward strand.
GATATGGAACAACAGACTGGTTCCAAATAGGAAAAAGAGTATGTCAAGGCTGTATATTGTCACCTTGCTTATTTAACTTCTATGCAGAGTACATCATGAGAAACGCTGGGCTGGAAGAAGCACAAGCTGGAATCAAGATTGCCGGAAGAAATATCAATAACCTCAGATATGCAGATGACACCACCCTTATGGCAGAAAGTGAAGAGGAACTAAAAAGCCTCTTGATGAATGTGAAAAGAAGAGAGTGAAAGAGTTGGCTTAAAGCTCAACATTCAGAAAATGAAGATCATGGCATCTGGTCCCATCACTCATGGGAAATAGATTGGGAAACAGTGGAAACAGTGTCAGACTTTATTTTAGGGGCTCCAAAATCACTGCAGATGGTGACTGCAGCCATGAAATTAAAAGATGCTTACTCCTTGGAAGGAAAGTTATGACCAACCTAGACAGCATATTCAAAAGCAGAGACATTACTTTGCCAACAAAGGTCCATCTTGTTAAGGCTATGGTTTTTCCAGTAGTCATGTATGGATGTGAGAGTTGGACTGTGAAGAAGGCTGAGCGCTGAAGAATTGATGCTTTTGAAGTGTGGTGTTGGAGAAGACTCTTACGAGTCCCTTGGACTGCAAGGAGATCCAACCGGTCCATTCTAAAGGAGATCAGTCCTGGGTGTTCATTGGAAGGACTGATGCTGAAGCTGAAACTCCAGTACTTTGGCCACCTCATGCAGAGTTGACTCATTGGAAAATACTCTGCTGGGAGGGACTGGGGGCAGGAGGAGAAGGGGACAACAGAGGATGAGATGGCTGGATGGCATCACCAACTCGATGGACATGAGTTTGAGTGATTTCCAGGAGTTGGTGATGGACAGGGAGGCCTGGTGTGCTGTGATTCATGGGGTCGCAAAGAGTTGGACACGACTGAGCGACTGAACTGAAGTGACTTGACAGTTTGCTGTGGTAGGGGAGCAGAGAGTGATCACTGTCAAACCTAGCAGGTTCCTAAGAGTTAGTGAAGATTACTGTAGGTAAAGGGATGTTAACAGTGCATGCAGCTGAGGCCAAAGTGTGTGTATGTTGGGTGTATGTGGGAACCAAAAGATATTTGGAGGTATTAATCCTTTTATAATGTTGCCATTCTTTTGGTGGGTTCCATGTTTATCCTTCTTTAGGAGGACTCTCATACCTGCATGCCTTCAACTCTTTGAACTCACCTTCCCAATGTCGATTAGCTACTGGTCATGACCAACTATTGTTGCTGACACCACCCATACAGGTAGTATGGCTTCAGTGCCGATAATTGACACTTTTTCATATGAAGGCTAGTACCTTGGTGTGTGTGTGTGTATACCATTTCTTCCTCTTCTGCTTTAGTCATGCATTAATACAGAAACCAATTTCAGCAAAAGTTTTGAAATTCTAAATACTTAGTGTAAAGTTTACTTCTGCAAAACTATATACTACTATTAAATATAGAGCAACATACATTCACTTGATCTTCACACTGGCTAGATCTTTAAGTCTTTAGGTAAGATAAAATAAAAAATAATGTTCTCCTAATAGGATGTAAAAGGGACTTTAATAAATGTTGTTGGTCAGTCACAAAATCATGTCCAACTCTTTGTGACCCCATGGACTGCAGCCCGCCAGGCTCCTCTGTCCATGGGAATCTTCAAGCAAGAATACTGAAGTGGGTCGCCATGTCATTCTCCAGGGGATCTTCCCAACCCAGAGATCGAACCCTGAGTCTCCTGCACTGGCAGGCAGATCCTTTACCGCTGAGCCACCAGGGAAGCTCTGAGAGATATTACCTATATTTAAAATAACCCACATGACAATTTCCTGGCTTATTACCAGGTCCCCATCCATGCTACAACATCTCTTTTCCATGACCTGTCTGAATCTTATTTCTTATTCCTTTTTCCAGATTTACCTTAGAGCTCATCTGGTCTCAAGCTTCTGTTTTGCACCAGTAGGTTTTTGTTGTTGTTGTTGTTGTTGTTGTTTTTGCCAGTCTCAGATTTCATATTTGCCTGCTGTCAGTCCACTCTAAAAACAAAGTTGCTTTGTTAAGACAAAGGATGCTCCTTCAGGGATGACTTACGCACGCCAGAGCTGTCGGAAGTTAGGCAGCAAGTGTAGCGTGTGTCTACTGTGATGCCACCAACATACAGTTTCTGTGTATCTGCCTTCACCGAGGCTTATGTAATAGGAATCGGTGTCCCTACCAGCAGAACGGCTGACTTTTACTTTTTGTGTGTACTTGTCTATATTGTGTGCATTTATGACAACTTGTGTGCCTTGTTTTTTGCCAAGACCATAGATATTGGTATGCCATGTGTATTTTTAAAATTAACTCTGTTCAAAGCAGAAGCAGGCAGAAGTTGTTCATTTTTGTTTAGGGTAGGCTGTAATTGTAATTATGCCTTTAGATATTCAGTGAAAAGCTGCCCTGCCTTTACTCTAGAAATTTATCATCTTGAGATGGTTTGTTTCCTATGTTTTTGTATTCTCGGTAATGTTTGTATAAGAATCACACACACACACACACACACACACACACACACACACACATTTTCTCTTTTTCTCTCATGTATATTCACACACTTGACCAACAGGCATTCATAAACCAAACCTTTAAACCAAAAATATTCTTCCTAATGCTTAAAGCATGTCACATATCCAGAATTTATTAAATATACTCAATTACACTTATATAAAAAGGCAAATTTTCTGGGTTCCTTTTATAGTCAAAAGGAATTCAGTGTAAATTTAGTAGTTTTTTGGAAATACTGCCTTAGTATCATTGCAAGAGATTGCTTTCATTTTCCTTTAATCAGAACTTAGCAATTTAGTTTTATATAATATTTAACATTATTATAATCTTAGACTTGTTCTGGATTTTGACCCTTTACTAAGTAACCTGTTGATAATTTTCTTGTCACTATTGATAGTTTTAGATTATTTCATTTGGGAATAATAAAACTCTCTCTCTTAAAAATATAAGTAGATAAGTAGATTTAAAACTTGTCACTCACCTTTTTACTTCCCATCCTGGCTACTTCAAATTGCTAAAGTTATGGGATTTACAAAATAACAACTAAGGGAAAATTCAAAACCACAAGTTTGAAATGTTTGTTTCAGGAAGAGTTGTTCCTTTCTTTGTACCCTGTGGGGTGCTTTCTTTGTATGCTAAGTCCTGTCCAACTTTTATGATCTCCGCCAGGCTCCTCTGTCCATGGGATTCCCCAGGCAAGAAGTGAGTTGCTGTTTCCTTCTCCAGGGGATCTTCCCAACCCAGTAATCAAACCTTGTCTCCTGCATTGGCAGGTGGATTCCCTTACCCCTGAGCTGTAGAGTTCGTGTTAATTCTGGCCCAGGTGGTCCCAGATGTCACTGGTTAGCTTTCAGGCAGCCTCCTGTAGTCCATGTTCTGGTCCCTTCTCCCCTGATCTGCCGGCTGTCTGAGCGACAGTCTCAACCCCCAGGGCGGTCCCATCTCTTCACTGCTTAAAGGGGAATATATTTACTCTGCTTAAGTGCTCCTGGTCCTCCGAACCCGTTGTTACGTACGGACTGTTTTTATTATCCATGAATCATGTTTTTCTGTTCCTTTTCTTTCTACCCCTTCTATTTTCCCCTGCCTCTTACCAATAAATCCATTGCCAGCTCCAAATGGATAAAGTAAAATAAATGAGGGTTTAGTTATTGTGTAATTTTTGCCTCTCTCTTTTTTCTACCAGGCTTATCTAAACCCTATTACTAGTAGTGATTAGGAGAAAAGATAAAGGGTACTCACTCCCGGTTACCTACCCCAGATACATTGAGAAGAAAAAAAAAAATTCTATATATAATACTAAAAAATAGAACATTTCTGGGAAATCATGGTAACATTTTTTGAGTACTTTCTATTTTGTAAATTTTCTAAGCACTTTATGAAGTGCTTAAAACTCAACAACTCAGGTGAAGTAAGAATTTTTTTTTTTTTTTGTAGCAAGCAGAACAATGTAATTGGCACCCACCTTATTTCTAGGAAGGTGAATTTTAAAAATACACTTGTTTCCTTTTAGTTAGTATTGGTGATAGAATAAAATACTTCAGGTACATTTCCTTCTCTATGAAATGTCAGAACTTTTGTCTTCTTGGGTCTTACCCAGCTCCATTTGCTATTGAAAGTTTGCTATTAAATCGTCAGGCTGCTGTGGAGCATTTTGTATCTGGTGATTTAAACACCTCCCTTCTTTCTGTACCACCCACTCAAGTTCATTCCAGGTGCCCTTAGCAAATGACTCCCAAGGCATTTAAGTGACCAAAGCTCATTGACCAATGAGGAGAGGTGTGTCATGTATAATAGAGTTACGCAGTTCCTGGATCAGGAGCAAAGTTTGCTTAAGCAAAGCTTTTGTTACCATTAGCCTGTCGCATCCAGATTTCAAGACTGGAAAGGTAGGGGACACCTTATTTGTTGTAATTGGAAGAGAGGAGGAGATGGTTTTGTTTAGTTAAAGTAATTTAGATCAGGTTGAATAAACAAGTGGTCCATTTTGTTTTTAATTGAGGGCAAAAGAAAATTTAGAAGTCTGTGAGAATTTCAAATGCTGCACAGTTTGCCTTACCAGCAGCAAAACCAAACTTCTTAAGAACATTTAAAAAACAAAAAACAAAACAGTTTGTCTAGCATTTTTTCACTATCACACTTGAAAAACTAGGTGGAAAAAAAAGCCATGTTTTCATAGATTGCTGCTATTTTCATTCTGGGATTAAAAGCAGGAATTTATCAGTAATATCCACATTTGTTTTTCAAAGTCATTTCGGACTCAGTCGTTACAAAAGAATTTTGCGTGATTATTTAAATGAGATAAGGAAAAATATGAAATTAATAGAATTAGCTCTTGAGAGTTACTACATAAAGGTTACTGATAATGACTGAGAAAAGTGCAGGTGTAAAGACTCTCATATCAATGCTTTTTCAAGCCAACAGTAAAGTTTATGAAATGGAATTAGTTAAGTGTAGGTTTATATACTTTAAGCATTATATAAAGTTTCACTATTATTAGAAGGAATAATTTAGTTATATTTTATATGCTGTTTAGATGTTCTAATATTAAAGAAGCCAGAGATAAAGAATCTTTATTTGCTTTTTTCTTCCTGGAAATGGAGTGATCTGGATAGCATTCGAAGCTAATCCTAAAAAGAAAAACCCTTGTCATTATGAATAAAATATGATGAATCAATGTTATAACAAAATGTATACATAAAAACATTTATTACTGATATTATACTTATTCCTAAGCCTACATCTAAAGTTTAGTATCAGAAGGTAAGCTTAGGTTCAAAGAAAAGTAAAACTGGTTTCCCAAGATTGCTTTTTCATAGAGCTGACTTAACATGAGTTTGTATTTTCTACAAAAATTAGATAATTGTTTAAAAATACAACACATGAGAGATTCATTTGATTAAAAATTTTTAAAGTTTTAATGTATAGTCAAAACTCTATTTTTGTCTAATTTATTAAAAAATTATTTAGCACACATTCTCACTGTGTCTAAATGTCCAATAATTTCAGTTATCTCAGATTCTCTCCTTTTAAAAAATTATTTTTATATGCTCCCTTAAAAAAGTTACATCCTGAAATTTTCTACTTTTATTAGATTTTTTTTCATAATGCCACTTTATTAGAAGTTTACCCTCCAGATCTCCCTCTTGACTCTTCAGGGCAGGTGGAGATAGATGGAGCACCAGGCACACGGGGTTAACTATTCACAGCAGCCATCTTCTTGGGTACAAGTAAATACTATTTCTCAACTCCAAGCTGAGGTTCAAAGGTTTAGACTTAACTTCACAGATCAGAGGTCAGGCACGAATTGCTGCAATTTGTAGTTCAATTCTGCCGATATGACAGAATTTCACAGCTATGATGATTGCTTTTTCCACTTCTGCACACAGGCCAGGCCGGGCAGTTAACAGCATAATTTGTACAAGTCAGCCCTTGGCACCCAGGTTTAATAAGTAACTAGCTGGTGCCTTAGGTTTCACTGGTACAAGGTGCACATTATAAAAAGGGTCAAATGTCACACACAAGAAATGGAGGGAGTGGGTAGTGAGATTGCAGTAACCACCATTTATGAATCATACATAAAGAATTGGTAATTTGCGTTCATTCTAAAAATAATTTCTGTGATGTTAATGTTACTGTGTTCATTTTCTTTGCTATGAAAAGACAAAAAGACATAGATAATTTTGTTAAATGTTAGCGAGAAAAAACAATCGTATTAGAGATTATTGACAGCCATAGACAGTGAAATTGCAGGCTCTGATTATGCCTTTCATAGGGTTTTCTCGAAAACTTCCCCAAGCATGCCAGTTCTTCAATAATCTAGGGAACAAGTTGGGTAACCAGGTATTTATGAGCCCGTAATATTTATGAGTATCTCACATTTTCTACTCTTCATCTAAAAGTTACACTCCTGGCTTTATTTCTAACCCAAGCCAAGAATATCTTTTACTGTTTGAAGGTGGATATTGAGATTCTTCAGAAAACCCTTAGATGGTGGGCCTCGACAATCCATGGGTTTGCCGTTCACAGTTTTGACTTCTCATAAATGACTCTAAAACTTCCATATAAATACATAGAGTGATTTGTCACTTCTGTTGAAACACAAATTTTCATTTTCTACTCCCAAACTGGGGTATAGAAGCAATTGATTCTTCCATAGAGCACAATAATTAAGAGCACAGACTCTGGTCTCAGACCTCTTGGGTTTCAATCCCAGCTTCATTACTTACAGTTAAGGAACCTGAACAAATGAGCAGTCTCCCTCTGTTTAATTCCCTCATGTTCAGGATGAGTATGTTTATACTCATTCTGTTTAGAATTTGCTTCATGGAGTTGTAGTAACAATTAAATAAGTGTACATGAAGTGCTTAGCACAATGCCTGGCACCTAATAAGCACTCCATGAATAGTACTATTGGGACTAGCCTCCTCTACCCTGCAAATCATCCCAATTTGTTTATTATTTTTTCAATATTTATTTATTTATTTGGCTGTTCCAGGTCTTAGTTGCGGCATGTGGTACCTAGTTCCCTGACCAGGGGATTGAACCCAGGCCCCCTCCGAGTCTTAACCACTGCACCACCAGGGAAGTCCATCCCAGCTTGTTTGGACTTGGTCTTTGCTCTGTTCATTTCAGGAGAGACATAAGATAAGGTATGCTTGGCAAGGTGATCTGGGGATGTTTTAGGTGTTTTTTTTTTTTAATACCATGAGGAAGTGTGTTTTTAAATTCCTCAGTTTCAAGTCCAGCATTCTTTTGTAGGCTAGTTTTCCCCCAACTGCTTTGCTGTCATATGGCAAAAGCTGTAAAAAAAAAAGATAAATCTAAATCATCTGGTTTCCTTTGAGAGTTGTTTTCATTCTGCCCTTTGGTAAGAAACATTTGAGTTGAAAAAGAAAAAAATCCATAAATGATACCTTATCAGTGGGCTAAATTCTATTCCTGATGATATGTGTTATACATACTAAAAGTCATGGTTTCCAGAATTGTCAGGAAAGTCTTAAAAGGTGATTTTTTTTTTTTTGCTACATTTTATTCCTATGGAACAGTAGCATTTGAACAAAAACATGATACTACCAATGACAATATATTAATTATGTGCTTAGTATTGAAAAGGTAGTAACAATCCCTCTCACTAATTAAACAGTGAAGCACCTACTGTGTGCTAGGATTGTGTGTGGGACACTGGGACTATAGCTGTGATCAGATCTGGATCCTGCCCTGGTCAAGTCTATAATTGACTGGAGAAGACTGCCATTATACCAACTACTGAGAGATTAAACCAAGTAAAATTGCCAGTATTCTACTGTTTTTGTCCCCCTCAGGGGGCAATTTCATTAGATTCAAGCCAGTGTTATGAGAGGGGCTCCAGAGATGACCTCTGAGGAGTGAAGTGTAAGGATGAGAACAAGCTAGCTAGGCAGGGCATTGGTGGAGATTTAAAGCCCTAGGAGTAGCAAGTGTTGGGGAAAGTGACACAAGATGAGGCTAGGGAAGGAGCCAACGTCTCCCTTACGTCCCTTACTAAGGACATTGACTTTCTTCTAAGGGTGGTAGAAGAGAGGGTAGAGATTTAAGCAGGAGGGTGACATGATCAAATTGTGTGGGTTTTAATTAGTTATTAGTTTTTGCTGCTCTGGATCTTTCTTGCTGCGCACAGGCTTCTTTTTCTAGTTGCGGAGAGCAGGGGCTATTCTCCAGTTGCGGTGTGTGGACTTGCAGTGGCTTCTCTTGTAGAGCATGGGCTCTAGGTGCAAGGCCTCCAGTTAGTTGTGGTGCTCGGGCTCAGTTGCCCCAAGCCATGTGGAGTCTTCCCAGACCAGGGATTGAACCCATGTCTCCATCATTGGCAGTTGGATTGTTAACCACTGGACCACCAGGGAAGTCCAAATTGTGTGTTTTTAAAAGGTCACTTTTCCTGTCTTAAGAGCCAGATTGATTGCAGCAGGCAAGAGTGGATGGGATGAAGCCAGCTGGGAGGCTGTGCAGCTGTCCAGGCAGGAGCCAATGGTTGGCAAGATGTTTTCAAAATGTAGTGTCTCATGTTATCCTTGTAATGACTCTCACCTGTGGCGTTAATATCAGCTTCAGAATGCTGGTGAGGATGCTAAGGCAAGAAGGCTAAGTGGCGTGCCTGTACAGGGTCTCAGGCTGCTGCTGGCAGAGCTCCAACCAGCACTCTGTTACCAGACTCTTGCTCCGGTAGTCTCCTGGTAGCTTTAATGAAAAGTGAAAGTGAAAGTTGCTCAGTCCTGCCTGACTCTTTGCAACCCCATGGACTATACAATCCATGGAATTCTCTAGGCCAGAATACTGGAGTGGGTAGCTTTTCCCTTCAGACTCATATACTATTGTCTTGGGGTGTGGACAGTTGATTTATGTTTAGAACCAGTTTGTTTTTAAGAAACAGAATTCTCATTCCTTGGTGGAGGACTGGGGTTGAGAAAGTTATTTTTAGCCTCAGTTTATGCTTGAGAGTTGAGAGAGGCAGAATGTGACATGGAATTTGATACTAGACTGGAGCCTCCTTTTGGAAAAAGACAGTTATTAATTTCATATATTTACTTATACCTTGCCTCATTCCAAAAGTAGATTAGAACAACTTTCAAAAATACATATGGTAGACAAAACAGAGAGGGAGGAAATCAGGGCAGGCAAATGAAGATGATGCCATCGGTGTCGTAAGCCCAACAGAAGACTGCCCTCGGATCCTCCCAACTCTCTGTAACCGTATGGACCATAGCCCGCCAGGACTCCTCTGTCCGTGGGGTTCTCCAGGCAAGAACACTGGAGTGGGCTGCCATGCCCTCCTCCAGGCAGTCTTCCCGAACCAGGGAAGGAACCCACGTCTCTCAGTCTCCTGCATCGGCAGGTGAGCTGTCTACCCCCAGGGCCACCCAGGAAGCCTCTAATGGACACTCTCTGTAGCTTTTTCACAGAACAAGGAGTGAAGGGTTGGAGTGAATGCATTCACCCAGTTTCTGTCTGGAAACTATTTTGTTTCTCTATGAACTTCCCCACAAATCTTATGTGACCTTCAGTAAGACCGTTTACTCCATAGTAAAATGGAGGATTTATACTAGAGATGGACTTCTTAAATGGGGTGCCCCAGGACACCCAGTATTGTGTCAGGATGAGTGTGGAGTGACAGGAAAAACAGTGGCATGTGGGTTTTGCTTGAAGATTTTCATGATAAAATAGTATTAAAATATTTATGAAATGACTTGTGTTTGGAGTCATTCTGGAAAATCAGGTTTTTCGGTAAATAAATAGTCCTAAGTATTTCCCCCCGGGAAACTTTCTGTTACTTAAATTGCCATGAGAGGCACTTCAGTAATCCTTTCCATCATTAAGACTCAGCACAAAACTATGTAAAACCTATAATTTCATTTATATATTAATAATTTGCTTCCACTTCATAGAGTTTACATCTCCATTACCATGATATTATTTTTCAAAGCGAAACGTTTGCCATTATAGAGAGAAAGCTTATAATTTTGCACCAATATTATGTGCCAGGAATAGTGTTTTATAAGTATTTTCTCTGTTCTCCATACAGTCACACAAGAAATTAGCTCTACTTTATGGATATGGAGAGTGAGGCCCACAAAAGTTTAGCAAGTTTGTCAGGATTCACTTAAATAGTAAATGGATAGTGCAGGAGTTTACATTTTATTCTGTTGTCTTGACAGGGCAGAATTAATTTCAGGACACACCTTGTAATTTCCAAATTTATTGTTCTTTATCAAACACTGTGATGGTGATCATTAGGTATTATCTAGGATGCCGCATTTAAGAAAGGTGAGGGTTGTATGCTTTGAGATGTACAGAGTTTAACAGCAATTATTCTATGATTTATTTGAGGGTGTAGCTTTATTTTTAGTAGATCATTAATAATTAGGATTAAAGCCAGTTCATGGCTTAGTTTTATTGCTTGTGTTGCTAAAATGTTATGGATCCCATTGAATGCCTTGCCAGTCACTGCAATATAAAGATAGTTATGGTGGAATAATTTTGGAGCTATAACTGACTATGTACGTACATATTAAGTCCCTCAGTCGTATCCAACTCTTTGTGACCCCATGGACTGTAGCACGCCAGGCTCCTCTATCCATGGATTCTCCAGGCAAGAACTGGAGTGGGTTGTCATGCCTTCCTCCAGGGGATCTTCCCAATCTAGGGATTGAACCCATGTCTCTTATGTCCTCTGCATTGGCAGGCGGGTTCTTCGCCACCTGGGAAGCCTATAACTGACTTAAAAGGCTGTTTCATTGGCAGGTTCTAAATTGTGCTCTGTGGTTCTAAAGAACCTATGGTGTTCCCCGCAGAGCCTGCATGGACGATGGAGCACAATGGGTGGAGATGTTTCCCCATATCATCCCCTACTTCAGCTTAGCCAGCGCCTGTTTTATCAGTTTGCTTCTGTATCTAGGTAAATTTTTGGTGGAAGAAAGGATGCTACACCTAAAAAAAAAAAAAAAATGAAGCAAAACAAATATTAAAAAACCAGTTTGAAAACTACTGGTAATCCAACTCTTTTATTTTTCTTCAGGGGAGCAAACTTTAGCTCAGCCAGGTAAAACGATTTGCCTAAGAACATAGAACAAAGCATGGCAGAGCTAGAATTAAAATCCCAGTCTTCTAGGTGCTCCAAGTCTGGCGTTGCAGCCACCACACCATATTGGATTGTGCAGTCATCCTGGTCTTCAGATGGCTTCATGAGGGCCCTCTGTAGTTAGGTGAGAATATTCCTGAAGTTTGGCAGATTATATTAATATTTCCAGGTGTGAAATAAAGGTAAAAGTTTTGTGCTCAGGATATATATTTTTCATATACATACCCTTTTAAAATACTTTTCTCTTGAACTTGTTTCTTTTGAATACTTTCTATATTATGACTTTCAAGATTATCCTAGGACTCTAAATCCTATATTTTATAGTACTCCATGCAAATAACATCCTCCAATGTGTCTTACACATTTTAGGGCAGAATAACAAGTTTCTTTTATACCAGCTCTGATCAGTTGGTGATGGTTGGCCGAAGTGCTTGTTTCATTGGTTTTGAGACCTTCTGGATCTAGCAGGAAAGAATGTGATGATCCATACTGATGTGTGACATAAGCCCCCAAATGGGGATGGGGGAGTCCATGAGCTTGATAGTATCATCTCTTTAAAGGGGTACCACCTCTTCTTCTTGTGGATTTATAAGCATAAAATATAAGCTACATCTATATTCATTCCTAAACGCTGTGTTGTTCATCTTGGAGTTGGGGTGGGGAGGCAGGGTTCTAAATAAGACAGAAGTGAAAATGCAACAAATGGAAGAAATTGGTCATTTTCTTATGGCTGTTGCCTGTTTCTTCAAGGATAGGAGGAATAAAAGGTTGTGTTTCTTGATCTGAAGAGAATATGATAATTACAGTAATAGTAGTTTAGGTTTTTGAAGAAAATGGCCCCAAATTCATAATGCATGTATGAAAATTCTATTGAAATAGAAAACATTCCTAGCAGGTTTTTTTTTTTTTTTTTTTTTTTTAAACTACTTAGGATTTGTCCCACGGGGCACTCCAAAAGACTGAACTGAGAAATCCCAAGAAAGCTGCCTGAATCTTCCTGTGTATTCTTATTCTACATTGTGTAGAGGATCAGACAAATCGAATTGGTGGTTTTCGGTAAGTACACCTTGCCAAAGTTTGATACGTTTTCATTCTTATCAACCAGTACATCTGCTGTATAGTGTGTACCAGATGTATGTTTATTGACAACATTAGTACATATGACATGATAAGTCATTTGGTAAGTCATTTTGAACCAACAATATAAATCCTTATTTCTTTGCTCAGTTTCTATCTTTGAGGCCCAAGACGAGACACTACTGCAGCTGCTATGTGAGCATCTTAAGAATTAAGGGAAATTGTTCACTGCTTCTATATCTTGTCTCCCTCACCCTCCCCAACCACCTCCAAATGAGTTCAAGCAATTTCACTCAGAGTTGTCTTTTGAAATTTTTTTGCAAGGAAGGTCCTTTGTAAAAGTTAGAGAGCTACTGGTATGTCCTTGAACAATCTGTATGCGTCCTCTAATTTCTGTTTCCTCACCTGTCATATAAGGTAGAAATGACTGTGTTAAACTCTCCACATCAGGGTAATCCTGTGAACTACAATATATATAAATGCACTTTGACAACAATATAATTCTCCACAGACAGAAGGTATTATTCTGTGGGTGATAATCCTAGGTATGCTGTGGCAGGGATAGGGGGCATAGAAGAAAGAGGTTCCTTGCATCAGCTTCACCCCGAATCTTGGACGGCCAGCCCTCCCAGCCGTAACCACAGCGCTGACTTGGCTCTGAGAGGTAGAGACAGCGGATCCCTGTGTGTTAGGGAGGAACTGCTGGTGACACTGGTTGCCCGACCATCTCCCTCCCGCCTCCTACCCTCAGCCCACCTGCCTCACCGTTTTCATATTTGCTAGGCTGGGTTCTGAACGTGCCCACTCATTTCAGGGACACAGAGAGCTGAAATTGTTTTTAATTAAATATTTTTTTTCCTTTTGGTCAGAGCATATTCATTAAAGGAAACTTGGAAATTAAAGAATAGTATAAAATTACTTACAATCCGAAAATCCAAAGATAACCACAATTAACACCGTAGTGTATTCCTTTTTCGTTTTTAAAAATTGTTGCTTAGTCACTAAGCCATGTCTGTAGTCTGCTGGACTCCTCTGTCCCTGGGATTTCCCAGGGAAGAATACTGGAATGGGTTGCCATTTCCTTCTCTAGGGGAGCTTTCTGACTCAGGGATGGAAGCCACATCTCCTGCACTGGCAGGCGGATTCTTTACCACCTAGCCACTTGGGAAGCCCTTTTAAAATTTTTCATGTATATTCTAAAATATAATTTAACAAAATTAACATAGTTGAGAACATGAAATAAATATTCTAGCCTACAACTATGCTGTAATTTTTAAGCCATTTTCATATTTTTGAAGGTTTGTTACATCACATATAAATACATATACTATTATGTTCATTACATTGTGCTATGAATACCACAGTAGTGAACATACCTGACTATAAATTTTACCCATGTCTCTGATTATTTTCCTGGGTTAAATTTCTATAAATGGAATTAATGAGAATGAACTTTTTTTTGGAGGATGAGCTGTTAATTTAATGACTAGTGTAACTGAGGTTGTCAAACTATCCTCCAGAAATGTACTCAAGTGTACTTGCCATCCCCATCCCCAAACATGACTTATGACAGTGTTTATAGGTACACATACATATGACCACTGTACACGTGTACAGATTGCATTCTTTCACATTAAGATTTAAAATCATAAATGAATCTAATAAGGTCAGGAAATATAAGCCTGTTCCCTCCCTGGCCCAGCCCAGCCCTAACACACACCAGACCTCTGAAGTAGACAGTATCATCCAGTTGATGCCGTGTCCACCTCAATGCCTCTGACCTGTTCATGGGGGAATGCACCCGTGAGGCTTGCAGTCACTCACTTGGCATCTATGCCACAACTTGTGTTCATCTCTGTTCCACCTGCTTCCAGGGAACAAAAGGTCTTTTCATTGTCTACAAGAAGCTAATTCAGTTGGTGAGTCCAGACAAACAACAAACAAAAATACTGGGATGGGTCACAACTTATCAAGACCTGTCTCTTCTTTTTTAAAGTGAGAGGTTCAATTTGTCTATATCTAAAGAGTGTCAGCTTGGGTTTGATCCCTGTGTGGGGAAGATCCCCTGGAGAATAAAATGGCAAGCCACTCCAGTATTCTTGCCTGGGAAATCCCATGGACAGAGGATACTGGCGGGCTACAGTCCATGGGGTCGCAAAGAGTCGACACGACTGAGCACGCACACACATACAAAGAATGAGGTAGTTTTTAGTAAAAATATGTTAGTACACAGGTAGTGAAAACAACAATAAAGGTATCTAAACTTAACTGTGAACAACATGATGTGTTGTTTAACTTCCATTTTCTGGCAATGCAGCAGTTCTGTAGGAGAGAAAAAGTTTCCCTGCATCAAGTATTAGGAAAAATTTCAAGTTAATCATATTTTTAGTTACTTAGTTTTATTATTGTTACTTTTTAGCCATATCACATGGCATGTGGGATCTTAGTTTCCTCACCAGAAATCAAACCCTTACCCCTTGCACTGGAAGTGTGGAGTCTTAACCACTGAACTGCCAGGGGAGTCGCAAGTTAATCTTATTTTTAAATGTAAAAGTAAAGTAATAGGAAAATCCTTCAAGATAGCCTCTATGGTTTCTTTTAACTCTAACATCTTTACTTCATAAGTAATAGATAATATAGCAAAGGTCAAGGACCTTTGCCTTCCCCATCCCCAAACATTACATATGACAATGTTCATACCACCACACACATGGACAGATTGCATTCTTTCACATTAAGATTTAAAATCATAGATATATCTCAAAAGAATGGTCAGCAGGCTTCACAGAGATTTGTAGAGGTGGCACTAGTGGTGAAAAACCCACCTGCCAATACAGAAGACAGAAGAGACCCAGGTTCATTCAGTTCCTGGGTCGGGAAGATCTCCTGGAGGAGGGCATGGCAACCCACTCCAGTATTCTAGCCTGGAGAATCCCAGGGACAGAGGAACCTAGCAGGCTACAGTCCATAGGGTCACAAAGAGTTGGGCATGACTGAAGCAATTTAGCATACATTCACACGACTAGAATTTTAAAGTGATAGTTTCTATAGACTGGTTCTGTCTAATCAGCATCCTCACCAATTGCCACCCACCTCAACAAAGACACACTGAAAGTCTATACTAATACTGTTCATAAATTTAATCAGAGTCGCAAACATTGGAAGACATCCAACAGGTTTAAGGAATAAATAAGCTCAGGAATATTTAGTTACGCTTCGCCATTACCACTTACACCCAGAAATGTTAAAATGGTTTAACTCAGCTACTGAGCAATGTCAGGAAGAATGGACCAAACTTTGGAAGAAAGTATGCCACTGGCCACCGAGCCCTCTCTTTGGAGTAGACTGTCCCTTCCATTTTAACACACAGTAGATAGAAATATTTGCTGGCTTCCTTTCTACTAGGATTTTGTGTCACCCTGTAGTATCGGTTTGTCCTGTACTTAGAAAAAAATCACACACATGTCAGAACAGCTCCCCATATCTAAAAGCATGAAGGAATTGTAGTAGTACCTCAGACTAACTCTAATCTTAGAACAAGGACACTTTTAGACTAGATTTCACACACTTGAAAAGACTCAGTTGATAAGCCAACAAACACATTGATCAGTTTTCTCTCTTTGCCATTTGAATCATAAACATGAAGAAAAAGCTGCATAATCTAGACATCATTTTTTCTAATAATTTTACCATCTTCTCTTAAAGACTTGCATCCCTTCCTCCATTTTATTCCGTGTACGAACTCTGCTGGTTTTCCATGACTCTTTTTTTTTTCTTTTTACTGTGGCCAAATATCCATGACATAAAATTTACCACTGTAATCATTTTTAGCTGTACAGTTCAGGGACATTAAATGCATTTCTGTTGTTGTGCAAATATCACATCATCTATCTATCTCCAGAGCTATCTCATTTTCCTGTCCTAAAACTTTGTACCTGTTGAACAATAACACTCCATTACTCCCTCTCTTCAGCTCCTGGCAACCATTCTATTTTCTGTCTCCATAAATTTGACTACTTAAGATAGTCTCATATAAGAGGAATTATACAACATTTATCCTTTGGGTCTAGTATGCTTCACTTAGTGTTAAGTTTTTATGGTTCATCCACATTGTAGTATGTTTCAGAATTTCCTTCTCTTTTAAGGCTGAATAATACTCTATTTTGTATATGTTCCACATTTTGTGTATCCACTCATGCACTGATGAACATATGAGATAATTCCACCTTTGGGCTATGTGAATAAAACTGCTGTGATCATGGGTGTACTAATATCTGTTTGAATCCCTATTTTCAGTTCTTTTGGAACTAATCCCACCAGCTCAGTGGTGGAACTAGTAGATCATGTGATAAAGTTTTTGAGGAACTTTTCCATAGCAGTTGCACCATTTTGTATTCGTACCAGCAATTCACGAGAGTTCTAATTTCTCCACATTCCTGTCAACTCTTATTTCTTTTTGTTTTGTCTTAAATAATAGACATCTTTATAAATATGAAGTGGTATGTTATTGTGGCTATATGTTACTGTGGTTTTGATTTGCATGCTCCTAATGGTTAGTGATGTTGAGCATCTTATGCTTGTTAGCTATTTGTGTATCATCTTTGGTAAATCACCTGTTTATTTCTTTGCCTATTTTTAAGTTGGTTGGTTTGCTTTGTTACTGTTGCATTTTAGGAGTTCTTTATATACACTGGCTATTAATTCCTTAATATTTTCAGAAATTATTTTCTCCTATTCCATGGGTTGCCTTTTCAGTCTGCTGATAGTATCCTTTGGTTCACAAAAGTTTTCATTTTGCTATAGACCAATCTACCAATTTTTTTCTTTTTTGCCTGTGCTTTTAGTGTCATGTCTGAGAAATCAATGCCAAATCCACTGTGATAAAGCTTTTCCCCCATATTTTCTTCTAAGAGTTTTATCATTTTACCTTTTTACATTTAGATCTCTGATCCATTGTGAGTCAGTTTTTATATATGGTGTATGGTAAGAGTCAGGGTTCGTCAGAGTTCTTCCTGTAAACAGGTACTTTTCAATCCCACCATGTCTCACAGATGACATGTGTCATTTAAGCTACTGACATACATATTCCTGCTTATGCTTATCCTCACTCAATTTGCCTTCCAGTCTAGGCTTCGGTAGAAGTGGTTAGAAAACTAACAGCTCAGCTGGCTTACCTCCCCCGTAACTTGGATACAGCGGTGAGAGCAGTGAGGCAGTGGCCAGGATCAGCAAGCATTTTGATGTAAACATGCTTGATGAAATCCCCAACAAAAGAACAGCAGAAGTAGGTAGGGTTTTAGGGTAAGAAGGAAAATGGGAGCGTGTGTTATGTGTGTGCATGTGTGTGTTATATATGTACACATATATGGCAGCAGAGGGAAAGAATGAGGTCACTCCACACTAGATACTGGATGTGGCTGTGAACTGTAGGCTACAGCAAATTTTTATGTTCACACAAAAATAAATTTCTCTCTGTGCTGCTTTAGAAAAATCAAAGTAGATTAACCATGGTTATGTGGGCAAACTGTGTTTTCCAAACAATCATCCTAGTTCTGTTTTACAGTGGACAGAACCTAAAAGTGCTTACAGTGTACAATGAAGGTCTGCTCAGCCTTCACTTGCAGAATCTTGAGAAGAAGAAACTACCAGGCCATGTAAGCTGCCTCACCCAGTATCACCAGGACCAAAGGTCTTCTCTGGGCGGGCTGCTCTGATGGGCTTGGAGATAACAGCAGCCCACTCACATAACTCATAGTTGCAGGGTTCTACAGGTGAATTGGGCTTCCCAGGTGGCTCAGTGGGTAAAGAATCTGCCTGCAATGCAGGAGATAAGGGTTCAGTTCTCTGGTCAGGAGACTCCCTGGAGGAGGGCATGGAAACCCACTCCTGTATTCTTGCTGGGAGAATCCCATGGACAGGGGGAACCTGGTGGACTACAGTCCATAGGGTTGCAAAGAGTCAGACACGACTGAAGCGACTAAGCACATGTGTGCACACACGCATGAATTAGAAACTACATCAGTACCCAGGATTAGCAATTGGGCATCCAAATCTCAAAGAAATTAGTGTTAAATCTACTAAGGCTGACTTCAGGACCTACAAGAAATACACTGACCCAGTCTGTCCCCTCTTGTTTTTCATGGCGACTGGTTTACAGAGATAAACTGTTTGCTGTAGGTTCTCATCTCCTCTATGGCATAAAAGGCAATTTGGAGAAAAAAAGAAATAACTAAGCCTATTAAATTTTCTGGTTTGACTAAGCCACGCTTTCTAAAAACAGTTTGCAAGACTGATATAGTATATTTCCCCTGAAGCATTAAAGTCATTTCACACTTTATTAACTCAGAGAATATCCAGTCTTTTCCTCTGAGACTGGGAATAAATGACTAGCTTAAATCAGAGACGTTTTTGCTGGTATGCTAGTTTTTCAATCGAAATATTAACTCTGAGTGCACACAAGGAAAGTACAGACTGTGTGAGGCGTGAACAGCAATTATGTCTCAAACAACAGTCCCAGAAGTTTATTATACCTAAAAATCATAAACTTCCTGACATTTGACCGTTTCATTCTAAACACCCTAAGTTCAGGAAAACTCTGGATATAGGTTTCTGCACATTTCCTTTCTTAAATTTCAGTCTGTATTTAATGGGCTTAACTAATATAGTTTTGATTTCTGTGTAGCATTTATAGTCTTTGTAACTTTTATGTAAATTTCCAACCAACTTTAACTGCCTAGTTAAATTATAGACACTGGGAAAACTGGTTCTTCTTCCATCCGCCCCCAACTTTCCCTTCTTCTAAAATATATCTTTCCTCAGAATAGAACAAATTCCCTCTCCTCCCCCAAACCCGCAAATTCTACCTTGGAAAAAAAAATTAGACATTTAGCATTTAAATAATTCATAAATGACAAACTTTTCTCCTTTCCCTAGTTTAAAACCATATGTTACCACATTTTGTTGAAATGGTGAATTCTCAGTAAAAAGGTGTGTGTGTGTGTGTGTGTGTGTGTGTGTTATTTAAACAAGAATTAAAGCAAACAGCTACTAATCAGACAGTAGCATCACTCTAGTCCTATATGATCATCTGGAGTACTTATTAACCGTGTATTTACATTTGAAAATCAGGAATATAAAGTGACAATTTAAGATAAGAAAGAGAAAAAAAAGGAAAAAGAAAAGATGAAAGAAATATGAATAAACAGGAAAAATGGCAGTAGTGTTTTTTTTTTTCCCCTCCCCAAAGACCAGAGATCCAGTGCTGCTTCCCCATATCTTACCCCTTGAACAGGAGGCTGTGCTGCCTGTGTGGCAACATAAGTGACTCTACTGGATCGTGGAGATTCCCTGTGTGGACATTTATGAACTTCTGTATTATATCCAGTATCAGATTAGTTTGCAATTTCTCTTCCAAGTCATCAGGACTCACTACTGCATGGGAGAGAACTGCCCAGGAGCAGAGAAATGCCAGGGGGAAAAGGACCCTACAGCAGTGTGTGAGCTCAAGCACTGTACAGCCAACCTTTCAGGATACCTGCACATAAAAGAGCGTTTGGAAACTGCCCTCATGGTCAGGCCCTGGCTTTGTGTCTACTTCCTTGTGGCAGCATAAAATCTCTACCAAATCTCTGAGACAATATAGTAGAAGCTAAGCATATCAGCTCAGGCCAAAAAAAAAAAAAAAGTCATGGAAGTTCTCCAGCTGCCTGACTGACCAGTGCCTGCTTTCCAAGAAGACTCTTGGGAGCCTTGGCTATCGTCCATCAATCAGTGATTGGTGGGGCTTTTCCCCTGACCTTGTTGATGCCTGAGCTGTGTGTTAGAAATGCCAGCTCCTGTGCCAAAGCTGAGGCTTCCCTAGTGGCTCAGTGTTAGAGAATCCACCTGCCAATGAAGATGTTGGTTCAATCCCTGGGTTGGAAAGATCCCTTGGAGAAGGAATTGGCAACCCAATCTAATATTCTTGTCTAGGGAAATCCCATGGACAGAGGAGCCCAGCAGGCTACAGTCCATGAGGGTCTCAAAAGAGTTGGACACGACTTAGCAACTAAATACAGAAACCACAATGCCAAAACGGACATATCCATTCTTTTTGTGTGTGTGTGTGTGGCTCGTGGGATATGGGGTCTTAATTCCTCAACCAGAGATTGATCCCAGACCCTCAATAGTGAGAGTGTGGAGTCCTAGCCATTGGACTGCCAGGGAATTTCCCCTGTCTATTCCCTGGACAATACTCTGTATGGCTATTTGTACATAGTCCTAAATGGAGATAAAACACAAAAGTTAAATATAAATAGGATATCCAAAACAATTTATTGGTAGTTATACATAATATTACAATTCTTTTTCGAGCTTTATCTTACTACATTTCTTATAAAAGACAGTGCTAACTCATTGGTTCTTTCATTAATTTTTTTCCTTTACTGAAATATTTCTTCATTTTGTGCTAGGCACTGGGGATACCAGTTAAGGTCTCTGCCTTTGAAAAGCTTCAATTATAGATAACAAAATAAATTATGTTCTTTACTTTTTCTAATACATTTCAGACAGTGTAGAATAAAGTGGAAATAGGCTAAACTGTCTACAATCACTTCACAATAGGAAGTAAATTTTACTTTTTCTGTCACAAAGGGCCCTTTCTCAGATGGCCCCATTTCTAATAGAGTCCAAGTTGTTATAAAAGAATTAAGCTACTGAGTACTAGGGTTTAACTTTAGGCATACTTTTGCTAGAAGCACATGTTCTTTAAACTATCATTTTCATTTTTCACTATATGCAAAAAAAAAAAATATATCAATAATAATAAACCAAGTATCACCAGAGGAAGAACAAAGCTAGAAAGTTAGTTAAGGGAGAATAACATTTAAATGTTTAGTGGATAAAAAGAAAATGTAATTTGGGGTTAGTTTAAAGTTGCATTTTAATGTATATTGTCTCAGCCTCCTACTAGAAAGTTTACTTCCTTTTATATGTTTTCTCACAAAGAGCCTATTATAGTCATATTGCTGTGGTATTTGAAAATATTTTTAACTTCAAAAATATCCCACATTCAACTTAAATATTTGTAGAAGAAAGTAACCCATGGCTTAATCAATGTTGAGAGTATTTCTGGCCAACTTCTATTTCACTGTAACTAGTGCCTTGGGATACTTGTCAATGAAATACAAGAACATCAACATTAAACAGGATCTGATTTTTTTTCTGTGCTGGCAGATACTGTTCCCTAGTCAGAACTGAGATGACTAATGTTAACCAAACAAAATCAGAAGGTCACACCTAAAACTGAAACTAATGTTTGTCTATGTCACTCCATCTTAGAGTCTTTGTTTCAGAACAGGCAATTTGTCATTTTTCTTATAAGGAGACCTATGATATTCTTGCATACTATGATTTGACATACCACCAGAAGGTAATAAAAGAACATAACCCATAGAGCATGTACTCATGTATAATATGGCACAATAACATTAACTATCACTTGCTAATATACTTTGAAACTGGGGGAAAGGAAGAGCACTTACACACCATCATAAAGCTACATACGCTTATGTTTGGGAAAGTTCACCTTCTAAATCTATTTTGGTATAAATTCAAGAAACTGAATGAAAAATACTCTTTATACACAAATTTTAGAATATATATGTAATATATATATTCTAAAATATGTATATGTGTATATACTCTAAAATATGTGTGTGTGTATGTGTATATATATATATATATATATATATATATCTTCTATATTTGGACTGTCCAGATTTGTCTTGAAGATAAATGGACCATTTAAACTAAAGACTGTACTCCCAAAGATGAAGCTCCTTTATTAAATTGTGATTCCCATTTTATCACTGTGTAAGTGTGATTTTGAGCTTAAGTGCATGATTATCCAGTTTCTCCATCAAGCAAATGGGACCAATACTTTGGCATATAGTGTTGTAGGTTTATATCGATATAGGGAAGGTATATACAGGAAAGATATATATAGAGAGAGATCAATTTTTCAATAACTTGAATCATATTCTAGATGACACAGAGGACTTCCTAGCTAAAGGAACTCTATGAAAAATCCCTTTGCAAATTAAAGAATATTTTTATGATAAAAATTACTGTCCATCAAACCACCAGTTCATATATTTCAATGCTGGAACATGAAACTTTTCTGTGAATATTACTCCCAGGTAACTTTCTTAAATTTATAGTGGTAATTTGAATATATCATAGTTAATAAACAGTATTTACAACTACATTCAATGGGTAGACACAAAGCATTAGTGTAGGTATGCTAAGTAGTAATGAAAAGGTAATACACAATTGAACAGATATTAAAAAGGACATAGTATTTGCTCTTTTGCATAATCATTAGCTTTGAAAAAGGCATCATTATAACCACATGTGAAATGTGTGGTTATAATGATGCATTTCCTATAGGAATATAGAAGGTAATAGCTATAGAAGTTACCTTTCAGTTTGTCCACAAAAATCTGGGAGTAAATTCCTTCAGATTCTTTGGCTTTTAAAATTATATTGTCAAGCAGAAAATTTGTGATTCTTAGGTGTGACTTAGACACGGGGCTCTACTCCCAAGAGTACATCCTTGAAAAACATCTATTTTGCTCACCTGAAATAATAACTATTTAAAAATCATATACTATATAAAATACAAAATAATAAATTTGAGCACTTAATAAAGCCAAGTACTTTTCTAACTATTTTCTGTGCATTGTCTCAATCTTCACAACATCGTGAGGTATATTATCACCATCTTATAGATGGTGAAACTGAGGCTTAGGGAGATTAAATGGCTGGTGTGATGACACTTGCTTCTCAAGTGGTGGAGCCAGGGTATAAAGCTAGGTCTGATTCCAGAGCCTGGGTGAGTAGCCCCCATTCCCACTGCTATATCATAGTCCCATATTCTCACTTGAACATTTGGATTATGTGAATTCTAGTCCTTAAACATTTCCATCTAAGAATTTAATAGTCCTTTTTAAGTCTAAAAAGTCTAATTTGAACCTATTAACTACTTTATAAAGGGCCAGAAATAGGCTGTGGAACAGTTTGCAGCACTCTCTGAAGGGTGGGGAAAGTGGGGCAGTGCAATGAGGCATTTGATATTATAGAAAGGAATGGTTTTCCAACAATTTTACTGTGGATCTGTGCTTGAGTTTCCTTCAACTCTGTGAAGCAAGGTCCATCTCTCACTGACAGTAGTTTTACGCTGTAAACACTGGCTGCAGTTAACTCTGCTATTACTAAGAACATAGCAAAGAGAGTTAACATGGCAGAAAGGACCCTAGGCTTTGTCATCAGCTAAATTTCAATTCTGAGTGGTCTTGGGTAAGTTATTTGACCACTCTGAGCATGAAGTTCCTGATCTTTAAAAAGGAGGCAATAATAGCTAACATTTATCAAATTCTTACTGTATACTTGGTTTTGTTCTAAGGACTTGGTATTATTATCTAATTTATTCCTCACAGTGACGCCTTGAGATAGTGATTGTTGTTACCACCAGTCCAGTCTCATTCTGCAGATGAGGGTGATGAGGAACAAAGACTTTAAATAAATAACTACATCACTGTCACACGGCTTCACAGTTAAAGAGCTAGGGCTCAAAACCCAGGAAATCTGACCCAAGTTAGCAGGCCTTTTGCTAGAAAGGGCCAGTCAATATTTTAGGTTTTGTGGGCCATATAGAACCTAAAATAGAGATGCCAGGCTCCTCTGTCCATGGAATTTTCCAGGCAAGACTACTGGAGTGGGTTGCCATTTCCTCCTCCAGGGGATCTTCCCAAACCAAAGGTTAAACCAGCCCTCCCTTTTTGAATTTTGCTGCAGCAATTCAACTCCACTGTTACACCAAAGCAGCAGCTATAGACAATATGTTAACAAATTGAGTCCAACAAGACTCTGTAAGAACAGCCACAGGGTTGAACCTGGCCCTCTGCCTGTTTGCAGATTCCCTGCTCTAAAGCCCACATTTTAAACTTCATCTCATAGGGACATCTCAAAAAAATCAGATAACTTCCTTAAGGTGTCTTATGCACACAGTAAGTAAGTGCTCAACTGGAGAGTTTTTAAACCATACATTATAGAAATTTTGTAAGAGATTATTTCTAGTCCATCTCCTTCCCTCCAGGGAATTTAAGTTATCTATTGCATATAAGTTGCATTTAAGTCATCTGTCCTCTTTTATGCCACTCTCTTCTTAGCATATGAAGGAAATAACACTCTCCAACCACTTTCCCAGGAATGCTGGAGATGCTGTGGAATACAGTCCTCCTCTCAAATCATCCCGCTGTGGTAAATGATAGCAGTGAGCAAAGTGTCGGGCTTGTAAAGATGCTCGATTAAGTTGATTTTGATCTTCATGATTTTAATGAATTCATTCTATTACGACATCATTGGGTATTATATTTGCAGTCATGCAATCAATATATGATAATGTACTTTTAGGTGTAGGTGGATAAGGTGGATTACCCTTGCAGAATTTCCATCTGTCTCTAATTAGCCAGATGTGCAGATTTTTCAGTCCTCACCCACCTGTTAAAGCTGGAACACTCTTTGGGTTCTGTTTTGACCCCCAGTCCATTGTTGCTTGTAAACTTTACAAAGCTATGATCATACCTTTGGCACTCAATGTTTGTTGAAAGAACATGTGATCTCCTGTGTGTGTGCATGCACTCAGTCATGTCCAATTTTGCAACCCCATGGTCTGTAACCCGCCAGGCTCCTCTGTCCATGGAATTTCCCAGGCAGGACTACTGGCGTGGGTTGCCATTTCCTCCTCCAGCGGATCTTCCCAAGCCAGAGGTCAAACCAGCATCTCTTGCATCCCCTGCATTGGCAGGCGAATTGTTTATCAACTGCACCACCTGGGAAGTCCTAGGGTTAAATAACCTTATGTGGCTGCCCGTCTTTGCACATGGTGTTTGCTCTGCCCTCTCTTTTCTCCCTCCTCTGTCCACCCTTGCTAGGCAGGGAACCCCAAGGACTGTGCTGCATTCACGACTGCATCACCAGCCACCTAGCACAGCCTGGCAATTAGCAAGTGTTTAAATGAATGAATAAATGAGTGACTGAATGAATGCGTGCACATGGTTTGAGCATCTATTTTATCAGATCATTGCCTTCTGCCTAAGGGGTACAGAGGTTGTTTCTAGTATCAGTGTATTGACTTGTGTTCCAGGGGCAATGGTTGTTCATACCGTGTCAAAAAACAAAATTCTGAATCTTAAGTGAAGCTTTTGACATAATTAGAAATCAGCAGTGACACCAGAAAAAGGTCTAAGTCTTAAAAACCAGATTGTCAGCAGTTTTCACATGTCCATGAAGCCAAGGGGTCTGAATTTAATAAGGCATTTCTATAGCTTGGCAGATCCTTAGCCTGACTGCAAAAGTGCTGTTTGTGTGACGTAGGCCTGTCAGTTTGCTGGATGGCAAGTCAGTCTAACAACAGAATCAGCGTGATAAGGCTTTATGGTGGTAATGCTTTGCTTTGAAAAATTAAATTGATATATTTCCAACCAAATTAATTTGAGTAGTTTTGTATCAAAGAGACATTGCTTTGGACCTTTGAAATCTCTTGCACTGTTTTGATAGCCTTGACAGGAAGAGCCAGGTCAAGACACCAAGCCCATGCTGAGTGTGGAGATACTACTATTTCATTAGTACCTCTCATATGTAAGTGTATGGGTTTCCCTGGTGGCTCAGCAGTAAAGAATCCACCTGCAATGCAGGAGCCTTGGGTTCGATCCCTGAGTTTGGAAGATCCCCCAGAAGAGGGCATGGCAACCCACTCCAGCTTTCTTCCCTGGAGAATCCATGAACAGAGGAGCCTGGTGGGCTACAGTCCTTAGGGTCGCAAAGAGTCGGACACAACGAAAGCAACTTAGCACGCACACGTGTAAGTGTATAATCTGTTTATAACTCCAAGATAGACTGGATCAGTAATTCTTAACAGGGAGCGGTTTTGCCTCTCTGGAGACATTTTTGGTTGTCACATGTAGAGGGCATTGGGAATGTAGAGGGCAGAGATCCTATGAGACATGCTATGGTCTACAGGAGACCCCTCCACCCAAACCAAGAATTACCACACCCACAATGGCAGTAGGGAATCTAGTTCAGAAACGTTGGGTTAAATGACACTCAGGGTTCCTTTGCAGCTCAAATTCTGGATTTTAGGAAATTAAATTACATATATCAAAGAATTTTCTAAATTGCCAAACACTATATACATTCAAGCTACTATTATGATACAAGCCATCACTGCTTTTCCTTCTCCTCTCCGGTATTTGTGCGCCTGTCAACCTTTCTGTTCTGAGCCAGATCTCTCAAACATTTAGGTCAGAAGAGCCAAGATAGGGGGTGAAACTAGAAGTCCCTTCTACTGCTTGTTCACGGCTTGGGAGAACATTAATTCAGGAAGCAGATGTGTCTGAATTTGCTGGTTTCTTTTTTTTCAGCATTACCCATCAACCTGTTGAGAAAGAAGTATACGTATGTAATGCTTATTTAACCAGATAGCATATTATTCTTTTTAACTTTTTATTTTGTATTGAGGTATAGTGAATTAACAATATGACAGTTTCAAGTGAACAGCAGAGCATGAAGGGACTCAGCCATATGTATACATGGGTCCATTTTCCCCAAACTCTCCTCCCATCCAGGCTGCCACATAACATCAAGAACAGACAGTTCCATGTGCTATTCAGTAGGTCCTTGTTGGTTATCCATTTTAAATATAGCGGTGTATACATGTCTGTCCCAAACTCCTTAGCTATCCCTTCCCCTGCCCCCAGGCAGCCATAAGTTAGTTCTTTACTTCTGTGAGTCTCTTTCTGTTTTGTTAAGTTCACTTGTATCAATTTTTTTTTTAAGATTCCATGTATAAGGGATGTCAAACAATATTTCTCCTTCTCTGTCTGACTCACTTTACTCAGTAAGACAGTTTCCAGGTCCATCCATGTTGCTGCAAATGGCGTTATTTTATTCTTTTTAATGGCTGAGTACAGATAGCAGATTCTTAGCTGATATTTATGTGCTGCCAAAACCTCACAGAAAGTTCCCCCACGCCACCTCTCTGAGGCAGATGGTTCTACCCCTCTCCTGGTACACAGCCAATGTCCCTGGGAACCCACAGCCAAGTGCCTCATTTCAGGGACATGTTGATAGAAGTGCCTGGGAAAAGTGAGCCTCCTGATGTGCTTTACCGTAACAAAATCTGTACCAGCATCAGTGCAGCTGAAGACCCATTATGAATTAACTCTTCTCAGAATTAGCCAGGAGCTGACAGAAGGTATGGCCCAGAGTGCCACTATCCTAGGGCCTCTGGATCCTTCCAGGATTTTCCCTAAATAAAAGAGAATCATGGGAGGATTTCTGTGTGTCCCAAAGACCATGCCTTCAAATAGCACAAGGTTATTGGCCGAGGTAGAAAAGGCTGCTGTGCTTCAGCTTTTTGTTTGGGCCCCCAGGTAATTTCCACGTATCCTGCCTCCATTTTGAGCAGAACTGCTTTTATACATTCAAGCTGTGGGGTAACAGAAAGGTCCCTATCCCCAGAGGCCTACCCACCTGTCCTCATGCCCAGAGGCCTGCCTGGGGGTGGGAGTGTCTGCTCTGCTGTTTACTCTACTGGGTGGTAACTTGGCACAGAGCAGTAAGATAACTGCTCAGGGTGAGACCGAATCTTGGAAACTTTTTGTAGAGGTTGGTCTTCAATTCTTTTCCCCCTCATGTGTGATATTAAAAATCACTTAATCTTGGAACCAATCCTCTTGAGATGGGTGCTATTATGAGAACCATCTTAGAGATGTAGATATGGAACCTCATATGACATGGCAGGTAAGTGGCACCGTCATGACCTGAACTCATGTTTCTTCAGCTCCAAAGTCCTTTCTGTCGCCAGTACGGTATGTATTTTACTATATCTATACATTGTGTTGGAGAAGGCGATGGCACCCCCACTCCAATACTCTTGCCTGGAAAAATCCCATGGATGGAGGAGCCTGGTAGGCTGCAGTCCCTGGGGTCGCGAAGAGTCGGATACGACTGAGCAACTTCACTTTCACTTTTCACTTTCATGCATTGGAGAAGGAAATGGCAACCCACTCCAGTGTTCTTGCCTGGAGAATCCCAGGGATGGGGAAGCCTGGTGGGCTGCCATCTCTGGGGTCACACAGAGTTGGACACGACTGAAGTGACTTAGCAATACATTGTGTATGCTGAGTCATGCCTTAAGAAGTGACTATTAGTAAAGACACATTTTATGTTATAAATAAGGGGATATAAAAATAGAACTCTAACTGCAAACAGAGCCAGAATTACCTCTTGAATAAATTCTAAAACCTTCCATGGGATTAAATTCCAGTTAGTGCACTGCTCACCACTGAATATTATCTTCAAGTTGCAGTGTGTCTGTTAGTGAGCAAATAAACCCCCCCACCCCAAGAATTCCAATTCCAAATTGCATATTAATCACACAGACACACACATGGCTGTGAGCCAAAGTTAACTGGTAGTTTGCATTACCATGATTGTAAACTCATGCCTGCTTTTGATCCCAGGTAAAGACTGGTTGGTAAACATTGGAAATATTTCCCAATACAGTGTTATCCCTTGCCCTCTAAAATGTCCCACTTCAGTGAATTCCCTAGTAGTCCAGTGGTTAGGATTCCCCCCAATGCTGGGGGGCCTAGGTTCGATACCCAGCCAGAGAACTAAGATCCCACAAGCCATGCATCAGGGCCAAAGAAAAATGTCCCACTTCAAACTTAAAATCCTACCGAAAAGTACTCTAAACCAGTATTCAGTTCAGTTCAGTTCAGTCACTCAGTCGTGTCCGACTCTTTGTGATCCCATGAATCACAGCACGCCAGGCCTCCCTATCCATCACCAACTCCCGGAGGTCACTCAGATTCACATCCATCGAGTCAGTGATGCCATCCAGCCATCTCATCCTCTGTCGTCCCCTTCTCCTCCTGCCTCCAACCCCTCCCAGCATCAGAGTCTTTTCCAATGAGTCAACTCTTCGCATGAGGTGGCCAAAGTACTGGAATTTCAGCTTTAGCATCATTCCCTCCAAAGAACACCCAGGGCTGATCTCCTTCAGAATGGACTGGTTGGATCTCCTTGAAGTCCAAGGGACTCTCAAGAGTCTTCTCCAACACCACAGTTCAAAAGCATCAATTCTTCGGCGCTCAGCCTTCTTCACAGTCCAACTCTCACATCCATACATGACTACTGGAAAAACCATAGCCTTGACTAGACGGACCTTAGTCAGCAAAGTAATGTCTCTGCTTTTGAATATGCTGTCTAGGTTGGTCATAACTTTCCTTCCAAGAATTAAGCGTCTTCTAATTTCGTGGCTGCAGTCACCATCTGCAGGAATTCAAATCCTTGATGATTTCTGCTTTAAGCCTGAGTTAACTCCAAGATGTTATTTTATACTAACAAGCCCAAACTCAACCTAGAACAAAAACAAAAATTCTAGCTAATAGTTCAAAATAATAATAGCTTGATTTTGATAGTACATTCTCCTGTTTTACATGCCAAACTGAATAAATGAGTAGTTTTGAATATAATGCCATGTTTGTTTAATGGGAGCAGCCTTCAGTAAAGACTACTGCGTTTTCAGTGTGTGAGAGCACGGCTCTGTGTGGGGAAGGTCCTGCTGCCAGGGATCTGGCATCCATGTGGGCTACAGGACCATCAGAGCCCAGTGCAGCAAGTCTCTGCAGGTTCTTTCTGGAAGAGCCTCTTGCAAACTGCTGTAGCCAAAGGTTAGGTGAGAAACAGGCTTACACTCAGGTGGCTGAGCCACGTCACCAGTGGAGAATCACACTGCCAGACAACTTACCTGCTATGAACGGAATCTGGGAGGCTCTGATATGCCAGTCTACACCAGAATTCACAGGCTAGGCTTCTCATTCTGACTAGTTTAAGGTTGGCTGGGGTAGCCTCTTGTTTCTCTGTAAACACAAGGAAGATTCTTAACTCAGTCTTAAGACTGGGTAAGATTTTTAAGTTCACATTTCTTATGCTAACATTTCTTGAGCACTTGGCCCGAGGTTCTGCACTGGGAGCTTTGCATGGATCATTTAATGGATCATTTCAATGGTAGGAATCACTCAGGGCAGCTGTGGTACAGACTCTTAAGACACACTGTCAGAGTTCAAGGTAAGCTCCAGGAGGATGAGATCCACTGGTATTTGGCACATAGTAGGTGCTCAATTTGGAGAAGGCAATGGCAACCCTCTCTGGTACTCTTGCCTGGAAAATCCCATGGACGGAGGAGCCTGTGTAGGCTGCAGTCCGTGGGGTCGGTCACTAAGAGTTGGACACAACTGAGTGACTTCACTTTCCCTTCTCACTTTCATGCACTGGAGAAGGAAATGGCAGCCCACTCCAGTTTCTTGCCTGGAGAATCCCAGGGTCTATGGGGTTGCATAGAGTTGGACACTACTGAAGTGACTTACAGCAGCAGCAGCAGGTGCTCAATTAATACGTGCAGAATGAATGAATTTAAAATCTTAAGAAATTTTGTTTACATATAAGTGTTAGGAGCTGAGCCAGCATTCTTCAGCAGATCTCTCTTCTTCTGGTCTCATAAATTTGACTCTGTAGTTAAATGGAAGACAGCTTAGAATTGCAGGGGTGGGGGGCGGTGGGCAAGCAGTTTGAGAAGACTCTTTAAAACTGGTCCTAAAATTAAGTAATTGCTCAGCATAAGAAACAGAGGGAAAAGTGACTGTAATACCTTAGCAAGAAGAATCTTTGTTATCTAGTCTCAGTGATGTTCTCCATGAACAAAGGTTAGCAAACTTCTATACCTGGCCAGAGAGTAAATATTTCAGCCTTTATGGCCCGTGCAATCTCTGTCTGAACTAGTCAAGTCTGCCACTGAAATGGAAAAAGAGCCATCTTTTTTTTTTTTTTAAGATGACTATTCCAATAAAACTTTATTAAAAAAAAACAAATGGCAGGCTATATTTGGACCATGGTGTAATTTGCCAAGCTCTGGTCTAAAGCATGTCTAGTTGTAATAAGGTTTCTATTTCATCTCTAAAAGAAGGATCATACAGCTAATGCTATATAGTTCCCCTGCTTTTAAGACATTAAATAAGCCATATATCTTTTACATATCTAAGCCTTTGGCCTTGAAAACTCATTAAACAGCATGATAATTTATTTAACTATGAATGAAGTTTGTAGACCATAAGATTTTCTTGAATGTGTTAAACTAATGCAATATACCATTTGTAATGGCCTCTAATGAAATCCTAACTTTACAGAACCTTATTTCTATCCTTTTTGCATCTCTGAGCCTTCTCACTATGTGTGTTAACCTTTACATAATAAAGAACCATTTTAACTGTTTTTAAATACATTACACTGATGTGCAACCATCACCACCACCCCTTTCCAGAACTTTCTTATCATCTCTCACTGGAACGCCATAAACCATAGTTCCCCATTCTCCCTCCCCACAGTTCTTGGCAACCACTATTCTGCTTTCTATGAATTTGACTCTTTAGATACTTCATGAAAGTGGAATCATACAATATTTGTCCTTTTATCTTTATGGTTCATCCATGCTGCAGCATGTGTGAGAATTTCCTTCTTCTTTAAGGCTGAATAATACTCCGTTGAGTATACATGCCACATTTTGTTTGCCCATTCATGTGTCAATGGACTTTGGGGTTGTTTCTACTTTTTGGCTACTGTGAATAATGCTGTTATGATCAATGGTGTGCAAATATCTGTGTTGAGTCCCAATTTTCAGTTCTTTTGAGTATATACCCAGTAGTGGAATTGGTGGATCATATGATAACTGTTATGTTCTTGAGGAACCACTATATAGTTCTCCACAGTAGCTGTACCATTTTACATTCTGACCAGCAATGAGCAAAGATTGCAATTTTTCTACATTCTTGTCAACACTTATTTTACTTAATTAGTTTGTAGGTTTGGTTGGTTATAACAGCATGCTAGGACTTCCCAAGTGGCTCAGTGGTGAAGAATCTGCAGTGCAGGAGACCCAGGTTCAATACCTGGGTCAGGAACGTCCCTTGGAGGAAGAAATGGAAACCCACTCCAGTATTCTTGCCTGGAGAATCCCATGGACAGAGGAGCCTGTCAGGCTACAGTCACTGGGGTCACAAAGAGTTAGATATGACTGAGCACACACATGTGCACACACACACACACACACACACACACACACAATAGCATGCTAATGGATGCAGAGTGGTATCTCATTGTGATTCTCGGTTGTTTTTATATATCTGTAGTGTAAAAATAGTTCATTTAAATACTACACTAATTTATATTTCATGCAAATTATATATATTTTTTTTCCCATGGGTATATGCATTTATTCCTCTCCTAACTCCAGAATTATATGAGATGGCTTCCAAGGACATGAAAACAGTAAAATGAATAATATACATAGCTAAATTCATCGCATTGGGGATATAGGAGACTAAAAAAATGAAACTATAGCTAAGATCAAATGAACCTGAGAGTGTGCTGTAACGTCTTACATAATTGTAAAACTAAAGTGACAAATTCAATTCCAAAGCTCCTAGGGTTCAAAATAAAAGGGAAGGAGGGCCAGTAACATGATTCATTTATTCCAGATGATGAAAGCTCAGGAAAAAAAAGGCTTTTCTTGGCCTGCAGGTGCAAGAGAATAAGCTATAACTACTTACTGAAAGCAACAGATTTTCTGGTGAAATTAATAGGGATGGAATTGAAAATGACTCCCCTAGCCTGGCATTATACAGCTTTTTGTGCGAGTTAAAGAGTAGTTTCAAAGTACAATTATGAAAGTATTAAGAAAAAGTCAACTCTACATCTCTCAGAAGAGATAGAAGGACTATTCCTTTGGACTTTAGTCACTGTTTTATGTAGTTGAACCATGTTAAGATCTTGAATTCCCTCATACGTGTTTATATATACACACACACACACACACACACACACACACACACACACACCTGGCATTTCCTTCCCAGGTCACAGATTATAAATGCATAAACACATAAATGCATATGTGTGTTTGTACAAAGAATCTTATCTTAAGAATATATCCTTATCTTCCTTTTGGAAGGAGAGAAAGATCTTCATGTTCAAATCTGATATGAAATTTCTGCTTCAACACAAAACTCCAGGAACTATATTATTTTCAAATTTAAACCAGAAAAAAAAGGCTTCATAATAATTAGATATGCTGCCAAAACAGCTTTCAAGCAACTGAAGAGCAAAGAAAATTAAAAATAAGAATAGCAGCCATATCAAACAGATGTTTTTAAAGAACTGAGAAGGTGTCAAAATAACTCTAAAACTAAATTGGTCTGAAGTTTTACCCAGAAGTTTGGATGAAGTGTAATAACTGACATTTCTTGAGCATTTACAATTTCCCAGGCACAGTTCAAAATGCTTGTATGTATTAACTCACTTTTGTAAATGTAACAAAGTTAATACTGTTATCATCGTTCCCATTTTATAGATAGGGAAACTGAGGCATGAAGGAGCTGAATATCCTTGCTTCAGGTCATACAACTAGGAAGTGTTCAAGCTAGGATTCACACATAGTCATGCACTCTGGTTCTAGTTCAGTTCGGTTCAGTCACTCAGTCGTGTCCGACTCTTTGCGACCCCATGAACCGCAGCACGCCAGGCCTCCCTGCCCATCACCAAGTCCTGGAGTCTACTCAAACTCATCTCTAGTGAGTTGGTGATGCCATCTAACCATCTCATCCTCTGTCGTCCACTTCTCCTCCTGCCCTCAATCTTTCCCAGCATCAGGGTCTTTTCAAATGAGTCAGCTCTTTGCATCAGGTGGCCAAAGCATTGGAGTTTCAGCTTCAGCATCAGTCCAGTGGCCACTAACCCATGAAACTGTACTGCTGCTTGATGTTTCAGCAGATGAACCAAAGTAGTACTGGTTGGCCAACAGGCAAAAACATACATTCTGTTGTGTCCCTATCATTTTTTTTTCTTTAGATGAACAAATGTACCTTAATTAACCTTGAAATTTCCCTTAATATCCTTGTGTAGAATTCCCAGCAGTAAATTTTAAAAAATGAAAAAAAAATTTAGTTGAATGATGAAACCATATTCCTATTATAAATCATATTTTTATAGTTTTAAGAATGTGGAGGAATGCTTATAAAATGAAGTAAATCAGCAGATGTAAATTTGTTGGAAGCCTAGCTCCACTACTCCCATTTCCCCCAAAGAAACTATCAAAAGAAAGATGGGAAAGTTTATGTGGCTATCACTGGGTTGGAGAATTAGGAATAACTTCTTTTCCTACTTTTTCTTAATTTCCATAAAATTTAGTTGAATACTTTCATAGTCCAAAAAAATGAAATAAACGTCATTAAAAAAAAAAGCTAATCAGAGCTATTCTTTACAAAGGCACAATAAGAAGTACCTAGTGATAATCTCACTGTATAATTTTAAATCATTTCTAAGGGCCTTGTTCTGAAGGAGTGAAGGTGGCATGGTTTAGACTTGCACTTATGTGGCTATTTTAGAAAAAAATGAAAAACTCCGCAATTGTCCCATTTCAAGTATTCAGTAGCCACAAGTGGCTACTGATGGCTTTTTCATCATCACAGAGAGTTCTATTGCCCAGCACTGGTTTAGAAGAACACAAGATAGCTTGAAATCAAATCCCGATAGGAGCGGGTACCTACTGTGTGAAATGAATAATTCATTCAACCTCTCTGAGTCCATTTCCCCATAGACAAATTGGGACTAATGATACTGTCAACATGAAAGGAAATTAAGATCAAATAA
Source organism: Nanger dama (assembly GCA_917880005.1). NCBI lineage: Eukaryota > Metazoa > Chordata > Mammalia > Artiodactyla > Bovidae > Nanger > Nanger dama. The sequence goes on from CAKJTW010000001.1 coordinate 46,769,845, forward strand.
GATAATGCATGTGACAGTTCTCTGAAAACTATCCTGTAGTTTACCAGATAGTTGTTTCAAAAATCCCCAGCCTGAACCAAATCTAGCTGTTTGTGCACTGATTCCAAATCCATGAATGGTTCATAACTGCTGACAGGGAGTGACACCATAAAAATCAGACTTACCAGCTCTTCGCACAGTTCTTCACCCAAGTCCTTCGTTACTGTGGATGTTCCATTTCTTCCCTGTAAAAGCTTCAGCACACAGTTCTGTATCTTCTATAATAACACCTCCTCAGTTTTTTTCCTTAACAATGTAAATACACTGCCCTCTTTCCATTCCTAAATGAAAAAGCCTCTTTAAAAAGAAAGCAAAGAAAGCAGGCTTTGTCTGCCAAAGAAATAAAGGGGGTAAAATGCTATAACTAAAAAGAAATCAATCTGAGTTGACAGTGAAGGAATTAGGCAAAAGATGTTGCCAACTGCCTCAAGAACGTGAGATCTGCACCCACAATGACAGCAGGTTCTCTATGCTTCAAAGCTGTTGGGGGTTGCTGATTAGGCGGAAGTACCTGCTCCTTCTGATTTTTTTTTCCCCGAGTCACTTCTGGTTTTTCCTGCAAAACAACTTGCCTAATTTAGACGATTTTAGAGCTGCCGCTCATCCAGAGAAGTCCCCATCTTATTTCTCATTTAACCACCTGAGAGTTAAGCGTGAGTCTTGGATGGCTTTAAGAAAAAAAAGAGAAAAAGAAAAAAAAAATTGTAGTCAAGTTGTGGCTCAACTTGGTGTAGATTCTAGGCTCACCGTCTCCCTCCTGCCTTCCCCAGGTCTCCACCCGCCGTGGATGCCTTTGACATTATGACCGCAGAGGATTCCACCGCAGCCATGAGCAGCCATGACTCTGCCACCGGGTCCTCTGCCAAGGTGCCCGAGGGCGTGGCGGGCGCACCCAACGAGGCGGCACTGCTGGCGCTGATGGAGCGCACAGGCTACAGCATGGTGCAGGAGAATGGGCAGCGCAAGTACGGCGGCCCGCCGCCCGGCTGGGAGGGGCCCGCACCCACTGGCGCGGCTGCGAGGTCTTCGTGGGCAAGATCCCCCGCGATGTGTACGAGGACGAGCTGGTGCCAGTGTTCGAGGCGGTGGGCCGCATCTACGAGCTGCGCCTCATGATGGACTTTGACGGCAAGAACCGCGGCTATGCCTTCGTCATGTACTGCCACAAGAACGAGGCCAAGCGTGCCGTGCGCGAGCTCAACAACTACGAGATCCGCCCCGGACGCCTGCTGGGCGTGTGCTGCAGCGTCGACAACTGCCGCCTCTTCATCGGGGGCATCCCCAAGATGAAGAAGCGCGAGGAGATCCTGGAGGAGATCGCCAAGGTCACGGAGGGTGTGCTCGGCGTGATCGTCTATGCCAGCGCGGCCGACAAGATGAAGAATCGCGGCTTCGCCTTCGTGGAGTACGAGAGCCACCGTGCCGCTGCCATGGCGCGCCGCAAGCTCATGCCCGGCCGCATCCAGCTGTGGGGCCACCAGATCGCTGTGGACTGGGCTGAGCCCGAGATCGACGTGGACGAGGATGTGATGGAGACCGTGAAGATCCTCTACGTGCGCAACCTCATGATCGAGACCACCGAGGACACCATCAAGAAGAGCTTCGGCCAGTTCAACCCGGGCTGCGTGGAGCGCGTCAAGAAGATCCGCGACTATGCCTTCGTGCACTTCGCCAGCCGCGAGGACGCCGTGCACGCCATGAACAACCTCAACGGCACCGAGCTGGAGGGCTCGTGCCTCGAGGTGACGCTGGCCAAGCCCGTGGACAAGGAACAGTACTCCCGCTACCAGAAGGCAGCCAAGGGTGGCGGCGCAGCAGAGGCGGCAGTGGTGCAGCAGCCCAGCTACGTGTATTCCTGCGACCCCTACACGCTAGCCTACTATGGCTACCCCTACAACGCGCTCATCGGGCCCAACAGGGACTACTTCGTGAAAGGTTAGTGGGGGTTCCGCGCCTGCGTGGGCGGGGAGTGGGGGAGACGCGTCTGCCAGATGGATGCCGTCTGGGAGGTGGTGGCTGTCATTTACTGAGCTGGTGGACGGCGACCCCTCCTACTCACCCTCATTGGGGCAGTCACTTCTACAGCATCGAGGGAAAGGTAGATGGTTCATATATACCGCGTGAGGTACCGTTACCCCATCATGTGCAGCATGCAAGCTTTTCTTGCGTTCTGCCCTCCCAGGGCCTTTATCCAACATGGGGCTAGAAGGCAAGTTTCTGGGTTCTTAGGTTAAAGCCTGCTTGTGAAATTAAACCTTTGGAATGTTGGGGGAGTGAGGGGCACAGTATTGTTGGGTTTGTTTGTGTTGTTTTGTTGTTCCTAGTCACTGACTAGCCTGTACTGAAAGCAGGCATTACATTGGAACGCAAAATACTTGGGTTCTGGGTCCTGCCGTCTGATTAACTGGCTCTGTGACTTTAGTCAGCCCCTTTAAGCTCCCGAAGCCTGTTTTCTCACGACTAAAATGAGGAAGATGAACTAGCACTTCCCCTTCTACAGCTAGTTTTGTGACCATCTTAGAAAATTTTTATTTATTGGAGTGGCAGTTACAATCCTAGGAACTCACCCTTCAAGTTCATCTTGTGCACTAAGCATACATCTTAGGATGCATCTAGGTTGGAGCCAGAAAGTCTGAAGCATCTTCCAAGCTCACTAAAGAGCAGAGGTGTAGCCGCCTGCAACTTAGAGCCAGGACAGATACCAAAGGGCCAAGAACCCTGGGTTAAGATCCACCTCCTGTACAGCTGCTGTTGGTAGCTCATCATTTTTTGTGTTGTTATTATAAGCAGGCAGCATAAGAGGCCGGGGTCGAGGTGCAGCTGGCAACAGAGCCCCGGGCCCCAGGGGTTCGTACCTTGGGGGATATTCTGCTGGCCGTGGTATATATAGCCGATATCATGAAGGAAAAGGAAAACAGCAAGAAAAAGGATATGAACTTGTACCGAATTTGGAAATCTCTGCCGTCAATCCAGTTGCCATTAAGCCTGGTACAGGTCAGTATAAACCAGAGTGAGAATGCATTTATTCAGCCTGAACCCCAGCTCTCTCTCTTTGAGGTGACTTCCTCAGCACTTTCATCTGCACGTGGGTTCCTCTTCTCAAAGGCAGGCGGAGATTAGGCAAGGATCGTGTCCTCCTGGGCCTTCTTATCTAGAGCTTGGGGGATGGTCTAATTTTGACCATGTTCAAGTCAAACTTTCTTATAGTGGGTTTCCCAAATGGCTGTCGCCAGTTGTTAGACTTTTTCTCAATTAGGCAGGTTCTCAGTTAGGGAGGTTGGGGCGAGGGGGTGTGGGGGTAGAAAAATGTGAGTCTCTTCTGTATCTTCTACCAGCTAAAAGCTTTCTATTCCTTACTCAAGCCTATTTTGACCCCAGTCATCAGAAGCCAGAAGGTGCAACTCTGCCAGTTCTGAGAGTTGTTGGGAAATTCCCCTTCAGGAGTAAATAAAGCTGCTGTCCCTTGTCGTGGTCTTAACCAACCAGAACACCTGGGAGTAAGGTAGCAGAGAAACTTTCTGCAGCTAATTCCCAGCTCTCATTTCTGCTTCTTGCTGGATCAGTAGATTGAGGGTAGAGGGGCATTCAAGCAGTCGAAGCCAAGGACCTTGAACTTTGCTTCCACCTTCCAGGCCCCACAACCCAGTTTTCCAATGATGTTAATGCTCGTCAGTCATCTGAGACAGGTCTTTTTCTGATCCTAAGCTGCAGGGAGGTTTATTGAACTGCACAGTGTGAGCACGGCACAAACTCCCTATGTGCACACACCACACAAGCACCCAAATACATGGGAAATTCCATCGTGATACTCCTCCAGACCTTCTCCCAGTCTTACGGAGGGTAGGTTGAAAAGCTCTTTGAGAGCATCTGCACTTCGAAGCTCAGCTCCTGCCTTCATGTTGGCTGAGGACTGTATTCCTTCCCTGGCTAGAACAATTTCAAGGGAGCTATGTATAAAGAGTATAGGCTGGCATTGGCCACATAGGGGCTTACAAGGCCTTTTCTCAGGAGAGCTTCCTTTTGAAGTAATCCAGTGTTTTGTTTTGTTTTTTTAATGCCTGTGAAAAAAATTCTGCCACTTCTGCAGTTAAGTGACTCCTTAGACTGGATTTCCTAGGAAATGTCATTGATGCATCAAACAATATAAAACTGATCCTGTTTCTAATTCCATAAAGCAGAGCCTGGATACAGGAGTTGCCACTCCTACTTGTTAGGAAAAGTATTCCCGTTGGCAGTAGTTTAAGATTTAACTAGAGAAAAGAAAAGTCGCTCAGTCATGTCCAACTCTTTGCAAGCCCATGGACTGTCCATTTAATTCTCCAGGCCAGAATACTGGAGTAACCTTTCCCTTCTCCAGGGAATCTTCCCACACAGGTTTCCCACATTGCAGGTAAATTCTTTACCAGCTGAGCCACCAGGGAAGCCCAGAGAAAAGAACTCAAAGATCTTCAAGCATGTAATTGTGTTCTGAGGCATGGGGTAGAAATTACTATGGCTGGTAGCCAGAACAATCTGGAGTTGCTTAGTACAACTCAGATGTAGCTCAAACTTATAGCCCTTTCTGGGCCCTGTTCCCTTGACCTCTATTTCTGATTCATTCAGAAAATTAGAACTCTGTCTGTACTTTTAGGAGGAACACCAGGCAATAGTGAAGTATCTAGGCACAAGATCATATAGATGGAAAGGCAGGTAAAAGATCTGGTTTAGATTTTAGATATAATTTATTGAATGACTGTACCATTGTTTAGCCTACAGTCATTTCTCTTTGGGCTTCCCCAGTGGCTCATTGGTAAAGAATCTACCTGCAAAGCAGAAGACATGGATTTGATCCCTGAGTCGGGAAGATTCTCTGGAGGAGGGCAACCCACTCCAGTATTCTTGCCTGGAGAATCTCATGGACAGAGAAGCTGGGTGGGTTATAGTCCATAGAGTCACCAAGAGTTAGACACGAGTGAAGCAACTGAGCACACAGCATGCAAGCATTTCTCTTTATCTTATATCAAATTGGCTTTTATTCGAAGAAATTACCTACAGATGGAGAATAAAAATAAGTGAAAGTATACTCTGTTGTGTGCATTTCAATATTCTTACCATCCTCAAAATATACAACACACACACAACCTCCCCCAAATCAGGGCTTTTTTTTTTTTTTTGTCTTTTTACCTCTCCTTATCATACATTGGAGAAGGGCGTGGCAGCCCACTCCAGTATTCTTGCCTGGAGAATCCCATGGACAGAGGAGCCTGGCAGGCTGTACAGTCCATAGGGTCGCAAAGAGCCAGACATGACTGAAGCAACATAGCAGCAGCAGCAGCATATATTGACTTTTGAACACTGATCTGTCTGATCCTCTGGTTGAAATGAGTCCTTTGAACTTTATTCACAGAAACGTGTCTTTGCATTGGCAGGTCGCGGACGATATAGACTGACCTCTGAGTTCTCAGAATGAAACTCTCAATAGCACCTGCTCTTTAAAATGGGTGAAAGTGAAAAAGGGCAATGGGGCTGGTACTGAGTAAGATAGGTGATAAGGAACTGGCAGGCTCTTCTCACACTCTTGGGCCTCAAACCTCTGCTCTCACTTTTTATTCTGAGCCTGTTTTCTCAAAATTGCATGGCCTTTTCTTGCTCTCTAGGACCTCAAGAATATGAGTCTAAATGCTATTCTGTTCTAACTTCTGTTAGCAGTAGAAAATGTGGGCGCAGAATCTTAACTGTAGGCATGCCTACCCCGAGGATCTGTGGGGAGATCCCACCCATTGCCACATGGTTCCTTTTGAAAGTCCAGCAGGATATAGGGTACCTCCACCTCCCCCTCTCTTCCTCTTGGATAGCACCTGTAGTGAGAGAGCATTCGTTTGCAGGCAGAGCCCCTGGCTGCTAAACTTGTTTTTAAAAATATTGAGGAAGTGATGGCACTTCCCTCAGTGACTAGAAGTGACTGACCTGTGCTTCCCTTTTGCTTCTCTTGCAGTGGCCATCCCTGCCATCGGAGCCCAATATTCCATGTTTCAGGCAGCTCCGGCCCCTAAAATGATTGAAGATGGTAAAATCCACACAATGGAGCATATGATCAGCCCCATCGCTGTGCAGCCCGACCCAGCCAGTGCTGCTGCGGCCGCTGCGGCCGCCGCTGCCGTCATCCCTGCCGTGTCCACGCCGCCGCCTTTCCAGGTAGGCTTCTTGCTGCGGTGTTTGTGTGAGGTCTCATGTATCACGGAGTCACTTAATACTCCACAGGAGCACTGACACTGCCTGGCTTTCTGCTAGAACTATGGGTCTGAGTGATAGAAATATTTTTGTAAGATAAATCACGACAGGACAGGAAAATGTTAGATAAGAATTGTACTATCCTAAAATTGCCACTGTATTAAAGATAGGAAGCAATATGCAAAAATGACATATGTAATTTCTCACAGTGTCATTATACATCCTATTTTTTTAATGACATAGGATAATTTTTAACTCATGTACTTATTGTTACAAAGGTGACACACAGAGTCCCAGGGGATAGTTCATGGCAGACTGTAGTTTCTGCATTCCAGATTATAGTTCAGTAAAGATTTTTAAAGTTCTGCCCCTCTTCCTCCCCTCCATCTCTCTCTGAGTATATCCATAGGTATATACGTATGCATATATATATGTGAGTGCCTGTAGAAAGACAGAAATGTCTATATAAAGATTTATGAAACTTTACAAAACTCTCCCAGCCATATCCAACTATTCCCATTTCTCCTCCCAATCCAGTTTTACCGTTCCATCCTCCTTCCCCACTTTAACTCATAGTGTTCTCCTCTATCTGGTTTTTTTCTCTAGAACCTTTTCCGTCCACCTCACCTTGGAAACCATCTGTCCTCTGTGTCTCAGTATTAGCTACTTGACTATCAGTCAAGTTCTATGTTCTGTCTCCCCAATTAAAGTATTTCCAGACCAAGAGCCACATCTTATATATATTTCTTTGTTTCTGCAATATGTAGCACGCAGGGAATACCTATACCATATATCACTTAGACAGAAAAATAATCTTGTTGAAGCTATCCTTTGTGAAGCAGTGAATATCAAACACCTCATCAATCCATAAGCATAAAAAACTCAGGCCAGGGATGTCTTGTATCTAACTGGATAAGAATTATCGAGGAGACATGTTTATAAAACAGAGAATCTTAGATTCAAACCCCAGAAGACTCCAATTCAGCAAACTGGGCTGGCGTTCTAGAATCCATATTTTGTCCCACCTCCTCAGTAATGCTGAAACAGCTAGGCTTGTGAACCCCAGCAGTAGTCTTGGGTTGGAAATGACTCACAAGGTAGTTATTACTGTGTCCTGACTATAAATACATACAGTAACCTACAAGCATTACCTAGTGGAAGTCTGCTAATTCTAATCCCTCTTTACTAGGAAACTTGTGAACTTTGGTCTTTGCTGAGTGGTCACAGTTGTGGTTGGGCCCAAATTTCAGGCTTCACGATTACATTCTGGATTGCAGGCTGTTTCTGTCTTACACCAGTCTGCACGGAAGCTGGCGTCGGGTCTTGTGGTTTGGGATTTGCTCAGTGTGCTGTCATTATCAGTAGATTCCTGTGCCAATGGTTTCCTCCTCCAGTACAGTCTGCAGAATGCCTGGAGCCACTTCCTCTGTAAGGTGGGAATGGCTTCTTTGAGTGTGTGGCCCCGCTGCCCTCCCTCAAAGCTGAGTACTGTCTGTCCTGCCTTGAGTTCTTTGACCTGGGTTGTCTGATACGTTCTGTCCTCCGCCTCCTCTGTGTTCTCTGTCAAACTGCAGTAGAGGAAGGAGCATTTTAATGTCCACAGATTGGTAAAAGAACACTTTTCAGAGTGAAACCACACATCGGTTCCCAGTGACCTTTCTGGGGAACACCTTCCATCTTCCTCCTCTGTATTGCAGGAGCTCAGAGATGTTCCTTTGTAGCCATTTAAATCCAAAATTTCACATAGCCTTCGCAGGCAATTAAAAACAAAAAAGCTTGCATGTGTAGACAGTCCTTTTTTCACGTTTATTTCTCAAAATGTTTCAATCTTCACAGCAAGTCAGTGGCATAGATGAAGCAAGAACCATTCCTTTTTTGAGAGGAGGGGAAATTGAGGCCTTTCTCTCTCCTCCTCCCCAACTCCCCGCACTCAACCTCATCACACTCCCCTGAGCTCAGGTGTTGGGCTGCACTGTTGTACATGGAGTGGTTTCTCTCAGATGTCACCTTCCTGGTGATCTTTTCCTTTGTGCATTTGTCACTAAAGAGATGTCCACAGATTTGGAGAAGATAGCTTGTGTCCTGCTATAAACCACAGTCTTCCCACTTCCAGAGTTTCTCTCCTTGGTTGTAAAGTGTTACTAACGTTCATTGTGGCTGCATTGTAGCAGGCAGGATAATGCAAGGCTAAAGGCACAGGTGCCAGACTCACACATCCCATTGCTTAAAAGCTGTGTCACCTGTGCAAGTCATTTAAAACATCTAAGCTTCTCCATATAACCTACCAGCTTCATTGGTGGTTGTGATGATGTTTCAATAGTGTCACTTAAATAAGGCACTTAGAATAGTACCTAGCAGACTGTAATCTCTGTTATTGTTATCATTTAGATATTATTTATAATTATTATTTGGATTAAAGTTGAAAAAAATGACTCTTCAATTCTGAACATAATTTTGTAACTCTAATTTGTAGATTTTTGTAAAGGAATGATAAGTAATTCCTTTATAAAATCCAGGGAGAAACAATATTTTAAAATCTAATTCTCCCTTTTACATATCCTGAACTATTTGTACCACAGGGCATGCTATGAAGCATAAGGTACACAAGATGTTTTGATAAATAAACGTGTGATTTATTTTTTTAACCAAATTTTTACCAATATTATTTTTACCAAAATTTTTACCAATGTTATTTTTTGTTTTACCAAAAATCTCCTTTTCCCTTAAGCAGTCCACAGAATAAACTCCATAGCAAACATTTTGGAAAATACTGAACCACGGTCTTCCTTGTCTACTTGTTCTGAAAATGTAGTGTGTTTCACTCTCAAGTGGAGGGAAGGAAGCATCCTGGACTTTCAGAGCCAGCATGGCACCTACAGATAAGGCAGCTTCGGATAGCACCTCTTTTCCTCACTTCCTCATCATGTGGAAATCCCACCTTATCCAAGTGAAGGTGTTAGTTGCTCAGTCGTGTCCGACTCGCATCAACCCCATGGGCTATAACCCACAAGGCTCCTCTGTCCACAGAATACTCCAGGCAAGAACGCTGGATTGAGTGAACCCAGGTCTCTGGCATTGCAGGCAGATTCTTCACCATCTGAGCCACCAGGGAAGCCCCCACTTATCCTTCAAAACCCAGCTCAAATTTTTCCACTTCAGAGACGCTTCCTCTTGCTCCTCAAGTTAGTTGGCTTCTTCTCTAAGCTTCCACAGCAACTGTATATTTAGTGGTGTCGTATCTTAGGTCGGTGATGGCTGAAGTGAATGCATTTGTTGAAGATCCTGTATGATCACAATCTTTTTAGGTCAGAGCTTAAGATGCTGGCCCTTGGGAGAGCTGTGTACTTTGTTCCATAAAGTTATAGACTGTGCTCCTCTCCATTCTTAATACATCATGTTCCTTCAGTTAGGTATGAGTTGAGGCAGCTGGCATGTATTTTAGGAAAAATACTTATTCATAATTACAGTGAGATCAACTGAGTAAAAGGTAGACCTCAATTCCCGTCTCTGGCTCGCTCTGGTATGTAGGCTGATTGAGTAGAATGGGGGGCAGAAGATTCCAGAATATTTGTGCTTTCCCTGAACATTCCAGTTCTGTCACGGTCACCAGTTGAATTTGAATGTGCCTTGAGGATGCAACTCCCCTTCAGTGGCTCCTACCTCAGTCCCTTACGATTATTGCTTGTCTGTCCATCTGCCCTGAGAATGGAAACTTTCGTTTCTCTGTCATTCCCTCACCCCTGGGAGTTGAATGAATGAATGGGGTTGTTGAATGAACAGGTAGGTGGTGGTTGTTCAGTCGCTCAGTAATGTCCAATTCTTTGCAACCCCATGAGCTGCAGCACACCAGGCTTCCCTATCCTTTACCATCTCCCTGAATTTGCTAAAACTCATATCCATTGAGTCAGTGACACCATCCAACCATCTCATCCTCTGTCGCCCCCTTCTCCTGCCCTCAATCTTTCCCAGCATCAGGGTCTTTTTCAGTGAGTTGGCTCTTCGCATCAGGGTGGCCATAAGTCTTGGAGCTTCCGCTTCAGCATCAGTCCTTCCAGTGAATATTCAAGGCTGATTTCCTTTAGGATTGGCTGGTTTGATCTTGTTATCCAAGGGATTCTAAAGAGTTTTCTCCAGCACCACAGTTCGAAAGCATCAATTCTTCAATGCTCGGCCTTCTTTATAGTCCAGCTCTCACATCCATACATGACTACTGGAAAAACCAAAGCTGCAACTATACAGACCTTTGCTGGCCAAGTGATGTCTCTGCTTTTTAATATGCTGTCTAGGTTTGCCATAGCTTTTCTATCAAGAAGCAAGCATCTTTTAACTTCTTGGCTGCCATCACCATCTGCAGTGATTTTGGAGCCCAAGAAAATAAAGTCTCTCACTGTTTGCATCGTTTCCCCATCTATTTGCCATGAAGTGATAGGACCAGATGCTATGATCTTAGTTTTCTGAATATTGAGTTATAAACCAGTTTTTTCACCCTCCTCTTTCACCTTCATCAAGAGGCTCTTCAGTTCCTTTTTGCTTTCTGCCATTAGGGTGGTGTCCTCCGCCTATCTGGTTAGATACCTACAGGTGATCAATAAGGATGCTCTCTTTCCCCTCAGGGTCGCCCAATAACTCCAGTGTACACGGTGGCTCCAAATGTTCAGAGAATTCCCACTGCCGGGATCTACGGAGCCAGTTATGTGCCATTTGCTGCTCCAGCCACAGCCACGATCGCCACACTACAGAAGAATGCAGCGGCCGCCGCTGCCGTGTACGGCGGATACGCAGGCTACATACCTCAGGCCTTCCCCGCCGCTGCTATCCAGGTGCCCATCCACGACGTGTACCAGACCTACTGAGAGCCGCTGCCGCCGCCACTGAAGAAACACTTTACTATTTATGAAGAAAGACCGTGTTCGGTTAGCACACAGGAAACCTGAACGCGAAGAATGTTATCAAATACCATACTGGAATATTTTTATATTACGTGAAGTTTTCACTAGTTTTTAAGACTGTTTTCAATTTAGCAGACATGTGTTCATACATTTCTAAGAGACTTGTAATGGTTTGTGCCTTAAACACCATCTCTTAAAAATTTGTACGTGGTAGTACATTTGTATAGAGGTTTTTGTTTTTGTATTTTTAAGGATATATTTTCAGTTATGAAGGTTATTTTCTTAACTTCTGCACTCCAGAGATTTTTATTTTGTAGTACCTTCAATAATATATCAAGTATATATTAAAAAAGCACACTTGAGCAGCTAGGGAACTATTTTGAAAAATATATTCAATATTTAAAGATACAAACAATAGTGCTTTAAAAATACTACAGGAAACATTATTTTAAAAGTTATACTGGAAAGTGCAATTATAAAATGAGTGAAACCTCTATTTCTGCTGGAATTAAGGGTTGACGGGTGTTAACCATGTGTTACTCACGATGGTTCTCTTCTTTGAACGCTCGACCTCTCCTTAAGCCGATATTGAAAAGACTTGTCACATTTCTGAGTCCAAACACTGGAAGGCGCTGTCACCTGCTGCCATCGTCCTGGGCCCCTACTCAACATCCAGCCTTTGCTCTTAGATGTGTCCCCTCCCCCACCCCCCACCCCCACCTTCCCCAGACACAGCTTCATATTTGGCAAGTCAAGGACAAATTAATTACTCTAACAGAGAACATTGATGGCTTTTATACTTCTTTTTGTTAGGGTTTTTTGTTTTGTATGGGTTTTTGTTTGGGGAGGGTTGTGGTTTGGTTGGGGAGCTATTTTCAATAGCAGAGTATGTGTAAGCACAAGATTTTAATAGTTTGCATAAGGCATCTTTGCATAGCTATTTAATTGTCCAATATGAAACCTTCACTCCTTTCTTAATGCTTTTATTATATATTTGTTTTGAAGTCTAAGTTTGTAGAGACAGAGAATGTTATTATAGACAAAACCCTGAAGGCTCTCGTTAGCAGACGGTTATGCTTCTAGTTGCCTTATCATGTTTCATGCACAATGTCTGTGGTTGTCAGGGGTGTTGGAAATATTGTGTTTATTGAACAGGGCCTCCCTCCGCTGTTGCTGTGCATGTGGCAAGTGAACTGAATTGGGGCGTATACAGCCAGGAGGTGGAGGAGAGACCTGTAGGAGTAAAGGATAGTTTGTAAATATCTCCTAATGCTCATTTTTAGTTGTTTTATGTTGCAGAAATTCATGGTATATAGTTGAATGCAAAACGAAACCATTTTATTTCAATGTTATTAAACAGTTTTGTTTTATTAGGAAGTAAATGTATTGTTGCAGTGTTTTGTGCCTGTTTAAAGGCTTTTGTTTAGCAGAGTGAATGTAAAATACAGTAAAATGTTAAGATTGTCATCTACTTTATAAAATACATCAACTTGGATTTTTTTTTTAAGGTTCTAACAAGGAATGAGGTGTGCAATAGATGGCAAGGACATAGTTGTGTTTTTACGTCATATTAGAGATTCCATCAAATGTTTCCACTCACTGAATTTTGCTGATGGCTGAATTCTTATTGTGGATTAATAATAGGATCATGCCCTTAGCAGATGTTTTAGTTCTGTTTTACATTTTAAATTAAGAGATTCCCAGATGCTCTCTTTTCCCTCATCTTAGGGTGGGATGAATTTTTTATATATAAGCAATATTTATTTAACTATTCTATAAGATTATTGAGTGCCTTCAAAGGCCTTTAAACATTCCTAGCCTTCCTTTCCATCATTGTTAAATGACAGAAAGTAATTGTGCAATGTTTCTGATGATGTACCCAGCGAGCTGCATCCAAACTCAAATCCATTGTAATGAGTAATCCAACAAAATGCAGTTTGCGTTCAGTCCCCATCCCTTGACTTTGTATGAAAGAAATGCTGTCTTACTCTCCTTCCAGTGAAGGGTTAATTAGCACAGAGGTTCACTGGATGAGACTGACCCAGGGATCTTACTGTATTTTACATGTGCCTGTAAATTATTTGCAAAAATGGAAGGAAAAAAAAAAAAAAAGGAAAAAATGGTGTCTTAACATGGCAACTACCAAACTACCTTAAAAATAAATGTTGGTGAAATAGCCAGTTAAGTATCAGTGAGCCTCCTACCTACCTTTAGGTCTGCCTGTTCCTCTTGTTTCAAAACCATTTCACGTATGTACACTACTGAGGTAAGTTTGTAACTTGAAATGTGAACTTTTTTAGGGTTAAGAACAAACTATAAAAATGTTTAAAAAAAAAAGCTTTCGAGTTCTCTGTTTTCAAACATGCTGGCAGTTTAGTTGTTATCTTTAGTTGCTTTGTATTTGAAAAGTTTTTAAGTTTATTTAGATCTTGCTTCATTTACAATACATTCTTAGGATGTATGCAGTAAATAAAACTTTCTTAAAGCAATTTCAATACCTTATTTTAAATTGTGTTTTCTTTATACACTTTTTTTTTCTCCCAAACAAAACTAGAAGAAACCCTTATAGCATAGAAGGAATTGACTGTTTCTGGCTGGAGAAAGTCATATCTTTGATTTGGAATTATTAATGAAGTTGAGGTACATAGTAGAAATTGTGAATTATCAGTGTTTTCAGCCTTGGGTCCAGGTGGTAGAAAGTTGAACACTCAACTACTGCTTAGCATCTGGATTAGAGTAGGATGTGGCAAATCCTGTCACTGTTCTCAGTGCTGAAGTTTGTATATGATCCCAAGAGCTTTACACTTAGATATCTACATGGACTCAGTTGATGTGACATTGAGTTGTTCGACGGTCTCATGAAAGTACTGGTGTGACCTGTATGTCGGTCACCTCACTGGAAACCAGAGTTTTCTGTTTCACCTTTTTGACCGCATGCAGCAAGATTAGCAAGACATTGCCTTTTTTTCTATAGATCATCATTAACTTCAGGTGGAATCCATCAGCAAAGCCAATTAATAATTCAAGGGAAAGTGGTAACTTGTCAGTGGAATTACCTCTAAAAACTGCCCCATGCAGCTTTGCCATTGATTAAGAATTTTACCTAGTTAGTCTTGAGTAGCCTGGGTTATGGGCCTTCCCAACCCACAGTTCTTGGAATTCTAACTTCCTGCTTCCTCTTAAAAGGATAAAGTCTTTTTCACAGACAGGAAAGGCCAGAGAACTTCCCAAAGTGAGAAATCAACGAGATTTGCTGATACTATCTAATTCTAGGAGATGAGCACAGATGCCCTTTAAGTTGCAGAAGCAGAGTTTGATTGCTCTTGTCAAAAAACGAATTAAAAGAATTAATCTTACGGACTATTTCTTACACCTCTACTAAATGCCCTGCTTTGTTCTAGGTGCTGTGGTGAGTACAGCATGAACAAAACCAACAAAACTTTGTGCACATAGAGCTTATGTTAAAGTGGGAGAACTCAGACCCAGTAAGCAGGTAAACAGTGTGTTGGGTGGGGATAGATGCTATGATTGTGTGATTCATTAGGCTCTAAGGCTGTTTGGTTTCCGTCACCTTGGGACCTCACACGCACTTAATGAAGTAGGCAGAACAGATATGTGACTGGCCAGGGTCCCACAGCTGGTAGGAACCAGGGCAGAAATTCACACTCCAAGTCTCAGCACACTGACCCTGGAAATAGATTTAGTAGTACCAACAGCCTGCTTCACAGCCTACAAAAAGAAAAGCTTATCTCCAAAAAGTAGTTTCTTTTCTGTTGACTTTTAATGTATTTTCACATGCAGCCTCGTTCCTTGGGGATAGGAACTGAAGGTAGAATGGCCGAAATGCCTACGTTCAGCTCAGAAGACATAGCACTAGGTGAGCAGCTAAAACTGTCTGGTAGATGGAAGGAATTTGACTTATGATGCTGTATCAAGGATTATGGACAGGACTGAAAAACTACTGTAAAGTCAAGTATACCCTTCTAATTCTTTACTAGACTAGATCCCCAATTTTTAAATTCCAAAAATATCTGTCAAGACAACATGCATAAGCACTTATTTAGGTGGAAGTAAAAACAGCTAGAACACAAAAGTCCTAATTTTTCTTTCCTAATGAAGGATAACCTGTGAACAGTCCCAACATTTTACTGGGTGCTGTGACGTGGCATGCCCCATGCTGAGTGTATTTTGTCAACTATAGTTAACCTTACTGGCTTACCAGACCCTGTTTTAAGGGCATTAGGGTACTTGACTGTTTTAAAGAGATGTACATAGTATGTTACATGTTATCTTTATTATAAAGTGTTCTGGGAAGAGTTGAGGTTTTTTTAAAAAACATGAAATGTGAGATTTCAGCATGGCTGTTTTGAAAAAATCACATTTGACACAACGACCTTAAAGAAGAAAAAAAAAAAGCATCTTCAGTTTTAAAAAATAAATTAGTGGTAGGATAACACAGATGTACTCATTTTATCCTTGTCCTGCCACTTCCTTGACACACTCCTCTCTGACCATTCAAGGTCAAGGGCATGATTAAGCTTAAACACAGAATGAAATTCAGGAGACGTGTTTTGCTTCAGTTCCAAGTGCTAAGCTATCAGATTAGACATGGCCTTCCTTCTCCTTCCCCTCATTATTAGTCTTCCCTCTCTAGGTGCCCAGTGTCCCTCAGTGATTGCCCAAACCCTTGGCAAGCACTGTGGCCTGCGCGAAACAGGCTGAGCTTGCAGTCTGGATGCCTAGAGGGTGAACCCCCGGCTTTGCTATTTATCAGCCGTGTGACCTTGGAAAAGACACTTTGCCTCTCTGAGCACCAGTTTCTTAATTGGTAAAAGAGATGATAACCTCATAAGGTTACTGTGAAAATCAGATAAGTTAATGAATCTTTAAAAAGCCTGGATAAATAAATTTTTAAATAAGCTGGGTACATCATAGACAAGAAAGTTATTTCCTTTCTCTTCCTCTTTATAAACTGTAGTGTGAATGCATTCCACTGTCTTAACTGCATTAAGCCTTTCCATTTTATACCTTTCTATGCTTTTGTTCACTTATTTATTCAGTAAACACTTGTCGAGTGCCAGCTCTCTACCAGAACTGGATGATGCACTGGAGAGGTGATGATCAACAAAATCAACCCCCCCTCTGCCCTCCAGAAGCTCCCAGGCATGATAAGACAGTGATGAAAAGGCTATGAAATGGGAGGGGGCACCCACCTTGGCCTGGGCAAGGGGTTAAGAAGACTTTGGA
Source organism: Nanger dama (assembly GCA_917880005.1). Classification (NCBI taxonomy): domain Eukaryota; kingdom Metazoa; phylum Chordata; class Mammalia; order Artiodactyla; family Bovidae; genus Nanger; species Nanger dama. The sequence goes on from CAKJTW010000001.1 coordinate 46,786,230, forward strand.
GAGGAAGTGGCACCTAAGCAAAGAACAACAGGATGAGTTGAGGGGGAGGAGGGGAGGGCAGATGAGCAGGAAGAAGAGGAAACGGGAAATGCCCAGGCCCAGAAGAAAAAGCAAGTACCTGAACAATGTTCATTGTGGCAGCCTCAAAAAAGGAGAAAGGGTGTGTGGGGACAACCTTTGTCCCCAACACTAAACATGGTTGATAGGCCTGTGTTAACTCTAGAAGGAAGAGATTTGGCCTGGATAACAAGGAAGTAGGAAGAACCCTAAATCATTCCAATTTAGGACTTTGAGTTTCTTTTAGAAAATGGTGGCAATTGCCTTTATCTAAACTGAAAGGCTGAGGGATTGTCTAGCAATCAATAGCACGATGCATCTGAGCGCTCCCCCTAGTGGCTAACTGCCTCTCTTCGGCCTTCCTGACTCCAGGTGATGCCCACCACCGCTGATTTTTGCCATGGGAGTTTGTAGGGCCAGCCAAGGCTCTGAGAGTTCTCACCGCTTCTTTCTTTAGAGGCAGATTCCACCCTCTGGGACCTTCCATCCTTCCTGTCTGGAATCACAGAGCAGCTGCCAGGATTGGCCAAACTCCCCACTCTCTCTTGGGAAGAGAGAATGCAGCCTTCTTGGGAAAGGTGATGGAGGCCATAGTCCTGCAGATCAATGTGAGGATGGAGGAAAGTCCTAAGTAAAATTTCCTAAACACACACTGGCTTCCTCAGCAGGGTTATATATCCTCGTGACTCCATTCCACACAATTATACTCACAATCAAAAACACCACCAAACCTTTCATTTGCAAGAAATATGACCTTTTCCGAGCTAATTTTCAGCCACCCTTCTTTCTTGGCTTGTTCTACTTTGTTTGTCAAAAATCTTCATTAATGATTAACCAACCATGAGTCTTAAATAGGCCTTAGTCATTCTGAGGCAGCTAAGACAAGTTGCTGGAGCCCAGTTGTTTCTGAGATGACCTTGCCAGGAGCGCTGGGTCAAGACATTTTGAGCTCATGGTGCCATGATAGCACTGGGCCTTGCCAGTTCCCTCTGCTGGGACTCTTCCTCTCCTTTTTCAGAATTTGTATTCTAAAAAGTGGTGGCACCAGAGAACGTTATTTCTATCAGCTTCACCAGCTTCACCCTCACCCCAATTCAAATATGTCCATTTGACATTTTCTCAATCATGCAAAATGATATGCAAACTCAGCTTTCCAAAAGGCACCTTCTCTCCTCTTTCCAAATAAGATGCTTTCATAAGAGGAGAAATTCTGGAAATGTAACTATTTCTAAATGTGCTCTAACATCTATGGAAGGAAGCAGTCTGAGCATGAGAAAATAGCAAAAATAACCTATTTTGCATAACTTCCCAACCCCTAAGTACAAATATCTAATTAAACCATTGAGTGCCCAGTCAAGGCCTGCTGTCTGTACTTCTTGTTCTTGTTTGTCAATTTCTTTGTGTTTGTGTGCACTTCAGTTGAGTCCAACTCTTTGTGACCATGTGGTCAGTAGCCTTCCAGGCCCCACTGTCCATGGATTTCTCCAGGCAAGAATACTGGAGTGGGTTTCCATTTCCTATTCCAGGGGATCTTCCAGACCCAGCGGTCGAACCCTCATTACCTGTGTCCCCTGCATTGCAGGCAGATTCTTTGCCGCTGGGGACTTTCCTAGTCGCTCAGATGGTAAAGAAACTGCCTGCATTACAGGAGACCCAGGTTCAATCCCAGGGTCTGTAAGATCCCCTGGAGAAGGAAATGGTGACCCACTCCAGTATTCTTGCCTGGAGAATCCCATGGACGGGGGAGCTGGAGACTACAGTCCATGAGGTCACAAAGAGTTGGACACAACTGAGTGACTAACACTTTCACTTTCTTTACTGCAGAGCCACTGGGGAAGCCCTTCCTTGTGTTTGGGAATAATGTTAAAGCTTAGGCAGTGATCACTGAGCAGGAGATCAAAGTAATGGCTGATAGTAATTTACAATAGGTCAAGTAGTTTACATGGATTTTAAAAAACTTTATTATAAAATAATACAGATGCCATATTATGCAAATATCACATACAGCATGATGAGTTCTCACAAACTGAGCACATCCACGTAACCAGCATCCAGATAAAAATATGACCAGCATGCCAGAAGCTTCCCTATGGCCCTTTCCAGTCACACTCCCTCCTCATAAAGAAGTCACCACTTTGACTTCTCACAGAATAGATATGTTTTGCATGGGTTATTTTTCCATACTTGAGATAGGTACTAGTATTACCCCCATTTTACAGATAAATACCAAGGAGGCAAAGAGAGATTCGATAACTTCACCAAGATTGCATGCATGAGTGCTCAGCTGTTCAGTTGTGTCCAACTCTTTGTGACCCCATGGACTGTAGTGCACCAGGCTCCTCTGTCCATGGGTTTATCCTGGCAATAATACTGGAGTGTGTTGCCATTTCCTACTCCAGGGCATCTTCCCGCCCCAGGGACTGAACCCACGTCTCCAGCAGCTCCTGCACTGGCAGGCAAATTCTTTACCACTAAGCAACCTGGAAAGCCCAACCCCGCAAGACCTCATAGCTGGTAACTAAAAGCGTTGGAATTTGAACATGAATTGTCTAACTCTGACCTGGGGATGGGGTGGGGAAGTATAATTCACTCATTTTGTGAGGACCTAAAGTCATTACTCCTTGTGAGAAAAGTTATGACCAACCTAGATAGCATATTCAAAAGCAGAGACATTACTTTGCCGATGAAGGTCCGTCTAGTCAAGGCTATGGTTTTTCCTGTGGTCATGTATGGATGTGAGAGTTGGACTGTGAAGAAGGCTGAGTGCTGAAGAATTGATGCTTTTGAACTGTGGTGTTGGAGAAGACTCTTGAGAGTCCCTTGGACTGCAGGGAGATCCAACCAGTCCATTCTGAAGGAGATCAGCCCTGGGATTTCTTTGGAAGGAATGATGCTGAAGCTGAAATTCCAGTACTTTGGCCACTTCATGTGAAGAGTTGACTCACTGGAAAAGACTCTGATGCTGGGAGGGATTGGGGGCAGGAGGAGAAGGGGATGACAGAGGATGAGATGGCTGGATGGCATCACTGATTCGATGGTCGTGAGTCTGAGTGAACTCCGGGAGTTGGTGATGGACAGGGAGGCCTGGCGTGCTGCGATTCATGGGGTTGCAAAGAGTCGGACACAACTGAGTGACTGAACTGAACTGAACTGAAAGTCATTTTTTTCTTCTAGAAATTATACTGGTCTCCTCAAAGAGTCACTTGACCACTAAGGTCATTGGAAAAAGAGATAAAAAAATCAGCCCATATGGCAGAACATGGAGTACAAAACTGGAGTTTCCAGGCCCTGAAGGATTACCTTCCCAAGTCCATTTTCCCCTGGGGGCTTCCAAATCTCTTGCCTATGGACATTCCCATTATCAAACTTCCCTCACAGTAAGGAAAGTAATGAACTAATTCATACTGAGGTGAGTAATGCATTTTCACCAAGGACAGATCCCTTGTTCAATAAACTGAACAACAAATTCTAATTCTGGAATTTAAGGCCTTACCCAGTTAAATAAAGCTATTAACTTCAAGGGTCAAGAGGTCCTCCGCCTACTCATGACATGATAGCAGGCATGTCACCACGAAGGCAGCCCAATCTAGGGAGCTTGGGCTAGGAATTCTTGAGTTGCTAGGGACCAAAGTTGCCAAAGAATGTTCAACTACTGGACAGTTGCATGCATTTCACATGCTAGTAAGATAATGCTCAAAACCCTTCGAGCTAGACTTCAGCAGCGTGTGACCTGAAAACTTCCAGATATACAATCTGGGTTTAGAAAAGGTAGAGGAACCAGAGGTTAAACTGTCAACATTTGTTGGATTATAGAGAAAGCAAGGGAATTCCAGAAAATGTCTACTTCTTCACTGACTACTCAAAAGCCTTTGACTGTGTGGGTAACAACAAATATGGAAAATTCTTAAAAGGATGGAAATACCAAGCCATCTTACCTGTCTCCTGAGAAACCTACATGTGGGTCAAGAAAGAACACTTAGAACCTTACATGGAAGAACGGACTGATTCAAAATTGGGAAATGAGTAAGACAAGGGTATATATTGTCACCCTGTTCATTTAACTCATAGCAGAGTACATATAAGTACTGACACAGCTGTAATGGCAGAAAATGAGGAGGAACTAAAGAGCCTGTTGAGGGTAAAAGAGGAGATTGAAAAAACTGGCATAAAACTCAGCATTCAAAAACTGAGATGATGGCATTCAGTCCCATCACTTCATGGCAAGTAGATGGGGAAAAAGTAGAAGTGGCAGATTTTATATTCTTAGGCTCCAATCACTCCAGACAGTGACTGGATCCACAAAATTAAAATACACTTGCTCCTTGGAAGAAAATCTACAAACCTAGACAGCATATTAAAAGCAAAGATCACTTTGCCAACAAAGATCTGAATAGTCAAAGCTATGATTTTTCCAGTAATCGTGTATCGATATGAGAGTTGAATCATAAAGAAGGCAGAGCACCAAAGAACTGTCATGCTGACTCCTGAGAGTCCCTTGGACAGCAAGGAGATCAAAGCAGTTAATCCAAAAGGAAAGCAACCCTGAATGTTCATTGCAAGGACTGATGCTGAAGCTGAAGCTTTGGTCACCTGATGCAAAGAGCTGACTCTTTAGAAAAGATCCTGATTCTGGGAAAGATTGAGGGCAGGAGGAAAAGAGGATGACAGAGGATGAGATGAGTGGATGGTATCACTGACTCAGTGGACATGAGTTTGAGCAAACTCTGGAAAACAGTAAAGGACAGGGAAGCCTGGTGTGCTGCAGTTCACGGGATCACAAAGAGTGGGACATGACTTAGTGACTGAACAACAACAGGGACCAAATAATTAGACTCCTGGAGAATTCACTGAACAAGGCTAAGAGCAGTGTCCTAGATATGAGAGGAACTGAATAAAATTCCAGAAAGTCACTCTAGTTAAGGAACTTCCTTTACCCTAAAACACTGCTCGTAATTTTAGCTTATTTTTGAATAGCATTCACTGTCCACAGAAGACTTTCTTCAGCCACATGTCATCTAAGCCTCATGAGAATCTGTAAGATAGTTACAAGTGACATTCTTCTTTCTCTCCTCCCCCTCGTTCATCCATTTGTTTATTAAGAAATGTTTTTGAGCATCTACTGTGCCAGACTTTGTGGTGGAACCTAAAAGCACAACGGTGAGCATTATCTCCATTTTATCAAGGAAGAAATTGAGGCTTAAAGAGGATAAATGACTTGCCCAAGATCATATCAATACTCTAAATTAAATAATGTGGTGCAAGTGTTTACCCTGCACCAAAGACTTTAAATGCAGTGTCTCGTTAAATCCTTACAAGAACTCTATGAGGCAGTTATTTTAACTCCTATTTTACAAATGAAATAACTAAAGGTCGGAGAGTTTACATGACTGCCTGAGGTCTCACAGCTGTGTAAGTAGAAGAGCTAGCATTTGGATCCTTGTTGGTCTGACTCCAGAAATGAGAGCTGAAGTATTACCTTGTGGACTCAGCTGCTGCTGATGTCACTGGCCCATCTGGGCCCTAAATACAACTCAGGAGAGTTTTGACTCCGTTGTGAACAATAGGATAAGAGCTCTTTGGTTCTGTGAGAGGCTGTACAATGACTTAGTTGGCTCGATGTAGTCCTGCCTTTTAGGTTAAACAGACATTTCTGTGCATCTCTTACAGAACAGCCTTTTCACTCAAATGTTAAAAATATCCATTCAAATAGAACTAGAAATAAAGTCTTTGAAATCCAAAGTTTTCAAAAACATGCCACAAATTAATAAGAACATATTGTTTATATAGCACAGGGGACCGCTCTACTCCATGCTCTACAATGGCTTATATGAGAAAAGAATGGGCTATAGCCCCTCTAAAAGAGGGGATGAATATGTATACATGTATATATGTACATGTATGACTGATTCACTTTGCTATACACATCAAACTAACACAATATTGTAAATCAACTATACGCCAATAAATTTTTTAAAAAGAATAGAAAACATGTCACAATAGCTTAATGCCCTAATTTACACACTCTATCCTGAATAGAGCTGGACCTGGAACATACCAAGCTTGGGATCCCTGTAGAGAACTCAGACAAAGTTCAGAAGGTATCTGGATTAATGAAAATGGGCTAAAACTATGAGTTTATAAAGTATGATACTTTATAACAATATTACATTCAGAAATCTCGAATGGACATCTTTTTCATTTACCTTTAATCAGGTGTTGTGGGACTCTTGATGGGATCAGTGTGATTCAATGCTTCAGGGAGGGGAGAGTATGTCAGGCAGGTGCTCAGCTTTGACTCTCCATTTCCTTTCTGTCCATAGTGAGACAATAGTTTTGAAAAGCTGTAACAAAAGATGAGCGAAATTTCTAAACTGTGGCAGCTCCTTTTCAAAGATCCAATCCCATCAAGTCCGACCACTGAGCATTGTCAAGATTGCTCAGCCGCCAGCATCTGGGTAGCAACCAATGTTCACTCTGATCAGCATCCATTCTGTTTGGTGGATTCTGTGTCATATCAACTGGAAAGGAGAAAAGGGGAAGGACAGGAGGTCAGTGGCAAATGTCCCACTCCAGAGTGAAAAACAAACCAGGCAATTATTTTACAAATATTTTTGTATAGAGGAGCAAGAAGAGATACTGCAAAATCAAGTGGGACCCCAGACTTGTTCAAAGAGAGTCATAGAACACTGCAGCCAGTGCTGATCCCTATCACACCCCACATGGCAGGGGAGAGGCAGAACGGTGTGTCAAAGGCAGGGACTGGATGACATATCTGCATTTGTGCTGCTAGTTCTGGGTTCTCCATTGTCTCATTGTGACGTGTTCCCACATCTTCCCACAACCCTACTGCCAGCATGTTCCACTTGCCTGGCAGAGAAGGAAATTAAACCAGGGTTACCCACAGAAAACATTGCGGAGGCAGGGCTTTGGCAGAAGACATGACTGCACCTCCAAGGGTCTGCAGGTCCAGCACCATCAAATGCTCTCATGAGCTAGATGGAGCTCAACTCCCTGTGCATGGCCAAGAAAACCAGGCCCTTCATTGATTGGCACCAGGACCAAACACTCAGAGATCAGATTAAATCACCTCACTGCATCAGAAACCACACCTTGGCCAGCAGGAAGATCCAGAACTTCCTACCTCTTGCCGCGACATTATATGAGCTTCTTTAAACAGAGAGTCATTTTGAAGGAAAAAGAGCAAGAGGGGGAAAAAGAGTTCAGGCAGGGAGCTGAACTTTAAATTAACTGAATATGTACTTAAAAGAAACTTTTAATCACAAAGAGATTATTGTAAACCAAAAGAGCCCAAGATGCCTTTAATTGCTAGACCAAGTATTTTTAAAAGTTGATTTCATTGTACTTGATTTACAGTTGTTGTGTTTAATTTCCGCTGTACAGCAAAGGGATGCAATTTATATATATATGTTATTTTTCGTATTCTTTTCCATTATGGTTTATCACAGGATATTGAGCATTGTTCCTTGTGTTATATATAATAGTTTGCATCTGCTAATCCTAAATTCCCAATCCAGCCCTTCCCCACCCCCTTCCCCTTTGTAACCACAAGTCTGTTCTCTCTGTGAGTCTGTTTCATGGATAAGTTCATTTGTAAGGCTAAGTATCACTGTTATTCTGGCTCCCCAAGAAAACAAAGTACAAACTATTATGTAAAACAAAGAAACCCTATTTCTTTTCTACATCTGAATGTGTATTACTAACGAGGAAGTATCATCACTTCTCCTGATGTTTCCCTTCATGGATAGTGAGTTCAGTGAACATAACACCTGGCCTCTCTCTGCCTCTGTTTTCTTTGTGCTTTTGGAGCAGTAGTTTCACCTCTGATTGATAACTCTGGGAATGATTGGGCTTTAATGGCTGTGCAATTTCCTCTTCCTCTTGAAAGGGAGCCTAACAGTAGACAAGCTTCCCCCTGTTCTTTCCTCTCCGAAATCCTCCCAGATCCATTGTTGCCTGGGAGGATTGCTTACCAGTTTGTGTAAACCTGCTGAATTTGAGGTCTCAGTTAGTAGGCCCATTTGGCTTTTATGCTAAGCTAAGATCCCCAGTGCCCTCCAGTCTTCTCCACCAGTAATAAACATGACATTTTCATCGCATTTTAAAAAAGATGGTAAAATTAACATAATATAATATTCACCAGTTCTTTTAAAGTAGACAATTCAATGGCTTTTATTACCTTCGCAGTGTTGGATAACTGTCATCACTATATAATTCCAGAACATTTTCATCACTGCCCCTGCCCCCTGCAAAAGAAACCCTTACCCAGTAAGAAGTCACTCTCCATACCCTCTCACTCCAGTCCCTGGCAATCACTGATATGTCTTCAGTCTCTATAAAACTGCCTATTCTGCTCATTTCCTATAAATAGAATCAAATAATATGTGGCTGTTTATGACTGGCATTTTTTCTCTTTAGCTTCTTTCCAAAATTCACCCATGCTATCTCATGTATTAGTACTTCATTTCTTTTTATGCCATTGTTTGGACATATCACATTTATTTATCCATTCAGCATCTGATGAACACTTGTGTTGTTTCTAGTGTTTTGGGTATTATCAGTAATTCTGCCCGGAATATTCATGTACAAGTTTTTGTTTGAACGCTTGTTTTTCTTTTTTGGGGGCATGCACCTACCTAGGAGTGAAATTGTTAGGTCATATGCTAATTCCATTATTCTATGTTTAACTTTTAAGGAACTGCCAAACTGTTTAGAATGGCAGTGACACATTTTACATTCCCACCAGCACTGTATGTGGGTTCTAATTTCTCCGTATTATTGCCAACACACGGCTTTTTTTCCTTTTTTCCTCATTTCTCTCTCTCTCTCTCTCTTTTTTTTAAATCATAGCCATCCTACAGTACTCTTGCCTGGCAAAACCCATGGACAGAGGAGCCTGGTGGGCTGCAGTCCATGGAGTCTCGAAGAGTTGGACACGACTGAGTGACTTCACTTTCCCTTTTCACTTTCATGCATTGGAGAAGGCAATGGCAACCCACTCCAGTGTTCTTGCCTGGAGAATCCCAGGGATGGGGAGCCTGGTGGGCTGCCGTCTATGGGGTCACACAGAGTTGGACACGACTGAAGCAACTTAGTAGCAGCAGCAGCAGTGGGTGTAAAGAGGTATATGTTGTGGTTTTGATTTGCATTTTCCTAGTGACTGCTGTGTGCTTGGTAAGTAGCTTCAGCTGTGTCTGACTCTGTGAACCTATAAGACTGTAGCCCACCAGATCTCTCTGTCCATGGGATTGATTCTCCAGACAAGAATACTGGAGTGGGTCGCCATGCCCTCCTCCACAGAAATTCTCGACCCAGGAATCAAACCTGTGTCTCATATCTCCTGCATTGGCAGGTGGGTTCTTTACCACTAGCCGCCACCTGTGAAGCCCCTCCCTAATGACTAGCAATGTTAGTAATGTTTTTTTGCGTGTTTATTGGCCACTCATATGTATATATTCTTTGGAGAAACATCTATTCAAGTCTTTTACCCATTTTTAATTGGGTTGCCTTTTTGGTTTTGAGTTATAAAAGTTCTTTATATATTCTGGATACCAGACCCATATCAGATACATGATTTGAAAATAGTTACTCCCATCATATGGGTTACCTTTCCATAGTCTTTTTTATATAATCCAAAAAAACTGGGGGTCACACCACGTGGCCTGCAGGATCTCAGTTTCCTGACCTGAGGTTGAACCCAGGTCTCAGCAGTGAAAGCACCAAATCCTAACCACTAGATCACCAGGGAACTTCCATCCTTTTCATATTCTTGACAGTGTCCTTTGGTGACAAAATTTTAACTATGATGAAGCCAAATTTATGTTTTTTTCTTTTGTGCTTGTGCTTTTAAGGTCATATCTGAGAATTCATTGCCAAATCTAAAGTCATGAAGATTTTACCCTATTTTTTTTCCTGTGTTTTTAGTTTGGCTGTTACATCTTTGATCCATGTTAAGTTAATTTATGCCTATGGTGTGAGGTGGGGGTCCAGCTTCATTCTTTGGGTATTTTGTTGTCCCACTACAATTTATTGGAAAAACTATTATGTCTCTATTGAATTGTCTTGGCACCCTTGTCAAAAATCAATTCACTGCTGAGGTATGGGTTTGTTTCTAAACTCTCAGTTCTATTTTGTTGCTCTAAGCTTCCTGGTGGCTTAGAGGTTAAAGCATCTGCCTCCAGTGCAGGAGAGCCGGGTTCGATCCCTGGGTCTGGAAGCTCCCCTGGAGAAGGAAATGGCAATCCACTCCAGTATTCTTGCCTGGAGAATCCCATGGACGGAGAAGCCTAGTAGGTTACAGTCCACGGGGTCGCAAAGAGTCGGGAAATGACTGAGCGACTTCACCTCACCTCACCTCAAGTCTACCCTTAGGTCAGCACCAGTCTTAACGAGCTTATTCTTGTAGTAAGTTTTGAAACTGGAAAGTGAATCCTCCAGGTTTGCACTACTTTTTCAAGATTTTTTTTTTTCAAGAATGTTTTGACTGTTTGGGATCCCTTGAATTCCATATGAATATTCCGGTCAGCTTTTTCACTTTTGCCCTCCCCCACCAAAAAACTTTGTTTTTGCAAGGACAATTCCACTGGATAGATCGCTTTGCAGAGTATTGCCAAATTAACAAAATTAAGGCTCCCAGTTCATGAACACAGAGTGTGCTTCCATTTACTTAAGTCTTCTTTAATATATTTCAGCAATGTTTCATTGTTTTCAGTATACAAATCTTGGTTAAATTTATTCATAAGTAGTTCATTCTTTTCAATGCTATTGTAAATGGAATTATTTCCTTTTTATTGTTAATGTGTTGAAATATAATTTATTTTTCATATGTCTTCAGTATTTTTTACTGAAGTATAGTTGATTTACAATATTATATTAGCTTCAAGTGTACAGCATAATGATTTGGTATTTTTACAGTTTATACTCCATTAAAAGTTACTACAAGATAATGGCTATAATTTCCTGTGCAATACAACATATCCTTGTTCCTTATTATTAGCATCTGTTTTAACTCCTTGTTTAATTTCTTAGTTGATTTAGAACAGGGAAGAGAAAAAATTCAATTTATTGGGATCTTTGAGAAACCAACACTTGATATATATGAATTTGATAGCCAAGGACACAGAATGAAGATCAGATAGAGTATACACACTGACAAAGGAGGGATCAAGAACGAGACTTTGGTGAATATCAATGATTAGGGGGCAGATAGGAGAACAGTCATTCATGTCGGGGTCTGGCTTCATAGAAATGACTTCTTAGGCCAGAGAAGTTTCTTTCTCAAGCCGGAGAAAAGGCTTGACAAAGATCTTTCATCATTTATTGCTATATTATATGTAGAAAGTGAAAGTGAAGTCGCCCAGTCATGTCCGACTCTTAGCGACCCTGTGGACTGCAGCCCACCAGGTTCCTCCGTCCATGGGATTTTCCAGGCAAGAGTACTGGAGTGGGGTGCCATTGCCTTCTTCCATATTATATGTAGAAGTCCACCACAAAGCTTAAAGCCTTGAAATGACAACTAGTTGAGCTTTCCTTTTCCTTATTTCAGTTCCTGGGTTTCTGCATGGTATTTGACAAAATAGTTTTGCCCAATATAAAATAAGTCTGGAGAATACTAAATTAGATTTATGTGTTCTTTTAACCCCACGATATAAAGGTTTGTTGTCTGTGATGAGGCGGTAATGAGCTAGAGTACTGGCTTGCTAGTAAATGTTTAACAACTGGCTCTCTAGAAAGAAAAAGCCCTGAGCCTTTGCCAGTTTCCATGGTATGAATAATCCCACCATGGTTGATTTCAAGATACCAAGGTGCCTTCACCAAACACCTGCTTAGGAAGAGAGTGCAATAGTCCAGCATTATTTAGCATTTTCACCGTACAGATAAAACAGGCTTGAATAACAGCATAGATAATAGTGGCCAGTTTTTATTATTTATTACCTTTGTTTTTGCTATAATTTATTTTTTTATAAGTTATAGCATTTCTTGTTTTAATAATGGCTGTGTTTAATAGTTGGCTCACACATATTCCTGAAAGTCAAATAATCAGCTCTCATGGGCTAGTACAAGTCACTTCAACCTGAGCTACAGGAGCACTTTGAGCTGACAGACCTGTGCCCTTGCACAGACACAAGAGCCTGCTATGAGGTCACACGGACCCCTCTCAGACTTCCTCCTTATAATAATTTGGTAAGTCACTAAATCTCAGTTTCTTCACCAGTAAAATGGGATGATGGTGCGGAACAGGGAGGCCTGGAATGCTGCAGTCCATGTGGTTGCAAAGAGTTGGACACGACTGAGAGACTAAGCATACACACACAAACACACACAAATACAAATAATTGTCATTCACTACGTTCTTGGCATGGGCAGAGCCTTGGAAATCTTGCCCCCTGGAGTTTGGGAGAACGGAACCAGAGTATCAGGCTCACAGCAACCCTAGAAATTGGGAAATCAGATTGTGATCATATGTCCCCCTACAAAGCCTTCCTGGCTCCCCAAATATATTCCCAACAGACTGCTCAGAAACTTAATTGTTCTACCCTTTAAATTTCAGATGTGTTGCCTAAAAGGAAGGAGGCTTTGCCTTGAGCACAGGGATCAGAGATCAGCCAGCCTAGGGCAGGCAGAGAGCAGGATCCCAGAGAGATGTCACCTGGGGCAGGTATGTTGCTGTGGGGCAAAGCTCCTGGCCTGGAGGAGGGCTTTGCGGGAGGCTGTTGGGACATGAAGGAAGGAAAGACACCTCTCAGTGGTGAGAGGGAAGGGTCAAGAAGAGGCACACATCAGTTCTGCCCTACCTCCCAGACCTGCACGGAGACTTTGATTTCACACCACCTCGTGAGAAAGCTAACATCCTCTCTGCTTTTCTGTGTCTTCAACAGCAAATGCCAGGAATACACTTCATCCGGAAGTGAATGCACAGTGGCTGGCACTTGATCTCGTTTGTCAACATTTCGTAGCCTCTTCGGAGAGGCCTGGGGAAAGATGAACTGAGGTATAATCCTTTCACCCTGGGAAGGCCAGGGTTTTCCTCACCCTGGTATATAGTGGTCACTTATGAAACCATAGTAGCAACCTGTTCACCATATGTTAGGTATGGAAAACCCAGCATTCTGGCAATTCCACCAAAACAGGGTCTTACTTCAGAGAGCAGTGAGCCAAGTAAGTGTTGGGAACCTGGCTTTGTGCTCAACTGGGAGTCCCCAGGCAAGGCACTCGACTGCTCTTGGCTTCCATATCCTTTCTGTAAATCAGAGATAATACTACCTACCTTGGAAAGTTGTCTTAGGGAGACCTAAAGCTATGGTTTTTCCAGTATTCATGTATGGATGTGAGAGTTGGACTGTGAAGAAGGCTGAGCGCTGAAGAATTGATGCTTTTGAACTGTGGTGTTGGAGAAGACTCTTGAGAGTCCCTTGGACTTCAAGGAGATCCAACCAGTCCATCCTAAAGGAGATCAGTCCTGGGTGTTCTTTGGAAGGACTGATGCTAAAGCTGAAACTCCAATACTTTGGCCATCTCATGTGAAGAGTTGACTCACTGGAAAAGACTCTGATGCTGGGAGGGATTGGGGGCAGGAGGAGAAGGGGACAACAGAGGATGAGATGGCTGGATGGCATCACCAACTCGATGGATGTGAGTTTGAGTGAACTCCAGAGTTGGTGATGGACAGGGAGGCCTGGCATGCTGCAGTTCATGGGGTCGCAAAGAGTCGGACACGACTGAGCAACTGAACTGAACTAAACTGAATATGAGTAAAATGCTAATGTAGTAGGTGCTCAATAAATGGGAGCAGCTGGTGTTTTTACTACTGCCCATGTGACCTTGGCAAGGTTATTTCTTCTTTCTGGGTCTTAGTTTTCTTATTTGTGTCTTGTGGCCCAGATGACCTGGGAGGCACCTCTGGTTCTAGCATTTTGTTATTCCATGATGAACAAGATTCTGTGCCTCAACTCTGGCCCCTGCTTATCTATCAGACCATTTGCTGTTGCAATACTCAGATAGCAAAGACCTTTGACAGCCCAGAAGGTTTGTTCATCCATCCCCTTGAAAGGAGTTCCAAGGCTCTGGTGCAAGGAGAAAACTGGGGTGTTGCTCTAACCACAGGATTAGAAGAGGGTGCAAGGTGCCCGGCAGGAGGACCTGGGTGTATTGAAAACAGTTGTCCTTGAAATGCTGCCTGGTTGCTGTTGTTCAGTTGCTCAGTCGTGTCTGACTCTTTGTGACCCCATGGCCTACAGCATACCAGGCTTCCCTGTCCTTCACCATCTCCCGGAGTTTGCTCAAACTCAAGTCCATTGAGTCAGTGATGCCATCCAACCATCTCTTCCTCTATTGTCCCCTTCTCCTCCTGCCTTCAGTCTTTCCCAGCTTAGAGAAGGAAATAAACGTGCTCTTGGGCCAAAGTCAAAACAGACATGTCAGCATTTTCTCAGGACCATCTCCTGGTATTCTACCCCCAAAATAAGTGATGGCTGAGTGGGAAAGACAGTTCTCCATTTTCAGAAAAAAATTCCCCTCTGGACTCCAGTTGAATGGGAGAAAGTCTTTTCATTTTTAATAAGACCCTGTGAATGATTATCAGAGAGAGTTGGGTAGATGAAGTCAAAGTTTATACCCTGGGCTGGAGGGAACAGAAAGACAATTAAAGGCAGGTGGCGCCCTATTGATGCTCTTAGTCCTGCCTGGTGTTTCAAGTCATCCTAATGTCCTTAGCTCAGACACAGAATGTGACAAGAATCAAGTACCTTGGACACAGTAGAGGGCAAGACTTCTTTTCCTCAGCCTCAGATCCCTAGGGCAGGATGCTGAGGGCTTCAGGCTGACTTATTCCCAGAATATCTTGGGTCAACCCCATTTCCATAACAAAAAACAGAAAAGGGGGGAAAAAAAGCCTATGACTGTGTACAGAGTGCATTTTCTACAAATGGCTTTCTCAGAGCCTCATTTGTAGCCTCTTTCTCAGAGCTGAGTTTTCTCAGAGCCTCATTTCTAGGAGGGGCCCCTGATTTCCATGAGTGATTTCCAGATGTCGGTTAAGGAGCTGGTTTCCAGCTGGTTGGAAGCATTGCTCATTAAGAAAACTCACAAGACCCCAGGCCTTCAGATGACAAGTCAACGGGTTTCTGTCACCCTCCCAGCTGGAAGGTTTCTGCTAAATGACAAACTTCCTGAAGTTTTTCCCTACACGTCTTGTACTGTGATCAACATTCAAGATTACATTTCAGTTTTTATACTGTCTCTCATTGTGTGCTACTAATTCCATGCCTCCCCATCAGTATAAAGGGAGCATCTGTCACAGAAAAATGGCTCCAATGGGCAAGGAGCACACCCAGTTGCTGTCCTTGTGTGCCTGTGGCACTCCATCTCCTGCCTGCACTCAGAAGGGTGAGAAGCGCTGCAAGGACCCTCAGATCGTATGTTCTCAGTTAATGCCATTGCTGATCCGTCACACCCTGGCTGCACTTTTATGCTAAATAATGGGAATATACTTAGCAATATCCTCAGAACTCTGCAACTGTAAAAAATGTGCCAGTAATGGACTCCAGGTGGGGCTCACTTAAACCATGGGACACTCACATGCACAATTCTGTTATCCAGGCAAGAACCAAGAAAGGTGAGTATATTCATTTGCTAGGGCTGCCATAACAAAAGACCACCGACTGAGTGGCTAAACCAACAGAATTTATTTCTCACAGTTCTGGAGGCTAGAAGTTGATGATCACTGTGTTGGCAGGATTCTGCTGAGGGCTCTCTCCTCGGCTTGCAGATGGCTGCCTTCTCACTGTGTCCTCACATAGTCTTTCTGCTCTACATGTACATCCTTGGTGTTTCTTCAGTTTAGTTCAATTCAGTCACTCAGTCGTGTTTGACTCTTTGCGACCCCATGGACTGCAGCACACCAGGCCTCCCTGTCCATCACCAACTCCCAGAGTTCATTCAGACTCACATCCATCGAGTCAGTGATGCCATCCAGCCATCTCATCCTCTGTCGTCCGCTTCTCCTCCTGCCCCCAATCCTTCCCAGCATCAGAGTCTTTTCCATGTTTCTTAGTGTGTCATAATTTTACCTTCTTATAAGGACACCAGTCAGATCAGCCTAGAGTCCTCCCTAACGCCTCACATTAACTTAATTACCTCTTTAGGGCCCTCTCTCCAAATGCAGTCACAGTCTAACAAACTAGGGGCTAGGACTTCAACATATGTATTTGTGGGGACACATTTCAGCTCATAACAGTAAACTTCTCTACTTTCTGTTGTCACTGATGTTGATGAGGAGGAAAAGAAGAACATACTCTATAATTTAGAGGATATAAACACTCAAGAACTTTCCAGAGGTTAGTCATCAGGACCAAGAAAGTATTAAAAAATGAAATCACTGGCATGAAATAGAAAAAGCTGATTTTCTTCCACTGAAATATTAGATAATAGACTTAAATAAAATTATTGCAAATGGTGACAGCAGCCATGAAATTAAAATATGCTTGCTCCTTGGAAGAAAAGCTATGACCAACCTAGACAGCATATTAAAAAGCAGAGACATTACTTTACCAACAAAGGTTCGTCTAGTCAAAGCTATGGTTTTTCCAGTAGTCATGTATGGGTATGAGAGCTGGACTATAAAGAAAGCTGAGCACGGAAGAATTGATGCTTTTGAACTGTGGTGTTGAAGAAGACTCTTGAAAATCCCTTGGACGCAAGGAGATCCAACCAGCCCACTCTGAAGGAAATCAGTTCTGAATATTCATTGGAAGGACTGATGTTGAAGCTGAAACTCCAATACTTTGGCCACCTGATGCGAAGAACTGACTCATTGGAAGAGACCATGATGCTGGGAAAGATTGAAGGCAGGAAAAGGGGACGACAGAGGATGAGATGGCTGGATGGCACCACCGATGCAATGGACATGAGTCTGAGTAGGCTCTAGGAGTTGATGATGGACAGGGAAGCCTGGCGTGCTGCAGTCCATGGGGTCACAAAAAGTGGGAAATAACCCAGCAACTGAACTGAGACTTAAATATCTTCACCATACAACTTGGATGTGGAAAGAAAGTGTTTTGTTTGTATTCTCATCTTATTTGTTGCTACTTGCTAGGTAAAGAGGAGAAAGACAACTGAATGCCCAAACCAACTTAAACCTTAATCAATTGAATGTTTATTCAATTGGTCCCTTTGGGCTTTGGCAATGATGCTGGGAAGAAGGTACCTTGAATTTATGCAGGTCCTTAGTAGGCGTTTGGCCCCATTACTGATGTCTGCAACTGGCATAGCTCTTGGTCTATCCCTCCATGCCCACCCTGCCACCCACATGTCCCCTGGCACCTTGCCTCATCTAAGCTCCTTCTTAAGCTGTGGGCCCTTCAGAGCTCTGCCCTCGGCTCCCTCTGCCACGTGGGTGCAGCGGGCATCAGGGCTGGCTCTCTGGCTCTCCAGTGGGAATGGAAGGAGACTTGGGACTGTGGAGCTCCTCCTCTCTCTCTGCCTGACACACAGCCTGCTTTTCATACCACACTGGACTGCCCACCCTGCCACTGGCCCAGAGCAGAGTCTGCTACCAGAGGTCTTTTCTAAGCTTATCCAATATGCCTTTCATCAGAACATGTATCTCACCACTCTCCCTCCTAACTTAGCTTCTCTTCATGGCCTCTTCTTCCCACGATGCCCCAGATGAGAAGAGACAACTCATTATTTCCTCTGCTTTATAGTTCCCTGGCTCCTACAGACTCCTGGCTAAACCTAAATCAAAAAACAGTGTTATCTTCTCTGCCCTATTGGAGAAATCATGCTCTAGACCACATGGGAGTTTAAATTATTTAGAAACATCCTTTCCTTCATCCCAGACCCAGCATTCAAGTTATTGTCTTGCTGTGAAATCCCATTTTGATGTTGGAAACTGAGTATTAACTTTCTTTCTCTTTGAATTTCTTCAGGAACCATTTTAATCACTTCTCTGGATAAAATGATTCCTCCAACCAGTATGGAGAAAGCAAAGAAAAGCACATTAATCCCCCAATTATAACTCCCATAACAATAGTTTGTGTATTTCTTAACAGGCAAAGGCAACTCCCCAAAGCACTTGCTTAATATTTTTAAGGAAAGGAAGGAAAAGAGGGAAAGAATATTTTGAAGGCCATAACTAGTTATTGCTGGTCTATGATAGGGTAGAACAAGGCAATTTGGTTTCAATCAAAATGGAAACTATTTTGAACAGTTTGAGAAAAGCTGAGCCTATCACCGAACTTGAGAAATGGACTAAAAAGGGTCAGCATGGTAAAGATGAAGAGATGAACTAAATGACCTCTGCAAAAAACTTCTAGATCCCACTCCTGCTATAACTCCAAAAAGGCCCAGAGATGATGTCGGAGCCATGTTTCCTGGAGCCCAGTGTATACTTGCAGCCAGGGCCCACCCCCAGCATGGCAGCCTCTGTGAGAACAGGAATGTGGTAGGACTGAGGAGTCTTTGGCCCCAAAGAGTCTGTGGCATCTTTCCCAGCAAGGCAGCTGAAGCTGGGAAAACTTCAGGAGACGTGGAGTCTTCTGGGAAGAAGAGAGTCAGAAAGGCAGCAGAAATTCCTCCACCCTGTAGGTGGGGAAGCTGAGAAGACCTTGGGGAGAGCAAACCAAGCCCACTTGAGGGGCTGTTTGGTGACTGTCTGGTAGAGAAGGTCCTGAGAATAAGGTCATATGGCTTCTTGAAGCTTCAGTTTCCTCAAGTGTAAAAGGAGGGTATCAGTGCCAAACACCTGCATTCACTGAGAGGGTTACATGGGGTAACCCAGTGTCTAGAACTAGGTTTGTTACCAAGCAAGTTGTCAGCACATGGTGGCTGTTTTTATGACAGCCATTATTATTTTTTTATGAAACCTGGAAAGAAATAATACAGGGACAGCAGAGTGGAAAAACCTGCAAGACGATCCTCTGGTATATAAAATAAACAAAAGATCTCTTTGTATGGCCCTTTTTCCTCCTTCTGGGTAAAACCAAGGAGCAGAGATCTGATTCTAAAGTTGCAGTCCATACTGTCTAAAAGGAACGTAATGTAACCAGGATCCTCTGGGTGTTTACTGAGAAAATGCCGAGGATATTTAACCCCATGCTGCAGGGTGAGGGTCATGTGCTGAGAGCCCAGCCCCTCTACTGTTCTCTTGTGATCCCGGAAGTCAGAGTCCTCAGGCTGAGTGATTTGGGGCAATGTATACACGATATTGAGTGGGAGGACTCTGGCTTGAGTGAAGAATGGAAAATTCCCCTTTTTACTGTGACTCCATAACTGGTGTGTTAAAAATGAACAAAAGGGATAGAAATAATGTAGACCAGAATTAAGAGCAGGAGAACCAGGAAAGGCAGAAACCCAGGAAGTGGAGTTGAGAAAAATAAGACACTGAAGTTAGAACCACTATCACTATGATTCAGCTGCTCGAGAAATCTTTACAGTCACCACTCCCTGAGTTTTCCAGAAAAGGAAACTGAAGCTGATAAAGTCAGATTACTTGTCCAAGTCCATGGTTAGCCAATTTGAGTCTCTCTTCAATCTAGCACTCTTGCCTCAAGAGAAGACCCTCAGAGGGAAGAGTAAAGAAGGAAGGAAAAGGTCATTACAATCCAAGTCCCAAGATCTATGATTAGCTGGCAATGTGCAACCTCATGAAAGGAAACCTGACGCCAAGACTTCAGCCAGAAGAAGGCGCTGGGGATGGAGGCCCAATGTTAAAACAACAAGCAGTTGGAGTTGAGCAATGGATGGCAGGAATCCAGGCACTGAAAGGGAGCAAATCCACCTGCTCAGGTACTGAAGCATAACAGGACTTGGCCAGGCTCAAGCTCAACAGGGAGAGAAGGTGGAGGAGGGCAGAGCAAAGGGCTTGGTTGAAAAACAAAAAACCCTCACTTTACAACACTAAAGATTCTGACACATCAGTGGACATTCTTTTTTTCCCCCTTGATCTTCAGCATCTAAATCCTCGTTCCAAATTTTGAGGAATTCCCTCCCCTATTATAAGCCAGAGCCTTCTTCTGGCACTAGCATCTCAAGAGTTAATCAGAGGACGTGAACCCAGTGTAGCTGCACTCTGTCTTCTGAGGATTAGCCAACATATGTATAATGTAGATGTGAAAAGATGGAAAATCTTGCACTTCTTGTCTAGGATACCACCACCTAGGACTCTGAACTGTGCAAAGTCATAGGAGCAATGGTGTTGGATCCATGGTGATGGTTGAGGCAGGCTTGTGTTAAGATTGATGCCCAAGCATGGTGGCCATGGTTGGTAAGGGTGGTGGCATCCTGGCCACACTGTGTCTGCTGTCTAGCCTCCTTGGTTTCCAAGCCTGTTTCTCCTACCTTCTTACAAATTCTGTGAGCAACTTTTCATTAACTCATTTTCCATCGTTGTCAGCAAGCCTCCAACCACAGATACCTGGCTTTTATAGGCCCATGCCTCACCTGCTGCAGGAGGAGCCAGAGTTTTAAAAGGCTTTGACTCAGATCAGTTGTGAATCTTACAAAGGGAAAGGATGTGAGAACAGGATGGAAGACTGAAAAGTTCACGGGGAACACACACAGTGGAAACACATTCACAAAATCATCTGTTACACTTGCTAAAACCACTAATCTGGTGCTGGAGAGAGATCTGGCTGAATGGTCCTCCCACAGCTGGTCTCCACCGGGGACAGACCCATGTTCAGGCTGGAGGTTTAAAAACTTGCCCAGTATCACACAGGTAGCCAAGGGGCAGAATTCTTGGAAGCTGTTGGGTTCAGCTGGACCTTGAAATGTCAAGAAGAAAAGAGGCTTTGGTTTCTTTTTAAAAGAGGCATTAGATGCTAAAGGTCTGGACTGGATTATACAATCTGCACCAAGGACTTCCTCAGCTTCATAAACAATGAAGCATTGATTGCCGGACAGGGGGAGTCAAGAGCTATTTCCTGATGGGAACAAAAAAAAAAACAACCCCTAGGATTTTTAAGCCATGCTTAGAAAGATCCATAGCCATGCTCTCTCCTAGCTTTCTATGCTAAAACAGAAAAAGGGAGAAAATTTTGAAATAAAGTAAAAGAGGAAGAAGGGAGAAATCCATAGTGGATATAGAAATACCCTCCAATCTTCTATCAGGCCACCATCCTCTAGGCCAGACTCCAGATTCCTTTTTCTTTGCAATAAGCCCCGAAATCTTAACCTGTTTCTATTTCCTCTCTAAAGCTGCTTTCACTCTCTCTATCCCTTAGAGTTCTTATCACTCTTTCATCCCACACCAAAATGGCTACAGAGTAAGAACATCTCATTCCTGCTGTCCTCAAAGACAAATATAAACCTATTCTCTTAAGGATTTTCCTCCTAAGAATGTAAGACAAACAGGGGGCAAAAATGAAAAAACAAACAAAGGGGTAGTTACAAAGCTTAAGAATCTTACAAGATTCACATAAACCTGGATTTTTCATGCTGAGCCAAGATGTTATTAACTATAGCTAACATTTACCAATCATTCACTATTCACAAGGCACTGGACTTAGTATTCCATTGCTGTCCCTGACATTCAAGCTGGTTTTAGAAAGGCAGAGGAACCAGAGATCAAATTGCCAACATCTGCTGGATCATGGAAAAAGCAAGAGAGTTCCAGAAAAACATCTATTTTTGCTTTATTGACTATGCCAAAGCCTTTGACTGTGTGGATCACAATAAACTGTGGAAAGTTCTTCAAGAGATGGGAATACCAGACCACCTAACCTGCCTCTTGAGAAATCTGTATGCAGGTCAGGAAGCAACAGTTAGAACTGGACATGGAACAACAGACTGGTTCCAAATAGGAAAAGGAGTACGTCAAGGCTGTATATTGTCACCCTGCTTATTTAACTTCTATGCAGAGTACATCATGAGAAATGCTGGGCTGGAAGAAACACAAGCTGGAATCAAGATTGCCAGGAGAAATATCAATAACCTCAGATATGCAGATAACATCACCCTTATGGCAGAAAGTGAAGAGGAGCTAAAAAGCCTCTTGATGAAAGTAAAGAGGAGAGTGAAAAAGTTGGCTTAAAGCTCAACATTCAGAAAATGAAGATCATGGCATCTGGTCCCATCACTTCATGGGAAATAGATGGGGAAATAGTGGAATCAGTGTCAGACTTTATTTTTGGAGCTCTAAAATCACTGTAGATGGTGACTGCAGCCATGAAATTAGAAGACTCTTACTCCTTGGAAGGAAAGTTATGACCAACCTAGATAGCATATTCAAAAGCAGAGACATTACTTTGCCGACTAAGGTCCATCTAGTCAAGGCTATGGTTTTCCTGTGGTCATGTATGGATGTGAGAGTTGGACTGTGAAGAAGGCTGAGCGCCTAAGAATTGATGCTTTTGAACTGTGGTGTTGGAGAAGACTCTTGAGAGTCCCTTGGACTGCAAGGAGATCCAACCAGTCCATTCTGAAGGAGATCAGCCCTGGGATTTCTTTGGAAGGAATGATGCTAAAACTGAAACTCCAGTACTTTGGCCACCTCATGCAAAGAGTTGACTCACTGGAAAAGACTCTGATGCTGGGAGGGATTAGGGGCAGGAGGAGAAGGGGACGACAGAGGATGCGATGGCTGGATGGCATCACGGACTAGATGGACGTGAGTCTGAGTGAACTCCGAGAGATGGTAATGAACAGGGAGGCCTGGCATGCTTTGATTCATGGGGTCGCAAAGAGTCGGACACGACTGAGCGACTGAACTGAACTGAACTATCTTACTTTATATTCCCAGCTACCCCTTGCATTTTATTAATGGGACTGAAGCCAAGAGAGATTAAATAATTTTCGAAGGTCAATCAGTAGTTAGTTCAGTTCAGTTCAGTCGCTCAGTCGTGTCCGACTCTTTGCGACCCCATGGACCACAGCACGCCAGGCCTCCCTGTCCATCACCACCTCCCAGAGTACCCCCAAACCCATGTCCATTGAGTTGGTGATGCCATCCAACCATCTCATCCTCTGTCGTCCCCCTTCTTCTCCTACCCTCAATCTTTCCCAGCATCAGGGTCTTTTCCAATGAGTCAGCTCTTCGCATCAGGTGGCCAAAGTATTGGAGTATCAGCTTCAACATCAGTCCTTCCAATGAACACCCAAGACTGATCTCCTTTAGGATGGACTGGTTGGATCTCCTTGCAGTGCAAGGGACTCTCAAGGTAGTTAGTTGCAAGATTGGAATTTGAACTCAAGTCTCTCTGACTTTAGATCTAGTGCTCTTCTTTTAAATTTTATTTTTATAATACTCACTTCCATCCTTGTCTCTTATTCCCATCCCTTTTCGCCTTACAGATAATTTTCCCCTTATAGATAATTTCTATTAATTTCTGAGGTACCTTGCTAGTGTGTTGTGTTTTTGTTTTGGTTTTTTTTTGAGAATATGCATAGACACATACATACACGGGGTTCCCAGGTAGCTCAGTGGTCAAGAATCCACCCACCAAACAGGAAACTCAGGTTCGATCCCTGGGTCAGGAAGATCCCCTGGAGGAGGAGATGGCAACCCACTCCAGTCTTCTTGCCTGGGAAATCTCATGGACATAGGAGCCTGACAGACTAGTCTGTGGGCTCACAAAGAGTCAGACATGACTTAGGGCCTAAACAACAACAACATGCATACACAATGAGAGATTAAAG
Organism: Nanger dama; assembly: GCA_917880005.1. Classification (NCBI taxonomy): domain Eukaryota; kingdom Metazoa; phylum Chordata; class Mammalia; order Artiodactyla; family Bovidae; genus Nanger; species Nanger dama. The sequence continues at coordinate 46,809,939 of CAKJTW010000001.1, forward strand.
CTGGCGTTGTTTATATTTGAACAATAAGTTGAATATTTATTCTATCTTTTTAAAAATGAAACAAACAATCAATTTAGTCAGAAGGAAGGACTTTTCCAGAGCCAAATAAGAGGGGATTTGTAGGAAATGAATTCTTCTTTAAATGGGTGAAAACAAGTATGTAAGAATTCTCCAACACTGCCTAATACTCCCTAGATAGCTTTTAAAAGTGTCTACAGTACTAACACTAGCATTTGGATATCAAAAACAGAAGTATGAAAGAAATAGTCAAGTTTCCCTAACATAAAAAACAATCAAGTATAAACCTAATTTGGTGGGGTGGGCAGGTAGCATGCTAAGCATTTTATTTTACTTAAATACAACAATGATGCTATGAGATGGTTAGATAGCATCACTGACTCAATGGGCATGAATTTGAGCAAACTCTGGGAGACAGTGAAGGACAGGAGAGCCTGGCCTGCTGCAGTCCATGGGGCTGCAAAGAGTCAAACATGACTTTGCAAATGAACAAAAACAACAACATAACCCTAATAAAAGCCATGTGCCCATGTGACCAAGTCTCTGAATAGAGTCACAGATAAGGAAGCATATTACTGTACTCAAAATGAATAAAAACTAAACCTCAATCTTTATTCATATCTCTCAAAGAATATCAACAGAAATCCAACTCACAAGCCTTAGCAAATTTCCCAAATCCAAATTCTCCCCGATACTCAGCTTATATTTTTTCTTCCTCCTTCCACCTTTCCTCTCTCTGCTAGCTCTTCAGTATGTAAATTAACTTAGCCTTTTGTGCTAAGTCTTCTGTGATTTTTTTCCCACTTCTCAGATTCTATTTCTTCTTATCTTCCTTTGTTGTTGTTATTTAGTTGCTAAGTCATGCCTGACTCTTTTGTGACTCCATGGACTGTAGCCCACCAGGCTCCTCTGTCCATGGGATTTTCCAGGCAAGAATACTGGAGTGGGTTGCCATTTACTTCTCCAGGGGGTCTTCCCAAACCCAGGATCTAACCCACATCTTTTGCATCTTCTGCTTGGCAGGCAGATTCTTTACTACTAGTGCCCCCTGGGAAGCCCTTCATATTCTCCTAGGATCTGGGAAACTGAACTGGCAATGATTCTTTAGAGGAGGGCTACTTTAAGGAATTGGCTCAGATGATCCTTGGGTTCCTCTAGAACCTGAGTCCATTGCAAAGCAGACTCTTAACCACCAGGCCACTAGGGAAGTCCCAGGCACCTATTCTTAAAATGGGGAGTAGAAGTTTAGAGTCTGGTCATGAGGGCACAAGCAAGGTCTGCCTTATTAGAGCTGGGGTTAAGTCAAAGTCCTTGGACAGCAAGGAAATCAAACCAGTCAATCCTAAAGGAAATCAACCATGATTATTCACTGAGGGGACTAATGCTGAAGCTGAAGCTCCAATACTTTGGCCACCTGATGTGAAGAGCCAACTAACTGGAAAGACTTTGACACTGGGAAAGATTGAGGGCAAGAGGAGAAGAGGGCAATAGAGGATGAGATAGTTGGATGGCATTACTGAATCAATGAACATGAGTTTGAGCAGATTCTGGGAGATAGTGAAGGACAGGGAAGCCTTGCCGTGTTGCAGTTCATGGGATCACAGAGTCGGACACAACTTAGTGACTGAACAACAAGTCAAAGGAAGTAAAGAAAATGAAAGAACATGGTGCTTACAAATATTAAAATACTTATGATTCTGCATCTCTCTATCACAGGGCCTTCTTTAGCAGGTGTGCTAAATGGCTTTTCTCAGCAATGCCTTCCAAAACAAGCACTGCCTTCTCTCAGTATTTGTGTCTTTTCCATCTTTGTTGTCTTAATGTTTGTGCATGCGTGCTAAATCACTGCAGTTGTGTCTGACTCTTTGTGACCCTATGAACCATAGCCTGCCAGGCTTCTCTGTCCATGGGATTCTGAGGCAAGAATACTGGAGTGGGTTAGCTATGCTCTCCTTCAGGGGATCTTCTCGGCCCAAGGATCAAACCCTTGTCTCCTGAATCTGCATTACAGGCAGATTCTTTACCACTGAGCCACCAGGGAAGCCTATCCTAATGGTTGTATTTGAGGCTAAATCAAATTCCTTTAAAACAACTGAACAAAGCAGCTTATTGCAATTATTCTTTGACTGAAAGGTTGAATCACTTAACCACCTTTCTCCTCCTAGTTCTTGTGCCTACTCCCTGCCCTCAAAGCCATGCCTCTCACCTCCAAAAAGATTTTAAGTCATTAGACACCATACATCTAAAACTATTCATCACAGAAAAAGAACTGGAAAGACTGTCAACAGGACAGTCCTAAAGAGTCATCCATTTGACTGATTTATTATTTCCCTTTGGTAGTCATTCAGATTACTCAGTGTCCCAGAAATGGAAAGTCTGGAGTTCTATTGATTCTTGTTTTGGTTCACTAACTATGGAAAAGTTACCTTGCATCATTCGGCAAGTGGATACAATCCCTAACATTCAGAGAGCATTTTCCTGGTTTTGAAATACTGTCACATATATTAATACCATTTAAAACTTCCCATTGCTCACTGAAGTGGAATTTTACAGTCAGGGAAATGAAGGCTGAGAATGGTAGAATAACTTTTTCAAGATTACAGCTAGTCAGTAACTAAGCTGTGACTCGGACTCAGGATTCCGGACTCCAAGTTCAGCCCTCTATTCATTTTCATTGTTTCCTCCTCTCCTTCAATAATTTTGTCCTCCATCCTACCACAACCACGGTCACGGTCCTCCCTTAGACTCTAACAATCTACTTACAGTGTTAATGTTAAGCATCTCAACTACTGCCCACTTTTATTTTTTCCAGTTTACTCTCTCTTGACTCTCACTCCAACATTTCTTTGATCCCACCAGGGCTTACAGTAGTCCCATCTCTTGCCCTCCTGTTCTGACCTTCCAACTTTCCCAGATCATATTCTACAGGAGAAAACTGTCATCATTCCCATACATATTCAGCTCCCTTTGCCCTGCCCCCCATCTCTTTCCTCATAAAGTTCCAACCCTGAAGAAATCTAATTTGACACCAGTGTTGCTATTCAGCAGCTGGCCACTGAACATAGGTGAGAAACACACACACATAAACACACATACCCCATCCTGCTCTACCTCTGCTACCCTGCTGAATTTTTCTTCATTGCACTGTTGACGGTCATTGACTCTCACCCCAACTAGAACAGAAGCTCCATCAAGGCACAGATTTTTTTCTGGGTTTGTTCACAGCTATATTCTTAGAACCTAGAACAATGCTTGACCCAGAAGGGGAATTCAACAAGTAGTTGCAAATGGATGAATGAATTAGTGAAAGAGCCTCTCCTCTGCAAATGGTCAGCTCAACCATATGGTCTTCTTCTTGATCTAGGAGACTCAAAAAGCAAGTTATCAACAGCCAAGATATACCCAGCCGAGAACATCAGGTATGACTTTTAATCTCCTAAAGAGAAATACTAGTGAATAGGAAAACGATTTTCTCTCCTTCCCTCTTCCTTAGCCCTTCCCAGTTCCTCTGAAACAAGATGAACTCTAAGCAGCATACGCTGAATGAAACCTGAGTAAATGCCACTGGCAAGTTGCCCTGCCCAGTTTGGTTTTCATGAGAAGCAATGTGGCAGAGTTTCTGTGGATCAGTGACACTGAGAACATATCCGGCAAGGGTCCATCCACATTGATGGAAGGCCATACAATGCCAGTCCACAGCAAAATCAACAAAAGAAGAGAGGATCAAGGACAGAACCCACAATGTATCATTCTGTGCCTGATATTACCAGAATAACTAGGTCCTGAGTTTGCAGAGGGAGGGAGGCAGAGGAGGAACTGAAAGGAGGAAGTGGATTTTTGTTTAATGAGTTTATTTTTCTTATAAGCAACGTATTGGAAAAATTTAGGACAATCTTAAAAGTAAACTGAAACAACAATTTTTCATAATCAAAATACCCGGATATAACCACTGCTCAGATTTTTATGTTTCTTTATAGTTTTTGTCGTATTAGCTTTTTGCAAGTCATATAAACAACACAATAGCCTTCCTTGGCAAAATTTCTAATCATTTCTGTAGAATACTACTCCAAAGTTTTCGCTCAAATGAATGACCATTTTAAGCCATTTTGAGATACACTGCCTCATTGCTTTACAGAGAGGTCATACTAATTTCCACTCTCTCCCACACTGTAGGAGAATACATACCTCACTTGGTTTCACCTGGCCTCACTTTCCTCAACTCACTTCGCCTTACTTGACCTGCCCTCACCTCATCAACAACCAAACACCTCATCAGTGCCAACCAAAATCACCTTGAAAATATTTGAATCAAAACATTGTGTAAAAATATGGAATTAACTAGCATTACTTCCTGACCACCTTAATATTCCCAGAGAGGGAATGAAAAGTCAAGGGATAAAGTCTGACAGATTGAGATGCCCTCTTAAATCTAAAAGAAAAAAAAACAAAAAAAAAAAAAACTGCTTCTCATTACCTGCCTTGTCTTCTATAACCACCATTAACCACTTCCTCTCTTGTTGGATTGTGGCCAAACCCTTGTACGAAAGGCTTCTCTTCTTGCCTAAAGCCAAATTAAGCTGTCTCTCTCTTTATTTTTTTTTTTTGGGTAATTTCCTTGCATGAACTCCTTAGGAATCTCCTGAGTTCAGAGCCCACTACCCTGCCCACAGCAACTTTCTCAACAGCTCTCAAATTTGGCCTCTCGCATTCCTGATTTGCCCATTGCTTTCTCTTCCTCTCCCATTTGGAGATTAGGTGGAAATATGCAAGCATTCCTACCTTGGGTTTTTCTTCTGTGGATACATGTGTGTGAATAAGGACTCAAAATACTTTAGAGTGTGGTAATGACGAAGGCGATGATATCACTGCTCTCTGCAGTGATGCTTGGCATTGCCTGAACATTCCAGTCACTGTGCTCAACAACTGGAAACACATATCCTTTTAACTCTCACAGCTGCCCTGGGAGTTAGGCACTGTTATTACAACTATTTTATAGACTAAGGAGTGGCCTCCCAGGTGGGTTAGATCCCTGGATGGGAAGATCCCCTTGGCAACTCACTCCAGTATTCTAGCCTGGGACATCCCACAGACAGAGGAGCCTGGAGGGCTACAGTTCTCCTGCAAAGAGTAAGACACGGCTGAGCAACTAACACACACACACGATTCAGGAGCTTTAGGGAAGGAGGTTTGATTTAGGTCACTTCACCTATAAATGTCAGTGCCATGCTTTGAGTTCTATCCGACTCCAAAGATGACGTTCTTAAATCTTTCCCTGGATTCTCGTGTCCATGCCAAGCATTCCCGATGTTTCCGCCCACCAGTTCCTTTAATAACAGTCAGCATCATCGTATTTTGAAATCTCATCTATATTGGCAGGAAATATATTTTCCTTCCAAAAATTTCTCAAGATCCTGGGGAAGAGAGAATGCTGTTACTCCTCACTGTGGACAGCTGCTCCAGGCTATTTCATGGATTGTCCCCCACTTCACATAACTTTTCTTCAGAAGGCGGTTCACCCCAAACACCCCAACACTAGTGTACACATATCTGTTCTAGTGTACACACAGCTTCACTCTGTCCTTTCCTTTCATGATATTGCTATACCCAGACTTGGATACAGATTGCTGCTGAAGGCTTAGGAGGAACAGAAGATTACTAAAGAACAGGAGGGCTTGAAACCGGCAATCAGATTTCACTGCTGGAAAGTCTGGTGCTGAGCCAGTATAGTAGAGTGTATTCACGAGCAGAGACTCTGGAGCCCAAGTCCTCGCCATACTGAAAAAGGCTTTTCCGGGTGGTGAGGGCGGGGCATCTTGGTTGTTTACAATGTCTTCTGCTCTGATTGGTTAGAAGTCATGCCCTATCTATTCTGATTGGTCAGCTTCTGCTAGTGTCTATTTTATGCTTGCTATCAGCACCATAGGGCTTTCCTCATAGCTCAGTCGGTAAAGAATCTGCCTGCAATGCAAGAGAACCAGATTCGATTCCTGGGTCGGGAAGATCCCCTGGAGAAGGAAATGGCAATCCATTCCAGTATTCTTGCCTGGAAAATCCCATGGACAGAGGAGCCTGGCGGGATACACTCCATGGGGTAGCAAGAGTCAGACATGACTTAGTGACTAAACCACCACCATCAGCACCATGGGGCTTCCCCAGTGGTTCAGCAGTAAAGAATCTGCCTCTAATGCAGGAGAGGCGGGTTCTATTCCTGGGCCGGGAGATCCCCTGGAGGAAGTCATGGCAACCCACTCCAGTATTCTTGCCTGGGGAATCCCACAGACAGAGGAGTCTGGTGGGTTATAGTCAATGGGGTTGCAAAGAGTCCTACATGACTTAGCAACTAAACAACAATCAGCACCATGCTGATTATTAAACGTTTTGACTATTACCTTCTTAGGAAGTATTTAAATCATACCATGTTACTCAAGCATTTTTGTACCTCCATTTCCTCATCTTTTTGCTAGAGGCCACAAAGCCCTTTGGGATCAGAGTAGGGAGGCTACTTATTGCAGTGACTGGCGTTTGAAGATGGGTAAGAGGAAGCTAAAAAAATGAAATGACCTTGCAGGTAGGTGCTCAGAGAGACCACCAGCCATATACCCAAGGCCTGTCTGATGAGACTGGGCCCTGAATACACCTTTAAAAATGCTAAAATCGAATGACTATTGGCTGACAATTGCACTGTCGGGAGGGCAAAACCATTTGAAGTCAGTACTATAAAACCTCTTTACAGTCACTCCTTGAATGAAAACAGCTTAATGTCACCTGCCCAAGGTGAGTGAATTTCAAATGAATGAGTCTCTGGCAATAAATAAAGAGAGATTTTCTGAGAAACTGACAGAATTATAAAAGCTGCCACTTTAAACTTGCCTCAGAGGAAGAACTCACAATAGATTTAACTATAAATTATTTTGTTTAAAAAATTATAAAAAGGCTGGCTACAAACCAAAGTATGTATGTTATAAAATATGGCAGACAAAAAACTTGGCATCATTAATGTATAACTTATACCAGTTAGTCATGTTTTGGGGAGAAAACACAATGTTACATGCCAGCTTAGATGGGAGGAGGGTTTGTGTGAGAATAGATACGCATATATGTATGCCTGAGCCCCTTGGGATGTTCCAAATTTGTTAATCAGCTATACTCCAATGCAAAGTAAAAAATTTAGATCGAAAAAAAATCAATATAGAGAAAACATTGTCTCTGGACCATAGTTTTTAAATGGCCAGAGAACATGAGTAGACAAAACAGACAGAGTAAATGTAAATAACTTAAAAAACTTTTGAAAGAAATATTCTGCCTCATTGATAACTAAATAAATTTATATTTTAAAAAGGTTCTTTGGTTGTCAAATGCTCTATTCATATTTATTGTATATTTAAAAGTTGCTAAGAAAGTAGATCTTAAATGTTCTCATCACATGAAAAAAATTGTAGCACATGAGATGATAGATGTTAGACTTATTGTGATGATCATTTTGCAATGTATATAAATATCAAATCATTATGTTGCATGCCTGAAACTAATATCACATTATATGTCGATATCACACTAATAAATAATTTATTCATTCTAAAAATAAATATTGAGCGTGTACTACATACAAGACACTGTTTAGGCCCTGGAGCTTCAGCAGTGAACAAGGTAAACACAAAACCCAACCCTCTAGGAGATTTCATGCTAGTGTGGGAGGCGAAAATTTAAAAATCACATAAAATGTATGTTAGATAGTGATAAGTACTAAAAAGAAAAGGCAATCCAGAGGTGGGAGGGCCTTAAAGATGGGGAAGAACAAGCGCTCCTTCTGACAGGGTGGCCAGGGATGCGTAAGAAGCTGAATGAGACAAAGGAGAGAGTCATGCAGGTATCTAGGGTAGGGGTTTCTCAGTAGAGATGCCAGAAAGTAAAAGGCCCTGAGGCCAAAATGTGACTGCTGATTTGAAGGATCAGTAGAAAGGCTGAGTGGCTAGAACAGAATGAACAAGGGAGAGAGGAAGAGGAGTGAAATAAGAGAAAGGACTTGAAGGCTGGATGATAAAGGCCCTGTAGATCTTTGTAAGGACTTCAGCTTTAACTTGTAATGCAATGGGAAGCCATGGGAGTGTCTGAGGAGAGGAGAGGATAAACTGATGTATCAGTTTGCTGTGGCTGCCGTATCAAAACACCAGGGACAGAGTGGCTTACATGACAGAAATTTATTTTCTCACATTATTTTCTGGAGGCTGTAGTCCAAGATCAAGGTGTGGGAAGGCTAGGTTCCTTTTAAAGCCTTTTCCTTAGGCTTGCTGTGTCCTCACCTGGCCTTTCCTCTGTGAATGTCCGTCACAGGGGTGTCTCTTTCTGTGCCCAAGTTCCTTCTTCTCATAAGGACATCAGTCAAATTGGATGAGGGACCACCTGGATGCATTGTTTTCACTGAAATCATTTCTTTTAAGACTCTATCTCCAAGTATAGTTATATTCTAAGGTACTAGGAGTTAGACCTTCAACATATAAATTTGGGGAGGCACAATTCAGCCCCCAGCAACTGATTTACATTTCAACAGCATTGTTCTCATTATTGGGCTGAGAATAGATTCAAGCACAGAAACCAGAAGACCAGTTAAAGGTTATCACAACAATCCAGACAAGAGATAATAGTGGCTGGGGCCAGGTAATAGTAGGATATGCCTGCGTACTTGCTCAGTCGCTCAGTCATGTCTGACTCTTGGCAACCCCATGAAACTGTAAGCCCGCCAGGCTCCTCTCTGTCCATGGAATTTTCCAGGCAAGAATACTGGATTTGACTGTCATTTCTTACTCCAGGGGATCTTCCTGACCCAGGGATCTAACCCACATCTCCTGCATCTCCTGCATTAGCAAGCAAATTCTTCACTACTAAGCCACCTGGGAAGTCCCCAGGTCATAGCAGTGGAGGTAGTTAAAAGGGATTGCATTCTGATCATTTTGAGGATAGCTAGAGCTGACTGCGGAGAAGGCGATGGCACCCCACTCCAGTACTCTTGCCTGGAAAATCCCATGGACAGAGGAGCCTGGCAGGCTGCAGTCCATGGGGTCGCAAAGAGTCAAACACGACTGAGCAACTTCACTTTCACTTTTCACTTTCATGCATTGGAGAAGGAAATGGCAACCCACTCCAGTGTTCTTGCCTGGAGAATCCCAGGGATGGGGGAGCCTGGTGGGCTGCCGTCTATGGGGTCGCACAGAGTCGGACACGACCGAAGCAACTTAGCAGCAGCAGCAGCAGAGCTGTCTGGATGGGATGAATCCTGAGTAGGAGAAAAAGACAGGAGTCAGGATGACTTCAAGGATTTTAACTTGAACAACCAGGGAAACAGTTCCTGGTTACTGATGAGGGGGAAAGACTAAGGTTTGTAGTGAAGGGTGGGGGTGGGGGGTGATATCAGAATCTCTGTTTGGTATTTGAACATGTTAAATATGAAATCTCTATTAGACATCCAAAAGGTAGTTGTATCTATGGGTGTGAAGTTCAGGGAGAGATCACAATGGACATAAAAAATATTTGGCCTGGAAATCATTTCAACCCAGCCCAGTTCTCAGGGTTGGGGAAGAGCCTTGTTTCAAATCTTCTAGATCTTGAAACGAGGCAATTCACTTGCTTTGGGTTTATATATCAACCTTCTAAACTTGAGATCTGAAAGTGGAGTTATTAGCCTGTAAATATCTAAAGTAATTAGGCTGCAATGACAGTCTTCAAACCAAACAAGGCAAAGAAAATTTTTCTTTGGTTTATAACCAGAAAGGAGACTTTATAGCCAGTGTTTGGCAAAATGCTGTTCTCCCCAAAACACCTAGAGGTATTCATTTAAGTGGAGTCATACAGTATTTGTTCTTCTATAAACTACTTTTTTTCCTCAGAATATTTTAATAACTTTATTGAGGTGTAATTAAGTGATGTACGGTAATGAATTGCTTCTTAAATTTAAAAAGATCAGGGGCCTCCCTGGTGGCTTAGTGGTAAAGAATCTGCCTGCCAATGCAGGAGACATGTGTTCGATCCCTGGTCTGGGAAGATCCCTCATGCCACAGAGCAGCTGAAAGCCATGTGCCGCAACTACTGAGCCTGAGCTCTGGAGCCTGGGAGCTGCAACTGCTGAAGCCCGCATGCCCCAGAGCCCATGCTCCAAAACAAGAGAAGCCACTGAAATGAGAGGCCCACGCACTGCAGCTAGAGAGCAGCCCCCCACTCACCGCAGTGAGAGAAAAATCTCGCACAGCAACAAAGACCCAGCACAGGGAAAAATAAAATCAGTAAATAAAATAATTAAAAAATAAAATGACTGAACTCAGGAGAACCCGTTCAGTTTGGTTTGAACCCACGTGATCACAGCAATCAACAGTTCAGACATGATTCAGTCTGTTCTCTCAATGTCCAAATAAGGTAAGACTTACTGATTTCTTGGAAAAGACACATGTTTTGTATAACTCCTATCATTTCCAGGTTCCCTCCCAGGGTTGGCCAACCATATCAGTCTGTGGCTTATTAGGAGCCGGGCTCCCCAGCAAAAGGTAAGCAGTCAGTGAGCGAGTGAAGCTTCATCTGCTGTTCCCCATTGCTCCCCATTGCTCCCCTGAACACCACCCCAACCCCGCCCATGGAATAATCATTGTCCCTCAAACTGGTCCCTGCTGCCGAAAAGATGGGGACCTATGCCTCAAACCATTGTGGATGGGAGCAGAGCAGCAGTTCCACAACAGGACGAAGGTTTAGGGATTCTAAAACACCATCACAGTGGGCCTGTCACCTCATCTCAGATGACCTTTGGCCTGAGAACATTCGTAACAGAACAAGAACTATCATAGGACTCAGTAATTAACTTTACCAGCTGTCATCTGTTTAACCTGTTTAACCCTGTGGGCTGTTTAAGCACTTCATATGTATTAACTCATTCAATCTTCACAGCAGCATTATGTGACAAATATAACCATTGTCCTCATTTTGCAGATGAGGAAATTGAGGTGAAGGGAAACTGGGTAACTTGCTCAAGATCACACAGGAAGAAATCAAACAAGCAGTGTGGCTCGTTGCCCTTCCTCCACTAGTGCTTCTCAAACACGAGTGCACATCGGAATTCCAGGAGAGCCTGTTTAAACAGATTGCTGGGCCCACTTCAGAATTTCTGCTTCAGTAGCTCTTAGAACCTCAGGATTTACATTTCTACCACATTCCTAAATATGCTATGCTGCTGGTCTGGGGACCACATACTGAAATCCTTGTCTCTAAAAAGAAGTTAAAAGTGACTATATCTGCTAGACTTTATCAGGCGCTTGACAAGACCAGCAACATTGAGAACAGTTGTTCCCATTTTACAACTCAGGATTTGAGAGTCAACAAGAATTAAGGCTTCCCAGTGGCACTAGTGGTAAAGAATCTGCCTGCCAAGGCAGGAGACATGAGAGACATAAGAGATCCGTGGCTCGGAAAGATCCCCTGGAGAAGGAAATGGCAACCCTCTCCAGTATTCTTGCCTGGAGAATCCCATGGACAAAGGAGCCTGGTGGGCTACAGTCCATAGGGTCGCACAGAGTCAGACACGACTGTAGCAACTTAGTACGCACACGTGGCAAGATTAAGGACCTACTCAAGTTCACAGAAGCGGAAGTAAGCAACCTGTGTTCAAGACCAGCTTGCTGAATGCCAAAGCCCTTTATATCCATTGCCTCACTGGGTGCGCTAGACAGGGTAAAAACTGAGCACCTCTTCAAAGCAATGTTTAGTAAATATTTGCCATTCATTTTAGTGGAGACAGGTGAAACCGATTTTCTATTAATAGAATTATACATATCTGGCACGTGTATCTTTATGTTAAAGAAGAGAATGAATCCCCTGCACTGAATAGCACCTAACATTTTAACCTCGGTGCCAGTGTCTTTCATTTTATATTATTTCTGTCATTCATGCTGCTCAGTCCTTCAGTCATGTCCAACTCTATGACTGCATGGACTGTAGCCTGCCAGGCTCTCCTGTCCATAGATTTCTCCAGGCAAGAATACTGGAGTGGGTTGCCCATGCCCTTCTCCAGGGAATCTTCTCAATCCAGAGATTGAACCTGCGTCTCCTGCCTCTCCTGCATTGCAGGCGGATTCTTTACCACTTAGCCACCAGGAAGCTCTCTGTCACTAATAACTTGCTAGTATTTGGCCATTCATAGTCATTAAGGATGACTTAATGAATGTAGTTTTGAAGTCTTATTCAATGTTTATGTTCAGTTCTTTTTCTTTTCTGATTTTCATGTTGGTATAGTATTTCCTTCATTTTTAAAGTTTTTTTTTTTCAATTTATCAAGCCAGGTAAATTTTGAGAAAAATTAGTAAAGGGTTTAAGTTTCAGAATTTTAACTGGCTCTAGGAGCCAACTTTGTATTTCTATCGGCTGGTCTCAGAATTGGTACAGTGTACAGTTGGGCCACTTGCAACATGCAAGGACCCAGATAAGAATTTATGTTTCTCATTCAAGACTGCTGCCTATGTTGACAAGATAGGGACAAATTTTATTTTATTTTATTTATTTTTTCTGATATATACATTTTTTTTTCTACTTTACAATACTGTATTGGTTTTGCCATACATTGACATGAATCAGCCACAGGTGTACATGAGCTCCCAATCCTGAATCCCCCTCCCACCTCTCACCCCATATCATCTCTCTGGATCATGCCCGTGCACCAGCCCCAAGCATCCTGTATCCTGTATCAAACATAAACTGGTGCTTCCTTTCTTACATGATAGTATACATGTTTCAATGCCATTCTCCCAAATCATCCCACCCCCTCCCTCTCCCTCAGAGGCCAAAAGTCCGTTCTATACATCTGTGTCTCTTTTGTTGTGGGACAAATTTTAATTTGTCCTTATTACATAAAGAATGGTATACAAGTACCTGGATTAATTGGTGCCCTATTTTCTATTTTTTTCCCCAGGGTTGTTATGGTCCACACTGTTGAGTACCAACCAAAATCTTCCTTGGCAACAGAACCCTGCTGTTCTTCAGTATTGGGAGTGCAACAATGTGGCGAAGGAAAGTGGACCAACACCCCCACCACCTCTGCCCAGCCCCAGGGAAAAAAATCTGATTGTTTTAAAACCAGTTATGCAAAGGTGTGGTCTAAGCTCTGTCAGTGATTGGCCTAGGGGTGTGCATGTAACCAAGGTCTGGCCAATGATATGTAATACAAAGAACATTGCCAGGCCTTCTGGGAAGATTTTGCTCCCTGATACAAGTAAGGAAAGCTATTCTTTTTATTTCTCATTGCAAAAAATTTTACACTACTTGTTCCATTTGCAGAGCATTTTTAAAAACAGTGTAAGGTACTGCCTAATTCTCTAGTAAGCACTGAATCAATGGTAACACTAGTCTCCCTGAAGAAACAGAGAATCTTGAGTTCCGCAGCTTGGACCCTACAAGTGGGTGCAGGGCCTGGAATGCCTGGAGTCCACTCCTAGGGACAAAGAACACCTGGATGTCGGCCAGCTCTCTGCCTAGCAGCTAGTCTCTGAACGTTTGTCCAGTTATCTGAAGTGAGAACCTCAATTGCTACACGTAGTTCTACAGCTAAATTACATATGAAGGCTCAGATAGGCTTAAATAACTTTTCCCGGTATCAACCATTAAGAATTCAACGTGACTGGTGCAGAAAAAGACAAATCTCTATCTCTAGGTAGGTTTTCTGGAATACAGGGACTCCTCTGGGCTACATTTAGGCCCTTGCAACTAAATTTAATTGCTACTACAGTTATTACTGAATTATCAAGAAAATAAGTACCATAGCATCAACTTTGGCTTGGAATTCATTTTATCTCAGCCCAAGACTCTCAGGGTGGGGTAGGAGCCCTGATTCAAATCTCCAAGATCTGGAAAGTTCTCTGGCTTTGGGTTTATATGTCAACATTCTAAATTTGGTACCTGCAAGTGGAGTTATCAGTCAATAAATGACTAAAGTAATCAGGGTGCAATGACAGTCTGCAGGCCAGACACAGGGCAAAGAAGACTTTTCTTTGCTTTATAGCCAGAAAGGAGACTTTACAGCCAGAGTCTGTCAAAATGCTATTACCCTCAGATTCAAAGAGAAACCAGACTTTCATTGTCTCCATGAAGATGCTGAACTCTTTTGTAGTTTTTGATTTTCTGAATCATTCTTGCCCGATGTTTCTCAACTTTTTACAAAGTTAACTCAGCCCCCCTTCAAAATCTTTCTGCATTCCTTATATCCCTACCAGCCAAGACTTAGTTAGTTTTTTCCCTATGGTTTGATGAATGAAAACAATAACTGTATGAAATTATCTTTTTGAATCAAAGGCACGTCTCCATTCTGCAGTGTCCCCTGGAGACAGTGCGCCATCCCCGATTTGAGAATGTGTGTTCTAGTTTTAATCCTTGCACTTTCAATCTGTGGTGAGTCATTTACTTCTAAATATGAATCAGGTACACTCTGTGTAAAGAGAAATTTTATTATATTTGGATTTCTGTGACCTGGAAAGAAAACCTGTACAAAAGAAAAAGATCTTTAATAATCTCCATCCTTACTTTTCTCATATCTTCTTATTTTAATTACTTCACCCTCTCCATTGGCATGAATTACTGGCTACAAATCAGCACACATGTTGCTTTTACTACACTTTCTCTTAGATCACTAGAACTTTATTGCTTGTTCTATGACTATCTCTTTTAATATAAAGAACCCGTGACTTCAACTAAATTAAAACATTATTCTATCAAGTATTGACTACATGACTATTATAGGTTGAATTGTGTCCTCAAAAAAATGTTGAAGTCGTAATCCCCATACCCGTGAGTGTGACTTTACTTGGATGTAGGGTCTTTGCAGATATCGTTAAGTTAAGGTGGCTTTACCACTGAGCCACCTGGGAAACCCATATCAATGTATACCTCCAATTAAGAAAAAAACCTGTGCTATTTACATGTAGCCCCCTAAATTTTCTTTTTTTCCCAGTTTTATTATAGTTTAAAAATAAGAATTCTATGTATTTAGGTAGTACAATGTGATTTTTTTAAAGTGTACCAGGTGATAATTTAATGTATGCACACACTGTGAAATGATCACCACCTTCAAGCTAATTTACAAGTGTTACATAGTTGCTGTTTTTCTCATATGTGTGACTAGAACACTTGAGATGAAGATTTTAATCCTTCATTCTGTTAAGGTGGTGTATCATGCTTATTGATTTGTATCCCAGGAATAAATCCCACCTGATCATAGTGTATGATCTTTTTAACACATGGTTGACTGGAGTTTGCTAGTATTTTGTTGAGGATTTTTGCATTCATGTTCATCAGGGATATTGGCCTATAATTTTATTGTCTTGTAGGGTCCTTACCTGGCTTTGGTTTAAAAGTAATGTTGGTCTCATAAAATGAGTTTAGAAGTGTTCCCTCCTCTTCAATGTTTGGGAAGAATTTGAAGAGAATTGGTATTAATTCTTCTTTAAATGTTTGGTAAAATTCAGCAGTGAAGTCATTTTGTTCCCATGGGCTTTCTTAGTTGGAAGTATTTTGATTACCTGAAAAACAAATCCCCTTTACTTGTTATTGGTCATTTAAGATTATTTTTTCAGTATTCAGACTTGGTAGGTTGTATGTTTCTAGGATATTTTTCTATTTCTTCTAGACTATCTAATTTGTTGGGATATAATTGTTCATAGTGGGCTCATGATTCTTTGTATTTCTGTGGTATCAGTTGTAACGTCTTTTTCTTCATCTATAATTTTATTTGAGTCCTTTGCCCTTTTTTCTTGATTAATGTAAAAATTAAAAGTCTGTCAATTTTGTTTATCTTTTCAAAAAGCCAATCCTGAGTTTTATTGACCTGTATTATTGTTTTTCTTGTCTCTGTTTCACTTATTTCTGCTCTAATCTTTGTTACTACCTTCCTCCTGCTAACTTTGGGCTTAGTTTCTTCTTCTTTTTCTAGTTCCTTGAGGTGTAAAGTCCCTGGTAGGACAGGGTCAGTCCCAGACCGCAGCTGAGAGGAGCTGAATCAAGTCACAAGACTGCTTTAGAATCACAGTTGGATCAAGGTTGGTGGGCCTGCCTTTGGGGATGTGGAGAAGCATGTCTCCCCTGGTTCCCTGGATGGACAGGACTGCTCCTGACTGATGGCAGCTGAAAGGGGCCGGAACCAAGCACAGGGCTGCTTTAGGATCACGGTGGGACTGAGGTCCTCAGGCCTCAGGAGACACAGAGGGGTGTGTCTTCTTGCAGGCCCCTGAGCAAACAGGAGTATTCCTGGCCATGGCTGAGAGGAGCTGCCACCCAGACACAGGCCGTTTCAGCATCTGCAGTCCAGCTCAGGTGGGCAAGCCTACCTACGGGGACACAGATGCCCATATCTCTGGCCAAGGCCCTTTCAGATGGTGCTGGTGTCAGGGCCAAGGCCACGTGGAGCTGTGGCTGAGGCCACAGGTTGTTTCCATGTCTATAACGAGGACCACAGTTGGTGGATCTGCCACCTGGATACGTGCCTGCCTTCTCAAATGGCTCTCCTCAGCCTCGGGCTCCACCAGGGTCTCACAGTCTCCTGTTTGGGTCCATGGTGCTCCCATAAAGGCACTTTCATCCATGGAAAGCTATCAGATTACTGTTGCTGAGTGGGGATATGAGTGGGAGACATCCTATTTCACCATTTTCTTACAGAATTTATATGTTTTGATTTTGTTTTTACACTTAAGTCTTTAATCCATTTTGAGTTAATATTAAGATAAAGCCCCCATTTTTTTTTTTTTTAATGGATAGCCTTTCCCCACTGATATGAACTACCTTCATTGTCATATATTATAGTCACACACACTGGGATACATTTCTGGATTCTCAGCTCATTTCTACTGATTTTGTTTGTTTGTTGTTTTTGTCTGTTCCTAGCCTAATCCCACGGAGAAGGCAATGGCACCCCACTCCAGTACTCTTGCCTGGAAAATCCCATGGACAGAGGAGCCTGGTGGGCTGCAGTCCATGGGGTTTCGAAGAGTCGGACACGACTGAGCGACTTCACTTTCACTTTTCACTTTCATGCACTGGAAAAGGAAATGGCAACCCACTCCAGTGTTCTTGCCTGGAGAATCCCAGGGACGGGGGAGCCTGGTGGGCTGCCGTCTCTGGGGTTGCACAGAGTCGGACACCACTGAAGCGACTTAGCAGCAGCCTAATCCCAATTTTATTTGCCTTCAATGTCTTCTCAGGTCAGCACTCTCCAGTCTCCTTTTGCATATTTTTCTTGGCTTTTGGTATTTAGTATTCATTCTTCCAGATAAACTTTAAAGAATCAAGGTCTCTGGTGGGAGTACATGTGTAGCTCACTCTAAATCACATGCCCAGGATAGGAAGTCAGTCTGCTTGTCTCTGTTCTAACCATCAAACACTAAAGTCTTATTTTGATTGCTCCCAGAAGGTCTCAGACTCTCACAACTCTCTTGTAAGAGATAGTAAGGTGGTTACTTTCCAGGCCAAGAAGATAATTTATACTCCTGGGGTGAACAAAAGAACACCTATTACTAGAGCAGTGGAAAAGAAAAAAAACACACATTTTTAATCTCTGCTGTATTATATTAAGGAAGTTGGACTTTATTCAACTTGTAGGTGTTTAGTTAGCCATTTGAAAGTTTTAGGCGCAAGAGTCACAAGATTAGTTTGGCAGCAGTGAAGAAGAGTGAACAGAAGGAAAATAAACAGGAGGCCCAATTAAAGTGCTACTGCAACAGTCCAGGCAGAGATGACAAAGACCTGAAGTAAGGCAATTGCCAGGGGCATAGAGGGAGGAGGACAGATTTGAAGGCCATTTAGCAGGTAGAGTCAACAGGATGAGTGATTGGTTCGATATTATCCAGAATGACTGCCTGATTTCTAGCCTAGATGGTAGAGTTAATTATGGTACAGATAAATGCCACAGAACAGAGGAGGAGGAGTAGACTTCGATGATAGTGTAGATAATGAGCTTATTTTGGGGCATATTGAGTTTGAAAGTCTGTGAGACATTCAAGTGGCAATACTTAGTTGACATGAAGAGTATATTGAATTTAGAGCTAAAGGGAGAGCAAGATGGACAAGCGATCTTGAGAATAATCAGCACATATGTGGTAGTAAAAACCATGAGGAGGAAAGCTGAGGATGGAACAGTGAAGGGCACCAACATTTACCAGAAGAGAGGAGATTGGAGCCAGCAAAGGTTTTAGAGAACAATCCACTTAAGAAGCAGAAGGTGGTAGTCCAGAAGACCAGAGGGAAGAGCTTCAAGAAGGAGGACGTGGTCAGTTGTGCTAACAGCAGCATAGAGGTCTCAGAAGCATCCAGCAGATTTGGCAGTTCCCAAATGATGAACTTGGCAAAAGTAGTTTCAGTTGAGTGCTGTGAAAGAAAGTCAGTTTGTAATTGTAGAATGAAGTCAAAGAGTGTGAGAATGCCCCAGATGTCTTCCCTTTGTTCAGATCCATGCTCTACCCTTCACCACTCTGCCGTCTGTCCCAGATATACACTAACATCAATAAGTTTCCATGACTGTGTTGAGTTTGGCCAATGCTGAGCCTTGGGGGAAATTGAAGGGAAAGAGAGTGAGGTGGAGATAAGCCCACCTCCCTGTTCTCCCCAGACTCCCCCAACTCCCTGCCCATGGGGTCTGCTGCATTCACTCAACCAAAGTTCACAGTCTTCTCCAGCTGGGTTCAGGTAACTACTTCTCCTGCCTCCTCTCAGGCCCCAGAGTGGTAATAGCTCTGCTTTGCTAATCTTAGTGCTTCCTACCACCCTTTGTGTTTCTTTACATCCTGCCCACACCTTTGTATAGTCCTTTATTAATCCTTCCTTGAATTATCTAAATTTGAGAACATCATTTGTATCCTGGTAGAACCCTGAAACATACAAGAGGGTGGGGGACCTTGGCTGGGAAGAGTAGAGAGATAGAAATACACAAAGACAAGTGAGGTTTTGTTGCAGAGTTTATTTTTAAGTTAGAGAACCTTGGGTATACTGACAAGCTCATGGAGTTTTAATAGCCAGGACCTATTTCAAAGGTGTAATCTGATAGGAATGAAGAAGTAGGCAGAGAGCTCTTTGCTTGCCTCTGGAGTTGATGACAAGTGGCCCCACCAGTGTTGCTCAAAATATTCTGGAACCTGTGCTTCCAGTTTGACCAAGACAGTCCATTTGCCAGGTTTGCTCGTGGTTGTGCTGGCAAGTATTGGTCTGAGCAATGAACTGATGGGAAAGTAGAAACAAAGGCTGAAAAAGGAGAAAGAACAAAGGTTGAGACCTCAACAAACCCAGGCACCAGGCCCTGTGTGACTCAGCCTTCCTCACTTTGCTCACCTTGCAGTCTCCTCTTTTGCAGGTCACTGATTCCATCTCTGCCCTGAGGGCCTCCTTTCTCTTTCTCAAATAATAATAAGCTCTGTTCTGCCCTTGAGCTTGAATTCTGACCTTTCCACTGCCTGCAACCTGGCACTCTCCCCAAGTCTTATCCTGGTTAACACCCTCTTATGATCAGAGCTCATCTTCAAAGTCACTTCCTCAGCAGAATGACCACCCCAGTCCCTTTGGTCCCCACCCCTCACCCATTTCAGGGAATCCTCTAGACTTCTCTTTCAAAGCAGTAACCATGTCTTAAATTTTATGGAAGTGGAGAATTTTATTCAGAAAGCCAAGTAGGTTTTCTTACATGCCTTTTGCTTTTGTTTATTTTTACATCTATGTCTTGAATCATCTGGAATTTATTTTTGTACATTGCATAGGATGGGGGCTCGTTAACAGTCTAAACATTTTGGAACTTTGTGGGAACCTTTTAGTCTTCCTTTTACTCTCTCATTCTTTCAATAAGTGTTTAATGGCTGATGACCTCATACTACACCCTTTATGGCCACAAAAAATAAAAAGAGAATATCCTTATCACAAAGGATACAAAGAGAATAATGACAGAGTTTCTGGGCCCTAGATCTGGGGAGGACCTCAGTGTGCTTGGGGAAGTAGATTTGTGAATGGAGACATGACAGCACAGCAGGGAATTGCTTTAGTGATGCAGGACAGTTATAAGCTTCTGGAACCCTGGTGAATAATGCATTTCTGTTCATTTGAGTCTCTGACTGTTTGTAACATGTGTCTTACCCAATGAAACCATTTAATGAATACTTTAACAACTAACCTGAGTGAAGTTCTCACTTTTCTCCGAAGTTCTAAATGCATCATCAGTTACTTCCCGAATTTCTCCACCAGGATGCCCCACAAGCATTTCCAACTCAAGACATTCTAAATAGAATTCTTTCCTCCAAAACCTGGTCCTTCTTTACTCTTCACCTCAGTTGTTTAAGATGGAAAGCTCAGATCATTCTCAATGTCACCATCTCCCCAAACCCACATCCAACAGGTCACCAAGTCCTCTCCAGTCTAGGTCATAAATACTTCGCGATTCATTCTCTTATTCCCACCATCTTGGGTTAAGCTTTCACTATCAATTCCCTGAACTGGTTTTTAAAAATTTTCAGTAGATCTCTCTTTTCTCTACAATCTTCTAACTTCCACCCCAATCTCATTTCTGAAATACAAGTTTGACTCTATCACTCCGTGATTGCAATTCTTTCATGTTCTCAGATGTTTTTAGGATAAATTCAACATTTTTGGACACATGGTTCAATAGGGCTGCCTCAATCTGGCTATAAATATATCTATCTAAGAAAAATGATCTAAAATACAGAAAAAGTTAAAATTGCTCATTGGGTACTGTACTAGTCTTCTATTGCTGTTATAATAATAAATTACTACAAATTTAGAATTTTGTGCCTTAAATCCACACAAAGGGAAGATGGTTAGATCCCTGGACTTTGTAACTTTGGATTTGTTTTTGTGTAGATAAATCTTTATTTGCTTAAGTCACGGTCCATTGGGTTTTCTATTATTTATTGCCAAATGCAGTTGTAACTTATAAAAGTACTTCTATAGTTAAAGAAAAAAATAATCTGATTCTAAACTATATTTCCCCAAATCTTCCTAACCCCAACTCACTCCTTTCTCTGTTTAGCAAATGCCTATGCAATCTTCAAAACCCAGCTCAAACGGTGCACCCCTACAAAGTCTTTCCCAAGCTTTTCCTCAAACAGATTAATCTCCGTTGTTCCATGGCATATTGTCCATGCTTCTATGATAGCACTTTTACACTACGCTGTATTTGTCAGCTTTCTTAACTATCCCCTCTACTGAACTATAAGCACCATATGAGAAACCAAAGGGTTGAAATCACATTTTGTATTTGTTCGCTTCAAAGCTGACATAGCACTCAGTATATAGTAGGTACACAGTAGATATTTTACAAATAAGTAAACACAAGATTAAAAAACAATGTATATGTTTAAACCAAATACCATCCTTCTTTTCTAGCTTAACACTTGTCTTCTCTCCATGTTGGCTCATTTGTTTTTTTATTAGTAAAAGAATAATTGAGGGGGTTGGGAGTTAGGTCATATGTATTAGTACTTGGATCATTTTAATCAAGATGCAAGTGAGGTAAGTTGAAGACATATTTGACTGAAAGGAAGAAAAAACTGGAGAAGCACACACAGTAACTTAGAGCAGAAATTCAGAATTAAGAACAAGAATCCCTCAATCAGGACCTCTCTGGTGCTCAGTGATTAAGACTTCACCTTTTAATCCTGGGGATGTAGGTTTGGTCCCTGGTGAGAGAGTTAAGATCCCACGTGCCTCATGGCCAGAAAACCAAATCATAAAATAGAAACAGTATTGTAACAAATTCAATAAAGACTTTAAAAATCATCTACATCAAAAAAATCTTAAAAAAAAATCTCTCAATCACTACCATTCTAAATCATGATCTGTCTCAGCCAAAAAGTAGTGTGGCTTTAGCAGACCTGGCCTAGACTCACAGGGCCAAGGGTTTACCTCCCAGCCTCTACTTACCACCTACGTGGATTCGGGAGGCAGGTCACTTACACCCACCTTCCTCAGAGAAAGCTTTTTCCTCTGAGAAAGGTGACTAGAAACACCTGTCCACCCAACTCACAGAATTGTGGCAAAGATTAGCAAGGATCAGACCTGTGCATAACATTTGGTACAATAGCCACTTCAAATGTGAATCATATAGCTTTATTATAGGTAGGAGAAAATAAATGTTTGGTGAATAACTGAATGAATGAAAAAATCAGCCCAGTTTGCAGGTGATCTTGCTTAAACCCAAGGCTAAATGTAGGAATGACTTCATCTTTAAGGTTCATATAAAACATAAGCAACATATATGACATCATCAATACAAAGAAAGCTCTTTTCCCCCACTGAGTTGCCAATCCTTAGACTTTCTTTATGTGGTGCAAAATGTTTTTATTCCATCATTTGAAATACAACTTGAAATGCACCAGATAAATGAGAAAGGTAACATGGAGACTTAAATTAACACTAAGGAATATATGACTATTTTCCTTTTTTTTAAAAGCATGTTCTAGTAGAAGCTAGGAGAAGGCAACGGCAACCCCCCAGTACTCTTGCCTGGAAAATCCCGTGGACAGAGGAGCCTGGTAGGCTGCAGTCCATGGGGTTGCGAAGAGTCAGACACGACTGAGCAACTTCACTTTCACTTTTCACTTTCATGCATTGGAGAAGGAGATGGCAACCCACTCCAGTGTTCTTGCCTGGAGAATCCCAGAGATTTGGGAGCCTGGTGGGCTGCCGTCTATGGGGTCGCACAGAGTCGGACACGACTGAAGCAACTTAGCAGCAGCAGTAGGGACTAAGGGGGAACTCAATTTCTTTTGTTTTGCTTTAAATTTTAAACAGAATGCAGTAGGCTTTGTTAACTGCATTGCTGAAGGAGAGAATAACTGTGTGATTTAGAAGCCACCTACCACTCTGGTAAGATATAACAGTGACCCTTCTCTATTTCCTCCATTGTCTTGCCCTGGAAATTTTGAACCT
Organism: Nanger dama; assembly: GCA_917880005.1. Classification (NCBI taxonomy): domain Eukaryota; kingdom Metazoa; phylum Chordata; class Mammalia; order Artiodactyla; family Bovidae; genus Nanger; species Nanger dama. Next base: position 46,832,892 of record CAKJTW010000001.1, read on the forward strand.
CCTGCTTAATTTAAACTGATAGCTATAATACTGACCTGAAGTTAAAAATAAAAGTAAAGACAACATAACCCCTAATTTATACATATTTGTGTATCTGTGTGTAAATATGGATATAGATATTTCTGATTTGAAAGAGCATTAGAGTAGATCACAGGGACTTATATTGATTTATTCCCACATATCAAATGCTCACTAATCTGCTCTTGCTATGATCAAAATCGTCATCACAAACACCATAACAAAAAAATCCACATGAAAAATCGGTCTATGACTTTTGCAACCTTTTTCCATTCACTCCCCTTGGAATTGGTGGCCTTGTGGTCTTTGAGGCACTTGGCGATATATTCAATATTCCTCGTCAACACTCTGTACCGTGCACAGTAGCTGTCCCCATCCTCCAGGTTCTCACCCTGGTACCTCAAGTCATTCTTTAAGAGTTTGTTCACTTCCTTCTTTCTGGAAGGGTCTTTATTTCTGGTTGTTTTCAGATTAGGCTCTGGAAGTTTGTCATAAACCTTCGTAAGACGGTCTTGCTCCCTGTCTTGGTCGGGGCTAAGGCAGCTCTCACCCACGTCATAGACAAACAAGATCCTGGACATGTATTTCAGGATGACCACCCGGGCCCAGGGTGGCACTGGCCGGGCCTCGGCCCCGCAGAAGTGGATATTCATCACCATTATGGTCAAGGCAGTGGAGGCTGTGATCAAGGCCATCGTGGCTATGTAGTATTTGCCTGGGAAAATAACAGCAACCAAGTTAGCTTAAACCTGTCTTCAAGGGACTTCGCTGGGGGTTCAGCAGTTAAGAATCCATCTAGCAATGCAGGGGATGTGGTTTTTATCCCCGATTGGGAAACTAAGATCCCACATTTAGAGAAGAAGCTAAGCTCACAAACTTCAATTAGAAAATCCATGTGCTGCAATCAAATATCCCACGTGCCACAGCTAAGACCTGAAGCAGCCAAATAAATAAATATATATTTAGAGGGAAAAACTGTCTTCATATTTGACTCACGAAGAAACAACTGGAAGTTGTACACATTAATGGTGACTAGTATGCTGCTACTGCTGCTGCTAAGTCTCTTCAGTCGTGGCCAACTCTTTGTGACCCCATAGATGGCAGCCCACCAAGCTCCCCCATCCCTAGGATTCTCCAGGCAAGAACATTGGAGTGGGTTGCCATCTCCTCCAATGCATGAAAATGAAAAGTGAAAGTGAAGTCGCTCAGTCGTATCTGACTCTTCACAACCCCATGGACTGCAGCCTACCAGGCTCCTCCATCCATGGGATTTTCCAGGCAAGAGTACTGGAGTGGGGTGCCATTGCCTTCTCCGAACTAAATCCTATGGTGTCTTTAATTGATAACTCATCACGATAAAGAAGGATTTAGTTCAACAACAGAAAACTGTAATTCACAACACTAATGGAGGAAAAGAAAAACTCACATGATTATCTTAACAGATGAAAAAATACATTTGATAATGTTCATCATCTGTTTATTATTTGTTAAAAGCTCTGAGTAAACTAAAAATAAAATCTTTCTTAACATTGTAAAGGCTATGGGTCAAAAGCCTGGATCAAATGCTATACTTAATGAAGGAAATGTAAATACATTTCTTAAAACTGGAACTCTATTTCATAGGTGCTACAAATAACACATTGTGACTATTAAATTTCTCAAGAAAGATCTGTGTGCACCCTTCCTAAAAAGATACATTTCATATTATCACAAAGACAGGAAAAGTAATGCTTGTAAAATTAATGAGTCATGTTTTGAGACATCTTTCTTCAGAAACTGAGCCAGCTTCCTGTTGAATTTAGCTGGTAAAGCAGAGAGCAGGATCTGCCTATTGATCCTGCCTCAAACAGGGTTATGATTGGATGTCATCACTGTCAATCATTTCTGCTTTAGGAAAAGTAATGAAAGAACCAACACACCCTTTCCTCTTTATTAGTGATGATGAGAAAAGAGAGAACTTTCTGTGTCTATTTCTCAAAAAGATGTGCGCGAGTGCAAGTGTGAGGTGTGTGTGTGTGTGTGTGTGTGTGTGTGTATGTGGCTTGCCTGGAGAAACATAACAAGGAAGAAATCTCCAAACAGAGAAACCAACGTAATAACATCTGAATGTTGTTCAGATGGGTAATACTACATTCAGGAGAGAAAAGGCGGTATAATATTTCTTTTATATTGGTCACTAAGTCTCTTGGTATTCTGAAATTTCACCCTACTGATTGCTTTACAGAACTAAAAACTAGATCTAGCTTCTGATTCTTGAAAGCATCTATTACAACATAAGTCACTGAGGCAGAGGTGGTGGATCTGGGTGTTATCCTTGGTGGCAGGAAGCAGGTATTAAAGGCATTAGGAGGGATCTCACAAGAGAGGTAAAGGAAAAGGAAGGCGGTGATGGCAGCCACAGTCTACCCTTGGGGGAACATTTCATTATTGCAGATATTTGAAAATGTGATCTACTTTAGAATCACCGCAGATTCCCAAATCTTGTCCAAGACTGCTTTTTAAAAACTTCTTTCGCTGTGAGAATCTATATGTTTTTCTTTTTCTTTCCTTTGGCTGAACCTCATGGCATGGGGAACTTTCCTGACCAGGGATCGACTGTATTTCAGGGATATCGACTGCATCGGCTATGCAGGGATCGAACCCGCACCCCTGCAGTAGAAGCACAGATTCTTCTGGACCACCACTGGACCACCAGCTACCTACATTTTTAACAGTCTTTCTCACACCTTTTATACCCAATAAAAGTTGAGAATTATTCTTTCAAGGGTAGATGGCAGGCTTAAAGATTTCGCTCATCATTTCCATTGTGTTTACCATTTTTCCCAAGATACTAACAGTCACTGTTTGTTCAGTCCTCACCGTATGCCAGGCTCTGTGCTAAACAATGGCACAGTGAGGTAGCAATTACACAAATTTTGAAGATGATGAAGTAGAGACTCAAAGATTAAGTAAATTGCATAAGGTTGATCAAGGAAGGAATGGTGAGGTCAGAGTTCAAATGCAGATTTCTTTGACTTCGAAATCAGGGCCTTAGCCTAAAAGCCAGTGGTTTTTTTTGACTTGAACCAAAGGCTCATCAGAATCACCCAGAAAGCTTGTGAAAACAGTTTGCAGGCTTTACCCCGACCCTAGTCAGCAGGTCTAGGGTGGACCCTGAGGATCTGTGCATCCAAATTGAGGCTGATGCTGTGGGTCCAGGGGCCACACTTCAAGAACCACTGCTCTAAACCACACGGCTCTCATTCCTCTTTTGGGTAAACCTGGAGACCTCGAGCCCAGCTTTGTCTTGAACAGCCACATCACTCTTCAGAGATGCCAACTGAAGACACTAAATGAGCCTGTGTTGAGTGTGTAGTTGACTTAATTGTTATGAGTTTAAAGGCACAGATACAGCCGCAGTCACCAGAAAGCTGACTCAAAAGTGTGAGAGACTTAACTCACCGATCAGAGGGACATTTTCTGAGGCTGGCATGATCTCTGCCACCATGAGCTGAAACACAGTCATAGCCAACAGTATGGTGACTCCCAGGGAGACCTTTTCCCCAGAGGCTGCTGGGAGATAGAAACTCAGGGGAGCCAGAAAAGATATGAGGACGCATGGGATGAGGAGGTTGACGATGTAGAAGGAGGATCTCCTCTTCAGAAGGAGAGTGAACGTCACATCTGGGTAAGGCTCAGAGCAGCAGCCATAGGAGATCACGTTCTTCACAGCAGGCATGCCGTGCACCTCCCACTCCACGTCTTCAATGAAGTCAGAGAGGTCTCCACTGTCCAGGGCGTTGAATAGGTCCACCTGATTGCCATTGTAGGTCCAGGAGCCAAAGGTCAGGTTGCACTGCTGATTATCAAAGGGAAAGTAGGTGACGTCCACCACACAGGAGCTTTTGGTGATGGCTGGTGCATCCCAGGTGATCAGCCCATCATACCGCAGGACCACATTGGTGTTCACGGGCTCAGAAGATTCATCGTCAGCCCTGGAGTTCAGAGGAGGAAAATGAGAGCTGCTTACCAGGACAACTCACCAAGTTCTTTAACCCAGACAGCTCATTGCCCTTTTCCCATCACTTCAGTGTCTTTGGCAATGGACCACCATTCTTGTTACACTGGCTTGAAAGTCCAAAATCAACTCTAATTTGCCCTTCTTATCCACCTCCTATAACTAGTTAGGGCCAAGTTCTCTTAGATTCTTCCTTTAAAGCATCTCTGCCAGACTTTCTTAGTGGTCCGGTGGTTAAGAATCCACCTGCCAATGCAGGGGACACGTGTTCAATCCCTGGACTGGGAAGATCCCACATGCTGCGAGGCAACTAAGCCCATGCGCCACAACCTCTGAGCCTGTGCACACAGAGCCTGTGCTCCACAACAGAAGAAGCCACTGCAGTGAGAAGCAAGTGCACCCCAACGAAGAGTAACCCCGCTCACTGCAACTGAAGAGAGCCCACGTGCAGCCCAGGGCAACCAAAGTTAAACAAATAGGCATCTCTGCCTATTATCCCTTCCTCTCTGTTCCCAATGCCATTCTCTTGGTCCAGGTGTAATGATTCAAACACTCAGACAAAAAGTAAATAAGGCTAAAATCTGACAGAGAGGCTCTGCTTAAATGATTTTGTTAACTTTGGGCACAAGAATATTAAAGTAGCTCTTTGTTGCTGTTGGAATAATTTTACATGTTCATTGTAGAACATCTGAAAATCACAGAGAAAAAAATTATTCATCTATAATCTAAAAGATAATAATTTATTCTAGATATATCTTGGTTTTGCTTTATCAACATTTATGGCTGGCATTTTGGGGGTACAAAATTTCTATTTTGCTTTGGGGAATGACCTTTCCACCACCATTGTAAGGCAGATGAAATGATGATCGAGGTACCCTAGGCTCCCCTGGCCAGGGGCTGGCTTGTGACCTGAGCTAGGTCCAACTGATTCATATTCCCTGGGGTTTAAATATTAAGCAGAGTGACCCAAAGACCAAAAAGAGTCAATCTGATAATGGATTCCTAGAAAAATCAATTATTTAAAAATTTTAAAAAATTCAATAGCCCCTTGTCTTGAACTATGGAGTAGTCCTAGTCTGTCCTTTCCAAGGCCTTATCAATGATTTTTCCCCTTTAATTCAGTGAGCTGTAGCACATCCTTCCTACAAATTCCTTTTTTGACAAGGTAGACAAAGTCAGTTTTCAATGCTTTCAGCCTTAACTGATCCGTTTCTGTTAGTATTTAATGCATATTTTTCTGAGTGTTCCTTACAATTTTTTCCCTATAAACTATATTATGGCTAAATGTAATGTGATACGCTGGATTAGATCCTGAAACAGAAAACAGGACATTAGTGGAAAAGCTGGTGAAGTTCAAATAAAGCCTGTAGTTTAGCTGTGTGCTCAGTCGTTCTGTCGTGTCCAAATCTTTGCGGCCCCATGGATTCTAATCAACCAGGCTCCTCTGCCCATGGAATTCTCCAGTCAAGAATACTGGAGTGGGTTGCCATTTCTTACAACGGGGGATCTTCCTAACCCAGAGATCAAACCTACATCTCCTGTGTCTCCTGCATTGAGAGGCAGATTCTTTACCACCAGCAACACTAACAGTATTATATTAGTTTTGGCATAGGTACTATGGTTATATAAGACGTGATGTTAGGGAAAATTGTGTGAAAAGTATACAGGAACTCTGTACCATCTTTCCAACTTTTCTGTAAAATTATCTTGAAATAAAAAAGTAGTTTACCAAAAACAAGACTGAGACAATTTTAAAATGTAGGTGGTGATCTGTCCATAATCTTCTGCAACATTATTTTCATAGCTAAATGATATGCAATTATACTCCTTTTCAGAGATGTGCCATAGTAATTTAACCAGCTCACTGATGTTCAGCATCATGGTTGTTTCTATTTTTACATTTACAAACAATGCAACAGTGAACATCCCTGTCACCAAACTGTTGCATTTATCCACTGACTCTTTCCTTAGGTTAAATTGCTAGAAGATGATGCATTATATCCAAGAACTGACATGTTTCACAAGTTTTTTCCTACTTATTAACCTTTAGGTACCACAATGCAATGGTCTGATTGTGTCCACTCTAATCAAAGCATTGCAGCTGGATTGTGGTGCTCAATTTTTAATGGAAGTCTAAAGAGGGGATCTTTAATGTGGGTCTTGTGAAGACAACAAAATGGCGATTTTGAAAATGACAGAACCTACCCTCTGTAAAAATAAAAAATATATATAATTAGCTATCCAAATATTGAGAACTGGAGCATCACTCACCTATCCTACCTTGTATAAGAGATCTGGGAGTCAGAGAGAATATATCTGGAGCTAGAACAATTTATGGTCCTTGCAGGAAATGGATGGCACATTCAAATTGGATAGCTTGAGGAGGATTTAATAAAAGGACTCTAATAAGATAAGAAAAACCACTCTAGGACTAGTAACAGCAGAGTTATTACCATTCCTGGGCCTGAAGAAATGAAGGGAAGGTACAATTACCAATACCTGGAGGTAAGAGTGGCAGAAGAGGGTCCCCATGATAGGAGACATGCCCCTGCCGCTGCTGCTGCTAAGTCACGTCGGTCGTGTCCGACTCTGTGCGACCCCATAGACAGCAGCCCACGAGGCTCCTCTGTCCACAGGATTCTCCAGGCAAGAACACTGGAGTGGGTTGCCATTTCCTTCTCCAGTGCATGTATGCATGCTAAGTTGTTTCAGTCGTGTCCGACTCTGTGCAACTCTATGGACAGCAGCCCACCAGGCTCCTCTGTCCACAGGATTCTCTAAGCAAGAAGACTGGAGTGGGTTGCCATTTCCTTCTCCGATAGGAGACATGCCTTCTGTCAAAGGACACAGCCAGCCAAAGAGCAAGGGAATACATGCCCCAACCTTACTTTTCTCCCTCCAACTGCTCACAGTGTTTCTCATTGGGCCAACCCAACCAGAAGCATAGGAGCCCACTCTCTGAAAACATCACCCCAGCTACTCAGGAGGAGTTTGAAGACATTACTACTAATTGCTTCATTACCAGTACTTTGTTTTATTTCCCTGGTATCTCTGATCACATTATTTTACAGCTCAGCACTTGCAATGGTTTCCTATGGCCCACCAATGCTTCCAAATCTCCTTGAGCAGTTCTATAAGGGCTTAAAGGGCTTTTGACAGCTCTATCCCTGACCTTCTTTCCAGGCTTTAAAACTTGCTTTGCAATCTCTTTGTTGGCCGTCTCCGTGTGAATGTTCCTTTGGTCTCCTCCAAAACTGAACAGGTCTCACAATAAATCCATACCTTTTTCTCCAAACCTGTTCCTCTTCTTCCTCCTTTACTACCAGTCTCATCTTTTTTTTTTTCTTTTTAAAGAGTTTTATTGATTGGCATACAATAAACTGCATACATTTAAAGTGTAAAATTTGAACAAATTTGACATATGTATATCCAATCTCATCTGAAAGTTTTCCTACGCTTTCTTTTATCTAAGCTACGTAAGCAGAACTTAAAGCTAAATTATAGACAAATCTTCTGATCTCAGCAGGGTACCTAATTTCTCATTAGGTCTAAAATCCAAGTGTTAAATCTGTTCATTAAAATCAAACCATTAAAACTATCTCATAATAAACACACATCTGAAATTTCTGTAATCCACTCTTTACCTAATTTAAAAATGTCAGGAATCCTTGCAGTCTCTTACACCAACCATTATATTGGCCTATACTAAACAACCCCACCAGAACTTCAAGCCTCAGTTTATTTATTCCTTTGCTGAACTGCTAATAACCAATATATACTTGAGTCATTATATTGTTATAGAGCTCACTACCTCTTAGGAAAACTCATTATTCAAATTATCGGTTTTCTTTTAATTGAATTAAAATGCAATTTTAAAACCCTTTAACTTCTACTCGTTGTTTTGGGTTTTGTCCTCTGGAGGAATTTCCTCTTTTCCCTCCACCTGATTTTCTCTCTGATTGCCTATGATAGCCATCAAGTCTTCCTAAGGACCTCTCTCTTTCTAACTAAGCACCAATCAATTAGACTGCTCCTCACATGAAATAGCTTCCAGGTACCTCACCATCCTGCTCACTCACTCCCCAGATAATTACCCCATGGACTCAGGTACCAGTGGTGAATCTAGATGTTCAGCATCTTCCTGCCCAAACTATGTTTATCACACACGACTGGATCACCTGTCTTACACCCCTCTTTATTCTCCTTACCACCACTCAGGAAGCCCATTCTGGGATCTACAAGGTTTGGTACTGGTTTCTGAGAAGTACTGATATTATATCTGAGATCAGAAGATTCTACACAGATCCAGGGATTCAGCTAGAAGGACCAGGGTCAGGGCAACAGCTATCACTGGGGGTCCCTCCTTTGCCTGATACTCTAACTCTCTTCCATTCTCATTTCAGCTGCTCAAAGGGATGCAAATGACATCCAATCACAGCTACATTTAGGGTTTCCTCTAAATATTGATAGTAAAACTCTGATGTTACTGAGAAGGAGAAAACACAGGAGAAAAGAGGATTCAAAACAGAACTGTCCATAAGAGGAGAGCAAAGAAGATTAAAGAGTTAAACCCAGATGAACAGAAAAGAATTGATGAATCAGTATAGTGGGAAAGATCTGTGTGGGAAAGTGTGGGGACCAGAGCTCACACGTCTCAAGGAGGCCAGTGATCTGGGCAGGGAGGGGAAGGATGGAGAATGGGGTCAAAATTCACCAAAGCCACCACAGGTTTGTGTGAGCTCATGAGTGATTGACTGGCTTCTCTGATAAAGGAGGTCTGGGGCAGGCTTAACTTAGGTCACCATTCCAGCTCACAGAGAAGACTTTCAATAAGAGCTGGTCACTGCTTCAGTCAATCAAAGTATGTCCTCTGATTATTCTCCAGGAGGAGGTGATGGACATCCTGGCCCATTCTCTTGCCTTCTATGTATGTGTGTGTGTGTGTGTGTGTGTGTGTGTGTGTGTGCGCGCTGTGGGGGGGTGCTGGGTGTGAACCATGGTAATAAAGCACCAGTACTTGGAGAAAGAAATGGCAACCCACTCCTGTATTCTTGCCTGGAGAATGCCATGGACAGAGGAACCTGGTGGGCTACAGCCCATGGGGTCGCAAAGAGTCAGACACGACTGAAACAGACTTAGCATTTGGATGTTACCTTGCTTAGGAAGGCATACAGAAGATACCTCTGGCCACTCAGAGTGGGGAATAGCCAGCAGGATCAGAGGTATGATTCACAAGGTTGTGACCCTTGGACAAGCTGAGTAGGGACTGAAACTAAAATCCAGGCTGCAACCAACCAGTGTGACATCCTGAAGGGAAAACTCACACCCAATAGAAGACTGAGTTCCCTCGGAGAGTCCCCCTCTCCAAGTTGCTCCTCATTCATCTCGCTCTGCTCAAAGAGGAATTTTCCTAACTCTGAGAGACTTGAGTTCCAGAATAAAAAGGGAGAGAGGCCCTTTGACAACAGGTGGAGCAGCTGAGCCTGAGTTGTGACAGAGTGATCTGGTTCATTCTCAAAGTGTGGTCCACGGACCAGTAGCACTACCATCTGGAGCTCAGAGAAATGCAGAATGACCAGCTGTACCCCAGACCTACTGAATGAGAATCTGTATTTCAGCAGGCTCCTCAGGTGATTCATGCACACTTTACAATTTTAGAAACTTAAGCCTTACCTGCCCACTCACTAAGACCCCTTGCTCTCAGACCAGGAAAAGGCCAACTGGGTCTTATGATCCAGTTCATCTTCCACTCTATACAAAGTCCAAAATCCATGGGCCAGCTTTTAGCTGGACTCAGTTGCTCAGTTGTGCCTGACTCTTTGTGACCCCATGGACTGTAGCCCGCCAGGCTCCTCTGTCCGTGGAATTTTCCAGGCAAGAATACTGGAGGGGGTTGCCATCTCCTACTCTAGAGGAACTTCCCAACCCAGGAATTGAACCCCTGTCTCTTGCATCTCCTGCATTGGCAGGCAGATTTACCACTGCACTGCCTGGGAAGCCACTTAATCTTAACAGTAGCCTGTATTTTCCATACTTGATCATAGACAAGGAAGCACCACTGCTATGGGCTGAACTGCATCTGCAAAAAGTTCATCCCAGCCCCTGGCACTTCAGAATGCAACCTTATTTGGAACAGAGTCATTGCAGCTATAATTAGTAGTTAAATGTCTTTAAAAGAAGAGGTCATATTCTGTGGGATTATGAGTAATTTTTACTTCTGTCTTGAAACTGAAACTGAACGGAAAGCTGCTCAGTCGTGTCCGACTCTATACAGTTCATGGAATTCTCTAGGCCAGAATACTGGAGTGCGTAGCCTATCCCTTCTCCAGGGGATCTTCCCAACCCAGGAATCGAACCGGGGTCTCCTGCACTGCAGGTGGATTCTTTACCAACTGAGCTATCAGGGTAATTTAGAAAACTTTATCTTTTTTAAACAGTAAATCTGTAATTTTTGTGTGTTAAGAAAAGCAATAAAATGATCTTTAATTTTTAAAAAGGACAAGGTCATATTGGTGTAGGGTGGGCATCTAATTCAATATGACTGGTGTCTTCAGTGCAAGGGGAAATATGGACACAGACAACACACAGGGAACACGATGCCATGTGAAGAAGAAGGCAGAGATTGGGGTGATGCTTGTACAAGTCAAGAGACCAAAGATTGCCAGCAACCACCCAAGAATCTAGGGCAGAGACAGTGATTGATCCCTCACCGCCTCAGAAGGACCTAACCGTGCCAATACCTTTATCTTATGCTTCTAGCCTCCAGAACTGCGAGACAATAGTTCCTGCGGTTTAAGCCACCCAGTTTGTAGTACTTTGTCACAGTAGCCCTAGAAAACTAACACGACTTCCAATGCAGTGTCTCACCTGAAAGGGAGAATGTAGCTCTACCGTTTTTATGACCATTATTACTTTATTATCTGAGGTTTCATAACTGTCAGTTCAGGCTCTAGGAACACGAACTGGCTTAACTTCATGCATGTTTCAAACTTGCTTCTTCCATTATGTTTGGTGGTGGTTGACGGTGGTTTACTTGCTAAATCATGTCGGACTCTTTGCGACCCCAGGGACTGTGGCCTGCCAGGCTCCTCGGTCCGTGGGATCTTCCAGGTAAGATCCCCTTCTCCACGGGATCTTCCCTACCCAGGGATTAAACCTGGGTCTGCTGCATTACAGTTGGATTCTTTACCAACTGGGCCAGCAGGGAGGCCCCATTATGTTTACGTTCTGTCTAATCAACAAGTTCATTCCTGAGAAGCTACTGACTTGCACTTACTTGTTATACAGGACAATATCCGGTCTCCACACCAGGTCGCTGGGGATCCTGATGGAGTCCAGTCCATCATATTGGTCTCGATCCCACGTGAGATATGCATCATGCCAGATTTGGCGGATCCACAAATAGGCAGTCAGAATTTGGTTTCTCTCATCCTGCACAATTAATCCAGATATAACTGTCCAGTAGACACCTCAATCAAACACACTTTGTCTGTAAAACACCTGTCTTCAAAACGGGAATTCCAAGAGCACTAATCTATTTCCAATAAGTAAGTGAGAGTTTTTCGAGTCTGTCCCCTTGATTGACTGCCAAGGTCATATTTTTCCTGCTTGATTAGTGTTTGGAACATCAAGTGGACAAATATTTAAATCATCAGATGCATGGGTCAACTGCTTAAATTTCTCTGAAAACTGATCAACTGATGAATGTTTTTTTTTGAATGAAAAAGTCAGCAAACATCAATAATGTATAGAAGAAAAGATTTTGAAGTTTCAGAACTTTGGGTAACTAAACACATATGAGCATTAATGTATGTCATATTAAAACATCTTTTAAAAGTTGGGATAAAATTTATATTGCAAGAAACTCACCACTTTAACCATTTTAAAGTGTGCAATTCAGCAGTTTCCAGTTATTCACAATGTCATGCAACCATCCCCATTCTCTGCTTCCAGAACATTTTGTCATCCCCAAAGAGAAATCCTATGACAATCAAGCAGTCAATCACTATTTCCCCATCATTCTCACAGCTCCTGGCAACCTAACTCCTCTGTCTTTATGGTTTTGCTGACTTTGCACATTTCATAGAAATGGAACATGTAATGTATAACCAACTTTCTTGAGATGTTCTAAGACTGTTAACATTCATGGAAAGACTTAGGTAATTTAGTGCAATTAATTTTGTAGAAAGTGTTCCTCCCCTGGAATTCCCTTCTCCCTCCAGCTTGCACACAGAGCTGTCTGTTCTCATTTTCTCTCAAATTCCCAGGTAAGACATTCCCTTTAGAAAGCACTGTTAGTTTCATTCTAACCATTCAGAAGAGTCAACACTATGTTACTCACCATATCCTTAATCTGAGAAAGTGTAATCTGGAGCGTGACGTTCAGAACTTTATCTGTATCCTCTACTGGACGAAGAGCATTAGAGTAGTCTTCAAAAAGGTCATTGAACAACTTCTGAGCATATTTTCCATCTGCTGTTTCTACAGCTGCTCAAAAAGCGGGATCTGGATCAAGCTTCAGTGTTATGAGTATTTCAAGGCAAAGAGCAACAGACCAAGGACTAGCAGTGGTTCTATCATCCCTACCTATCATTCTACCTATCTACGTACCTACCTACCTACCTACTATCAGCTAGGGACAAGCTCTGGGTCAAGTGGAGTTATTTCTCTGGCAGACCCTACAGGGTCAGCATGAGGCTGTAAGAAGCTGAAATACTTCCTTACAGTCAGAGCATCTCTTCTTTGCCTGGCCCACCCAACATTCCACCAAAGAAGTGATCCCTGAGCTAAGACAGTTGCATACCCACCGGCCTCTTACCTCTCAGTCTGGAGGCAGCAAAGTAAATCCAGCAAAAGGAGATGCAGGCATGGGGCCAGTGCATCTTTTCCCCTAAGTCTCTATAAGTCCCTGGCTAGGCACTGCAGTCTTCTACTTTTCCAGCAATGGGAAGGGTCTGGGCATACAGCTGCTGCTCTGTTTCTGTCTCTGCACAGCAGATGGGGAGCTCAGGCTTGCCAGGCACAAAGCAAGCTTGCCAGCTCCCCTCCCCATCAGTAATCTGAGACTAACAGCTCCAGCGGGTAAGATGCCAGGAGCCCCAGGTGGGTAAGGTCAGGCAGTGCTGCCCTGGGGGAGTTGCCCCAGCTGAGAATCCCCAGCTACCTTCACTAGGAATATCCAGACCAATCTTTCAAGGGAAGAGAGGTGGGAGCCCAACACACCTGAGATTCCACCTATGCAGACCAGGCATTTTCTACACCTGCAGTGAGTAGGTTCAGTCTGAGTTCAGGGTCTAATAAAAGCTGAACTGACGCATCCATGGGGTAGTCCATCCAGAAGGGCCCTATGCGCTTTGAGTGCCTTTTGAAGAGGGAAAGAGAAGCAGTTCCATGATCTTTGGGTTTCTTCTCTGCCTCTGCTTTTCATCACTCCTTCAGTTGTCCCACTGAGCATGGACTTTGTACGCGGTGCGCAAGTCTGCATGTGCGCATGCGTGCGCGTAGGTGGGTGGGGGGCACCAGTGGATGGGAACAGAGCATTCGTTTCCTTCGGAAGCTGCAGCAGCCCTTTGATTTGGACTAGCAGTAGACGCGGAGAAGGCGGTGGCAACCTACTCCAGTACTCTTGCCTGGAAAATCCTATGGACGGAGGAGCCTGGTGAGCTGCCGTCTCTGGGGTTGCACAGAGTCGGACACGACTGAAGTGACTTAGCAGCAGCAGCAGCAGTAGGCGACCTAGGTTTGACTACTAGTCCAAACCCTCCTCATTATACACAGCTTTCCTGAACTAGAGATAGGGAAAATAATCCCTCTCTCCCAGAGTTACTGGGGTATTGTATGTAGAAACCTTTTGTAAATTGTAAAGCCCTAAGAGTTGGACACAACTGAGCGACTTTCACTTTCATGTAAATATTAGTAATTTTCGCCTCTGATCAGCTTTGCAGATACAGAATATCTGCATTTACCAAGTCATCCATGGTTTACTAGCACTTTAAAAAAGTTCAAATGCTAAGAATGTATAAGAATAATTCATAACTAATGGTGCTTTGTATACTCTCAGTCATTTCTCTTATGTGATCTAATTCTGTTCACACAAAAGAATGTCAGTTTCCAATTGTCATAGTCTGTCCTTTCTCTTGCCTGGGGAAACTGCCTTGGAAAACTAAATTAAGATCATTCGGTTGCCTGGAATCAGAGCAAGGAAATTGGATAGCTCTACTTCATCAGGTTACAGCCATCTGATGAGTCACCCTGCCCCTCTTCAGGAATATATCCTCCAAATGGAACAGACACTCAAGCCCTCAGCTAAGTGTGTTTCTTAATTGCCTGTGCCCTTGTGTTGATTGTGAAGATATAACTTTTCTGACACCCTTAGTCTGACTCATTCATCAGATGACACAGTTCCTGGTGCCCACGCACAGCCCTCCCTCCTAGAAAAAAAGCATCCACTCTGGAATCTTAGAGGCTGAAGGTCCTTTTGAAATGGAGTCAAGTGCCTCATTTTCACAGGAGGAAGCTGATGTCTAGAGATTCGAGTGGCTTGCCTCCAGCAGCACTTGGCCAGAGACAGAATCCAGGCCATCCACCCTTGCTCACTGTGCTCCCCAGGCTAATGCGGCCTCTTCTTCTCATGGGGAGAGATGCTCTATCTTCTGTCTTTGATGCCCCATCACTGGGAACTGCCCCTGAATAAGTGATCAGTGAACACACACATGATGTTAGCTACTGCTCCAGCTGCTTGAAAGCCGCCTCAAAAGCAATCATTTTTGGTTGTCTGATTGCTTTCCGTTAACTCAGTTCATTCAGTTGGTCACTTGGAGTTCTTTTAAAAAATGATAAGAGCCCTAAAGGAAATCAGTCCTGAATATTCATTGGAAAGACTGTTGTTGAAACTGCAATACTTTGGCCAACTGATGCGAAGAACTGACTCATTTGAAAAGACCCTGATGCTGGGAAAGATTGAGGGCAGGAGGAGAAGGGGACGACAGAGGATGAGATGGTTGGATGGCATCACTGACTCAAAGGACATGAGTTTGAGTAAACTCCGGGAGTTGGTGATGGACAGGGAGACCTGGCATGCTGCAGTCCATGGGGTCACAAAGAGTCAGACACGACTGAGCGACTGAACTGACTGAGGCTCATCTGTTAATGTTAACACGAACCAAATTAAGCCAATACATTTGAGGGGGCAATTCTGCCTTTTAGGGCAAAGACGTTAAAAGCTAGAAAGCAAACTCCTCTTAAATTCATTCTATAAACAACCACTGCAATGAGAAGCCTGTGTACTACAAGGAAGAGTCGTCCCTGCTCACCACAACTAGAAAAAGCCCACGCAAAGTAAAGAAGACCCAGTTCAGTCAAAAATAAATAAGGAAAGAAAAATTTTAAATTAAAGAAATCAACCACTAGGTGTTTTCCTAGGGACCTACACATGTTTACCCAATCACTATGCTTCTATTAGCTCCAAATTACAGAGCGAGACAGAGAGGTCTTTAACATAGTGGTCCTATGACTTATAAGAAACTAGTGGCAGAAGTAATCCATTAAGTTCACCATTTAGAGTTCAATAGGGTAAAAAGCAAGCAGACATAATTTAGACTGACTTTCTAAAACATACTCTCAGGCAGTGAAGATTATCTAAATAAACCTCAGCCATCCAGAAATCTGGAACCTCCAGGGTACATCCCATTTCCTGAGAGTCCATTAACTTTGGAATGGTCTCATCTGTTAGCATATTAATTCAGAGTCACAGAGCACAAAACTATTTAAGTTGGGAAGTTCATGATATTCAGGCCAGCAGTTACCTTTCCTGGATCATGGGCAGAAATTCCAAACAGCATTTCACCATAGTTTGTGTGATATCACCATCTGAGGGAGTATATTCTGGCCCTTCCCAGGGACCTACAATTCAGAAAATTTCTAGAGAGCACAAATCCTTTCAATATCTGCATCTTTTGAGAAGCAGCTTGTTGTTATTCATTAGTAAAGTCACGTCTGACTCTTTGTGACCCCATGAACTGCAGCACACCAAGCTTCCCTATCCTTCACTATCTCCCTGAGCTTGCTCAAACTCATGTCCATTGAGTTAGTGATGCCATCCAACCATCTCATCCTCTGTCACCCTCTTCTCTTACCCTCAGTCTTTCCCAGCATCAGGGTCTTTTCCAATGAGTTGGCTCTTTGCATCAGGTGGCCAAGGTATTGAGAAGCAGCATTCCTTGCCAAAATAAAGTATTTCAGCCATTTCAGAGTTGCTATGAGCCAAATCCTCTTCTGTGGACAAATTTCAGGGGACTTGTCTGTTCCCAAAATATAATACTAGGTTATTAGCCCTAAATCAAAATCAAGGATCTCCAGTTCTCCCTCAAGGGCTAAAGATAATATCCTGAGCCATATCCTTGAGTCGTTTTGTAGGTACTAAGCCCAGCACCAGATAGAAGACATTAACTGCATGCTGACAACCATCACAGAGATCCCGGCTGGGAGACAGAAGGCTGATATTGTTGACTTCTGAACTACTACTCTGTTAGCTCACCATCAGCCAATCAGAAGAATGTTCATGAGCTGCTCAAGCACCCGGAACTCTCACCTCTAATGATGTTTTTAAAAGTCCTTCCCTGAAAGCCACTGGGGAATGTAGGTCTTTGCACATTATCCACCCATTCTCCTTGTTCGACACTTTGAAATGAATATTACCCTTTTCTTCAGCACAGCCTGGTGTCAGAAGATTGGCTCTGCTTTGAGTCGGGTGAGAGGACCCAAATTTGACTTGGTAACACCCTGATAACAGTGCTTAACTATAAAAAGTACTAAACAAGTGATGATGAAAGGGGAAAAATGCAACCCCAGCATTTTTTAAAAAACTGAACATATAAACTATAGCCACAATTTGCCTATCATCTACTCATTTCTCTCCCCTATCCCTGCCCCCTGCCCTTCTTCCTCTTTCTCTCTCTTCCAACTTCTTGACAGACCTGATTAGAGAATAATTATTTTATTTGACAAGCAGTCTGCACCATGAGTGGGAGAGTCTGAGTGCTCCCATTGTCTTGTTTCCTCCTTTTTTCATTGCAGTATTAGTACTATTGTCAATCCACTGTGGAGTTCATTATTTACATATTTTTGTAACAGTCTTTTTATCTCTTTTAAGGATTTATTTATTCATTCATTGTTCATTTATTTTATTTTTGGTTGCACTGGGTCTTTGCAGCTGTGTATGAGCTCTCTCTAGTCTCGATAAGCAGGGGCTACTCTTCATTAAGGTGCCTGGGCTTCTCATTGCAATGGTTTCCTCTTGTTGTGGCTCCCAGGCTCTAGAGCACTGGCTCAATGGCACATCGGGTTAGTTGCCCCAAGGTGAGTGGTATCTTCCTGGACTAGGAATAGAATCTATGTCCCCTGCATTAGCAGGCAGATTCTTTACCACTGAGCCACCAGGGAAGCCCTTACTCTTCTTTTCTGCTCTGTGAGAGTTAGCAGATCTAAATCTATCACTGAGGTTGGCAGACTCTTTAGATAAAGGGCCAGATAGTAAATATTTTCAGCTTTGCAGGCCATATGGTCTCTCTAGCAACCACTGCTCTCTGGTGTTATGTTGTAAAAGCAGCCAAAGGCAATATATGAATGAATGGGCATGGCTTTGTTCCAATAAAACTTTATTTATAAAAATAGGTGGCTGGTCAGAGTTTGCTGTCATCAAACCCTTAAATCCACTTAACCAGGCTCAGACAAACTGCAGTAGGGATCAGCATTCCAGATGAAGATGGATCATCGCCTGAAGGGAAAAGAGAGTCACAAGGCACAAGCATGATTGTAGGTAGATGCCTGGTGAGTCTGGAGCTGACACTGAGTGCAGCTCAGCCAGTTCCGTTAGATCCCACCTGTCTTCCAGTGCAGGCTCCCAGGGGTCCTGTACCAGATTCTGAGAGAGAGGGAGCTCTCCTACATAAAAGGAGACTTCCCACTGAACAGAAACACATGGAAACTAGAGAGCCCACATCAGTCCTGTTTGATGTCTGGAGGCTTGACATTTCTCCTCACTTCCATGTAATGACCACAGGAATCCTCTGGCAGGGAATCAGAGTCCCCAGATATGGGTGATATATGCAGTGGTGATAGAACCTGTGGCAACAGCCAGGCTAGGAGCTGAGAGCAGTGAGCAGCAGAGGAATGTTTCAGAAGTGCATGAGACCCTCTCGGGTCCTCAGGAAGGAGACAGAGAGACCCTGGAGGCAGGACTCCAGCAGCATCACTGAGTAGCAACCCAGATCCCTCCTCTGTTTCTAGGATGGGACCCCACTGCCCCTCCATTGTGCCCACATCCACTTGGCTTGGGGAAATGCAGGTGAAATCAGAACAAAGGGATTCCAGAGGGAAGGAAAGAGGACCTCCTAGAACACAAGCAGAGGGGCTACTTATGTCCACATGGTGCTGGCACCACAGCCCAGGGGAGCATTTTAAAGTGCCCGTCTGACCATGCCACCCCTCCACCCAGCTCTCCCCAGTAGATTCTCACTTTGCTCAGAGTAAAAGCCCAGTTCCTTACCAGCAGCTACAAGGCCCTGACTTTCTACCTCCAACACTCTCCCTTCACTGACTGCACTCCAGCCAGGCTGGTCTTGGCCATCCCACAAACAGGCCTTTGTTCCTTTTGTTCCTTCTGCCTGCAGGACCCTTGGTGGTATCTTCTTGGCTCCCTCTCTGTCTTCTCTCTTGGTTCAGTTAGAATGCCACCTTATCAGAAGGCCCTTCCCAGATGACCTTACCTAAAGCAACTCTCCACTCACGTCTGCCCATCTTCGCTGCTTCACAGTCTCATCACTTATGCCTAGCTGAAGTATGTGCTTGTCTCTGTGTGCTTGCTTCTTTATTGTCTGTCTTCCTACAGGAAATTAAGTTCCCTGAGAGTAGGGACTTGGCCTTGTTCTGTGCTGTACTCTTAGACCCAGAGAAGATATCTATTGATTGAATAAATGAGTAATATCTAGGCTGAGAAAGGAAATCTAAGGAATTAGAAAGCAGGGAAAAGGCCAGCTTTCAGACAAAGGACACTGGATATATTTCCTATGATTCATAAGCTTGCCAGAATCTCTTTAGCACTCAAGGTTGGAGTGTTATTTATGGCCTTATATTGCTAGTCTACAGCTGCATTATATTTTAACCTGTGTCGAAGCAAACTCCTTGATAACATGGATCATAATTTCCACTTCTTTATATGTAGACTGTGCCTTGTATTAGTCCTAGATCAAAGGGAACAACCACCAGTCTCATTAGCAGTGTCTGCCATGGATGCAGGAGGAGGGTGGGGAGCCATCTCCCAATGTTTCTGCTGACCTAATGCAACAGAAAGAATATAAAGACAGAGTAGGAGTCCTGTGGCCCAGGTTCAAATCCTGGGACCATCATTTACTATTTATGTGAGCATGAGCACATCACATAATTTCTTTGAGTCTCAGAGATCTGAGTTCGATCCCTGGGTTGGGAAGATCCCCTGGAGAAGGGAAAGGCTACCCACTCCAGCATTCTGGCCTAGAGAATTCCATGGATTGTATAGTCCATGGGGTCGTAAAAGAGTAAGACACGACTGAGTGACTTTCACTACACTCACTTTGTCATTTGTAAAACTGATAATTATAATATTTACTCAAAAGGTTTATTGTGATGATTAAAGAGAAAACAGATGAAGCGCCAACACATATTTAGTGTATAGCAGGCTGTGGATAAATGTCAGTATGTTTCCCCTGCTGACCATATGGGCTCCAGCAGTCAGCAAAACCTCTACTAGTAAAAAGACCCATTACACTGCAGAGAGAGGAGCCAGGTTCACGAAGAGCCACAAGCAGGTGATAAGGGATGTGCAGTTTTCTGGGTCAGGAGAACAGCTGATACGTGATCTAGGGTATCCGATGCGTCCCGGTGAGTGATCTGGGGACTGGGGCCGGCTCTGATGTCTGTGCTTTGTCAGAGGGCTCATGAGCTTCTTCCTGAAATCCCCAGGGGATTATACTGGAAAGCCATAACACCTTACACAACTGTATAGCGTGATTAACTCTTGGCTTCCTCTTATTTCTGGCATTTGTCTTCATTATGTGTTGAGCAGCCCCATCCATGAGACTCTTTGGGCCTCCCTGTCAAGGTCACTTGCTTCTCAGGGCTTTTTGAAATTGTTCTTTGTTCTTGAGTTTCTGATCCTTTTTCACCCCAGTAAGTTCTCAACCCACCGGCTTTACTTCCTCTTTTCACAGCAGTTTCTGTGGTTCCAATTGCACAATCTTTTCCTGCGATTTGCAGTCACCATCAGTCTGATTACCAGGCAGAGTTAGGTGAAAGGCAGATGAGGAGAATGCAGGAGGGGAGCCCTCTCCTCTTGTGAACCCACCCGGCTACTTCCGGATGGCCAGTTCTCGCGAAGAAGAATGGGGAAGCGCGGGGACTGACCTCCCACCCTTCCAGGCCACTTGAGATAGACTAGCTTCCAACCTCTCCCACAGACCTGCACCCCGGAGAAGCAGCATGGCCTGAGGCTCCAGACTCTCGCCTCTCCCTCCCCCATGCCCTGCCCTGGTCCTGGCCGCAGGGGAACAAAGCGGGCATGTTAAAGCAGAAAAGAAGCAAGAAGGGACTTTCTCACTGGAAGAATGCCATCCTCTACCTCAGGCCCACTCAGCAGAGAGCAGCTAGGTGTGCGTGAGTGACTCAGGCCCTGTTCCTGAGAAGCAGGTTTGGGAAGAACGTGGAGGAAAGAGGGTGCTGTAAAGGAAAACAGGAGAAATGGAAGATTCCATTCTCTATTTTCCCCCAGGGCCACCTTTAAGTTTTCTGTCCTCTATTTTTTTCTTCTCGATCACTGCCCTTGACCTAGGCTCCTTACCTTTGACCAGAATGAGACGACAAGGGAAGTGACACCGGAGGTCCAAGGAAACCATGGGTGAAGGTGGGGTGGTTGCCGTGCATTCACTGAACATGCGTGAAGCCGGTGAGGGGCTAGCCCATCGAGTTTGTTGGCTCTTTTCAGTGCCTTTGAAGCCGTGTTGAAACCTGAGATAAAAAGGGAAAATCAGTAGTATTGATTCCTGTATTAAAAATTTTAGTATTTTTATTGATAATGAATTTTTGCATTAATTTTGACTTTTAAATTAATTGCATTAGAATGTGATCTATATTCATTACTGATGTTTTTGGCACCTCCTTAAATTTGCATTTGCCTGGCTTTCCCTAGCCCAGCTATGGTGCTAGTCAATCCACCTGACTGATGGTTTCTTTAGGAAAGAAAGGCTGGAGGGTATAAAAATAACCTAAAAGAATCAAAGCCTATTTTTTAAATGTAACTGCAATTCTACAAAAAAGAACTGGAATGAAGAATTCTCTATCAAAACCACATTTTAGACACAATGCAAATCCTTTTTCTAACAAAGCCGGGGTACTTTACCTTATCAGCCACCAGGTGTCGCTGTCAACTCCCTGCACGTCCCCACACAGGGTATTAAAGATAACGTCACAAGTGAAATCTGGTTTTCAGCCAACTTTAAGGAGGACGCGCGCACGCGCGCGCACACACACACACGCGCACACACACACACACACACAGCTTGAAATGCAACAGCATCAGATACAAAATCTACAGAGATCCATCGGTTTATCTAGGATTTCTGGCTAATAGCTAAATGCTTATGATAATACAACCTACCAACAGATTTAAACTATGAAATAGATTATTACTAGAATTAGTGTGTCCTAATCAATATACTTTCTAGAATATTCCTGTGTTATTCTGTCCTCATTCTTTACCCGGATTAATTTCTAACAGAGCACTCTCAGGTCTCAGGGAAACTGACTTTTCATCAAATTTGTAGGACTAGACACCTCATTTCTTTGGAGCAGGAAATTTTGAAAACAGTATTTAAGGTCAGGGTTCAGATTACAAAGTGGTGGAAAAGTTGTGCCATTCTGCAAAAATCCGTGTATTTAGATGTATTATTATCCTCTTCCTTCACACCACTCATACTGCCCTCAGAAAGAAATGTAAACACACCAGTGAACAGACTATTTCCTCTGACCTTAATTTTTTTTCCTGAGTTTATTCTACAAATCAGCTCTTCTTCATTCAATACCCTGGAGGGATCATAAATCCTTTCTCAAAGGGTCCAGGAATATTACTCTTATGAGAAATCCCTGTACTAATGCTTCTTGGGTTTCCCCAGCTTGTTCAACACAGCATCTGTTCTTCATTTTTTAATTACTACTATTAATAATCACAGGAACAACGGCTGATGTTTATGGAGGACTTACTATGTGCTCACCAGTGTGATAAGAGAACCTGACTAGAGAACCTTGAAAGGTCTCTGCTTGGGTTTCCATGACAGTCACACTCTCTTGTTTTTTTCCTAGATTTCTGGACAACTCGACCTCATCTACTCCTTCCAGTACTGGAGTCCTCGGATTCAGTCCCAGGTCTGCTTCTCTTGGCCAATGTAGCTAGCAGAAGATCTTAGCAGTGAAAATGAAATCACAGACTAAGAAAAGAGGGGGAGCAATAGTGGCTGCCAAGAGGATAAATGAATTGCATGACAGAAGAGTGCCAGCTGCAGGTGATCCGTCATCTCCAAGCAGATGAATTCTTTATATTGGTGCTTCTCAGTGTTAAGGTGCAATCAAATTACAGGGTAGACTGATGTCTTATCATAATGCAGGTTGTGAGTCTGCTGGTCTGAAGGGAGAGTCTTTGTCCACATGATGCTGATGAGCCACACTTTGAGTAGTGAGGTTCTAGACGACACTACCATTATAATGAGGTATTAACAAAGCACATGCAAGTTGCCGATTAGTAACAGATCAGATCAATATATTATGATGGTTGAATTGTGGGACATTTTATAAAATGCATTTTTAATTGGAGGATAATTGTTTTATGTTGGTATCTGCCTTACAGGAATGTGAGTCAGCCGTAAGTATACATATGCCCCTCCCATCCCCCACCACATCCCACCGCTCTGAGTTGTCAGAGCACACCAGGTTGAGCTCCCTGCATCATACAGAAACTTCCCATTAGCTATTTCATTATATGGCAATATATATGTTTCAGTGCTACTCTTTCAGTTCATCCCATCCTCTCCTTCCCCGACTGTGTACCAGACTGTGGACACTTGAAAGAACTCATGCTTCTTTTGGTTTTCAAAACTCAAAATCTATTAGAACTTAAAAGGGACGTTAAAGGTCTGTGACATCAAAAATGAGACTTGATTGTTTTTAAAAGTTTCAGCCTAAAGACTCATTGTGCAGGTTTGAATTGCTAGGTATGGTTTCCTCACTAAGAACCAATCATTTGATAATCCAAAATCTGCAACTTTGGCTCGACTGAAATTTTTTGGCATGGTGGGGGAGATGTGTATGATTATTGCTGATATAAACTGATATAGAAATAGAAATTCCAGGAAGGTATAAAATAAAAATAAGAATTAAAATATGGCTAACAAGGGATATGATGAATAACCAACTTAAATCCATGATAGCAGCAATTTTTAAATACATTTTACATGACAATTTCTGTAACCACTGCAATTTTGGTGTGTATCTTGTCAGTTTTTAAGATTTCTGATGCATTTATGAAAATCCAGTGTGCTCACATTGTGATTTTAATTAAATGGATGAAAGAACTTATTAATTTAGGCTCACGATCAGTGTTCAAATGTTTGAGGGAAATTATTTTCTTAAAATCATGAGTTTTGCTGTATTAGTTATACATGTCCTATATAGAGAGAAATGCTGACTGTTGACAAATTAATAGAATGCTAATTGCTTAATAAATTGACATTAGTCTCCTGCTGATTCTCTTAGTGTTTTGGCCACTCCGAGTTCCCTGCCAAAGCAAGACTTCTGCAGGTCCTTTTTCCTAGAATGTGTTTTCCCTGTTTCACACGTCTGTTTGTGTCTTAGTGTCCTTAATGACTCCTACCCTGGATCATGGACTCTGTACCACTGTCTGTAACCCTCATGGCCCTATGCACTTAATTAATATCATCCCATGAACAGACGAGGAAGCAGGCTTAAAGAGTTTTAAGTAATACAACCAGGCAGAGTCAGGATGGAACCAAAGTCTCTCTGACTCATGAGCCCGTGATCATTATAATTGTTGTTATTTAGTCACTCAGTCATGCTGGACTCTTTGCGACCCCATGGACTATAGCGTGCCAGGCTCCTCTGTCCATGTGGTTTCCAAGGCAAGAATACTGGAGTGGGTTGGCATCCCCTTCTCCAGGGGATCTTCCCGACCCAGGGATGGAACTCGGGCCTCCTGTATCTCCTGCATCAGCAGGCAGATTCTTTACCACAGAGTCATCTGGAAAGCCCTCAATAAGATTACACTCAATTTAACAGCTCTCTTACTGAATGGTAATGCTGCTCAAGGAGCCTGCTATGGTCTGCAAATACAAAGTCACACAATTACAGGAACTCCCATAGCTTTTCGTGGAAAGAAGAGCTGGAACAAATTGTGGAACACTGCTTCTTTGAAGGATCAATTATGGGAGAACACAGTGAAAATGTCCACCTGTGATTTAGGCCTTAATGTAAATTAGGTGATTTGCCCTTTACCAAATCCATGCAGTGATAAACTGAAAGCTCAAAGTGAGGTTTCCTTTATTTTTACTTTTTTACATGGAAAGGCAGCATAACACAGTAGTTAACTGCCTCTTTTTAAAAGGATTCTGGGGCTTCCCAGGTGGCACTAGTTGGGCCAGACTGTCTGGATTCAAATATTGGAAATGTCGCTTTTTAGCTGAGTGGCCTTGCATAAATCACTTAAACTGTGTTCAGTTTACTAGTTTCCAAAGGAAGCTTAATAAAGGACATATTGTGAGGTTTTTCTGAGGTTTGAAGGAGCTTAAAACTGTGACTGTATCTCTACAAGTAGCTATCAAACATCCATTACACAGCTGATAATCTATTACAAACACCTAACCAGTTAGTTGAGAAATCAATATTTGAACCTAGAATGTTAGACCCTAAGCTCTGGCACCAAGTCAGACCCCTGCCTTTCCACCATGGCTGGACTTTGCTACCATTTGTACCCTGTAAACAAGATGTCTCTGCCCCTCTTCCTCGTTTCCACTGCTGTGTTTCTTTTCACGGTGCAATTGAAAGCCCCGACTGCAGAAGAAGGTCTATTTATAGCTGGAAAAAATTAGTGTTATTTAGCCCGAGCTCTTCTGCAACCATCAGTCCATTACTGTAAGAGCATCCACATTTACATTGCAGCATTGTTCTATTTTCCCAGTGCCCTGTAATCATTAATTAGCTTCTCAAAACAATGTTTATTGAATGTCTGCAGAAACAGAAGCCTGATCCAGCCTCTAGTATCAGAAACCAGCCTCTTCCGGGAGCTCGGATTCCCACATACCAGCCACTTACTAGGCAGCTCTGCTTGGAGGTCTCACGTGCAATTTAGATGTGGTCAAAATTTAACTCACCCACTACCCTGCCCTTCTTCCCTGACCTCCACCATGCATTCCTGATTTTGGTGAATGGGGCCACCATTCCCGTCTCCCCATGCCAAGACTGGGCACGTCCTAGACTCCCCCACAAACCACCACAGCCCACTTGTCACTAGCCAGGCTTCCTCAGTCCCATCAGCTAAGGCCACAGCGCCCTTCTTATCTCTCCTGGCACAGGCAGGGTGGTGTGGCCTGGCTGCCTGTGATCACTGGTCCCTCTACTTCAGGCTCTGCCTCCTCTAGCCCCACCCTCACGTGGCCATTGAAAGTGAACGTGTTAGAGGCCAAGTCCTGTCCCACTCTTTGCAACCCTGAGGACCGTAGCCCACCTTGCTCCTCTGTCTATGGTATCCTCCAGGCAAGAATACTGGAGTGGGTTGCCGTTCCCTTCTCCAGGGGCTCTTCCCAACCCAGGGATTGAACCCAGGTCTTCTGCATGGCAGGCAGATTCTTTACCATCTGAGGCACCAGGGAAATCCTCATTGCCATTACATAGATATTTTGAAATCTGTGTTACAGCTCCTCACCGTTTGAAATCCTTCCACATTCTCCCACCATCCGTAGGACAGAGACCCGCCTTAAGTCAAACAGGACCTTCATATTCTCACCTTGGGTCATCCCGCCCAGTGTTAATACCGAGGCGCCTTCCCCGCATTCCTTCTTGCCTCTGTGCTGTTGCGCGTGTTGTTCCTCAGCCTGGAGCCCTCATCCTGCCTCACCCAACCAGGAACAACTTCTCCTTCAAGACATTTTGAGAATCACCTAATCAATGAAGGTTTTCCCAGCCTCCTGGGGCAGAATTCTGTACTATTCCCTCTGTGCTCTTGAGGTTTCTCACACTTTTTCTCTCTTTTCTTCTTCTTCTTCTTTTTTTTTTTTTTTTGTTAAAGTTCCACTATATATTATAATCATTTTTAAGTAGATAAATTAAGATTCTTAGTTGGAGCTTCAATATCAAACTCTCAAAAAGTAATGCATATACAGAAAAGTAGAAGGATAGGATAGACCTGAAGAGCACCATGAACTAATTCAACATAACTAAGATTTATACAATTTTCACACAACAGTAAGATACAAATTCTAATCAAGTTTCCATAGACTATAAGCTAGGAGACACCAGACCATATCCAGGGACATAAAATGGGGTGCAAAAGTGTGATGATCTAAAGGTATTGAAATTACAGAGTCTGTTCGCTTATCACTGTCTCACACACACTTCTAATCTAACCTGTATCCAATTGTTTGTTTACAATGGATACGTGTTAGACTAGCACCTCTCAAATGCCCTATTTGTCGCTGTATCTCCAGTGTCTGGCAAACAAGAAGTGTCCAATAAATGTTTATGAAATATATGACTTGAGAGGCCAGAGCCTGTCAGGATGCCAGCTGACACCCTCCCACACCACACTTGCCCCTGGCAGGCTTGGCCTGCTTCCCCTGAGGACTGGTGCTGCCCGCTGTCCACCGTGGGAGGATGTTGGGGGCTGAACGCCTTGGATCTTAACCTGACTATGTGTGTACCTGTGCCAGCCTTGGCTCCCTGGAGGGCAGCCGTAAGAGGAAGGCAAAACAAATCTGGATATAAATTCATCTGGCAGGGAAGCCAGCTACTTGTTCGCAGGGCCACCTGTGTCGCAGCTTGTTGGAGCAGAATCCTGTATCTGGCCTGGGAACCAACAGATTCTAGTTAGAATGGAAGAGGTGAATTTGAATTTAGATTCTACCTTTGACCCAAATCCAGTGTTGCAACAGCCCAGCTACACGTGTGCTCAAGATACTAAGTTCCTAGAAAAAGAGATCTGGATTTAACTTATCTTAGGCAGTTAGCCCCTCAGTGTGTGTGTAGGGGGGCCAGTAAAAAGTCATTTAATTAGGTGTTTTTGATGAGAATGTTTTCAGATAAAAATTAAAATCATTTGCTAGTTTCCTAGTACCAATAAGCTCTGGGAGGTTATGTTTTGACCAGAACTCTGCCACTGAATGCTGGGCACAGTTTAATGAAGAATGAATAAATTACTTCTTTCTTCAAGATGCTTATGGACTGCTTGGAGAAAAAGACAAACCTCTAAGGGAAATTGAATAATAGCAAAAGATTTAAACAAGTAATATAAGAAGAATATGCCTTGAAGGGGTGACTCGCTGCTAAATGAGAAGTTCAGACAAGGAAGAAGACGTTGGCCTCCAGGCTGGATTGACTCAGAGGACAGAGACAGTGGGGTTTTCACCTGACAGGTTGGACCAGCCAGAGGGCATGAGGTGGCAGGAGGGGGCATCGTGGTAGAAAGAAAAGAACAGATCCTTTGAAACTTGTAGTTTGAGTTCCTATTCTGCCATTTATTAGCTACATAGCTTGGGCATGTTTGAACTTCTCTACACTTCTGTTTCCTCACTGGAAAAACAGGAGTGATGTTATCTACCTCATGGGCTCCATACATCATTCAAGACTACAGACATTTTGCACAAACACGTGTGCTAAGT
Source organism: Nanger dama (assembly GCA_917880005.1). NCBI lineage: Eukaryota > Metazoa > Chordata > Mammalia > Artiodactyla > Bovidae > Nanger > Nanger dama. Next base: position 46,860,873 of record CAKJTW010000001.1, read on the forward strand.
CCTGGAGTACAAAGATGGAAAGAGAAGGGTTTGCCCTTAAAGCCTGTCACATGAGGTGTGTGTGTGCTCATATGCTCAGTATCGTCCCATTCTTTGCGACTCCACGGACAGGAGTCTGCCAGACTCCTCTGTCCATGGGATTCTCCTGGTAAGAGTGCTGCAGTAGGTTGCCATGCCCTCCTCCAGGGGGTCTTCCAGACCCAGGGGGTGGAGCCCACATCCCGCGCGGCTCCTGCGTTGGCAGGCGGGCTCTTCATCGCTGAGCGTCTCTTTCGTCTCCTGCACTACAGGTGGATTCTTTACCACTAGCGCCACCTGGGAAGTCCACATGAGGAGGGGTAGAAAAATATATTAGTCCCCTTTTCCTTTATCCTCTAGGCATCTGCCAGGTTAAAGGACAGGTGGCCAGATCCAGTGGCCCGTGACTAGGGGGAATTCAGGACATGAGTTCACAAGTGTGGAGACAGAATAGGCTCTTTACTTCACATCCTCTGTGGAGGATTCCTGCCTTCCGGTTCCACCTTCTATTAGGAATTGGATCTGTACCTCCTGAGGCCAGATCTGATCTGAAGCTTCCCCCTTGAGCTCTGATGAGGTCTAGAGAGAGCCGAAGTCAGAGGCAGTAACCCTTAGTCAACCGCTATCATTGCTCCAAACGCTTTTCGTGCTGTGCGTTCAGTCGTGTCCGATTCCTTGAGACCGCATGGACTGAAGCCCTCCAGACTCCCTAGGGAAATCCTAGGATTCCCCAGGGAAGAATACTAGAATGGTTGCCATTTCCTTTTCCAAGGGATCTGTCCCACCCAGGGATGGAGCCTGTGTCTCCTGTGTCTCTTGCGGGGTCAGGGAGATACTGTATCACTGAGTCCCTGGGAGGCCCCGCCTGCTGTTTACTTCCTTACTTAATTTTTGTAATTACAAAAGACCACCACCAGGGGGTGTAGGAGCAAGTAGCTGAGCTCCGACCCCTTGTTTTCTTGCTGAAAAAATGTAGTTGAGGGCCACAAGCCTACCTCGTGGGTTGAGAACAACCTTCTGCACCTTGTACAAACCCTTTGTAAAGAACACGGCTCCTTTGAGGCTCAAAATCATTTTTGACTCAGCCCATCCTCCACAGCCCATCAGGCTGGGCCAAGGGTTTCTAGGCTCTGATTCCAGTTTTCAGCGTTTCTTCCTGATTAAAAGCCCTTTGGCTCAGCAGGATTGTCTATAATGATAGTAAATGGCTCACGTGATGATGAGGCAGTCTTGTCACATCTTGAACTGCAATCTGTCTTGTAAAGACTCACCATTATCTGAATCCAAAGCCATCCACCTGGGTTATTGGTTTTGGCCCCTGTTCCCTTCCCCCCACCCCAATCTCCCATACCACTTGCAGAGACTTGAATAGCTGTCCTACTCTACCTCCCTATGGCAATCCTCATTAAAATCAAGCACTCATCAGCCAGGAAAAAAAAAAAAAAAACACAGGGTTCCTATGTGTCTCTGAGGTCATAGAAACTCAAGCCTCCGTGACAAAGCTTGTTTTTTCCTCAGAGGAGTCTGCTTTCGCAAGTGTTCATCTTTGAGGTCCATTTTCTTTGAGACACTCACGCACACTCCAGCAACAATGGAAAGGAACATGATTTCCCAAGCAGGTTGCCTAGAAACCACTCCTGTGTTTCTGAAACTAATTTAAACATAAAAATTCAGCTCCTGACTCATGCCAAGAATGCATGTAATAGTTTTCTCAGTATTTTACTTTCCTTTTCTCTCACATTACAAAATAATGCCTACTCATTGCACACAAAATTGAAAAGAATGTGAAAATACAAAGGTCCAGAAATAAAAAAATCCCCCATAATCTTACTATCAGAGGCAACCACTATTGTCATTTGGAAATGTTTTCTTTTAGGCAATTTTTCTCCCGATGCATTTTTTACCTCATTGATATTAATATTGAATTTACATGGAGCTTGTTTTTTCCATTGGTAGAGTGTCAGCATTTCCCCATCTGGCTAAAATTTTCAGAAAATTGATTTTGTAGATGACTGCATTATCAGTTCAGTTCAGTCGCTCGGTCGTGTCCCACTCTTTGCGACCCCATGAACTCAGCATTCCAGGCCTCGCTGTCCATCACCAACTCCCGGAGTTTACTCAAACTCATATCCATTGAGTCAGTGATGCCATCCAACCATCTTATCCTCTGTCGTCCCCCTCTCCTCCTGCCTTCAATCTTTCCCAGCATCAGGGTCTTTTCAAATGAGTCAGTTCTTCGCATCAGGTGGCCAAAGTATTGGAGTTTCAGCTTCAGCATCAGTCCTTCCAATGAATATTCAGGACTGATTTCCTTTAGGATGGACTGGTTGGATCTCCTTGCAGTCCAAGGGACTCCCAAGAGTCTTAGTCTATTTTCCATTATTTACTTAACCATTCTCTTCATGCTGGACATTTAGGTTATTTCCAGTCTTACAGCATAATAATAAATGCTGTCATGATGATGTTGGTACAAACATTTACTATATATTTCCTCAGGATAAAAATCATAAAAAGGATTTCAAAAGTCCTGATCATTTAAAAATCTCCTTTTAAAATATTGAACTATTTATGATTTTTTTGGGGGGGGGGCCATGTTGAGTGGCTTGTGGGGCCCCAGCCCCCTGGACCAGAGATTGATCCCAGGCCCTCAGCCATGAAAGCACCAAGCCCCAGCCACTTGACTGCCAGGCAATTCCCTGTTCATGTAGTATTCAAACAGGACATTAAAAAGTAAATTTCCCTCTCTTGTCTATCTAGTACCACTTCCTAGAGTAACCACTGCTATCAGAAATTTTCTGTGAATATAGAAGTATATGTATATATTAGTTTATTTGACGTTATACATTGTTCTACGACTTGTTTTACTTACTGTATCTTAGACATCTTTCTACATCAACCTAAATTGATCTGTTCTCTGTAGAAGTTGCATAATATTTCATTTGGTGACATACCATCACTTATTTGCATGGATGGAACTTCTTAGTGCCCTCGCTGCATACTGAGGGAGCTGGGCTTCCAGCGGTGGGTCTGAATCTACGCTACTCCACTCATACCACACTTTCACGGGGAGAGGGAACAACTGGTGACAGAAAGCACCAGCTTTTCCCCTGGAATTAGTGTTATGGTCTATGGAAGTCTCCAGGCTTTTCCTCTTCTGTTTTCTTTTAAACCTAAAGTTGATACTTTTACTAATCCCTCCCCTATTTTCCCCTGCTCCACAGCACCTGGCCACCGCAATTCTAGCCTCTTTCTGAACTCAACTTTCTTTATTTGATTCCATATATAAGTGATACCATCTGGTATGTGTCTTTGTCTGGCTTATTTCACTTAGCATAATACCTTCCAGATTCATCCACATGAATCTGAAATAGCAAGATTTTCTTCTTTTCAAAGGTTGAATAATATAATGATCCATCACACACACACACACACACACACACACACATACTCACTGAATTTCCCAGGTGGTTCAGTGGTAAAGAATCCACCTTCCTGCCAATGCAGGAGACACAGGAGATGCAGGTTCGATCCCTGGGTCAGGAAGATGCCATTGAGGAGGAAATGGCAATCCAGTCCAGTACTCTTGCCTGGAAAATTCAATGGACAGAAGAGCTGGGGGTGAAGTCCATGGGGTTGCAAAGGGTCAGATATGACTGTGCACACACGTAATATATATACATATATATCACATTTTCTTTATCCACTCATCCATCAGTGGACACTTAGATTGTCTCCATAATTTGGCTATTGCTAATAAAAGACACTTACTCCTTGGAGGGAAAGTTATGACCAACCTAGATAACATATTCAGAAGCAGAGACATTACTTTGCCAACAAAGGTCCGTCTAGTCAAGGCTATGGTTTTTCCTGTGGTCATGTATGGATGTGAAAGTTGGACTGTGAAGAAAGCTGAGTGCTGAAGAATTGATGCTTTTGAACTGTGGTGTTGGAGAAGACTCTTGAGAGTCCCTTGGACTGCAAGGAGATCCAACCAGTCCATTCTAAAGGAGATCAGTCCTGGGTGTTCTTTGGAAGGTCGTTCTTTGGAAGGTCTGATGCTAGAGCTGAAACTCCAACACTTTGGCCACCTCATGAGAAGAGTTGATTCATTGGAAAAGACTCTGATGCTGGGAGGGATTGGGGGCAGGAGGAGAAGGGGACAACAGAGAATGAGATGGCTGGATGGAATCACCGACTCGATGGACATGAGTTTGGGTAAACTCTGGGAGTTGGTGATGGACAGGGAAGCCTGGCGTGCTGCAATTCATGGGGTCCCAAAGAGTCAGACACAACTGACCGACTGAACTGAACTGAACTGAATAATACTGCAGTGAACATGGGAGTTCAGCTATCTCTTTGAGGTTATGATGTCATTTTCTCTGGATATATATACCCAGAAGTAGGATTGCTAAATCGTACGTAGTTCTATTTTAAATTTTTTGAGGAACCTCCATGCTCTTTTCCATAGTGACTGCACTAGTTTATATTCCTACCAACAGGGCAAAAGGGTTCCCTTTTCTCCATATCCACTCCAGTATTTATCTATTGTCTTTTCGAAATAACATTCTGACAGGTGTGTAGTGATATCGCGCTGTGGGCTTTGATTTGCATTTTCCTGATGATAAGTGAAGCTGAGCACATTTTCATGTAGCTGCTGGCCATTTGTAAGTGTTCTTTAAAAAAAAAGTCTATTCAGGTCTTTGGTCCATTTTTAAATTGGATTGTTTGTTTCTTTGCTGTTGACTTGTATGAGTTTTTGGTATATTTTGGATGTTAATCCATTGCCTGGTTGATTATTTGCAAGGAAGTTAAGCAATGACAGCTTATGTTTTTCTCCCTCTAGGTGGGGGAGGAGGTGTTTTTTCAAACATAGTGTGTCTTAGCAACTGAAAGGAACCCTAAAAGGGCCCCTTTCTGGTCTGTGGCTAATCCAGGTGCCTTGGGATCCCCATTTCCTCGAGATTAGCATGCTCACAGCAAACACTGTACCCTCTTTATCAATTGGCGGCAAGTACTTCCTGTCCCAGCGGTTTGAGATGGGTGATTGCAGCCGCTAAGACCGGATATAAACATAATCTTTACAACCATGAGGTTCCTTCACTTTAGCCCTCTTGCTTCCAAATCTCAGTGGGAAAATAAACGGGGCCTCCTGGCCACCAACCCCGTTCTAGCCAATTCCTGCAGGAAGGAGTCCTGTGGTAGGCTGGCAAGGCTAAAAGGATACCTGGTGGCCGGGGACTGGTAATCTATGCTTAATTACCCGTGGCATTTAATGGCCACAGAGAAAAGGAAAAAGCATATTTATTTTCTGTTTAACTGTGTGATCTTACAGACACCAAGACAGTTACATAAAGTCATAATGTTAGAGCAGGAAGGGACCCTGGAGATCAAATTATGTAACCTTATTTTAGAAACACTGAGGTCCTGGAATGTTACACTTCTCTCTCAAGGCAGTGACACTGGCTAGCACAAAGCTGGAACTAGCGTCCTGACTGTGATCTAGAGCCTTATCCCAGCACTGGCAGCATTTTCACAATGGCAGAGAAAAGTACGAGAGCCTGATTTTAGTCCTGGATTCCTACTTGCGTCTGAACATTTCCCACAATCCCAGAAATAGCCTTGTGGAAGAGAAGTAATTGCCTCCAAAACCCATTCTCCCATTCTTCAGTAATAAAATATCAAATGCTAGCAGGGCACAGGCTGCTCAGGGGGTGGGGGGGCAGAATATCACATTTCCTAGTATGCTTTACTAGGATATGAATTCACTTCCAAGTCCTAGCCAGAAGATGTAAAGGAAGGTAGTGAGTGCTTTAAAGAACTAGAGAGTACCCTTCTTGGGACCTGACTTCCTGACCCGTAACTGGAGTGCTGACCCAGGGTCTGGAGCTGGAGCGGCCAAGACAGTTACATTGAAGAAAGTGAAAAACCAGCTAGAAGGAACCTATACCAGTCCTGTCGTGAGAGAGAAGTGTTTTTAAATCTTTTGTTGTTGTTGTTCAATCGCTCAGTCGTGTCCAGCTCTTTGTGACCCCATGGACTGCAGCACGCCAGGCTTCCCTGTCCGTCACTGTCTCCCAGAGCTTGCTCAAACTCCTGTCCATTGAGTCAGTGATGCCATCGAAAACCTTTTAAGCTGTTGCTATTTTGGGTTTTTAATCTCAAGCCAAATATTGTAATTCTAACACCAGCAGTAACTATTTTGAAAGTTTGTGGCAGAATTTCCTGGAAAGAAAAAAGATTTTACTTCTTGGATCTAGATGCCTACTTAAAGAGAAGGTATGTTTCATAAAGAAAGGCGAGAGGCAAAGAAAGATCCCCATCATAGTGATACAGCCGCTTATTTCCTGCCAATTTGACTTCATTTGGTCTAACCCAGTTCCTCTTTTAAAACAAATGTCCCTAGGAAAGGTAAGCCACCCTTGGCGGTGCACCCCTGAGAATCAGAATGGCCTCCGATGATTTATAAGGAGTCTTGGGAAGGGCAGTTATGAGTAGGTTGGATGAGCAAGTGACACTTTGGGAAGGGTAGGCCTGGGCCGGGTGGGACTGATGGGGGTGGGGGAATTCCAGAGGCAGGGTGAGGAGAGGTGAGAAAGGGGGTAGTAAGAAAGGTGTGGGGGTGCTGGGTGTCAACTTTGACTTGTATTCAGGACTCTGGGGCCAGCCCTTACCACGGGAGGGCAGCAGCAGGAGGTGACATTCCAGGGACTCCACAGGGCAGCTAACTCCAGGACCCCAGTGTAACTCAGCTTTCCTGTCCAGCCTGAGGCTTCCAGCTTTTCTTTGTCCAAAGATACCTTCCTTAACCAAGAACAGTGGGAAAGGAGTCGCCTCCTGAAGGGAGGAGGCTGGACCAGCAGCTTTCATACTGGCTCAGAGTTTCCCTCCCTACATACTTTTTGCAATGTCTATATCACACATTCAACATTGTATCAAAAGAGATTTTAAATTGGATTCTTAAAACAAAAAAATAAAAATAATTAATTGGATTTTTAAAATAGAAATAGACTTTAAATTGGATTTTTTTAAATTTAGCCTTGCCCTAAGTAATATGACCTATGAAATGACAGGTTTAGCATGCTAGTTATCTATATGTGGCTTAATTATTACATTAAAAATATATCATCAGAAAACCATATAAAGATTTTCCTTGGAGAAACACTGCATTATTTCATTCAGTTCCCCCAATGATCCAACAAAGAAGATACTAATATTAGTCCATTTTATAGATGAGAAAACTGAGGTTAAATAGCTTTCACAAGAGTTTTCACCAGAGCTGAGATTTGAACTGTTAAGAAACAAAATTCAACCGAGTAAATTTGAATTTTAAAATGTCTTGACCCAGCACCACATCTAGCATATAAAAAGGACCTCCAAGGAGCTGTACACAATGGAAGACTTTTGCAGGCAAGATGGGGAAGGGATAAGAAAAGCAATCGCCTTATCTTCCTCTGGGGGATGAAAAAGGATCTACATGGTAGATTCCTTCATTGGTGCTCACCAGAAATTTTCAAATAGGAATTAAGATGACATTCCTGGTGGATATAAAAATTGTAATTAGGTTAGTTTTAAGTTTTGATTTGGTGACATGGGCTTGGTACAAGTGTCTCCGTTTGAGGTCTGTTGTCTCTTTTTTCACAGAGCCATGGTCTAGTTGACTTAAAAGTCAGCGGTGCTTTCTCTCTCCCAGGTGAAGGAAGGCAGAGAACGCTAAAGCTAGAGGAGGAGGAAGATGAAGAGCCAATACTCCCGATCCTACATGAACATTCTCCCTTTGGCTCTCCCCCACTTCCTCCTTTTTCTTCTTTGTCTTCCGTTTCTAAGAATGTCTCCTCTTCACCAAAGCAGAGCATTCCACAGTGCATTCCTTATGAAAAAGGCTACCAAATCCATGTCAGTAATAAAATTTTCTTTGGGAATTTTTATCACTTCTAAAGTGATCGTTATGAAATTCACCTGCCCTTTGTTCTGGACGCATGGGGAGAGGAAGAACTGAATTTCTGGGGAGCCTCACAACACACCTGTGGGAAGCAGAGTAACAGCTGCTTATCACATGGAGCCCAGAGGGCTGCTGGGAATAGAAACCTTCACATGTATCGGAAGCGACTACTACGTGAGAGTCACGGTGATCAGTGTGGTAGAAAGAAAAAAACCCCAGACTCTGCCACTTACCAGCTGAGTGACAGGGCAAGCCACATACCCTCTCTGAGCTGTGATTTCCCCACCCACAGGAGGGGAGAACAGTCCCTGTCCCAGAGGGTTATCATAGCATTAAACGAGGCACCTATAACTCAGGGCTCTTCCATTATTGCTATTGTAAATTACCGCCTGAGTAAAGAGGGCCTTAATGTTCAGAACCCAATCGGCGTAAATTGTAGCACTTGGTAAAAATTGCCTTTTCTACTTGGAACTTCACTTTAAAAATAAAAGAAAGAAAAGGTAAGGTGAAAAAGCAAAAGGAAATTGTTATATTTTGAACAATCTCTGATCCCAAAGTCCCGCTTTAGACACTGTTTACTCTTTCCTAATATTCTAGCTCAACATGCAAAACCCTTTGCTTTTACACCAGGGCCCCCACAGGAAGAATGGACAGGACAGACAGGACATATCTTTGCCCAAATTAATTTCACTTCTTCCCCACTAGGCCAGGGTCACAGCGATGGAGAACTGTTGTCCATGGCGCTGAAAGCTGCATTTCTGTTATCACTTCAAGGCAGCCAAGAGACAAGTCAAAGAACTTGGTGAGTCAATGTACTTTCCAGTTCCTAACTACAGACAGTCCTGGAGGCACAATGGTTCAAGTTATGATTTTTCAACTTAATAGTGTTGCAAAGTGATATACATCCAGTAGAAACTGTAACTTTAAATTGTGATATTTTCCAGGCTAGCAATATGCGGCATCACTGACGTGACTGTCATGAGTTTGAATAGGCTCTGGGAGTTGGTGATGGACAGGGAAGCCTGGTGTGCTGCAGTCCATGGAGTCGCAAGGAATCAGACAGGACTGAACCACTGAACTGAACTGAATATGCGGTTCAATCCTTCCTCACAGTGCTGGGATTGGGCAGTGAGCCCTACTCAGCTCCCATCAGCCTCTCGATTTCTAGGGTAAACAACTGACGCACTTACAACCATTCTGTAACCAGGCAACCATTCCATTTTTCTCCTTCAGTACAGTATTCAGTCAATTGCATGAGATATTCAATACTTTATTATAAAATAGACTTTGTGTTACATGAGTTTTTCCCCAACTCCAGCTTATCTAACTGTTCTGAACACGTTTAGGGTAGGCTAGGCTAAGATAAGATGTTTGGTAGTTTTGCGTGTGCCTGTGTGTGCTCAGTCACATCCAACTCTTTGCAGTCCTTTGGATGGTAGCTCGCCAGGCTCCTCTGTCATGAGATTTTTCAGGCAAGAATACTGGAGCGGGTTGTCAAATTTCCTCCTCCAGGGGATCTCCTGATTCAGGGATTGAACCTGTGTCTCCCGAGTCTCCCTGTATTGCAGGTGGATTCTTTCTCTGCTGAGCCATGGGGGAAGCTGGTTTGTTAGGTTAGGTGTATTAAATGCATTTTTCATCTTAATGTTTCAGTTTTATATCCTTCCCTGATCCTGTCTGGAAAATGGTATTCAGTCACCTGAGACTCATTCTGTAAAAAAGAGCTTGACTGACCCAGGTTAGAGGACATCATTTGCCTTATAGCCTGAATATAGACATTGGTGACCCCAGCTTGCCTCCCCACCATCTCTGAAATATAAACAGCTACATCTTACAGGCAGTGTCTCCACTTCTGAGAATTTTATCCATCTAACTAACTGACTTAATGTTAAGGGAGCTTGGAACTATCAGGTACTCATCAGTGGCTGAGAGATAAAGAAATATATTATTAGAGTTACTTTGTGCCAGACAGAACTGGCATGTGTTTTATGTCTAAAAACAGGTTGTTGACTTTGAATGGAGTTTTGCTGATGTGGTTAGAAAATACTTTATCACAAAATAAAAATAAAGATGAGCTGTTTCTCTGAAGAGGCAGAAGGTAAGAGATGATTAAAGAAGGAAAAAAATGATGCAATTTTGTTTGATGTTTGATAGCTTTACTTGTCCCAGAACATTGCTTTGGGAATTATTTTCCCTTTTGGTCTTGAGGAACAGTGTGAATGGACATAGAAGCATCTATATAAAAGAAGAAGGGAGATACATAAGTCAATCAAAAGAATTTGCCAGGAATGGGAAAAGCATTAAATAAGCAGAAACTGGCTGGCTATTTAGCTGTAATTCCTTCTCTGCATACCAACCAATTATTCATTCAGCAAGATCCTTCAATATAAGGAGCAAAGAAAATGTTCTTTTTCAGGTTTTTCTCCTCTTGCTTCCAGGTAATCCATCGCCTTGTGTATCTGCCCTCCTCCTCTTCAGAACCCCTTCTCCTTCAGGGAGCAGACAGTTGCACTCATCTTGGTCTTCTGTACTGTGGGGACCTTAGCATCCTAATGCTTGGTCTGATGCAGGTATACAGTCTCTCCAACTTGTCTCTCTCCTGTTTTCCTTTCTTGTTTGCCTGCCTCCATTCCAGGCTACCCTCCTCACCCAGACACTTCCATCCCCATAAGTTTTGTCTGTGATCACGCTCGACTCTTCCTCCTGATCAGGCCAGCCTCAGGGCAGCCATGAAGCTACATGATATGGAAAGAACATAGGTCGAAAAATGTCAAAATTCTGATTGTTTTATGTCCTAACTATGTGATCTTTGACAAGTTACCTTTTCTTAGCATTTCTGCTTTGAAGAAACAAAATAGTTATACTATCCTATGGGATTTTTGAGAATAAATGAGAAAATGTATGTAATATTCATGGCACATTGGTGCTCATTAATAAGTTTTTCTTCCCCTCTTTGTTGCCCAAAATAGTCCCAGTCTGGAGACTCATGGGCAATCTAAGTACCTCAGACAGTAAATAATCTGCTTGCAATGCAGGACACCCAGGTTCAATCCCTGGGTCATGAAGATCCCCAGGAGAAGGGAATGACTACCTACTCCAGCATTCTTGCCTGGAGAATCCCATAGATAGAGGAGCCTGGTGGGCTACAGTCCTTGGGGGTCGCAGTCAGACACAACCGATTGATTAACAACAAACTAAGTTGTTCAGCATTATGATTATCCAAAGTTCACTCAATACTTTCATTCATTATTCTAAAGAACACATGTCATTTTTGGCTCCTGCCTCTGGGGAGGCAGTAAGTTCTTTTTTTTTTTTTTTTGGTCATACATCATTTTTATAACTAGTCCTTTACCCTCACAATACAGCAGGGTCTGTTCAAATTGAAACTGTGAGAATCCTCAGTGCTTTTGTGTTTAGCACTAGGAAGTCTCTCTTGGACCCCTGAGAGCCAGAATAGTACCAACCAAGAAATTTCTACTCTCTTCCACTCAAGAGCTGTGCTGAGAAAAGATGGGAGGGCTGCTTGCTCAAGTGTGGCCTTCAAAGACAAGGTAGAGATGAAGAAGAGATGAGAATGTAGCCTGTGGACCTGAGATGTATAGCTGTGGACACAAAAGCCCCTGAGGAGCCCTGTGGACAAATCATTCACAGCCAGAAAGTGGCACCACCTGCAAACAGAGCCTGTGAGACATGGCCAGGATTTTCCAATATTGATTTAACCATAAAGGAATATTATGCCTCATCTCAGCCTTCAGTGCAACTTGATGCTGGCCACATAGGTCCCGTTTATAAGGAAAAACAATCTGCCAAATCATACATTTTCTTTTTTTTTAGACCTCAATTCCAATTAAGCCACATGCCACAGACTCAACTGCAAACACAGTTGTGTTAAGTAAGATACAGATGAGGCTGCTGTGAAAAGGGGGTACAAAATGGAAGTTAATTTTTCTGATATAACAGTCTGAGCATAAGTTTTCCAGAGCCAGTATATAACTCCTTGATGTTGGAGACCCAGTTTCTTCCTGCTGCTGCTAAGTCGCTTCAGTCATGTCCGACTCTGAGCGAACCCATAGATGGCAGCCCACCAGGCTCCGTGGCCCCTGGTATTCTCCAGGCAAGAACACTGGAGTGGGTTGCCATTGCCTTCTCCAAAGTATATTTGCTGTTAATTCTCAATACATGTAGTTTCCATCTTGTGATATCAGATGGTTGCTCCAGCTCCCACCATCACATTCACTTTGCAGCTGGTAAGAAAAAGAAGAGACTTTTCTTTAAAAAGCAGTCTGGAAGTTTCAAATGTCAGTTCCATTTTCATACTACTGGCCAGAACTTAGTCACATGACCATGCCTAGCTGCAAGGGATACTGGGAAGTGTAGTCCTAGATGGGCAGTCATGCCTGTAGCTATAACTTCACTATAGAAGAAGGGAGACTGTAATATTGAGGCAAAGTTAGCACTCTCTGCACAAAAGGATCAGATATGACTATAAATCAGTGAAGCCTCCTGGGTATAAGGGCATATGCATATTTTATGTGAGTCATAGGTCTTGAAGCAAACAAGTTCAGTTCAGTCACTTATGTGACCCCATGGACTGCAGAATTCCAGGCCTCCCTGGAATGAATCCTTTTCTTTCTCAGTCTTCATCTTTCTGTTCTGAAGAGACTTGTGTCCTATCAGTTCAGTTTAGTTCAGTCTCTCAGTCAGCGACCCCATGGACTGCAGCACACCAGGCCTCCCTGTCCATTACCAACTCCCAGAGTTTACTCAAACTTATTCCATTGAGTCAGTGATGCCATCCAGCCATCTCATCCTTTGTCATCCCCTTCTCCTCCCCCTTTCAATCTTTCCCAGCAGCAGGGTCTTTTCCAGTGAGTCAGTTCTTCGCATCAGGTGGCCAAAGTGTTGGAGCTTCAACTTCAGCATCAGTCCTTCCAATGAATATTCAGGACTGATTTCCTTTAGGACTGACTGGTTGGATCTCCTTGCAGTCCAAGGGACTCTCAAGAGTCTTTTCCAACATCACAGTTCAAAAGCATCAATTCTTTGGTGCTCAGCTCTCTTTCTAGTCCAACTCTCATATCCATACATGACTACTGGAAAAACCATAGCCTTGACTAGACAGACCTTTGTTGGCAAAGTAACATCTCTGCTTTTTAATAGCAAACAAGAGAGTCCCACTTTAGCGGCAGCTGCTTTCACCTTAGATAATACTGTCATGCACAAATGTAGGCTCAGTGTTCCAGATCTCTGGTTTTCAAGAGAACCCTGCTATCAACATTTTAAAAAATGTTACCTCCTGCTTTTAAAATGTTGATTCAAAAAATTTTTAAACACTGTATGAGCCAAATATGTGTGGACTGGCATTTGAGACCCTTTATTAGATGCAATTTTCATGAAAGTGTCAACTGTGCTTCACTCTCTACCTGAAATGCAAAACTTTTGAAATCCAAAATTAGGGCTATAAGACAAAAGGTTAATAAAGAGTTGTGATCATGATAAATGCTTTAAAGTAAATAATGTGTTTGGTTTGTTAGCTGAGCGTTGAGACAAGAAAATCATTAGTCAAATATTATATTTCAATTTTTGGACTTGCCTTGTGGCTCAGAGGGTAAAGGGTCTGCCTACAATGCAGAGACCTGGGTTCAATCCCTGGGTTGGGAAGATTCCCTGGAGAAGGAAATGGCAACTCACTCCAGTACTCTTGCCTGGAAAATCCCATGGACGGAGGAACCTGGTAGGCTACAGTCCATGGGGTGGCAAAGAGTCAGACACAACTGAGCAACTTCATTTCACTTCGTATTTTAGTTTTAGGTGTAAAATAATTTTAATCTCTCTGTTGGTTGCAATGACCAGGTGTGAGTTAACCAGATAAATGAATTAGAGAAAATGCTCAGGCCCCCTTTTTATGAGTAAGATGAAGATGATCTGCATGACAGTCACAAAAAGTGCTGCTCAGATCTCCTGCTGGGGTTGGGGAGTGAGCGGCAGGGACCCAGCATCTGGGTCAGATGCTGCTGTGGTCACGTGAAGACCATACTTCCACAAGTTGTTGTTATTGTTGTTCAGTCACTAAGTCATGTCTGACTCTTTGTGACCCATGGACTGTAGCACACCAAGTTCCTCTGCCTTCCACTATCTCCCAGAGTTTGCTCAAATTCATGTCTGTTGAGTTGGTAGTGTTATCTAACCATCTCATCCTCTACCACCCTCTTCTCCTTTTACCTTCAGTCCTTCCCAGCATCAGAGTCTTTTCCAATGAGTCAGCTCTTTGCATCAGGTGGCCAAAGTATCAGAGCTTCAGCTTGAGCAGCAGTCCTTCCAATGATTATTCAGGGTTGATTTCCTTTAGGGTTGACTGGTTTGATCTCCTTGCTGTCCAAGGGAGTCTCCAGCACCACAATTTGAAAGCATCAGTTCTTTGGTGCTCAGCCTTCTTTATGATCCAACTCTCACATCCGTACACAATTACTGGAAAAGCCATAGTTTTGACTATATGGCCCTTTGTCGGCAAAATGATATCTCTACTTTTTAATATGCTGTCTAGGTTTGTCATAGTTTTCCCTTCAAGGCACAAGCATCTTTTAATTTCATGGCTGCAGGCACTGTCCGTAGTGATTCTTGGAGCCCAAAAGAATAAAATCTGTCACTGCTTCCACTTTTCCCCCTTGTATTTGCCATGAAATCATGGGACTAGATGCCATGATCTTAGTATTTTTAATGCTGTGTTTCAAGCTTTTTCACTCTCCTCTTTCACCCTCTTCAAGAGGCTCTGTAGTTCCTCTTCACTTCTTGCCATTACAGTGACATCATCTGCATATCTGAGGTTGTTGATAGTTCTCCCAGCAATCTTGATTCCAGCTTATGATTAACCCAGCCTGGCATTTCACATGATGTACTCTGCATATAAGTCCTGTGAGATGCTCCCAACCAATGACTGAGCACAGAAAGGAGACTTCTCCAGGAGTCAACTTTGACTCCAGAACTCATCGTCCACCTGGCCAAACCTTTCTTCTAACTGCGTTGAAGTCTGAGACTCCTCCAGCCCACACCACATACTTTTCACAGAACTTCTGTCTCCACTTCTTCCTGCTCCTTTCTGCTTCATCCTGCACAGGCCTTCCCCCTGTAAATCCCTTACACACCTAATCCCACATGGACACCTGCTTTGAAGCAGACACAAACTAACACGTGATGCTAACGATAAAAACAGCAGTGATGGGAACAGTTACACTTTCCTGTGTGCTATGCGCCAGGCACTGCTTACACAAGCATAATTTCCTGGCAATAATATTAACAATGGCTAACTTTCTTGAATATGTTCCAGGACCATGTATTTCATGCACCGTCTTCACAAAACCCAAAGTGAGTAATGAACTGCCATTCTCATGATTTTGCAAATTAATTGGTCATACGTCAGAAACTTGTGTACTCCCCAATTTCTAGCACATCCAAACGCCACCACAAATTATCCTCATCACACTATTTAAGAATAGCATCTGTACAATTATTTACTTATCATTTTTCTTTACTGATTTTTAAAACTTGAATATACTTATTTTTTAAAGAAACATAATATCCCTAAAATAAATGGTAAATTGCTATCCATTGCCATAAATTAAAGACAACTCTAAAAATTAAAAATATAATACTAGAAATAATCACAGCAAAAATATTATCAGATTTTATCTAGACAATCTTATAGCAGATATTATAATACATCTAATTAAAGACTCTAAATCTGAGGTCTGTACTCATTTCGTGTATGTGTGTTTTGAAAGGGAGATTAACAAGTGTTAGACGTTAAAGAAATTCGGGCTTCAAGTGAAAAATTTTTTTCCTGACAAAATCAGGAAGATTGAAAAAATAAATGAAAAGGGACTAAGTTTCTCAGTCTGTGATGCAATGCTCTTTTATACTGCATCCATGTATCCCAAATCCCTAAAGTCTTCCTGGTGTGCCTTGGGAAACACCAACTAACAGGAAAGTGGAGAATGCTCATTTAGATGGAAAAACAATTTTGTACAGTTGTCCCTTGGCCCCAAAGAAAAGAAAATCAATTTCATTGCTTTTCAGCCTCCGAGTTTCTCCGTGCACACAATGGTTTATCTGGAGGGTGCAATCTTTCAAAAGTAAAACAAACCAGAGCCTGAAGCATGAGGGAACGCTGCTTTTTGGGCAGGTGTATCCGGTAGAGAAACAAAACACCTCTCTCTGTGGTTAGGCCACCTAGTGTTCTAGAGTTCAGCACATTCACAAATCAGCTTGCCAAGGAGGGGGCTGTACCACTCTCATCAACAGCCTGGGGCCTGTGTGAGAACCTCCTAGTCTCTCTGGGTTGGGTAGGCCACGATGATAGGGAGCTGAGCCACACTGATGGGAGAGGGAGGCCCACACCACCCTCCAAGCTCTGCACTGGGCCCTTTCCAGCCAGAGCCTCCAAGTTACTCACATAGACAGCAGAAGAAATCCTACTGCAACGGATTACAGCTTTCCTGCAGTTTAAACACATTTTAGAAAGTCATAGCCCTACTCTTCAGACTTTAACCCAAAGAAAAGAGACCAAAATCTGACCACTTGGGATTGGAAACTGCTTGAAACACAGAAAGGAGGTGGAGAGGGCTTGTCCCCAGCCCTCCTTTCTGATCCTGAGCTCCTGAATCAATTTCCAGTATGCATAATTTGTATTTGGTTTAGAACCTGGTTTGCAAACTTAATTAGATCTAGAAATAGAGATGGCTTGGAATACCATAGTGGAGAAACCTAGGAGGCCTCAATTTATCATCACAAAGTCTCAGTATTCTGCCCACTTTGCAGATGGGAACATAGAGTCACAACTGAAATTTCAGAACTGAAATGAGGTCTGATAGTGGGTCAAAGGCTGATTCCTCATTCTGTACTTCCTTACACCTCTGGATCTTTAGCATATTATGCTTTTGAATAAGTTACCATCCAAGTAGAGGTAAGTAATAGAGGAGGAGGAGGAATAATTAACATTTTTGAGTGCTAAACACCTTATATACCTCATCCCATTTAATGCTAAAACCTCCATGAGATGAATATATATATTTATATATATTTATATTTTTCATCCCCTATCTGCCAACAAGAAAACTGAAACACAGAGATTAATGGTCAAAGATCACCCAAAATGAGGTTTCAAGCCCAAGCATTAGGGCTCTGACCCCAGTGGTCATACTCATAACTGCCTTTTGAGTCAGACATAACTGAGTTCAAATTCAGGCTCTATCTGATGTAGCTGTGCAGATTTGGGGAAATCACTCAACCATTCTGACCACTGTTTTCTTTTCTGTAAAGTGAGGATTAAAATAGTGCCTATCACTTAAAGCTGATAAGAAGAGTAGTTAAATGAGGTAATGCAGGCACGATGCTTTGCATGGTGCCCAGAACACAGGAAGAGCTCAATAAATGCTCAGTATTAGTAGCAATGAAATCGTGGTCCAGAAAGGGTTGATCCACTTCCTATTTACTGCTCTGATGGCTGCCCTCCTTACAGTTGCTATCTGCTGTTGACTTAAGCAGAGCCTTCCGTTTTACCTCAGTTACCCCATGCAGATTTCTGGGGAGGGAAAGTTCACCAGAGGAACACTCATCCAGCCTCCGCAAAGAGCCTTTCCCCTTTGAAGCCATTTGCAGAGAATCATGGTGGACTGCAGAAAGCACTTTCAGAACCATCAAGGGTTTTTAAAGGCAGTGACAAAAACCAGGAGATAGATGGCATCATAGAGCTGTTTGTCCTAAAAGGTAATACGCCTAGTATGGGGCCTCCAAGAATAGGTGGATGTATGCTAAAGCTCTGTGTGTGCCCCAGGATGCTCAGAGAATGAGCCCACTGTAAGAGTCAACAGAGGAATGATCGTTCTCTGATGAAAACCATAAAGTCTGCAGAGTTACTACATACGACGGTTTTAGAAGATACAGATGTAGAGAATGGACTTGTGAACACAGTCGGGGAAGGAGAGGACAAGAGTGAAGAAAGTAGCATCAACATATATACATTATGAGGTGTAAGATGGATGGCCGGTGAGAAGTTGCTGTACAGCAGAGGAAGCCTAGTCTGGTCCTCTGTGATGACCTGGAGGGAAGGGATGGGGGAGGGGAAGGAGGCAAGGAGGGGGAGAGAATGTGTGTGTAACTATGGCTGATTCGTCTTGTTGTATGGCAGAAACCAGCGCAACACTGTGAAAGTTTTAAAAAGAATTCTTTAAAGTGGAAAACATGTCTGTGTATTCTTTGGCACTCCTCACATAAAGAGTTAGAATTTAATTACCTTACCCTTGAATATGGGCTGTACTTACGGACACTGTGATTTCTGAGGCTAGTTTATACAAGGTGTTTTAGCTTGGTTCTCTCTCGGGGTGCTTCCTCTTCAAGCTCAGTGCCATGTTTTGAGGAAGCCCAGGTGGCATGGAGAGGCCAAGAATAGGTCTTCCCATCCTTAGCTTCAGTTGAAGCCCTAGACAACAGTCTCTGAGATGCCTCCAAGTCCAGTCACCATCCGACTTCAAGTACATGAGAGGCCCCAAGTGAAAACCAGCTCCTAAGCCCAGTATACTGCAATAAATGATTGAAATGCTACAATGTAGTTCAGAAAGCTTTAACTGTGGGTCATGGTCAGCTACCATGAGCTTTACTTTTTCTTTCTTAGAAACTATTAGTTTAGCATTTATTCTCATAATGATAATAATTAATTTTTGTTGGATATTTATCGAGTATTTTTGTGACCCACAGTAATTATTTTTATCAATTTTTTAAAATCTAACTTTAATAATAACTGGATACATTAGTCATGTTATGTGAGTTCTCCAGAGGGAAGTGCAGCTAGGTAGGCATTCCTTGGGATAAACCTGAGGACTATTCTCTAGCACCCTATCCCATCAAAAATGGGGAAGCTTTAGAGTTAACTGACCCTTGAAGTCCTCTTTGAAGCAGAACTGAAGCCAGCTGACAAGCAGAACCTTGATCCTTTGACAGCCCCAGCATGTCAGGGTGTGAAATAACATAACGATGCAGAGGCTGTCTGCAAACCATCAGCAAACTGCCAAGTGTTTTCTAGGAGCTGACTTGGTCTTAACTCTTGTGCATGTAAAACTTCCAGCTCTCAGAATCTACCAAAAAAAAAAAAAAGGATATCTCTATAAATGTTAATACATACAACACTTTTTTTTTTTTTTTTTTTTACACACAGTGTTTTAAACCCCACCTACATAAGGTACTGAGGAAATAAAGAAACAATACCTGTTTTCAAGACTATATTGCCTAGTAGGGAAAGTATTAGCTATTCCAGTATTAGAATAGCTACACATGCAGGCCTCAGTGGGAACACAGGCAAAGCACATTAGCCCACTCTGGGATTTAGATCAGCTTCTTGGAAGTGGAGTTTCTTGAGCTAAGGCTTAAGGAATGACTTAGTTAACTCAGGATACTATAACAAAATACCAGATTTTGAGTGTCTTCAACAGCAGACTTGTATGTCTTACAGTTCTGTAAACTGCAAAGTCCGAGTTTAAAGTGCCTGCAGATTCAACCTCTGGTGAAAGCCCCATTTCCTGGCTTGTGCAAGGCTGCCTTCTCAGGGTGTCTTCACACGGTGCAGGGTGGGGGCGCTCTCCTCTGTCCCTTCTTATAAGAGCACTGTTCCCAGCACAGGGCCCCATCTTCCGGGGTTCCTTAAGCCTAATTGCTTCCCAAAGGCCCCACTTCAATGTGAATACCATCACACTGGAGAGTATGGCTTCAACATATGATTTTAGGGGGAACACAAACATTCTGTCCATAGCAAGGGAAGTGTGAATCCAGGCAGAGCAAGATGGGCATTCCGAGAGGCAGGAGCAGCATAAAGAAAGAAGCAGGAGTGTGAAGTGACATGCAGGATGCAGTCAACTCTGAGCAGTTTGGTGTTATCAAACGCTCCAAACTCTCCCTCCCCCACCACATACAGAATCCTTTCTTCAAACAAAAAAGTTCCATGTGGGAACCCAGCAGATAAAACAGATACAATCAGGGGCGGTAGGGGATACCTCTCCTGAGAGGGGGCTGATAGGGCATGTCTCACAAGGCCTAAGACTCTGCAGGGAGGCGAAGCGGGGTGGGTGGTGGTGGCGGAGGCAGGCTCTGGAGTAGATCTAGAGATCTGTAGCACAGCCGCCAGGGCTGGGAGGGCCTAACATACTCAGCCTTGTGGGAATGCGGTGGGGCACCACTGAGGAGGTTTTTCTAAGGAGTATGTGCTCAGATTTGTGCTTGGGGAAAGGGAGTGGCAGCATAAGGAAGAAGTGCCTTAATCTAGAGAAGATGTCATAAAGGCTTGAACTAGGGCAGAGGCCATGCCAAGAGGGTAGGTCACTGGAGTACTTCACTGATCCTACTTCCCAGAAGACAATTTTCCACTAGCAGGATTTTTTTTTTTTTTAATATTCATTATTTGGCTGTGTTGGTCATAGTTGTGGCATGTGGGATCTTCACTGCACATGCGGGGTCTTTCACTGTGGTGTACGGACTCTAGTTGTGCCACACAGAGTGTACAGGCTCAGTAGTTGCAGTATGCGGGCTTAGCTGCTCCACGGCATGTGGGATCTTAGTTTTCCAGCTAGGGATCAGACCTTCGTCCCCAGTATGGTGAGGCAGATTCTCAATCACTGGACTACCAGGGAAGTCCCTCTTCTAGTAGGTTTTATAGAGGGAGGCCTGGCTGCCTAAGGTGGATGTCAGCCCCTAGAGCCATGACATAGCCCTTTATTCCTACCAACTTCTCTCTAGCTGCCACTTACCCATGCAATCCCCACAGCACAACTGAATTGATGCCTATTTTACAGGTAAAGGCTGAGACATTTGCGGCTGGTATGGTGAATTTTATGTATCAAGGTGGCCAGGCTATCTAATGGTACCTAGAAATTTGGTCAAACACTAGTTTTGATGTTGCTATGAAGATATTTTTAGGGTAGATTAACATCAAAATCACTGCAGATGGTGACTGCAGCCATGAAATTAAGAGATGCTTACTCCTTGGAAGGAAAGTTATGACCAACCTAGACAGCATATCAAAAGCAGAGACATTACTTTGCCAACAAAGGTCCGTCTAGTCAAGGCTATGGTTTTTCCAGTAGTCATGTATGGATGTGAGAGTTGGACGGTGAAGAAAGCTGAGTGCTGAAGAATTGATGCTTTTGAACTGTTGTATTGGAGAAGACTCTTGAGAGTCCCTTGGACTTCAAGGAGATCCAACCAGTCCATTCTGAAGGAGATCAGACCTGGGATTTCTTTGGAAGGAATGATGCTGAAGCTGAAACTCCAGTACTTTGGCCGCCTCATGTGAAGAGTTGATTCATTGGAAAAGACTCTGATGCTGGGAGGGATTGGGGGCAGGAGGAGAAGGGGACGACAGAGGATGAGATGGCTGGATGACATCACTGACTCAATGGACGTGAGTTTGAGTGAACTCCAGGAGTTGCTGATGGACAGGGAGGCCTGGCGTGCTGCGATTCATGGGTCGCAAAGAGTTGGACACGACTGAGCCTGAACTGAACTGAACATTTAAATCAATGCACTTGAGTAAAGCAGATTGCTCTTCATAAGGAGGTGGGCCTCATGCAATCAGTTGAAGACCTTAGCAAAAAAAAGAAAAAGAATGAATCCCCTGAGGAAGCAGGAATCTTCCTTGCAGTCTGCCCCTCTACCGTTGGTCTCCAGCCTGCCAACCTGTGCTCCAGATATTGGAATTGTGAGCCTCCACAATTGCATGAGCCAATTTCTTAAAATCTCTTTCCATTTTCCATTATATGTATATTACTATTACTATTTGGAGAAGGAAATGGCAACCCACTCCAGTACTCTTGCCTAGAAAATCCCATGGATGGAGGAGCCATGGGGTCGGTCGCAAAGAGTCAGACACGACTGAGCGACTTCACTTCACTATTAATATTATTGGTCTATATACTATTGGTTTCTCAGAACAACCCTGACAATTACAATGGCTTATCCCATCGTCCAATTACCCCATTGTCCAGATAGAGGCAGGAATAAAATGCTGATTTGTAACAACTCATTAATTCAAGGTCATCACAATTTCTCCCATGAAAGTGAGTTCAAAAAGTGGAGAGGTCCTGCCCTTAACTGGCATTCCTGATAACATCAGCAACCTGCTCAAAATCTTCAGTGATTCTCTGTAGTCTTCCAATAAAGCCCCAATTACATGGTCTAACTTTAGGAGTCTCCATGTCCAGAATTCAGTCTCCATTCTCAATCCTACCTCTCATGACCTGATAAATTGATTATTATGCATTATATCCACCCCCACAAAAATAACACTGTTCATCCACACCCTTTGCCCTATAATTTGTAGTCCCCCTGTGGGGAGAGTGAGAGTTCCTGATCCACTGAGCTGGGGCTTGTCCACATGACTTGCTTTGCCCAGTGAAATGTAATCAGACGTGACATACCCATCCTAGCAGAAACTTGAAATACTTGTGTGGTTTGGCAGAACTGAGGGCAGATGGTCTCTAGGAAGGTGGGGATGGAGAGTATAAAATTCTCTCACAAAGATCATTTTACTTTTCAAGTAACAAAAGTAACAGCTGCCTCTTATGCAACTTTTCTTGCAAGTCCAGATTTTCTGCTCTGTTGCAGTATGAAATTGTTTCATTTTAAGCAGTAAGCAGCCTCTTTTTCCTGAGGGTTTATCCAGCCACTTAGTATTTGGGATGTTTACCTGACAGACCAATGGATTTTTTTGGATCTTAACTCAGTTTTTTGGGGTGGGGTGGGGGGGGGGATGTCTTTAAATGGTGCCCTGTTTTATTTTTACCGTGTGCCAGTGTAGGAAAAAAATACCTTAACAGCTGGAACCAACTCCCAATTTGCATATAAAGTACCTTTGCTTAGGACAATAGCTTTATAGGTCCTTTGGGATGGAAAATGAGTCTCCCTCAGTCATGGGAGAACAGGTGAGTGGAAATAAGAGATGGCTAAAATGTTCTCCTTTAAGAACAAATAAGAATGAGGGCAGAGCAGGGAGGCAGAGGCAGAGAGCTGAAATTAAAGGAAAGTGGAAAGAAAGAAAGAAGAGAAAGTTTAAGCAAAGGGCAAGAGGCTTGGTCGAAGCAGAGACCTCCAGTTACCGTCAAAACCCAGTTCTTCCCTTCTGACATAGTAACAGAATCCCAGCTAGGCTCGTAACCACCCTATCTGGGACTACATCTCCCAGGTTCCATTGCAGCCAACGCGATCACGTGACTACATTCTAACCAATGAAATGAGAATGGAAGTGATGTGCGCATCTTCTTGCTCTGGGGAAATCCTTGGCCTCCGTTCCCTCCTGTTCTCTCTCCCATGGGCTGTTTGTAGCTGTGGTTAGACCTGGCTTTGTCTATACAGAAGAGGATAGAGTCACTCCCAGGGAATGGCAAAGCAACAAGACAGAAGGGAAGCAAAGCAGACACAGCCTAGAGAGAAAGTGGAGTGTTTTTTGGTCGGAGAGTCAGCAGGGGTTGTGGGGGAAGGATCTTGTTTCAGCAGCTTAGCCTAAATCTTAACTAATACGATGGCAAAATCACCAGGGGACTTTCGAAAAATGGAGCTAGCTATTATTCAGTTTCTTTAAATCTGCATTTTTCTGTGCTATAAACCCTCCATCTTTTGACCTTTGGCAAAATATGTTACAATGTGTGAGTAAGAGCCTTGGTATTGCTGACAGAGAACAGCCAAGGATGAGAACACGTGCAGTATGGCCCAGGGACCAGAATTCCACAGAAGCAGGAGCTCCGAGCCAGACTGCCATGACAGTGCAAGCCCACCCGAATTCCCAACATCTCGGGAGGGCCTGGACATCACACAGGGTATGGAATGGAGAGGTGATTCAATTCAATCTGGGACCTAGGGGTCAGGATAACTCCTCAAACACCTGGGCTGAAACAGTAGTTAATCCATAAGGCAGGAATATGTAGTGATTAACAGTACAGATTCTAGAGTCAGACTGAATGAGCTTCAATTTCTCTTCTGCCAACTACAACTATGTGACTTTGGGGAAGTAACTTAAAATGCTAGCCTCAGTTTCTTATCTGTAATTTGAGTATAATAAAAACAATCTTCTCATAGGGTTATTATAGAGAATTAAAAGGAATAATGTATATAAAACACTCAGCAGAGTGTGTAAGACATGATGAAGGAACAATATTGACTGGCCTTTATTATTAATATTAAATTTCATCAGTTCAGTTCAGTTCAGTCGCTCAGTCGTGTCCGACTCTCTGCGACCCCATGAATCGCAGCACGCCAGGCCTCCCTGTCCATCACCATCTCCCGGAGTTCACTCAGACTCATGTCCGAGTCCGTGATAAGATCCTAGCTATTAAGGCTTAGAGAAAAATCACTAACTTTGAGACTTCTCTGGCAAAGTCATAAGCTCAAATGTTTCTGACAGAACCCAAGGACAGTGGGTGGAGCAGGGCATCACTCCAGCATGTAAGGTGTCCCAGGACCAAGTGTTTCCCATTGTTCAGCTGAGAAAACAAACAAGTTGAGAAGAGTGCCTGAGGTAGCAAGTTAGTGGCAGAACTAAGACTAAAACTGGGGTCTCAGTGGTCTAAGGCATTTCAGCAAAGCCAGGCTTACTGGCAGGCTCAGTTGCTCTGGGACCTGACCCCACACCTTGCTCCTCCTTACCATGGTGTCCCCACCTCAGTGAGCCACCACCATCACTCAGGAACTCAGGCAGGAAAGCCACAGTGGTTCTATACTTCCTGTTTTCCCTCACCCCCCTACTTCTAATCAGCCCTTGGGTGGTGTCTATTTCAGCTCTGAAGTCACTCTCAAATCCATCCACTTTCTCTACCTTCACTTCCAGTGTACATCAAATCACCTACAGTAGCCTTTTAATTGGCGTCTGCCCTTGTTTCTTCATTTTCCTCTCCTCTGGGAAGTCATAGGGATTTTTTTAAACCCAAATGTCATTATCCCTGTCCTGCCTAATACCTTCTGTCAGCTTCCCAGTGCCCCAGGGTGAGGTTCAGCCAGCCTACCTTGTTAGTGTCAGTTTAAAACACCCCACCCCCAGCCCCTGCTCTCAAAGCCCAAACCACACCAGATAGTTTTTGTGTTTCTAGAACAGAGTACAGAGCCCCCAGCCCTTGAATGCTACTTCCTCTGCTTAGGACACTGTTTCCTTCTCTACCTCCTTTCATCTACTAACTCATTCACTCAAAAACATTTTTTATCAAGCTCCTACTATAGGTCAAAGCACTGTTCTAGGCCACAGAGATAAATAATCTTTTTGTGCCATGATCTCTATTAGAACTCTGATGATACCTATGGACCATTTTCTCAGGCTAATGCTTTTTTTTTTTAGGATGATGAATTCTATATAAATATCACTTTATACCACTGTTTACTTAGTTCACTTGAACCTCACCACTTTGATTAGATAAGGTAGATATTATTGTACTTTCTTTTTTCCCAACATAGTACAAACAGTTGAAAAGATTACAATGAACGTTGATAGGGGAGCCAGAATAATAACTCCCCTAAAATGTCCATGGAATCTGTGTATATGCTATGTTATATAACAACTAACAACAAAAAACTCCCAAATAAAATTAAGGACTTTAGGGAGATTATCCCTATAGGGAGAGTGCATTAGATTATCCAGGTAAGTCCAATGTAATCAAATGTTCCCTTAAATGTGGGGAAAAAAGGAAAGTGGAAGAATTAGAGGAGATGGAAGGAGAAGTAGGAGAGATTTGAGGCTTGAGAGGGATTTGACCTGCCATTGAGGGTTTTAAAGGTGGAAGAAAAGAGCTGTTATGTACGTTGAATTATGTCCCAGGCTGTGCTCTGCTTAGTGGCTCAGTCGTGTCCAATTCTTTGTGACCCCATGGACTGTAGCCCACCAGGTTCCTCTGTCCATGGGGATTTTCCAGGCAAGAATACTGGATTAGGTTGCCATGCCTTCTTTCAGGGGATCTTCCCAACCTAGGGTTCAAACCCATGTCACTCGCATTGCAGGCGGATTCTTTAGCATCTGAGCCACCAGGAAGGACCAGGCTAATGCTTTTTAAATTCATAGAACAGACAGAAGGGGTTATAAAACAAGCCAAATGTATTAAAATAGTTATTAAATGTTTTAAATTTTTGATACAGTAACATATATGTTTCTTTATTATTGCATTAAATAACAAGATCCAACAGTGGGTCTAGAAAATGCTCTAACTTGTTAGTGGTCAGCGTAAATGACATTTCAAGATATCTGTAAAGGGCAGTGGTTGACAAAGTCTCAAGCACAGTTCAAGGACTGTGGTTTGTTGCCTACATTCACAATGAAAGGAAATGCTACATTTCAGTTAGAGGTTAGTGAAAATAAAGGTATAATTTTTGTTTTATTTAAATTCATAGACTCCAAATGCTATGCAGTTTCCAGAGGGTCTCCAAGTTTAGGTTCAACCCAAGGAATATAGTAAGAAAAATAGGAGCTTGCATTCTAATCAGGGGAAATTGATAATAAACACAATAACTTCAGATGATGATGAGCTATTTAAAGACGATAAAATCATTTGGACTATAATGAATTTAAAGAAAATAAAGTGACAGACTGAGTAGTAAGTAGGGTGGTTGATTGTGTGTGTGTGTGTGTGTGTGTGTGTGTGTGTGTGCACTCAGCCTTGTCTGATTTTTGCAACTCCCGTTAAGGTGATTGGGAAAGGCCTCCCTTGGGTTCCCTGGTGGCTCAGTGGTAAAGAATCCACCTATTAATGCAGGAGACCAGTTCAATCTCTGATCTGGGAAGACCCCACATGTTACTGAGCCTGTGCTCTAGAGCCGGGGAACTACAACTGCTGAGCCCACATCGGCAGCTACTGAAGTCCATGCACCCTAGAGCTGGTGCTCCTCAGCAAGAGAAGCCACCACAATGAGAAGCCTCGTGCTCTCCACCTAGACAGTAGCCCCTTTACTCCACCGCTAGAGAAAAGTCCATACAGGAACAAAGACCCAGCACAGCCAAAAATAAATAAATTATATTTTTTAAAAAGAGAAAAGGCCTCTCGAGGACATGACTTCAGCTGAAAACCAAAGAAGGACCTGGAAGTCCCCATGAAAAGCCAGGGTTGAGGAGCAAAGAGGCGGACAGTAAGAGAAAGGCCAGGCGTGGCAGTGGAGGGAGATGATGTCAAAACAGGCACATATAAGTCTCAAAGGCCAGAGAGGGAGGTCCTTGAGCAACTGCTTCAGTCCTCCTGAAAACTGGGAAGCCATTGACACAGCATCTGGGGTTATTTTAGGAGCTCTTGCAGTAACAGGAGTGAAAGAACCTAATGAACAACACTCACTGGAATCTTCTCATGGCTCATATATCATCTCGTTTAACTCTTCAAGTGCACACTGTTCAGATGCTTAAGGTCATCAGCTTAAGGTCTCATCGACGGTATAGGACAAAGCTGGGATTCTGACGAAGCCCTTTCCCTTGATCACCACCTTTTTAAATCTCTTTTCTATGGAGAAAGCATAAATTCTTTCAAATCAAAGTCACCTCCTTCCCCCGTGGCTCCCAGGACATTTGTGTCTGCAATCTTTTCCCTTTGCAGAACCATGTCTCCCAGGAGGAGAAGTTAAAAATCTAAATGCAGCAGCTAAAAGCTGCAGGGCCTGGGGAAGCCACTTGGCCCTAAGTTCCTAGATGTTAAAACCAGCATAACCATGGCAACCCACTCCCAGGGCCTTCATTAAAGAATCTGACAGTGAAAATCAGACTAAATCAATGTAAGGAGGAGAACGTTCTGTTCTTTCTAACTGCAGCTGGTTCGCACCCTGAGGAGCTAAAAGCATTCTCCCCCGCCCCCCTGCAGCAGGGCAGCCCACCACCCACTAGGGACTCCCCATCTGTAAGACAGAAATTTCAGTGAACACTCCTGTGCACTCCTGGGCCTGTCCCTTTCCCCAGAGAAGGTTCTCTTGCAGAAGATGTGTCCACCTTTCTAAAGAAGCCCCAGTGCAGCCAGGTAGCATCTCCTGCACATTTTCAAGGAAGAGAGAAAGAGAGAATTGGGCAGAGAGTGAGAGTTCAGTCAAGCCTTCTCTATTTTCACTCTCATTCTTGTTTTTCTCTCCATTTCTCCACTTCTCCAACTTGCCCTCAGAGCCTTCCCTTGATGCCTCTCAGGATCACCCTCTGGTTGGTGCTTTGGCCTAGAGTATTTGTAATACAGGTTCTCCCTGCTCCATCCAGTTGTATCGGGGCAATTGGAGACCTGCCTCCTCCACCTGTTGTCTTGAGGATGAGAAAAAACATCAGCAGCTCTGTGCCTGGTCAACTCACTAAGACCTTACTGGATTAGGAAATATTCCAACTTCAAGTGGTACTGGGAGCATTGGAGGTACATTCCATGCACTGTGGACAACCTTTGTCAGACCAGGTAGTACATTTTATTACCTCTTTAATTTCTCTGTCACCAGCAAGACTGAGGATACCCCAGGAATGACAGAGATGAACTTTTT
Source organism: Nanger dama (assembly GCA_917880005.1). Classification (NCBI taxonomy): domain Eukaryota; kingdom Metazoa; phylum Chordata; class Mammalia; order Artiodactyla; family Bovidae; genus Nanger; species Nanger dama. Next base: position 46,889,329 of record CAKJTW010000001.1, read on the forward strand.
ACTGAGTCTCCATATGGCCCACTCACAGACTGAGTACATGACCTCATTTTAATTTAATTACATTATGAGATGGGCATTATCATTATCTTAGTCAATAAAAATTATTATTTTATAGAACCACAATCTGATATTTTAAAAGTTTAATAACATCTTTAAAGTCATTTAGGGAGACTTCCCTGGTGGGCCAGAGGTTAAGACTTTGCCCTCTAATGCAGGAGATATAGGTTCGATCCCTGGTCAGGGAACTGAGATCCCACATATCTCATGGCCAAAAAACTAAAAGCATAAAACAGGAGCAATACTGTAACAAATTCAATACAGGCTTTGAAAATGGTTCACATATAATAAGTCTAAAAAAAAAAAAGACTTGATTTAAAAATAAAGTCGTTTAGGGTTTTAATTAACTCAGGTCGTCTGACTCCATGATTTTTACTTCCCCAGATATTGTCTCCTGGTCAGAGAATGGATCTAGAACATTACAGTACTGATTAAACCAAAGTCTACTCTGGGCCCAGAATTGACTTGTCAACATGAGGTGACTTGGGAGGTGTTGTGTCATGGGGAGTCTTACGCATATACTGTAAATGGTCACAGATACCTCTGTGAATGGAAAGTATTAACTGCCCCTAAGGTAGCTGCAGGCACCTCATGGAAATGAGAGCTCTGACTGACTCATTCACACTGCAGATACCTAATGGTGGCAGCAGCCTCCTTTTTGATGTGGCTTCCTTCTCAAGCTTATCTTGCCAAACTGCTAGAGAGACATGAAATTCCTTCCATGGGACTGATTCCTGCTCATCTTGGCTGCAGCATGCTGGGAGGAGGAAGAACAGAGAATGAAGGAGAGTGAGCGAGTGAGCTTCTGGCTGCAGCTGGTAAGGAAAACGGGCTTCCCCAGCTGGTAAAACCTGACAGTCTGCAGTCTCTTTTGATAGATGGAAAATATGCAAAGGATTGGATCAGTTCAGTTCAGTCGCTCAGTCATGTCTGACTCTTTGCGACCTCATGAATCACAGCACACCAGGCCTCCGTGTCCATCACCAACTCCCGGAGTTCACTCAAACTCATGTCCATCGAGATGGTGATGCCGTCCAGCCATCTCATCCTCTGTCATCCCCTTCTTCTCCTCCCCCCAGTCCCTCCCAGCATCAGAGTCTTTTCCAGTGAGTCAGCTCTTCACATGAGGTGGCCAAAGTACTGGAGTTTCAGCTTTACCATCAGTCCTCAGGGGTGTGGCATATATGAAAAGGCAGAGAGAGAGCCAGTTATATTAATCAATCTGTAGCATTTAATCTGTCAGTAAAGAATCTGCCTGCAATGTGGGAGACCTGGGTTCATTCGATACTTGGGTTGGGAAGATTCCCTGGAGGAGGGCAAGGCAACCCACTCTAGTATTCTTGCCTGGAAAATCCCCATGGACAGAGAAGCCTGATGGGCTACAGTCCCTGGGCGCAAACATTTGGACAAGACTGAATGATTAAGCACAGCTCAGCACAGCACTTAATCACATGAATTAAATGTTTGTTTACATATTGTCTCCCACTTTTGACTGGAAGACCCTTTAGGGAAGGGACTGTATTTTCTTTATCTTTGTTTTTCAGAGCCTTTACTTGGAAGACATGAAAATTTTGCTCAATGAATATGGGCCTGGAGTCCAGATAGCCCTGGTTCAAATCTCCTTCTCAGCCAAGTACTGTGGAAACAACAGCAAATTATTTACCTAGAGGTTGCAAACGGCCAACAAACCACATCCAACTCAGACATGCTATGTCTGGCCCACAGAGTGTTGACCCACCACTGTCTTGAAAGATGTAAATTAGTTGGTAGTACGTAAAACTCAGGAGATTTCATATATAAAGATCTGGATTTCTAACTCCTGCTGAAAACTTGGAAGACAGCATGTGGTTGATTGGTTGCAAAGATGGCCCCAATTCTTCACCCCTCCCTTTGACCACACGGTTTGCAGTGTCACTTTACAGCACTTCCCATAAACAGTTGACATTTGTGTCCCCACATTTTGCCTCTGGATCAAGCCTTGTGACTTGCCATGGCCAACAGAATATGACAGAAATGAGTTATGGAGACATCTAATCCAAACACTCTGATCTCATGTGGACACCTGAAAAGCAAGATCCTCCCAATTCTTTTATTGAAATATGCCAGTAAGAATTTTGAGGCTTGCATTGGTGGTTCAGTGGTAGAATTCCTGCCTGCCGCGTGGGAGGCCTGGGTTCGAATCCCAGCTGATGCATTGCACTGTGTTTTGGGGCTTCTCTGGTGGCTCAGTTGGTAAAGAAACTGCCTGTAGTGCAAAGACCTCAGTTCAATCCCTGGGTTGGGAAGATCCCCTGGAGAAGGAAATGGCTGCCCACTCCAGTATTCTTGCCTGGAGAATCCCATGGACAGAGGGGCCTGGTGGGCTACAGTCCATGGGGGTGCAAAGAGTCAGACACCACTGAGTAACTATACACACAAGAATTTTGAGACAAATACGATCATTTTGCTGGAAATTTGCAGGCATCATTCTCCATAACTGTGAATGCACAGCCTATTTTTAGTAAGGGAAAATGGATCTAAGTACGCCATACCTGAGAATAACAGTCATCACTTATTAATCTTCTCTAGTCCCATAAGAAGGAAACTTCCACTGCAGTGCCAGAGATCTTGGGCAGTCTAAAGTGTTATTTCCCAGGAATCTCCTGAGGTTCTTTGGCAACAGCTATCTTAAGCTAGCTATGCTTATTCCTTTTTGTGAATCCTAATGGCTCTTGGTTAATAATAAACTATCTTAAAATTGTCTAAAATAATAATATGACAGAAATGAGCATGCCAGTCCTAAGCCTGGACTTAAGAGGCCTTGGACATAGCTCTCTCTTTCTTGGAAACGTGCCAAGACCCCTGTGAACAAGCTCAGGCTCACCCACAGGAAAGTAAGAGAGCATACCAAACAACCAAGTTATCTCAGTTGTCCCAGCCAAGGCCCAAGACACACAAGGGAGCCTATTCAAGATCAGCAAACAACTCACAGCTGACCCAAAAGATGACCTCACATGCACGAGTGAATCCAGCCAAGACTAAAGAACTACCTACCTATTATTGTAGGTAAATAATAAATGCTTATTGCTTAAGTCACTGAGTCTGGGGGTAGTTTGTCAGGTAGCAACTGCCATACCTGGCCATGCGGGGCCTGCTGGCCCCCATGACCGTACTTAACTGGGGGAGCAGCCCCCTGAGAGGAGGCTGGAATGCTGCGACTCCTCACTGCTCCTGCCACTGCACCCTCTTGTCTTTCTGACACAGAAGCTGAGTGAAAGTTGACACTAATTGTCATTCTTTTTTTGTTTTTAATGAGTTATATACTCTTTTATAGGTCCATTTTCTCAAAGTACGGAACAACAAGGAGAGTCGTGGTATAAATAACGGTAGGATTACTAAATTTTATTGTTGGTAACTGTATATTGTCATGCTGTTTATTTAATTTATATGCAGAGTACTTCATGCGAAATGCCGGGCTGGATGACACTCAAGCTGGAATCAAGATTGCCGGGAGAAATATCACTAACTTCAGATATGCAGATGATACCACCCTTATGGCACAAAGCAAAGAGGAACTAACAAACCTCTTGATGAAGGTAAAAGAGGAGAATGAAAAAGCTTAAAACTCAACATTCAAAAACTAAGATCACAGCATCTGGTCCCATCACTTCATGGGATATAGATGGGGAAACAATGGGAAGAGTGAAAGATTATTTTCTTGGGCTCCAAAATCACTGCAGATGGTGACTGCAGCCATGAAATTAAAAGATGTTTGCTCCTTGGAAGAAAAGCTATGACAAACCTAGACAGTGTGTTAAAAGTAGAGACAACTTTGCTGACAAAGGTCCATATAGTCAAAGCTTTGGTTTTTCCAGTAGTCATGTATGGATGTGAGAGTTGGACCATAAATAAGGCTAAGAACCAAAGAATTGATGCTTTGAAACTGTGGTGTAGGAGAAGGCTCTTGAAAGCCCCGTGGATAGCAAGGATTTCAAACCAGTCCATCCTAAAGGAAATCAGTCCTGAATGTTCATTGGATGGACTGATGCTGATGCTGAAGCTCCATTACTTTGGCCACCTGATTTGAAGAGCCAACTCACTGAAAAAGACCCTGATGCTGGGAAAGATAAAAAGCAGAAGGAGAAGGGGATGACAGAGGATGAGATGTTTGGATGGCATCACTGACTCAATGGACATGAGTTTGAGCAAGCTCCGGGAGACAGTGGAAGACAGGGAAGCATAGCATGCCGCAGTCCGTAGAGTCACAAAGAGGTGGACACAACTGAGTGACTGAACAACAACAGCATTGTTGGTAACACTGACTGAACATGTGCTGTAGTACGTGACATCATTTAATCTGTATACCACACTATGAAGTAGATGTTATTGTTCCCATTCTAAAGATGAAGAAACAGAGGTTGAGAGCTTAAGTGACTTAACTGTTTGAGTCACAAGCAGGCTTGACAGTCATGTCTTAAACATTCCCCGACCACATTGTCTTTAGCTATGATGTTTAACAAGAATGGTCATCTTAAACTTTAAGTTGTTTGTGTTTGACTAATTGAGAGGTCTTAACTCTGCAAGGAGATCCAACCAGTCATTCTGAAGGACATCAGCCCTGGGATTTCTTTGGAAGGAATGATGCTGAAGCTGAAACTCCAGTACTTTGGCCACCTCATGCAAAGAGTTGACTCACTGGAAAAGACTCTGATGCTGGGAGGGATTGGGGGCAGGAGGAGAAGGGGACGACAGAGGATGAGATGGCCGGATGGCATCACTGACTCGATGGACGTGAGTCTGAGTGAACTCCAGGAATTGGTGATGGACAGGGAGGCCTGGCGTCCTGCGATTCATGGGGTCGCAAAGAGTTGGACACAACTGAGCGACTGAACTGAACTAAACTCTCACTAAATAACATCTCATTATCATTCTTAAGTGGTTGTTTTTCTCATCACTCGGTTAACAGCAAACCAAGATTCTTACAAACATGACTATCAATACAGACTGAGAGAGCTTTATATTCTAAGCAAAACTAGTGGAGGGAAAAGCGTCATCTTACACCCACTCCCTACGAGTACCTTAGTTTGAGCTCTTGATTGAAACCCTGTAGGCTTCAGTTTTCTCTGTAAAATGAGATTAAAAACACATGCCTTGGGCTTCCCAGGTGACGCTAGTGATAAAGAACCTGCTCGCCAAAGCAAGAGACATAAGAGAGATAGATTCGATCCCTGGGTCAAGAAGATCTTCTGTAGAAGGGCATGGCAACCCACTCCAGTGTTCTTGCCTGGAGAATCCCACGGCCAGAGGAGCCTGGTAGGTTACAGTCCACGAGGTCGCAAAGGGTCAGACATGACCGAAGTGACTTAACACACACTCATGCCTTGGTGGATTCTTTAAGAATTAAGTTTAGCAGAACAGACAACGATCTGGTGCATAAATTCTGGAGCTAGACTGACAAAGTTTAAATCCCAGATTTCCCACTTATTAGCTAAATCCATGAATAGTGCCTAGACAGATGCAAACTGTCTCTAACAGATGTTCAGTGAAATTATTTTAGTCCCTTTCCCCTGAAAGAATTATTTCTAAACTTTACTTGGTTCTGGTAAATTATTATCAATTAAAGCTAGTTTTAAAGCATATTATTTATTTGGAAATATCCTAAGAACTGGTAGGGACCAAAATAATGTGAATTTGTTGAGTACTAAATAACTTTGATAAGAATTATAAAATATTTATACCTTCTGATCAAGGTAAAAACATCTTCTGAAGATACTTCAGAAAAATAGCATAGGCAAAAACACTTTAGATATTTACAGCACCTACTCATGCAATGGAATAGTTAACCTTAAAATAAATATCACTGTGGGAAAACATGAAAATTTGTTCAGAAAATAGTGTTAAATGAAAAATATGCATGCACAAAATAATAAATACACATTAATTGCAATTCTACAAAAATACAGTACACACTGAAAACACTTGGAAGAGGATATTGAATGATATAAGTAGTCCTTTCAAGTTAAAATTTTAAGAAAATTATCAAGTATACTCTATTTCTAAAGTTTGGAAAATACAGATCATTATGCTACCCCATTATAAAAAGTGTAAGTATTTGTAGGCTATTACTCAAAGTGAATAATCACAATATGTTATTTTATTAGTATTTATCAATAAATGTAATTAAATATTGATATGTTTTATTGGGAGACATAAGAAAAAGCTATTATATAAGCAAATTTTTATTCTCTTAAAACCTGTGATCTTTCAAGTTTACACTAGGACTCCTTCTTTCATTCCTTCTCCCAAACCACATTCATTCCTTCTTATTGTTAAAAACCAAACAGAACAAAGCAAAATTCCAACACTTCTACCTCTCGATCAGACTATAACAGGGAAATAAAAGGTTCATCCTCACTAGTGACAATATGCTGTGTTTAGCCCACCAGGCAACGCTATGGGCTGAACACAGCATAATCACCGTTCTCTGGGTTCCAAGTTGTGTGATGGAACATTCACACCCAGGGTGTCACGGTCACAGTCAGCTTTCAGCAAGTCCTCCTCTGCTTGCATGTGGAAAGGAAGATCTCCCTCCTCCTGGGCACCACTGAGGAGGAGAAGCCACTCCATCCATCAGACATTCCTCTAAAGGAGGGTTTAGATGCATTTGCAGTCCAGAGACCTGGATTCGATCCCTGGGTTGGGAGGATACCCTGGAGAAGGGAAAGGCTACTCACTTCAATATTCTGGCCTGGAGAATTTCATGGACTGCATAGTCCATGGGGTTGCAAAGAGTTGGACAATACTGAGCAAATTCACTTTCACTTTCACAACGGAGGTAGGGAGCTACTGACTAAAGACAGCTTAACTGATGAGCTGGTGGAACTCAGTTTTCATCCTGAATCTTGTAGTTTGAGTATAGACTCTGGTTTTCCAAGGTATAAAATGGATGATTCTTTCTGCCCTTTCTTACTTCATAGGTGTTGGTGATGATGATGCTGGTAAGAGCAGCTAATGAGAGCCTGCTATGTGCCAGACCCTATGTTAAGCTTTTAATCTTCATTTACTCACTCCATCCCTGAAGAAACCCATGAGAATGGTATTGGTATTATCCCTGATTTTATATTTGAGAAAACAGGAATTTGGAGACGCTACATAATTTGCCTTTGTTCACACAGCTAACAAATGGCCATGAAAGAACTTAAACTTAGATCCATCTGATGATGCTAAAAACTGGCCTTTGACCTTCCTACCATACGCTCTTGATGTAAATGTATGAAACATCCTGGGAAGCATGTTAAATATCCAAAAGGCTAGCAGAGACATATTAGAAGATTAGTGAAAGGACATTTTATGTTATTATTTTTGGTAGGTAGTATAGGTTCCAAAACAAACTTCATTTCTGAAACACTCTTTCCTACTTGTTGGGAAGAAAAACAAAAAAGTTTTGATTTTTTAAAACATTGCTCTTAACTCATAAAATTTACAGTCATGCTATATCAGCTCAGAGCACCAGAAGGGACTTTCAGGGTTACAGGAACCAGTCACCTCCTTTCATAATTGAAGACACTGCAGCTGGCACAACAGACGGTCATGACCACACAACGCTTTAGTCCAAGCTTAATTTTTGTGAGGCTTCGGTTAATTCTCTCCTGGCCCCGTCCACAGAGCTTTAATCTCTGTTCAGATGATTCTTGGAAGCACTGAAAAAGTCACCTGCCCTCTCCCCATCTCTGTCTCCCCACCTCCTCCCTCCCCCATCCCCCACCAACCACATCCTCTGTCCCTCGGTCAGGTCATCTGTCAAGCTGTTTGTATTTGCTGGGCTGCCTGCTTTCATAGTGCTCCACACACAGGTGCAGGAAGGGCTGCAGGTGAGAGCTTTGATTCGGAGGCGAGAGGCTCCCCCAGACCTCAGCTATTCTCAGCTCGCCACATTCCAGATAGTCTCATCACTCTGCCACAGACAGTGGGTCTCCCCCCACTCTGGCCACCAACAACTGCAGCTGAGGTGTCTGCAGACCTGCATCTCCAAACTTTGCAAGGATTCACGCAGTAGCAAAGGAATGAAATATAACTATACAAAATACAGAGATCTGTAGAAATACAGCTGATGAAGGCCCATTCTTTGACATTTCAGTGAGAGCCAGTCGAAAAATTCAATTCAACCCAATCGAACACATTCTATTCAAGCTTTTGCCAATGCCTTTCAGATGAAATGGCTGTTGATAAGGTTACTATTATGTTAATAAATCCAACAGCCAGTTCTCTTCCAGTTGAAACACAGTAGCATCTGACACAGCTGAAGAAAGAGTAAGTGACCAGGTAATGTTGTCACTTGGCTGAGAGGTTATCAATGCCCTAGTGACAAAGTTTTAGTAGTTAACATCAAAGTGGGCTGGTATTCTTTGTAGTTGTTGAACACTTGTTCGTGCTGAAGTGGTGTGGACATGCCCCTCTGTGAAATACGTTCAGTTCTTTTATTTGGCTTTAGGAAGTACCACATCTTTCAAGTCACACAAATCTCTCAACAGAAATCTGTTAAAGTCTAAGAGGATGTAATATTAAAACTACTACTCACACACCTGCCATTTGGTGAGAGTCTGCTATGCATCAGGGATTACATAGTCCAGTAGTTAAGATCACAGACTTCCTGGAACCTTCTGAAGCCTCACCACGTGGGTTCAAATTCTGGCTCTGAGGCTAATCAGCTTAGGGAACAAGAGAAATATACAACATGGAAGACTACCTCGAGCAGTTACCTAAGTTGTTCACTGCACAAAAGTACTCAGCCAACAAGTGACTGGTAGCTATACCCACAGTCCTTTCGCCAAGCCCTGTGTCTAGTGTGAGGTTATGTCCACCTGAAGGAGGGGGCTCTGTCTGCAGAAGTGTGTGCCTGTGAGACCTCTAATATACACAAAGGTGTCAGGTGGCTTAGCAGCAACCCTGAAATTGGGTTCTCAAGGAGGCAATTCTGAAATTGGGGCCTCTGTGGTCAATTAATTTCACCGTGGGATAGGTTACATTTAGAGCCTCAGTGCCGAGAATACCACCTGCCACACAGCACTCAACAATGTTTGCTGAGTGAATTAAACAATGTGAGAATTATCTTCATGAAAAAGTTGTAAAAGTAATGAACAATAATCACTGTAGAAACCTCAAAAAAGTCAAAACTATTTTCTAATAATGCTAAGGACTGACAAACCTATTTCATTCTCTGCAAGTATTCAAAGTTCATCGATGTGGTTCAGATTTTACATTGCAACTCACCTTTAAGAAATTATAACATCAATTTTTGGAGTACTTTCAAAGAAAAAAACATCCACAATGATCTAAAAAGCCTATTAAAGTGCTTCTCTTTGTTCATGTGAAGCTGAATTTTCTTCGTATATTGCATCCAAAACGACACATTGCAGATTGTGCCAGATTGAATGCAGAAGCAGACTGAGACCCAGCTATCATTTATGAAGTTAGACACTAAAGCAAACTGCAAAAGTGCAAAACAGTGGTATGCTTCTCATTGAAATTTGTGTTTAGGAAAATATTTTTGAATCAAGAATGTGTCATTTATGTTAATGGTGAATGATTTATCATTACTTTAAGTGAATATATAAATATTTTGTCATTTATCCGTTGTAATTTTAGTTTGGTTAACAGTAATAGCTACAACTCACATCAACAAAAACTCTTTAGATTTTTCAGTGATTTTTAAGAGTGTAAAGTGGTCCTAAGACAAAAAAGAAAGTTTGAGAATTGCAGATTTAAAGCAAACTAGGTTATCAGAATCATCTAGGGAACTTGGTAAAAATACAGAATCTGGGCCGCACCCATCTAGATTCTAATTCAGTAGGGCTAGAATAGAGCTCTGAGAATTTGTACTTTATAAGAACTCTCCCAGTAATTCTGATTATCAGCCATTGGTAAAAACAATAAATATATTGAAAGTTTGAGAAAATACAGCCCCAGCGGAGGCGTGCACTACAGTTGTCAGAGAAGGCTTCAGTTATCCAACAGATGTTTACCAAGCACATACTAACTTCCAGGCAATATTGAGATCGCTGGCCAGACACAAACCATGTCCTGAAGAGACTCACTGACCAATGGGAGAGGTGAAGAGGGAAGGCAAGAGTTCCTGTACACAGTCACGGGGTCTGTGATGGGGGAAATGGGGTGCCGTGGGAATGCAGAAGCAGGGCATGCCACATCAGAGGGCTGGCCTTAAATGATGGGAAGGTTCTGGAAAGCTGAGGGGAAAGGGGTAAGAAGGACCTAAGTTAAGATAAAAACCCAGAGGCTGATGGTCATGATGTTCATGTGGCGGGCAGTACATTGGCCAATCCAGCTGAATTGCAGGACTAGCTAGAGAACAGAGCAAGATAAGGCCAGGGAGGTTGGGTGGGCCAGACAACGGAGGAGTTTGACACCAGTGAGCTGCTTGGAGTTTGGTGGAGATATAATGAAAGATACGCTTTAGGATTGTAACTCTGGTGACATGTGGAGGATGAGGGGATGAAGAATGATATTGCCTACTAGTTGGCAATTAGAATAATGTGATTCTGGGGGCCATCCAAGCCAGGTAAAGACATTCAGTGGCAGTGCTCATGCTCAAGGTCTAAAAGAAATTAGATAATCTCCTGAAAATCAGACAGTGTGATAAAATAAATTTAATAAACCCTCTCTGAACTTTCTACATCCTTTTCGTTTGGATTCAGTGAATCATTTGATAGCAGCAGCTCTTGAAATTTTAGGCTCATAGACTCCTTTGAGAATCTGATGAAAGCTTTAGACACTCTCCATGGTGGGGGAGGCGGGGAATGATTTTAAGCAAAAAGTTATGTGTGACTAGACAGGATTTTCTCCAATCTCATGTTCCTTTACCCTCTTATCTTTTTCTTCTTCTCCTTTCTGAAAGAGGTGCTGTTTGATAAGAAGGGAAAAAAGATTCTTTCAGCAGAATAAGGCACCAGAGTTTTCCTGTAAGAGGTAGTATTAGTAGCAGAAATGTTGGGGTAGAAAAGTTCACTTTGAAATCCAGGAAGCCTGTTCCTGGGGAGCCAAAAGAAGCAATACAAGGGCGAAACAGAGACGGGGCCCAAGTTTGGTGAAAGGTCGGGGGAGAACTCAGTTATACAGGGTTTGACCGATGCCTCATGGAGGAAGTAAAGACGGTACACGATGAGTAGAGGGACTGCCTAGAAGTAAGGCTTTCTTTCTGGAAATGCACTGTATCTTTGCACCCACCAGATATGATAGCCGTAACCCAGGGCAGGTTTTACATCTTAAGTTGGTTTCTTGTAAGCCTCATGTTTCACAGCATTTGGGAACCGTCGTCCCCCAGTCAGAGCTGCTGGTCACAGTCATGTAGGCTGTTCACTGAACAAAACTCTAGGCAGAGGGGACAATGGAGACTGAAGGCCCACATGTACTGAGTTCGCCAAGCTCAGGGGCCATGCGCACCCAGAGCAGGCGCCATTTTCTAGTTCTCACACACCTGCTCTGCAGGCCGCTTCCCCTGTACCACGTGCATAACACGCTTTCTCTTCTGCTGCCTCCTCCTCTTCTATGGGGAGAAGGGACTATGGCAGAAAACGGTCAGTGTACAAGTCTCCACAACATTATGTGGTCTGGGAACACCGGCCAGACTCCTATCTCCCCCTCCTCCCATTCCCTTGACTCCACCCTTCCATCTCTCCCTCATGCCTTTTCCAGAGCCTCTTACACACAGACTCTACTCGCTCAGAAAAAAAATAAATCGAGGCTGAAGGAGAAAAATTATTCACTACATGACAAGTGTGCTTCTTCTACCAAGAGCACAAAGAACAAAACAGACCTCCCTCCTCCCCTCAACCCAACCTCGAGGAGCGAAGAGAAAAGCTGTGAAAAGGACAGCCCATAAACGGAGCCTGAGTAACAGCCACAGAACTGAAACCACAGGAGACCGCTGCCTTCTCCCACAGCTGTGGGGTGAGTCAGCTTGGCTGGCTTCCAGATCACACACCTGCTGTAAGTCTTTCAGCCAGAATTGGCCCCAAGCGGATTCGATTCGCGCTGAATGCCCTCCCCTTGACCTTAGGGGGAGATTTCAAGGTGTGGGAAATTGAGTTACCCCCTCAGTCAGCAAGCCTGGCCGACTTTCCCCACTTCAGGCTGGCCCTCCTCCCCCTGAGGGACTGGGCTTTTGGCTTTTGCTGCCCTGGGCAGTTCCTTTCCTGAGCCCCCTGATGGAGTTTGTGCCTCTAGTCTCATTCCCACCAGAGCAAGCTAAGACCCAGAGCTTGACTCGGAGCAGAGGAGCAACTTGGTAGCACAGGCCTTCTGACTTCAAGGAGACCCAGAGTCCACAGTCATCATCTTAACTCATTATTGACCAGGGAATTTTTGCAGAAACTTATGCCTGTGGCTGGCAATTTGTTACGTAAGTGAATATTGAAATGTCTCCACTTAATAATGTTTGGGTAACAAAAGACATATTGATACATATCAATACGTTTCTGGTCAATAATGTGATAACAATGGTGAACTCTTATGGTGCACACGTTACTCACCAAACACTTTCCATCCGAGGCCTCACCTAAGGCCCACAACCTGAGGTATTACGCTCTCCATTTCACAGATGAAATGAAACTCAGAAATATTACAAAGCTTGCTCAAGGTCACAGCTTCTTGCCAACTCCACCAACCCATCAAAACTGTCTCCTCCTTCCTTAGATACGATCATGTGGCAAACTGCTGTGGGCTTTCTTCAAGGGAAGAAGTCTCTAGGAGTCCATTTCAAAGATTCACACTTGATAGGAATGGCCAGATAATCAGACTAGAAAAGGGAAGAAAAGAATGTATGGCTAAATGTCAACCACACAGTTGTCTAACGGTCAACAGGGGATGGGGGAGGGAAGTGCGAGGGTGACTGGTTTCCCAGAACAAGTCTCAATCCCATTACAGTCTATCAGAAAGTTGTGTAGGTGTTTTATCAGGAGCATTGATTTTCTCCCCAGTAAGAGGTTTTGAATGACATCACACACAGAAAGAATCTGTCCCAGACCAGGTCTAAGACAATTTTTTTCCAATGATATTATGATGAACATCATGTTATCTTTATGTATTCAAGGACTATTGAAATTTAATTATGTAAAAATAACATATAATCATGGTGTTACAGTAAACTTGAGAAAGTCAGGATCAACCTGTATGCCCAGCCTATAACAGGTGCTTAATAAATGTTTATTGAGAGAATGAATGGGCAAATGAATGAACTTTTCCAAGCAGAGAAGGGACAAGTGAACTAGATCAAAGTTACTCAAAGTTTTGATCCAAAGACCAAGCAGGGTAGGTCTGCAAACCGTTACTGGACCACAGTAAGATGAGCAGAGAAATCAAGAGTATGTATTTAGAAAGTTTTTAGCAATTCAATAATGTCTATTGAATCTACAAATAAAAATAGGACTTGCATTTTGTCTTTTTACTTCATTTTTTTCCTATTAATAATCTTTGTCTTTTCTTCTTCTTCCACAAATTTATTGCACTTTTAAGCAGTATTGGTCAGCAATGATTGGAAATAAAGAAAAATAAAAGGTCTTTTACCCAGGTGGTTTAATCAGGAAGTCACAGACCCCGTGGAAAGGCCAGATGATTTTCTCACATGACATGTTCCATTCTGAAAACCTGGAAGAGATGAGACCCTGAGTCTGTCCTACACAGACCTCCAGCCAGTCAGCTTTAACAGCAGACTTACCCAAGGTGGCTGTTGTTCTTTGGAGGGGAGGGAAATAGAGGTGTCCACTCAAGAGTCCTCATCAAACATCTTCTCAAAGCTCAGAGGCTCAGTGGCTCTCATGCTGTCCTTCCTACCCCACCCCCAAACTTCAGAATGAACCAGGGAGAATCAGAGACGTTAGCATCAAAGCGGAGCAAAATCCGAAGCTCTGTGTTGTGGCAGGATGGGGGTTTTCTTCCCCCCTCACTCTCTTTCCTTCCTCCTCAAGATCTCCTCCCAGCCCTTCCTGGGAGGAAGTCTGGTAAAATGGAAGAAAGTGACTGTGAGAGCCTAACATCAAATACTTCTGACAGGTGTCAATAGTAACCAAGGAAAGGTGTGTGTTTCATAGCTGTTTCACTCTGAAGGGCTTAAGCCTCCACTGGAGACCTTCTACATGGAGCCCAAGCCTGCAGGAAGGGCAGAGAAAGTAGAAAAGATGGAATGACAGGGAGAGGAAAGATGGTCAGAGAAGACCAGAGAAAAAGAGCTGGCTGGATGGTCATCAAACTCTGTGATGAACTTACAGGTAGTTTGATAGGAAAGCGAGAACTCTCTGGATTTCATACCTATCATACTAAGAATTTTCTTTCTAGGACTAGAGTTCCTACAACCGCCCCCCCACCCCCCACCCCCAGTTACGTAACAGGAACTATAGGGTGAAACCGAACAGGTGGGACCATTCTTGGAAGTGTAGTGTCAGGAACATAAGCTTGCCCCACATAGCCTGGACTGAATCTTCACTCTTTCACAGGCTAGGTGTCTAACCTTGGGTAAGTCTCCTCATCTGTAAAATGGGGATAATGATATTAATTTCATCTTGGGTGCTTACAAGAAAATTAATTAACATACATAAAGCACATAGTGCCAGATATATCTGTGGTTTTTACTACAGCTTTAAGCAAGGCCACACACACACACGCTTCCCAAAGTTCAATAGATGCCCAGAGATGCAATTAACAAATATGTGGTTTCGGGTTCCTGGGAGAAATCTGAAATAGTTACCATGCTGCTTTACATACAACAGCATAGGAGTGTGTATATTCATTAATATGCTGGCATTGAAAGCTGTTCCCAATATAGTAATATTTAAAAGGTAGATTGGAAATCAGATTGTACCTTATGATCCCATTTTTGCAAAGATACACATATACATATATAAGAAAAATTCTGGAGGGGTAAATACAAAAAAATGGTTTAACAGTGATAATCAGTGTTATCAATAATAATTAAAACAGTGATTTTAATTATTGTCTTTTGTTTTGCTTTTTGTAATTTTTAAATTTTTAATATAAATTTATTTATTTTAATTGGAGGTTAATTACTTTACAACATCATATTGGTTTCTAATTTTTTTAAATAATAAGGATGCAATACTTGTATAATCTGGGAAGACAGACATAGAAATACATATCTTGGCTTCCCTGGTGGCTCAGTGGCAAAGAATCTGCCTGCCAATACAGGAGACACAGATTCCATCCCTAATCCAGGAAGATCCCACATGCTGCGGAAATGCAAAGTCCATGTGCCACAACTATTGAGCCTGTGCTCTAGAATCCAGGAGCTGAAACTGCTGAGCCCACATGCCACAAATACTGAAGCCCTCTAGCTCAAGAGTCCGTGCTCCATGACGAGAGAAGCCCCACTCGCCCCAGAGTCCGTGCTCCACAACAAGAGAAGCAGCGCAGTGAGCAGCTGGTGCAGCACAACTAGAGAGTAAGCCCCACTCGCCACAGCTGGAGAAAAGCCGCGCGGCAACGAAGACCCAGTGCAGTCAAAACTAAATAAAACTTGTATTAAAAAAAAAGAAATACATTGTCTATGTAAAGAATCTCTTTCCTTTATGACTCTTTTAACCTGTCCTGACCAGGCTGGTTTGCTGATTTCCCTTCTGAGCATTTGGGTGGAGGAAGGGAGAGTGTGTCTCTGGTTTCCCCTGAACCCATGAAAGCCCAGCTCTGAGTTGTTCAGGGCTCATAGCTCTGGTTGTTGAGCTTGTTAATAACATGCAAGGCAGCACTGCTGACTGGCTGCTGTGTCTTATACCTTCTTGCTCCTCTACTGTTTCTGGTTTCACGTGTTGGCCTTTCCCTCTGACATTTTCTTTTTTTTTTTTTTAATCACCTGCCAATGTCCCTGACATTTTAAGCAAAGGGTAAATCTTTAAAATTCCATCATTGAAACCTGAAACAAAAAAACAGAGAGTCCGAATCTCAAAGATAGAGCTTGGGAGGTCTGAGGCCTGAGGGAAGATGGAAGAGTTCCTCAGAGCCAAGACCTGACCTCTAAGTCTCAGCTTTGCCTGCAGCTCTGTGTCTTGGGCAACTACGAGAGTCAGTTTCTTCATCTGCAAAGTGATCAGCTTGGGCCAAATTTTCCCTGAGATCTCTTCCAACTCCAAAAATGTGAGTTTAGTAATAGCATAGTAATAATAATATAATAATTATAATATATAAAGAGTGATACTATACAATAAAATAATTAAAATAATAAGACAAAAATAATAGAGAACACAAGAAAATGTTCCAACCATGCTGCTTTAGATATTAGACCCTCAACAGAACCATATACACAAACAGGAGGAGAGGAAAAAGAGTTAGTGTGAGTTTGCATGCAGTGTACCGAGAATTAGTGCAAATATGGTTTAGACCTGGACAGATAATTTCCTTCTTTCAGACTTTTCAATTTGTTGCTCAGCGGCAACCACATAGAAGTGGGTTCAATTTTTTTAATGTGTTCTGATAATAAAAATGATACTATTAGCGAGCTGGGCTTAAAGGGACCTCACTTCTGGACAGTAACTGTGCACGGCCTAGACACATCACATCACCTTCCTGGCTCTCATTTCTCTCACTTCTTCACAGGGTGATCTTGACCCTCAGATAAAATCCCGATAGAGTGGAAAAAAACAGGAGTTTGGAACCAAGAGATCTAAGCACAATCCTGATTTTGCCAAGCATTAGCTAGATGCACATACATGGGGTCATTTAACCTTCCCCTATAGTCAAAACCCACCACCAACACCATAGTCAAAACTATGGTTTTTCTAGTATCATGTATGGATGACAGAGCTGGACCATAAGGAAGGCTGAGTCCTGAAGAACTGATGCTTTTGAACTGTGATGCTGGAGAAGACTCCTGAAAGTCCCTTGGATTGCAAGGAGATGAAATCAGTCAGTCCTGAAGAAAATCAATCCTGAATATTTACTGGACGGACAGATGCTGAAGCTGAAGTTCCAATACTTTGGCTACCTGATGCAAAGAGTTGACTCATTGAAAAAGACTCTGATGCTGGGAAAGATTGAGGGAAAGAGAAGGGGGCAGCAGAGGATGAGATGGTTAGCTGGCATCACCGACTCAATGGGCATGAATTTGAGCAAACTCCAGGGAGATAGTGGATGACAGAGGAGCCTGGTGTGCTGCAATCCATGGGGTTGCAGAGTCAGACATGACTTAGCAACTGAAAAACAGCAACAACCTTCCGGAGTCTTAGCTTCCTGGCCTGTAAAATGGGCCAAACAATAACACACAGCATTATTGTGAGGTCCTGGGAGAAAATGTACACAAAGTTAGAGAATGCTAAGCAAACACTGGCGATTAGTACCGTAAGACATGGAAAGGCATTTTGGACACATTTAAAGTGCTCCGTGAATGAATGTGTGAGATGGTAATCACGGAGACTGATTCACTCAGGAAATAGAGGCCAAGGTGTGCTATTAACATGGCCCCATTTCAGATGCTGGAGCAACTAGAGATGGGTGACAGGGGTACCTGGCTGCAGAGAGAAATGATGAGGAGGAAGAGAAAACGGGGAGGGAGAAATATATTTGAGAAGTACATACATGCAGTGATTTATTGAAGACTTTCTGAAAACTTAAAAAAAAAATGGCTTCAATCAAAATCCTCAGTAAGTCTTTAGTTCCCTGAAATGACGACTTTACCATCCAACAACTGCCCTTCGGTTAATTCCAGTGACTCACTCGTAAATTACACCCCTGCCTGTTTCCCTCTGCATGAAAGTTCCACAGACAGAAGACAGACTGGGCATCTTGCTATGCTTTGTTTAAACAACACGGCCATAAAGGGCAAGTACTTCAACTGCATCAGTACACGGGCTCTATTGTGCTCTAACCTGGCTCTTTCTCAAGCCTGTGCCACCATACACCCACCAACTCTTGGAATAGGTCCACAGAGTACAGCAGGCAAGCTCTTGGCTCTCCTTTGCGGCCTATCTCTTCTATGAGTTCTAAGTCATTTCCTTCCTTGTTTTCAGAATCCGTTGGAAACCACTTGCCCGTGTAAGCCCCCAGCATCAACCTGCTTCTGTAAACCATGTCACTTTTCTGAGCCAGTCTGCTAATCATCTCTTGGAACAGCCCTAACTCCAGTAGGGTTGGAACTGCCAGATGGGCTGGAATCCCCAGTTAAGTCCGTCACTACTGGAGGGAACTGGGTGTGGAACACTGATTACTGTGAAAAACATGAGTGTCCCTTTTTTGAGGCCAGCAAAGTTAAGTTTGCTCTCTTTTTCAGAGGGGTGGTTTATTTTTTTAAAATGCAGTCTGTCTATGTCAGCCAGGCTTCCCAGAATAAACTACCAAATGCCCTCTCTCTCTTTTCCTAATTTGTTTCTTTATAGCATTGATCACACATCCACATTTATCAGATTTGTTTACGTATTTATTATCTGCACATACGCAGCTATCCCTCCCTAACTAGATCTTAAACTTCACAGAAGCAGTAGCTTTGGCTATTTTCAGTCTTGGTGCTAAGAAGATCATGGTCCAAAGGGAGCATGGAAACATAAACACAAAATTATGAAATAACATTATAAATCCAGTGATGGAGAAATGCTCAGATCTATATCTCTTTTAGTGATGGAGTTCTCTACTTTCTTTGACTCACCCCTTTTAAAGAACATCAAGTTTTAGTTGCTCGGTCATGTCCAGTTATTTATGACCCCATGGACTGTAGCCTGCCAGGCTCCTCTATCTATGGACTTCTCCAAGCAAGAATACTGGAGTGCGTAGCCATTCTTTTCTCCAGGGGATCTTCCTGATCCAGGAATCAGACTCGGGTCTCCTGCATTGCAGGCAGATTCTTAACTGTCTGAGCCATCAGGGAAACCTAAGGAGCCTAGTAAATGATGAATGAATGAATAAGGGATTGAAGGCTCTGTTGATCCCTTCAGTAAGGCACTGAAAGTCATCTGTTTTGTGCTAAGAAAGAATATTGCAAATTACAAAGAATAGGAAACCTGAATTGAAAAGTGAGCTTATGAAAAGTGAAACAAAACCTCTCTACTCATGAAGCTGAGAGAAAGAGAATTTGAAGGGTGGTGTTGAGAATGAAGTGGACCTTGTCTGCCACAAGCTCATAGAGCTTTGGTAAGGTCATTTAACAGTCCAGGATTATAATGTCTTCACCCACTGAAGAGCAGTACCCTCCCAGCTCTGAGATACACAATATGCCAACTGAACGATACAGCTGCCATTTGTTGAAAACTTATTATGTGCCAGTCATACTGCAGCCTTTACCTGTATTCATTCTTTTCTTTAATCCTTGCCACCTTCTGATACTATTTTCTCCATTTTACAGATGAGGAAATTGATGCACAGAGAGGGGAGTTAACTTGCACAAGGCTGCAAGGCTAGTGAGTGGCAGAGCTGGAATTCAAATTCTGGTAATTTGCCTGTACAACCTGAACTTTGAAAAAAAAAAACTAATCTGTTTAAATTATGAAATACATCCGGCACACAAGAGTGCATAAAACACATAAGAAGAGTTTTGAGTGCTCACTGACTGCCAGCACATACAGATGACCTTGAATATTTGGTGAGTATACCAGCCAAAATCCCATAGGAAACCAAATTTATTCCAGATGGTTCAGATGAAAAGGTGTGAATGAAGACACTAATGGGAAAGGTCTGGATTAAGGCAACATCTCAAGACTAGTACCAGCAGGACCTCCTATAGGACTGAGAGACAGAGAGAGGAAATACAGTCCAGAGGCCCTGTGGAGATATGGAGAAGCTGCTCAGCAGGTGGGAGGGACCCTATGGACAAGCATCACCCAGGCAGGAAACAAATAGGAAAAAACACCCAACTCTTCTTTCATCCTACCCTCTGACTTCCAGACAGAGTCTCCCAGCAGCTGCATCCAAGTGAAAGCCAGCCAGGAAGAGACCTTGGGTGATGCAGTCCAATGATTAGCCTCTGAGCCACAGGGGAGGGCAGTCAAGGGTGAAAAATGGAGATGGGGGAGTAGGGACAACCAGCAGAGATCACCACGAGCATGTGATAGGAACAATCTGAGACTTTCTCATAGGAAAAGTGACAAAAGGAAGCTCACGAAAAGAAGACTGCCAAGCCCTAATCATCAGCATGTAACAAGAATCATTTTCACCATCTTAGCTAAGGTAGCAAGTGTAATGAACATTAAATATAATTCACCATATAATTTTTAACTGGTGGAGTTTAATTATACCAAAATTACACTTTGAAAAGTAAAGATGCAAGGAAAATATCTCTATGTATTAGTCTGAGCCTCGGTTTCTCATCAAAAGAAAGAGAATAATATCTACCTTATGAGTAGTGCTGAGGATTTAATTAGATGGTGTATGTCAAGCTTGGCCTAGCACAAACTTGGAACCAGTAAGAATCAAATATAGTTTGTTGCTATTATCATTATGTGCCACTTTGCGTATCTTACCCTGTTTAGCCCTGCTACAAATAGCACCCGCTTCTGTGTAATTTCCCATTATGTGGCCCAGTATCAACAAGTCCTAGAATATTCTGGTTGGACCTAGATTCTTCAGCCAATGTATCTGCATAGAGATCCACCCAAACCATGAAAACACCATGAACCATAGTTCACAGACATAAAACATTTCCACAGTCATTACTGTATGAATTTTTAGAGAAATCCAGAAATTAGTATCTGTTTTAATTTAGAGAAACTGAGGCTGAAAGACACATGACCCAGACTTTGTGACTCCAAATATGTCACAACCATCTGCCTCTTAACTCCCACGTTATGGTGGTCTATCTACCATTAAGGATTAAGTTCTATGTCAGGACATGGACACCTTTGTAAATGATGGTGCTCCATGACTTAGAAGGGCTCCTTTCTCACTGCCAGGAAGAAAAATAAAAAGGTAGGGCAAAGATCAGACTTGGAATGTTTTATTAAAAATCACTTTTAAAATACAGGCCACTTGATTGGCAGGGCTGGGACCTACAAGGTTATATGAGATCACGTGTGGCAAAGACATACAGTCAGGCTACTCTCGACACGGCGGTTTTGAGCACAGCTTTGAAGTTCAGCAAACACACTTGAGACTCCTGGTGCTGCCACTCACCTGCTGTGGGGCCTTGGACTCATCAGTCAGTGTGCTGGGCCTCGGTTTCCCACATACACTCAAGTGTTTAGCACAGGACCTGGCATTTCCAAAGCCCTCAACAAATTATAACTGTTGGAATGCTTTCTACTTTCTTGTCACTCAGCCTAATTTCATTGCACTAGCTTCTACCACCCCATTTTGTCAGTATAAAGTAAAAGAAAATGAGTTATTCAACCACTCAAACCAACTCTTCAGTGTAAACAAGAGCATATTTAATGTTGTTATTTGGGATGGTTAAGAATCAACCGTTTTAAAAATTAAGAAAAAAAAGCACTGCAAGTTTTGAAGTGTAAGAAACATATACTGGAGTCCAGGCAGGAGAAAGAGACATACAGTCACACAGAACATTCCCACAGAATACACTGCATGAATTCTAACAAAATGACCTATTTTCACTTCTTTCCCTCCCCTACCCCCACCCCCACAAGGTGGATTCCTTCCCATAACCACTTTCAACACAAATGCCCAATTCTTGTCCTTCTCTCTAGTTCAGCATGACTGTGCTCAACTGCAGTTCTTTCCCTGAGCTGGGCCCTGGGAACCCTAAGGAGGTGGCTCTGACTTCGAGCACTGTCATCAGGTAGGGAGACAGACACCAATTGGCCTCAGTTTCTTTCAGGTCCCATCACTGGGGAGGGTTTCCACATAGATTCCTATTCTCAGATGAGAGGGTTCCCAGAGGGAGTCCTTGAGTTTGGCAGGGGACTCACCTACGTGCCCAGGCGAAGGCAAAGTCATTAGACTGTGTCTCTCTGGACTTCCCTTCCTCCACTGCTTCCATGGTGGAATCATCTCCTCTTCCCTCACTTAGAGTCAGTTGCCCTTCCCATTTTCAGATCCCTACCTCTTCCACCTGCCATCCCACCAATCTCCCTTCAACAACAAAGGAAGAAAAGCTTGAAAACAGCCAACTTTGTCATTAGAAATTTATTCCTGCTATCACAGTAAATGGGGCTTCCCTGGCGGCTCATAAGATAAAGAATCTGCCTGCAGTGTGGGAAACACAGCTTGGATCCCTGGGTGGGAAGATCCCCTAGAGAAGGAAATGGTAACTCACTCCAGTATTCTTGCCTGGAGAATCCCTTGGACAGAGGAGTCTGACAGCTATAATTCATAAAGTTGCACAGGGTGGGACACGACTGAAATGACTTAGCATGCATGCACAGTGCTCTTAGGCTTCTCTGCTGGCTCAGAAGGTAAAGAATCTGCCTGCAATTCGGGAGACCCAGGTTAGATCCCTGGGTGGGAAGATCCATGGAGAAGGGAATGGTACCCCACTCTAGTATTCTTGCCTGGAGAATCCCACGGGCAGAGGAGCCTGGCAGACTACAGTCTATGGGGTTGGAGAGAGTCGGACACGACTGAGCAATACCTCCCACCCTAAAGACTGGCCCTGAAGGCAAACCTGCAATGAGTTATTTAAGACCATTTGTGATTGTTGGAGAAGAGGAGGTATGTCAACAAGCATATCAGGGGAAATGTGCTCCCATCACTGCCCCTGCCTGGCCAGCTTTGAAGGCCTCCACTCCCTGGATGTCCAACATAGAAAGCTGGATAGAGTAGCTCTCATGTCACGGGAAACAGGTAAAACAGAGGCCAGGCCAGGCCATGGGACTGGAGAGCTGGCGCTGTCGGGTACAGGCAGATGTGTCTGCCCCAGGGAACTGAGGGAATCTCAGACTCAAAGACTCAGACCCCAGGTCCAGTTGTCTTACTGGAGGTGGATAAGAGAAGAGGAAAAAGAGAAGGCAGTGTAAAGATGAGCACACTTTTGATTTTGACACTGATTAGTGCTATAAAGAATTGACCACGTAAGGAAACTAGAAAATTGGTTTGGTTAGGTCAGTGTAAGTCTAATCAGTCATTTATGCCAGCTGCCTTACCACTGGTGTGTGACAGTGTGTTGCACCATAACAATGATGGACTTTAATAAACGTGGTTCAGAGTAGTTCTAGGTTTTATTTGATCAAGTAAGTAACTGCAACATGTGGGTTCCAGGCTTCACAATTTCTTAAGTTACATAGTCCTCTGTTTTCAGCTCTAATAGATGGTTAATACCATTGCTTTTAAGCTATCAGATAGAATGGTGGGGGGATGTTCCACTGATTCAGTATTTCCCCTGATAACTTTTTATTACAATTGCGGTGGCTCCAGAGGTTAAAGCGTCTGCCTCCAATGAAGGAGACCTGGGTTCGATACCTGAGTTGGGAAGATCCCCTGGAGAAGGAAATGGCAATCCAC
This sequence comes from Nanger dama, assembly GCA_917880005.1. Lineage (NCBI taxonomy): Eukaryota > Metazoa > Chordata > Mammalia > Artiodactyla > Bovidae > Nanger > Nanger dama. Next base: position 46,912,759 of record CAKJTW010000001.1, read on the forward strand.
TCCAGTATTCTTTCCTGGAGTATCCCATGGACAGAGAAGCATAGTAGGTTACAGTCCATGGGGTTGCAAAGAGTCGGACACGACTGAGTGACTTCACCTCACCTCACCTCATACAGTTTTCCTGTTACCTGTCCTTGGAATTTGTGATTTTTTTTTTCTACTCAGATGTTTCATACTCAAGAAACAGTAAAAGCTATAAATTCCCTTTTTCCCTTTAAACACATATCATTCATGTAGACACTGCCTCAATTATTCTGATTAGACCCTAAAATTAATGAATTATGTTGCCATGCTAGCTCGGTTTAGAGCTCAAACGACAAATCTGCTAAATCACTATTATGGAGAACTTTGAGCCTGCTCTTTCATACGACCTACAGTAAGTTAGGAAGGAGGCAAAGTGCAGCAGTCTCTTAAATGAAAGTAAGACTTCGCCACATCTGTTCTAAGCTCTGCTGCTATCACGGCAGTCTGATTCTCTACCTAATAAGTTTTCCTTCAATCTGTTTCAGTGAATGACAGAATACTTAGTGAATAATTGAAATTCTTTGGGTGAAAGGCAATACCATAAGAAATAGTTTTCCTCAATAATTACAGAGACATGAAATGACAGTCATTTAAAAATCATTAGGCAGTATTATAGTAATCTTATGTATTTTATATATACAACTCCGAATAACAAATGAGTGGGAAATTAATTGCAAGGATCAGTTTACAGTGATTTTAAATTTGGTTACCTAATAAAATCTAACAAGCAAGTGTGATTTCAACAAAATTACTACTTCAGGTGAAAATGCTAACACTATGAACATATGTCAGAGCCCTGTAAGGTCATTTCACTCACACATCAGTTTGTGAGTAGGGAGGAAAAGACTTTCCAAGTGTGAAAACTAATTATATACAAATGCTGTTCATTTGTTATTATTTAAATAAACTGTGTCTTTAAATATGGTATTATTTGGAAAACTCACTTCATTGTCCAAAAGTGTGGAGACCACTTTGGTTTTTGAATCAAAGATGAAATAGTCATTATAGTGTCCCAAGAAATCTTCTAATTGTACTGGGCAAAGAGTTCATTTGTAGAGTACATATTATAAAAATATCCAGTGGCCAAGTCCCATCAACAACTGTACCCTGTAGTAAAAGCCAGTCAGGCCATGCCCAGAAAGAGCATCAGTCTTTGCTGGCTTGCCTGCTCCCTCTGTCCCAGCTGGTCTTTGTGGTGAGTAAGTGGGGTGAAGTCTCTGGGGTTTAAAGGATCTTGCACTCGTTAATAGAGAAGAACCTCCTTCTATTGCGTCTCCTGGCTTGGTTGACAGCAGTTCGGACGGCACATTCAAATACCTGCTGGACGCCCCGGTTGCTGAGGGCCGAGCACTCCAGGTAGCCTTTGGCTCTCACATCCTGGGCCAGTCTCTTTCCTTCGATGGCATTGACGCAGGAGGCCCGATGGGGCCCCACCTCCCGCTGGTCCGTCTGGGTGGCCACCACCAGTACGGGGGTGCAGGGCAGGTTGCTCCTGACTTCACTGATCCACTTGTTCTTCAGGTTCAGGAAGGAGTTGTGGTTGGCCACGGAGTAGCACATCAGCACCACGTCTGCCTGCTGGTAGGACAGAGGGCGAATGCTCCTGAAGGCATCGTTGCCGGCTGTGTCCCAGAGGCCCAGGCTGATTTGGATCCCATCCATGAAGACGTCTACACCGGTATTTTCATATACTGTAGGCTTATAGGCCTCAGGGAAGGTTTCCGAGGTGAAACGTACCAGCAGAGACGTTTTCCCCACAGCAGAGTCTCCCACCAACACACACTTGATGGAACTCAGCATCTTCGCAGCCCAGACTCCTAGTTACAAGTTCAGAATCCTGAGGAAGACAGCCCTCAGTGGGCTACTGAGACAAATGCCATTCAACACGGGGGAAGGACAGCCAGACGGCTTTGTGTTCTCGGGACCTCTGACAGCCACTTGCAGGATGTTACTTTTTCTGGGCCATCCAAGGGAGACACACAGTCTTACTCTGAAAGTATCCAAAGGCTGGTGTTCAACTGGAACAAGGAAGAGAAGTGGAGAAATTGAGTCTTTTTCCCTTTTTTGATGACAGGGATCTTCCTCATTGACAAACAGATTAATGAGGGGTCCCATCTCTGTGGAGGCATCCGACCCCGCTTGTCTAAGCCACTTTTACCCCAGCAGCGAAAGCTTGAATCTGTTATACCCCAGCATTGGAACCCACAACTCCACCCAGTCAAAAAACAGAAGCTGATTTGATCTCTAAAATCAGCCCAGCGATAAAAATGCAAGCAGCTGCTCTAGCAGCAACATGAAAAAAGACCTCAGTAACAACCTGGTGTGAATGAGATGTGTTCAAACAGCTCTCTCTCTCTCTGGCCTTCTGCTCCAAGAAGTGGGGACCACAGCTGACAGAGATCTCCGCTGCTTCAGTTTCTAATGGATCCCAGCCACTTTGGAAACTGCAAAGAGAGCAATGTGATAAGCCTCAGATACTATGAACACTTCTTTTCATTTATTGATTCATCAGCCAATGTTTGATTTATGAGGGAATTTGTATTGAGGTCATGAGAAGAAATCACCAAAACTTTTAAAATTTGCTATGGTCTTTCCCTTGAGGTGTTTCCAAAAACTGGCTACAAATATAATGGAAAGGGCACTGTCCTTGGCATTTTCTGCATCTCAAGTCAGACTCCATTATCTATGCAGTGATACGGCTTTGCTTAATCTGTAGCCCCAGTTTAGTCATCTGCAAGACTGTGATAAATTTAGGAACCACTTCTCAGAAATCTTGTGGGGATAAAATTGTTTCTCTCTTTTCTAGACAGCTACCTATATATCAGGAACTCTGCTAGGCTTCTGGTTAAACAAAATAACTTGCTTAAAAGCAGCTGTATTCGGTGCCTGTCACTTAAACAAGGCCACATAAATATGGCGGCATCTAAACTTCATGAAAGGGTCAAATAAATTCTCATTCACTGCAGGTGAAAGAGCTCCAGACGATGAGATCAGCCTGGAGACGGTATCCTGTCTGCTGAAGGATATCATCATAAGGCCAGCCCGGCTTCAGATGAGGGAAAGGTCTTTTGGGCCAAACTTCAAAGTAAAGGTTATTAATAAAATCTGTGCTTATAACCTCCTCCACTGGCAATCTTCATGACAGGTCACATGTAAAGTGATGTAAAACAGATCTATAGGATATGTCTGCTTCAAAACATAATTTTTAAAAATCACTCCTCTAAATTCAGACATTCCCCTCCAAGACATTTTTATCCTTGTCCACCTACAGTCTCTGTTTAATATGACATAATAACCTTTAGTTTTCCCTGGTAGCTCAACTGGGAAAGAATCTGCCAACAATGAAGGAGACCCCAGTTTGATTCCTGGGTCAGGAAGATCCCCTGGAGAAGGTATAGCTACCCACTCTAGTATTCTTGGGCTTCTCTGGTGGCCCAGATGATAAAGAATCCACCTGCAGTGTGAGAGATCTGGGTTCAATCCCTGAGTTGGGAAGATACCCTGGAGGAGGGCATGGCAACTCACTCCAGTATTCTTGCCTAGAGAATCCCCATGAACAGAGGAGTCTAGTGGGATACAGTCCATGGGGTCGCAAAGAGTCAGACATGACTGAGTGACTAAGCATAGCACAGCAGCCTTTACAAATGAGTTGATCACATAAATAATTCACATGATTTTCACATATTCATTTTTACCACACATAAGCTGGGTAACCTTGCACAAGTTACTTAACCTCTCTGAGCCTTGGTTTCTTCAAAAAGATGAAAATAAGAAAGGTAATTTCTTGACGGAATTATTGTAACAATTCAGTATATGGAGAGTCTGCCTTAGCACAGAACATGGCACATGGAATCTATAGGCAGGCACTATATTTTCCAGTTTCTACTACTGCTTATTTAAAATGCCAAATATTGAATGTCAGAGTGTAGGGGACGGGATGTCAGATATTCGGCCAGACTTTGAAGACTCTACATCGGGTCATTCTCATACACTATGGTCCTGGACACCTCTTTGTCACCAGACCTTTGAGTAAGGTCCCCTTAAGAGCTCCTTGGATCTCAGACTTTAGCTCCTTAAACCTATGGATGATTTAAATGAGGCACTTGTGACCTCCTCATTACTGAGTCCAGTGTTGAGACTTAAGACATGTTTCCAGTTTGATGTCGACCCCAGTGTAGTAGGACCAAGACCAAGAAAAATATGCTTGTATCAGGTATTTTGGTTATTAAATAATTTCTAAGAGATTGAATAAAGTCAAATTTCCTGACTATATATCTACAAAAGGAAGTTGCTGAGGCAAAATTGTTGACAATGCAGGCTCTAAAATCAGGTAGATAAGGAATTGAATCTGAACTGACCAACTGATTACCTGTGCCATGAACTGAGAAGAGTTTCTTAACCTCCCTAAGCCTCAATTTCCCTTTTTTGTAAAATGTGATGTGATAATATCTATTAATACTGAGTTGTTGAGAATATTAAATGTGCTTAAATATATAAAATCCTTAGCATAGTACATCATGTAAACATACTGCAAGTACATAGTCACCACATAGAAACCACAAGAAACAGTCCTTACTACTAAAATTATTGTTAAACAGGAATTACCAAATATAATAATCAGTTCAGTTCAGTCACTCAGTCACGTCTGACTTTGCGACCCCATCAAATATAATAATAAGCAATTTTATATCATCAGTGGGGAATTTAAAGTAGCACTAAAAGGTTTCTGTGGCAAAGGGTGCTCTAAGAGTCTTATACCCAGCTGTGACTACAATGCATATATATTCTAGGGCTTCCCTGGTGGCTCAGAGGTTAAAGCGTCTGCCTCCAATGCGGGAGACCAGGGTTCGATCCCTGGGTCAGGAAGGTCCCCTGGAGAAGGAAATGGCAATCCACTCCAGTATTCTTGCCTGGAGAAACCCATGGATGGAGAAGCCTAGTAGGTTACAGTCCACGGGGTCGCAAAGAGTCAGACACGACTGAGCGACTTCAATACAAAATATATATTCTTCTTGTAGCATATTGGAAAAGACCCTGACTCTGGGAAAGACTGAAGGCAGGAGGAGAAGGCGACAACAGAGGATGAAATGGTTGGATGGCATCACCAACTCAATGGACATGAGTTTGAACAAGCTCCAGGAGCTGGTGATGGCCAGGGAAGCCTCTCATGCTGCAGTCCATGGAGTCACAAAGAGTTAAACATGACTCAGCGACTGAACTGAACTGAGCATAAAAATAAAATATGATATGAACAAAGAAATTTGTGCCTCAGCTTGGCCACTCAGAGAGCTCCGAAGACTCAGAATGGAGAAAAAAGCTCTATTCAGTCAAGTGACTTTTATTCCCAGGCAGTTTTGGCACTAAGAGGTACATCAAATCAGCTCTCAGGGCCTCAGTTTCCCAAATCATAAAGTGATTGGACAAGATTAGCTCTCTGCAGGTCTATGGAAACTGAGGTCAAAGGAGAAAGCTTTATAGCCTGCAGCACATTTACAATTGCATAACTCTCCACGTTATTACAGAGCAGCACTGTAGCAGCAAAGATAGATGACAAAACTTGATGAAATATGTAGTCTTTGCTGCTGCTGCTGCTGCTGCTAAGTCGCTTCAGTTATGTCTGACTCTGTGCGACCCCAGAGACGGCAGCCCACCAGGCTCCCCCATCCCTGGGATTCTCCAGGCAAGAACACTGGAGTGGGCTGCCATTTCCGTCTCCAATGCATGACAGTGAAAAGTGAAAGTGAAGTTGCTCAGTCGTGTCCTGACTCAGCGACCCCATGGACTGCAGCCCATGGCTAAATATGGATCTAGGAGAGGAGTAGTGGGAGGAGTTATGGTCTACACTAGAGCAACATCCTATGCAGACATGATAGATAACCTTCAGATGATGCCCACAACAGAGCCACTACAGGTCACTACATAATGTGTGGAAGTTTGACTGGCTTGATTTCAGTGGAATTTCACCTGAAGAGAAAGATTCTCTCCAAAGGAGCTCTGGGTGAAAAATAGAAGCAGGTTTTCAATGATATTTCTCTAGTGGCTAATTGGCAGGGGTGCTCCAATTATATGTCAATCAATACGGAGGAGTTACCAAAAGTGACTTCAGATAGCTTCGTGAGTGACCCTTCTAGGACTTAAGTCAGATTGGAATTAATGAACCTTCAAGTCCAGAGCCTCTCGGGTCTCAGTAACCTCCCTCTCTCCTCTTTCCAAAGTTTCACAGAAAAGATGCCCTCCCCAGAGTCCCATGGTTCACACACAGAGATAGGAAAAGGGCAGGGAGGCTTCATCTTGCAAAGGCAATAGCGTCTGTCATAGCAAAGGCAGCTGCTGCTACTGCTGCTGCTAAGTCGCTTCAGTCGTGTCCAACTCTGAGAGGCAGACAAAAGGGAGGGCTTGGAGATGAAGCATCCTGGTCCATTCCATCTTCTGGAGGGCTGTCTAGCAGGAAAGCCTCATTTCAATTTAGCCTCAGTTCTCATCCCAACTACCATACTCTCCACTATCATTCTTTCTTCAGACACATACTCTGTTTTCCAGGGAAGACTCACTCCTCCAACTTCTACCTCTTCTTGAAAAATCTTCTTTGATCACCTGACCAGCTGCTAGATCAGATATCTCCTCTGTGTTGCCATAATAGCCCCCTGCACCTCCATCATCACACTGCTCACATGGTTGGTCCTCCTGCACGTCTCCCTCACCTGAAAAACTGGAATAAGAGCTTTCTCACAGGGAGTTCATAAGGACCTGATGGAAATGATAACAGGCAATAATCGATGTTTGTACTTTTATAAGACTTTGTACATCCAAGAATACCTCTTGATTATCTTATGAGAAAGTTCCTTCATAATGATAGAGCATAAAAATAATAATCTAAAAAGAAAAACAATAATAGACAATATAAACTATTGCTTAGAAAAACAAAATAAAACTAAGATGAAATCATGACTCGTTGACTAATAACTGTTACTGCACATTTTAGGTTATCTGGGCTTTGACTGAGGTGGCTTACTTCAAAATGCTGATGTACTCAGTTGCTGTCATGTCCAAATCTTTGCGACTCAGTAGCCTGCCAGGCTCCTCTGACCATGGGAATTCTCCGGGCAGAAATACTGGGGTGGGTTGCCATGCCCTCCTCCAGGAGATCTTCCCAACCCAGGGATCAAACCCAGGTCTCCCACACTGCAGATGGATTCTTTACCATCTGAGCCACCAGGAAACCAAAATATTGGTAAAAACTCTTATTTTTTTAAAAAAGATGAATCCATGGCAGCCATCAGCTGAGGATGGCCTGTCAATTACAGAGAATACATCTGAATGTCATCCTTCTTAAAAGAGTTTTGGGCAAAGGACCTGCTCTGGCAGCAGCCAATTCATTCATTAAGGAAATTGCTTCTGCCGTGAATCTAGCACGTAGATGATTAGGAAATCATCATGCTTCTCAGTACCTCATCTCCTGCCAGTGCCTTCGCTCCATGTCCACCGCTCCCGCCCGACCCCCAAGGCCTGGCAGGGACAGCACAGCAAGAGCAAGCCCTGCTGGGGATGGATGAATGAATCCAAGTATGGGGAGTTGGCAGTGGGGGCTGGTGCTTCATTTCATTTTGTTTTCTTCTAGGAAAAGAGAATGAATTCAAAAACTTTAAGTAATTTCATAGAGGAAAAGTAGACTCACTTTTAAACTTTCTCAATCCAAATTCTCACTCAGTTTTCATTCACTGGTAAATATACACTTTATATATCTTCTAAACATTGTTTTCAACATAAAAATTTTTCTATGTTCAACAGTCTACATACTTGCCAGGTTTTAACTAGTTTTCCATTGTTTCAACAATTCATAACTGCATAGCCACTTCCTACTATTAGCAGTCTTTGAATTCGTTTCAGTATTTCACAGTCATGAACAAGTGTTATTTTATATATTAAATATATATGCATTTATGGAAGTAATATTTATATGGAACAATTTTCTTGGGGAATATATTCATAAATGTGGCATTAATGGATCAATAAGTTCATTTTGTGACTTTTATTTACATCATTAAACATCTTCTAGGGGCTGTATATAGTATTCATCAGCTGTTTTATTCTTTTTTAAGGCAGTTGTCTGGGGCTTCTTGTGGCAGGCACTGTATCAATCCTAATAGCACGATAGTGAGCAAGCTGGCTGCTGTCTTCATGGAGATCTACATTTCAGAACTGCAGAGACTTCACGGGGTTGAGAATCCTGCTTACAGTCACTCTTCAAAGCAATGGCAGAGACAAAGTTAGACCTAAATAGAGGATAATCCCAAAGCTGCAGCAGCTCCACGTGTCACCCACACCCCACAATTCCCATTGCCCAATCCAAGGCATCGCAAGTAAAACCAAGTTTCTTAAGCAATCCCAGTTTCGAGAGAGTTTCTGGCCATCCTTCCAGCCAGGTCCCTACTCCAGTTCTACTCCTACAGATGAGGAGCTCTTGATATTTACAAGAAGTGTGCTGTGTCTTGATCTGGAAGCTAGTTCCACAAGTGTGTTCAGCTTGTGAAAATTTCTCCAGGTGCAGACCTACGATATGTTTACTTTTCCGTACAAAGGTTAAACTTCAGTAAAAAAGTATTTAAAAAAAAATAAGGTTACTACTGAATTCCCTGGTGGTACAGTGGTTAAGAATCCGCCTTGCAGTATAGGAGAGATAGGTTCAATCCCTGACCCGGAAGGATCCTACATGCCTCAAGACCACTAAGCCAGTGTGCTACAATTACTGACACTGTATGCTATTAACTACTGAAGACTGGGCACTTAGAGCCTGTGCTCTGCAACAAGAGAAGCCACCACAATGAGAAGGCCATGCACCGCCACTGGAGAGGATCCCCTGCTCACCACAACTCAAGAAAGCCCACACACAGCAGCAAAAACCTCGCACAGCCAAAAATAAATAAATAAATGTTTTTAAAATAAAAATAAGGTTATGCCTTTACAAGAGATTATCTTCTGGAGGAGTATTTTATCATAAATTTTTCATCTTGCAAGATGTTCATTTCACTAAATCTCAACTGTCTTAGTAGTAGCAGTAGTTACCTGTTGAGCTGTGTCTGACTCTTTGCAACCCCACGGACTGTAGCTCACCAGGCTCCTCTGTCCATGGGATTCTCCAGGCAAGAATACTGGAGTGGGTTGCCATTCCCTTCTGCAGAGGATCTTCCTCCCAGGACCAACCCAGCAGCTCACCAGGCCCGTCCAGGGATCTCCAGGGGGGTCCTCTGGCAGAGGACTTCCCAACCCAGAGCCCCAGGTGGCGGCAGATTCTTTACCATTTGAGCTGCAGGGAAGTCGTAATTCTCAACTGTACTTCAGTAATTCCGCTTTGTGCATTTCCAATTGCCACAAATAAGGATTAAATTCCTCCTCCAAATCACAAAGGAAATCACTTTCAAATCAGTTTATTTTTATACACAGATAATCTGTATTCCAAATGGATTTTATTTTGAAACTTTGCTTGCAAGATAGCTTGTGGCTTTTATTATGTATTCTCCAGAATGTATTTAAGCAGTATTTACATTTCCAAACTGAAGGTGAAGGTGAAGTCGCTCAGTCGTGTCCGACTCTTTGCGACCCTGTGGACTGTAACCTACTAGGCTTCTCTGTCCATGGGATTCTCCAGGCAAGAATACTGGAGTGGATTGCCATTTTCTTCTCCAGGGGATCTTCCTGACCCAGGGATCGAACCCGGGTCTCCTGCATCGAAGGCAGGCACTTTAACCTCTGAGCCACCAGGGAAGCGAAAGCCTATGTAATCCCATTTCAGTTTAATTAAAATGGATTGTCACCAATCCCTGAGTCCTCTTCAAACCCAGAGCCCTGTCCCTCTGACCCCATACCAAGCAGGGACCATGGCACCCTTCCCCTCTTCTGTCCCACCCACCCTGCCCTGAAAGGTCCATGCCACTCATAGGAACATAATAATTGGATTCTCACCACAGGTCTAGAGTTTTCAATTTGGTCCAAGTTTAGAGTCAAAAACAAGGCAAGCCAGCCAGGAAACTGTCCAGAGCACCTTTAAAAACACTAGAATCTCATAGGAAAATGTAGTTATTGCAACCTCTCTTAAAGCAGTTGGAAGGAATTTTCTGAAAAACTGCTTGGAGTTGAGGGTGGAACCCCTATAAGACATGCTCAAGGAAAGGTCACCTGGTCTCTGACTGGCTTTCTACTGCTGCTGTTTAGTCTCTAAGTTTGTCTGACTCTTTGTGACTCCATGGACTGTAGCCCACCAGACTCTTCTGTCCATGGGATTTGCCAGGCAGAACACTGGAATGAGTTGCCATTTCCTTCTCCAGGGGATCTTCCCAACGCAGGGATCAAATCCGCATCTCCTGCTTGGCAGGCAAGTTCTTTAGCACTGAGCCACGTGGGAAGCCCAAAGGCTTTCTAAGAGATCCAAATTTCATTTACTGAAGGACTCATGTTTTCTCAGTTGGGCATGAACATTTGGGGCCCAAGGTGAACTGTTCAAGCAAAAAAAAAGGAAACAGGCAGGTACAAGTATGTCTAACCATTCTAGAAAGTAACAATGCTGTAAAGCACAGTTGTCACAGTATGGCTAAACTGCAGGTCAAACTCACCATCTGCTTTTGTATGGCCCACAAGTTAAGAATGGTTTTTACATTTTTTTAATGGTTAAAAAATATCAAAAGAACAGTATTTTATGACATGTGCATATCATATGAAGTTCAAAGTTCCGTGTCCATAAATAACATTTTATTGGAACATAGCCATGCTCTTTCATTTACAAATTTTCTATGCCTTCTTTCTTGCTACAATTCAATGTTAAATGGAAATTTTATGGCCCACAAAGCCTAAAATATTTACTATCTGACCTTTTACAGAAAAAAGTTTGACAACTCTTGCTAAATAAAAAGAGGCAATTCAGAGTAAGAAAGAGAGCACAGACTCCTGAATTCAGGCAAGCTTGTGTTTGACCTCAACATCTGCTACTTCCTGTGTGATCTTGGGTGAATTATTTAGATTCTCTAAGCTTTAGTTCCTTTGTAAATAGAGGCAGTATAGCACAGTGATTAAGACCATGGACTCCACCCATTCAGCCTTCAAAGTTGCTAAGCCTTAGCTTCTCTAACTGTAAATAGGCCATACTGACAGTACCTGTCATACAAGGTTGCTGTATGGGATTAAATGGATTAGGGAATGCAAAGCACATAGAAGGGTACCTGGCACAGAGTGCTATAGAAGTATTTACTGTTATTATTATTTATCCTGAATGGTTGTTGTAAGATTATTAGAGATAGCTGGCAGGCAGGCCCAAAGTAAGATGATTGTGAGGCCCGAGAGGGGGTCTGGGAGGGAGCCATTGGCAAACAGGAAAGGCTGGAGGAGAGACTAGTTTGTGAGACAAGGGGAAAGTGAGGTATTTCAGATTGGGGTGCCAGAGAGATTCCAGGAAAGCTGAGGGGCTGTGGCCACATCACAAGGAATGAGAATGTATGGGCAGGGAAGAAGGATGGCAGCAAGGAGAGTTCTTATTCTTCCACTAACTTTGACACAAAATATTTAGTTACACACATATTCTCATCTATGTTGTTTATAATGGGGAAAAATTATTCAAGAATAGGTGGTTTGGGACTTCCTGGCAGTCCAGGGATTAAGAATCTGCCTTGCAGTGCAGGGGATGTGGCTTCAGTCTCTGGTCAGGAAACTAAGATCCCATATGCCGTGAGCAACTAAGTCCGCACACAGCAACTAGTGAAGCCCACACGCCACAACTAGAGAGTTTGTATGCTGCAACAAAGACCCCAAATGTCACAACTAAGACCTGATGCAGCCAAATAAGTAAACGTGCTTTTAAAAAAATAGTGGTTCTTGGATAAACTAATTAGTTTATTCCTACAATCCATATCCTTTAAAACAGCAGAGTATAAGCGCATTAACTGACACAGGAAAAGGGTCCCTAAGCTGAATGACATAAAGTTAGTGTTTGTCACTCAGTCCAACTCTGTGTGACCCCTAGACTGTAGCCCACCAGGCTCCTCTGTCCCTGGAATTCTCTAGGCAAGAATACTGGAGTAGGTAGCCATCCCTTTCTCCAGGGGGATCTTCCCGACACAGAGATCGAAACTTTGTCTCCTGTGTCTCCTGTATGGACAGGTGGGTTCTTTACCACTAGCACCACCTGGGAAACCCCCACCCCGATAGAAGCAGATTTCAAAATATGAACAGTATGATTCCAAAATATGCACAGTTATGAAAAAACTGTATGAAAAGCAGTATATACCAACATGTTAAGATGAAATGTCTATATTCCTGGAATTATAGCTGATTCTCATTTTCTTCTCCTTGCTTCTATGCATTTTAAAATAAAATAAAACATGAGTTATGTGTAAAGTTTTGAAGTGTATGGGTTCCTTTGTTTTTAGGTTTTAGACTTGAAAGGGCAAAAAGACTGATCTGAGGTCCTTGAGGCAAGAGAATGTTTATGACTCCCATTAGTGTCTGAAGACAAAAATTCTCTATATCCGAACAGCCAAATTTGTTTAAAATTCCTAGAAGCACTATCTCTGTCTTCTGGGGTTTGGTTTTTTTTTTTTTTTTTTTGTTTTTCTTTCCAGGATAGGAAAGAAGACGAGCTAAGCTGCGTGTGCTATGCCTATTCTCGAAAATGCCCTAAGCCATCCATCTCTCTTTTTCTCCTTATGAGAGAATTTTTAAAAGTATATGTGTGCGTGTGTGCTCAGTCATGCAGTCATGTCCGTCTGTTTGTGACTCCATGAAAGGTAACCTATGGAAGTCCATGGGATTCTCCAGGCAAGAATACTGGAGTGGGTTGCCATGCCCTCCTCCAGGGGATCTTCCTGACCTAGGGATTGAACCCAAGTCTCTTACATCTTTCACTTTGGCAGGCAGGTTCTTTACCACTAAGCGCGAACTGGGAAGCCCCTTATATATGTATAAAATATATGTGTGTGTTAGTTGCTCAGTCATGTTATGTGTGTGTGTGTGTGTGTGTGTGTGTGTGTGTGTGTGTGTGCGCGCACCATGTGTGATGCGTGCGCGTGTTAGTTGCTCAGTTGTGTCTGACTCTTTGCAACCCCACAGGCTATAGCCTACCAGGCTCCTCTATCCATGGAATTCTCCAGGCAAGAATACTGGAGTAGGGTACCATTCCCTTCTCCAGGGAACTTTTCGATCCAGGGATCAAACTCTGGTCTCTTGATTGCAGGCAGATTCTTTACTGTCTGAATCACCAGGGAATCCCATGTATGTGTATTTTTGGTAGCACCATGTGGCTTGTGGGATGTTAGGATTATAGGCCCCCAACCAGGAATTAAACATGGGCGAGTTCTGAGAGCTCAAAGTCCTAACCACTGGACCACTAGGGAAATTCCATCCTTCCTGTATTTTTTAAATATTTAAAGAAGTTTGAATATGGCCTGGGTATTTGATGACATTAAGGAACTCTTGCTAATTTTGTTAGGTGATAATCACATTGTGGTTGTATACATTTTTAAAGTCCTTATCTGACAGGTGAGATGAATATGATGTCTGAGATTTATTTTAGATTATCCCAGAAAAGGGCAAAAAGTAAGGATGATGGATGAAATAAGACTGGGACAATATTGAGAACTGTTTAAGTTGAATGATTGGTACCATCAAATGTATACAACCACAATGTGATTATCACCTAACAAAATCAGCAAGAGTTCCCTATAGTCTATTCTCACTATTCTTTGGGCTTCCCTCGTGGCAAAGAGGTTAAAGTGTCTGCCTCCAATGCAGGAGACCCAGGTTCAATCCCTGGGTTGGGAAGATCCCCTGGAGAAGGAAATGGTAACCCACTCCAGTATTCTTGCCTGGAGAATCCCATGGACAGAGAAGCCTGGTAAGCTATAGTCCATGGGGTCGCAAAGAGTCGGACACGACTGAGTGACTTCATTCACTCACTCACTCACTATTCTTTATATATGTTCAAAATTTTTCACGATAAAAGTTTTAAAGGGTAGGATCTTTTGTTTTCTATAGCATTTTGTCCAAGCTGTGCTTTCATTCTCATATTTAGCTTTAGAGAAAATACAGAAAAGCATCACTAAAAATAAAAAGTATACTTTGTGCCACAATGACTTATTCAAGTATTTGAAGGAAAACTGATCCATCAAATAACAGATGACATAAACGTAGACAGTGCAGAGGCTTAGAACCTGCCTCCTGGTGGAAGGGAGACAAAGGAGGAAAAGCCATGCCCAGGTGAGGATTCCCAGCCAAGTCATAAAAGAGAGATTCAAGTACAAGCTCCACCTGCATCTCAGTACATCATCACCACCTGTCTCTGGGAAGTAAAGGCCATGTCTAGAAAATACTCTAGCCAAAAGATACTCTTAAAGTTACTTTGAAGTTACCTGAACTTCCTAACTGGTATAACTATGTTCACCAACTTCCCTTGGCCCTCCTTGCTCCAGTTCTGCAGAATTAGCTCTTTGCAAAAGTACAAACAGTAATAATGAAAATAACTTTTAAAAAGAAAAAAGAAACTCAAGAGTGAAAATGGACTATTCACATAAAACCAGATGACAAATCAAAGTAACTCTGAATGTGAGGCAGACCCTCCCTGCTGGGGGTCTTTTTGTCTGAAAAGGTGAAGGGGTAGTGAGGAGTTTCTACTTTTAGATTTTATGTTTCCTCCTTAGACTTAAAGTGGTTCTGATCTTTACTTACTTGGAAAATATGAAATCTACCTGATATCTAAGTAGACTCTACCAAGCCCAAAACACCTCCCAGCTCTAAAGCATCACCTGTAACAAAGAAAATCATCACATCCTTGGGTTCCCCCATCCCCCACACCGGAACTACCACCACCACCACCATCACCACCACCACCATCATTCAACACACATATTCAAACCATTAGTGGTAACAACATTTCCTCCCTTATTTGCTGATCCAAGCAGACTGAAGATGTCCTCTTCACTCTGACTTACTTTTCCCCTCATTTTCTCTGGATCATCTCTGCATTCTTTTTTTTCCCCTGATTAAAAAAGTAGTTCATCCACATTATGGAACATTTGAAAAGTACTGAACCATCTAAATGATCTAAAGGAGAAAAGCAACTACCACCTAAAACCAAAAGCTGCAAGAAATTAGTGTACCTTTTCCTGTTTCGTTTTTTCAGTGTGCTTTTTTTTTTTTTCAAATCTAATATCATACTTTATATTCAGCTGGGCATTTTGCTTTTTATTTAACATTTACATCATTAATATTTCTTATGTTATTAAGATTCTTTGAACATAATTTTAATGACTGTTATACTTTATTATACAAATGTAGCATTATTTATTTAAGCAATTGACTATTATTTAAATTGTTTCTAATTTTTACTGTAGTAACACTGAGTGAACATTTAAAAATAAATTTGTACAAATATACAATTATTTCTTTAGTATAAATAGATATGAGCACAATTACTAGAATAAGAAAGATTAAAAACTTGGATCAGTTTGTACCCTATAGCTGTTACGTGTATGAATACGTTCAGTTCATCACACAACCATCACTGGAGGTAATAGTTGCCAGTTAGATCTGTTTTCATTTGCATTTCATTTATGGCTAGTGAAAATTAAAATTCATCTTTTATTGACCACATATTTCTCCTTTCATAAGTCACTTACTTTGCCTACTTTTCTAGTAAGGTGGCCATCATTTCTTAAATGATGATTTTTAAAATCTTTTGAGATTAAGGATATTAATCCTTTCTTGTTTGAATTACATATGTAGCAATTTTTCCTTATATATTTTTGTGTCCATGAATTCTGAGAACTTCCCAAACTCCTGGTACTCCCTTATCATTAAGCAACCACTAAACAGAATGTGAAATAGTATGTCCCCTGATTGTGGAAAGAAACTTAGCACGATTAGATACCTGAAAGGTCATCTAGTTCAACCCACTCATTTTCCCATGAGGAAACCAAGGCCCTGAGACAAGTGGTTTAGTTACTGGAGGCTGACTTGAAGCCCAGAAATTGAATCACTGAGTCAGCACTCTTTCCATCTACACTGTATTTTTTCAATATATATCTACATTTTATATCCCATACTTAATTTCAATTTTAAAATGTAAACCCATATAGATAGATCTATAATTCAAATAGGTGGCTTTTTACTCAAAAGATAACTGCCAGTTTTAATATAAAACTCATTTTCAAACAGATGTTCTCTTCCTCATCAACTTTATTTGAGAGACTGATCATCTCTCTTCTGGGGCAATAATTAAGGCTTCCAGCATCTTCTAGAATTTGGGCAAACTCTTAATTTACAGATTGTTCAAACTATAAAAGAAGGTATTTTGTCTTGGAAATTTATCCCAGAGCGCTGCATGGAATGAGGTGCCTTAGTTTCAGTTTCAAAGTATAAAATGGGTAATATTACATCATTTGCACAGAGCCTGGGTTGTGAAGTCCAGGTCTTGGTTAGATTCTCATCTTCATTGCCGACTAACAGTAAAACCTCTGGCAGGTCACATAACCAGAACTCTAAGATGTGGATAATAGTGCAGAGTTTGAAGGATTTTTTAAGGCAATTAAAAATTCTATCTCCCATGCCTAGTGGCACACCTGACTATTAGGTAAATAAATGTGAAGTGAAAGTTACTCAGTTGTGTCTGACTCTTTGTGACCCCATGGATTATACAGTCCATGGAATTCTCCAGGCCAGAAAAGTGGAGTGGGTAGCCATTCCCTTCTCCACAGGATCTTCCCAACCCAGGAATCAAACTCAGGCCTCCCGAACTGCAGGCAGATTCTTTACCAGGTGAGCCACCAAGGAAGCCAAAGAACACTGGAGTGGGTAGCTTATCCCTTTTCCAGTAGATCTTCTTGATCCAGGAATCGAACCAGGGTCTCCTGCATTGCCGGCAGATTCTTTACCAACTGAGCTACTAGGGAAGCCATTAGGAGAATAAGGATAAAATAATCACATGGTATTTAGCACTGGTCAGATACTGTTTGAAGTACTTTATGAAAATTAACTCATTCATCATTACAATAATATGCGTTCGGTACCACTGTGGTTCTTCTACAGCTGGGGAAACTAAAGAACAGAGAAGTAAGGTAATTTGCCCAAGAGAACCAGCTAGTGAGGAGAGCTTGCCTCCAAGTCCATTCACAGAGCTGTCTCCACCTCCCCCTCTTCTGTCTCTCATTTGGGGCAAGTCTGTCTGTCTTTGCCATCTCGATGAAACTAAGCAATCTGCTATGATCTGATGTTGGTGTGCCCCTAAAATTCAGACTGAATTAAGTTGACTCCTAACCCCCTGATGATAGTTATAGGAAGTGGGGACTTTGGGAGGTGACTAGGCCATGAGAGTGGAACCCTCATCAATGGAATTACTGTCATTATTAGAGAGCCCCAGAGAGCTCATTTGTCCCTTCCACCATATGAGGACACACTGAGAAGGCACTGTCTAAGAATCAGGAAGCAAGCCCTCATTAGACATCATATCCACGAGAGACATCATCTTAGACTGTTCAACCTGTGAAAAATAAATTTCTCTTGTTCACAAACTGCATAGTCTGTGGTATTTTGTTATAGCAGTTCAAATAGACTAAGACACAATCCTAAAATAAAAGCAGGAGGTGAGGTGGTAGACTCAGAAAGATATTTTTCAGCTGTTGGGTAATTTCTTTCTTACTACGGGCCTGGTTTCTAACAACATATGAAAGATTTCTCCCTTTAGCAGTCACTCTCACACACCACTGGAAGATGTACAGAAGAATACCATCTTTGTAGAAGGCCATTTGACATAATCCAGCAGCACACTTACTGTTTTTGACACTTGGAGCTGATCATTTTTTAACCTCTTTTCATCCACATGGCAAAATTAGTTTCAGTAATAATGTATAAGAGTCAGGAACAATCATTTTTTCCCTGATTCATTCTTTAGCTTTAAAATAAACAAGTAACAGTTTATAAAAAAGATAAATTTCAATTTTTAAAGTATGATTCAAGTACAATAAAATATTTTGTGTATGAACTAAAACTTGTAATTATCAACCAAAAATATTATACTCTGCAATTTGTGCTCTACTCACTGTTTTAAATCTAAACACAAAACTCTAAAAGTCACAGAGAATAGCAGAATTAAAGTTAATCAAGTTGTTTCATATTCATATTCATCATTGTGTTATCATTCTTTAGTTCTCATCTACTGTTTAGGAGTCAGGAATATGCAGTGCCAGGGGCAATCACAATATATTCCTGAAGCCAGCTCTAATGGAATCCATACACTCCCCTAAGCACTAACTCTATCACTGCCAGCGCATGGTGATAACAAAAAGCAGACCCACATTGATTTTACTATTGTCTTTAAATTCTTGACAGATGATTCACTCCTTATTGCTTATACCGGGGGTGGACCCCTTCCACTCCCATGTCCTTGGTATGTCCCTGACAGTAGCTATCAAAATTTTAAATGCATATACCTTTTAACCCAACAATTTCAATTCTTTAAATGCATTGTTTTGTTTTGCCTATACAAGTAGTGAACATATATGTGCAAGAATTTTATTGCAGCATTATTCACAATAGCAAAAAGAAAAAAAAAAAAAGAACTGAGAATAACTACAAATTCCATCATAAGTCAGTGGTTAAATTAATCCTGCCATATCCATTCGATGAAATCCAATACAGCATTAAA
Organism: Nanger dama; assembly: GCA_917880005.1. Lineage (NCBI taxonomy): Eukaryota > Metazoa > Chordata > Mammalia > Artiodactyla > Bovidae > Nanger > Nanger dama. Next base: position 46,931,462 of record CAKJTW010000001.1, read on the forward strand.
AAGAATTAGGATAGGAGTGGGGGTGAAACAGGTGAAGGGGATTAAGAGGTGTAAACCTCTAGTTACAAAATAAATCACAGGAATGTGATACTAAGTAGAACAATGGTCAACAATATTGTAATAACTTTATATGGGGACAGATGGTTACCAGACTTGACTCATAGTGGGGATCACTTCACAGTGCATGCAAATGTCAAATCACTATGTAGTGCATTTGAAATTAACATAATATTGTACTTCAACTATATTTTGTTTTTAAAAAGAATTAGGTTTTCCTTGTATGTATTGCACAAGAAAGGTACCCATGACATATTAGTAACTTTTAAAAAAGCAGTTGAACAATTCATTAAAGAATCTCATTTATATAGAAAAAGAAATCCACAAGTCTGGTCTGAAGCCCCTGAGTGTCCAGAATGGCCAGAATGGCATTAGGATAAGAGTAGGGGTGAAACAGGTGAAGAGGATTAAGAGGTACAAACCTCTTACAAGGTACCATGGGTACAATGGGTCTATGAAGAGGAAAAGTATCTGTGCAGTGGTGGACACAATGAGGCTTACTATGAATTCCAGTCATCCAATACATGTCCCTCTACAGATAAACTGTACTCAGGGCACAGCAGTCACTCCCTGGTGGTAGTTTAGTCACTAAGTCGTGTCTGACTCTTGTGACCCCACGGACAGAGGAGCCTGGCAGGCTACAGTCCTTGGGATTCTCCAGGCAAGAGTACTGGAGTGGATTTCCATTTCCTTCTCCAAGGGATCTTTCCCAAGTAATCGAACCCAGGTCTTCTGCACTGTGGGCAGATTCTTTACCAACTGAGCTACAAGGGAAGCCCAGTTACTCCCTAAGTTGTCTAAAGGAGGAGAGGAACAAAGAGGAATAACCTAAGAGCACAGGTTTGTACAGCGTGTCTTAGGTTTTTTAAAATCCCCTTTGGGATATCGATGTTTATACTTCCCATACTGATTATATTGAGGCTATAATACACAACAGTGGGATTAACTATCTTCTTAGATGCTCAACTTCTGATGGAGGTCTTACAGAAACTGGGAGAAACAACTTCCTAATGAACCTGAAACTATCAAGATTCTCCAGGGCAAAATTATTCTTTTAACTGTTTAATTTATTGTTTATGCATACATAATGTTCTATTAAGTTACAAATCCATAGAAGTCTGAAAACAGATGACAGGATATCTGACTTTAATTGCCTTTAAATTATGAATTCTAAAAAATAGAATTCCAGGAACCTTAAGCCAAAAATTAGGAATTCGTTTTTAAAGAGCTTAATGGGGACAGAAGATAATTAAGGAAATGTTAATATAGTTTAGCTTAGGCCTAGAGGTTTTTGTTTTTGAAAAAAGTTTTTTCCTATTTTGTTAATGACTGACCCTCACTTCTTTGTTGAGGTTGTTCTCTACAGAAGTAATGAATTCTTAGGAAGAGGTAATGAGATGGCCATGGAAAGGTAGCCAGTATGGCTGTTCTTCATCATAATAAGGCCCCATATAACTGAGATCTTAGAGGAAAAAAAAATCTAAATTAGAGAGAAAAGAAGCAACCTTCTGCATACAAATGATCTCACGCACAGCTTCCTCCCAGAAAAAAAAAATTAAAATTTAAATGGACAAATGCCATAATAAAGGCAAAATGCCAAGAGAATGCTGAGGACAGAGTGCTTAAATCTTTCAGGATGGTGGGGGTGGAAAAGGCAGAAAGGAGTGACATTTGAGATAGGTCTTGCAGAACGGGGAGAAAATGGGATTGGTGGACAGCATCCAGAGAGAAGTGGCCAGTGTCCAGGTGTGCACAAGAGAAGGGTTTGTGTAACTGGAGGGCAGAAAGTCAGCTTTTGAGACTGAAGCACAGGAGGGAGACCATTTTTAAGGGGACAGTGAAGCCAATTTGTAAATGGCTCATTTCTGCATGGCAAGTATAAAATAACCTCCTTCCACCATCTCTCTCATTACCTTTCTCCTCTTCCCCAGCCCCACTTCACCAAGCCATTGCTGCTTCCAGATTGTGTAACATCCCCCTATTCTCCCTGCCTGACTCAGTAGTCTTAAGTGTAGGCTTCCCTTGTGGCTCAGCTGGTAAAGAACCTGCCTGAAATGTGGGAGACTTGGGTTCAAATCCTAGGTTGGGAAGATCCCCTGGAGAAGAGAAAGGCTACTCACTCCAGTATTCTGGCCTGGAAAATTCCATGGACTGTAAAGTCCAAGGGGTCGCAAAGAGTCAGACACAACTGAGCAACTTTTACTTTCACTTTCAATCTTAAGTGTGCTGCTCTCCTGAAATACCTTCTTCCCTGCTCTGACTTTTCCTGGTAGAATTCTGCCTGTCCCAGAGCCCAGCTCAGATCCCACCTCCTCTAGGAGGCCTTCCTGAAACTCCTCATAGGTGTTATTTTTCTCCCTTATTTGAGCTCATGTGTAATCCTTGAGTGTTTTTATGTTTACCTTTTGAATACTTAATACATGTCTATTGTAAAATTCAAAGAGGACAAAAGTGAAAAATACATCTCCCTCCTCTTCCTGCCCTCCGGGGCCTCAGGCCATTTTCCCAGAGACAACTACTATATGAATTTTTTATGTATTTTCCCAAAGATATTACATTATGACATGTATTCACAAACATTTATGTACGAATGAATATGTGTAATTATGACACACATTTGCTCTTTTTTTAATATACAAACTATAGCATACTATTCTTTACTCCCTGGCGCTTTTCTCAATTAATTTTTTCTTTATCAGCAGATTTTCAGGCAATACCTCAAAGATATTGTGGATTTGGATTCCAGACCGCCACAGTAAGCAAATATTGCAATAAAGTGAGTCACATGAATTTTTGGTTTCCCATTGCATATTAAAGTTACACTTCAGTTCAGTTCAGTTCAGTTCAGTTCAGTCACTCAGTATGTCCAGCTCTTTGCAACCCCATGAATTGCATCACACCAGGCCTCCCTGTCCATCACCAACTCCCGGAGTTCACTCAAATTCATACTGTAAGTCTATTAAGTGTGCAATAGCCTTATGTCTAAAAGTAATGCACATGCCTTAATCAAAAAATAATTTATTGCTAAGAGATGCTAACCATCATCTGAGCCCTCATCAAGTCATAAACTTTCTACTGATGGAGATGGCTCAGCGTTGATGGCTGCTGAGTGACTGGGGTGCTAGTTGCTGAGGGTGGGGACAGCTGTGGCGGTTTCTTAAAACAAGACAAAAATGAATTCTGCCACATGGATGGGCTTTTCCTGTCATGAAGAATCTCTTTGTAGCATGCAATGCTGTTTTACCTACAGTAGAACTTCTCTCAAAGTTGGAATCAATGCTTTTAAACCCTGCTGTTGCTTTGAGAGCAAATGTTAGTAGAGAAGAGCACAGAGGGGCAGGTGTTTCAACCTTCCTGCTCCGATACTCTTTCCCGACTTTTCTTCTCACCTGTCTTTGACTGTCTTTCCTTTTCCACCTCCTACCTTGACACAGAGGCTTGCATGCTCAATTATATCCAACTCTTTTGTGACCCCATGGACTATATATAGCCCACCAGGCTCCTTTGTCCATGGAATTTTCCAGGCAAGAATACTGGAGTGGGTTGCTGCTTCCTTCTTCATGGGATCTTCCTGACTCAGTGATCGACCTTGTGTCTCCTGAGTTTCCTGCATTGGCAGGCAGATTATTTGGGAAACCACCTGTGATGCAGAGGCATGGGCACTAAAAAGCCTTCAGCCCTGGCACATTTGCCAAACAAAGCATGAGGGGCCCTGACAGGTGTCTGATTTCAAGACAGTGTTCAGTTGCGCCCATCGTAGCAGTACACAAGATAGAAAGAGAATTTGCACTTCTTTTCCTGGGAACATGTACCAGTCCAATTTAGTGTCCACTGGCCTAACTTGTGACAGAAAAAACCTGTTAACATTTTGCACTCTAGAGAGTTTTCAGAGACTGACTGGAGAAATGTCCAGCCCATTTACAGACCACGGCAGCAGAACTAGGTAGGCAAGGTATCAGAAAGGCTCAAAGGGGAATGTCACTTAGACCCCACAAAATCCCTCAGTTCTCTAAGGCCTCCTCACGGCTTTTCTTAGCACAAAAAGCAGCCATTGGCCACTTCACTCATTTGCCTCCCAAATCTCCACACTGAGAAGTTCCCAGGCCCTGTAAAAGTGGTCCCCATGACGGTAAAATGATCAGGTCCTAGCAGGGAGTGGGACTGGGTAACCATCCTCTCTTGACATGGTAACTCGTGCCTCTCTAGATTATCCAGAGCTCCTACCTGGAGTTTGGTGTTCATCCTTTAGACCAACTCTCCCACCTCCACACAGGTATTATCAACGTGCATGAGAGGAGGCCTCATCCTAAATCTGTTTCTAATAGCAAGGACTTCCAGAAAATACTTCCTGTGGAATGGACTTGCCATTTCTACTCATTTTCGCCCTCATTTGTTTTAACTTCTTAAATACAAGACAACTTGCCACAAAGGATAACTTTTCAAAGGAGAAATACACACGTTTTTAATATTGAATTCCTTATAATTTTAGAAAAACATGTATATGACAATACTGATACATAAAAAAAAAAAGCAAGTTCAAAACAGTGTATACAACATGATCCTGATTTTTCAGTAAAATTAGAGAAAGGAATAAGAAGCTCAATCCACATATTAGTGATGTGCTGATTGGTACAATCACAGTTTTTTGTGTGCTTATCTATCTTTTCCAAATTTCCTTTAAAAATATATACTGCTTCCAAGGACTTTCCAGATAGTCTAGCGGTTAAAACTCTGAACTTCCATTGCAGGGGATAAGGGACTGATCCTTGGTTAGGGAACTAAGATCCTACATGCCACATGGCATAGTAAAAATATATATATATACTTCTTCTATAACAAGAGGGAGTTGTAAAAGTAACTCATGACTCTGTAAAATAAAATATAAGTGCATCTTGCAAATATAAATGCATCTTCTTGGATAGAAATAGTATTTGCTAGTATCACCAGATACTGTAGTCACTTTCAAGAAAGTATGACACAGGAGACCCAGATCCTGGGTCAGAATCAGACTAATTAAATGACCCGGACCAGTCCAGGACCTCCCCCCCTCCCCCGCCACCACAGTCACCTCATCTGCCAGATGAGCAGGTCTCAATGAGTCTGTAAGCTTCTTTCTTACTCAGTCTGGAACTCTTCATCCCTCTTTCAGATACCACTCAAGTAAAAACAAAGCAAGCAAACAAACACACACTTTGGAACATTCCAGTGAAGTGTGGTTGTGCCCAGACTGTCTTGCTCAACATGGTAGAAAAATCTCTCGGGGTGGGGGGGACTCAGATTCTAGGGAAAGAGGCTTTTTGTGTAATAGCGATGATTACCACTGTTAGGATTTACGGGAATGTATTTCCTTTTGATACTGAGTATCAGAAAGGTCAAGGGCATGCTTTAGCTTAAGGCTCACTTCATCTCTATGGTCTTGTGAAAGTGAAAGTGAAGTCTCTCAGTAGTGTCTGACTCTTTGTGACCCTATGGACTGTAGCCTACCAGGCTCTTCCATCCGTGGGATTTTCTAGGCAAGATTACTGGAGTGGGTTGCCATTTCCTTCTCCAGGGATCTTCCTGACGCAGGGATCAAACCCAGGTCTTCTGGATTGCAGGCAGATGCTTTACCGTCTGAGCCACCAGGGAAGAACATGGTCTTGTGAATGGATCCTAACAGAGGAAGTCTGTTAGCTATGATTCTCTGTCTTTTGACAATGCATGGAAGGTCACTGCCAGAGTACAATTCTCAGAATTGCTTGTTTTGTACGTTTCCATGGGTCCCAACTCTTTTTCTGGTCAGTATCTCTTTGTATAAATCTATCTTCTCAGGAGATGACTGTCTTGTCATCTTCTTGTACTAGGCTACCCAAGTCTTGCCTTAATGATATAAGCCTACCTGAAATTACTTACAAGAGATAATACTAAGTTTCCAAAAGAAACCCCAGGATATCAGCATTAGTCAATGTCTCAAATTCATAATTCCAAAGTGAACTAAAAATGCAACAGAGGGTAATCCCCTAAATTCATTCCATCTTCCTCTAACCACCTCTTCACTTGTACATTATGTCTGTATTTACAGCACTCACATATCTCATGCAGACATCCATCAGAACACTTCTTCGGGGTTTATTATGCCCAAAGTGCTTACCTTGTAAGATTAAATTCACAAACATCCTCATGAACTCTTCAGTATTCCATTTCCTATGAGGCTGGACTAGCCCGGTGCATGTACGCGTGTATGCGTGCAATCAGGAACTAGAAGAGTGAGGCTCATGCTTGCTATTTTTTTTAACTTTTCGTTGCACCAATCAGCTTGTGGGATTTTAGTTCCCCAACCAGGGCCTGAACCCCATCCCCTGGCAGTGAGAGCACGAGTCCTAATCACTGGTCTGCAAGGGAATTCCCCACACTTGTTATTTTTCTAAAGTCAAGTCCCAGGAAACTTGACTACCACACAGTTAACTATCAGTAGGTAATTTCTTTTTTCTTTTTGCATCATGGGGCACAGAAAGAGACAGAGGACTTCCTTTCTGTGCCACATGCAAGATCTGTTATCCCATCTTCTCCTTTTAATGATATTCTCTGGGCTGAATTCCAGTGTCTTTTCAACTATGAGTCATCACTGTTTCTTGTGCATAGAACTGACCGTTCTGGGTTCCTCGTTTTTAAGGAGGACAGTATTTCAGAAGCCTGTTGTAAGATCTCCCCAGCACAGTTCTCCATCTGGAATTATCCAGAGGCCCAGCTCAGTGAGCCACAAGGAAATGGTAAAGGAAGCAGCTTCCCAGTCTATCAGCAGTAGCTGCCATGCTGATGATAAGGATCCCCTGCAAGAAAGTCTGACACGTGGGCTCCTCAATCAGCTGGTACAGCAGACACAGTCCGTGCCCTTCAGGGGACAGCCTTACCAGAAGGTACCGCCTCCACAGGGGACTTCTGGGTGATGGGAATTCCCCCTCCCTGCTGCACATCCTCCCACCATTGAAACAGCCCTTTCTCCAGAGGTTCAGTGCTTTGTTGGAATGCAAATATCCTTGGCAGGTAAAGCCCTTTTTACAGTTTTCATATTTATAAGAATGTGTTTAAGTCTTATTCTATCATCAAAGTGACTTTTGGTTGGAGGAGGAGAAATTTACACAAAAAAGCAAAAACTGTATACAAAGAGAGGTAAGACACTGGAAGATATCTTTTATTGGTCATTAATCCCATTCTCTGGGTCATTCCCTTCTACATCCAGGTGCTTCCTAAACTGGAATAGCACTGGTGGCCTACCAGTCTCCTGTATTGTCTGCAGACTGATAATCTGAAGTGTCATTGATCTCAATTCTCAATAACACAATTCATGTGCTCACTCCTCCAATATGTACTGCACTCTAACTACGTCCTGGGCATTGTACTAAACGCTGCAGGGGAATAGAGAAAGCTGAGGAATTCTAATTCATCTCAAAATCAAGTGTTCAATCTGTAGATGAGGATCACTGGGTTTATAATGCTGATCTATATTATCAGTTCAGTTCAGTTGCTCAGTCATGTCCGACTCTTTCTGACTCCATGAATCGCAGCACGCCAGGCCTCCCTGTCCATCACCAACTCCCAGAGTTTACTCAAACTCATGTCCATCGAGTCAGTGATGCCATCCAGCCATCTCATCCTCTATCGTCCCCTTCTCCTCCTGCCCCCAGTCCCTCCCAGCATCAGCATCTTTTCCAATGAATCAACTCTTCGCATGAAGTGGCCAAAGTAATGGAGTTTCAGTATAATATAATACTGACCACAGTATTAAAGAAGCACTTGGTATTTATTCACTGCACTTGCCCCACAGTGATGTGATATACCATTAGCCCTGGGAAGTATCATTATTCTCAATTTACAGATTAAATTTTTTTTTCCTTTGGTCGTGCCATGTAGGTTCTTAATTTCCCAACCAGGGATTGAACCCGGAGCCACAGCAGTGAAGCACCAAGTCCTAACCACGGCACCACCAGGGAATTCCCTCAATTTACAGATAAACTGATCAATGTCCAGGAGGTAAAGTCAGAGATCCCCAAATGTGTGAGGTTGTTTAAAATGTTTTCCTGGGCACCTCACGGGGACATTCACATTTGATAAGTCTGGGAAGAATCAGAGAGGCTATTTTCAAAGTACAAGGATGACTCAGAAGCAGTCAAATTGGAGAAACACTGCTATGCAGCTAAGTATAGCATTCCCATACAGCTTTTCATTTTACCTTCACCATTTGGAAAATAGAATTACTATATTAATATCCCCAGTTTACATGTGAAGCAGCTTCGGCTCACACACACGTGCACACACACACAAAATTGTCCCCCAAAACAAAACCCTAGTCTAGAGGCAAAAGCTCTGATCAGGAGTAAGGATATTTGGGTTCAATTTCATCTCTGTCATTGGCCTTGGTTAACCAGAAGTAACCACTCACCTCTAGGTGCTTCTTCATTGAGTATAAGATAGGAGGGTTTCATTCCAGCTTGAAATGTTATGAAATGTAGATACTACTCCTATTCCAACTCCTTAAGTAGAAATACCTTTGAAATAAGTATACCTAAGTGACTATTTCTCTTCAGGGGAATGCTGAGAGGGAAACTCAGTAAAACAAAGATATACTGCCCCTGAAGCATCAGGTGGATAAACCAAGCCATCCACAGCTCCATTTATTGAGTGCCATGGTGCCTGAGGCAAGCACCTTCATATCTGACCTCGTTTTATCCTCATGACAGTCCCACGAGGAAAATTTTACAAATGTGATGACTGAGAGCCAGAGAAATTAAATAACTTGACCCTGGTTAACTCCAAAACCCTGAGCTTTACACCCTGCCTCCACACCTCCAACTCTCTCATACAGAGAAGATCAGGAAATGGAAGGCAGAATCGAGCTAGTGAACTGCTTCCAGCTCCTAAATCTGGCCTTTAGGCTTATATCTTACAAGTGAATTCCCACGATGTTGGTTATTTATGTTAAAACACAAATAGTGTACAGTGGGTTTTAGAACTGCAAAGAAAACCATGTCCAGCTACTTACTGGCTCTCATCTACTGATGTTTGTCACTTTTAGCTATTATAACCAGCTTTTACCAATTGCCTTCTAGATGCACAGCACTACAGTAGACATTGTGAGAGATTCCCTGCTCTCCTGGAATTTAGCCCATTGTGAAGACAAGATATAGATGCTCGAGTCAGGTAACTAACATTAAAGACATTATGTGTGTGTATGCTAGGCCACTTCAGTTGTGTCTGACTCTTTGAGACCTCATGGACTATAGCCCACCAGGCGCCTCTCTCCATGGGATTCTCTAGGCAAGTGTTGCCATTTCCTTCTCTAGGGGATCGTCCCGATCCAGGGTCAGAACCTGAGTCTCTTATGTCTTCTGCATCGGCAGGCGAGTTCTTTACCACTACACTTAATTACTTTATGGGGGCTTCCCAGGTGGCACAGTGCTAAAGAATTCTCCTGCCAGTGTAGGAGATGTAAGACACAGTTTCGATCCCTGGGTTAAGAAGATCCATTGCAGTAGGAAATGGCAACCTGCTCCAGTATTCTTGCCTGGAAAATTCCATGGACAGCAGAGCCTAGCAGGCTACAGTCCATGGGACCGCAAGAGTTGGACAGGACTGAGTACACATACGCACACATGCACGCGCGTGCACACACACACACACACACACACAGTTAATTAAGAGTGAAACAGATCATAAACACTACAGGATTTTAAAAGAATAGGAATTTTCTTTTTTACAGAAAAAGAAGGAAGGGGAAAAAAAGAAAAAAGGATGGAAATGTGTATGGGCTGGGGGGCACTGTAACAACTTTCAAGGGGAGGGATATATATATATATGGTGGTGGTAGTTGGTGGTTTAGTCGCTAAGTCGTGTTGGACTCTTGTGATCCTGAGGATTGTAGCCTGCCAGGCTCCCCTGTCCATGGGATTCTCCAGGCAAGAATACTTGAGTGGGTTGCCATTTCCTTCTCCAGGAGATCTTCTCAACCCAGGAACTGAACCTCAGCCTCCTGCATTGCAGGCAGATGGCTTACCAACTAAGCTATGAGGGAAGCCCATATATATATATATATGAGGCTTGCGATCTCATGGACTGTAGCTCACCAGGCTCCTCTCTCCATGGGATTCTCTAGGCAAGTGTTGCTATTTCCTTCTCATTATGGGTGATTCATGTTGTTGTATGGCAAAAACCAACACAACATTGTAAAGCAATTACCCTCCATTTTTTAACTTTTTAATTAAAAAAAGAACTTGTAAGAAAGCAGGGCTTAAACTAGGTTTTGAGGAGAAGGATTAAAAAGGTTGGAGATGAAGGAAAAGTTCTTCTAGGCAAGTGGAACTGCCTAAGGACTCCCAGGGGAAGTGACTTAGACTAGAGTCTCAAGGAGAGAGGATTTGGAAGGGTAACAAGAAAGGGATTGGCCTGTGCAAAAGCACAGAGGACTGAGAGCAAAGATATGCTTAAGAACAAAGTGGATCAACATGCCTGGACCCTAGACCAGAGTTGAGGAAATGATAGGAAAAGAGAATGAGAAGGTAGACCTTGCGCCTGTAAGAAACTGAAAGCTACTGGAGGCTTTTAGGTGGGAAAATAAGTTCAAATTAATGCCTAGGGTGATTGGTCCAGCTTTAAAACAAGTAAAATGGTTTTTTCCACTCAACATACAATATATATATACTGGGGGGGTCTATATACTAATATACAAAGATGAATACAACACAGTTCCCATTCTTAGGAAATTGCCAATCCAGTGAGAGAAGATCACCAATTACAAGATAATGAAAGTTGTTCCTTAATTTAATTTATGATATTAGCTGTGGCAGGCATTGTTAATTTTCTACTCAATATCCGAGCCTCTCTTTGTCATTAATAATAGAATCCAGGACTTCCCTAGTGGCCCAGTGGCTAAGACTCCACACTCCCAATGCAAGGGGCCCGGGTTCAATCTCTAGTTAGGAAATTAGACTCCATATGCTACAACGAAAGACCCCACATACATGCAAGGAAGATCAAAGAACCCGCATGTCAGAACTAAGACCTGGTGCAGCCAAATATATCAATAATATTTTATTAAAAATAGAATTCAATTTTGTTGCAAGAAAATGTGCAAGACCTTAGGCAATGGACAATGCTTGGCCTAAGCCACAATTTCTCAACCTTTTTTCATTATCATTTGCCTCAAAACATTTTTAGACACTTTTTTCCTAATCATGTCACTCATTAACATTTAATATCATAAATGTACTCTATGTAGTGCATGTATACCTGTGCTTTATACATAAAAAGAGTAATATCTTTTTTTCTGCCCCTCCTCCTCACCAATAAACAATTCTCCCCCATAGGAGTTATCATTATCATCATCCCATCTACCCTCACCCCATCCCTACCCACACCTCACTCCTACTACACTTGCCTCCCTGTTGGGAATGCATAAGTGAAAGTGAAGTGGTGAAGTGAAAGTAAAGTCGCTCAGTGGTGTCTGACCCCGTGGACTGTAGCCTACCAGGCTCCTCCCTCCATGGGACTCTCCAGGCGAGTGTACTAGAGTGGGTTGCCATTAGGGGATCTTCCCCACCCAGGGATCGAACCCGGGTCTCCTGCATTCCAGGCAGATGCTTTAACCTCTGAGCCACCAGGGAAGCCCTTGGGAATGCATAGCCTAAGAAAATTATGTAACAATTCTACTTCTTGTTTCCTCACCTTCCTCACAACTGGGCTGGACGTGTAACCCAATCCTACCAATGACAAGATAGTTGATATCTATTTAGGACATCTCTGGGAAAACTCTTGTCTTCCTGGAAAATGCAACAGCCTCTGCCAGATCAGCCTCCTTTTCACCTTTACCCAGCTCTACGACGTAATGGAGGCACAAGCCTGGGAAGCTGCGGGAGCCGTCTTGCAGCTATGGCGGCACACGGGGAAACTGCGGAGGCACTATCCCGAGCCACTGAGCCAGGGGCAGGAACACAGACCTCCAGACCTCTGGCTATGAGGGAGAAATGAATCCAGATTTTTGTAAGCTGGTGACTTTTTTTTCATGAGTGCAGTTGCACAATTTAGTTTCTAAGCTGAAAACCACAAGAGCCTAGCCCCATTGGAAGACAAAACTTTCGTTTTTCCTTCCATATCTGTGTGTGTTGGGTCTTTCCTGGATGACAGATCAAATGGGTAGCCCTTGGGAAATCCAAAACTATTGGCTTGGCTTTTCAACGTTTGGTCCAAGTTTTACATAGAACTTCCCTGTCACAATGCCAAGACTGCCTGTGTGTTTTCATGGCTCTAGAGTTTAACAGAAACACTGCCATAATCTACACCTTGAAATCTCTTTTCCTGAGATGTAGAGAACAAAAAGGAAGAAGAGATACCTATGGGAGTCAGCAAAGTTGTTTGCCCATCATTAATTCAAGTGACCCGTTTAATTATCAGCTATGTTTCTCTTATGTAAAGAAGCAACGTTTAAGCACCTTTCTATAGTTTCTGCACATTTTGGAGGGAAAGCACTAGCATGACGGTGTTTTTAATACGTGAAAACCTAAATGCTCATAAATAAAATATATACATGTATATTTAGGTCAAAAGCATATGCTACATTTGTTACAAATATGTGTTACTAGTTTCTTTCTTCAAGGGACCTTCCCAACCCAGGGATGGAACACATGTCTCCTGCAATGGCAGGAAGATTCTTTACCTGTGAGCCACCAGGGAAGCCCATTATAAAGTCAACATCATTACAGATATTTCTAATATTATCAGATAGTTTGTGTGTAGGAATAGAGTGACAATATCATTTGTCATATCAACAAATGTAGGAAATTGTGGTACTGTCAACATGTAAGGTTTTTCTGCCTTTCCCTCCTATTTCCTGTATATACATCCAACACCCTCTTCTACTTCCTTATTACAGCCAGAGGAAGAGAGAGAGTGAGTGAGTGACTATCGATACAAATTACAGCAAGTTACAGTCCAAAGTTATCGGAGCTTGAGGAAAGTCAGGTTTTATCCCCCCAAAACATATACCAAAAGGGATTTCTGAACTTTTTAAGGGTATTTTCTGCAGAGGACAATGGTTTTACATTATTTAAATTTGAATCCCAATACATAACCCTCCTTTGTTAGAAGGATTAAGCACAGGCATTCTTATACTTCTCAATCATGGTTGAGATCATTTTCAGCTCAAGACTGGAATAAAGACAGGTAGAATTTTTGTGACAACTGAGAAAAAGCTTCATGATAAGATATGTGTATTTATTTTTATTTTTAGTGCTCAAGAAGGAGGCAGCTAGAATAGCACTAGGGAAAACAAAGGAAAAGTAGGGATTCTACTTTTCAAAGGAGCCTCTGAAAAGAAAGGAAAAGTATGGAGAAAAAGACAAATGTCAGTTTCCCACATCAGCAATTAGGTTGCTAGGCAGAATGCTGAAGCAGGGGAAGCAATCTGCAGGAGAAAAGGGGAAGAAGAGTTTGCCAGTGGCCTTTGGAGCACATGGGATATTTCTGTTTTCTGAGCTGTAACTGAGAATTCTATGATGCAATATTATTATTTAAATGCATTAAATGTATTAGGGCCTTCCAGGTAGCTCAGTAGGCTAAAAAAATCCACCTGCAATGCAGGAGATGCAGAAAACTTGGGTTCAATCCCTCAGGCAGGAAGATTCCCTGGAGGAGGGCATGGCAACCCACTCCAGTATTCTTGCCTAGAGAATCCTATGGACAGGGGAGCCTGGCAGGCTACAGTCCATAGAGTCACAAAGAGTCACACACAACTGAAGTGACTGACCAGGCACACATGCAAAAGTATTAAATTAAAATACACTTAATGAGGACTTCCCTGGCAGTACAGTGGCTAAGATTCTATGCTCCCAATGCAGAGGGCATGGCTTCAATCCCTAGTCAGGGAACTTGTATCCTGCACACTGTGGGCATAACCAAAAATAATAATAATAAAATACACAGAATACATCAAAAAACACATTGAATACACTGAGTTGAAATTGGTAGGAGCTGTAGTCATGGGTTTACAATAATTAAAATGGTTGTAGAAGGTGAAGTACACTAATTACTTAAATATATATTGGTATTTGTTACAGATTTTCCTATTCTACCTCAAAGAAAGATGTATAATCCTTACATTATGCCAGACCAAGAGAAGCCTGATTCAATATCACAATTTCACTAATTTCACAATTTGTTAAGCCAATTTACATAGTTTTTCTCTGGAGGGTTGAAGATGGTGCAATTCCTCTCCCCATACTCTATCTCCCCCAGTCTCTTAACATGACATGATAGTATGGTTTTATCACTTTCAAGAGAGTTGACCAGTTTAAAGATACCTTGCCTAAGTCCCTATCACCTTCCAAGTGGACGGTACCTTAACAAAGGCATGAACTTTCAACCGAAAACACCTACTTCCCCAAATTGCAAATCAGGTACCCATTAATGGAAGATGGCCAACTGGGCTTCTGTGGTCTAGAGGCTACACAGGAAAAGTACTATCTCCAAAATCAGGGCCCCAACAGATGTTCAGCTTCAGATAGGAAAACCAACATTTCACACTCTGAAGTGATCACATTATACACAAGCTAATAATGCCTTCCACCGCTAAAAGTAGCCTGGCTGGGTATCCAGTACTCACTGAGCACCACTCGCTACACTCTGGAGTTGGCTAGATCAGTATTTACAACCTGCCTGTATTTCTTGTGCCAAGTAGGTACCACATGACAGTCAGTAAGACATTAAAGTAGGATCTGAGAGACTATTTTCCTGAATGGCTACTGATCTTGGCCTCACATAAGAGAACTAAGGACTTAGAACATTGGTCGTATATACTCGGACAAGAACCAGCTCTAGCCCCACATGTTTACCCAGCTTAAGGATCCAGTGCTATAAAACTACACATGTACCTGCCCTCTTGTCCTCTTTTTACTATCAATTTTTCTCTCTAGCAGCTAAGTCCAATGTCAGCAATGACCAGGACTTTCGCAACTTCTGCAAGGCCTCCTCTGTTGCGTTGACAGTCTCTGAGGCAGGATTTCTTAATATGAGGCATCTGGACTACTGATCTTCCATAGATGCACCCTGAATGTTAGTTGCTCAGTCATGTCCGACTCTTTGCAACCCCATGGACTGTAGCCCGCCAGGCTCCTCTGTCCATGGAATTCTCCAGACAAGAATACTAGGCTGGGTTGCCATTCCCTTCTATCAGGAGATCTTCCTGACCCAGGGATCAAACCTGGCTCTCCTGCATTGCAGGCAGATTCTTTACCATCTGAGCCACCAGGGATGCACTCTAGAGGATATCCCTAAATCTCCCAAAGTGTATGACAAATATGTAGTTTCTATACATGGGCTTTTTTCTCAGGGATATGGTCTTTGGTTCTCATCAAATTCTCAAAGGAATTTATGAACATCTTGAGAGACTAGTACCCCGATGATAGGGAATGTGAAATATTTTTTTAATTGAAGAATTTTCAGCATAAAGTAGAAAAAAACCCAAAATATTAAAGATGATTTGAGATGATTTGAGAGCTTATGACTGTCACTAAAGTTTTAGACCCAGGTGAAATCAATAATCTCAGTACCAATGGCTTCTGCTACTGCAGTGTCATTTACTTCAGTATGTTTATTTTGTGATACATACATTGTTACCATGGCACATGTCTGATGTTATTACTTTGAGGGCTATAGTTTTCTATATAAAGGACTACATTTCATCAAACCTCAGGCTTTTTTACTTCTTTAATGTGATATTATTATACACATATACAGCGCAAACATTTTCTAAACATAGCAATGTGTATTCTCCTCAAGGTTTATGCTTGATGATCACTTACTTCTCAATGATGTGAAACAGAATATTCATGGGTCTTCAACTTTCCATTTGACCATTTTTCTCTGTGCTTCCTTCTTGTAGTTCCCCTGTTCATAACTACTTTCAGTTGGTCCAAATGCCTGTACAAGGGAATTTTATGGCATAATCTACATTCTCCTTTAGGGAGTATCACGAGTGTGGTCTCCTGTTTTTAGTTTGTTTCTATAGATTCAACACAATAGCTTGTCCCTTTGGGGCTTTCTCTATTGTCACACCTCTTTTGATCCTAAGCCTCAAGGTATTAGTAGGCTTGCTCACACACACACACATACACACACACACATACACACGCGCGCGCGCACGCACACATTCTCCAAGCCAACCCAAACTACCACCTTTAATCCATTAGCATTTCTCAAAGTATTATCTGCGGACCATTTGTTTCAGAATCTTTATGAGGCCAGAGGACTAGTTAAAAATATTCCTGCCAACCTCCAGACCAATTGGATCAGAATCCGTGGAGGTAAAAGCTGCTTTGTTAACACATCCCCATCCATCCAGCTGAGATTAGAGAACCCATAATTTACAAGAATCATTTTCTTCCTGATTTGAGCCCTATTGTTTTGAGATCTAAATGGAACTACTTTTATATTCATCTGACTTGCCTCTGAGATCAGCATCTCTTTGTCTCTTCCTAAGAAATCTTCTTCCCTCTCTCTTGCCTTTGACAGTACCTTTTCTCTGGGCTCTTCCTCAATCTCCACAGGCAGCCAGTGGCTTCTTTCTTCCAGAGCTGCCCTAAGGAAACCTCCTTAACATCCAGCACTTCAGACTGCCTGGGGTTCACTACCTCACCTGGGGTTCACAGTACATAGGTGAAGGTGAAGGTGAAGTCGCTCAGTCATGTCCGACTCTTTGCGACCCCATGGACTGTAACCTACTAGGCTCCTCTGTCCATGGGATTCTCCAGGCAAGAATGCTGGAGTGGACTGCCATTTCCTTCTCCAGGAATCTTCCCGACCCAGGGTTCGAACCCGGGTCTCCAGAATTGGAGGCAGACATTTTAACCTCTGAGCCAGCAGGGAAGTACATGTTTGTATGTCAAAAGCAAGCCCCATCTGGCCCACAAAACTCCTCTTAGCCTTGCCCTTAAATATTCAGTTCAGTTCACTCGCTCAGTCGTGTCTGACTCTGCGACCCCATGAATCGCAGCACGCCAGACCTCCTTCTCCATCACCAACTCCTGGAATTCACTCAGACTCACATCCATCGAGTCAGTGATGCCATCCAACCATCTCATCCTCTGTCGTCCTCTTCTCCTCCTGCCCCCAATCCTTCCCAGCATCAGAGTCTTTTCCAATGAATTAAGACTACTTAAACCGCTTATTCAGTCTTTCTCGGCATTAAGGCACACACCACTCCTACAATACATGAACTAAAAGCAAAATTCTAGTATCTCACCATTCTAACACAAATGCTTTATTTTTGTAAAGTTCACATTTCATCCTCACTCATAACAAAACCAGAATGTGACATGAAAACTGTAATCCTGATTTTCTAATGTAACACCATATCAAATATATTTTCATAACTACTGTTAATGATGACCTTTAAGACTATAAAATATTGCACAGATATTAGTGCTTCCAGATCACTTTTGGTTATTATTTAGGCTATTTTTGGATCATTCTGTCATAATAACAATACAGTGTCATAATAATAATACATAATGCATGATACAGTTCATGCATTTTACTTTTTTCCGTCTTTGAATTATTTATTTAGAATAAATTCCCAGAGGTAGAATTAATGGATCAAAGTGTATGAGCATTTGGATAGCTCTTGCCACATATTGCCAAGTTGCCAGGGTTGTATTTTATACATTTCCTAAGCAATATGCTGCTGCTGCTGCTAAGTCACTTCAGTCGTGTCCGACTCTGTGCAACCCCAGGGACGGCAGCCCATCAGGCTCCCCTGTCCCTGAGATTCTCCAGGCAAGAACACTGGAGTGGGTTGCCATTTCCTTCTCCAATGCATCAAAGTGAAAAGTGAAAGTGAAGTCACTCAGTTGTGTCCGACTCTCAGTGACCCCATGGACTGCAGCCTTCCAGGCTTCTCTATCCATGGGATTTTCCAGGCAAGAGTACTGGAGTGGGGTGCCATTGCCTTCTCCAAAGCAATATGCTGGTAAATGTTTATTTAATAGATTTTTCTCAAAGGAAAATAAAAAAGGGTGGAGAGTTTGATTTATAGCATTCGCCAATTTTGTGGTATAGATACCCCTATCGGGTCCAGTTTCAAGTTATGAACATGATATCACTGAATACAGATGTTTCATAGCATCATTATATGATATATTGATATAATATATATATCACATCATTATAATATTTCTATCACACAGATAAATTAGAGATGATAACTTCAAAAGCACAGATGACAGAAAAATATTGTAAATAATCAGGAGTAATAAGTTTTTGAGTATTACATTTATTTTTAATATAACTTATTGAACTGGGATTTATAGAATTTAATTTTTAATAGTGACTATTTAACAACTGGTTTGCAAATTTTCTGGGATAACACAAGCAGTTCTTGCAAGCAAGTACAGGCTCCCACATATTCCTGACTATTATCTCACTAGATATTTTGCAAAAGCACATCTTTTTTTTTTTCACGGAAGCCATTGAAAATTCACCTGATTCCATCTGTGCCACAAACAATAGTCATGCTTTTAAGTTAGCAAATTATGATAAAACATAATGAATAAAACATAATCCAAAAAAAAAAAAGAGAGAAAGAACAGGAGGTCTATGTGAGTAAATTCACTCTACCCATTCTCCCCAATTTGGGTAATACTCTCTTCATCCATTCATTTTACTGGTGTTTTTCCATGGGTCACCTATTAAAAAGCACTCAATCATTTATTTACTCGAACAATGACTCTATGGATGACATATGTAGTTCTCATGGCACATATTATGAGAACTATATTGATGTTACCTAACCACTGTCTCTGTTGGTTTTCTTTTCTATGAAATGGGGAAGAGGTCACTGCTGACTTCAGTTTTACAGGAAACTAATGTAGTGATTAGAAGACTTCAACTTATGCTCAAAGAAGCAATCGAGCATTCCGTAATGCTTTGAAATTTTTTCCAAAGTAATTCATTAGTATCGTGTTTTACTAGAAGAGAGAAGTGGGAGAGTGATTTGGCACTATCTCATGTGAAAGCCTCATTGGAGAAGGAAATGGCAACCCACTCCAGTGTTCTTGCCTGGAGAATCCCAGGGACCCTGGGGAGCCTGTTGGGCTGCTGTCTATGGGGTTGCACAGAGTTGGACACGACTGAAGCGACTTAGCAGCAGCAGCATGTGAAAGCAAATTCCTGTCTTTGGGCTTTCTGTGAGTGACACTGAATAGCCTCTACATGTCTATAACACTTTAGGATTTTTCAAGTAGCACCCTACATTTGCAAGTTAACATGTAAATATGGTTAGCAAAAACTCTAAACATACATACTTGACCAAATCATCCCACTTCCAGAAATTCTAAGAAATAAATTCAAAACAAAGGAAAATGCTTTTGTGTGATATTAACAAGGGCTTCCCTGATGGCTTTATGGTAAAGAATCTGCCTGCAATGCAGGAGACCTGGGTTCAATCCCTGGGTCAGGAAGATTCTCTGAAGAAGAGAATGGTTACCCACCCTAGTATTCTTGCCTGGAGAATTCCATGGGCAGAAGAGCATGGCAGGCTATATAGCCCATGGGGTCACAAAGAGTCGGACATGACTAAACAACTAACATACACGCACGTTAACTAGCAACTGAGGGAAGATGGTTTTACCTCTTTTCAGCACTTACTCAACTTACTATCTCGGTGCTGGGGCCCTGGTAGGAGAGTTTTGGATCAATAGCTCCCAAATGCTCACCTACAGAACAATTGTCTCTAAGTCACTTGAGTGGAGAAAAAATGTGTATTTTTATCACACAGATTCATGGACCCCACTCCAGGACTGGGGTGTGATACAGGAGAATTGCTATTTTTGAAAATCTTCTCAAAGGGTTTTGATGTCCAGCCAACTTGAGGAACTATGATTCCAGGCCAGAACCAGACAAATCAAACCATCTCTGAACAATGATCCATATCTCGGAACAATATGATGACTTTCTACACGAAGCATCAAGAAGTTGCATAAGGCATTCAAGCAGCAATTGGAGTCAAATGACTGAAAAGCCTCAGAGGAGGGGCCTTAATTCTGGCACCTTCCAAGTCCCTCTGTTCATCCTTTCCATCTCTGACCCCCACCCCGCACTGCCCAGCCCTCGATACTGTGAGGCTGCTTTGTAGCATGTTCCGCTTTGGTATCCATCTGAACTTGTGTCCTCCCTTTACATACACAAAGCCCCCAAATTTCTACCCTGAGAATATAGTGGAGCTCTATTTTTAAAAAATAATATGATGATAAAAACCAAAGGAATATACATGTGCAGCTGAGAATCTCCTGCATAATGAGTATACTGGCCATATACGCATTTTTAAAGGGTAAAAGCCAAAAGAATCTCTAAAGCCAAAAGAATCTCTGATCTGGAGAGCAGAATGGGAAAGCAGGATGCTTTTTAATCTTGGCTTGTGTCCAGATCCAAGCATCCAGAATTTAAATAAGCACTATGGGCATTCACTGTCAAAATGGTCCAGATTCCTAAATAGAAATGGATTTTTAACAGTGCCTTCTCAGCACTAAAATTAAAATATATCATAAAATACATAATTTCACTTAAACAGCCCAAGCAAGTTACTCATTTATCTCTAATTCCAAGTACTCTATAATTCCACCCAAAGCATTCAGTGAGCATCAACCACAGATGTCCACAAATAGTATAGCAGTCATTCAGACAGTTGTCTTATAAGTGAGAATTTGCTAGGGAAAGGCTTAAAAATCTATTTCTAATCTTGTTTCCCTTTTCTCATGTACATTACCACTAGAATATATCTAACCCTGTGCCTTGTCTATTCTTGGTGCTAAAAAAAAATGTTAAATCTCAGCTTCTACCTATCACTCCCACTTCCCTTTGAAAGGAATACTGGCATTAAAAGTAACTTTACAGATACGTTTTTCCTAAGCCAGGGACCATGCCATCTTCATTCTAGTGTCCCCATTCTTGATAAGAATTGTAATAGCTACACTTACTGAGAGTTTATTTTATCCCAGACACTAGGCTAAATGCTTTAGATGTTTTTATCTCTTTTACCCCACAACCAACCTCTGAAGTAGATATTTTAATTTATTGTTAGAGCTACTTTACATATTTTTTTTAAATGAGGATTAAAGAAGTTAACTAATGTGTCCGAGGTTCTCATAGGTGAGAAGCAACAGCACCAGGATTCGACATAAGGCAATCTGGCTCCAAAGTCTGGGTTTGTATTCTGGAAGGTGCTTTTGTTATTATGTGGATGCAGATATTTCATAGTCCAGGGGAAAATAGTATTTGGAATCTTTAGGGGAAAGAACAGTGGCATATCTACAACTTATCATTCAGACACACAAAGGAAGTAACAGATAGTTCATGAGATTTGGGGTCTGACTGTTGAAGAATGGAGACTTGCTTATAATTAGTCAATCAGCTTGTCTGCCCAAGAAGAAGTCTACTTCAATTACTAAATGATTGAAGGGTCTCCTTAGCAGGTAGTAACCAAAAATGGAGGTCGGATAGGTACCGTAGGCTACACAAATCTTTCTCTGCGTTAACAATGTACAAGGGGAAAACAGTAGAGGGAAGGCAAGTGGAGAATCACAGATGTGGGAGATACATGAGGAAGCCCAGAGCATGAAGAAGTAAGAATCCCGAGGCAACCTCGCGCATGGAATTGCTAGAGCTATGAGTGCTGAGAAAGAAGTGCCCAAAGGCCTAAGAATACTAGACAGTCACTGAATGAAGTACTCTTCTCCTCAGCAGCCTTGCCTCTCTAGGTCTTCCATAACCCATCTACACCTTAATTTTTCAACCTTATTTCCTACCAAAGTGTAAAATAAGCTTTCATCTTTTCTCAGGTCAGTTTCCTTAAGTGGGATGGTCATCTTCTAGTCAGTCTCACCTTTGTGCCTTTGCCCACACAATTTTTCCAGTGTGAATTAACCCCCTTTCCATCTACTCAAATCTCTCATCTTTCCAAGTCCTGTGTCTTTCAGACTACTCGAGCTTTCCCTCAAATCTCATTCTCAGAACTCCTATAACTCTTACAGCCTATGGTCATTTTATCTATTCCTTAATTCCCATCTTGCACTGCTTCCTGGATTTTAGTTCTTATCACATCTACTAGGTCCTTCAAAATAGAGAACTCTTTACATTTCTCTTACATCCTTCACAGCACCCATTTAGAATCAACAAGTGATAATCAACTACTTGCTGCTTTCTTGAATATTTCAATATTAGCTTTAATTTAGTAAAGATATCCAAACCAGTGATTTCTCTAACTTTATTTAGTTACAACCCAGGCTACCAAGTGGTACCTCACAGCATATCTCCAAATCAGACCACTTCAAAAAACTAAATTAGATTTCATTTAAAAATATGTACTTACACATCTAATATCACTTTTAAAAAGGGACTTTAGCCTTGAGAATAGGTGAAACCAACAAGCTAGGAATTTCAGATATGAATCTATATCATTTGGATTTTGGTTCTGTTTCTTTCTGAATTAGAAAATTTTTAAACTCATATTTGCACAGTTTAGAGGATCTTTGGATTTACTTCATCAAACAGGATGATATTTAAACTACCAAAATATTTGAGCTCAATCATAGCCAATTATAAGCATATGAATTCTCTAGGAGACTATCTGGAAAACCAAAAAGCCAACTATTATAATGTTTAATGTTTCAGAAATTAAATGCGTCCTGTTAGACTTGGGCAGGCATAGGGAGTATCTGGATATCAGACTAACTCCCTTTGTCGGAATAACACGATTCTATACTTCACAACAGGTTGAACAGAGTAATCACTATGTTGAATCTATACTAAAAGCTAAATAAAAGCAGAAAGATTTCTTTTGACAGTGAAGAAATAGTTTTAAAGAAGTCAAAGTCTTACCTGTTGTAGAATGCCGAAGAAATTTCTTGACACCAAAATGACTGACTCCGGAAGTCAAATTTGTTCAGTGCAGGTAAGTAAAAACAAAAGCAGCCCAATTTCCTTCTAGGATTTATCTTTCCCTCCTCTCCAAGAGTATAACATTCTCGCATTGGAAGACCTAAAATTTTGAGAGCTGGGCTGGTAGAGAATCAAACCCAAGATGATCGGGTTTTGTGTGAGCGGTGACTGAGGCAGCAGGAACGATCCGAATGTGACAAAAGAGATTAGCAAGTTCCTGTGCATAAGTCAATTTCCTGTAGCTGGCTTCTCCGAAGAGAGGGTTTCATTTGTGTGGGTTAGTGATATGTGTGTGTGTGCACGTGTGTTTTCCTCCATGACAATATGAAAACTTCCCCAGATGAGAGACAGAATAAGACCTTTGCTGCATGGCAGACTTGTGTTGAATTTCTCACTTCTCAAGGGACCATTTCCCTCTCCCCCTCCCCCAATTTCCAAAATTGTGGAAAGGAAAAGTGAAAAACCAAGATGATTCCTTAAGGAAGTGAAACAAACCAAGGGAAAAAAAATGGCCACAGGGCCACTCCACAGACTGGTCTCAGTTCATTGAAGCTTAGGAAAAAGCACCTTATATCTTCACGTCAACTTGGTGAACATACTGACTATGGAGGGAAAGGGGTAGGTGGGTGATTCACTTTGTTTTATTAATAACTACCAGACAGCAATCTGGAAAGGACAGACTCAGCCTTAGCAAGAGCTCAGACAGCCCCGCCACACATTTACCCTTGGATGGACCCACACCTGTGTTATGAGATACATGACTAAGAGTTGTTTTCAGACTCCTCAGAGTTTCATTACTTGCCTCCAAACCCAAATTTACACGTCTGTCCTCCAGTGCAATCCAGATGTAGAGACCATCTGCACATACTTAGATTATGACTGAGTTGCCTGCAGCAATACATTTAACTTTCATGATGTGGTCATAGTCTGCCCACTACACCCACCTCAAATCCCTAACTAATCATAAACACTGCCTCCCAGGGTGAAGTCTTGGTCAAAATGCCTACATGCCAAAAGGATAAAATCAACTCCACTCAAGTTAACAAGCATTTATAGAGCCCCTACTGTGTACAAAGTCCAATGCTAGGGTAGGAGAGGGTACACCAAGATGGAATCTCTCACTCATAATGGTCAAAGTCAAGTGAAGGGGAAAGACAGGGACATAAAGGAAATGCTGTGAGTCAGGATCTATTTATAAATCTCACTCCAGGGACTTCCCAGGCAGTCCAGTGGTTAGGACTCTGCATTTCCACTGCAGGGACACAGGTTCAATCACTGGTTATGGAACTAAGATCCCACATGTCACAAGGCATGGCCAAAAGAAAAAAAAATCTCACTTGAAAAATCCTGGGACACCAGAGTCAGTTGAAAGGAAAGTGTGTACAACCTTTTAGCCAGTTAGGATAGCTACTGAATGTTAACATGGATTCTTTTGTAATATTCCAGGGAGCCTCGACTGACTTTCACAGAGCCACTCAGATCTGCGTGCATCATCTGAGGGCTACCCTCACGCCCTCAGTGTTGCAGACGCGGAATTCTGTTACGTGCCTGATACAGTGAACTGAAGAGAAACACAAAGGCTGAGACAGACATATTCCCTGTGCTCTCAGCACCTACATCCTAGTCAGAGGAGACAGAAACATCCATACAAATGCAATCATTACAGATTGTAATAACTATTGCAAAGGAATCAGAAAAGAAGTTGAACTAGAGAGCAAGATAATATGCACATCCCAGGGGTGATGGTCAAGGAGGGCCTCTTTGTGTATCTGACCATCAAAGTGAGACTTGAAATTGTCAATCTCAATCCTGACTGAGATGCTTTTGAAAAATACCAGTACCTAAGGAATTCACTTCAGTGGTTAGGCCTTGGCACTCCCACTGCAAGGGGGCATGGGTTCAATCCCTGGTCGGGGAACTAAGAACTCTAATGTGGTACCAATGGGCAAAAAAATACATATGTATATCAGTACCTAGGCCCCACCCCCAGAGACTCCAGTTTGATTTGTCTGATTTGGGGCTTGGGCATCAATATACACTTCCCCCATTATTATAATGTAAAGTTACCTCTCTATTGCTGAAAAAGAGGAGTAGAAGGAAAGTAGGGAGTAGTACTACTTTCCAGTACTTAGTACTCTACTAAAGGGAGTAGAAAGAAAGACATTTCAAGCAGAGGCAATAATATGTGTAAAAGCCCTGAGGTGGGAAAATGCTCGGCATGTTCAAGGCAGTAAAACAGGATTGATGTATCTGGTGTGTAATGATGACAGGACTAAGTGGTGAAAAATGAGCATTCTCGGAGATGCTCATACAACTACTGAGTCCACAGGAGACTCATTAACCCCTGAAACAAGGCATCAATTTTTAAGGTACAATAAGAACTCTGGGAGGTGAGATCCTTGAGCCCTCTGATAAGCACATACTTCCTTTTAGAAAAATTTCCCAGAAAAGTCAGATCATCATCATAATGTTACCAGGTAAGCAGAACATATGGCTGGTGGATACTTTATTTACCTCTAGTTTGGGTGAACTTCGGGAGTTAGTGATGGACAGGGAGGCCTGGCATCCTGCGATTCACAGGGTCACAAAGAGTTGGACACGACTGAGTGACTGAACTGAACTGAACTGGGTCATCAAAAGATTTAGGGCAGCATATAAAAATACATATACCTTAGCAAAACAAAGCAAATTAAAAACAAGAAAGATGAAGCCAAAAGAAATGAAGACGAAAATTAAGCTAAAGCCAGGGGTAAGGTTGAATGAGAAAATGAAAATATCATGTAGTTCTAAGCAGTCAAGCAACTGGTGTGAAACAGTAAACACTATCACACAGAAAACTGAGCACACTGCTCAGGATGAGGAGGGCTTCCTGGCTCTTTGGTGCTGAGACACTGCTAAGAGAAACTTGGCACCTGCATTCTCGTAGAAGGACATCACAACCGAAGTGAAACACCACCCTTAGACTCAATCCAGCCAGCCACAAGCTCAAGAGATGGCTCCTCACATCTTTCCTCAGTGTAAAATAGGCTGATTTCATCTCATGAAAAACTTGACTAAAAGCAATCCCAGGGGCACATCAGAGAGGGTCCTGATTCAATATGCCAATTTAATGCAGAGATGAAAACAGATTTCAGAAATGCTTCTGCAAATTCAGGATAAAATTATTTTCTCATCTGAATGTCTAAAAAATTGAAGGCAGCAAAGAGCTGAAAATTGGTAGTACTTCCAGGAAGAGATCCGTGGTTTTCTCAGTGCCCCAGAGCCCCTTAAAAAGCAGAGGAATGTCTTTGAGCAAGAACAGCTGCCTCCAGGGGTAGCCCTACTTCACCTCCAAGAGAAGGCAAGACTTTGCCCAAAGCAAAAGGCACCACAGTGTGGTTTGTAATTTCAGGGCGTTGGGCCTTGTGCATTTTCTTCACAAAAGAACATACATATTCCAGGGCAGGGTAATCAGGGTGTGTCTGAAGGCCCAAGAGCTCCCCACCCTCTCTGGCTGGTGCTGGGAAAAGTACTGCCAGTAGGTTGTAAGATGTTCCTTTCCTTCTTGGCTCCCCAGCTTCCCCCACCACCACCCCCAACTGCCTCTTCTGATGGCCTTGCTCTCTGTGTAGGCAACTGTAGTTTTAGATGTTCTCACAGAGTCAGGCTTTGTGCAGCCTCTTGCTCCTGACAGCGAGAAATGGTTTTTCCTCTTGCCTCTTACATATCTTTAGTCTTCACTAAACATATTTATATATATATAGCAATATATGAAATTCATATATTTTAATGTCAGAGGAGGTTTTCTGAAGGGGAGTGGGAGAAAGTTGGGCGACAGCTATCTAACCTTCTCCCTTTTCTGGAAATCTTTATTTCTCTCTCTCTCACTCTAGCTTGCTCTCTCTCTCGTTCTTTTAACAGACAGGGGTAGTGGTAAGGGTAGGAAGAAAATAACCTAAAATACATGTACATGCTGCATGCTTAGACACACACACACACATCCCACTGTGGGTAGGTAAGTTCTGAGGCTGTATAAGGCCTCAGAACAGAGATGAGGCCCAGCCTTGGGACAGTGATGAGGGGAAACCCTGGGGAATTCAGAGTGGTGGGAAGGAAGGAAATCCTGGGTGTGGAGTTCCCAGTAGGATCTGGCTTCTCATAAGCCATATTCGGGAAGCTTCCATGACAAGCACTCACCACACTGTGAGTTGGACTAGTGTTCTCCCATAAGCTCCCACAGCACCTTCTGTTAACTGCCAAGCACTCACCAAACAGCCCTGTCACATCCAGCACAGAGCCCTTGAGGCCCAGAGCCTGGCCTTGCTCATTGGTGCATCTTAGGCACCTCATAGTCAGCTACTGACGAACCATTTGCTGATCCATGGGTTGATTCTCTCATCTAATCCTCACAACAGTCTTACATGGTAATCATTTTTAATATATCTTTACAGCTAAGAAGACCTCAGCAGGCTAAGCAATTTGCATGAAAGTACATGACCACAAAAGCAGAACGAAGACCCGGCCCAACCCATCCATCCGCTGTGGCTCTTCACCCTGCCGGCTCCCAAGGGGGAGAGTGGGGCTGTGGGGACAGGGAAGCAGCCTAAGCCCTAAGCCACAGGTCCATTTTCTGTTTACTGAGCACCCTTCCTCTGAGATTCTCTGCCAAATACAGTTGGCTAAAGATAAAGACTTGCTTTCTCAAAAACATTTTCATTTGAAATGTCCTGGGCTTTCTTGATGGTCCAGTGGTTAAGAGTCCGCCTGCCAATGCAGGGGATATGGGTTCAATTCCTTGTCCGAGAAGATTCCACATGCCGTGAGGCAACAAAGCCACTGAGCCACAGCTATTGAGCCTGTGCTCTAGAGCCCGGGACTGCAAACCATTGAAGCCTGAGCACTCTAGAGCCTGTTTTCAGCAACAAAAGAAACCACTGCAATGAGGAGCCCGTGCACCACAACTGGAGAGTAGCCCCTACTCTCTGCAACTAGAGAAAGCCCACACACAGCAGTGCAGACCAAGTGCAGCCAAAAATTAATTATTTTTAAAAAGAGATGTCTTCTGATATGGTAGACCAATAGCTTATCTTCTCTTTAATAGTCTCCTAGAATGAGCACGTTTTTTATTGAGGGTTTTAAAATAATATAACAACTGAATACTCTGAACTCACACATAAGTAATATTTTTGTCCATTGCAAAGGTCTCTGCTTTTTATACCAGAGAGAACTCTTAATGACAGTGTTAATTATAATGAATAGTAAACCTTGGAAACTGTGATATCAATCATTTACCAAATTATTTTTCACCCTGAGTCAGTAAGATGCTTCCCCCTTCTTACTGTTAATGAAATGATTTAGACTTAGTGAGTGGCTTTTAATGTTTACACAGACCTTCATTCATAATACGCCACCCAATAAAATAAAATATTTCAGTGGATTCTGAAGATGTACCAATTTTGACTGTTTTGAGTTTCAAACCTAGGGCATTAGACAGACTGTAATTATCTTTACCCAGCTCCCCACTATGTGATAAGCAACTGTATTAAACCAAAACATGCATTCCTTCCAACTGAGAAATTTTATGATGGGAATTGTAAAATGTTAGCTCTATAGAAGAGAAAAAGGTTAATTAGTATGTGTCACTTTCAGTGTAAAAATACACTCATATAAAATACCCATTAAATTCTAAATATTAAAATATCCTAGAAATGCTTCAGGCTAGAAATCACATGAATGATTACCTCCTTATGCACTCTGAATTATTATAAACATCAGCCTCCCTAACCAGATAAGAGTATCATTTCAAACATCTTTTAGCTTCCCTCTTTTAGCCATAGCTAGAAAAAAAACCATTTCCCTTGCTGTGATTCTCATCATTTATTTTCTCTTTAACTGTTTTACTGTAACATAATGTATTGCTTTTTGTTTCAGTGAATGTCAGGTTCTCAGGATTCTCAACTGTCATTTTAATCCTGGTTTGTTTGCTGTGTATAACTATGTTTATCGAGCAAACATTTACATCCTGGTTCTTTTTATTGCAGAGCCATAATCACTTAACAATGCAGGGTCTTGTTGCAAAAGATGATAGCATTCAATGTAATCATTCAAGCTGTGGTGTAACTTTTTTTTTAAGTGTCAGAATAGAGTTAATATCATCTAATGCCCATTACCCTCAAAGCCATCCCTGGTTAGTTAATGCACTTTTGCAACTCTGCTGACATCAGGCAAGGCACTTTTAGGACCTTTTTAGAACTTTTTAGAGACAGCTTAATAAACTATAAGAGAAAAACCAGTAGTGTTACATTCTATTCACAATATGCCTTTGACTCAAAGTATAATCTGGTTTGTTCACCTCCCTTATTCACTGGATACAGGTCCAAAGCAAAATCAAATCCACCCAAAAAGGACAAAGATGGGCTATCATTGAAGAAATTTGAAAGAATGTGCCTTGGGCTTTGAGAGCAAATCCTGGAGAGGAGTTTGCAAAGTAATATGAGTAAAAGGAGCATCTTTGGGTCAAATGCCTTAACTCCTGGGGGAGTTCCTCTTTAATGTAGAATATTTGATTCATTTAAAAAAAAAGAAAAAGGCCATCACTGCTTCTTCTTGCATTCATATTTTACTCGTTGTCTTGATAGGGATCTTCAGTTTGGGCACACACATCACAGGGTAACTGCATCTCCGCTCCGCACACCTGCTCACAGTGGGGGTTGCAGATGTTTCAGTTAAAAGGCAGGGCCATGACTACTAACTTACCATTTTTTCAAAATAACAGATCTCCTGCACAGTTCAAGAGGGAACAGGTTAAAACTTTAACCCAAAACAATCTGAAATTCTGGGGAGCTATAAATTTGGATTCAGATAAAGTAAGATTCAAATTTCAGTCCCACTTATGAGTAAGGAGGAGGCCCTGATCTTCCCAACTGAGAAATAGCTATAATTACACCTTCCTGGGATAGATTTTGTAAAATGGCTATAGAGTCTTTGGAATATAGTAGACACTCAGTACATGGTGTCTATTCATAATCTATCCTGTTTTGGACTTTGACCTTTTGGAGTTTTTCCTTCAATTCCTACTCCCTCTTTAAAGCTCCTCAGAATTTGAGGAGCTTTGCCAATGGCAGATTCTGGTTGAATAAAGTTGTACAGGCTTATACATCATGCACAGGATTCTAAGTCCTATGTTGGTTGTCTCAACAGTTTTACATGGTCTAGAAAATTTTAAAACAAATTGTTACTGGTAATTTATTCCTTTTGCACAATTTGAACAATCACAGAATCTTCAGAAACGTCTTCTGAAGTCATCTGCTCACCACTCTACAAACATCTTAAGATAAATGAGAATTTATTGTTTCCTTTCTCACTCAACAAATATTTATTGAACCCTTGCTATAATATTTATTGAACTCTGTGTTAGGCACCAGGGAGACAGCCGTGAACAATAACAACCACAAAAAAAAACAGCCTGCTCTCGTATATCTACTGGAGAGAAAAGTGATGAATGAGATAATTCAGTAATAGAAAATGTTACAGAGTGCTAATTACTAAAAAGGAAAATAAGGCAGGGAAGGACAGGAAGCTTGGGTGGGATGCATATTTAAACAGAATGGCTCAGGAAAACCCTGGGTGGGAAGATGAGGGAAGTAAAGTTACGTCAGCATACGTCCCTAGACTTGATGATCATTGGCCTTCTCAATGATGCAAGATCTGCTTTCTCTTCTACTCAAACTTGGGAGAGAGGAGTCAAGCACCCAGCTCAGTGGGGCAGCTCCCCTTCCTCCCTTGACTGAAAGGGAAACTTGTGCATGCTCACCTGTCAGCCCCAGGCCTTCACTTGACCGCTCACTTCTCCTCCTTTCCTGGTCCTTTCTGACTCTCTCTTCTCTGAATCTTTGTAAGTCATTTTCATGATGGACTGCTGATAACTCCAAAGATACATGTCCAGAACTAAATACCTAGTGGAAAATTCCAGAGTAGTAAGAGTTTTTTTCAGATACAGTGGCTCAATGCTGCCTTGTCCTTCAACTTGCTATTATTCTCTCTTCCCTTGATCTTTTTAACCAAGTCATAATAACAAGTCACAATGGCTTGCCATTTATTGCACATTTAACATGGGCCAATCAAGTACTTCATATGCATTTTCCTAATCATCCCAATAATTATGAGGTAGGTAGCATTATTATCTTCATTTGCAGAGGAGGAAACTGAGGCAGAGAGAGGTCATGAACCTTGTTCAAGATCTCAAAGCAGTAAATGGCACACCTGGATTCCATACTCCATCTGCATTTCTTTATGACGGTAGCCTATTGAATTTTGCCAATATCTTTGGTAACCTAACTACAGCATACAGTTATATCATTTAAATGTTACTTATTGAGTCTCTCACACCAGATGGGTACATCAACATCCCAAACCTGTTTGCCTGATCCTGAGTTACCACATGGCTTGTTGATGAAGATATTGATTTTAAATTTCAAAAGCTGTCATTATGCTCATTCAAAAAATATATTGTTTTTTTCCTACGTTTAAAGAATAGTTCTTTGACCCTTTTTGTCTTTTTTCCTAAGATGACTCAATGTATAGGCATGAATGTTAGACATTTTTGTTTTTAGGTCCTATTTTTGTTAGTTAGTGCCACTATACCAATAAGTAAGAGGAATTTCACTCACTACTGAAAGTTGTGCTGACAACATGAAGGACATGTGTAAAAATGGCTCTCATATGTTCTTCTGAATAAAGTTCTGGAAGCTGTTACAGATATATGCTGATTTATAGAAGAGGCAATTCACTAGTCTTAAAAGTACATAAAACTAACATTTATGTGGCTTGTCAGGGTATATTGAGTCGAAAAAAGATGTCCATTGATGCTTTAATTACATATAGCAGTCTAAACTTTTTTGCACAAATACCAGGAATGTATGCAGATTTTTGGCCTTGGATGAATATTGTTTTTGTTTGTTTTTAAGATGCTGTTTACAGTATTACAAATGGTTAAGAAAATCAGTTCATGATCTCTTTAAGCTCACCAGAAAGTAGCAATACTTCTTAAGCCAATGTTTACTTTAACAGAAAATTTATATTTGACTTGTTTGGTAAAACTGGAATAATGTGGCGTGAGCTTTGGGAAGCCAGATTCAAATGAGCTTAGCTCTTCTTCCTTAACAGTTAACTTCCTGTATTGGAAATACCCACTTGCTTAAATGATAAATGTTGACTCAATGAAGTAAAATTATGAATTCCATTCACTTTATTACTAACACAGCCTTCAAGCTAGAGAACTAGCTTGAAACATATGAGCAAAAGTTTTTATTTAAAATATTTATCAGGCCAATAGATCAAACAAAGCATCATGTCATTCAGCTGAGACTTGACAACAGTTGGCATTGCTTATTAGAAACAATGGTTATGGGTGCAATGAAAGAGAGGCTGGTGTAGGCAGTAGAGGCAACTACTTGCTTCTGCAAGACACTGATTTCATCTCTTGACTGATAGTGACTCAGTCCTAAGAAGCAATTTCAGCTCACTAGGAATCAAAAAGTGCTTAATAACATGGAAATGTGACAATATATTGTTAATTCAAAGAAAAGCAGGACAAAACTTGAATTTGAATTCAACACATATACACACATATGCAAATATTAATAGAGTAACCCTCTAGGTGACAGGACACCACTAATTTTTATGTTTTCCTTTTCTGTATTTCTCAAATTTTCTATATTATGAAAACCAACTATATGAGCCATATAGAAAAGTACTGTTTTTTTAATTGCATTGAGGAAGTTCTTTTAATTGCACTGTTTAATTGTACTGTTTTTTCAATTGCATTGAGGAAGTCTGCCTAACTTTTCTCCATAAACCCTTGTTACTGCTTCCGTTGCAATATGTTTTGCATGACCAGTGATTTTATAGCAGTTGATTCTCAGAGGAGAATCTCTGAACCAAAGCTGAACCTTGCAAAGTCATCTTCCTCATTGCTCAGCCTATACAGGGTCACATTTAAATGATTCCAACCAAATGCAAATTCTACTTCCACATAGACTCAAAAACAAGGGATTCTAAAGGCTTTCACATTAAACCTCTTAGAAATTCTATCTTAAATTTCCCTTAAAATAGGAATCAAAGCTGGGAAAGAGCCTAGGCTATTTAGTAACTTTATCTTCTCATGGGAAAGATAAAGGAGTACTCAGAAATAAAAGTGAGGTTTCCGGGAAATTTATTCAGTGTCTGAGCTCAAAAAGAAAGAGGTAGTGGGAAATGCTTGGTGCTTATGAAAGGTAAACATGTTTGTGACAAGGGCAGTCAACGATTGCAAGATTTGGTTTCAAACTAAACCTGCTGTTTTCTTATGACTATTATTACCTAAATTATTATAGCTGCATTTTTTAACCATTTTGGAGAAAAGAGAGTATTTTTGTAAATTCTCCTTAATGAGTGCTTTCTGTTTAAATGACACCTAAAATTATACATAAAATTTCAAGATTAGTCCTAAACAAATGTTTATTTCCTTTACTTTTTTTTTACCACATAAACCTTTAAAAGGCAAAATTTCTATTAAAATATTTTTTCCAAATAAAAATTTTAAGTTCTCAAAGATTTATTGGAAATAGAATGGTATTTATAATTCTCAACAAAGCTATTTCTAGGGTATGTTTATTATTCAAAACATAAAATAAGATTGTTTTGCTCTCTATAATTCCTATCCTTTAATATAATCTTCAAAATGAAAATAATGAGTTTTTTTAATGCTTTGGAAGAAAAATGCTAAGTTTTCTTATAATTTTGAATCTTCATCTTTCAGATTCAACTTACAACTTACAAACTATTTTTATGTACATTACTGTATTTGGTCCTCACAAGATCACTATAAAATAGCAAAACCAGTATTAATATTATTCTCAGGAATCTCATTTTATAAATGAGAAGGCTGAAACTTAAAAAAATTAAACAGTTTGTATAGGACCATGCAGCCAGTCAGTAAGAGAACTCTCTAGATCAATTTATTTCTATATTATTTTCCCTGCCAAAAAGCAAATTACTTTTACCGATTCATTAAAACATAATACGAAATAAACACTGAAGTTGTTGTTCAGTCATATCTCTTTGCGACCCCATGGATTGCAGCATGTCAGGCTTCCCTGTCCTTCACATTGAAGAGAGACATACAAAAAAATCCAGAAAATCTGTTACTTTTATATGGTCATAGATTTACTAGCATAAAGAAGAAGATACAAAAATAAAGTATCTGTGCGATGCAATCCTAATTTTATATGAAAAATTATTCATATGTCTAAAAGACTGAAAATAATTATATCAAAAATTAATAGTGATTATCTCTGAATCATGAAATTAGAGAGAATTTTTTCACTTATTTTCTCTAATATTTTGTATTCTTCAAATTTTTAGCCATAAGTAAGGCTTCACTGTATAATCTGTCAAACAAACATTACCAGCTTTCTTTAATAAAGTGATCTAAACATACTGTTTATTCTCATCAGTGATTCTCTATGTGGTTTCACTTCAGTTTTTTTATTTGCTAGCAATTTTTAATTAAAAAAAAAGGCATATGTGGTTTCAGTTGTTTGTTTTTTTTTAAGTAATGTGAAATCACAGTGCCATATTCTGAAGAGCTGGTTCTCTCTTCTAGCCCATGTAGCAATTTAGGGCAGGTTTTTGATGGACCTAACAGAAGCAGAAGACATTAAGAAGAGATGGCAAGAATACACAGAAGAACTGTACAAAAAGATCTTCACAATCCAGATAATCATGATGATGTGATCACTAATCTAGAGTCAGACATCTTGGAATGTGAAGTCAAGTGGGCCTTAGAAAGCATCACTACATACAAAGCTAGTGGAGGTGATGGAATTCCAGTTGAGCTGTTTCAAATCCTGAAAGATGACGCTGTGAAAGTGCTACACTCAATGTGTCAGCAAATTTGGAAAACTCAGCAGTGGCCACAGGACTGGAAAAGGTCAGTTTTCATTCCAATCCCAGAGAAAGGCAATGCCAAAGAATGCTCAAACTACCACACAATTGCACTCATCTCACATGCTAGTAAAGTAATGCTCAAAATTCTCCAAGGCAGGCTTCAGCAATACATGAACCATGAACTTCCAGATGTTCAAGCTGGTTTTAGAAAAGGCAGAGGAACCAGAGATCAAATTGCCAACATCCGCTGGATCATGGAAAAAGCAAGAGAGTTCCAGAAAAACATCTATTTCTGCTTTATTGACTATGCCAAAGCCTTTGACTGTGTGGATCACAATAAACTGTGGAAAATTCTGAAAGAGATGGGAATACCAGACCACCTAACCTGCCTCTTGAGAAATCTGTATGCAGGTCAGGAAGCAACAGTTAGAACTGGACATGGAACAACAGACTGGCTCCAAATAAGAAAAGGAGTCCGTCAAAGCTGTATATTGTCACCCTGCTTATTTAACTTCTTTGCAGAGTACATCATGAGAAACGCTGGGCTGGAAGAAGCAGAAGCTGGAATCAAGATTGCCGGGAGAAATATCAATAACCTCAGATATGCAGATGACACCACCCTTATGGCAGAAAGTGAAGAGGAGCTAAAAAGCCTCTTGATGAAAGTGAAAGAGGAGAGCAAAAAAGTTGGCTTAAAGCTCAACATTCAGAAAATGAAGATCATGGCATCCGGTCCCATCACTTCATGGGAAATAGATGGGGAAACAGTGGAAACAGTGTCAAACTTTATTTTTGGGCTCCAAAATCACTGCGGATGGTGATTGCAGCCATGAAATTAAAAGACACTTACTCCTTGGAAGAAAAGTTATGACCAGCCTAGACAGTGTATTCAAAAGCAGAGACATTACTTTGCTGACTAAGGTCCGTCTAGTGAAGGCTATGGTTTTTCCAGTAGTCATGTATGGATGTGAGAGTTGGACTGTGAAGAAGGCTGAGTGCCGAAGAATTGATACTTTTGAACTGTGGTTTTAGAGAACACTCTTGAGAGTCCCTTGGACTGAAACCAGATCCAACCAGTCCATTCTGAAGGAGATCAACCCTGGGATTTCTTTGGAAGGAATGATGCTGAAGCTGAAACTCCAGTACTTTGGCCACCTCATGTGAAGAGTTGACTCATTAGAAAAGACTCTGATGCTGGGAGAGGTTGGGGGCAGGAGGAGAAGGGGACAACAGAGGATGAGATGGCTGGATGGCATCACGGACTCGATGGAGTGAACTCTGGGAGTTGGTGATGGAGAGGGAGGCCTGGCGTGCTGCAATTCATGGGGTCGCAAAGAGTTGGACACGACTGAGCGACTGAACTGAACTGAACCTGAAAAAACAATTCTGCAGTTTTCTTCATGTCTGCAATAAGTCCCAAAGTTTACTGTTAACTTCGATGACTACCTTCCCAATAGCCATTTCTTCTTCCTTGGTAGAAGAATCTCCATTTGGTGACAGGCAAACTGTCCTGAATCATGGGATGAATCATGATGTCCAGTCTAAGGCAATGTGAGAGATTCCTCTTGTTTCTGGCTTCCCAACCTCCCTTGCAGCTATGGGTAGCCATGTGACCCAGTTCTACCCAATGAAATACTCAGGAAAATTCTTTTGGCTGTTCCAGTAAAAGTATTCTTCACTGGTTAGAACAGTGAGAAACATCCAAAGAATACCTGTGCTCCTTTCATGCTTTGAATGTTGTCATATGAGAATTTGATGTTCTGAGGGCTACAGCAGTCATCTCAGGACAAGAGGGAAAGCCCAAAACACTGAAGAGACACAGAGCCAGAACACTGTTGACCCACTTGCTACCTCGTAATTTTTATTAGGTGAGATAATTAAATGCATGTATTATCTAAGCCACAGTTTGTTATTCTAATACTTGCAACTGTGTCTTCTAATGATGTAGTAACATAAAAAGTTTTTCCAATTGAAGCTATTAACATCTTACAGAGTGTAAAAAAATTAGCCAATACCCAAACTAAATGGCCAACAGTGCAGAATGTCATAGAGAAATGGTTAGATATTCATCATATGTCATATATGTCTCAATAAATCTGGAAAAGAAAAACAGTGGTTAGGTATATTACTTTACTGGGCTATTACAAAGTTAGTTAAAAGTAACATGTGGGAAAATCATGTGGTTACATGATGTAAGATTATGTGGGGGGGTGGGAGAAAAACAGGACTTGGAATTGTATATACACTATGATTACAATAATGTTTTTAAAGATTGTGAAAAAACAACCCCAAATAACTATCAGGAATTGTCTTGGGGGATAAAATTACTAATTGATTGTTTTTATCCATTCCTCTATTTTTTAAATACTGGGCCTCACAGGTTACAATCTTTACATTAAAAAATATAAAATAAATTCACATAGACAGGCACACCTTGGAGATAGTACAAGTTTGGTTCCAGACCATCACAACAGAGCAAATATCACAATACAGTCACACACTATGTTTTTTTTCCAGTAGTCATGTATGGATGGGAGGGTTGGACTATAAAGAAAGCTGAGCACTGAAGAAGTCATGCTTTTGAACTGTGGTGTTGGAGAAGACTCTTGAGTCCCTTGGACTGCAAGGAGATCCAACAAGTCCATCCTTAAGGAGATCAGTCCTGGGTATTCATTGGAAGGACTGATGTTGAAGCTGAGACTCCAATACTTTGGCCATCTGATGCAAAGAGCTGACTCATTTGAAAAGACCCTGATGCTGGGAAAGATTGAGGGCAGGAGAAGAAGGGGACAACAGAGGATGAGATGGTTGGATGATATCACCGACTCAGTGGACATGAGTTTGGGTAAACTCTGGAAGTTGGTGATGGACAGGGAGGCCTGGCGTGCTGCAGTCCATGGGATTGCAAAGAGTCAGATATGACTGAGAGACTGAACTGAACGTGCATATAAATGTTATGTTTATAATATAGTCTATTAAGAGTGCAATATCATTGTCTCTAGAAAACAATGTACATAGCTTAATTTAAAAATACTTTCTGGGACTTCCCTGGCATTTTAGTGCTTGAGACTCCATGCTTCTACTACAAGGGGCATGGGTTCTATCCTTGGTCAGAGAACTAAGATCTCACATGCCATGCAGAGCAACCAAGAAACAAATTAATAAATAAAAATACTTTTTGCTAAAAAATGCTAATCATCATCTAAACCTTCAGCAAGTCATAGTGGTAACATCACAGATCACTGTAATCAATATAACAATGAAAAGTTTGAAATATTGTAAGAATTACCAAAATGTGACTCAGACACATGAAGTAAGCAAACGCTGTTGAAAAAATGGCACCAACAGACTAGCTTGATGCAGGGTTTTCACAAACCTTCCATTTATTTTTTAAAAATGCAGTATCTGTGAAGGACAGTAAAATGAAGTGTAATAAAATGAGGTATGGCAGTATATACCCCTGGAAAAATTTATATCAATATAAGAATATGTTAGATTCCCTATTGTCAAACTTGAACTTGCCAGTTTGACTTTCAAAGCCCTTCCAAATATGGCCCCTGCCTATTCCTCTAGCCCCATCCCCCACTACACATCCAGTTCCAGCCACAGTTAACACTGATTCATGGCTGAAAAGCCTTGCCTTTTGTGCAAGGTAAACATTGCCAGATGTGGCAGAGACTGCTGATTATTCCCTCAAATCCCTTTCTTCAGTAGAGAATGATTTTCAACTGAGCACACCACAGCCAAAGATAAAGGCAATATGTCCTAGTCTTCCTTTCAGCTGGCCATAGTTATATGACTTTGTTCTGGCTACTGAGGTGAGCGCAAGCTCCAGGAATGTCCTTAATAGGAAAGGTGCTCTCTTCTTTGTCCTTTCCTTCTTAGATCCTTAAGTTTGGGTGGCCAACTTGGACCATGGAAAGAAAGCCCTGAGCTGAGCTTGGAGGAACTAGAAGGCCAGGTCCCTGATGAGCCTGTTACTGCCACTCCAGCACTGGAGTGCCTACTTCTCGGTTTCATTTCCACAGGAGAGACAAATAGAGAATTTGCATATCCCACTATTATTTTTGAGTTTTCTGTCACATACAATCTATCCTACTGATATAATTTATGATATAAGCTCCTGACAAAAATGGTTCTAGGAGAGGAATGACAACAATATCATTGAATTACTATCCAGAAGACATGAACTGAAAGTTGGAGGTTTGGGACTGGCATGCAAAGGAAAACAA
Source organism: Nanger dama (assembly GCA_917880005.1). Classification (NCBI taxonomy): domain Eukaryota; kingdom Metazoa; phylum Chordata; class Mammalia; order Artiodactyla; family Bovidae; genus Nanger; species Nanger dama. Next base: position 46,970,614 of record CAKJTW010000001.1, read on the forward strand.
AAGGCTGAAGAAGGGGGTGGCTGGTGGTAGCACTAGAAATATGGGGAAAAGCCAGGGCCACCAATGACTATTTGGGGGAGAAGATAAGGGTAAAGGGTTGACTAAAGTAATTTTAAGAATAAGATGACTAGTAGTAAACATTAAACCACCTAGTGTCCTCTGCTACAATGTAATTCCTTAATGTCATCACCGAATTCTCAGTAAAAATCTAGTGTACACAGTAGGCTGGTATGAGCAGGGGTTTTTGGAAATCAAGGCAAAGGGTTCAGGCAGAAAAAAACAATAGCAGAAATGAAAAAAACCAAAAGGCTGTTCATTCAGTGGAAGCTGGAAATTAGAGCTTATAATAAAGCATAAGCTTTCCAAATCCCCAGAAAAAACAGGTATAAATGCTATATTTCCCATTCAATACTGAATGATTTTTAGGGTCAACATTTTGCATATACTAGCAAATGTTAATGACATGTTTACATATACCTTGCATATCATTTTTCATTGTACCAGAAACAGTCATGCTAGACATATTGTTTTGCAACATATTTTCTTTTGGTTTGGCTAGGTTTTAACCAATTAATATGCCACAGACATCGTTTCAAATAGATCCACCTCATCCTTTAATAAAAGCATAGTATTCCTTCATACGGAAGTACCATAATTAACTACTCCGTGTTTTTGTGGCTGTTATAAACAGTGCTGTATTTGTGCAAAACATGTTACACTTGAATGCAGTTGTGCATGAGCAATTAAGTATTCCTGTGGAATAAATGACAGGAAGAGACTTTGCAGGGTTGCTGGACAGATATATTTTTATATCTGCTGCTGCTGCTGCTAAGTCGCTTCAGTCATGTCTGACTCTGTGCGACCCCATAGACGGCAGCCCACCAGGCTCCCCGTCTCTGGGATTCTGCAGGCAAGAACACTGGAGTGGGTTGCCATTTCCTTCTCCAATGCATGAAAGTGAAAAGTGAAAGTGAAGTCGCTCAGTCATGTCCGACTCTTAGGGACCCCATGGACTGCAGCCCACCAGGCCCTCCGTCCATGGGATTTTCCAGGGAAGAGCACTGGACTGGAGTGCCATTGCCTTCTCCGTTTATTATAGCAGATACTATCAAATTACATTCCAGAGAAGTCCACCAATGATGAATGAGAGCACCTATTTCCTTGTACTCTCACCACTCTAGGTATTATAAATCTTTTAGTTATCGTCAGCTAAAAAGTGGCATCATGCTAATTAATGAGTGAGATTCAACATCTTCTCACATATTTACTGGTCATTTCTATTTCTTCTCTGAAATGCATGTCTATATCCTCTGCTAATTTTTCTATATTGAATTACTGTTTTCATATTAATTTAGAAAAATTATTTATATGCTAAAGATGTCAATAACTTGTCCCTGTATATTTTACAAAAGTATCTCTAGGTCTGTTATTCATTTTTTAGTTTTATTTATGGTGCCTTTGGCTGTGCCCAAGTTTTTAATTTCCAAGACTGATTAGACTATTTACCATTCCAAAATGTAAACAGTATTTTCCTATAGTTATGATTTATCATTCTTTCAAAATTACGTGACAATAATGTAATAGTTAAGAGTACAATCCTTTTGTACCAACCTTCCTGAGTTCAAAGCCTGATTATGCTGTGTAAACTCAGGAAAGTTATTTAATTTCTATGTGCCTTGGTTACCTCAACTGTTAAATGCAGATAATACCAGTATCTATGTCACAGGACTTGATGAACAATGATTTAGTACATACCAGATGCTTGGGACATTCCTTGCAACATATAAAGTTTCAGTCAACATTAGCTACTATTATTTTGCTGTGTCTTGATAAGAATTTTCCAAAAATTTTTAATATCTGATAATATATTAATATAAATATATATTATATATAATATAATGCTCCAGAACACATCCAATCCTTATAAATGGTCTTAACCTTTCTGCCACCTGCCTAGATTAGTAAAATGAAACTCTGCAACTGAAGATAGAAAACTGAAGACTGCAAATGAGAAAATCAGTGTCACACACAAATCAAATAGAAGTAGCAGCTGCAAAAGCTCAACAAGTCAGAAGCAAATAGAAGAGCCTAAGGCAGGAATTGCACATTTTAACTATGAGTCTTGCCCTGACAGGCAGGACTCTCAAACAACAGCTGCACAAACCAGTTTTACCTCATCTGAGACAAATGTGCCCTTAACATGCAATGGAACCTTATTTCCTATACATTTAGCTAATATACTGAGCAAGTCTCAGGGATGATCCTGCCTGCAGACCTTTCAAAACCTTTCTTTAGCTTGAGCAACTTTATGTTATTTAGAGAGTTTGATCACTGTCCTTGTTACAATTTGTAGCTAAAGATCAAACTTGTTCCTTGATTATACAGTGATAAAGTGTGCCCATGTTTGTTAATAATCACAAAAATCTACTAAAAAGGCACATGTTCCCAAGTACCAGGTCCCATTAGTTTTTCTTGTAATGCCTTTATCTCTCCCATATCTGTGTCTTTTTATGCCTAAAGTTGAATTATTTTTTCTTTTTCTTGGTGAGTCTTGCCAGAATTTTCTCTGTAACATTTATGTATCTTGAGGAACAGCTTTTGGTTTAACTTACCAACTCTTGCTGTATTTTTATTTACTATTTCATTCATTTCTGATTCTATCTATTTCATTGTATTGACACTGGCAGGCAACAGAAAAATAGACTGGTTTTCAATTGTACTTATTTCTGAGTAAACAATTCACTCTTCTGTTACTTTATTTTTCTTTGTTTTCTTAAGTTGCTTAAAGCTAAATGCTTAAACTCTTTTTCAGTTACTCTCACTTCACAATAAAAATATTTAGCTGTGGCAATTTTATTTGAATTTCAAAGGACAGGGTGACCCCAACAGACATCTGGGCTACATGTGATTTATAAAAGTAAAACCTGCTCTCACACACAAAAAAGACCTGTGTGCGGACTGGAAAAAAAATTAATAGAACTATAAGTAGCCTTGAGGCGAGCCAAGATCCTACACAATACAAATGAGAGCTCAGATGACAGATAGAGATAATTTGTCTGACATTAAAAGTCAGATATCTTCACATTAAGTCTGTGCTCTAGTTGAGCAAGAAGTCTTAAGAAGCAAAGCAAGGAACAACCATGGGCTTTCCCTCCCTTCCTTCTCTCTGCACGATAGCAGATCACCTAAAAGTCCACAACGGACCTAAGAAAACCATTTCCTTTCATAAGCACCCAAGTCCATACTGTGCAAATTCTGTTTTCAAAGTTGAGCTTCAGTTGGGCACTGCCCCAGGCCTCCTCCTCCTCTCATGGAGAAAAATCCTAGAAGACAGAACATTGCCTGTTGGTGACATCTACTCTGACTTCAAAGGTTAGATATAATCACAAGGAGCTTGAATAATTAAAGTAAATTCAGTGGAAAAGGCATGTCACAGTTAATGGGGCCATTATTATACTGCCTCTTGTCATATTTTCTCTCCAATCACCACGGAGTGATCTCATTGCCTTAATCCTGCAGTTAAGGAGCTCAGGGTAGGCTCTGCCTACCAGAACCCTCACCTTGAGAGGGTTTTATTGTTGAAATTATACACACTCCACTCCTGGGAAGATAAACAAGATCTAATTGTCCAAAAACAGGATAACATATTATGCTAAGTAATCCATATTACAGAATATGTTTATAACCATTCTCATGACTTTTAATAACGTTAAAAAAGATGCATGGTTTCTCATTGTAAAATGGAGGATACAAAAATATATGCAAGGTGTGATTTCAACTATTTAAATATTTAATTTATATACACAGCAGAAAGTTGGAAGAAGAAAATCACCAAAATGCTAGCAGCTCTTTGTTTTGAACAGGATTAATGGAGAGTTTTAAAATTCTTTTAATTATAATTTTGTTGTTGTTGTTGTAAAATAATTATTTTTCAACTTTATTGAAATGTAATTTACATACAAGATGCACCCATTTTATTTTATTTTATTTTTTTGCTTAAAAATTTTAAATTGTCTATCAGGTGAGTCTGACAGAAGTATTGTTAACTGTGTGGGAAAAACATGCTAGTAATATCTGGCAGCTCATAGCCAACTTTCAGTGATTATAGTCTCTTCATATAATTACTCATGGTAATCCCTTTTATATAAGCATCTTAAAAACCTGCTTCTCTCATTAACCAAGCCTGACCAGTTAGAAGAGTTTTAAAAGGACAACAAATCTTTTTAAATTACAGAAGTAATACACATTTGTGAAAAATTCAAACAAGATGAACCCATTTTAAATGTGTAATCAGTGAGTTCTGACAGATCTCTACATCTGTGTAATCATCTCTGCAGGCAATATGAAGGACATTTCTGTCACCCTCCCCAAATCTCCCTTTGCCCAATGCAATCATCTCTCTCTCCCTAACCCCAGACATCCAGTGATCAGATTTCACTACAGATCAGTTTTGCCTACTGTAGAGCTTCATATAAATGGAATCATATGGTACGTATCCTGTGTATGGCTTCTTTAATTAAGCGTTATGCTTTTTATATCCATCCATGTTTCCGTGTATATCAATAGTTCATCCCTTCTGTTGTGGGGTAGTATTTCATTGTTGAATATACCACAGTTTATCCATTCACCTGTTGATGGACATTTGTTTCCACCTTCCAGTTCTGAACATTCCCATACAAGTTTTCGTGGATATGTATGCACTTTCCTTGGACTGACAACTTGGAGTGAAATCTTAGAGATTCAATGCAATCCCTACCAAGCTACCAGTGGTATTTTTCACAGAGCTAGAACAAATAATTTCACAATTTGTATGGAAATACAAAAAACCTCGAATAGCCAAAGCAATCTAATTATAATTTAAAGTGAGAAACTTTACAAGAACTCTACAAACGTAAGTTCATCTGTTTGATTTTGGCTGTGCTAGGGCTTTCTCTAGATGTGGCGAGCAGGGGCTGCTCTCCGTTGTGGTGTGAGGGCTGCTCCGCGCAGTGGCTTCCCTTCTCGGGGAGCGTAGGCTCTAGGGCATGCAGGCTTTGGTAGCTGTGGTACTCGAGCTATAGAGCACAGGCTTAGTAGTTGTGGTACCCAGGTTTTGCTGCTCCTCAGCATGTAGAATCTTCTCAGACCAGGAACTGAACTCTTGTCCCCTGCACTGGCAGGTGAATTCTTAACCACTGGACCACTAGGGAAGTCCATTTTTTTTTAGTTTCTTTCTCACAAGTTTCATTGCTTTTATAATCATAAATAAATCAAGAACAGTTTATGTGTAAAATTTCAAATCTATACCTTCCATTTCTTGAAATTAGTTCTGGGAAAAAGAAAAGGAAGATGAGGCGAGAGGAGGAGAGGAGAAGTTACAACACAGAGAAAAGGAAATATTGTTGGTTTGCTAATAGGAATGATATTCAGAGTATTTAACTGGAGTCCAGCCCAGGCACCACACAGTGAGAGCCCAATTTGACAGTAACTAACTGATCCACTCATACTGATGTATTCTCACTGAATATCAGCCTGATTTCAGGCTACTTTACAAGGCAAGGTGTTATTGGGAATATTCTGACTGTCATGTTGAGTATTTGTATACATTTTCTCCTTGAACAGAGCACATTTAGCTCCAGCTCCATCTGCAAAACCCCGCTTAGGTGTTCCATCTTCCATGAACCCTTTCAAGGTTGTCCTGGAGTAAATTTATGCCTCTCTATAGCCTTTCCCATAGTATTTATCACAATAGTGGTGCCCCGTAGTATAGCAATTATGTGTCCTACTCTCTTTTCTTATTCCATATCTTCACAATGCCTAACATGGTAGAGATCATCACATTGAGTCCTCATCCAGCTACTTTCTAAGCAAGGACCCTTTGTTGTCATAGGGTACCTTCCAAAGAGGTCCCAGAGTTACGGCAGCCAACTTCATCTTGCAATTTGGGGTTGTGGACTTGTTCACACCCAGGATCTGAGCAATCTACTGAGGTGGGATAACAGACAGGTTTGCTAAACTGCCCTCTCCTCTGAGAAGATGAGGGGCTCATGGGAAAGTTGGCCTGATTGCAAGGGATGCCCTCTACTGATGGTGAGAGCAGAAGTAGATATATGTAGCAACTGGGGTGGGGAGTGGGGAAGAAAATAGACAACATCAGGGAAGTGTCAACTGTACCTACTCCCAGAGATACTTACAGGGGGAACTTGGTGGTGCTTTTGCAAAAAGACAAAAAGTTCTTAGCTTTGAAATATCATAGATTCAACATAATTATTTTTTTCATTTTGTCATCAAACATCAATACCCACTATGTGCTGGATGTTAGAAGATTATAATATATATTGTGGAGAAGGTTGTGTTGAAATGGTCACTCTCACAGACTTAAACAAACATAGCTGAACTGAATTGATCTAAACTCAATAGTTTGCTAGGGCTGCCAAAACAAAGGACCACAGACTGAGTGGCTTAAACAACAGAAGTTTATCCTCTCAAGGTCTAGAGGCCAGAAGTCCAAAATCTAGGTGTCAGCTGGGTTGATTTCTTCTGAGGCTTCAAGGGAAGGGTCTGCTCCAGGCCCCTCTCCTCTTGGTTACAGAGGGCCCTCTCCTCCCTGTTTCTTTACCTTATATTCCCTCTCTGCATATCTCTGTGTCCAACTTCCTCTCCAAAGGATCCCATTTTAACTCAGTCACCTCTGTAAAAACACCACCTCCAAATACAATCACACTGTGCAATACTGGAGCTTAGAACTTAAATGTATGACTCTTGGGAGAATACTATTCAACCCGTAATACCCAGCCACATCTTAGGCGACAATCCATAAACAGATAGCCTTGATGGTCCGTCAGGAGGTCGGACCCCTGCATTTGCAGTGCCTTCATTATCTCTGCTCCTTGCTCTTAATATAAACTCACTCCCTTCTGAAATGCTCTGTGTCTGGAATTCTTTTCCAACCTAGGCTTGAACTGCCTCTCTGGCTGTGTTGCATGGGGACTAGCACCCAGACTAGAGGCAAAGATAGCAGGGACCCCAATTACAGCAGCAGTAGGTAAAGTACAAGATGCACTCTCATCTTGCCAAAGGGCTAGAAGCCTTCTCATGCAGCTTACATCCTATTTTCCTGGCTCTTTTCCCTGGCAGCAGGGAAAGGCCCACAGCAAACAAGGACAGTGGTAGCATGCCCTGGCACTTTATTTTGGAGGGCTTTGCCAGGGTCAGAAGACAGACTGAGAAAAGTGGAAACGCAGTCCTTTATGTATGCAACTCAGCAAGACAGGCCAACACATCCAGATGCCTCTGCCAAACTCCACCGTAAATGAGAAAATCATTAAAGTGTACATCACCAAGTAAAATATGCCAATCTGAGTCCACTGAAATAGGAAAGCTGAATTCTCAAACAAGTTCCAAAAAAACAATTAAATCTCTCAACTGTAAACATGGAAAATATGTATTTCATATTATTTGTGTGGAGTCCTATCCCAAGGCCACAGGTGCTAGGGCCTCGAACCAAGGCCACAGACCAGAGCCAAGGTCACCTCCAAAGCTGACTAAGCCCTCTTTGTAACCTTGCCCAAAGTCCCCCTGATCCTTCCCTGCCAGCTTTCTGACCCCATATCAGGCAAAAATGCCCACCCAGTACTCACCTTACAGTGCCCTAACCAACCTTCTAGGAGGAGTTTTCTTTGTCTTGAGGCTATAAAAATTGGCCAGGAGAAGCGTCTGCTCTGCCTGGTCTGTCAATAGGTCAGACCTCTGCATCTTCAGTGCCTTCATTATCTCTGCTCCTCGCTCTTAATATAAACTTACTCCCTTCTGAAATGCTCTGTGTCTGGAATTCTTTTCCAACCCAGGCTCGGACTGCCATGACAACCTGTTTCTTAGTTTCAATCCCTTTCCAAACACCAAAGAGGAACAAAAGTAGGAAAGACATCATTGAACAAAAGGAGAATATCTGAAATACAGTTGCACTGTGTTAAATGACCCATGACACATTAACCCATCATTTAAGTTAATGCATAACTCAATATAGCTATTGAACAGGAAATGGTCTCATTGGTAGCATCTAGCCAAAAGATACAGCTGAAAATATATAGAGCATCAACAATTTCTTATCAGAACATAAAAAAATGGATGAGGTCTGCTGAGCTCCTTATTAGAAGTCTCAGTTCAGTTCAGTTCAGTTCCTCAGTCATGTCTGACTCTTTGCAACCCCAGGGACTGCAATACACCAGGCTTCCCTGTCCATCACCAACTCCTGGAGCCTACTCAAACTCATGTCCATCGATTTGGTGATGCCATCCAACCATCTTATCCTCTGTCATCCCCTTCTCCTCCTGCCTTCAATCTTTCCCAGCATCAGGGTCTTTTCCAGTAAGTCGATTCTTCGCATCAGGTGGCCAAAGTATTGGAGTTTGAGCTTCAGCATCAGTCCTTCCAATGAATATTCAGGACTACATAGTTCATTTATATTGGGATGGTATATTTAAGTGTGTTCAATGAGTAAGATTAGAGTGAAGACTCCAAGTAATCTAGTTGCTAAAATGTGGTATAAAAAGTTACAGGGGTTCCCTTTAAATCTCAAACCTATCTGATTAGTGTTCTGAGCCTCCCCAAAAGTAGAAAACAAAGGAAAAATACATAAAGCATTATGTACCAGCATGCTCTTGATGAAACCATCTGGATTCATGGGCTAAATTCTGACCCCTAGTGGTAAAGTTTTAATAGGGTCCTCAAATATATCACACTCGATTCTAAATTACTGCTACCATTGTGGAGAGACACCATCTTTAAAGGATTAAGAGGGAAACTGTCAGCCACAATCTTGGGCACTGGCCTCTTTGACTCTAGGTCATTCAGTATGCTCCTTGGCTGACTTATATTTCAACACTGATTACAGCTTCATGCAAACAAGCACTACTCAAGAACTCCAGACAAAGCAACAGTCCTTCAGTTTATTTTCAGACTCTTTTCCTCTCCCCAACCACTTCAGAGTACTAGTGATTAGTAGAAAACCCAAAAACAAGCACGCAGAGGAAGGAAAGAAAGATGTAGATATTCATTAACCATGTAAGTGCTGACAAGTGCAGACATAACACTAAACGAGCTGTTTCCAAGAATAGAAAGCAATAATGATACTCCAAGGGGATGATAACATTTAGACATCAGAAAGTAATTCTTCCACTATCATTTATAACCAATTAAATCTAAACTTTTTGAAACCATAAAGTGGATGTAACTATTAAAACACTGGCTCCATAGGTCAAAAATTATATTGACACAATATTCTTATTAAAATAATAGAGCAAATATAAAATTTGAGAAGAAACTTCTTTTTCAAGAAAACCCAAACGCTATTCCCTTAGGATAATAGGGTGATCACTTTGACTCAAGCCTATTTCTGTTAGCATAGGCAATAAAATGGCAAATCCTTCAATCTTAATTATGAGTTCCATAGAACCAGTGCTGCTTGAGAAGCTCATGGCATCCTGTCTATATCACAGTTCCTTCCATTGTTCTAAATTTTTTCTTCAGAATCTACATATTCATCTGACATCACCACACCCACTCTACAAACTTTTATCTCTACTACCCGAACTTTCTTATATTTGTACATATGTAGGTAGATATGAGTATTTTATATATATATATATATATATATATATATATATATATATATTTGGCCACATAGCATGGCATGTAGGACCTCAGTTTCTTGACCAGGGATATAACCTTTGCCCCCCTGCATTGGAAGCATGGACCACTGGACCACCAGGGAAATCTCATCAGTATACTTTTTCTCTTTGTTTACCGTTCCTCTCCACCTCACCCAGCAACCAAAGTTAACTACCTACTGTTTATCTTTACATAGCCTTCTTCCTGTTCATATAATCATAAGTACACATACATATCCAAGTTGCCATTAACGGTTTTACAAAAATAGAATTATATACCCTTTTCTGACTTTATTGTTTGTTACGCTTAACAATACATCATGGGATGCCCTAACTGGTAAGGATCTGTGGAATATTTTCCAAAAATAGTCACAGTGGTATGTCCTGTTCCACATGCTCTTCCACGACCTTACTGCTGTCCCATAAAAATGTGCAGTCTATTTCCCCCTCTCTTGAACCAGCTGTGCCTGTGAGCATCTTGACAAATGTGGCAGAAGTTGATACAGTGTGACTTTTAAGACTAAGTTAGAAAAGATGACACATCTTCCACCTATTTTCTCTCTTCTTTTTCTTCCTTTCCCTGTCTCCCTCTTTTCTCAACCAGTACCATTTTGTGAGGGAGCCTTGGCTACCCTGGGAGGCCATGTGTAGAAGTTCTCACAGACAGTTTTAGCTGAAGTCTCAGCCAAAAGCCAGATATGTGAGTGAATGAGCTTTCAGAAAACTCCAGATCTCTTCCATCAAGTCATCCTCAGCTATTGGCATCTTCTGAATGAGACCTCGGACACCACAGAAAACAAACCATCTCCATTGTGCTTATAGGCTCTGCTGTACCTTGTCCAAATTCCACTGAATTCATGAGCATGATAAAATTGTCGCAGAGGTTAAAGCGTCTGCCTCCAATGCGGGAGACCCGGGTACAATACCTGGGTTGGGAAGATCTCCTGGAGAAGGAAATGGCAATCCACTCCAATATTCTTGCCTGGAGAATCCCATGAATGGAGAAGCCTAGTAGGTGACAGTACACGGGGTCGCAAAGAGTCGGTCACAACTGAGCGACTTCACCTTACCTTACCTTACATCAGTAAGAGTTTCAGGGAATCATGTTACACAGCAATGGATAACCAGAAAATGATTAACTCATCCTTTCTATGGCTCAACCTCCCTGGTGGCTCAGAGGTTAAAGTGTCTGCCTGCAATGCGGAGACCTGGGTTCAATCCCTGGGTCGGGAAGATCCCCTGGAGAAGGAAATGGCAACCCACTCCAGTATTCCTGCCTGGAGAATCCCATGGACAGAGGAGCCTGGTGGGCTACAGTCCATAGGGTAGCAAAGAGTTGGACAGACTGAGCTCACTCCTGTTTCTACAGGGTGGCTGTAACAGTTTGCAGAAGCAGTGCCTTCTCAAGGGCACTTTGTTTCTAGTTTTGGTCACTATGTGTGTGTTAGTTGCTCAGTCTGGCAGACTCTGGGACCCCATGAACTTCAGCTCACCAGGCTCCTCTGTCCATGGAATTCTCCAGACAAGAATACTAGAGTGGGTTGCCATTCCCTTCTTCAGGAGATCTTCCCAACCCAGAGATCAAACTCAGGCCTCCTGCATTTCAGGGGGATTTCTACCATGTGAACCATCAGGAAGCTAAACTTTGGTCACTATGAACATTACTAAGTAAATATCTTTGAATATATATTTCTTGAGATTTTTAAGTTTTATTCCCGTAAGAACTGTAGAGTAGAACTGCTACGTTAAATGTGTATTTTAGTTTTTACTAGGTTTTTGGTTTTTTACCCTCTGGTTCATGAGGGGTTAATTTTGGGAGGAGTGCTTTTGATTTATCTTTTCTACTATTTTCTACATTTCACCAAATTAAGTCTTTATTTTTACTAATTCCTTCTTTTACTGTCTTCTTGGTTCTTTTTCTAATTTTTAAAGATGACTACTGAGTTCTTACATTTATAATCTTTGCATACAGATTTCGTTGGGTCTTGTCGGTTTTGTTTTGTTGGGGTTTCCTTTCTCACTCTAGAGTTCACAATTTCAATTTTTGTTTCTAGTTCTATGCAAAGATTTTTAGAAGGGTGGGTGCGAGCATGCTAAGTCAACTCAGTATTGTTCGACTCTGTGACCCCAAGGACTGTAGCCCGCCAGGTTCTTCTGTCCATGAGATTTTCCAGGCAAGAATACTGGAGTGGGTTGCCATGCCCTCCTCCAGGGGATCTTCCTAAACCAGGGATCAAATCCACATCTCTTATGTCTCCTGCACTGGCAGGCAGGTGTTTTTTTTTTTTTTTTTTACCAGTAGGATCATCTGGGAAACCCATTTAGGAGGGTAGTCTTTCTTTTTGGGGTGGACTGCTTTCCATGTTAATATTTTTTATTGAGGTATAGTTGACATTCACTATTACATTAGTTTCAAGGATACATCACAATGATTTTACCTGTATCTTGTAAAATGATTACAGGATGATAGTCTTACATTGCAAATAATTAAGTTTTCTTTTAAAATTTTATTTTAATTTCATTAATTTACTTCTAGGACTTTCCTGGTGATCCAGTGGTTAAGAATTCACTTGCCAATGCAGGAGACATGAGTTCAACATTCAACTCCCAGTCTGGAAAGATTCCACATACCTGGAAGCAGCTAAGCCTGCACGGCACAACTGCCGAGTCTGCTTGGTACTGGTGCACCGCAACAAGAGAAACCACCACAAGAGAAGCCAGGGCACTTCAACTAGAGAATAGGCAGCTTGCTGAGACTAGAGAAAGCCTGCAGGCAGCAACGAAGACCCAGTGCAGCCAAAACTAAACAAACAAACAAACAAATAATTTACTTCTAATTTCATCAGATAATGTGACCTGTAAAAATCTCTACTTTTAAATTTTCTTATTGGTTTTGTGTGTGTGTGTGTGTGTGTGTGTGTGTGAGTTTATGGTCAGGTTTTGTATATGGTCAATGGCCATTTGGAAATTACATGTGTTCTCTGAAGAATATAAGATTTATACATATTTAATAATGCACAGATGGTGACTACAGCCATGAAATTAAGAGACGCTTACTTCTTGGAAGGAAAGCTATGATCAACCTAGATAGCATATTCAAAACCAGAGACATTACTTTGCCAACAAAGGTCCATCTAGTCAAGGCTATGGTTTTTCCAGTAGTCATGTATGGATGTGAGAGTTGGACTGTGAAGAAGGCTGAGCGCCAAAGAATTGATGCTTTTGAACTGTGGTGTTGGAGAAGACTCTTGAGAGTCCCTTGGATTGCAAGGAAATCCAACCAGTCCATTCTGAAGGAGATCGGCCCTGGGATTTCTTTGGAAGGAATGATGCTGAAGCTGAAACTCCAGTACTTTGGCCACCTCATGCAAAGAGTTGACTCATTGGAAAAGACTCTGATGCTGGGAGGGATTAGGGGCAGGAGGAGAAGGGGACGACAGAGGATGAGATGGCTGGATGGCATCACGGACTCAATGAATGTGAGTCTGAGTGAACTCTGGGAGTTGGTGATGGACAGAGAGGCCTGGCGTGCTGCAATTCATGGAGTTGCAAAGAGTCGGACACGACTGAGTGACTGAACTGAACTGAATAATGCATATATGTTGACTGTATTAGTTTTTGTATGGTCTTATTTTTTTGTCTACTAGATTTGTCTAGTTCTGGAAAATGCATAATAAAAATCTACTCCAATTTTATTTTTATGAAGTTGTCCCATGCTCTATGTGGAGGGAAAGAAAGGAAAAGCAAACAAAGAAGGAGGGTAACAGATGAGGCCTAGCACTGGCAAAGATATCAAGGAGGGTTTTGGTGAAAGAGAGAGAATAAGAAATATAGTGCAGAGGTTTTGGGATATCTATGGGACATGAGAGGAGCCACAAAGAAATTCTGTAATTCTGGTAATGTATAGGGAACCAGTGACTGAAACCGCCCTCCCTGGCCAGACACAATGGTAAGCACTTACATATATTATCTTACAACAGGAGGTCCTGGTAAAGAACGCAGAACTAACAAGCTACCACCAACCAGAAGAATTTGGGAAAGGTCAAAAAGAGTCAGGAGACGCCAGTCCATCTATCCCCTACCAACCTCCCAGAATCCTTCTTGCTGGAATCTATCTTGGCAGAGCGATGCATGAGTTACCAGGAAGGACCCTGAGTGAGAAATGATTGGCCAGAGACAACCTGGAAAGTAATCCCATCTCCATAAAACCCGAGACCATGAGCCATGTGGCAGAGTAGTTCTCCTGGGTTCCTTTAGCCTCCTATTCTCTGTCCAGGCACCCTTTCCCAATAAAGTCTCTTGCTTTGTCAGCACATGTGTCTCCTCGGACAGTTCATTCCAAGTGTTAGACAAGAGTCCACTCTTAGGCCCCAGAAGGGGTGCCCCTTCTGCAAAAGGAATGCAGACTTAAAGAGGTGCTCGTACAAGTTACATAGCACATTATATAAAATGTTAGTGATGGTCTTATAAGTTCTTTGAAGAATACAAATAAAAATTAGAATTAACTTTTACTATCTTCTGAATGTGATACCCTCTTGAAACAGAGCAGAACCCTATGGTCCTTGGGCCCCCCCCTCCCATGTCTTCTGCCTGCCTTTGTCTGTGTTAAACTTTAGTCAAAGAATAAGATCAGAGAAATGAGAAACAAAGAAAAACAAAGGAGACTAAATAATAATAATGTAGCCATTAAGCACAGTCAAGGACCTTTAGTTCTTTCTCAAGGGTTAAAGATAATATTCTGAGCCACATCCTGTGAACTGTCTTGTAAATACTAAAACACCAAGTGGAGAACTTAACTACATGAGGATCAGACTATACCCAGGACATGAGCTGCCACAATTCCGAGAAATGGCCACAAGGAAATGGGGACAAATGGACCCTGGAACCGATGATTAACTGTACCTAAAACAATCATGATGCCGGTCAGACCACTGATGACCAATTTGAAAATGACTGCCAGAGCTGACTGCTGTTTCTACACATAGCCCCCCATGCCACCTCCGCTCTGTCAGGGGAGGGGGAGTCGGCCTTTGGACAGATGTCTGCTACCCTCCCCCTCCAACTGCTGGCATCTGAAACAAAGCAAACTTTCCTTTCCACAAACTTGACCTGTTTATTGCTTTTGAGCAGCAAATAGCCAGACCCTACATAACATGTTTCTTTGGTAACAGTCTGAGGTTGCGTCATTAAAGTCCCAGTTTCTATTCTGTTCGCTCTATGTGTGAGTTTGCATTCGTGTGTGTGTGTGTGTGCACGTTTGTGTGTGTACACAGAAAAAGAGGTATAGTTTAGAAGTGGATTTATCTTGTTTTTCAGTTGCTAAGTTGTGTCTAACTCTGCGACCCCGTGGACTGCAGCACACAATATAAGTGAATCTATATATATTCTTTTCAAAAAACAAAATTCTGTAAAGCAATTATCTTTCAATTAAAAATTTTTAAAAACACAAATGGGATCATACTGTAAAGTACCCTTTTGCACCTTGCTTTTTCCCCCTAAATATACAGACATATTTACTTATATCCTGTCTGTTCTCTGAAAAGATCTGAGTTAGTTCACAGTGAAATCACAGGCACAAGACAGAAAACTGTTAATATTACTCAAGGACGAGAACAAGAAATACAAGGGCTAAGGGAGACAGTATATTCAGAGAGTCTAGAATAAATTCATGAGTATAATAAAAAATTAATAAGGTGCTTTAAAAACAGATTCTTAAGTAACCAAATGCCAGACATTATTTTTAAAGGGGAGAGATTAATTTTACCTAAGACAGAACAATGGAAAGAAAAACTTAGCCCAGACCTTCAAACAACAGTACTTCTTACCATACATCTCCACCTGCTCCAGAGTCTGAGCAGAGAGTCAAGAGAGTGCCATTAATTCTCAACTGTTTATACAAACAGGGAAGCTGAGAGAATCCAAAATAGCAAGTGATTTTTAAAGTATATTTCATTGGTTTTCATATATATGGTGGATAAATGAACAAGAAAGAGTGGCTTCAAACACAGCCATGAAATCCTACTGCAAAGAATTCTTTCAGAAAGATCCTCCTCACAAAAAAAAAGAAAGAAAAAGAAAGACCCAAGAAACCATCCATTTCCCACAATCCTCTCAGCTCCTCCCAATGACCCCATCCCTCTCATCTCTCTACTTGGTGCAAAACAGCAGATCAAAGTTGAATAATCCTTACAAATCTTTCTGCAAAGCGTGGCTGTGTTGAGTCAGATCCTATCAGTGTAAAGGATGGGGACCATGCAAATAAAGAAAATATTTTCTAATCCATATATATTTTCAGCAGACTGGCTTTCAATCTTCCTTTACCCTCCGCTGCCTGTCATCTTCCTGGGAAACATGTACATTAAATGGATGATCCAGGAATTTGATATTAGTTCTATGACCGTCTCCACTCTGATAACCATCATCTCCATTCTCAGCCACAAATCAAACTCTGTTGGCAACAAATATTTGCATCCCTCATATCTTGTTCTCTGAAACTTCTCTCCCTACCTGCATGTCCTTCCACTTTCCCTCACATGCTCTGAGTCTGTTCTTTTATCTTCACTATTCACCTCCATTTCCCCAGTCTACCAGTCCCCTCTGGGTGCCACTCAACTCCTCACCCAGTCTGTATCACAGCCGGCCACTTCGACTTCACGCATACAGCATCCTAAATTATTTCTCCTTTCCTTCCCACATTGATCCCCTACCATACCTGCTTACCAATCAGACTCTACTTAACCCAAAGTTTCTGTTTCTCCTCAACTCCTAAGAATTTCTAGAAAAAAAAATCAGTACAATATACAAATAGCAGGTTTGGGGGATATTCAGATCTCAATCTGAAACCTGGTTCTGCTATTTATTACCTGGGAAAGTTTGGGCAAGTGACATAACCTCTCTGAACATCTGTTTTCTAATCTGTAAAATGGAGTGCATCCATTACAATGCTTTCAGCTTAAAAGAAAACCAACCAACCTATGTTGCTTCCCATAAGAAGGTGGTTAAGATCTGTTCTATTGTAAATCAACTACACTCCAATAAAAATTATTTTTTCAAATTCTACCATTATTTCCTCATCATCTAGATTCCAAAGTGTACAAAAATATATTAAAAGTTTTGTTTTTCTGGAAAAAAATAAAAATACTGGGGCTTCCCTGGTGGTCCAGTGGGTAGGAATCCACCCCCAATGCAGTGGACAATGGTTTGACTCCTGGTCTGGAAAGATTCCATATGCCCCATGGCAACTAAGACGATGTGCCACAACTACTGAAACCCACATACCTAGAGCCTGTGCTCCACAACAAGAGAAGCCTCCAAAGTGAGAAGCCTCCACAGCACAACTAGAGAGTAACCCCCACTTGCTGCAACTAGAGAAAGCCTACAGGGAGCAACAAAGACCTAGCAATGCCAAAAATTAACTTAAAAAAAAAAGATTTATTCTGGGGTTAATTCAGTGGTTCGGTGATATCATCAAAAACAAAGGTTCTTGTAAATGACATTTGCAGCAACATGGATGGCCCTAGAGAGTGTCATACTGAGTGAAGTAAGTCAGAGAAGTATCATATGACATCCCTTATATGTGGAATCTTAAAAATACATGATACAAATGAACTTACTTACAAAACAGAGACTAACAGACTTAGAAAACAAACTTACAGTTGCGGGGGGGAAGGGATAGTTAGGGAGTCTGGGAAGATCATGTACACATTGCTATATTCAAAATGGATCTATTATAGCATATGGAACTCTACTCAATGTTATGTGCCAGTGTGTATGGGAGGGGGTTTAGGGGAGAATGGAATCATGTATATTCCTTTGATGTTCACCCGAAACTACCACAACATTGTTCACTGGCTATACCCCAATACAAAATAAAAAGTTTAAAGTTCGAAAAAAAAAAGAAAAAGTCTTTCCTCTTTAAGCTCTACCACGCTTAACTCACGGAGTTTAGCCTTGGGTATATCCACCCTCTAACCAGTCATCGACAAAGGGAAATGGGAGTGCAGTGATTGCCTTTTCCTCCAATCATGATTCACCCTTTCAGGCTACAGAGGGGTCAGTCTTTCCTGAGCACATTGCCACCAGATACCTGAACAAAGAGGGTCAAGATAATGAGAACAAAGAATAGCTGTTAGGCTAACAACTTCTGCCATGTGGGTAATGATACCTATCCTGGAGCATGTTTATAAAGACAATGTTGGCTACATCTGCAAAGTACCTAATGGTGCCTAGCACAAGGTAGACACGATGTTCTTTAAAGAAATCTACCAATTCTTTGATAAACTTTCTTTCAAAAAGTAGAGCTAATTCCCCTACCTTTGAATGGAGTCTATTTTTAGTGACTTGCTTCTAACAAATAGAATTTGGCAAAGATAATGGTGTTGAGACTCACAGACATAAAGAACAGACTTTTATTTGTCAAGGGGCAGGGCTGGGGGAGAGGTGGATTCGGGGGCTAGCAGATGCAAACTATTATATGTAGAATGGATAAACAAGGTCCTGTTGTATGGCACAGGGAACTATATTCAATGTCCTGTAGCAGAACTAATGGAAAAAAAAAAAAAACATATATAATGAGATGAGACTTCCAGCAGTAGAGTTGTATTAGTCACTCAGCTGTGTCAAACTCTTTGTGACCCCATGAATGGTAGACCACCAGGCTTCTCTGTCCATGGAATTCTCCAGGCAAGAATATTGAAGTGGGTTGCCATTCCTCCTCCAGAGGATCTTTCCCACCAGGGATTGAACCTCAGTCTCCTGCATTTCCTGCCCTGCAGGCAGTCTTTACCATCTGAGCCACTGGGGAAGCCCAAGACTTCCAATACTAAGTCATAGAAGTCATTGTAGCTTCTGTTTGTTCACATGGATCGTCCACTCTGGGCACAGTGGCCATGTTATAAGGGCATTTAAGCAGCCAGTGGAGAGGCTTGCATGGGGAGAAATTGAGGATTTTTGCCAAGAAACCAGCACCAACTCACCATATGAATGAGCCACCACCTTGGAAGTGGATTTGCAAGTCCCAAACAAGCCGTCAAGTGATTGATGCCCCAATCAACATGCTGGCTTCAACCTCATGACAGACTCCAACCTAGAATCCCCAAGATAGACCATTCCCATAATCCTAGGAAACTCTAAGAATAATAAGTGTTTTTGCTGTATTGCCACTAAGTCTTAGAATAATTTCTTAGGCAGGAATAGACAACTAATACTAATTTTGGTACCAAAAAGGGGGTTCTGCTATAACAAAAATCTAAAATGTAAGAGTAGGTTTGGAACTTAGCATCTGGAAGAAGTTGGAAGAACCTTGAGGAGAAAATTAGTGAAAAGTTAAAGGGTCCTGAAGAGACTGTTAGTGAAGCCTGTTGAGGTCTGAGAAGACTGCCAGAGAAGGCAGGAAGATTCACAACTTACTATGCCAGTCCAGGTAACATGTATCTTGGTGTTCTCCTTGATAAATTTGAAGTCTGAGCTTCTTGGACCATTGCTAGTAGGTAATATGCATCACAGTTAAACACACAGGCTTTGAAGCCAGATTGCCTTAGTGAAAATCCCAGTCCCATCGCCTCTTGTCTGTGTAATCTTAGGCAAGTCACTTAACCTCTTTGTTCCTGGTTCCCTCACTGGATTGTTATAAGAATTAAGTAAGCTACTCTATATAAATATAAAAGAGTATAGGGAAGAGGAGGAGAAGGAAATGGCAACCTACTCCAGTACTCTTGCCTGGAAAATGCCACGGATGGAGGAGCCTGGTAGGTTATAGTCCGTGGGGTCGCAAAGAGTCAGACACGACTGAGCAACTTCACTTTCTTTCTTTCTATAGTTCCTTTTGGAGAAGAAATGGCAACCAATTCCAGTGTTCTTGCCTGAAGAATCCTGTGGACAGAGGGGTTTGGTGGGCTACAGTCTACGGGGTTGCAGAGAGTTGGACACGACTAAGCAATTAACATACACACACATAGGGAGAGGGGAGGAGAGGGTGAGATATATGGAGAGAGTAATATGAAACTTACATTACTATATGTAAACTAGATAGCCAATGGGAAATTTGCTGTACGTCTCAGAAAACCCAAACAGGGGCTCTGTTTCCACCTAGAAGCGGGGGATGGGGAGAGAGATGGGAGGGAGGTTCAAGAGGGAGGAGACATATGTATACTCATGGCTGATTCATGCTGAGGTTTGACAGAAAACAACAAAATTCCATAAAGCAATTATCCTTCAGTTGAAAAAAAAAAAAAAAAAGAATGCCTATTTCTTTCTGAGTCCCAAGGCAGAGTTAATTATGTTTGAGGACGTGCAAACCAAGATTGTAATAGAAGCCAAGAAACACTACCTTGAGTAACTAAGAAAAGAGTAAACTGTTCATGAGAGGCTATTCAACTAGGGTAGCATTTCTTAAGGTATGGCCTACCTGCATTATAATCATCTGTGGTATTTATTTAAAATTCAGAGCCCAGCTTCCTGATTCAGGAAGTCTGAAGGAAGGCAAAACTCTGTATTTTAACTGAGCATTTTGTGGAGAATTATTGTGTATCTAAGGGGCTTCCCTAGCGTCTCAGACAGAAAATAATCCGCCTGCAATGCGGGACACTCAGGTTTGATACCTGGGTCAAGATATCGTGGAGAAGGGCATGGCAACCCACTCCAGTATTCTTGCCTGGGGAACCCCATGGACAGAGGAGCCTGGTGGGATACAGTCCATCAGGTCACAAAGTCTGACATGACTGAAGAGACCTGGCACGCATTGTGTATCTAAAGTTTGAGAAGCTACTTTGGGGAAAGGGAGTCCAGGTAAATGGCCTAAAGATTAATCTCATTGAACCCTACTGTTATACTTTTTTAAAATTAAGGCAAAGTTTTCCATTCTTCTCCATAATTTATCCATTTTTAATATACAAGTAAGGTAAATTATATAACGTGCATCATTTGCCATCGAGTAAAATTAACGCTCCTGAAAGACATGTTAAGTTTATCCTGGGTTTGTGGTAACCCCTGGCATATCTCTACATACCTTAGTTAACACACAAGGCTTTTGTGATAAACACATTGACCTACTTTATTTCTCGTGCATGATTTGACAAGTATCATCAGTGTTGTAAATATGTACATTTGACCATTCAGCCTCCAGCTCCACTTTGAGACTTTTAATAGTAAAGGCTGGAAAGTCTAAAACTACATTTCCTAAACCCCTCTTGCTCGTAAAATTCTGAATATAAAAGAGTTTCCACCAATTAAATATACTCATGTATCTGGAAGGCAGAAGTAAGTTGAAAGCCATCTATTTATTGCTATTGCTCATTCGGCTAAAAAGTCAAGTTATGGGTTCAGTTCAGTTCAGTCGCTCAGTTGTGTCCAGCTCTTTGTGACCCCATGAATTGCAGCACACCAGGCCTCCCTGTCTATCACCATCTCCCAGAGTTCACTCAAACTCACGTCCATTAAGTCAGTGATGCCATCCAGCTATCTCATCCTCTGTCGTCTCCTTTTCCTCCTGCCCCCAATCCCTCTCAGCATCAGAGTCTTTTCCAGTGAGTCAACTCTTCGCATGAGGTGGCCAAAGTACTGGAGTTTCAGCTTTAGCGTCATTCCTTCCAAAGAACACACAGGGTTGATCTCCTTCAGAATGGACTGGTTGGATCTCCTTGCGGTCCAAGGGACTCTCAAGAGTCTTCTCCAACACCACAGTTTAAAAGTATCAGTTCTTCGGTGAAAGCCTTCCTCAGCAATCAATGCAAAGAAATAGGGGAAAACAACAGAATGGGAAAGACCAGAGATCTCTTCAAGAAAATCAGAGATGCCAAGGGAACATTTCATGCGAAGATGGGCTCGATAAAGGACAGAAATGGTATGGACCTAACAGAAGCAGAAGATATTAAGAAGTGGCAAGAATACACAGAACTGTACAAAAAAGATCTTCCACGACCAAGATAATCACAATGGTGTGCTCACTCACCTAGAGCCAGACATCCTGGAATGTGAACTCAAGTGGGCCTTAGAACGCATCACTACAAAGCTAGAGGAGGTGATGGAATTCCAGTTGAGCTATTTCAAATCCTGAAAGATGATGCTGTGAAAGTGCTGCACTCAATTTGCCAGCAAATTTGGAAAACTCAGCAGTGGCCACAGGACTGGAAAATGTCAGTTTTCATTCCAATCCCAAACAAAGGTAATGCCAAAGAATACTCAAGTTATGGGTAGTGTCAAATTGAGCTGAACTGCCGAATATCCGCTGGTGTCACAGACGGTTGCTTGGTGTGGGGGAAAATACCTCACATTTGATGAGCAGAAGTAAAGTGTTCTATGTGAATGGTAAAGGAGACACACAGAAAAGAAACACACAGAAAGAAAGACTGGGTTTTCCTAATGTAACCATAGTAACATCATCTCTAAAAACAGGTTAATATAATTAAGTATAGCTAAGTACTGTTTTCCAATCAATCTTCACATTGCCAATTCTCTTGTTATTGTCATAAAAATTTTAGTTTTTTTTTTTTTCTGAACCAGCATCCAAATAAGGACTACAAATTTTAATTGGCCAATGTGCATCTTAAATCTCAATGTATAGGTTCCCTTCCCATTTGTGGGGAGGTTGTCCCTTCATAATTTTTGAAGAAACTGTTAGTTTCTCAGTCTGTATTTTGGTGGTTGCATCCACAGTGTTGACACATCCCTCTATAATTCCTATAAAGTGGTGTTGGAGCTACAGACTTGAACTAGCATCTGGGTTTGTTTTTGGCAATATATGGTAATTTCCACTTATTTTTGAGCACCTGATTCTAAGTATTAGATATCTTTCTGGGATAGTGAAGTGAAGTGAAGTGACTCAGTCGTGTCTGACTCTTTGGGACCCCATGGACCGTAGCCTACCAGACTCCTTAGTCCACAGAATTTTCCAGGCAAGAGTACTGGAGTGGGTTGCCATTTCCTTCTCCAGGGGATCTTCCCAACCCAGGGATCAAACCTGGGTCTCCCGCAATGCAGGCAGATGCTTTACCGTCTGAGCCACCAGGGAAGCCACCAAAACAAACAAAACCAGAACATTCTGCATTCAGTCAGATGGGACCACAACTATAGAGTTAATGGGGATAAACAAATTGACCCATCATTTGGATATCAAAGGCAGGAAATCTTTTTCTTAACAGTATTATCCAATTGATCTTTTAATTTACTATACTCTAAAGAGATAGCATATTGAAAAGTAGAGACATTATTTTGCCAACAAAGGTCCATCTAGTCAAGGCTATGGTTTTTCCAGTGGTCATGTATGGATGTGAGAGTTGGACTGTGAAGAAAGCTGAGCGCCGAAGAATTGATGCTTTTGAACTGTGGTGTTGGAGAAGACTCTTGAGAGTCCCTTGGACTGCAAGGAGATCCAACCAGTCCACTCTGAAGGAGATCAGCCCTGGGATTTCTTTGGAAGGAATGATGCTAAAGCTGAAACTCCAGTACTTTGGCCACCTCATGTGAAGAGTTGACTCACTGGAAGACCCTGATGCTGGGAGGGATTGGGGGCAGGAGGAGAAGGGGAAGACAGAGGATGTGATGGCTGGATGGCATCACCAACTCGATGGACGTGAGTCTGAGTGAACTCTGGGAGTTGGTGATGGACAGGGAGGCCTGGCGTGCTGCGATTCCTGGGGTCACAAAGAGTCGGACACGACTGAGCGAATGAACTGAACTGAGAGAGATAGTATTACCAAGACCCACCTAAAAAGAAGCCAACTCATTAGCTTATTATGATAGTTTCAGGTAAAATGCGTCTTGTTTTTCTCTTGATAAGCTATAAGTCTGAGCTTCCTAGACTCCCTTGATTGTTGACTTTAGCTTATATAAAGTTGAGAGTAGGAAACTTTCCAAAAGCCATTTGGATAATGGTTTCCATAACTGGTCAAAATTACATGTGTAACTATACTCAAAAGTCTACTTTCACTGCTGACTGTTACAGCCAAGCACAGGTCCCTCAAGAGAAAAATGTTTTACTGTTTTGTTTCTGGGAAGCATGACATTTCCAATAAAATTTAAATAGCTTAAGATCCTGGATAACTTTTTTTCATTTTACTAACCAGGCTAAGGAATTTGAGCAACCTCACTGTATTATTAGTCAGGGTTCAGATCACAGAAGAAAAACAATTCCAGGTTATTTTTCCAGAAAGAAATCTCAATTACTGTAACCATTGGCGCCACCATGCAATGTTAGCATTAGTAGAAGATGTCTAAGCGTAAGTTTCTAGAAACAAGCAAACTTTGACGTCCTCCCACTCCCAACCCAAGTTATTTAGTGGATTTCACAGCAGAGGGTTCAGTTAGTCGTTCTTCCTAGTTTGTGGCACACTATCATCTCTGATCTGTGGAAGGCTCCTACATATTATTGATTTAATTCTTTTCTTCTGCCTTCTTCATTTCCATATCCTTTCCTCACCAACAGGCAAACTATGTATTTCCATGTGTATCACTGTTATCTGTTGCTGTAAAAGATGTATTGTTGCTTATATGCATTTTTAATTTATACTGTATTGTGTAATACTGTTTACTTTAAACAGTATTGATGCACAGCTTTTCTTTCACATCTACTGTTCTTAACATATGTCCACATTGCTGTGTGTACATGCCCACTGCTTTTAAATCCTTCACAGTACTCAATAGTGTATTACCCATCACTTTCACATTCCCCGGTGACAAAGAGCCAATTACCTCCAAATCCCAGCATTCTTGTGAACCTGTGGAGAAATCCCTTTGGGATACACCCAGAAATATGCTTGCTGTGCCACAGATATATAAACATTTTAACTCAACCAAGCACTACCAGAATGTTCTTCAGGTCTTTCATCAGTGGTGCATGAGAGTAACATGTAGCATTATTCAGGTTTCCATTTTGCCAAACGAATAAGTATGAGAGACTATCTCATTTTTAATCTATTAACTGTAGTTCTCTTAGTAGAAATAAATTTGAGCATCTGTTTATTGGCTTTTAGAGTCTTACTGGCTTTTAGAGTCTCACACTTCTGTAAAATGACCTTACCATATTCTCTGACCATTTTCTATTAGATTTATTTTCACCAGAGTTCCTCTTATATTTGGAAACTAGTTCCTTGTCATTCAGACATTGCAAATATTTTCTATTGTCACTCATTATGTTCTTCAGTTCAGTTCAGTCATTTAGTCATGTTCAACTCTTTGTGATTCCAGGCACTGCAGCACACCAGGCTTCTCTGTCCAACACCAACTCCGGAGCTTACTCAAACCCATGTCCACTGCATTAGTGATGCCATCCAACCATCTCATCCTCTGTCATCCCTTTCTCCACCTGCCTTCAATCTTTCCCCGCAGCAGGGTCTCACATCAGGTGTCCAAAGTATTGCAGCTATACCATCAGTCCTTCTAGTGAATATTCAGGACTGATCTCCTTTAGGATTGACTGGTTTGATCTCCTTGCAGTCCAAGGGACTCTCTTGAGTCTTCTTCAACACCACAGTTCAAAGCATCAATTCTTTGGCACTCAGCCTTCTTTATGGTCCAACTTTCACATCCATACAGAACTACTGGAAAAACAATAGCTTTGACTGTATTTTCCTTTGTCAGCAAAGTAATGTCTCTGCTTTTTATATGCTATCTAGGTTGGTGATAGCTTTCCTTCCAAGGAGCAAGCACCTTTTAATTTCATAGCTGCAGTTACCATCTACAGTGATTTTGGAGTCCAAGAAAATAAAGTCTCTCACTGTTTCCATTGTCTCCCCATCTATTGCCATGAAGTGATGGGACCAGATGCCATCATCTTTATTGTTTGAAAGTTGAAAATTTAAGCCAGCTTTTTCACTTTCTTTCACCTTCATCAAGAGGCTCTTTAGTTCCTCTTCACTTTCTGCCATAAGGGTGGTATCATCTGCCTATCTGAGGTTATTGATTTTTCTCCCAGCAATCTTGATTGTAGCTTGTGCTTCATCCAGCCCGGCACTTCATATGGTATACTCTGCATGTAAGTTAAATAATCAGGGTGACAATAGACAGCCTTGACGTACTCCTTTCCAAATTTGGAACCAGTCCATTGTTCCATGTCTGGATCTAACTTTGTTTCTTAACCTGCATACAGATTTCTCAGGAGGCAGTAAAGTAGTCTGGTATTCCCATCTCTTTAAGAATTTTACAGTTTATTGTGATCCACACAAAGGCTTTAGCCTAGTCAATGAAGCAGAAATAGATGTTTCTCTGGAATTCTCTTGTTTTTCTGTGATCCAACAGATGTTGCCAATTTGATCTCTGGCTCTTCTGCCTTTTCTAAATCCAGCTTGAATATCTGAAGTTCTTGGTTCTTGTACTGTTGAAGCCTCAATTGGAGAATGATGTTCTTCATTAAGCAGAAAACTTTAATTTTTTTATCAAATGCACTATATTTTGGCCTTGCAACTTTCTGGGGCTTTAAATTCTTTCCCATCTCTACATCACAAAGATGTTTTCTAAACTATTTATGATATTTAATGAAACCTCATATGTACCATATGAAGATGCATACTGATTTCAGAGATGCTTAACTGTAGAAAACAATGGCCAATGGCAATTATAAATATTAAGTCTATGGTAAGGCTCATCCCATTTTCAGAAATAATAAATCAGGATTCTTAAAATTGATATCATGCACAATTTTATAGCTTCAACTGTCACAACTGTCTTTAATCTTTCTAGAGCCCACATATGTATACTGTCAGACAGGAATTCAGTTTGATTTTAATTCATATAGATACAGTTTCCCAATCTCAGAAGGCAAGATTATAGTATTTTACATATAAGTATATTTGTGCTTTTAACATAATACTCTTTATCAGACTAAAGTAATTCTTTCCTATTCTTAATTATCTGAAATATTTTACCATGATAAGTATTGAATTTTATCACATCTCATTTCTATATCTAGGAAATTAATCATAAAATTTTTCCTTTTTTCTCTCCCTTCTGTTAATGTAGTAAATTATATCCTTGTATTCCTGAAAAATTCACTTGTGATATATTAACCTTTTTATATACCACTCGATTTATTTTTCTAACATTTTGTTAAAATTTCTGCATATATGGTCCTTAAGAACACAGGACTGTGTTTTATGGTCTTTTGATTTTTATGATTATGTTTTAATCAATTTTTTACAACAAAGATAGTTTGTACAGATCTGTTTCTGTTCTCTTGTCTCTACTAGTCATCACTCTTGCCATATATGACAAAGCAACAGCTAATGTCATGCTCGATGGTAAAATATCACACTGCCAAAGGCTGGAGTTCAATCAGCAGTCACGGAACTAAGATCCTACAAGTCAAACATACATGGCAAAAAATAAAGGAAAAAGAGTAAGACAACACTGCCTACTCTCACCACTCCTACTCAACACAGTAACTGAAGTCTTAGCCAGAGCAAGAATGCAAGAAAAAGAAATAAAAAACAACCAAATCAGAAAGAAGTTAAATTGTCTTGCAGATGATATCATCTTACATATACAAAATTTTAAAGACTCCAACAAAAACTGTTAAAACTAATAAACAAATTCAGTAAAGTTGTAGGATACAATATCAACATACAAAAAGCAGCTGTGTTTCTCTATACTAACAATGAACTATCTCACCAAAAAATAAAACAACCCCATTTACAGACCTCTCTGGTAGCACAGTAGACAGGAATCTGCCTGCCACTGCACGGGACATGGGTTCAATTCCTGGTCTGGGAAGATTACACATGCTGCAAAGCAACTAAGCCCTGTGCCACACAGCTTCTGAGCTCATGAGCCACAACTACTGAGCCTATGTGCTGCAACGACTAAAGCCCACGGGCCTAGAGCCTGTGCTCTGCAAGAAGAGAGGTCACCAAAATGAGAAGACCACACACCACAATGAAGAGTGGCCCCTACTTGTCGCACACAACTAGAGAAAGCCCATACAGAGCAATGAAGACCCGGTGCAACCAAAGAGAACAAAAAACAAACAAAAATCCATTTACAGTAGCATCAGAAACAATAAATACCTAGGAATAAATTTAATCAAGGAAGTGAAAGGTATGTACAATGAAAACTGTATGAGGCTGATGAAAGAAACTGAAGATACAAGTAAGTGGAGAGATTATCTCATGCTCATGGATCAGAAGAGTTAACATTAAAATGTCCATATTATCCAAAATTATCTACATATTCAATGTAAGGAAGTGTCAGTTACTCAGTCATGTCCGAATCTCTTCTACCCCATGGATTGTAGCCCACCAGGCTTCTCTGTCCATGGGGTTCTCCAGGCAAGAATACTGGAGTGGGTTGCCATTCCCTTCTCCAGGGGATCTTCCCAACCCAGGGATCAAACCCAGGTCTCCCACATTGAGGGCAGATTCTTTACCATCTGAGCTACAGGGAGGAACCAATGTAGATTCAATGTAATCCCCATCAAAATTTCAGTGGAATTTTTCATAGAAACAGAACAATCCTAAAATTTGTATGGAACCACAAAAGATCCTGAAGAGCCAAAGTTATCTTAAGAAAGAACAAAGCTGGAGACATCACACTTCCTGATTTAAAACAATAACAAAGCAATAGTAATCATCAGAACAGACACAGACCAACAGAACTGAACAGAGAGCCCGAAAATAAACCCAGTGATACCTGACAAGAATAGGCAAGAGGAAAGGGACACTCTCTTCAATAAATGGTGCTGGGAAAATTGGATATTCACTTGCAAAACAATGAAATTGAACTCCTATCTTACACCAGTCACATAATTAAATTTAAATCAAGATTACCCAGAGAAGTGCTCCAGAACCTATGAATGGTGTAACTGTATGGTTATACATGGAGAAAAGTCATGAATTTGCAGTGTTTAACCTTTTCCCTACACAATCATTAAAAAAAAAAAAAATCAAGAGAATAAAGTTCAAATTTACCACCTCCAAAAGAATGACTTATCTCCCCTCTATGCTTTCACAATTTTTTATACACAGCTTCTAATTCTCAGGACATTTACATATTTATATCCCTCTACCCTAGTTTGGGCCTCCCAGGTGGAACTAGTGGTAATGAACCCGTCTGTTATTGCAGGAGACCTCTAAGAGATGTAGGTTCAATCTCTGGGTCAGGAAGATCCCCTGGAGGAGGGCATGGCAACCTACTCCAGTATTCTTGCCTGAAGAATGCTGTGGACAGAGGAGCCTGGCAAACTACAGTCCATAGGGTCGCAAAGAGTTGGACACGACTGAAGCGACTGAACACGTGCACACACACACCCGTTTATTTGGCTTTACATCACTTGTACCAAGTACTGAGCTTGTATACATGGATGGATTACAGAACGTTTAAGAAAACACAAATGTCACTATACAAATATATTAACTAAACAGTATCACTAGAAATAACTTACATACTTAATCTAGTTGCCACAACTGAGTTATTAGATCAAGGGATTGCATTAGCAGTTATCAAGTGAAAACCCATCATATCAGCAATGTTGGTTACTATTTGAATATTTAAGTTAAAATACATACAACTGTGAGTTCCTTTGTTATTCCTAGCACATAGTAATCAACAAAGACTTGTTGAAAAAAATTTATAAGAACTAAGTTTCACATTATTTGCATTCAATAATCAAAAATAATGTGGCATAGATTACACTTCATTCCCTTAGTATATTTTTTTTTCCTCCAAGAGAATGCCCAAATTTTAGCAGAATATATGGTAGTATGAAACAAAGACAACTTCCCAGCCTCTCCTGCAGCTAGATATGACCACGCGACTCAGTTTTGGCCAGTATAAGATGTAACTGGAAGTGTTCTATGGCAGCTTCCACAATTCTTATGCAAAAGACCACTGGCATTTGCCCACTGCTCCCTTCTTATCTTTCCTCCAAGAGAATATAGATGCAATGATTAGAGCTGTAACCACCCACACTGCTTTAGGGAAATGAGAGCCCTCCTTGGATTGGCAACAGTGATGAGCTAAAAGGATCCTAGATCCTCACAAACTTCATGGAAAAGAGCATGCCCATCAGTCCTGGAGTCTTTATATTCCTGAAATTTTAAATGAAGAGAAAAATCAACTTATCTTTGCCATTGGAAAAACCCGTAATAGCAGCTTTATCCTCCTAGATAAAGGAGGAAGGCATATTTATAAATGACAGACTTTCACAGACATACACTGTTGAGCCACATCTCTCTCAGTTGGGGATTAACAGGATATTATCTCTTTTTCAGCAACTACTCTTACTCTTAAGACAGATACAGTTGCTCTATACTAGGAGTCAGAGAATCCAGGTTGAAGTCTTACCTCTGCCACTAACTAGGCAAGTCTATCTAAGCTTTTGTAGGACACCTATGTAATAAAATTCCCTTCAGTCTTAAAATATAATGTATTTGAAAAGTGTCCCACCATATAAATTACCATACACAAAATAGCTGACAAAATACCTGTAGAAAGAAGATCTTTCTGTCTCACTTGGTATCCCTGTTAACAAATGTCCAACAAATACTTACTGAATAAATATTTTTAAGTCCTTGCTAAATGCCTAAATTATTGTTTTGGAGCTTAATAAAGCTCAAAGGACTTTATATTAATTGAAGTATTACTTTAGAGACACAATTCTTAATTGTGACATCAGTCAAAAGACATAATGGTATGAAAACATAAACCTAGCTAATCCATTTATCTGGTTCAAAAGTAGACCGCTATTTGCTATAGTAGTAGTAGTTAGAGCTCAGTGGTGTCCAGCTCTTTGTGACCCCATGGACTGTAGCCCACCAGGCTCCTCTGACCATGGGATTCTCCAGGCAAGAATACTGGAGTGGATTGCCATTCCCTTCTCCAGAGAATCTTCCCGACCCAGGGATCGAACCCAGGTCTCCTACACTGCAGGTAGATTACCACTTGAGCTACCAGGGAAGTCCTTTTTTGCAACAGCAAAATAGTTTAAATTAGAAAAAAGTTGTGGTATAAAAATAAAAAATTTCTGACACTTTTCCCTTGAAATTACAATTTCAGTTCAGTTCAGTCATGTCCAACTCTTTGCGACCCCATGGCAGCATACCAGGCTTCCCTGTCCATCACCAACTCCCAGAACTTGCTCAAACTCATGTCAATCAAGTCGGTGATGCCATCCAACCATCTCATCCTGTCGTCCCTTTCTCCTCCTGCCCTCAATTTTTCCCAGCATTGGGGTCTATTCCAATGAGTCAGTTATTTGCATCAGGTGGCCAAAGTATTGGAGTTTCAGCTTCAGCATCAGTCCTTCCAATGAATATTCAGAACTGATTTCCTTTAGGATGGACTGGCT
Source organism: Nanger dama (assembly GCA_917880005.1). NCBI lineage: Eukaryota > Metazoa > Chordata > Mammalia > Artiodactyla > Bovidae > Nanger > Nanger dama. Next base: position 47,001,532 of record CAKJTW010000001.1, read on the forward strand.
GGATCTCCTTGCAGTCCAAGGGACTCTCAAGAGACTTCTCCAACAACACAGTTCAAAAGCATCAATTCTTTGGTGCTCAGCTTTCTTTATAGTCCAACTCTCACATCCACACATGACTACTGGAAAAACCATAGCTTTGACAAGATGGACCTTTGTTGGCAAAGTAAAGTCTCTGTTTTTAAATATGCTGTCTAGCTTGGTCATAGCTTTTCTTCCAAGGAGCAAGCATCTTTTAATTTCATGGCTGCAGTCACCATCTGCAGTGATTTTGGAGCCCCCAAAATAAAGTCAGCCACTGTTTCCACTGTTTCCCAATCTATTTGCCATGAAGTGATAGGATAGGATGCCATGATCTTAGTTTTTTGAATGTGGAGTTTTAAGCCAGCGTTTTCACTCCTCTTTCACCTTCATCAAGAGGCTCTTTAGTTCCTCTTCGCTTTCTACCATAAGGGTGGTGTGGTGTCATCCTGGAGGAAACTTCGTGTTGAGGAGGGCGGTGGAGTGGAGTGACAGAAGTCCTCCGTCTCATCCTTTTGTCTGTCCTGCTGGTCTTTACTGGTCCCTAAGCGTGTATGCTTTTGCAAATGAAAGTTAGGAACACTCCTTTGGTTTTCCTTTCTGCTGAGCATATCCTTCCCCTGAAGTAATGGAAGAAAGGCCTAACCTAACTGTTTGAATGGAGGGGAAGAGGAGGGAAGCGGAGATTGTGACCATGTGAAATATTAAATATTAAGTTACACATAAAAATGTACTTTAATATTTAAACCACTAACCCCACCACACCAAATGAAGGATATCCTCACACTTAGCAGTGGTTAAGTATTTTATTAAATTAAGTATGTAATTTGCAAATAGTTTCATATGAAATTTTAAAAGCAAAGTTATAAAACAGTTTCAATAAAAAGTACAGAGTTAACAGCAAAATTACATTTTCTTTATAGTACAAATAAAAGGATTTTGTTTCTAATAGACTGTTTGAAGCTCTTATAATATATTCTCCAACTGACAGTTGCAATATTATATTTTAATGAGAAGTCTCATGGTTAATTATCAATCATATGTTAATAAATGGGTTCATCATTTGGACCATAAAAGTCATTTTCTCAACTTTAAGGAAAACAATAAAATTTGTCATCATATAGTGTGAAGTTATAAAAGCTCTTCAGGATGTAGATGTATTCTAGCCTTATTTCTCTAATAAATTTTGCAAAGAGACATTAAGTAACACTGTAAACTTGAATTACATTTAAAAATAAGCACCATTTACATACATTCTACTTACTTTACCTTTTTAAATGACAAGGTTTTTTGGCCACACAAAACATTTAAATCTGTTTTCTTTACCATGTAAATAAAAATAAGCAATATTTAACCACAACACTGAAAAATTATCAAACTTCACCTCAATGGCACAATGAAAAAGCAATTGGATAAAACAGCACACATTATTTTTGTGTCTTTTTATACATTTTGTCATTTTCTTAAATTGAGAACAGTTAAAACATTGTCAGAGCAATTTCCTGAGTTTCAAAGTTTCCAATTTCCAGCTCAGAAATAACCAATCTTGCTATTACACGTCTTTTTTTCTAAGCATACAAAACACTTGAATTTAAAAGGGAGAAAATAAAGGACTGGAAACAATCCAATAGAATTATTTAGCTTTTCTCTCCAAAATCTGTTATAATACACAAGACACTTTAAAGTGTTAAGTCGGGATTTCTACTATACAGTATGTCCCACATTTGAAGGCCTTGGAATTGTAGGCAGTACTGAAACACTAATACACTGAAGAAACCTCAACTTGAAATAATATAGAGATACATGAACAGCCAATAAATTTAAGACAAAATACTTCCATTTCTCATGTTTAAGGAAGGAAATGAACAGACTGAAAATACTGTTAAGAGTCCCCTCTGTCCAACCCCACTTTCCCTGTGGTTTCCACACTAGTGCTCATCTTCCCCTGGGAGATACTGGTAAGAGACTATCGAAAGAATATAATTGTTATGAAAAACTTCCAAAATTACAGACCTGTTGTACTTTTAAAATATTAATAACTTTGCAAAGAGCCATTCTATTAAGTCATATATTAGCACAAATATACCAAAACATACACGAAAACTCTTGTAAGTCCCACATTATCTTTAGTTTTGACACACAGGATTTAGAAATGAGTAAAATAGAAAAATTTGATAACCTTCAAACTCCATTTACCTTTGGCATACAGGATTTAGAAACAGGAAAAACAAGAAAAGAGCCATTATAAAACTTTCTTTCAAAATTACATGTTGCTTAAACTATGCTAGATAGTGGGATAAAGCCAGTCTGGTACCAAACAACTTTACAAAAACATTTATAATGCTCAAAATGTCTCCATATATTTATGAATGATGATTAAGAAGAAATGCCCTAGATTTAGCAAAATAAAGCATAAAATTAGAGTTGGTACAGTTCAAAACATAGGTTCTTTCATTTGATTTCTGCCCACAAAATACCTCACCTCTTGTTCTTTTTGACTGCTCCCGTATTAATCATAGTTATAATAACTAATATTGAAGTAAAGTCTAGTTGAAGCACTCAAAAGCAATGTCTTTTTTTAAACTGGGATAAGGAAATATAAAAACACAGAAAATGAGTATGCAGCTGCACACACTCGAATAATTCTAGGTTTTAGTACTGTTATACACATTTCTTAAATCATATCAATTTATATACAGAAAGGTTTTATTTCATTAACTAACAGTTGCAGTTTTATAATAAAAATTGTTGAAAGGAATTGTTTTATTTTTAATGTATACAACTCTTCTAGACCTCACAAAAAACATATGCCAAACTGCTGGCATTTTTTTTTAACAAATTACCACAAACATAACAATGTGAATAATACTTCAACACCAGTTACTATTTCTAAGTAACAAACATATATTTTTATGGAAATAAATTCAATTATATGGCTCTTCTTTTACAAGCATGCTTTCATGATATATAAAAACATGTTTCTGAATTTTATTTTCATTAAAATTTCTGTTCTTCTGGGAATTCTTTTAGTAATAGCGCAATCCTAAATCCTATCACCTATAGTCCAAATAATTTTTAAGCTTATCAAAAATCAATACAGTTGTTTGCTAAAACTATGTATGTTGAAAATACCCTTCATATCCAAAGTCAGATTTATTTAAGCCAGCATCTCATATTGGAAAATTATACTTTATCGCACTAAACTTGTGTAAAGGAAGTTATAACTGACAAGTATACTAACAGAGCTTTTAAGCTGACCAAGAAAAAAGATGTCAGTGAAAGTTTCCTTTCAGAAAGTTGGTTCTTTTTAAAAATAAAGGTAAAAACTTTTAAATTGTAAGAATTTCTTTTATGATTATATCAAAACTGTTTTCTATATCTGTTTTAAGTTAATAGGATTTTGACCTACTCTAGTTTAGAAATTACATGCCTCAAATATAAAATATAGCTCTTTAGCACTGTCTTCAATAAATATCATTTACACAGGCAGTGCTATAAGACTCGAGCAGTTCTAGAAGACAGCAGCACTCCTCATTTGAAAACCTGTCTGCCTATGGAAGGTATAAAACTGTAACATAATCTCAGACCCCAACTTCACTTCTAGGAAATGTACACACCCAGAAAGAAGGAACAAAAGGTAAGTAATCACAGCCATATACAAAGCAGAAGTGCAACAGAATGTCTTCCTTCCTGCAGAATATGGCAAAATGATTTTCTGTGTTGTTTGGAAATCAAGAAGCACTCAAAGGTTTCTGTTAGATCTCCTTTCTTTCTGTACTACTACTAGATCTCAAAGCACTTTACATACCTCTCATAGAAGCCTTTAAGACTTCACCAAACGTCAAACAACAATTAATATAAAGGTAACATTTTGTGTCTGAGAAAGTATCAGAGCATTTCAATCTTTAAAACCACAGCTGATAATTTTCTTAAACATCTGGTAATCAATAAAAATTCTCTTCAATATCTTTAGTAGATAACATATTTGGCATTTGATTCAGTAAAAATTAAACTCTTGAATTTTGAAAAACATCATGTTTTTCTGTTTATAACTGGACATCACTACTAATAAAAACATACATTTACATAAAATTGACTAAATCACTGCAAATAAAACTAATTTTAAGCTACAAACCTTCACACTTTTTAGTCAAGGATGTTTATTTTACTTTAGCATGACTTTCAAGCACCCTGGTTTAATTTCAGAGAATCTGCAAAAATGAAAAAAGAGTTAAACATAAAAATTTCAAATTGATTAAGAACTATATCTTGTAACCAATTCTAAGTGCCTATGCTAAACATAATATTCACTATCAAAGCACTCTCCTTTAAGTTAAATCAAGGACTAATATCTACGCTTGTGTTCTTTTTAATCTACTGTCAAAATACATACATGACTCAATGGCACCCCAGTCCAGTACTCTTGCCTGGAAAATCCCATGGGCGGAGGAGCATGGTAGGCTGCAGTCCATGGGGATGCTAAGAGTCGGACACAACTGAGCGACTTCACTTTCACTTTTCACTTTCTGCCCTGGAGAAGGAAATGGCAGCCCACTCCAGTGTTCTTGCCTGGAGAATCCCAGGGACGGGGGGAGCCTGGTGGGCTGCCGTCTATGGGGTCGCACAGAGTCGGACATGACCGAAGTGACTTAGCAGCAGCAGCAAGGCTGGGGATTACTCCTAACAGCAGTTATTAAGATTTTTAAAAATTCTCAAGCCTGATTTTGATGTTAATGAATAACAGTAAGCTGTATGAAGGATATGATGATGTCTGAATTACATTCTCTCTCTGCATTATAACACTACCAAGAGGAAATTTCCACAGGTAAGTCTGATTTATCAGAACATGAAAATCCCCTCAGTGTGAAATTTAAAGAAACACCAACAGTCTCTAAAACAGACGATTAATTCCAATATGATAATGTTCTAGCCTATTTCTTTTGTAAAAGTAACCCTAAAATGTCAGCTGTTTTCATGCTGAGAATTAATGCCACCATTTTCTATAACATAGCCAACATTTTATTACATGACATAAGCAAAACAGGCTGTAATAACTGAAACTAGAAGTAAGGGAAGGAGGGTACTAGGATTCCTCAGAGAATCTATCCATCAACAAATCTTTCTTCTTGAACTTTTCTTGCCATTGGCTGTTACTGAATAATAATCACTTAATGAAAAAGGATATTTCATATTTGTCAGCTAAGACTAATAGTGGCACTTAATTTATGAAGATGCATAAATTCATAACTGACTAGAGATTTCCCCTAAAGTTTAAATACATACAAATTATAACCACATTTTAGCAGAAGCTCCAAATTCTTCCAAAATCCACAAACATGTACTTCTTTTCAAAAGAATTAAACAATAACCTTAGGGTGGAGGGAAAAGGCGATGACAGAGGATGAGATGGTTGCATGGCTTCACCGACTCAATGGACATGAGTTTGAGTAAACTCTGGGAGTTGGTGATGGACAGGGAGGTCTGGCATGCTGCAGTCCATGGGGTCGCAAAGACTCGGACACGACTAAGCGACTGAACTGAACTAAACTGATGATATGTATAATTTAACTATCTTGAATAACATAAAAAAAAGAATATACTTATTTTCTTTTAAATTTTAAATCTATGATAGAAATAGTTTTTTCAAATGATTACTTCAACAACAAACAATTTTTCTTTCATTTCTGGTTTACTGCTGCTGCTAAGTCACTTCAGTCGTGTCCGACTCTGTGTGACCCCATAGACGGCCTCCTACCAGGCTCCTCTGTCCCTGGGATTCTCCAGGCAAGAACACTGGAGTGAGTTGCCGTTTCCTTCTCCAATGCATGAAAGTGAAAAGTGAAAGTGAAGTCCCTCAGTCGTGTTTGACTCTTAGCAACCTCATGGACTGCAGCCCACCAGGCTCCCTCCGTCCATGGGATTTTCCAGGCGAGAGTACTGGAGTGGGGTGCCATCGCCTTCTCCATTCTGGTTTGCTAGACATCATAAATCCAGAAGGGATGTTACATATCATAATTTAATCATGAATTTGTGGCTAAAATCAGATGGTTAAATTTAGTAAACCATCTTAACAAATTGTTCTAAGCATATTATTAGTGTACACTATCTGCATATGGGCGACTGCCATTATAGATGACAGAAGTCTATACTCACCTGAAGTTATGGCTTGTGAGGTATTTAATGACGGCTGGTTTGATGCGAGCAACTCCTCCCTGGCTGTGGTTTCCTCTCCCCGTTATCACAGAGAGATAGGGCTTACCACCATTCTGCTTAAATTCTGTTACAACAGAAATTGAAACAGTTAAAATTTATCTTACATTCGCAACAGAAAACAAACCTTTACTCAAACACATATGAAATTGTTTTCATGAGGATTTAAAAATTTATTACTTCAAAAGTCCTACACTGATGGTTTTAAATGTATGTTTCATCTATACTTTTAAGTATAGAAGCTTCATAGCAACTGATCCACCTGAAGACTTGGGTGGAACTTCTCCTGTGGGGCGAGAGACATGCATGTGCTACCTGAATTTCTCTCTGAAATAATGATGACAACAATAATATTAACGATACTGAACAATTATTACACACATGGATTCAGGCATCACTTTAAGTGACTTATATTTATTAACTAAGAATCTTTATAACAACTCTACTAAATACTCCGAAGCCAGATAACTTTGATCTTTATTTCAAGCGGCTCTGCCACTAAATGACTGTGTATTGGGACCATGGACAAGTTTCTTAGCCTATCTGTGCCTATTTTCTTGTCAGTAAAATGGGGTATGAGGCAACTGCTTTATAGGCTATAACTCTCAGGAATAGCCATTAGCAAACCCACTAATTATAGCATGGACTGCAGTTTTACTGTTAAAGATAATCAATTATTAACTTAAGAAAGTCTTCTAAACAGACGATTTTAAAATATAGAATGAACCTGAGCCTCTTAAAAGACTATAGTTCCTGCTTTGGAAATGAGCCTGTGAAAATAAAGTATATAAAACTGAAAGTAACAGCTACAATAAAATAGCAACAACAAAAAACCTGTTTATATAATATGAATTGATTTCACAATTCAGTAGATGTTTGCTCCTCGGTTTTAAATAGCACAAGTTATGATCTTTAGCATAAAATACATATACCCATAAATATTCCATACTCTGTTCATTCAGTTGCCACAAAACTCTGCTGCTACCGCTGCTAAGTCACTTCAGTCGTGTCCGACTCTGTGTGACCCCATAGACGGCAGCCAACCAGGCTCCCCCGTCCCTGGGATTCTCCAGGCAAGAACACTGGAGTGGGTTGCCATTTCCTTCTCCAATGCATGAAAGTGAAAAGTGAAAGTGAAGTCGCTCAGTTGTGTCCGACTCTTAGCGTCCCCATGGACTGCAGCCTACCAGGTTCCTCTGTCCATGGGATTTTCCAGGCAAGAGTGCTGGAGTGGGGTGCCATTGCCTTCTCCAGCCATAAGACTCTAGCAGATCCACAAACATTGTTTTTCAAGTCTCATATCTCCAAGGCAATATTTAGTCTGGAATTAAAGTGGACATGTTGCTCTTGTATTTATAATTCCTATTTAAACTCATCTAAAGCACTTCTCAGATTTCTTATGATTTCAACTATAAATATTTCAGTACATATTTTAAAAGATAAAGACTCTAAAAAACATAACCACGATGCTTTACCACCTGAGCCACCAGGAAAGAGTCAATCATATCTTACAAAGTTAAAAATAGTTCCTTAATGTTTCTAGAAATGGGTAAAAATTTCCCCCAATAGTCTCAAAAACTGTGATTTGTTTGAATCAGGGTTGAAACACGTCCACACATTGTATTTGGTTGATATATTTCATAGGGCATTCCTGGTGGCTTAGACGGTAGAGAATCTGCCTGCAATGCAGAAGACCAGGATTTGATCCCTGGGTATTTGGTTAATATACCTCTTAACTTTTAAAAGGTTCTTCTTCCCGTGTGATGGGGTTTTTCAATTTGTTGGAAAAATGAGATCGTTTATCCTAAATATTTACAGTCTGGATTTTGTATCCCCATGGTGTCATATAACATGTTCCTCTATTCCCTACAAAAGTGAACAAAGCAGTTCAGTTCAGTTGCTCAGTCGTGTCCGACTGTGACCCCATGAACCGCAACACGCCAGGCCTCCCTGTCCATCACCAAAGCAGTAGTCAGATCTAAAGGCTTTATCTGCTTCTGGTTATTTGGGGGCAAAAAGCTTCATGGGTAGCTGTGGTATATATATATTTCAATCAGAAGACACAAAACGGTCAGATTTCTTTTTTAATAATCCATCCCTAATCTTCACCATCATCTTTTACAACTACAAGAAATGTAGGACAGAGCCACAGATTGTTCCCCTGGACACGTTTCTGTTCAAAAAATACTACCATCTGGTGGCGATCAACCATAATTACAGGTCACCACAGGTAGTGTGCACAGATGGGTTTTGGCTTCCAGAAAGAGTTTGTATCTTGGGTCTGGCCAAGTATAACCTTAAACAAGTTATTTAACTCTTTTATTCTCATAATTTTTCTACTGAAATAAAATTCACCTAACATAAAATTCACGATTTTATAATGTACAATTCAGTGTGTTTTAGTACATTACAATGTTGTACAACCATCAACATGATCTAATTCCAGAACATTCCATCATCTAAAAGAAATTCTGTGCCAGTTAGAAGTCAGTCTCCATCCCTGGCTTTCCAGTCCCAGAAAAAAATAATGAACTTTGTGTCTCTATGGATCCTATTCTAGATAATTATATAAATGGAAATCATATAATATGTGGTCCTTTGTGTCTGGCTTCTTTCACACTGCATAATCCTTACAAGGTTCATCTGTGTTGCAGCATGTGTCAGCATTTCATTCCTTTTCATGGCTTAATTATATTCCTCTGTGTCGATACTGGAGAAAGCAATGGCACCCCACTCCAGTACTCTTGCCTGGAAGATCCCATGGATGGAGGAGCCTGGAAGGCTGCAGTCCATGGAGTCACTGAGGGTCGGACATGACTGAGCGACTTCAATTTTACTTTTCACTTTCACTCTTCACTTTCATGCATTGGAGAAGGAAATGGCAACCCACTCCAGTGTTACTGCCTGGAGAATCCCAGGGACGGGGGAGCCTGGTGGGCAGCCATCTATGGGGTCGCACAGAGTCAGACACAAAGAGTAGTCACTGAAGTGACTTAGCAGTATTGATATACATTTTTCCCATTCACCAGTGGATAGACATCTGGATTGTTTCCACCTTTGGGCTATTATGAACATACATAAGTTTCTGTGTGGATGAATTGTGTTTTCAATTCTTTTGTGTACAAGCCTGGGACCAGAACTGCTGGGTCATATGGTAACTCTATGCTTAACCTTTCAAGGAATGTTAACCTTTTCCACAGGTTGCACCATTTAACATTCCCACCAGCAATATATGAGGGTTCCAATTCTCTGTATTCTTAATAACACTTATTATTTTACACTTTATTAAACTTACTAAGTCTTCAGTTCCCTTATCTATAAAATGAGAGGAATATCTACTCTTTATTCAGTCACTTACTCAAAAGGCTTTTAAAGTGTTGAATGGAAAGCAGAATATACAATGATTCAATAATTATCTTTGATTCAATTATTGGCCAAAAGATGGGCATTTAATAATCAAATTACAGGGACTTCCTTAGTGGTTCAGTGGTTAGGAATCCACCTGCTGGTGCAGGGGACATGGGTTTGATTCCCAGTCAAGATCCCACATGCGATGGAGCAACTAAGCCCGTGCACCACAACTACTAAAGTCTGCACACCTAGAGCCTGTGCCCCACGAGAAGAGAAGCCACTTTAATGAGAAGACAAAGAGAAGCCTGCATGGCACAATGAAGAGTAGCCCCCACTCGTCACACCACAATGAAGAATAGCCCCCACTCGCCACAACTAGAGAAAGCTCGCATGCACCTATGAAGACTCAGCACAGCCCATATGCAAAAAGTCAACTATATAAGAAGCTTTTTAAATACTGTGATACACAGGAATACTAGCAGAAGTTTTTAATAGGCAGCTTAATTTAGTCTGAAAGTCAACAAGTGGTAACATAGATAAACATAATGAAATGGAAGAGAAGCAAAACACAAGACAAGGATAAAGACACAGGGCAGAAAAAACTATGTAGGGATGTGCGGATTTATGCTAAATGAAACATGGCAACCTTATCACAGTGCTAATTATGTAACTAGTCATTCACTATCATCTATTCTACTAGATGGCAAACTCCATAAAGATGGGAATTGTGTGTCTTTTTCACTGCTTTATGTTTGATGTCAAGAATATATAAGAGCATCAAGTTTTTATTGAGTAAATGATGTATTCATCCTCTATGGACAAAATATTCCCTTATAATACTTCTATATAGGAATTTTTCTTTTCTCTAGATTAAATAATGTATTTATCTCTTTTAATCTTTGTTGCTGTTTTCTAGATTTTCTCTAAGATTTTCAAAATTATATTTTTTTAAAAAGTGGGGGAGGTAAATCCTCTACTCTGTCAAAGAATGTCTCCTAATAAACATTCCTTCCTTGTACGAAGGGATACAAATTATGGAACCACCAAGAATACACAGAAGAACTGTACAAAAAGGATCTTCCACGACCCAGATAATCACGATGATGTGATCACTCACTTAGAGCCAGACATCCTGGAATGTGAAGTCAAGGGGACCTTAAGAAGCATCATGACGAACAAAGCTAGTGGAGGTGATGGAATTCCAGCTGAGCTGTTTCAAATCCTGAAAGATGATGCTGTGAAAGTGCTGCACTCAGTATGCCAGCAAATTTGGAAAACTCAGCAGTGGCCACAGAACTGGAAAAGATCAGTTTTCATTCCAGTCCCAAAGAAAGGCAATGCCAAAGAATGCTCAAACTACCAGACAATTGCACTCATCTCACATGCTAGTAAAGTAATGCTCAAAATTCTCCAAGCCAGGCTTCAGCAATACATGAAACGTAAACTTCCAAATGTTCAAGCTGGTTTTAGAAAAGGCAGAGGAACCAGAGATCAAATTGCCAACATCTGCTGGATCATCAAAAAAAGCAAGAGAGTTCCAGAAAAACATCTATTTCTGCTTTATTGACTATGCCAAAGCCTTTGACTGTGTGGATCACAATAAACTGTGGAAAATTCTGAGAGAGATGGGAATACCAGCCCACCTGACCTGCCTCTTGAGAAACCTATATGCAGGTCAGGAAGCAACCGTTAGAACTGGACATGGAACAACAGAATGGTTCCAAATAGGAAAAGGAGTCTGTCAAGGCTGTATGTTGTCACCCTGCTTTTTAAACTTATATGCAGAGTATTTCACGAAAAACGCTGGGCTGGAGGAAGCACAAGCTGGAATCAAGATTGCCAGGAAAAATATCAATAATCTCAGATATGCAGATGACACCACCCTTATGGCAGAAAGTGAAGAGGAACTAAAGGGCCCCTTGATGAAAGTGAAAGAGGAGAGTGAAAAAGCTGGCTTAAAGCTCAACATTCAGAAAATGAAGATCATGGCATCTAGTCCCATCACTTTATGGCAAAGAGAGGGGGAAACAGTGGACACAGTGGCTGACTTTATTTTTCTGGGCTCTAAAATCACTGTGGATGGCAATTGCAGCCATGAAATTAAAAGATGTTTGCTCCTTAGAAGGAAAGTTGTAACCAACCTTGACAGCGTATTAAAAAGCAGAGACATTACTTTGCCAACAAAGGTCCATCTAGTCAAGGCTATGGTTTTTCCAGTAGTCATGTATGGATGTGAGAGTTGGACTATAAAGAAGGCTGAAGTTCTTTATAAAAAGAATTGACTATAAAGAATAATTGATGCTTTTGAACTGTGATGTTGGAGAAGACTCTTGAGAGTCCCCTGGACTACAAGGAGATCCAACCAGTCCATTCTAAAGGAGATTAGCCCTGGGTATTCACTGGAGGGACTAATGTTGAAGCTGAAACTCCAATACTTTGGCCACCTGATGTGAATAGCTGACTCATTTGAAAAGACCCTGATGCTGGGAAAGACTGAGGGTAGGAGGAGAAGGAACGACAGAGGATGAGATAGTTGGATGTCATCACCGACTTGATGGACATGGGTTTGGGTGAACTCCGGGGAGTTGGTGATGGACAGGGAGGCCTGGCATGCATGGGGTTCATGGGGTCGCAGAGAGTCGGACACGATTGAGCTACTGAACTGAACTGATGGAACCACCAATAAAATAACTAATTCAGACAAGGATCATAAATGGATGCTAAAATCGTAAGGCAAAATGAGAACAGTTGTATGAAAACAGTTATTCACAAAGTCACAAAGAATCAATCACCAAAATTTACTAACTGATTACAAAGGGAGAAAAGGTACATTTACAAAGCAAAATCTGATATGATAGAGTTCCATATCTCAGCTAAGAAATCAAACTTAACACTACCAGTAAGGGAAAACTGACCATATATGTCTTCTAATGAGTTCACCAAGGATGACTTAACATCACCTATGCAGCATTTTTACCAAGAAAATTTTAAACTGAATCTAGCTGTGAAGAAACAATCAGACAAATTAAAATTGGTCAACAATCTGCCAAACAACTGACTTGGAATCTTTAAAAATGTCAATCACATGGAAAATAAAAAATTAGGCAAAGGAACTACTCTATATCACAAGAGGCTACTGACTTGGGACCATCAACTGGAACATGGGATGCATGACTGAATCCTGGATTGGGGATAGAAAATGGCACAGCTACATAAGACCTTTCCATACAACTAGAAAACACTAAGTATGGCCTGTATGTTAGACAACACTTTGTTAACAATGTTAAATGTCTTAAAAATCATCATGTATTGTGATTGTGTCAGAAAATGAATTTGTCCTCAAGTGATAATCATGCTGAGGTGTTCAAAAACAAAGCACCACAATCTTTAAAACTTATTCTCAAATGGTTCAGTAGAAAGCTATTTTAGAGAGAGAAAAATGTGGCCAAATGTTGATGACTGGTCAGTCTACAATTCATTCAACTTCTCTGTGGGTTTTAAATTTTTCAATATAAAAGCTAAGAAAAAAGATAGTGATAAGAGTAGACATATATGTTGATATGCAAAATAAAAATGCCCATCAACAGAGAGATGGACACATTATAACACGGTCACATAATACTATACAGCAGTTATAATAAAAAAAAAAACAATCCATGATGATGAGTATATCTTGAAAACTAGATTGGGTGAAAATAAGGAACTTGGCTGATGATACAGTGTGACACCATATATGTTGATTTTTTAAAACTCACAAAAGGAACAAATAGACTGATGATGAATGCAAACTGAAGGGTGTTGATTTTCACCAGGAAGGTAAGAGAAAATAAATAAAGAAAAACACATACAGTAAAATGTTACCACTTGTTACTTTATACTCATGGGTACAGAGGTGTTCTTATTTTACTCTGCAACTTTTTCAACATAGTCTGCATGATAAAAAGATGAATTCTCAACCTTTTATATCAATTATATTTAATCAAGTATTTAATAATACAACTGATATGTGTTGAACTGATAAACTTATATAACATATAGTATACAACTTTCTAAAATATATATAAACGAATTAACCAGAATACAGCTATCAATGACAGAGCAGTATGATGGAACCACAAAGAATAGCTGAGGCATGGATTTTATGTCTCCACAATAAAATGGAAGATAAAAAGAAAGTCAAGGTGAGAATTCAAAATATCCTAGCAGTGGTAAAGATGATTCCCTAGTATTAGATGATTCCCTACTATTAGTCTGCGTACTACAAAGATTGACTTTTCCTAAGTGTTACCATCTGGTGATGACAAGGAAACAAGATAATAAACCAACAAGATACTTTAATGTATATAAAGTACCTAATACGATTTTAAGAGGCAAGCAGCAGCTTTCCTATTGACCTGCAAAGACTAAATACAAGCAGAAAGGGAGAAGGGCACACCATTATACTGCAAACACTCAGAAATCCTGAATTTATGGTAATTCTATAAAAATCCTATCACCTTATTGACTTCTGTATTTTATTAAATATCTGTTGAGCAACCGACATCTAGTAAGTATCTAATAGCTCTAGTAAATGTCTATGAACAAAGATGTGTAATATTACTGAGAGGTCCAGAGAATTCTTAGATTATATCATGCCCTCCCTTTGAGGCCCAAAAGTCGGTTTGATATATATACATGCCCAGTATAACAAAGGAATACAAACATGACTGAAGCAGGAAAATAAAAATGTTAATGGCCAAGGCAGTTACAATTCTTTCCCAAGGTTTTCTTGAAGAATAAGTCTAATACAAACATCTATCAGTGTGGCACACATATCCTTAGCCTGCACATTCAGACTCCCTTGAATTTGCAAGTTATATCAATATAAACAAAGATATACTTTCTATTGAAAATGTGTCATGACTACAGTCCTACCTTCAGTTTTCTGTTGTAAAACTGTCATCAAATGTTCTATAGCCTCATCCACATGCAGCCCATGGAGGTCTAGAACATTCTGCGGCAGTAGGGAGGCATTGACTTTCTCAAATATCTCCACGGCAGCAAGGTGATTAGCTTCTTTCATCTTCTGCTCATGGAGACTACCCTTTAAATATAAACATATCACCAGTAATCACTTTTCATATCTGCTACTTAGTAGGCAATGAGAAAACAAATAGTGCCCCCAGTAAAAGGAAGAAAAAAAAAGGAAAAATTAATCTAAAATTTTTAATGCAACAGGCTAATATGCAAAATGCACCAAAAATTTAGGTGGATTTCAGTGAACTAATAACATAGTTCTTAAACTACTGGGTCATCATTTCTAGCACATTCGCTGATCCAAAAATCATAGAAGAGAGACACAAATAAACAACATCCATCTCAAGAAGGAATCCAGTGGTTTACCTTTTGATAATCCTGAGTCCCAACCCTCTTAACAACTTGGAGTTACCCCTGAAGCCATCCCTTAAGGTCTGCTATTGTTGTTCACTAGGTTAATACCAATTTGATACTTTTTCTGCTCAGTCATAAAAAAGTAAGCCAGGTGGAACCACAGGAAAACAAAAAGTCAATCAATCATGTTTCTTTTAGTAATATGCCAAATGGGGTCACAATGAATCAGACAGGACTGAAGTGAAACAGCACATGCATGCCAAATGAGCCTAGGTAGAAATTCTATTTCCCTGAAAGATATTAATGTAACTTTCTTTTTCTGGCTATGAAAAGTGATACCTAACTAAAAATTCAAGCATGATAGAAAGCACAAGTCCTCTGTGATTCCACCTGGGAAGGTCAATACTAGCATTCCACTGTGTTTCCTCCATAAAACTTGTAACTGTTTAGAAGTAGTACTAAATGAAAGAATCCAACTTAAAAGAGATTAGGCTGTTGGAATTCTCAGACCATACAGTTCTTATGGAATAGGCTACTTTACATCACTTACAGAATATAATCTACATTCCCCAGAATAACTTCATCTGGTCACAGAATGAGTATTATCTCCTTCAAGATTATTCAGACATCACAGATGACAAAGAAAAAAGAACTGGCTTTCCTTTTTACCTGCTGGGCATAAAATGTGGCAACGTTTTTCTTCCCCATCCGATAAGCTTCTTTTGCCTTGCTGTAGCATTCCATCCTCTTCTGCTGGTGCAGGAAAGCCTCTGCCCTGTAGTCATCATATTCTGGGTACTCAAAGTCCTGGAAAGTTGGTTCACTTGGCATATCTTCAGTCTCTTTCAATTTCTTTGCCTGTAAGGTGTTACACAATAAGTACAACCCAAAGAAAAGAACACACAATCTTTACCTTCAAAATCTGTCCATGAAAACTGGGCTCTACTAATTTTTATCTTTCTTCTTAAAAAAACAGACAATATTTCCCTACTGTCTTCCTAGTAAGTCATGCACTTGTCAACCATCATTAACTTTTTCATACCATTTTACCCTCTCTTATCTAAGGAGATGTTAAAAGTTCTCTAAAACTATTGAAATTAAAAATCAAGCCAAAAGAGAGAATATAAAATATTCAAAGAATAACATTCATTTATCTAGTGCAATATTTTCCAAATTTTAGTTTGCAAACCCATTCATAGGGTCAGTCCAACCACTGAAGGAAGTAATGGCATATTTCAATTTATATTTTTTTTAAATTCAATAAAATAATTGAATAATATTCTTTTGAAAACAGAAGAGCATATGGAGTGACCATGCCTGATAGTAGGTAAAAATCAGAAGGAGGTTTATAAGGCAGTTTTCAATCAATTCAACCAACTAGCCACTATGGTAGTGTTGACTTTTTGAACTTTCTGAAATATGATCAAGTAGCTGTTAGCCATATGGAAACTTAAAGAAACTAAACTAAATAACTCTAATTTAAAACATGAGATCATGAAAATAATTATGCAAATTAGCCTCAACACTAAACCAAATAAAAAAGAATAACATAAATGTATCACCACATTCCTAACTCATTACTAGAGTCAAAAATCTGTAAATATATTTTTATTTTTGCAACCAATACCCACAACTCTCCCTTACCTAAGAATATTCATAGGCCCTACATCCTTATGTCATGCTCACTAATAATCATACTACTGTTTAACTATTTCATATTAATGTTTAAATAGTCTATGAGTATATAGCTTGTATCCTGGATAAAACCAAAGATTTTGCAGAGAAGGGATTAAAAAAGAAAACACTTATGATCTTTGAAAAGCCATAGTGCCTAATAGTACAAATATAAATATTTGCCTTAAAAGCCTCTATTGGTATTTATACTAAAAATGCAAATCACATTTGGTTCTCTGGGAAGAGACCCTTCATTTCTTATTTTTATAAAAGAAAAAAGCCAGGAAATTCCCAGGCTGTCCAATAGTTAGGATTCTGTGCCTTCACTGCCTAGGCCTGGGTTTGATCCCTGTTTACGGAACTAACATCCCACAAGCCATGTGGTAAGGCCCAAAAAAAGAGGGAGAAAAAAGTATATAATGAGAGCTACTCTCATTTTAAAATAAAACCAAATATTATTTTTATGTCCCTTTCATAGTGATATGGTTTACTATAACTGCACTAACTAGGGCCAAGTGAAACATGCTTCCTAAGAATTCACAAGCCTGGTAGGCTGCAGTCCATGGGGTCTCGAAGAGTCGGGCACGACTGAGCGACTTCACTTTCACTTTTCACTTTCATGCATTGGAGAAGGAAATGGCAACCCACTCCAGTGTTCTTGCCTGGAGAATCCCAGGGATGGGGGAGCCTGGTGGGCTGCCGTCTATGGGGTCGCACAGAGTCGGGCACGACTGTAGCGACTTAGCAGCAGCAGCAGCAGCATTCTCTTGAAAGCATGATGTACTGTAATATTAAAACCATTTCCAAAGGTAACAAACTTGCAAATTTCATTAACAACTAAAGGGAAAAGGTACTAGTATTAACAAAACACAGTTTTAAATAAATGTTAGTTTCTTGAACAAAACTGGGAAACCAAAATTTTACCGGTATCATAATACTCTCTTTTATTATCTCTGGTCCTTTAAGGTCCTGGGATATCAAAGACAGACTGTTCTGCTCACAGATCTTAACAATATTTTTATCAGTGTTGTGACATCTGCCTACTTTTTTTGAGAAAAACTAAGTATAACTTATCTCCAGTATAACTTATTCAAATTTATGTTTTGACCAACGTGTACACAACTCACAAACTCTTTGTTGATTCCAGCATCTTCTAACCATCTCCCACTTTCAGCAAGCACACTTCCCAATCACTTCCTCTACTGCCATAATGACCAAGAGTGCCTTGCTCTATTATCAGGAGAAAAAGTAATCTTTATTCCCAGTCTGGCACTGAAGGTCTCACCATAATCTTGCACTCTTTGAATCTTGTAACATACTACACCTATCCATGATGAACACAGGCATCAACTGTGTCACGTACTTCCTGCTCCATGTACACACTAACAGATAACATACTATACCTATCCATGACACACACAGCTATCAGTGGTACCACATACTTCCTGCTCCATGTACATACTAACAGATCACATGAACACCAAAATTACCCAAGTCCTATCAGCTAAATTCTGGTGAAATAGTCAAAGAAAAAAAGGAGCACACAAGTTTATCCATAAGTGGTCTTATTAACAAGTAAAGCAGGGTGATTGAGCACTGTTTAAAAAAAAAGTCTAAAACTAATACAAGATTAATATATAAAATCAATTGTATTTCTATTTGCAGTGGACAAGCCAAAAATAAAGAGAACAATTTCATTTACAATGGCATCAAAAAAATAAAATACCTAGAAATAAATTTAACAAAACTCATGTATAACTTACATTCAAAACTACAACACACTGTTGAATGAACTTAAGAGGAACTAAATAAACTGAAAGGTACTTCCACATTCACAAATCGGAAGACAGCATTGTTAAGATGGCAACACACCTCAAATTGGCCTGCAGATTCAGTACAATCCCCATGAAAATTCCAACTGGCTTCTTTGCAGAAACTGACAAGCTGATCCTAAAAGTCACACAGAAATGCAAGGGGACCAGAATAGCCAAAATAATCTTAGGGGGAAAAAGAACATAGTTGAAAACTCACATTTCTCAGTTTCAAAACTTACTATAAAGTTACAGCAGTCAAGACTATGACTACGGTACAGGCAGAATGACAGACATACAGAACAATGGAATGAAACTGAGAGTCTAGTAAAAATTTACAGTCAATTCATTTCCAACTAGGGTGCTAAGAAAATTCAATGTGGGAAAAATAATCTTTGCAACAAGCGGTATTGTGATAACTGAATATCCATATGCAAAAGAATAAACCTGAACCCCTATCTCATACCATATACAAAGATCTAAATGTAAGCACTAAAACTATAAAACTAAAACTATAAGAAAACTTGGGTGTAAGTTTGATGACCTTGGATTAGGCAATAGTTTCTTAGGTATGACACCAAAAGTATTTCCAACAAAAGAAGTGAATTGCACGTGATCAATTTTTAAACTTTTGTGCTTCAAAGTACATCAGCAAAAAGTGAAAAGACAACCCTTGGAATGGGAAAAGTCTGCAAGTCATATGTCTGAAAAGGGACTTGCATGTAGACTATATAAAAACTCATGACTAAAGAAATTTTTTTTAATTGTAATGGGCTACAGATATTAATAGACACTTCTTCAAAGAAGATATAATACAAATGGCCAATAAGCACATCAAAAGATGGTCAACATCACCAGCCATCAGGGAAATGCAAATCAAAATCACAATGAGATACCACTTCTATATTAACTATGTCTTTTATTTCTTATATTCTGATGCTTTCACACGAGGCCTTGCTAATCCCTAGAGACAAAGCCCCCCACCTTGGGGTTAGCTAATTCCTAGAGATTGGAAACAATTCACTTGCTGGCACACTTTATACATGCAAACCATCCAATCTAGAACCCATACCCACAACCACTTCCATTATGGGCTCTCACTCTCTGGCCACCATTCACATACCCTAATTGCTGAAGCCAGGTACCAGAAAACTAGGAACAGTTCCTATGCCGCAGAGTCTGCTGAAAATTATTCAAACCAGCCAATCCTGAACCTACTTATTACCCTGTTTCGCCAAGTCTTTCCCATAGAAACCACAAAAAGACGCTCTTGTGCACATTTCCCCCTTCTCTCCTTGTCTCCTTGACCCTGGTGCTTCCGCATGGGGCTCTGGGTGGTAGGCCATACCTCTTGCTTCTGTCACTATAATAAACTTCTTCCTTCATGTCATTTCCATACCTGGTGTCTTACTATACCTGATTAAAACAAATCCCAGGTATCCATCAAACAACTTCACTTCTACTCAGATGGCTTTAATCAAAAAGACAAGATGATTACAAAGTGTCATAGAAGATGCCGAGAAATTCTAACCCTCATACACTGCTGATGGAAATGTAAAAGAATGTAACCATCTGGGGAAAATGCTTGACAGTTCTTCAAATGGCTAAACGTTTCTGGGCTTCCCAAGTAGCTCTGCCTGCAATCCGGGAGACCCAGGTCTGACACAGTTATACTCTAAGACCCATCATACTGCATTCCATAGTTATTCAATTAAACCTCATACGTTTCATGTGTAGTCTACACAAGAAAAGTTACAGAAATTCAAACATTTGTCATGTACAATGACACTGAAGAAAAAAAATATAATCAGCTATAAATTCATTATTTTGAGCAGATATTATTAGCCAAATATGCTATTATTGGTTAAATTTCCAGTCTACAAAAAATGGTGAGAAATAAACATTAATCTAACAAATCAATTATATTTCATACATAACTATTTTTACCATTATTGTAAAAAACTAAGAAGCTCTATACCTTTTTCTCCTTAGACTTCTGTGCAGTATGAGAAGTGATGTTCTCATTTTGGTGAACAAATTCTTGTGCTACCACTGTTTTTACAGGGTCTCCTTCAAGAACACAGTTTAGAAATTGCACTGTGTGTTCTAATGAATAGCTGTAGAGAGGTGAAGTACAAATATGAGGTCAGTGAATTAAAATAAAAATTATGTGGAAACATTAACAAAGGCAACCTTTAAAACACTTAGAAGAATACGAAAAATCGGCTCACTTCTTAGTTTTAAACATCAAAATTAAATGCTCATTGTGCATCTCAAGACTCAAGAATGAACAGAAAGTGTAAAGTTAGAGGCTCTCAAAAATTAATTTTTAAATGAATACTCAAGAGTAACATATTAATAATTAATGCATATTCTTATATTTTACTCCAGATAGATTTTCCACAACTCTTTCATCTTATCACACATACTTAGTCCCCTTTGAATTCACACATTTCAGTTTCCTTCATACATGAGAAACAGACAATAGATCTTAACGCTAACATTGTATACTGTCAAATTTCACATTTTACTTAAACCATGGGGTTCCAGTCAAAGAAATTCTAAGCAGAGATATGGAAAGGAAAACGTAAAAAACTATCCTACTTCCCACCACTACATTATTTAAGCATATTTTCATGGTGATACTATATTATGTGGAATATGAAATTCTACAAAAATTGACAAAAGCCTGAAACACTCATGTTCCCATAACCAAAGAAACTCTTTCCAAAGCAAATTATAAATGATTTTATACTTATTACTTTTTATGACTCTGATCTCTTCCAAAGGCTAGATAATGAAGAGCTGACCACAAAGGACGATTTTTGAAATGCAATACTTATGCAAAATACTGTGATATTTTGCTATTCTTCAATTTATTAAAGCAACCTCTGAAGGGGAATCATTTGGGACTACCAATTCCACTTGAGTACTCTCATCTTACTGTCTAACATATACTCAACAAATAGGAGTCTCTTGGGGGCTAGAAACTACCAGAAATTGTCCACATCCTAAGGTGAGTCCTTAAACTCACCTAGTTTGCCCACTTTTAGGGCTAGAAGCCGGGCTTCCTGGTGGCTCAGACAGTAAAGCGTCTGTCTACAATGTGGGAGACCTGGGTTCGATCCCTGGGTTGGGAAGATCCCCTGGAGAAGGAAATGGTAATCCACTCCAGTACTATTGCCTGGGAAATCTCATGGACAGAGGAGCCTGGTAGGCTATAGTCCATGGGGTCACAAAGAGTCAGACACAACTGAATGACTTCACTTTCACTTTCAAGGCTAGAAGCCAGTCTCCACCACAAGTGTTGTTAGGAGCATACGGCACTGGAAGATTACACTGCAAGCCTATAATGCAGTAAGTAACTGACTGAACCTTCTTCAAGCCAGGCTTCAGCGATACATGAACCATGAACTTCCAGATGTTCAAGCTGGTTTTAGAAAAGGCAGAGGAACCAGAGATCAAATTGCCAATATCTGCTGGATCATTGAAAAAGCAAGAGAGTTCCAGGAAAAAACATCTATTTCTGCTTTATTGACTATGTCAAAGCCTTTGACGGTGTAGATCACAATAAACTGTGGAAAATTCGGAAAGAGACCACCTGACCTGCCTCTTGAGAAACCTATATGCAGGTCAGGAAGCAACAGTTAGAACTGAACATGGAACAACAGAATGATTCCAAATAGGAAAAGGAGCGCATCAAGGTTGTATATTGTCACCCTGTTTATTTAACTTATATGCAGAGTACATAATGAGAAACGCTGGGCTGGAAGAAGCACAAGCTGGAATCAAGATTGCCGGGAGAAATATCAATAACCTCAGATATGCAGATGACACCACCCTTATGGCAGAAAGTGAAGAGGAGCTAAAGAGCCTCTTAATGAAAGTGAAAGAGGAGAGTGAAAAAGTTGGCTTAAAGCTCAACATTCAGAAAACTAAGATCATGGCATCTAGTTCCATCACTTCATGGAAAATAGATGGGGAAACAGTGGAAACAGTGTCAGACTTTTTATTTTGGGGGGCTCCAAAATCACTGCGGATAGTGATTGCAGTCATGGAATTAAAAGATGTTTACTTCTTGGAAGGAAAGTTATGACCAACCTAGATAGCACATTAAAAAGCAGAGATATTACCTTGCCAACTAAGGTCTGTTTAGTCAAGGCTATGGTTTTTCCAGTGGTCATGTATGGATGTGAGAGTTGGACTGTGAAGAAAGCCAAGCGCCCGAAGAATTGATGCTTTTGAAGCATGGTGTTGGAGAAGACTCTTGAGAGTCCCATGGACTGCAAGGAGATCCAACTAGTCCATCCTACAGGAGATCAGTCCTGGGTGTTCACTGGAAGGACTGATGCTAAAGCTGAAACTCCAATACTATGGCCACCTCATGCGAACAGTTGACTCACTGGAAAAGACCCTGATCCTGGGAGGGATTGGGGGCAGAAGGAGAAGGGGATGACAGAGGATGAGATGCCTGGATGGCATCACTGACTCGATGGATATGAGTTTGAGTGAACTCCGGGGAGTTGGTGATGGACAGGGAGGCCTGACGTGCTACGATTCATGGGGTCGCAAAGAGCTGGACACGGCTGAGTGACTGAACTGATCCCTTCTTATCAGGGTGAAGCTGACACTACTGCTGAGACAAGTATCCAGCTATTGGCAAACAAATGGAGGATCACTGAATATCATAATACCTACCCTTGGGACCTGACTGATCAATCATTCTGAGTACTGAAAGGAAGTACTCAGTCCTCTAACCTCACCTGGGACCCGCAACTCTGGGTAGTTTCACATCAGACCTTCTTGCCCTGGGTTCCCACAGAAAAGAGTTGCCATATGCCAGCACCAACCCTCCTAACCCCCAATGCCTGGGGTATTTAACACATAATTCTAAGAAAACAGTTGCTCAGGTAACAAAAATAAATAGAAAATTTGTGGGCTGAAATAATACCACAAAAAACTTGATTCAGGTGACATACTTAGAACTCTGCATACTCAGCAGAGAATATTCTTTTCAAAAGCATCTTCATGTAATATTTATAATAACTGATCATGTATTAAACCATAAAGAAAATTTCAAATTCCCAAAAGCAGGACTCTTTAAGGCTGCATTCTTATGCCTCAACTCAACAAAACAAAATAAACAGTAACCACCACCACCGCTACCATCACTAACAAACTATCAATCCATTTAGAAAATTTCAAACTCTTGAATGAATGAGAAAATCAAACTGAATTAGATTTTTACAGAAAAAAATGAAAGTACTATATATCAAAATCAAAATATCACATATATATACCAAAAACATAAAATAGAGAAAAATTCATACCCTTAAATATATTTGTTATCAAATACTGAAAGGAAACAAACTAACCAAAGAATTGAAGATATGTCAACAAATTTAAAGAGAAAGGAATCAACAAAAATAGAAAGCAATTACCAAAAATAAAAGCAAAAATAAATGATTAGAGAATATAAAACAGACTTTGATCAATAAACCAAGAGCTTGCTCTTTAAAAGGGCCATTCTGACAAACAGCAAAAACAAAGAAAACAGAAAAAAAAATCTTAGGAAAGGAAAAAACAATATGATCAAATACAAAACAATAGCTTTAATTATCACAGAATATTATATCAACTTAACAATAATAAACCTGAAAATCAAGGTAAAACTAATGGTTTTCTAGAAGACAAACCACCAGAAAAGACTCACAGGAAAAAAAAAAACAAACAGGCAAATATTTGAATAAACCAATACCCTTAAAAGGTAGTGAAAAGTTCTAAAAGACTTCCCTAAAAGGCAGAACCCCAGAACTTTCAAGGTACCAATTTATTTAAATTTTCCAGAGCAACTTGCTCAGTCATGTCTGACTCTTTGTGACCCCATGAACTGTATCCCTCTAGATTCCCCTCTCCTCTGGAATTTTTCAGGAAGGAATACTGAAGTGGGTTGCCATTTCCTTCTCCAAGGGATCGTCTTGACCCAGGGACTAAACCTGCATCTCCGACATTGCAGCTAGATTCTTTACCATTGAGCCACCAGGAAAGCCCTTTTATGAAGCCAAATACCAAATAAAACCCTAAAACCAATCTGACAAAGACAACAAAGAAACAGAAAATTACAGACTAATCTCACTTAACAACTGTTGCAAAAGCCTGAAATCAACTCTGATATTGCATTAAAGGAAAATAACAAAAATATGAGAGAATTTTTATTCTAGAAATTACTGGTGATTGACCTGAAAAATACTAATAAAGAAAAAAATCTGTATTAGATTCTCCAAAGAGCCTAAAAGGCACCTATTTAAAACAACTCTTGCTAAAATAGAAATTTAAGGAAAACATTAAGGTCAAAACTATGTATTACTCAAACCAGAAGCATTCCCAACATAGCAAACATCAAAACACAGTATTGCACTACAATATTGAAAATAAAATTTAGGACCAAATGGCTCAATGGAATCAAAGAGTCAATAAAAGAAAATGTATATTTGAGAATGTAAGAAATATTAGTGGTTATATTTTATATCAGTGTGTAAAGATGACCTATCTACCCAGTTTATCATTCAGAAAAAAAATTAAGTTAAATCTCTGCTTCATATTAAACACACAAAAATGTTAGGTAAATTTTTTAAATTTCACTATTAAAAATACTGAATGATAGTCGAAGATCCTGTATGCTACAACTAAGATCTGGTACAGTCAAATATATAAATTAATAAAAATAAATTAAGGGCTTCACTGGTGGCTCAGTGGTAAAGAGTCTACCTGCCAATGCAAGGAGACATGGGTTCTATCCCTGGTCTGGGAGGATCCCAGATGCCTCAGAGTAACTAAGCCCATGTGCCACAACTATTGAGCTGTGCTCTAGAGCCCAAGAATCACAACTACTGAAGACTGTGCTCCACAACAAGAGAAGCCACCACAATGAGAAGCCTGCATGCCACAACTAGAGAGCAGCCCACTTGCCACAACTAGAGAAAAGCTTGAGCAGCAACAAAGACACAGGACAGCCAAAAATAAATAAATAAACAAAATTATATATTAAAAATTTCTTTAAAAAAAGGCAAACTTAAAAATAAATACTGGAATAAATATGGAATAAATAAATTCCATAATGTTGGGGTAGGACAGATTTCTCAAAAGAGTTAAAACTCCAAACCAATAAGGGAAACAATTTTCTGATAAAACATGAATTAAAAAATGTTTATGACCAATAAGATTTTATCAAGAAAATTTATTATAATCTATATTAACAAAGATAACTACACATAATATATAAAGAATTCTCATAAATGTAGAAAGAAATACAAAGAGCCAAAAGAAGACAGGCAAAAGAAGCAATTTAGTAGAAAAAGAAATCAACGGGGAAAAAGCTCAACCTCACTAGTAATAAAAATTTAAGCAACGATGAAATATTTTTCCCACCAGACTGGCAAAAAATTAAAGATTCTTAATGTTCAGGGCAAGTTACACAATCAGTGCATATAAGTAATATGGAAAGCCCTTATAAAAGGAAATTTGGCATTAGCTATAAACATTTTTAGTGTATCTACTCTGAATCAGCAATTTCACTTTTAGAAACTAGCTTACAATAACATTCACCCAGGCACACAAAAATGTGTGTTCAATGTTGCTCAGTGCAACATGGTTTAAAACTTTTCTTATAGTCAAAAATCCTGTAAACAGAGCATGTTTAAACAAATGACAGTACTTTAAGAAATCACTTTCAGAGTACTATGGAATATTCTGGAGACATTAAAAGAAAAGAGTATTCTGTCACAAAGTATGGACAGAAAAAATAAATAACAGCAAAACTACAAAATAGTATATAAAACACAATCTATATATATATAGTCACCAAAATAAATAGGTACACATGTGTACGCATACTTAGTATATGAAAATGAGAAGAAATTGAGGAGGAATCTGAACCAATTGCCAAAAACTCCTCACCTTCTACATTACTGCATTTAAATGGTTTATAATACACCTATATTATTTTTATCAGAAAAATAAAAATAAGAGATTAAAATGTATGACATACACTTTCAATCACATCACAACAGAAACTGCAGACAATCCTTCTAGTACTTACTTGTGGTCCTTGAAAATGTCCACCAGGAAATTTTGGTTAATGGCTGGAAATATCTTAAAGAGTTGCTTCTCCTTTAGCTTAGTGGCACAATCTTTCTCAAACAAAAGCGTCTCCCTTTTCTAAAACAAACAAAAAAGACAAAACTCATTCTTACTATGGAATTTACAATACTAGTTATGCTGATCCAAAACCAGGGTTATTTCATTGCAAAAACACTAATAATTTAAAAGTAACCACAGACTTTCTTCATTGATTAAAGGCTGAAAATAGTAATATAAGTATTCTTGCACTGTTTATTTATATCCCATTTTTTACTAAGTATTCGAAGCTGCTTATTAATACACACACATAATCACACATATACGTATATATGTGTGTACATGTGTATATATATACTCTCACATATGACACATGTGCTGTGTCGTTCAGTCGTGTCCAACTCTTTGCGACCCTATGGACTGTAGCCCGCCAGGATCCTCTGTTCATGGGATTCTCCGGGAAAGAATACTGGAGTGGGTTGCCATGCCCTCCTCCAGAGGATCATCCCAACACAGGGATTGAACACAGGTCTCCCACATTGCAGGTGGATTCTTTACCGTCTAAGCCACCAGGGAAGCCCACATTCAATCATATATTACACATATAAAAGGATGAAGTATATACATATAAATAGGATATAAATAAATGAAGAAATCAGAGAGCAGAGAAAATAAAGGTAAGAATATAGGAAAAAGCTAACAAGAAAATTAGTATAAATAAATGCATGCTACAAAATCCTGTACAATTGCTAAATTCAGTTCTGAGCTTCTCAATGGCCAAAGCAAAGGAGAAAACAAAGATTCTCAATGTCCATGAAATAAAAACAAACCAGCTGCTCAAAACAGTTTTTTCTGGTACTGAGACCTGAAAGAAATTTCTCGCATGGGTCCTCATAAAAGGGACACTGTGTGATGCTGTGAACAACGTCCTTAAAACCACATTCTCCTCAATGGGCAGAAACTACAATGTACAAATGAGTTGAAAATTCAGGTTGACAGAAAAATCCACATTAAAATTTTTTTTTCACAAACATATTTATTCCAAAGGAACTGTATGAGAAATTGCTAAGTGTTATTTTTTCAAAGTCGTATTTGGATTGTTTAAATTGCCAAACCAAACAGGCTTTTCAAATATGTGCTAATTTAATTCTAATTAAGGATTATAGAAATCATTTGTAAAGGGATTTCTAACTCTAAGACAATTTGTTGACATTGTGATTTAACTATGTAATATTTTTGTTTATTCCAAAAGTCCTAGTGTCTAAAAAGTAACTTCCTATAAAATTTCAAAGGGTCTCTGAAAATGTAAAAATTACAGTAATTTAGGATAATCCTAGAAGAGCTATTGGTTCTGAAACCTAGCCATATTTAGGCCATTTATAATACCAAACAACAACAGAAAAAGAATCACAATAGGCAACAACCTGACCAGTCAAAAGACTGGTGAAGCTGAATATAGCACATACCACAAGAGTGATGAAAACAAGCCATCTCAAGAATTTTAAAAATTTCACATCTTATTTTAAGATATACATTATAATCTGATCTTACTAAAAAAATTCAGTGATTTTTTTTTTTAAACAAACCTCAGTGATAGATTTACTAGCATCTGCCAGGTCATAGAGTATCTCTAAACTACAAATTCTAAGGTCTTATCAATTAACTGAAAATAGCAAGGAGATCAAATCAGTCAATCCTAAAGGAAGTCAACCCTGAATACTCATTGGAAGGACTGATGCTGAAGCTCCAAGACTTTGGCCACCTGATGCAAAGAGTCAACTCACTGGGAAAGACCCTGATGTTGGGAAAGATGGAGGGCAGAAGAAGAAGGGGAGACGAGGAAGAGATCGTTGGATGGCACCAGCGATTCAACGGACAAGAGTTTGAGCAAATTCTAAGAGATAGTGAAGGACAGGGAAGCTCGGTGTGCTGCAGTTCATGAAGTCGCAGAGTTGGACATGACTTAGCAACTGAACAACAACAATAATCTTACAATTAATTATCCTCTTCATGCATTATGCCTATTTTTTATTTTATATTCTTTGCTTTAAAAGAATTTAAAGTGTATTTCTCCTTTGGAAAATTCTGAGAAATTACTGAGAAATTTTTCCAGAAATTCTCTTACTGAGGCTCTACTTAAGCAGGAATATCTTTAGGATCAAAAGAGTATAGCTTCTATTATCAAATTCACAGAAAGACAAGAAAAATCACTGACAGAAAAAAAAAATTAAGTTGGAAAGTCAAAGAAATTTATTTGTTCATCATTATGTCAAGTGAAGTGAAGTGAAAGTCACTCAGTTGTGTCTGACTCTTTGCAACGCCATGAACTATATAGTCTGTGGAATTCTCTAGGCCTGAGTACTGGAGTGGGTACACTTTCCTTCTCCAGAAGATCTTCCCAACCCAGGTATACTAACAGATAAAAAGGCAGGCTAAAACAATAGAGAAAAGTTTCAGCAGCAGAAAACACCATTTCAACAAAAAGTGTCTCATCATTTGAGCTTAAGTTCTAGGCTTTCCTTATTTCTTTAAGAAAATCTATTTCTCCAATTGATTACACATGTAAATTGAAGAGGATATCTGAAACAACACTAAATTATAAGATTCTACTGAAGAAACTGTTCCTTGGATTATATAAACACGTAAAGTTGGTAACAGTAGAATATTTCCAACTTAACAAGTGGAAGAATCCCATCATTCTTTCTATGCCCCCATTCTATCAATATATATTTCAACCAATATAAAGGTGTTCCTTTGAGCAGTCAAATGAGTAGGAAAAAGAGGAAAAAGGTTGTAAGATCATCAACTAAGTTTTTTTTTTTCCCTAGAGAACTGAATGAATAATCTCTAAGACCTTTTTCCCTTTAGATGAAGAAGCTGAAGTTGAACAGTTCTATGAAGACCTACAAGACCTTTTAGAACTAACACCCAAAAAAGATGTCCTTTTCATTTTAGAGGACTGGAATGCAAAAGTCAAGAAACACCTGGAGTAACAGCAAATTTGGCCTCGGAATACAGAATGAAGCAGGGCAAAGACTAATACAGTTTTGCCAAGAAAATGCACTGGTCTTAGCAAATGCCCTCTTCCAACAACACAAGAGAAGACTCTACACATGGACATCACCAAATGGTCAACACCAAAATCAGATTGATAATATTCTTTGCAGCCAAAGATGGAGAAGCTCTATAAAGTCAACAAAAACAAGACCAGGAGCTGACTGAGGCTCAGATCATGAACTCCTTATTGCCAAATTCAGACTTAAATTGAAGAAAGTAGGGAAAACCACTAGACCATTCAAGTATGACCTAAATCAAATCCGTTATGATTATACAGTGGAAGTGAGAAATAGATTTAAGGGCCTAGATCTGATAGATAGAATGCCTGATGAACTAGGGATTGAGGTTCGTGACATTGTACAGGAGACAGGGATCAAGACTATCCCCATGGAAAAGAAATGCAAAAAAGCAAAATGGCTGTCTGAGGAGGCCTTACAAATAGCTGTGAAAAGAAGAGAAGTGAAAAGCAAAGGAGAAAAGGAAAGATATAAGCATCTGAAGGCAGAGTTCCAAAGAATAGCAAGAAGAGATAAGAAAGCCTTCCTCAGCGATCAATGCAAAGGAATAAAAAACAGAATGGGAAAGACTAGATAGAGAGCTCTTCAAGAAAATTAGAGATACCAAGGGAACAATCATGCAAAGATGGGCTCAATAAAGGACAGAAATGGTCTAGACCTAACAGAAGCAGAAGATATTAAGAAAAGGTGGCAGGAATACACAAGAAGAACTATACCAAAAAGATCTTTACGACCAAGATAATCACAATGATAAGATCACTCAACTAGAGCCACACATCTTGGAATGTGAAGTCAAGCGGGCCTTAGAAAGCATCACTATGAACAAAGCTAGTGGAGGTGATGGAATTCCAGTTGAGCTATTTCAAATCCTGAAAGATGACGCTGTGAAAGTGCTGCACTCAACATGCCAGCAAATTTGGAAAACTCAGCAGTGGCCACAGGACTGGAAAAGGTCAGTTTTCATTCCAATCCCAAAGAAAGGCAATGCCACAGAATGCTCACACTACCGCACAATTGCACTCATCTCACATGCTAGTAAAGTAATGCTCAAAATTCTCCAAGCCAGGCTTTAGCAATACGTGAACCATGAACTTTCAGATGTTCAAGCTGGATTTAGAAAAGGCAGAGGAACCAGAGATCAAATTGCCAACATCTGCTGGATCATTGAAAAAGCAAGAGTTCCAGAAATTTCTGCTTTATTGACTACGCCAAAGCCTTTGACTGTGTGGATCACAATAAACTGTGGAAAATTCTGGAAGAGATAGGAATACCAGATCAACTGACTTGCCTTTTGAGAAACCTATATGCAGGTCAGGAAGCAACAGTTAGAACTGGACATGGAACAACAGAATGGTTCCAAATAGGAAAAGGAGTCCGTCAAGGTTGTATATTGTCACCCTGCTTATCTAACTTCTATGCAGAGTACATCATGAGAAACGCTGGACTGGAAGAAACACAAGCTGGAATCAAGATTTCTGGGAGAAATATCAATAACCTCAGATATGCAGATGACACCACCCTTATGGCAGAAAGTGAAGAGGAACTAAAAAGCCTCTTGATGAAAGTGAAAGTGGAGAGTGAAAAAGCTGGTTTAAAGCTCGACATTCAGAAAACGAAGATCATGGCATCTGGTCCCATTACTTCATGGGAAATAGATGGGGAAACAGTGGAAATAGTGTCAGACTTTATTTTGAGGGGCTCCAAAATCACTGCAGATAGTGACTGCAGCCATGAAATTAAAAGATGCTTACTCCTTGGAAGAAAAGTTATGACCAACATAGATAGCATATTGAAAAGCAGAAACATTACTTTGCCAACAAAGGTCCGTCTAGTCAAGGCTATGGTTTTTCCAGTGGTCATATGTGGATATGAGAGTTGGACTGTGAAAAAAGCTGAGCGCCGAAGATGGCTAGATGGCATCACTGACTCTATGGACGTGAGTCTGAGTGAACTCTGGGAGTTGGTGATGGACATGGAGGCCTGGCGTGCTGCTATTCATGGGGTCGCAAAGAGTCGGACATGAAGGAACAACTGAACTGACTGAATACTAATTTTCAGAATTCAAAAAAAGAAATTTTTCTCTAAAAATTTTGCTTCAAATATGAACTCTTCAATAGCAAAACAGTCATTTCTTATTACTAACTTATGAATGAAATTATCTTCAAATTAAATATTTCTTTCATGTTGTTCTAGAATGAGAACATTTACAGAAGTAAAATTATAGACAATAAATATACACCTGCAAAATTAAATCCAAAACAACAGATTTAACATAACTGGCTTACTGTTATAGAAAGTCAACTAATTTTCCAGAAGTAAAAACCTCCAACTTCAAACTACATTTAAAACAATTTTCAATTTTAACACTAACTTCAATCAGGTTAAACTAGATTCCAGACTATAGAAAGTAGAATCAAATTAAAGTCACAAACTAAACATATAATCAAACTAGAGTGAGAAACAAAGGCTTAATATTTATACTAACTCATACCAAATCATGCTTTTCCTGTAAGGCAATTTCTTCTGACATTATTTCTCTGAGTGATACTTTTTAGTTTGAGTGTTCCAATGATCCAGTAAGGGTAGCATTTCAGGTGCTGCTAAAGTCTTCAGTAATTTTTGCCTGTTCTCTGAGATGATTTTTGTTCTGAATTATCAAGACCAACATGCCCAACCAGAGAAGGATCTACAAAAGTAGTTATCAATAGTGTCAGACCGTGAATAACAAATGTACACACTAACAATTATTCTGATGTAAATATATACCTCAGACAGACCCAGAAAACATGACTTTTTACTCTTTGCTTATAATACAGTTTGCAAATTTCAAAATATATCTTCACATAATTATAAGTATGAAATATGTATAAATATAGGAATACTTCAAATGAGCAACAATCTGAGTATCACTGTAAATCAACCCAATGCTTCCCACTCTTTTTCACATCCCTTCAACAGAGAAAACAGTAACACATATAATTGATAAACAGAGGAAGCTGCAGCCAGCCAGGAGCGACCAGCTAGAGCAGCTGGCCAGCTCTGCCTGGCCACTCCAAGAACTGAAAGGATTAATATTTTTGCAAATCTGTAACCCACTGAAGGCACACAATAAACACTGAACATTGATAATCAAGATAAAGAAGGAACTAAACGTTCTAAGAAGTTCATAACAGTAAGACTTAATGTATATTTCAGCTTTTCTAAGAGCAACACATTCTGATATACACTTTTGCTCTCCTAGAAAGTGAAAAGATAGCTAATACTGTCATCTGAATAACTGATACTATTCAGAAACCTCTAGCTCTCAAATAACTTTGGTTCTTGAAGCTACAATACAGGTCTGGATTAAAGTTAAGAATCTTCACTCTAACCATCTTCAGTCTGGAGTCCTAGTATGAAGTGGACAGAAGCATCTAGAGAAACTCAAGCACAAAAGCAGGACCTAGAACAGGTCTGCCACTGTGTACTAACCACTTAAGACACTACATCTACGAAATCTTCTGGAATCAAATATTTTCAGTTTGGCAGATATACTCAAAAAGCAGGCTGACTTTTAACAGCCAAAGTAATATTTCAATGATACTATCAAAGATAGGAATATTTTATTGCTCTCAAACCAGAACAGTTTTCTATCATTCAGAACAAAATCATTAACAGGAAACACTCTGAATATGCATTAGAGCACACCTAGGTGCTTCATAGCCTCATAGTTGAAAAAAAAATTTCAACTGAAGTATAGCTGATCTATAATGTTGTGTTAGTTTTCAGTTATAACCTGAAATAAATAATATAGGGACTTTTTTCTTCTTTAATCAATATAAAATGTTAAGTTTTAAAAAACTTATCTATAAATCAAAATTCTTTGGTAACATATTTTGTGGAAGTATATTTAAAATGAGTTGAAATTCATACACCAAGTTTCAACACCAACATAAGAATATCAGAAGTGAAACTATGTGATTTACCTTGCATTAACTTGCCAAAGATACCTCTTCTTGTCTTTGTCGCTCCTAAACACAAAGGCAGAACAGAGGATTGGCAAAAAGGGTGCATTAGAAAAGAAGCTTATGTTATTTTTCTCAGTAATCATTTCTCCTTATAAAACTATCAATCATTCTTGCTAATAAATCTAGATAAATATAAATTATGATTACATCTATGTATCTTTTCCACTTATAGAGCTCTTATGCTGTAATTTTTTAAAAACTCTTTATGAAACTAGCATTTCAAGTCTTTAAGGAGCAAAAAACTATTTATGATTTTTTTTCCCTAAAATAAAAGATCAATCATATTGAGCTCCATTGTGTATTATAGTTTGGTCAATCTGGATATAATCTAAAATACTAGAAAGAAAAAAAAATATCAGTAATCTGCTAACTGGTAAAATTCATTCTCTCTCAAACTAAAAATTCAACAGAATCTTTCATATAACATAACAGATTGTAATGAAGAACAAAGGTGACAAAATGGACACAAAAGGAGCTCTTTATAAAAGAAGCCTACCAACCATTACAGATTCTTTCCATTTCTCATGAATCACTTTAGCCAGATTCAGATCTATATGAACCACACAATCCTCAACTGTTAGGGACCCTTGTGAGGAGAGGAAAAAAAAGAAAAGAAAGTATGACCATTACTCATTATACATTTGCAGAAAACATACTCAACTACCTTACACATCATAAAAATAATCTATATGTTTAATTACTAACCTATGGTCTCTTGTTTTAAAACTCTTGGAATATTTTTATGTAATATGTCATTGTATTCACACTTCTTGGCAGATGCAATTATACAATGTTTCATATATTTAAGTTATTCATGTCCATTACCCTAAATATATTTAGTATGCTCACTTCCATTAAGACTTCCCAATAAGTGTGTCCTAAGGAATTATCTTGCCTAACGTGTATGTAGAGTAGCATCAAAGGATTAAAAAGATGAATCTGTGCAAACAAGTAATAGGTAAATACCAGAGAAAATTTTCAATATATGCATGCGATGAATACAAACTCTATACTCTGTTTCTTGAAATTATATATTTAAAAATCCTCTACAAACACATGGTGCCAAAAAACAATAATGTAGTCAACAGACTTTTACATTTGTTAACATACAAAATAATTGTAAAATTGAACTAAAACTATCTATATTCTAGTCACAGAAAAATGCACATATAGGTAATAATTTACTTTTTCCTTACCTGAATCAATACCAACAGGGCCAAATAATTCATTGAGCTGAAAAGCCAGTTCAGGGGGCAATGCCAACTCAAGACAGTCTATGGTCAGAGATTTGGCTGTCACTGGAGTGGGATTCAGTGTCTCAGCTTTATCTTCTCCAGTAACTCCAGCTGACAAAGCACTCCCTGCCATCAGAATTGTCTCCATTTCCTGTTCCTCTTCAATCATAAATTCTTCTGTGTTTGGAAATTTCACATAGTCCTTTGGAAGAGTTTCATTTTTATTTATTTCAAAAGAGTTAGTAAAATAAGTTTCTTCATGTAATTCAAGATTTGAAGTGCTTGATACAGAGTTCAAAATGTCAGACAAATTCAAAGAAGAAGGTATATTATCTCCAGTCTCTGCAACTTCTGAATTCTTTTCCATTTCACTCACAGTTTTAGTGGTAGTAGCTTTTAGAGTATCTGGAAAAAACTGCTTCACATTATATAAACCTGAAAGTTCTGTTTGACTATTAGGAAGTACTTCATTACTATTATTTAGCTCTACAGTAGGAAGTATACTTGTTATTAATCCAGGTTTTTCAGTAGTTATAGCTCTTATTTCTGCCTCCTCTAAGTTTTCCTTTTTGGAATTACAGGTAGACTGTACATTAGTATTATTGATATCAATTCCATGGCTAAATTCTGGTACAGAAAAATTAGAATCCTCTAAGCTTCCTCTTTGGCTAATAATTTCCTTCAAATTCAGTCCCAGAAAACGGCCCAATTTGTGCTTCATCATATGATTTTTTATATTCTCAAATTCAATATCCTCACATAATTTGGTTTCAGAATCCAGTAAAAGGCTTGTGGCCCAAATAATATCTTTGTTACACCTCTCATATAAGTCTTTTAGGGCTTCTAATGAAAAAGATCCAAATAGTTTACAAAGAATGTTAAGATTTTCAGATTCATCAGCACTGGTAAGCTCACTTTCTTCCACATATGTGCTTTTGTCATACATTACCCTATATGGAATTGTTTCTTGAACATCCAGTTTTGTGTTAATATTGAAAGTTTTGGGTTTAAATCCATCTAATCTTCCTGTTAATACTCTTAGAGAATCGGAAACACTAATTTTATTTTTTTCAACTTTCCATAAGACAGCAAAATCCTGTGGTTCAGTCTGGGTACACATGCCTACTATTCCAGGGACTCCTTTAGTCTTTTCTTCTGAAAATTCAGCTAAAGTTTGCAGTCCTACTTCTCCCTGGACAGTTGGCACACTACTGATATAAGGAAGAGACAATGTGTGTTCCCTATGAATCTTTTTACCTGGACAAGTCTTACTCTCATAGGTCATTTCATTGGGCATCATTTCAGAAGTTCCTTGAGTACAACTACCCAATGTTTTTAGCTCTTCAGGGCTTGTGCCCCAACAGGCCTCATGTGCAGAGTAGAAGGATATTTCATTCACACTGTTGTTGGTTCCAAATTCTAGGTTGGGTTCATTTAAGCCAGCCTTTGGTATTCTTGATCTGTGCTCTCTCTGAGCTAATGAATCAAGGGAAGGCCAGTCACCCACAATGTTGAATGAATCTCTTTCAGTGTTTTTATAAGTATCATATTTATAGCTATTGAAAGATTCCGAGGCATCATCACACTGTGACATGTTGTCATCCTTTACATTTTCATATGGAGATCCTTGTGGCTGGATACAATCTACACTCACAGATAAACTATTATCTAATATTTTATGTGACTGAGGGCGATTATACTTTTTGTCATTTTGTACAGATGAGGCTTTTTCCATTTTTCGGTTCCTTTTTGTCCTCTGACCAATAGTCTTATCAACTGGCCAGTCACCAACAAAAGACAGCTCGTGTTTTGGAAACTTTTCCAAAGTTGATTTGCTTTTTTGTTTTCCAAAGGCTTTTTCTTTACTGCCGCTCTTTCTTCCAATATTTCCCTAGATAAAGATTTTTCATTTTGATGGGGTACAGGATTTGAAAGACCACAGTCCCCTTGATTATTTTCACCATAACAACTACTTGGTGACATTCTCTCTAACAAACTATCTGCATTGGTTTCACTACATTCTTTTTCAAGAGCCATTTCTACTGGCTCTTCTTTTTCACTTTTGTCTGTAACTTGTACTTCGCTTTCAGAATCAGGAAAGTAAGTGTTTGGAGCTTCCTGAATAAAAGCATTCTGAATATTGGGATTCATATTACTTATTTCTTTTCCTTTGTTTAAATCTGCATTAGGGAGATATGCAATATTCTCAGGTAACATATTTTCTTTGGTCACATCAAGTTTCTTCTCTTCAGTTAACTCTAGATGCTTCAAAGACGAGGATAAAACATTTTCTTCTTTCTCAGAAGTAATATCTTCATTGTCTCTTGGGCTGTAAGATTTTTTTTTAAGTATTATAACGAAATCTCTTACTGTTATAATTAGTAATATTAATACTGTTAACATATTTAAACTAAAGAACATTAATATTATGATTTAAACTAAAGAATCTTTCAATTGAAAGACAAGATACCTGATCTTTATCTAATACATGATGAACACACCTGTTTACTGTAATCCCAACACCTAGCACATCACCTGGCATACAAGAAGCACTCAAACTGTTTTCCGAATTAAATAATTAACAGGAGATTGTCAACTAAGGTGTTTTTTATGCATTAAATATTAAAGTTAAGATTCTAAATTTGTTCCCAGAACAGGACACCTCCTGGGCTCCTTTCCAACTTACTTAAGCTTAATATATGTGAAACTAGGTCTGCCTCTGTACCACCTGTCATTTGCTACCAAGGAAAATGCTTAAGATTGATTTACAAAGTCACAAAGAGTCAATCAACATGATTTGCACAATTAAGTCAAATGAGAGAAAGGGAGGACAGCTCTCATTTGAGATGTCACTCGCTAAATTTTTATTTAAACCACCCTCAATGTTATTTTCAGACTCAGAGCACTTTTGCCAAATCATTATATTAATACTTTCAACCTCAGTGCATTTTCCTTATTTGTCAATTCATCTTCCTTTCTATATTGCAGGAGTTTTCAAAAGCCCACCTCTCCCATGAAGCCTTCCTAAGTGAAATCATACTTAACTAGTTTTCTATATCCAGATGCTATTATAAGTCCTTTACAACTATTAATTCATAATCCTTATGAGATTCTTATAAGCAAAGTGTTATTGCCATTTTGCAAATGAGGAGCTGAAATACAGAGAGATCTTATAATCTGTCAAGATTAAGCTTTGGGATATGAAGCCAGGAAATATAGCTAAGGAACCCATATTCTTATCCATTTTGCAACACTGCAGCATTTATGAATCTTCTTTTTCTAACTCCTTTCAACAGAGCCTGTCATCCCCTACCATCAAAAAATATGAGCATTCAGACCTCTCTATATACCTAAGGCTCTTCTTTCCTCACCTACTTATTCAATTGTTTATTTGCCCTAAATATTTTTAACAGAATCAGTACTATCCTGAACTACAAACTTCCAAAGGCTATGACTTGTATTATTTAATCAAAGTATACCATGAATAATAAATTTTTATGACAGCTTGAAAGTATTTTTATTAATATCTAAGAGAATTAAGAAGTAATATAACTACAAAATAACAACAGAGGGTAGATAAGGTAACAGATAAATACTGCAATAGCAGCAAGTTAAATAAAGAAGACAGGAATATTCATAGCATAAAGATGGACCTACATAAATCAGAAGACAATGAAACTCCCACATATGTCATCACTCACATAAACTTTTACTTCTCTTGCTAACCATAAGTATCCTGCTCCAGGTAAAACTATACCTAAACCTTATAAACAACAAATGCCTAACTTATTTTTACATTTATTTCACAGTGATTTTAGAAGTTTCAAAATTATCTCTTTTTTTTAATTTATTTTTTCTGGACTTATGGGATCTAGTTCCCTGACCAGGTATCAAACCTGGGCCCATGGCTGTGACAGCAGAGTCCTAACCACTGGACAACCAGGGAATTCCTTCGAAATTATCACACTTTTAAAATTAGGTTTTCAAATTGAACTTTGGTACATAGAGACTTTAACCTACCTAGTACTTCTGTCACAAGAATATGCACACAACTCAACGCGTTCGATTTTCTCTGGAACTGAAGAACTCATGATTATTGGCACTGAAACAAAACGTTGATAGTGTTCCAACATTCTTGTTATTTTTTCTTTGCTTATCCCATGAATATTACGCCTAAAAATTCCAGGGGAAAAAAGGGAAGGAGGAACATCAGTAATGACATTTTTTTAAAAATCAGCTCATACAATGTCAAAAAAACAAACACTTCTAATATGTAAAAATATAAAAACTGGTTTATTATGACACAATGTAAACTATTTAATTTTAATTTTCATTTTATTCAGGGTGTCCTAAATTACTATTTTCTTAATCATGCCACACAATCTTTTCCAAACATCCTTTATCAAGTTGGAAAAAAACAAGCAAATCTTAATAACTTTAAAAGAACTTATTCACAAGTGCTATTAAAAAAAAAAAAACCTCATAAGAATTTGGCCATCATTTTAAATTAATTAATTACTAACTAGTGACTAAAAAAATTCTACTCAGAGGCTCTTACTTATATCAGTACAGCAGACAAGATGTCCCAAAGGACTCTCCTATTACAATAAAATTGGATCCCATATAAATTAAACACACACTTTAATACATCTTAAGTTCAAGCAAAGAGAAAAAAAATTCCTATTTGAAGTTTCTAGATGTCCAAATATGAAATCGGCTATATTCGTGCTTTCACTCATTGTAGCTTATTTCTTTGTTTTTGTTTATAAGCTCGTATACTTAGCTGAATCTAATATACGGGAATCCTTAGGCCTGAAACTGAGGGTGCTTTCATTCATACACCATCAGGAGTTGCATCTGCCAAGAGGCAAGATGGTATGCTTTAGTTCTTTAAGAGTTTTATCTTAACGAAAACATCTCAATTGCAACTCTCCTATCTCAGGCTGGATCCAAGGTTTAGTGTCTGGATCCTGGGGGTAGTATCAGCATTTGCCAGCTGGGCAAATCTGTTTTTCATATTTACATACCTCCATCTTGTCTGGTTTCAGATCACAAAGAAGCAAAGAGATAGAAAATATGAAAGAGAGGTTAAGAGACATAGACATAGAGGGCAGACCAAAAAGGTCTAGTACGTATCTATCTAAGTCCCAGAAAGAGAAGAGAGTACACGTGGGACAGAAACAATTTAAAGAAAAATGGTTAAAGAATTTTCCAGAACTGATGAAAGACATCAATCTCCTAATCTCACAAGTTCAACAAATCCTAAGCAAGATAAATAAGAAATCCACAACTAGAAACACAGTACTGAAATTGTCACTCACCAAAGACAGAAATTATA
This sequence comes from Nanger dama, assembly GCA_917880005.1. NCBI lineage: Eukaryota > Metazoa > Chordata > Mammalia > Artiodactyla > Bovidae > Nanger > Nanger dama. The sequence continues at coordinate 47,041,756 of CAKJTW010000001.1, forward strand.
TTAAAGGCAACTAGAAATTTGATAAACAAATTATCTACAAAGAAAACAACCATTAGAATTATACCTGACAACAACAGTAATGGAATCCAGAAGACAGTTAAATGTTATCAATAACAGAAACTGTAAATCTAGAATATATACACTCAGCAAAAGCTTATAAGAATGAGCACAATAAAAGAACTTCCAGATTAAAAAAAAAAAGTTTGACATAAAGCATGCCTAAATTATAAAGGAAATTCTAAAAGATGAATGTCAGGCAGAAGAAAATTCTCAGATGAAAGGCCTATGATGAAAGAAAAATTAAGCACAAAGCAATAACTAAATGAGTGAAAACAAATACTACCTGTAAATTCTAGATAGAGCCTGTAAGCTGGAAGGGAGGTTAATTATCAGAGTTAATATGTTTGAAAGTTCTTGTATGTGGGAGGAGGAAGGCTAAGAAAATGGTTTAACTTAAAAGTCTGCACAATAAAACTTTTAATGTAACCACTAAAAGACTTAAAATAGTATATGTAATCTCCAAACTAATAGAGAAGGAAAAAATGAGAAATCAAATCTGCATTCAATTTTTAAAATCTGAAGTAAGGGAAGATAGGAGGAAAAAATCAAATATTTAATTTTCTGTGATAGGAAAAAACAATCACAAAAAAATGTGAGATAAATAAAAAGTACAAAGAATGAGACAGTAAGAAAGAAGACCAATTATATGAATAACCAAAATAACTGTAAAAAACTAAAATATCAGTTAAAAGTTAAAGACAGAGTGAATTTTTTTAAATCCAGCCATACTGGTTGTAAGAGATACACCTAAACACAAAGATACTGAAAGGTTGAAAGGAAAAGTATAGAAAAATTAATAACACTCAAATACCAACTAAAAAAGCTGGTATATTTCTATTAGACAATTAGATTTTATAACAAAAATTAATACTAATAAAAGAAAATCAGTGGACAAGGATAAAAGCTTCAATTAGAGTGATGCAAAGATCCTAAGATTATATGGACTTCAAAAAATATCCTCAGTATATTTACAACAAAAATAGAATTATAGGGAGACTAATATAATCAACATAATAGTGGTAGAGGAAGATTTCAAAACACCTCTCACAGTAGATTTTTCTCATCCTTCTCTTAGAGATTAACCCATTAAGCAAAATTTTCAAAAAAGTAAAGTTATATATAATGTGAACAAATGAATAAGCATGATTTAATGATATAGTAATACACTGTAACCATTATAAATTCTTATCAAGCAAATATGAACATTATAACAAACTAATAATGAACTAGTAAAACACATCTTTAAAAATATCAGAGAATTAGTTTGATACAAACCACACAATCTTATCTACTGCAGTAAAGTTGAAAATCAATTTTTGAGAAGATAAATTTTATATTCATCTACTCAAAAATTCAAAATATAGTTCTAAATAACCCAAAGGTTAAAGAATAAAAGTAACAGTAATGCAAACTAGAAAATAAACAATTAAAAGAAGATATTACACAGTAAAATTCTAAGAGCAGCTAACATGGTAGTTAAGGAAATATATAGCATTAAATGCTCATACTAGAAAATGACCTGAACTTTCAGTTCAAGCCTTACAAAAATAACAATAAACAAAGCAAAATAGTTTTTTTAAGCAAAGAAAGTAGAATAAAAGAGAAGCAGAAATGAACCAAACATAAAACAAACTTATAATAGAAAGCTAAACAAAGCAGAGATGTTTATTTGAAAATGCTAATAAAAACTCTGATCTCTGGTGAGAATAAAAAGAAAAAAAGAAGATACATGTAAACATATTAGGGTTAAAAAGGGGAACTAAGTATAGATGTAGCAGAGATTTAAACTTGAAGAGAATATCAACTGTCTTAATAAAAAGTCTTAATAAATTTGAAAACTTTGGTATAATGGACAAATTCCAACTGAAACTTCTTAAAAGAAAATACACAATACAGAAGTTTCATAAGTAAATCCTATCAAACATTCAAACTTACATAAACTCAGAAAAGAGAAAAAGGAAAATACTTCCCAACTAACTCTATGAACCTAAAACCATCATTCCAAAACCAGGCAAGACAGGGCTAAGAATAGAAACTGTAAGTCAATGTCACTCATTCATGCAGATGCAAAAATCCTAAACAAAATATTAGAAAACCAAATCTAGTAAGGTATCAAGGGGATAATAAAAAGGAATAAAATACTGATACATGCTACAACATTGGTGAACCTTGAAAACATTATGTTAAGTGAAGCTGCCAGACACAAAAGTTCACATATGATTCCACTTACATGAAATGTTCAGAACAGGCAAATTAACAGAGACAGAAAAGCAGATTAGTGATTGCCAAGGGGTAAAGTGGACCTGGGAGTGACTAGCAGTAGCAGGTACAGGGTTTCTTTTGAGATAACGAAAACATTCATTAATTAGATAGTGATGATGGTTGCATAGTGTTGTAAATATCCTGAAGACAAGCTGTCCTTCACTTAGTACTGAAATCAGTTCAAATTACCAAGAAGAAAATACCCTGACCAAAATTAATTTAGGGCTATCCCTATGGGAATACAAAGCACAAAACAAAACACACTGTCCATGTCCTGAATAACATTTTCATCCAAATTAAACAATTGAAGAAAAAAGTATAATCTTGTACCTTTACAAGATTATAAAGCAGAGCGAGTATCGAAAAACCCAAATAGCTAACATTTGCTACCCTTTCAGTTTACACATTCTCACTTCCCTCCAGCACTGTAAGTTACCAGTTCCTTCCAAGGGGCACATAGTCCAGGTTTGCCAAACCCTAGTCTCGTCTAGTTTCAGATACTGACATTATATTTTTAATATGTAACAAAGTACTGGCTATATAAGACAACTGGAATTTTTCTGTTTATTAACCCAATTTCAGAATAAAAAGATACAAATTCTTCATAAACTGAAAAAGAGAACCTACAGGCAATAAAAAATTTGTCAATTTTTAAGTGGCAAAGCCACAATCTAATCCATTTTGTTTTATTCATTATTTATAAGAGGAAAATAATCTAGATGGACTTTCTATCACTCTCACAAAACTAAAACATTTTATATAAGCTCCAAGTTTTACCTTGCAAGTTCCTTCGGTTTGAATTTCCACCATGTATCCGGTTCCCGGAAAAGGACTTTATATTTATGTTTTTGAGACTACATACAAAAAAACAAATGCATTCTTAAATAATTACTTTCATGAAATTAAATTTTTCCCAAATTCACAGCATGTTAAAACTGAAAGAATATAAAAGATTATCTATCTTGATGAGTGTGTTACTGGCAAGATAAAGTCTCTTTGATCCAACAACAAACTTCTAGAAATTTATGCTACTGATAAAAACTTTTGTCAGAATATAAAATTATACATACAGCAGAATATCTAATTCATCATTATTTGTAATAGCAAAGAATACACACAACTCAGTGTCTATTAATATTGAACTGGCTAAACAAAGGAGGATATAGTCATACAATGAAAATACATACAATGGCTTTTAAAATCCTCTATGTGTTAATGAGAAAATGTTCTTAATGTAAATATTAAGAAAGTAAGATATAGAATTTTCACTAGAATAAAAAAGATTAATCTGCATATGTATAGAAAACTTCTGGAAGGAGTCTCAAAGATATTATGAAAAGCATCTACCTCAAGGGAACAGGACTTTAGGCTTTCTTTTTATGGCTTGAATACCTATCAGAATACATACATGACTTTTATAATTTTAAAACTGTTTTAAATGACAACGCATTCTTTTTTCTTTTTCTTTTCTTTTTTTTTTTTTTTTGCCACATTGAACAGCTTGAGGGATCTTAGTTTCCCAACCAGGGAGGGAACACGCACCCTCAGCAGTGAAAGCAAAAGTCCTAACTACTGGTCTGCCAGGTAATCATGGAATTCCCAATGACAGCTACTGGGAAACTATTTTTCAAAACTCTAGTATTTTGGCACCGCAATGCCAAAAAAGAGAGAGAGAGAGAAACTTCTACCTGAACTTTTTCCATCTCAACTGATGTCAATCTTCAGTTACACAGGCCAAAACCCAACTTGATGCCATACTTAATGCCTCTCTTTCTTTCACATCCATATCAATCCAATAAGAAATTCAATTGGCTCTACTTTAAAAATATATCCAGAATTTAATCTCTACTCACCATGACCTTCACTGCTACCATGTTGGTCTGAACCATGTCATCTCTTAACTTTAACTACCACAAAAGCCCTTTAACAAGTCTCCTTCCTGCTTCCATTCTCCCCCACTCCCAAGTCTATTCTCAACACTGCCCTACAGTCAGATCATGTCACTACTTTGCTCAAAACCCTGTTATGAACCAATGAATTTATTCCCTCAAATCTCATATGTGGAAACTCCCATTGCCCCATGTGACTGCTTTTGGAGACAGGACCTTTATGGAAGAAATTTAGGGTTAAATGAAGTCAAAAGTTTAAGGCACTGATCTGGTAAGATTAGTGTCCCTATAAGAAGGGACACCAGAGAACTTGCTCTCTCTACCATGTGAGAACACAGCAAGACAGCCACGCAAGAAGAGAACTCTCAACAGAACTTGATCCCCCTGGACCTTGATCTGGGACATCTAATCTCCAAAACAGTGAGAAAATAAAATTCCTCTTGTTTAAGCTATCCAGTCTACGGTAATTTTTATGGCAACCTGAGCAGACTAATGTATCTTCCATGTCACTCAAGGTAAAATCCTAAGTCCTCACAGAGACCTACACATAAGCCCTTACATAAGTCTGCCCTGCCATCTCCCTGACCACCATTACATCTCTGACCTCACCTCCCACTATTGATCCCATCAGTGTTATGACAAGATGCCAATAGTGGTCACTGCTATTTTCTGTCATTCTGACAGAAAAGTCCAAAGATCAACCCAGACACCAAGGTAGGTAGTGACATGATACCCTGTAATGAGCCTGCTCACTTCCATCTCCTCACCTCAGCACCAAATTTCTATAACTTATTCAATGGCGGGCAATAGTCCAGGTCTCTAATTACCTAAAGGGGTATATTTAGCTCTTAGAATCAAATCAATTTTAAATGCACACATACACACAGAGAAAAAGAGACTAAGCATTTAAAGACTTTTTCAACTCCCATATCAATGGACAAATCTTAACAATAAGGTATATTACATAAGAGGATTCTGACTTAGGTCAACCTATATGATAGTCCACAAGGGAAAATACTACTTTGCCATATTTATGTTTAGCCAGTAGAAACTAAGCTACTTGACTGCTCCCTATTTATCCCTAACTTACTATTTTAGCTACTTTTGTGAATGACAGTCAAGATGGTAATAGACTATTATCTCCAATCTATCCCACTCTTCTACACCTTTCATTATCTTAATAACAAACAAAGCCAAAGGTGATCCTCTTCTCTACAGTAATTCATGCATCTACTTCTTTATGAAGACAAAAGCATTTGGCATCTAAGATAAACAGGAGTCCTTCATATTTCTAAGTAGAGTTGGAAAGAGTCAAGGAATTAGTATTGGAAAAAGGATTTATATTTTTAATTATTATATAATAAATAAGGGAAAAGATAACATTATAGAAGGCTGAAGCCTAAATGAAAATCAGAAACATAATTTGGGTACTTCTTTATTTTCTACATAGGAAAATAAAGTGTTAAAAAATTTTCTAAGATGACAGCAGGAAGCTAAGAAAAACCTACAGAGGAGTCAAGTAAGGTTAAGGAGGAAGTTCGTCCCTGTGGTAAATATATTAGTCTAAAAATTAGGAACTCCTAAGGCCAGAAAGTGAACTGAATTTCAGCTCCCAAAGAAGTCTGTTTCCTCTATCACACTGCACAGAAGTAAAATCTCACTTGCTATCAAAGGAAACATAATTTTCTTTAGCAAAGTAAAGAATCACACCTTCAAAACAGTACAAACACACTAGGCACAGTAAAGGGGGTATAAGCTGGATGTGTTAAAAATATAGAATAGCAAGTATAACATTCATTAACTAAAGAAACAAGCTGAGCTTCAACGTGCCAGACATGTGCTAATCTTGGGAGAATAAAACAAATAATACACACACTCACAAAAGCTTCACTCAACAAATATATATTCAGTATATGCCAGTGCTATACTTTGTAGATTCAATGATGAATAAAACAACAGCCCTACCCTCAAGAAAAATAGATGGCTTAAAGCCAAATTCAGCCCATCAGCCAATATTTGAACATCTTTAGGAACTAAGGATGCTGCTGCTAAGTCACTTCAGTCGTGTCCAACTCTGTGCGACCCCACAGAGAGCAGCCCACCAGGCTCCCCAGTCCCCAGGATTCTCCAGGCAAGAATACTGGAGTGGGTTGCCATTTCCTTCTCCAAGGAACCAAGGACATATATATATATATATATACATATATATATGTTTAAAGGATTGTTTAAAAAGAATATGCAACGGACTGTGGCCTGCAAAACCTAAAATATTGACTATCTGGTGTTTTCTAGACAAAAATTAGTCAACTCATGACCTACTGATACAAACAATGTACTTAGTGCTATAACAGAAATAAGCCAGGGTGCCATGAAAGAAGAGTGCCCAAGTCAGCTTTTTAGTAAATGAATGAATGCTAACTTACTAAAAAGTCAGGACTGTTTGCTTGAATTCACTTAAGTATTATTATCTCCCCAAAATTCCAAACCACTATTAAAGACTTATGACAATTGATGGTACAAACCAAAGCAACATATGGCTTCATTTCCCATGCCTGTAGGTTTGTATTATCTATTATTACAGGAGACACCTTCTTCTCAAATGCTTCTTTGGCTGAAAAACAGAAAATGAGAAATCACTTTTAATAACAGTATGTTTTAAAAATCTAATCTTATTGATTAGATTTGAAATTTCATAATTTGAACATCATAGATATGTGCTAATTTTACTCACAATTCTACTTCTAAATACGCTGAAGAAGGAAATGGCAACCCACTCCAGTATTCTTGACTGGAAAATCCCATGGACAGAGGAGCCTGACGGGCTACAGTCCATAGGGTCACAACAGTCAGATACAACTTAGCAACTAAACCACCAGTACTTCTAAATACTATTGTGAGTATATGAAAAACTAAAGTACAGGAAAATGCTGAATAATAAATCTTAAATACGAAAATTATAAGCAGAAATTAAATAAAAACTGTCTGGCCTAAGTTTGATGTGTATATTAAATGTATAATCAGCATAAATAGGGGGAAGTTTTCATTAAAACCAATAAAAAGATAATAATCCAATTTAAAAATGGCAAAAGATCTAAATAAGGAGATAAACAAGTAGCCAATAAACAGACAGAAAAATGGTCAACATCATTAGCCATCAGGGAAATGCAAATCAAAACCACAATGAGATACCACTTAACACCCACCATTAGGATAGCCATAGTTCAAAAGATCAGATTTAAAAAAATTTTTAATTAAAAAAAAAAGACAAGTGTTAGTAAAGATGAAGAGAAGTTGGAACTCTCATAAACTGCTACTGAGAATGTAAAATGATGCTCTTGTTTTGGAAAATAGCTTGGCAGTTCCTAGAAAGGTAAAACATAGACAGGTATATTCATAGCAACATTATTCATAATAGCCAAAAAAATGAAAACAATACAAATGTCCATCAACTAATGAATGGGTAAATGAAATGTGGCATATCCACATAATGGAATATTATTCAGCCACATAAAAGAATGAACTACTGATACTTTCTACAACACAAATGAACCTTGAAAACATTATGCTAAGTGAAAAAAGCCATTCACAAAAGACCTCATATTATATGATTCTACTTGGATAAAACGTCCAGAATAGATAAACCTATGGAAAGTGAAGTAGTGGTTGCCTGGGGTTGGGAGAGAGTTAAGGAGAAATGAGGAGGGACTGCTAATGGGTACGGGGTCTTTCCGAAGAGATAAAAATGTTCTAAATTTGATTGTGGTGACGGTTGTAAAACAAGGAATATGTTTAAAACTATCTCTTATATCACTCAATAAACCTTTTTTAAAAAGTTCTGCCAATTAATTTCACATTATTATTGCTGCAGTTGTTGTTACAGAAAGGCAAGTTGAACTGATAAGCACTCCTCATTCTCATTTAACCTTTGTAAGAATTCTAGGGGTTTAGTACTATTAAACTCTTTTACAGATGAGGACACAGGGTCCTGGAGAGTACAAATAACTTGTTTAAGATCACACAGCTGGTAACTGGCAAATCCAAGACTGCCCTTGATTGCATCAGACTGTTTTATTTTTGTGTTGATATTTTCATATTCCTGATTTTTCACTTTAATATGTAGTTCAAGAAAGAACATAGAAAAATTTAACCATGTCTAAAGATGACAAACTCAAGAATAGCCTTCATAGTGCATTTATCACAAAAGAAAGGCTAAGTAAAATACTGTCTGTATGTCTAACAAGAATTTCCCATATAAAATTCAAATTATTCATAACTAAACATCTCATGATAAAACCATCTTCAGTGAATAGTTGCCCAACCTTCCTGCAGGTTTAGTTTAAGGGAAGTCATTTTCCACTCTCACACAATCCTCTACAAAAATTAAGCCAATCTAGGGAAGATAAGTGGTTAACAACGCAAATTCTATTTTAGGAAACTGGAACCAGAGTGTGCCAGACAACTGTAATCATCTTAAGCTATTTCCAGACCAGTGTAGAAAATCTTACTTACTTCTGACAAGATCTCCACTGACTAAATAAAACTTAAACATTCCAGGCAATGTTCTAAGCTATTTTACAAAAATTAACTCATTTAATTCTCATCACAGATCTATGAGACTACCTCCTCCACTTATTATGTAATAAGAATTGCTATAGTTATACTTTTATCTATATTATATAGTTATAATTTAGAATGAAAGTTAATTACAACTTAAAAGTTGTATGTCACTCAAAATAAAAACACTCAGTGGATTTTTTCCTTTATATTGCTCTTAATATTACCCATCACCTGATGTCTAATCCTTACCACGATTCTGGTTCCATTCATGTGCTTCTCCTAAGTATCTTACATCAAACTGGTATTGTCCGTTTATGTAAAAATAATCATCAGTACTAAGAATAACTCCACTTGGATTATCCTCTTGCAAAGTCCTGTGAATGATAAATATAATTATTTTCATTAATTTTTCTTCTAAATTCTCTCTCCTGATTTTTTTCAAGGTCATAATCCAAAGTAAAAATTCAAGTATCATTATTTAAAAGAATAAAGATACTTTATTTCTCAAACAGATCACATTGAAAATTCTAAGCAGAAGTGTGACTCCCAAGAAAACCGACCTGAGGCAAGTCTACTTTGCTTTATGTAAATTATTATTTCAGAAACTTTTAAAATATATTATGAAGTCCTTTGTCCTTACTATAAAGGTGTGAAGGTTAACACAATTTTAAATATCAAGAAAACTAGTAACTAACAATGCTTCAAAATTCTTATCAATCATGTGCATCTCCCTCATCTAGTCAGTTGATACACACAGATCTACCTTACTCGCTCTAAGCTGAAGGTCACTTCCAGGTAGGCAAGTACCGTGATATTTAATTCTACTTCAAAAGTAGAGCAAACTCTTAGACTATTAATTTAATCAGCTCAATTATACAAAGTTAAGAATCCACCTGTCAGTGCAGGGAACATGGGTTCAATCCTTGGTCTGATCCAGGAAGATTCCATGTTCCGCAACTTAGGAGAACTAAGCCCATGTGCCACAATTACCGAAGTCCCAAGGCCCTAGAGCCCATGCTCCGCAATAAGAAGTCACTGCAATGAGAAGCCCATGCACCGCAATTAGAGAGTGGCCCCACTCACTGCAACTAGAGAAAGCCAGCGGGCAGCAATGAAGACCCAATGCAGCCAAAAATAAATTTAATTTTTAAAAATTTTTAATAAATAAAAAATACAAAGATAAGATAGTTTTATAGGGGTTTTCTGACTCCTCTCTTTCTTTTGGCCACATTAGCTTGCAGGATCTTAGCTCAACAACCAAAGACAGAATCCAAAGCATGAAGTCTTAACTACTGGACCATCAGGAAAGTACCCCATCTCTCTTTCTCTTGACTCTGGAATTTATCTTCTATATAATTGAGATACACGCAAAAAATAAGCAAAGAGAATCCACAGAGACATAACAGTGCTACCATCTTGACATATACATGTATATACAACTGATTCACTTTTCTGTACAGAAGAAACACAAAATTGTAAAACAACTATATGCCAATAAAAATCTATTTTATTAATTTTATTGTATTGGAGTATAATTTATTTACAATGTTGTATTAGTTTCAGATGTACAACAAAATGAATCAGTTATGCATATATATATACATATACACACTCTTAGATTCTTTTTTCATATTAAAATACATCTTTTGAATTTGATTTTTATTAGTATCTATTAAGCCAAAATGGGATTCCCTGATAGCTCAGTTGGTAAAGAATTCACCTGCAATGCAGGAGACCCCTGTTTCATTTCTGGGTTGGGAAGATCCCTAGAGAAGGGAAAGGCTACCCACTCCAGTATTCTGGCGTGGAGAATTCCATGGACTCTATAATCCATGGGGTCGCAGAGTTGGACACGACTGAGCTACTTTCACTCTCACTTTAAGAGAAAGAGGTGCTGTTTTAATCCCTGAGCATCCATCAGTAAATTGCATTCACTTACACTGTAGTAAATGCTCACTTGATCTCACTTTCTAAGACTCCTATATTTATCTTCTATCTCTAAGCTTTCCCCTCTGACACTTCACATCTATCTCAGCTATCTTTTAATTTTTAACCACACTTTAAAGATCCCTTTTCAACTGTTACCCAACTTCTCTCCTTAACTGCTTTAGATAAAACTTAGAAAGAAAAGGGAAAAACTGGCAAAAAAAAAAATTAGATGTAAATATTCTGGAATTTAAAGAAGAGGATTGAAGAAACTTGGAAAACAACACCCTTTAACAAGTATCACTGAAAGTATAACGAAGTTGCCTCTAACCCTGACTCTGGTTTCTGAGACCAAGACATCCACAACATATCTTAACTACAAAAAGCACATAGATGGGATATATGAGAAAAAACAACTGAGGGTACCATATTTTGCAAGAAAAAAAAAAAACACTGAAAAATTGAAGTTCTCTGATTACCAATGGTTCATCGTATGTTCTCTTCCTTCATATTATACATTTCTAAACCTTATTTAACAACATGCTACAATTCCAAATTTCCAACTACCAGCAGAATTCTTGTTAAGACTTCCTTGAATTCAAAATCAATTATGGCCCTTTATCTATATAACCAAAACTGAATTCATGTTTCTCCCACTCAAATTAGTTCTCTTCCACATGAACTTATTTCTTTTGATTTTACAAGCTCACAATCTTGAAATCACCTTTAATTTTTTTCTTCTATTCTGTCTCTCAAAATGATATTCTAAGACAAAAGAATTCAATAAAAACTTCTGGAGAAAACAGTGCTATTAGTTACAAAGTTAGAAAAAATTAGTAAACATCTCTATGAAGTAAAAACATTTCACATAGTCAAGCTATTATAAATATTCAAGTTCACACATTACACTCATTTTTTAAACTCAATTAAACCTCATACCTTGCCAAAAAGATTTTCCAGATCCTGGAAGGCCTCTGAGAAGAACGAGAACTAGTCCAACATAAGATGATGTCTTCTTTCTCACAACCTGAGAAACTGGAGTTTCTTGTACCTGGTAAGCACTTGTTCCCTCTTTACTTCTCCATACCTTTGTTGGGGAAGTATGAGAAATAACTGGGGGTGGAAATGTATAATTGACAGGCCTCCAGTGTGCAGCTGTGGTTACAACAGGAGCTACAAAGCCATGGTTTGCTTGAAAGAGGTCAAAAGCAGGAATCACTGGATTCCACATTGGTGGAGGGGGAGGAGGAGGCAGCAGTAAAGGGAGAGGGGGTTAGTACTGGGCAGTAATTCACATCCTTCCCCTTTGGTGGCAATTCAGTATGTTTGTGTGGCTGGAAACTGAATTCTTCAGAAGGTACAAAAACATCAGGGACAGACGTGGATTTCTGATCTCCACCCGTACCTATTAAACCAAGCCCTGGATTTTGGACAGCAAGGTTTAGAGGAGCCTGAAGCTTATTGGCATCCACATCTACAGGGGGCTTCAGAGAACTGAGTCTTAACACACTCAGATTCAAAGCTCTTTCTGAATTTGGTTGCTGCCATCCATCAAAGTGTCATTATCTGCATTTAAAGAACTACTGAGAAGAGAACCTTCCAATGCCAATGTGTTATCTTTAGTAAAACTTTTGGACCCATTTGAAACTGAATGTGAAGTTAAGGAATTTGAACTTAATGCAGAGACAGAATGCTCTAAATTTTCACTGTTCAAATCCACATTTTGGGTAGAAAGAATGGGAGTCATATTACTTGAATCTGAACTTATAAATGAACTCGGGTCACTAAAATTATTAACATCTTGCAAAGGCAAAAATGAGTATGCTTGGTTATCAGAAGAGTTCAATTTCTCAAAAGCATTTTGTATTAAGGAATCTAAGTCTTCAGTTAGCTGCATGTCCAAAAATGAATCCATTTTTGAATCTTCACTCTCTTTTTCTGGAGGACACTTTTCCATTATTTCACATTCCACTGCATTTACTTGTTTCTCAGAAGCAACGAAGTTTGTTGAAGACGATTCTTCTATCTTAGCATCAGTGGCTGATAATTCTAATAGACAATCCATGGCATTTTCAACTGTACAACAATAAGAACAACAATAACAACAATAAAATATATCTATATGGACTGAAAATAGTAAAACATAATTAAAATTCACATAAAATTATACTGACTTTACATTGAATGAAATGTCAAGAAATTTATAAATATTCAAGTCATTTTTAACTTAACACTTTACTAATATATTCTGTATAGTGAAAGGTTTGAATAATGGAGACATGTAATGTTGTTACTTTCAAACAGTAAGAAACTAGGCCAATAAACTGCCATCAAGTAGACATTCTCTGATGAATTTATTGAGTAAAAGAAAAATATCTGGAACTGTATACTTTAGGGTTGTTTATAAAGATCCTAAAACCAGTTGATTTAATCAACAAATACTTACCTACTACATGCTGCTTTAAGTATGAAGTATTTTATTTAGTAATAAGTATTCTAATAAACCTAATTTGTTTATATGGTCCATACTATGAATTTGACTTAACACAAAAATGTGCATGAGCATATACTACATATCAGACATACTTTGTACAAAAATGAACAAGATAATAGTTTTTACTACACTCAAAGTATTTTCGAAGTCTAATGGAAGCAACTGAAAATGTTAGAAGACAATTATACTATAATATAGATTAAATACTGCACACTCTTAATAATATACAAATGCTTAAGCAGCCTTATAGGAAAGTAAGGAAAGATTTCACATGAGGTGGTATGTAAACTGGGAGTTGAAGATCAAAAAGACACTTGTCAATACAGAAGAGAAAGGCAAACCCAGTCCTGAAAACACATAGCATGTTTAAGCTATTGAGTTTGTTGGAATGCGAGTACACAGTAATATGGCAGATAAGAGAATGAGATAAAACTGGAAAGGGAAATCAAGTAAAATTGGGACGGGTCCTCTATTTCATGGTAAGAAATACTAATTTTATTTTCCAAGGGAACTTGAAGGGAAACTACCTGTCAGAGCATTTGGGCTAGATGCTTTGTCATCTCATTGAATCTTCAAATTATATTACAAGCTATAGTATTCCCAGCACAGAGACAAAGAAAATGAAGTTTACAAAGTACATTAACTTAGCCCAAGTCACACAGATAACAAGTGACAGAGCCAGGACTGGTGTGTCGACTCCAATGCTGAGCTCCTTCCATTACAACATAAATACAGAGAAATTAGAATTGTTAAGCATCTGAAATCTGAGGCTTTTTCATATTATTTCTGTGTATTAACTTAAGGAAGATAAATGTGGAAACGGCACAGCACAGTAGGTAGAAGCTCTGGTCAGAAATCAGAATGACATTTAAATCCCTACTTGCTGGCATGAACACTTTGAACAAGTTAGTTAACTTTCCTAAGCCTCGATTTTCTCATTTGCAATGTGTGGATAACAAAAGTACCTACCTCATAGGGTTGTTGTGAGGATTAAATGAGATAATCCATGAAAAAGGGCTGTGCACAAGGACTGGCACCTAGTAAGCACCCAATTAGTGTTCCCTTAAGAAGAAAAACAAAGAGGGATTGGAGGGGGCAAGCCTGGCAGAGAGACCAGTTAGAAGACTATAGCAATAAACATGGAAAAAGGGGGGGGAGAAAAAAGGGAAAAAGCAAATATAAGAAGAATTTCTAAGAAAAAAACTACATTTTAGAAAAATCACAAAAGATCAACCAAAAAAATTAATGTGTATATAATGAAAAACAGTATATGTAAAAAGAAGTAAAAGATCACTATATACATAAAACACAGAAGTTTTTACAGTGTTGAGAAAAATTAAAACAACGGTATAAAACAATGAAAAACACACAAACAATTCACACAATACAAGAACTAATAAACAATCATATATAAAAATGTTAACACTTCCCTTTATCTAAAAAAACAAAAACTATTAAAGAAAAGGTAAAATCTTATTCCTAAAATCTTAAAAGAATACCACTCAATGCTGACAAGGCTGTAATGAAACCCTTATACAGTGCTAGTGTCATTACGAATTGGCACATTTATTTTATAAGGTAAATGTATTAATTAATTTTTATTGGCGTATAGTATAGTTGATTTACAATGCTGGGTTATAGTTTTTGCTGTACAGCAAAGTGCATCAGATATACATATACATATATCCACTCTGTATTTTAATTCTTTTCTAATACAGGTATTGAGAAGAGTTCCCTGTGCTAAACAGTAGGTCTTTATTAGTTATCTACTTTATATTGAATAGTGTGTATATGTCAATGTCAGTCTCTGAATATATCCATCCCCCCACTTTCACCCCTGGTAACCATATGCCACACCTCTTTAGTAGGCAATTCAGCAATATGTTTCCAAGAGCCAAAAACTGTTCTTACCCCGTGATAGAAGAAAATAAAACTTGAATTGGGAAAAAGCCAAAAGACAGAAAAGGTTATTCATACCAAGATGTTCTTTGCAATATTAATTATTCATGTAAAACATAGCTATAATTAAATAAATTAGAGCATAATAACCCAATAGAATGTTAGAAAGCTATTAAAAATATAAAGACTGCAGCCAACTGAAAAAAATGCTTGTATTAGGTTAAGTTTTAAAAGTAGAATATACAACGTCATGAATGTTATTATTCAAACTACTCAAAACATCAGTATTTATGAACGAGATATAGAGAAGATCCTGGAAAAGAAAAATGTTTTTTGTTAGGATGCAAGGGTAACATACTGATATTTTCCTTGTACTTCTTCATTGCTATTAGTGTATGTGCAAAAATAAATTTTAAACACACCAAAATTAAGAAATATATGTTGAAGCCACAAGTAAAATTGTAAACACTATTATTTCTGAGCATCGTGTAGACTCCTGAAAACTGGTTTTCTGCATACATAAAAGGATAGATAAGACAGGCTCACATCACAGACTGTGGAATGTAAAAAAAATTAAAAAAATTGAAGTTTACCCCATTACCAAAATTCCTCAAACCTAGAATAATTTTTCTTAAACTAATCATGGCCAATAGCAATACTAAAAATCAATATTTAACTTACTCATCCATTTAAATTTGATAGTTTCCCCTGTCTGCAAACATACATCTAAACCATTTATTACAAGTCATTAATAATTTACTGCACTGAAGACTTTATCAAAACAAAACAAAAACTCAATCCTTACTGGGAAAAAAAAAAAAGAAAAAGTCCTATGAGGTACATACTATTATTTTTCTCTTTAACAGATAAGAAAACTGAAACCCAGAGAGGTTAAGAGGTAGAGCTAGAAAATCAACCTAAAGCCAATTTTAAATCACACTGATCTGTTAGCCTCAACTCTTAATCAGCTCTCATTTCCATAATTATAATTACCTTTTCACTCAATAAACATTTACTGAGGTCCAAGCGAGTCATTTGGTATTTAGGGGCTGGAGATACAGCAGTACAACAAAACAGTTTTTTAAATCCCTCTCTTTATAGAGTACTCTAGGTCAACGGCTCTCAACTGGGAATGATTTTGCCCCCAGAGGGAGGCATTTTTAATTGTTACAACTGCAGGGATGGGGTAGGGGATGTGTCACTGGCATCTAATGGGTACAGGCCAGAGATGTTGCTGAATATCCTATGATGCCCAGGAAAGACACTCACAACAAAGAATTATCTGGTCCAAAATGTCAACAGTGCCAACCTTTTCAAGTGGGAAGATAAAAAGAAATAAAACATAAAAGATGAAATCTACACATACATCTTATACCTAGAACTATACATTTCTTGAAAGAAGAAACAATGTTTTATTCTTCTTTATATCCCTCATAATACTAAACTTAGTACCTTACCCACAGCAGATTTTCAAAAAATAATGAACAAAATAGAAATAACGTAGTCATTTTCTATATTACTACTGGTCATGGCATAGTACATAAAACCTTTATAAAATACAAAGGGTTCAAACTAAACTTTTCTCACCTTTGAAATCACATTCAGAAAGCATCAAATACACTACATCAGGATCCAGATCAGAAAACATCTCTGAGACACTGGTGAAGAGTTCTTCCTGATCAACCTTTGTCTCATACACGGAAGGAAGAGTAGTGGTTGGCTCCTCATGACTAGTAACACTGGATACAACTTCCTTAGAGTTTGTGGTCTTCCGAAAAGGATTTCCCCCAAGATTTTTCCTTCTCCTTGGCATTCTGACTTCCAAAACTAAAATGTTTCCCTTTTCTTATTTAAGATGTTTGATATTTAAGTCATACCTCAAAGAAAATAGGGTTAAATATCTTGCACAATCCAGTAGTAAAAGGACCTAAAATAGAAAGCAAGTTGAAACACTCAGACTATAGTTATAGTTCCAGATCTAAAATTGGAATGACATCTTTATTTAACTCTAAAAAGTACGATCAACTCTGGTGGGCAGCAAAGCCCAAGAGCAGTCAAATAATTTCCCTCTCCAAAATATTCAAGTTTTTCAGGATTGAACATGTTAAAAATTAAGATATTAACAAATGTAATATAGTTTCAGAATGGTGAGTACACTATTTTAGCACAATTACTTCATTTAAAAAAACAACACCACAGTATTCATAATGAGGATGCCTACTGAACACCTATTTGGATGTCTAATAGGCATCATAAATTTCACATGTCCAAAACTGAGCTCCTTATCGCATACTTCACAGTTGTTCTTCCTAGTCTTTCCCATCTCAATTAAGGAGACTCTGTCCTTCCAACTGCTCAGGTCAAAAATCTCGGAATAATTCTTGACTCCTCTCATCCCACATCCAGTTAGTAAGCCAATTTTATCAACGCAACCCTCAAAATGTATCCAGAATATGATAATTCCTCACCATTTCCGTGGCTACTACAGCCTTGCCTGGATTAGTATAAAAGCCTCTTAACCTCCTTGCTTCCACCCTTGCCCCTTCAGTCTACTGAGCACAATAACTAGAGTGACTCAGTTAAACCACAGGTCAGATCACACCTCTCTTCTGCTAAACTATCCTCTAGCTTCCCATTACACTCAGGATAAAAGTCAGAACCCTTAAAATGGCCTATAACCCAGACATTTTTTACTTTGGTACAGTCATCCCTATTCCTCTTTCCCTTGCTCATGTCACTCAAGCCATACTTCATCTCCTTGTCCTTCAAACATCAGTCATGCTCCATCTTAGAACTTTTATATTTGGTTCCTTCTACCTAAACTTACTATCCCAGGTATCTAAAAGATCTACTTCCTATCATTACTCAATTGTTACCTTCTCAGGAAGTCAGTTGTCCAACACCACTTATCCTTCTTTCCTTACTTGAATTCTCTCCATAAAACTTACCTTCTAAAATAGTATATGTGTTTCATCCACTTGTTTTATTTATTACCCATATTCCAATAAAATGTAAGCTCCACAAGGGCAAGGACTCATAGATCTGGAGAACTCTGACAATCTACTTGCTTTCTCCTCTTGGATCTATCTAATGAACAATTCAAATGTAACATTATCTAAAACCAACTGTCTGATATTTTCTCTGAAACCTGCTCTAAACATTTGGTCTGTCTATAGTCATCCTCCATCTGTATTCCTGTCTCCTAAATGGTCTCCCTGTTTCTACACCTTTTGTCCCCTACAGTCTATTTTCAATATACCAGCCAAAACAATCTTCACACAATGTAAGTCAGAACGAGTCACAGTATGCTTTAAATTCTCAACTGGCTCTCCATATCACTCAGAGTGAAAGCTAAATTTCTTACTATGGCCCACTTCCACTTTTGGCCTTTAATATACTTTTCCCCAAGATATCTGCATTGCTAACTCTTTCACCCCTTCAAATCTTTGTTCAAGTACCACATTCAATGATTTCTTCCTTGATTATCTAATTTCAAGTCATATTCCCCACTTTTTCTTTCCCAATTTCCCTTTTCTGTTAACCACCCATTGCCCTTAACACCTTCTACATTCCATAAAATTTACCTTTTAATTAAATTTATTGTGTCATAGCTCTCTCCATCTTCCAGGCCTGCAATGTCAATATGGCAGCCACCAGCCACATGTGCCTATTTAAATTTAAATTAGTTAAAATTAAGTAAAATTAATTTTATTTATAAATATCAGATAAAGTAGATTTTAGAGCAAAAAAAAAAAAATCAGCAAAGATAGAGAACACTATATAATTATAAAGGATCAGTCTGACAGGAATTCAGAGCAACCCTAAATGTGTAGGCACCAAACAGAGCTACTAAATTAAGTGAAACAAAAATTGACAAAACTGAAAGGAGAACTAGACAAGCTTATAATTATAGTTAGAGACTTCAACACCCCTCTCTCAATAAGAGTAAATAGACATAAGATCAGCAAGGATACAGAAGAACTCAATAACACCATCATTTAAGGATCTAATCAACACTTTTACACTCCATTCAACAACAACAGCAGAATGCATATCCTTTTCAAGAACCCAAATAACATATACCAAAATAGACTGTATCTATAAAACAAACTATAAAACTATAAAACAAACCTCAACAAACTGAAATCATATAGAGTATGTTCTCTGACCACAATGAAATCAAACTCAAAATCAATAACAAAAAGATAATACAAAAATCTCCAAACACTTGAAACGTAAGTAAAATACTAAATAATCTATGGGTCAAAGAGGAAGTCTCAAGGAAAATTTTAAAATACACAAAAATGAATGAAAATGAAAATATACCATATCAAAATTTGTAAGACACAGCTAAAGCAGCAATGGCAAAAATTTATAGCAAATTTAAACTATAAATTTATACATTAGAAAAGATGAAAACTCTCAAATCAATAATTTTACTTTCCACTACAAGAACCTAGAAAAAGAACAAAATAAACCCAAAGCCAGTAGAAGGAAGAGAATAATAAAGACCAGAGCAGAAATGACTAATACTGAAAAGAGAAAAACAATTACTCTAGACCCTGCAGACATCAAAAGACTAAGAGAATACTATGAACCAGTGTACATACAGAAGTCTGACATCTTATAGGAAATATTTCTCAAAAAACACAAATTATCATAACTCACCCAACAGGAAATAGATAAAAAGAAATTTCAGGCCTAAATACCTTCAGTGGAGAAGTCTACCATATATGGTCTCTTTCAAAAGTAGAAGGAACACATCTTAATTCATTTTATCAAGTCAGTACTGTTACCCTGATACCAAAATCAGACAAAGCAGTACCAGAAAAAAAGAAAAAAAAAACTACAAACCAATATCCTTCATGAATACAGACATAAAAATCCTTAGAAAATATTACAAACAGAAATCAGCAATTTATTTTAAAAGAATTATATACCATTATTACATGAGGTTTATCCCAGAGATACATGGTTTCTTCAATATTCAAAAATCAGTATAACCCATTATATTAATAGGCTAATGAAGAAAACCTTAGTTGCATGAATAAATGAAGGAAAAAAGTGACAAAATTCAATACCCATTCATGATAAAAAAAAAAACCTACCCAAAAATAGGAATATATGAGAACTTCCTCAAAACTCTACAGATATTTCATTTAATAGTAAAATGCTGTATGTTTTCATCCTAAGATTGAGAACAAAGCAAAAATGTCTACTCTCACTACTCTTATGAAATACAACGCTGGAAGTTCTAGCCAATGAAGTAAAGGAAGGAAAGGAAATAAAAGATATACAGATTCAAAGGAAAAAATAAAACTTTCCTATTTGTAGATGACACAGCTATCTATGTAGAAAATCCCAAGGAATCAATAAAATCTTCAACATGAGTTCAGCAAAGGATACAAGATAAGTACACAAAAGCAACTGTATTTATATATCCTACCAATAAATATATGAACATTGTAATTAAAAATGCAGTATTATCCACAAATGCTCAAATAATGAAATATTGTGAATAAACCTAACAAAACATATATAAGACATATGCTAGAAATACAAAATAGTGATGAAAATTTTTGAAAAAGTAGATATATGGATTTATGAGCTGTTAGACTCAATATAGTAAAGATGTCAACTTTTCTCAAATTGACATACAGGTTTAGCACAATTCCTATCAAAACCCCAGGAAGATTTTTTCTGGATATCGACAAGATCATTCCTAAATTTAAATGGAAAGACAAAGGAACTAGAATAGTTTAAACTATTTTGAAAGAGTAAAAGGATTCAGTTGACTCCATTTTAAGACTTACTATAAAGCTACACTTATCAAAACTGTATGGTATCAGTGGAGGGACAGGCATACAGATCTGACAACAGATTATAGATTAGGAAACAGAAGAGACCAACATGAATATGCCCAACTGACATCTGACAAAAAAGCAAAAGCAATTCAATGGAGAAAATATAACCTTTCAACAAATGGAACTGGAACAAATAGACACCACAGATAGAAAGAGAAAAATCTTGGCCTAAGTCTCACACTTTATTAAAAAAAAAAACTCAAAATGGATCAGGGACTTAAATCCATAGTACTATAAAACTGTTAGGAAAAAAAGAAAATCTTAAGGATCTAGGGCTAGGCAAAAACACCAAAAGTATGCTCCATAAAAGGAAAAACTGATTAAACTATACTTTATCCAAACTTAAAACTTTTACTCTGTGAACAATCCTATTAAGACTATAAAAAGAAAAATGACAGACTGAAAGAAAATATTTGCATACCATGTATCTGACAAAAGTCTAGTATCCAAAATATACAAACAAACTTTATCAATACTCAAAAACAAACAAAAACCAAGTAAGTCAACTAGAAAGTAGGTGGTGGGGGGCGGGGAGGGGTGGATTTTACCAAAAGGATATACAAATGGCACACAGGTACAAAAAGAATTTCAACATCATTAGCCATTAAGTAAATGCAATTTAAAACTACAATGAGCTATTATAATACTTACACATCTATTAGGTTGGCAAATATAAATAATAATGACAATAGGAAATCCTGTCAAGGATACAGAGAAATAGGATGGCTCATATGCTGCTGATAGGAATGTAAAATGAAAAAACGACTCTGGACAGCAGTCTGGCAGTTTCTTAAACTAAATCTGGAACTACCATACAGTTACGTAATTGCACTTATGGACATTCCTAAGAAATGGAAAATTATGTTTACCCAAAAACCTGCACACAAGTATTTGTAGCAACTTTATTCATTATAATCAGAAACCACAATTCAGATGTCCTTCAATGGGTACACAGTTAAACACACTATGTCATTTCCATCCCATGAAGTTAATAGTCAGCAATAAAAAGAAACCTACTATTGGCACACAAGACCTGGAAGAAATTGCAGAGAATTAGGCTGAGTAAAAAACCCCATCCAAAAGGCTCTGTATTGAATGATCCCCATTTGCTTAACATTCTTGAAATGACAGAAATAGAGAAGATTAACAGTTGCCAAAGGTTAAGGAGGAGGAAGGTAGAGGAGTAGTGGATGTGGCTGTGAAAAGGAAATTTGAGGAATTTTTGTGGTGATGGAAATGTCCTATATCTTGACTGTATTAGTATTAATATCTCGGTTGAGATGCTGTAAGCCATTTTGCACATGTTTCTTTCATTGGGGGAACTGGGTGAAGAGCACAGGAGAGTTCTCTATTTATTACAACTGCATGTGACTCTCAGTTCAGTAGCTCAGTCGTGTCTGACTCTGCAATCCCATGGACTGCAGCACAACTAGCTTCCCTGCCCATCACCAATTACCGGAGTTTGCTCAAACTCAAGTCCATCGCGTCGGTGATGCCATCCAACCATGTCATCTTCTGTTGTCCCTTTCTCCTCCTGCCTTCAATCTCTCCCAGGATCAGGGTCTTTTCAAATGAGTCATTTCTTCGCATCAGGTGGCCAAAGTACTGAAGTTTCAGCTTCAGCATCAGTCCTTCCAATGAACAACCAGGACTGGTTTCCTTTAGGATGGACTGGTTAGATCTCCTTGTAGTCCAAGGGACTCTAAAGAGTCTTCTCCAACACCACGGTTCAAAAGCATCAATTATTCACCATTCAGTTTTCTTTATAATCCAACTCTCACATCCATACATGACCACTGGAAAAACCATAGCCTTGATGAGACGGACCTTTGTTGGCCAAGTAATGTCTCTGCTTTTTAATATGCTGTTAAGGTTCGTCATAACTTTCCTTCCAAGGAATAAGCATCTTTTAATTTCATGGCTGCAGTCACCATCCGCAGTGATTTTGGAGCCCCCAAAATAAAGTCTCTGTTTCCATTGTTTCCCCCATCTACTTGCCATGAAGTGATGGGACCAGATGCCATGATCTTCGTTTTCTGGATGTTGAGCTTTAAGCCAACTTCTTCACTCTCCTCTTTCACTTTCATCAAGAGGCTCTTTAGTTCCTCTTCAGTTTCTGCCATAAGGGTGGTGTCATCTGCATATCTGAGGTTATTGTTGTTTCTCCCAGCAATCTTGATTTCAGCTTTTTTTTCATCCAGCCCAGCATTTCACATGATGTACTCTGCATATAAGTTAAATAAGTAGGGTGACAATATACAGCCTTGATGTATTCCTTTCCTGATTTGGAATCAGTCTGTTGTTCCAGTTCTAACTGTTGCTTTCTCACCTGCATACAGATTTCTCAGGAGGCAGGGAAGGTGGTCTGGTATTCCCATCTCTTTCAGAATTTTCCACAGTTGATTGTGATCCACACAGTCAAAAGCTTTGGCATAGTCAATAAAGCAGAAGATGTTTTTCTGCAACTCTTGCTTTTTTTTGATGATCCAACGGATGTTGGCAATTTGATCTTTGGTTCCTCTGCCTTTTCTAAATCCAGCTTGAACATCTGGAAGTTCATGGTTCCCGTACTGTTGCAGCCTGGCTTGGAGAATTCTGAGCATTACTTTGCTATCATGTGAGATGAGTGCAATTGTGTGGTAGTTTGAACATTCTTTGGCATTGCCTTTCTTTGGGACTGGAATGAAAACTGATCTTTTCCAGTTCTGTGGCCACTGCTGAGTTTTCCAAATTTGCTGGCATGTTCAGTGCAGCACTTTCACAGCATCATCTTTCAGGATTTGAAACAGCTCAACTGGAATTCGACCACCTCCACTAGCTTTGTTCGTAGTGTTGCTTCCTAAGGCCCACTTGACTTCACACTCCAGGATGTCTGGCTCTAGGTGAGTGATCATACCATCGTGATTATCTGGGTGATGAAGATCTTTTTATATAGTTCTTCTGTGTATTCTTATCACCTCTTCTTAATATCTTCTGCTTCTGTTAGGTCCATACCATTTCTGTCCTTTAATTTACCCATCTCTGCATGAAATGTTCCCTTGGTATATCTAATTTTCTTGAAGAGATCTCTAGTCTTTCCCATTCTATTGTTTTCCTCTATTTCTTTGGAGGATCACTGAGGAAGGCTTTCTTATCTCTCCTTGCTATTCTTTAGAACTCTGCATTCAAATGGGTATGTCTTTACAATCTCAAAAAGTTGTGTAAATCAACAAAAAGTTATGTGACTCTAATATCTCAAAAAGTTTAATTTTGAAAAGAGTATGTAAAACTAAAAATTCAGTTTCTCAGTCATACTTGTTACATTTCAAGTGCTCAATAGCTACATGTGGTTAATGACTATACACATCACATGTGAACTTTTACATAAGCACTGTTCTAGAATATAAGTTTCATGAGGCAAATGAATATCTCATTTTAGAAAGTTAAGAAGTTTTATTTACAGAAAGTACAAACTGAAGGCCATAAAGAAAAAGAAGTACTAAACACATCTAGCCACATTTAAATATAAAATACCTCTAGATCAAGAAAAAAGTTTAAAATATGTGAGGTGAGGTGAAGTCGCTCAGTCGTGTCTGACTCTTTGTGACCCCATAGATTGTAGCCTACCAGGCTCCTCCGTCCATGGGATTTTCCAGGCAAGAGTACTGGAGTGGGTTGCCATTTCTTTCTCCAGAGGATCTTCCCAACCCAGGGATCGAACCAGGGTCTCCCACACTGTAGGCAGACGCTTTACCATCTGAACCACCAGGGAAGCCTTAAAATATGTATAACATATAGTAACTGTTTTCAATTTCTTCCCCTTTATCCTTTCTTAAACATGATTTTGCCCCACCATTTCTACCACTATACTAAAAATTTCTTATATCTAAATCACCAGTAACCAATGTGGATGATAAAAGTCAAAGATAAAAGGTCTAATCCACCAGGAAAATAAAGCAATTCTAAGTTTGTATCCAACTAGTAAAAGCCCTCTGTCTGTAACTATTATAACAAGGAGGTTCCCACCTCAGCCACTACCCCGCTCCTCACACACACATAGAGGAGAGGAAGGAGAAAGAAAAGGGAGAGAAAAAGCAGTAATAACATAAAAGATCTGAGTCATATAAGTATAACTTGACTTAGTATCGAAATAGAATCCAATAACCACAGAATATTATTTTCAATGTCACATAGAATTATGCTAGAATCAATAGCAAAAATGTAACTAGAAAACCAAATTATATGAAAATTAAGAAACATACATCAATACATCAAAGACGAACTCATTATGTAAATTACGTATTAATGCTGATTTTAAAAGATTAACTATATTTTAAACAAATAAAAACATTATACATCCATATTTGTAAGATACAATTAAAGTCATGCATAGAAGAGCATACAAATGCACATATTAGAAAAGAAAAGCTAAAAATAATCAATGACCAAAAATAGATTTATTGAATTTTTATAGCTCCAGAAACTATATGCAAAATACCCTATGTACTCTGTACACCCCAATATGACTGATTGTACATAAACTGTATCTGTGCCCTACTCAATCATTTCTTTCCTACCAACTACCTCCCACCAAAAAGTCTCTATCCTCTCCTACCTTTAAAAATTCTAATTCTAAAAAGTTCAAATTCCTGTACTGGAAAAACTGAAATCTAATTTCTCAATGCACCCCGAATTATTAACTCAGAATTCTTAACTGAGTTAATAGGAGAATTCTTAACTCAGACTATTCAAACTCCCAGTATTTCCTAAGCAGTTTGTTTCTTAAAAGCAGTTTACATTTACTGTTTCAACTTGCCACTTTCTGTTGACTTCTTGATCCAGTGTAACCTGTTCCCTGCATCTAGTAGTTTTTCTCCAGCTGCCCCTTGTCAGTTTCCATCATTGATCTCTTTCCTTCTGTTTGCTCTTTCAAGTATGATTGCTACCCTCGGTTCTATTCCCAGCCATCTGCTCCACCACTTTTTTCTAGGTCCATCCAAACCCACTGCTTCAATATCTATGACTCTAGCTAAGAATTCTCTCCCAACTCCAACATAGTTAACTGCCTTGAGGTAGGAGATAAGATAGGCCCTTGGGCTGGATAGCTGGGTGTTTGTCAAGCAGAGTAAAACTGAAGCTCTGTTTCCCCCAGACAAACCAATGATAAACCAATGATAAACCAGCAAAAGCTGAGCTCTGTTGACGTAAACAGATAAGATAACTGCTCCTGATTCAAGGAAAACTTCCTTGAATCTGCACATGAGTAGGAAGGCTCCTTGGGAGGGGGTCAAAAAGGAGAGAGCACCACCCCCTTAATAAGTGTGGACACACCGCCACAGGCCTCTGAGGTAGAATCCAACTTAGCAAAAGTTGCACACACATGTTGGAGAAGGTCCTAGGACAGGTCAGATGGGAAAAGGAACAAGATGATTCACCAAAGGTAAACAAAGACCTTGAAAGACTATCCTATATAAGTGACTTAAATCACCTCTTTACTGTGCTCCTTCTCATACACTTACTCTCCCAATGTGTGTTTCTGCCTTGTGTGTGTGTGTGCTCCGTTTATATCAACAAGTTTAAAATAAACAAGTGTGCTCTCCCACTTGTGGTGCTGTGTCTTTAATAATAAACTTTTATCTGTTTTTTTTTACAGTTTTTGCCTCCTTTAAATATTCTTGCTTTGACACAGGAGCAAGAGTTAGGGCCATTTTACTTCTAGACACCAACCCCTGATGATCTAGTGGTTTTCTAGCCTGGTTTTCATCCAGGCTGCTGCTGCTAAGTTGCTTCAGTCGTGTCCCGACTCTGTGCGACCCCATAGACGGCAGCCCACCAGGCTCCCCCGTCCCTGGGATTCTCCAGGCAAGAACACTGGAGTGGGTTGCCATTTCCTTCTCCAATGCATGAAAGTGAAAAGTGAAAGTAAAGTCACTCAGTCATGCCCAACTCTTACCAACCCCATGGGATTTTCCAGGCAAGAATATTGGAGTGGGGTCTCATCCAGGCTGCTAAGTCGCTTCAGTCATGTCCGACTCTGTGGGACCCCAGAGACGGCAGCCCACGAAGCTCCTCTGTCCCTGGGATTCTCCAGGCAAGAACACTGGAGTGGGTTGCCATTTCCTTCAGGACTATTCACTGATGCCTCTGTGAGTTCAGCCTCACAGACATACCTACTTGGACACTACTTAGGCACTTCAGTCCTGAGAGTTCCAACTTAAAATGCTTCAGTGACGCTACAGCTCTCAAGACCAAGTTACAACTTTCCAACTGTAAAGCATTCAAGGACTTCTATGATTTGGCCTCTTACCTATCCCTACCTATCTCTTCCTCTAGTCTTCCTCAGGTACTCTCTGCTTCTCCTATATTTAATTATTTGTTTCCCAAAGTAGACCACTTCACATCTCTGTGCCTCACACATGTTCCCACAAAAGTCCCTCTACCCCATCCTACCCAACCCTTATATCTTGGCTCAAGTAACTTTCTTTCAAGAATGTTTTCCACTATCCTGGAGTCTGATTTACACAGAGCTGCTACTGCACCTTAAATATACCTTTATCTTAGCATCTGCGTACTTATGTTTAGACTGCTAGTCTATAAGCATCTCACAATATGTTCCTATTTAGCAAACAAGAGCTTAATAAATATTTGTTATATGCCAGCACAAACCAAAAAGTTAATTTAGTTCTTTAAAATATTGGACTTACCATTTCAGTAGCTTGACTACTCAGGTCCATAATACAGGGCATCTCTTTCCCATGAATAAAGTATCTAGGAAAACAAATTTGAAATCAGAAGGGTGGTTAAGATTCAGAATGAATATTCTTTGCCCAGAACTCCTTCTCCCTTATTCCACCAGGGGCCTAATTTCTGCTTATAGACCCCTGGCCAAATAAGTAAGCTGTTGCTGCTGCTGCTAAGTCGCTTCAGTCATGTCCGACTCTGTGCGACCCCAGAGACAGCAGCCCATCAGGCTCCCCCGTCCCTGGGGTTCTCCAGGCAAGAACACTGGAGTGGGTTGCCATTTCCTTCTCCAATGCATCAAAGTGAAAAGTGAAAGTGAAGTCGCTCAGTCGTGTCCAACTCCTAGCGACCCCATGGACTGCAGCCTTCCAGGCTCCTCCGTCCATGGATTTTCCAGGCAAGAGTACTGGAGTGGGGTACCATTGCCTTCTCCGAAATAAGTAAGCACATCACATGATTTAGGCTGAACTAGGCATACACCTCATCCCCTCAGCTGCAGGAATTGGTCAAGGGACAGACACGTGACCAAATCTATCTAGAGCCTCTGATGGGAGTGGCTAAGTCTGTGCTCAGGAACCAGGTCTCAATATATGGAGAAGCATACCGCAGTAGGAGAGATGGTGCCAGTGTCACAGATGATAAGCACAGGAAGGACTGGGAATTCCCTGAGAGTTCAGTGGTTAGGACTCTAGCCTTTCATTGCCAACTCTAACCCTGGTCAGGGAACTAAGATCTGCATCTTTATGTGTAAAGATATATTTAATTAACGCTGTAAAAGGACCTACACAATATGCCTTTCCTACTTAGAAAACTTGCATCTATCAAATAGGTCTTTCTCCTCCCTACTAGGTAAACTCCAATATTACTATTTAATTCCCTTTAATACAATCTACGCAAACCACATCTCTTTTCTTTCGTGGCTACAGCATGTAGGATCTTAGTTCAAGGATGTGGGATCAACCCATGCCCCCTGCAGTGGAAGGGAGAAGTTCTTAGCCACTGGAAAGCCAGGGAAATTCCTCACATCATGGTTTAAAGTAGTCAACTTCCTTCTTTCTTTGGTTACACTCTAACCAGAACGGGGTGAGATGACAATGAGCAATTACAATGAGAATGTAGAATGTTAGGGAAAGTAGAGGACTGGCTTCCCAGGAGAGGCATCACCTCTATGGAGAGCTGAAAGATAAGTGTGAGTTAACAAAACCAAAGTGGAGGGAAGCAGGGCGCAAGGGAAGGCATTCCAGACAGAGGAAAGCTTCTGTACTCAAGTAGATTTAACAAACTTGGCATCTTGAGAGAGAAATGAAGTAACTGAATATGACTAGCATATTGAGGGCAAAAGTAAAAAGTGACAGAGGATGAAGAAGTTAACAGATGCCAGATCATGATCCTGAAAGCCAAATCAAGAAGTTCAGACTTTATCCTGAAGGCAATGAAAAGCCACACACACACAAAAAAGGTTTTGAGCTGAGGAGTTAAGAGTTTAAATGTGTTAGATTACTCCGGCTACAGTAGTGGGATAAAGTGGATGGGAAGGCAAGACTGGAAGCAGGGATAACCACTTAGGAGGCTACTCTGGCAATCCAGGTAAGAGATGATGCTAACCACTGAGTAGGATGGTAGCCTAGGAATGGAAAAAAGATACAGATTCAAGAGATATTAAGGAGACAGGGCTTCCCTGGCAGTCCAGTAGTTAAGACTCCAAGCTGCCACTGCAGGGAACATGAAGGTCAGGGAATGAAGATCCTGTAGGCCTCACAATGTGGCCAAAAAGGAGAGATACTAAGGAGCAAGAATCCACCAGAGCGCAGTGATCTATTGGAAAATGAAAAGAAGGAAAGGAACAGCCCAGGTTTCTGCCAAGTTATTATTAGCAGTGCCTACTATTTATCAAATTCTTACCACATATGCATCATCTCATATAATCTTCCCCGAGGAAGAAGTGGTAGTTTGTTTCATATTTTTGGCTTGAGGCTGGGAAAGGGGAAGGTTGATAATAACTATAGTTTGGGATATGCTCAGTCTGAGTCACCTGTGAGAGAATACAAATGAACGTGTTATGAAAGTAGATGATAACCTGAGTCAGTTTATCAAGAAACAGCTCTGGGTTGGAGATATAAGAATTATCTATTCAGGATTGGGAGCTCGTGTACACCTGTGGCTGATTCATGTCAATGTATGGCAAAACCAATACAGTATTGTAAAGTAGAATAAAGTAAAAATAAAATTTAAAAAATATTAAAAAAATTTAAAAAAAGAATTATCTACATACAGACAGTAACTGGGAGAAATATTTTTAAGAGTAAATATCTTTTTAACTCTGAACTTCTACTCCTGGGGGCTTGGGTTCAATCCTGGTTGGGGAACTAAGATTCCACATGCCATGCTGCAAAGTAAAAAAAAAAAAAAAAAAAAAAACAGAAAAAAAAATCTCTTTTATTCATGCCAATATTTATTTAATACCTACACAAAAATGAGTAAAATTCAGTGAAACTCACAGCTACTATAGGGAGGAGGTGGCTCCATATAGCAGTAAGTGGATAGTGGAAATACTATGTTAAAGGTTCAGAGGTAATATGATGAGTATGTGATTATCTCTGCTGGGGGAAGAAAGCAAAGCAAACTTGACAACATATACCACCTAAATTTTGAAGTAGGTCAGCGGAGAGTTTAAGAAGGGGAAGGCAGGAAGGACAGTGAAGACACTACAGCCAGAAGAAACAAATTCGAAGACAAAAGAAAAAAATTTTTAAAAGACAGCCTGCTTCAGAACAGAAAAATTAAACATTACTCATGTCAGTCTCCCAGTTTAATAAATAGAGCGAACATATTTTTAAAAAATTTTAAAGACACATGGGGAAAGTTCATTGTAATAAATACTGTATCATATTAAAGTAACATTGTAAGATTAAATGATACAGCTACAAAAATCAATAAAAGATGGAAGGATCATTATTAAAAGTTAAGAGTCCAGATATAATCCTAATGACATTTGGCTTACTCATTGTCTGGCATTGTAAATATTTTAAAAAATTCAATCTCTTTAATTCCTAATAAAACTACTACCACAGGCATTTAATAAGGTGATCTGCTAAGAGCCAATGTTTGATCTAAACGAACTGAATTTCTTCCCAAGACTTACAATGTGAGTTCGCATATAAAAAGCTGAATAGAAGAAAGGCAAAGATGGTAGCTCTTTTCTAAAATTCACATTGACTTATAAATGGTTACTGCTTTGCATATCAAAAGATGCATAACCATAGATAATCATGAAGAAAAGGCAGATTTTAAGAGAAAATCCTCACATAGTATTTTTAAAAATGCCCCTTGAGTGAACATTTAGCCTCTATTGTGTACAGATACTATGCCTAATTCAAAAAAGAGAAAACATTCCATAACTTAAGCCCACTTTTTCTATAAAGACCAGTATTTAGTCCTCTTTACTAGCCCCTTCAAAGCAGCTAAAGTCAACAGGTGCACAAATTGACATTCGTTAAGTACTAAACGCTGATTTGTCCCGGGTTTTGTTTTATAAGTCTTTTTTCATGAACTAAAGTGTAGTATTCTTATAGAAAAGCAGCCATTTCTTTCCTATTTTTTCACCATCTCCATCACTGTAGCCCCCATACCCTGCCGTCCTAGCACAGCCACTTGAATAATAAAGCTCTGGCAAAGGAACAAAAAAATGTTTATTTAATTTGACGTTGCAAAACGGGCAAAGTAAGAAAATTGAGCCACGCTGATTATCAAAACACAAACACATGTTTACATTTCTTAACGCTTTTAAGAGTTCTTTCATTGAAAATTGAAAGATGAGGGTTAAAATGATTTACAAAAGAGAGCCAGGCGTTTGAGAGAAAAACAGTGGAAATAATAAAAACAGAATGAAAAGGCTGCTGTTGAGATGAAAAAAATATATATATATATATTTTTTTTTTTTAAGTGGGGGACGAGAGGCAGCTGCAAATCAGTCACTGTTTTCTGAGAAGCCAGGTTCATCTCCAAGAATTTGTTCTCTGAGCTCAACCAATCCCCACCTTTTCTGAGTTATCCAGTCTCCAGGCAAGCAGCGCTTCTTGATTGGCTTAAAGATGCCGAGTAGAAAAACCAGCCAATCCTGCCTTGAAGTCAGAACTGTGCTATGGAGACATTACAACCACTGCAGGGCGAGAATGTGTACAAACCTGTCCGGGCCACAAATATCAGATTTTAGTTCTAAAGATTGTTGCAGAAAAGAAGATTCTTCCAAGCCAACACTGAGCGTGATCTGGCATGTACATTTTTTTAAATTACTCTATCTCTCTGAGAGAGAGACAAAAGAAAGATTAAAAAACAAACAAACAAACACGTTTTAACCAAAGAGCTTAAGCAGTAAACTGCCCAGGGTCGGATGACTTACTCTACCTAAGACGGATTTTCAAAGGGACCTCTCTGGAGAGTCCGGATCACAGTAGGGTTCAAAGAGGGAGTCAGTGAGGATCAAAGTTGCCGTGGGGGAGGGTGGTATGGACGACGATCAAAGAGACACAGATACCAGGAATACCTTCCCACAGTACCCAAAATCAGAACTTGCGGAGTGAGAGGCAGTGTTTGGAACTGAAGTGAGTAAATAAAACGGCTGTGCTAGGGCTACGTGCTCCGGAGGGTGGCCCCAAGTTCCAAGAAGGTTCCGCCTGTGAAAGCCGAAGGAGCTCGGAGGGCCGCCAGGTCCAGTCCCAGTGGGAACTAACAGGGAAGCCCCGGGGGGCGAG
This sequence comes from Nanger dama, assembly GCA_917880005.1. Taxonomy (NCBI): domain Eukaryota; kingdom Metazoa; phylum Chordata; class Mammalia; order Artiodactyla; family Bovidae; genus Nanger; species Nanger dama. Next base: position 47,074,178 of record CAKJTW010000001.1, read on the forward strand.
AGGGGGTGTGTCAAAGGCCCGGAGGCCCGCTGGGGCTGGGAGGCCAGGAAAGCGGCCACTGCCTCCGCCTTCGCCCGACCTCGGGCGGCGAGCCAGGGCCCGCCTCTCACCGACGCCTCACTTCCCTTCCGCCCGGGCGACGAGACCCGCGGGCCGGACTGAAGACGGCCGCGCCGGACCTCCACGTCCGGGGGTTGGGGTTTCGGTGGCAGCGCCTCCCGCTGCTGCCTCAGGCCCTCCGCTCGGGTTTGGGGACCCCGGGATTCCCGTCTTCCCGACCCTCAGCCCAGCCCCGCCGCTCCGCCTCCCACCCGCCGCCTTTACCTGCTCCAGAAGCAGGCGGAGGGCGTCGAGGCCGGAGCCGCGTCGTCGAGTGTGCGACGCGGCGCCGCGGGTCCGCAGCCCTTTCCCGCCGCCGCCACCACAGCGCTCTCCGGCGCGGCGCAGGGCTGGCGAGCGCGACGGCCGCCGGGGAGACGCGCGGCGGGCGCCTGGCGGGGAGACACTGCCGCTCTCCGTCCGGCCGGGGAAGAGCAGCCTCACAGCAGCCAGCCGCGAGAGGGCGGGTGGGCGGCCGAATGGGGAGGGGGTCTCGGAGAGCAGGGAAGGGCTGCCACGTCGCCCAGGTGGATCGCTGCTCTCCACCTCCCCCGCCCCCGCCGGCTTCGGGCCGCGACCTCTGGTTCGTCCTCGGGCTCAGGTGGGGCGCGTTGGCCCGCCCCGCCTTGGCGGCCCCGGTGACCCCGGCCCGCAGGCTCCCGCCTCTCCGTCTCCCCTCAGTGAGCCGGTCACGGCCTGGCCCGTTCTGCCGCATCGGGCCCGCCTTCCCCCGCCTGGAGCGAAAGCCTGACGTGTTTCCCCCTTCCCCTGTCGTGGGGTCACATGGAGGAGCAAGCCCTTTCCAAAGTGTCGGGTTTTCGAGGAAGGCGGGAGTCGTTGTGAGCTAGTGAACGTAGCAATAGGGGCCTGAAATTTAAGCGGAAATAAACTGCGCGATAACCACAGCCGTGCCTAAGCCTCTTTCACTCTCTGCCAATCCCCCAAAGCAAAAACAGAAACACAAGGTCGTACTCGCTGGTCGGGGCGGGCCCGCCAGGTCGCGGGTCCCGGCAGCAAGTTGAGAACGACCGCGAGGGGGACCAGGCGGCCTGGGCGTAGCCTAACTGGGCGGTTGACTCGGCAAGCCAGGCCACAGCGGCGGCTGGCGCGCGAACCCCGCCTCCCGCGCGCGCCGCGCTGTCCGCGGGAGGTTTCCGGGCGCGCGGCCCGCTTCCCCACTGCGCGCTCGGCAGTCGGCCGCGGCGTGGCCGCTTTGGAGCCGGGAGACAAAGAGGTCGGCGGCGGCCGCGGCAGGGACGGAGGTCTGCCTAGTACCAACCGGCGCGGCCTTCTGAACAAGCTGACGGAAGCACAAAAACGCAGAGCCTGTTTGCAACACAGGACCGCAGGCGCTGACCTTTGCCCTGCTTAGAGCTTCAGTGTGCAAGTGCCGAGAAAAAGCAACGAGATTTTCTTCGCTTTTGCGATCACTGTGTTATTAAACTGTCACCCAAGCCTGCTCCATTTTCCCCCCTCCTAAATTCTACCTTCCTTGGTTTCCTGCTTATGTGTTCTACCGTGAAATGCTCCGTGTTCTCAGGTACACGAATTCCCCCCTGTTTTCTGATAGAGGTGATTATGGTTATGTTAGTTTTTGCCCCTCCCTCTGTGCCCCTCCCTCTGTTCCCAATTACTTTTTGTTCTGTCGCCAGAGTTTTCCGTAGAGAAACGATAGTCCCCTGACAGACGTGGAGGAGACAGTCTGTCGCTGTTACAGTAATTGCTTTAAACTGAATGGAAATTTGGGGGAAATGTAAGTGAATTTTTATCTTCATTTAGGTCTAATTGGAACATTTAACTCATGAAAACATTCTAGGGGTGTTTTGTTTTCGTTTTTGGTTTTTAGAATCTCGAAATATTTAAGCAGGGATCTTGGGATGGTCGATCTTCTAATGAAACCAACCACACGGAAAGAGGACTTTTACCCCCTTTGTGTGATTTTTGTATTTTTGAAAAGTTTCCTTGAGCCCCTGTTTAGAAATTACAATGCAAATACCTCTGTTATTGCGTTTATTAATTTCGAAACACAAAAATGTTAACAAAGTACTTACTCCAAATCGCAAGATCTATATAACCTTAACGTTATGTTGCCTCCTAACAGCCATTAAAAGAGACTAGCAACAGTGTTACATGCCACTTGAGGAATAAAAGAATCCTAGTAATTATAAACTTCAAACAAATCTAGAAAGTTAATTTTGTTCATATGAAATATGGTCAGCATGATACTAAAAACTGGCATTTAAATTCTTGTTTTTCCTTTGATCACTGTTAAGGATTTATTACATTCTTAGGTCTGAACAATAAGAAGTAAAGTATTCTTAACACTGGAAAACATATTTCAAGCCAGCAAGAAAGGGCGGGGGGAGTGTTTGCTTAGTATATCAATGAAAGAAAAATACAAATAAAAGTTCTGAAAATCAGACTCTAATAAGGAACAAAGCAATCTTTACTCAACATTCACAATGCTAGCCTTCCTTTGTGAATATTTATAAAGATTCCCTCCTTCCTTATTGGTTTAAATTCTAAGCCAATAGGAAAAGTACAACACATCTTTTAAAGAGTGAGACATAAGCATTAGGTTAAAACACTGGATAAATGGACTGTTTATCAGGCTATTCTCATTTCAGATCGTGTATCTTTTAATTCTAAAGAAGAAATTTAAGAATCTTTGAATTATTGAGTATTTTGATGTAACTTAAATAGCAAGGTGCTACTCCCAGTCACATTCTGCTCTCTGTAATCTTCCTGTTTGTTTTGTTACAATATTTAATTCTCTTAAAATGCCAGGTGAATATGAAGAATGGCAAAATGCTACTGCTTAACCTTTTAAATAAATAAGATGAACCCTGGCATTTCTTTAGATGAAAGACCAGCCTTTAAGGAAATAATAAAATTTACATTTTAAAAAAATTCTCGGATTTTTTGTAATAAATTTTTGTAATTTATTATAAACAAATATATTTATCCAAAGCATCTTTGGTCTGTTTAATAGCTAAATTCTAAGCATGCTTATATTTAGAACTTAAGTGTGATTTCATCTCAGTCACAGTGCCACCTTTGCATTTCTATGCTTTGAATTTGACTGGGAGCATTCTGCTTAATTATAATTATTTGCATATTTATGGGCTTCCCTGGTGGCTCAGATGGTAAAGAATCCGCCTGCAATGTGAGAGACCTGGGTTCCACCCCTGGGTCGGGAAGATCCCCTGGAGGAGAGCATGGCAACCCGCTCCAGTATACTTGCCTGGAGAATCCTCCTGGCAGGCTACAATCCATGGGGTTGCAAAGAGTCAGATACGACTAAGCACGACACAGCATATTTATAATCTCCCTTAGTAGGTCATCAATTTCTTGAAGATAGGTTCTGTTTCCCATTCAGCCTTGTATTCCTCATTACCAAACTCAGACACTTATACACTTATACACTTATACTTATACAGAGCACCCCTTGGACATTTGATGAGTAAAAGAATGAGCATTACTCCATGGCACAGTGTATGGCAAATCAAAAGAAAGTCAGTCTCAGAATTTTTTTTTCCTTTTTGTATGTAATGGCTGACAAATACTTGTTTTTATTCCCAATTAAACAGAATAACATTTTGCAAGAATTTTACTAACGTAAAAACCAACATATAATGGAACTTGTGGTTTTACATTTTAAACTGATAGAAACTGGATAGTGAGTTATATTGCCATTATCTAAAGTAAATAATATCAATGGGCTTATCTTTACAAAAAAATTTCTTTACCACATTAAACAGGAGCTACAAGTTCTGCGACCTTGGGAAAATTACTTTAAACCCTCTAAAACTCAGTTTTCGCATCTCTCAGATACATTCATTCACATCTATTTTATGATTAATTAAAATAATGAAAGCATGTAAAGTAAAAGCTCAATAGATGATAGTTATTACTTGCAGATATTGGTGGATTCAATCATGAAGTAATTTTTTGTGCAATTATTTATGTATAAAAAGGCAGGCATAAAGTGCTGCTTTAAAATAGTGAGGAAACATCTTAAAGGAAGGAATAAAATACTAAGAACTAAGGAGATAACTTTAAGAATTGAAATTTGCCAAGAGAATAGATCTTAAGTGGTCTCAGCACACACACACAACTGTGAGAAGTAAAGGGACGTATTAATTGTGATAACGCATTCATAATGTACATACACCTATATCAAATTATGTTGTACACTTCCTGTACAATTTTTTCAGTAATTCTATACCTCAAGCTATAATAAGTGGGGAGGTAAGAAGGGTAGGGGAGAAATCAATCTCTGTTGAAAAATAACGATAACTGACAAAACAGAAAAACCAAATCCCTTAGTGTAGCTTCCAAATCCTGCCCTTCCTACAGAAATGAGCTTCAAGATCTCAAGCCTAGATCCACTGAGGGATGTTCTCAAGAACTGTCTCTTTGCTTTACCTAGCTTCTCCATAAGCGGATGGCCAAAATACCAGTCAGGCAGTTTCCAGACTTGACAGGGAAAAGTAGAAACGGAATTGGCAAAAGAGAATATTGAAAAAAATAAAACACCTAAGAGAATAAGAACTACAGAATAGATGGCAGAGATAGCTTCCCTGTGCTCTAGCTTTGTGTCACTGGGAAGTTTCATATCATTTACCAGTAAGGAAATGTTACATCCTATCATACCTGTTGCCATCTTTCTGTCAGTTGCATTACTTTTCCACTTGTGACAATCACACACATCCTACTTCCAACGATGTTGAGTCATTGGGTAACCTCATCATTCATTTTCACTTCTGGGCTTCCCAGGCGGCTCCATGGTAAAGAATCCGCCTGCAATGTTGGCGGAGAAGACATGGGATTGATCCCTGGGTGAGGAAGATCCCCTGGGGGAGGAAATAGCAATTCACTCCAGAATTCTTGTCTAGAGAATCCCATGGACAGAGGAGCCTGATGGGTTATGATCCATGTTGTCACAATGAGTCGGACATGACTGAGGACTGAGCACTTGTGCACATTCTTTACAAATCTAGTTTAAATGTCTTTTCTCCTGTAGTTTTCCAAGGCACCTCAAATATAATGAACTACTTCTTCCTCTAAGACCATAGCAATTTGTATATATCTCTCTTATTCAGTCTCAGTGATGACTGTTGGTATATATCTTCATCAAAACTGTAAACTTTTCCCCTAGATAAGAAATAACTCCAGTGACTAGAAAATGTCCTCTAAACATTGAAATGTATAGACCCGTTTTAGCGTACCTCCTAGCTCACAGTTTCCCCTTTAGCATTGCCCTCATTCCATAGGGTGGACTTCAGGGTATTAAAAATGACTTCACTTCCCTGGCCATAGTTAATGAACCAGGGGTGGGTATCTTAATCTAATAGCCCCTTCCTGGAAAATTTTAGGATCAAGACAAAATCAAAAATTAGCATTAGTAAAATCAAAGGAAAAATTATGAATAAAAATAGCGCAATTCATATCAGAGACAAAGGACTGTTTCCTCTAATATACAAACACTTGGAAATCAATTTTTAAAAGACCAATAACCCAACGGGAAAAAAACTGGGCAAAGCATAAAGAAGGCTCCCAAAAATGTATATATTTTGTGTATATGTATTATGTACTATGCTGCTGCTGCTGCTACTAAGTCACTTCAGTCGTGTCTGACTCTGTGCAACCCCATGGAGAGCAGCCCACCAGGCTCCTCCGTCCCTGGGATTCTCCAGGCAAGAATACTGGAGATTATGTACTATATGCACATTATAAACATACTTCTGATTTTCTGTTGCAGCGTTAAATTCCAAATTTTGGAATTCTATAAAAGAATGATGGCATTCTCTGAGTGCTGATTCTGTAAAATCTCCAGGATAAATTGCTCAGTGAAAAAGTTTATGCTATGCTGCCATCATATTTAAAAAATGGGAATAGGAGAATAGATAGACAAATGTTATCACATATACATAAAATTTCTCTGGAAGGAGATGAAGCAAACTTGAGAAAGGGAACTGAGTAGCCAGAGGGAAGAGGCTGGAAAGAGTTTTCACTGTATCTTTTTGAACCAAAAGAATCTATCTGCTATTCAAGAAAATAAGTAGGAGTAAGATATTTAGGATCCTAGAGAGATGCAGTTTCTTTGTGCAACTAAGCCAATGTGGGGTTAACTCAGGAGTTGAGGGCAACTATATTCTGCATGAAGCCTGGGAAGCAAAGGAAGCTGACCTAGAAAGAAGACTGAAGCGGAGAAGCAGACAAGAGGAACTGGATATGCAGAGAAGAGGGATTGGAGAGAAAATATTGTCTGGGCTCGCAACAATTTGGTTCTAGTCTTTCCTGGAGCCAGCTGCATCCCTCTACTTGGTTTCTTTTCAAACATTCCTATATCCCTTTTTTTTCTTCCAGTTTTATTGAGATATAATTGTACACATTTAAAGTGTACAGCATAATGACTTACATCTGAAATGATTAACACAGTAAATAGAACAGACATTCATCATCTCCTATAGATACAAAATAAAAGAAAAATATTTTTTTCCTTGTGATGAGAACTTAGGATTTACTTTTGTAACAACTATTATATGTAACATACACCAATGTTAATTATATTAATCATGTTGTATGTCATATCCATTGTATTTATCTTACAACTGCAAATTTGTACCTTTTGACCACCTTCATCCAGTTCTTCCTTCCCCCAACCCCTGCCTTTGGTAACCGCAAAATTAGATCTTGTTTTCTATGAGTTTGTTTGTTTAAGTATAATTGTGTATGTGTGTGTCTGACTCTTTGCGACCCTGTGGACTGTGGCCCGCCAGGCTCCTCTGTCCATGAGATTTTCCAGGCAAGAATCCTGGAGTGGGTTGCCATTTCCTACTCCAGGGGATCTTCCTGACCCAGAGATAGAACCCACATTTCCTGCATTGGCAGGCAGATTCTTTATCACTAGTGCCACCTGGGAAGCCCCATAATTTGACTGTTAGTTCCTTGTGCACAACATAATGGTATATTTCTTTACATTACAAAATGCTCACCACAGTAATTCTAGTTACTATCGATCACCACACAAAGATATTGCAGTATTGAGTGTATTCCCCATACTTAAATTTTATCTCCGTGACTCACTTACTTTGTACCTGGAAGTTTGTATCTCTTAATCTCCCTCACCTATTTCACTTACCCGCCCCCACCCCCATCCCCATCCTCAATCCCTCAGCCAGTCACCTATTGCTCTCTGTATGATGAGTTTTCTGTTTTGTTGTATTTGTTAATTTGTTTTGCTTTTGGATTCCACATATAAGTGAAGTCATATCTAACTTACTGCACTTAGCATAATACCCTCAAGGCCCATCCACATTGTAGGAAATGACAAGAATTCACTTTTCTTTCTGGGTAACATTCCATTGTATGTATACAAACACATGTAGTATATTCATTCATCTATCCATGAATACTTAGGTTGCTTCCATACTTGGCTTTTGTGAATAATGCTGCAATTAACATAGGGGTGATGCATTTTCTTGAATTAGGAATTTTGCTTTATTTGGCAAAATACCCAGAAGTGTGTAATTGCTGGATCATGTGATAGTTCTATTTTTAATTTTTGAGGAACCTCCGTACTGTGTTCCATAATGGCTGCACCAATTTACATTCCCAACTACCCTTTTCTTCACATTCTTGCCAATATTTGTTATTTGTTCTTTTTGATAATAGCCATTCTGACAGGTGTGAGGTGATCTCTCACTGTGGTTTTGACTTGCATTTCCCTGATGATTAGTGATGTTGAGCATCTTTTCATGTACTTGCTGGTCATCCGTCTTTGGGAAAATGTCTGCTCGAGTCCTCTGCCCATTTCTTAATCAGGTTGTTTGGTTTTTTGATGTTGAATTTTATGAACTCTTTGAATATTGCGCATATTAACCCCTTTATCAGATATATTGTTTACAAATGACTTCTCCCATTCAGTAGCTGACCCTTTCTTCTTCTTGATAGTTCCCTTCACTGTGCAAAAGCTTTTTAGTTTGATATAGTCCCATTTGTTTATTTTTGCTTTTATTTCCCTTGCCTGAGAAGGCAGGTACAAAAAATATTTCTAAGACAATGTCAAAGATCATATTGCATATGTTTTCTTCCGGGAATTTTATGGTTTCAGGTGTTAAGTATTTAATCCATTTTGAGGTTTGTTTGTTTTTTTTTAATGTGGTGTGATAAAGCAGATCATTTTCATTATTTTGCAAGTAGCTGTCCCATTTTCCCAACACCATTTACTGAAGAAGTTGTCATTTCCCCATTAAATATTCTTGTCTCTTTTGTCGTAGATGAATTAATCATCTAAGTGTAGGCTCATTTCTGAGTTCTCTGATTCTGTTCCAGTGATCTATGCATCTGTTTTTGTGCCAATATACTGTTGACTATACTGTTTGTTTACTATATATTTATCGTTTGAAATCAGGGAATGTGATACCTTCAACTTTCCTATATTCTTATAATAAATCTCCTTTTTTGCCCTAAGCTAACCTAAGTTGTTTTCTGATCCAAACAGTTTAATTATTATCGTGGCATCGAAAAGAGTTTAACTATAGTAGTAGGTTTTCTGTAAATTCTTGTTAAAATGAAACGTGAAGTTCTTTATAATGAAATCCATTTGGGCTCTCAAAGTTTATACTGTTTTCTTTAAATCTCTCAAATTGAAAGAGGATAAGTGAACAAGTTCAGGGCATTCTGAAAGACCTTCATCCTAAGCTAAGGTGGTGTTTGCTGATGGAAAATATAAACTAGGCCTGAAGCCAAGTAACACATTCCACCTGCTAGACTTTCCTCTCAGTTCCCTGCCTGAGACCTGAGACTTCTCAGTTAGTGTTTCTTGATAGCCTGCCTGAAAGATAAGTTCTTAACTTTTTCTAGTTAAGATGGAGTTTGAAGACTGTGGAACATTTTTAGGCTGATTTATATTTTGATAGAAAAGGCACTGGGGAACAGGGCAAGAGCATCAATCCTATGGTGAAGAGAGACGGGTGTCATTAATTGAGCATATTCAAATACGAGTTTCCAAGACCTAGGGCTAGTTAATACATTGACACCCTTTCAGAGAGCAGTGTCCATTTCTTTGTTCACATTTTCAAATCTATAGATAGAACTATCATTTTACTATTTATTTTATATCATTCTTCCTAGTAGTGCGAAACTAGGAAATACTTCAGAAAATTCGTAAAAGGCCCAGAATGCATTTATAGAGCAACTCCTAGAGTTCAACAGCTTGCAAATGAGGCTAAATATAGTTTATCTGAGCATGGTGACATAATCCACATTCCAGGGATGGCAGCATAGACGCTTCACAAATGTTTGTGTACCATTTATATAAGGTGAATTTAAACAGGATGATGAAATTATCTCTCATGTAAAATGTCAAAATAATTACATATAAGTACTAAGATGTAGAAGAGCACAGTTTATTTCCATCATTAAAATCCCATTGAAAAGTTAAATACCATTATTTAACTACCAGGAGCTATTCTTTATTCTTTCTCAATATTTCTTGAGAATTTATTATTAGGGATATTGTAAAAGTATAAGACACAGGCCCTGTCCTTCAGGAGTTTTGTTGTAATTTTGCTGAGGTAAGACATACAGGTATAAAGCATCATCATTGTTATTTTCCACTAAGAGGAGTAGGATGATGACATGGAAAATAATATGGGCTTACTTTATTTTTTATTATTAAAGAGCAACTTTGAAAGTCCACAGTTGAAACCACCACAGGAATTAAGCATCTTGGTTCCTCACCCCATCCTGTCCCCAGTGTGACTCACAGAGGGCATTCCCAGACTGACAGATGGATGGCCGTCTGTAAACGTCTACTGGCAATATGGGCTTTTAAACTTGGTTCCCATTTTCAGTTCTGCCATGTCGTTAATATGAGCTCTACAAAGACATTTAACTCCCCCAACCTCAGTTTCCTCAATTAGTAAAGTGAGGATAAGGATGATAACCTTAGAAGACCATTTTAAGAATTAAATGAGACAATATGAATGAAAATAGCTAAGTAAATGCTTAATATATATATGGTGCTTGATAAACATTATTCTTTAACTGAACTTGAAAGGATTTTCTATTTTTCTCATTTTGATCCATTTATAATAAGCGTCAGTGAATTTTAAAATTGAAGTAAGCATACATATATTAAAATTTAAAAAATTTAAACCAAAAAGGAAGAAAAATTTTAATATAAATAAATTTTAAAAATAAGATTGTAGTTAGCTAGAAATTTCAATCATCTTGAGAACCGAAACTCTAATCACTTTAAAACTTAAAACAATATCTGGAGTTTTAATCAAGTAAACTAGAGAAGGAAAAATAAATAAATATCATCATTTTCCTAGAAAAACCATTATCATTCCTAGGAAAATGTTGTCATTCCAACTTGCTCTCTGAATGTAATATCACCTAACATAAGTGACTTTTCCATGTATTAAATAGTTCTAGAGTTTACTTGGGGTTCCATACAGAATGTATGTGAGTATTTCAAAATATACCCTATATTGGACATTTGTTCATGGAATTTCTCATTATTTGCTTTGATGGATCACTCAAAAGCCTGTTTCAAAACAGGATAATTTGTAGGATGATGTCAATGAGTTTCTTCATTTTTCTTTTGACTGATTCCAAAATATAGAAGAATTTGATTTGCATATAACATAGAAATGGGAAGTAAGGTAACAGTAATTTCTCAGAAATTGACCAACATTGATCAGAGTAACCCTGCTCAGTACACAAATTCCCCAGTCTGTTTCCACTTAATTCAATAAATATATATTCCTGTGATTGATGTTGGAGTCTTCAGGGAGCTCAGTAAATAGCATCGCTCTCCTCTGTCTAAACTGAGAATAGGTCAAGTATAAGGTAAATGAGGGATCAAATATCTCCTTGAACTGATAAGGACCAACTGCAGGCTGCAGCTCATGGGAAACAAACTGACCTGTCATGCAAACCCCTCAGTTAGGCAGAATTCCCTTCTCTGTTGCACAGACAGCACAGGGCCACAAAGGGTCTTGCACGGCATCTCTGCCTTTATGGCTACCTTCTATCATTTAAAAAAAAAAAAAAAGCCATATTTTATGACTGCACTGATATAGTTCAGTTCAGTTCAGTCGCTCAGTCATGTCCTACTCTTTGCAACCCCATGAACCACAGCACGCCAGGCCTGCCTGTCCATCACCAACACCCGGAGTTTACCCAAACTCATGTCCATTGAGTCGGTGATGCCATCCAACCATCTCATCCTCTGTCGGCCCCTTCTCCTCTGCCTTCAATCTTTCCCCACATCAGGGTCTTTTCAAATGAATCAGCTCTTCACATCAGGTGGCCAAAATATTGGAATTTCAGCTTCAACATCTATCCTTCCAATGAACACCCAGGACTGATTTCCTTTAGGATGGACTTGTTGGATCTCCTTGCAGTCCTAGGGACTGCACTGATATAGATAAAAATATATTAATACTATGTATTAAAACATTTTCATTGGCTTACAAGTTCTTTTTTTTTTCCTTCTCATTTTAAATTGAAAAACATTTTCAGGGCCCCTGAAACTATCCTGACTCCTAGACACTGGGCCCACTGTGCCTAATGGAGAAATTAGCCCTGAGCAACACACTGGATGAAGTAAATCTTAAATCCTGGAAGAAGCACGTACTCTCTGAGCAGCCTTACTTTCAGGAGAGAAGACAAGAAATCAGGCAACCATGCTTCAGTCATTCTTCCTGAATTTACCTATCAGATGTTACTTTCGCCACTCCTGGATGGGTAAAGGAATAGGAAGGTAGGAGTTACACAGTTTAGTTCATATAAAAGAAAATATTGGTAGAGAAAAGCAGACCTCTTTTAGCAAGCATTTTCTTACTACTGAAATGATTATGTTCATTTACTATAATTTGATAATCCTGGCCTTTATGATTACCCATCTAGGACTTTCCTAGTGGTCCAGTGGTTAAGAGTTCACCTGCCAGGGTTGGATCCCTGGTCTGGGATTGATTCTATATGCCTCCAGGCAGCTAGTGTTTCACAAGTACTGAGCCTTCCCACCTAGACTCTGTGCTCCACCACACGAGAAGCCACTGCGGTGAGAAGCCTTCGCACTGCAATGAAGAGTAGCCTCCCACCACCACCAAAACTAGAGAAAGCCCGAGCACAGCAATGAAGACCCAGTGCGGCCAAAAATAAATACATTTTAAAAAATAAAAACTAGAAGATTACCCATCTAATTCTTCTTGCTCCAGATTTCATTTTACAAGGAAACTTTCTGACTATAACTATGTGTGCATGCATGCTAAGTTGATTCAGTCATGCCCGACACTTTGTGACCCACTGGACTGCAGCCCACTAGGCTCCTCTGTCCATGAGATTCTCCAGGCAAGAATTCTGCAGTGGTTTGCCATGCCCTCCTCCAGGGGATCTTGCCGACCCAAGGATTGAACCTGCATCTCCTGCATTGGCAGAAGGGTTCTTTATGACAAGCGCCACCTGGGAAGACCAATTATAGCTATATGGCCTCCCATATTTTCCTACCAAGAAAGAGTCTATCAAGCAGCTGATAAGGCATACAACCTGCTCTCTGGTTACAGTTATCATTGTAAATTAAAGCATCCTGGTTTACATATTATTCTCACATGAAATTTGTTGGCATGAGAATTCATGGATTTAACTCTCATTTAACTGACTTGACTGTGTCGTTGACCCAGAAAAGTTGAGGTTCAAAATCTGAACCACTGGGAATTCCCTGCCAGTCCAGTGGTTAGGACTCCAAGCTTCAACTGCAGGGCACACAGTTTCTATCCCTACTCAGGAAACTAAGATTCCCTCATGCCTCTTGACGTGGCCAAAAATATCTGAATCACCGATGGTTTAATCTAAGGCAACCCTAGAGGACTCCACCTCAGTAGTCAGCAAGTTTTTGTGAGCTGCAGTTCAATTTCCCCATTGTCTAATCACAACATCCTTCACACTACTAAGAATAGTGTATTCTTAAATTATAATAAATGGGGGGCAGAGGAAGAAATACTCTGGCAAATTTTTCCACAACTATTGTTTTCCTCCAGTTCTATCCAATGTCATGGGATTAAGAATGCTTGCTTTTCTTCATGGCTTATAATCAGGGGGAAATTATTACCAGTTCTGTGTAAAACAAATCATATTCTTTACAACAAATCATCCGCAGGAAATTTTCATTTGGTCTTAACTACCTCCATGGCCAGACAAGATGTCAACCTGGATCAAGATAAGGAAGAACTGGTGACACAACAAAATGTATAATGGAATATGTCAGGAGTTATCTATCTCTCATTAAACATATACTGAGAGCCAGTGATATGCCAGTCAGTATGTGCCTAATATAATTGGAGGCTACAAAGGATTATCTAGCTGCAAGTCCAGGAAGAAAAGGAAACAGATTTTTATGAATATATATTAGTTTCTGACTCAATGACTGGTATTATTGTCCCCATTTTCACAGGAAATGGAGGCACAGAGAGAGGTAATTTTCCTAAGTTCATATCTAGAAATTGTGATATAATCATGATGCAGTTATGACTGAAACCCAAGCCTGTTCAGTTCACTAAATATATGAGTCATTACTCTATAGCAGGCCTTGTGATGGGGATAGTGGCTTCCCCAGTGGCTCAACAGGTAAAGAATCTGCCTGCAATGCAAGAGACACGGGTTGATCCCTGGGCTGGGAAAATCCCCTGGAGGAGGGCACAGTAACGTACTCCAGTATTCTTGCTTGGAGAATCCCATGGTCAGAGGAGCCTAGTGGGTTACAGTCCATGGGGTCGCAGAGTCCCACACGAGTGAAACGACTGAGCTCGCATGCACATATGCACGCAGGTGATGGGTATTGAGGATACAGCAGTGGTCTTCCCTTGAAGAACTCCATCAGCTGCCAGCAGGCCAGCAAACCTACCTACATGGCCACTCATGCTTTCTGCTAGCCCTCCTGGTTCCATGGGAGCAGCATAGCTTTACCTCCTAAGGCTACTTTTCCCCTTGTTTTCTAGACCCCACCACTCTTCTTTACTTATTTTTTAACTTTTTGGTTTAAAATAGTTTTGGACTTACAGAAAATTACAAAAATAGAATAATTCATATGTAACCTTCACCCAAGCTTCCTCCAGTAATAACAATCTAAATAACCGTAGTTCAATGAACAAAAGTGGACATTAACGCTGCTACAGTACTGTTAACTAAACTGTGTGTCTGTGTGCTCAGTCACTCAGTGGTGTCCAGCTCCTTTGCAAGTCCACACTGTAGCCTGCCAGGCTCCTCTGTTGATGGAATTCTCCAGGCAAGAATACCGGAGTGGGTAGCCATTCCTTTGGAGAAGGCAATGGCACCCCATTCCAGTACTTTTGCCTGGGAAATCCCATGGGCGGATGCCGGGAGCTACAACAGGAGATCCCACCCATGACAAGGTCATGTGGAAGAAAACTGTTAAGCAAGGCTTCAGGACTCAACGGGCTCCCTAAGCTTTCTTGAGCATCTACCTCCAAACCAGAATCTGTCTGTTTTACTATTTCATGACTTTCACCAACTCCTCTGACATTAACAGGGGGCTATCCCCATAGGGGCCACCTTTCTCTAAAAAAAAGTCAACTTAGGGCTATAGCCAATAAGGCTCCTAGACATGAGAGGAATATTTCAAATCAAACCCCCTCTGTTAGCATTCTAGCTTGCTTGGCAGGTCTATTCAGACTCTTGCAGCTACGCATATGATTATTTACAGCCTCCCAACTATGAGAGGCACGAAAAGCCTAAAACATAGAGCCTTTTAAAGAGTTAAAAGTTATTAGAGTAGTGCTGATGTAAAGATTTCATTATTGGGCCAATGCTTGTTGCTAAGTTTCCATATCTCTATCCACTGTGCACCTGGGAGTGCATTAGTTAACATAGTTGAAAAGTAAAAAAAAAAAGTGTAGCTTAAAATTAACCACATCAGACTTTTGAGCTAATTGGTTCTTTCTTGTAACTCACTGTACCTTTGCTCCATGAAAAATGTAACTTGTTTAATACTTTCTGAGGCTGACATAGATTAGAAATATAAGAAAAAACATTTCAAGAGAAAATAAGTTTTCTAGTTGAACAGCCTTTATCAAAAGAGGGTCATAAAAAGTTCACAGGCCTCCAAGGCCAGAAGATAATGTACACAATATTGTTTATGGGAAAGATTTACAGAAAAAAATCCTGGTTTTGATAAAGACAAAACAGATGTAATGTTTGGGCTGACTCTGTATGACTTTGCATCTTTCATTTCCCTCTATGTATGACAAGTTATAAAAGTACCTTTAAAAATAAAGCTATTGGGCCTCGCTTGAAAAAGCTTGGTCACCCCATGTTTTTCTTTTTTTTTTTCTTTTTTTCTCTCTTACATTCTTTTTCAGGCTGATCCCTTGAAACACAGAGGCTCTCTGCATTCACTTTTGTGCCTGGGCTTCTAAGACTTTATTAGCTTTCTATGTAAACCAAAGAATATCAGCCTCTTTCTCGCCTCTATTTTCTTATCCACAATATTCTTTCCTTATCTCTCCCTAAATCATCCGCCAATGCCATTTTTCCTTCAGGTTCCCCTAGATCCTGCAGAGGCTGGACCCCAGCAGGCAGAGGAGCCTGGCAGGCTGCAGTCCATGGGGTCGCGAAGAGTTGGACAACACTGAGCGACTTCATTTTCACTTTCATGCATTGGAGAAGGAAATGGCAACCCACTCCAGTGTTCTTGCCTGGAGAATCCCAGGGACGGGGGAGCCCGGTGGGCTACCGTCTGTGGGGTCGCACAGAGTCGGACACGACTGAAGTGACTTAGCAGCAGCAGCAGCAGCAGCAGCAGCCATTCTTTTCTCCAGGGAATCTTCCCAATTGCAATCGAACCTGGGTCTCCTGCATTGTAGGCAGATTTTTTGCCCTCTGAGCCAACAGGGAAAGGGTTTCTGTGATATTTTCTAATAACTAGATTAAAGTTGTGCATTTGGGGCAGAAATACCACATAGATGGGGTTCCCTGGTGGCTCAGCTATAAAGAACCCACCTGCAATGCAGGAGACCCAGATTCCATCCCTGGGCTGGAAGATCCCCTAGAAAAAGAAATGGCAACCCACTGCAGTACTCTTGCCTGGAAAATCCCACAGACAGAGGAAGCTTGCGGGCTACAGTCCATAGGGTTGCAAAGAGTTGTACACAACTTAGTGGCTTAACAAAAACCACTACCACATAGGCCCTAGTATGTTCTAAACACCTATCAGAAGATGCATGATATCAGTACATCTTCTTACTGGTGGTATTAATCTTGATCACTTGGTTAATATCTACCAGGTAGTAAAGTTACCATTTTCTTTCCTTTATATTGATAAATATCTTGAGGAAGTTACTTTGAGACTATGCAAAAATCCCATCTTTCCTCAAACTTTCACCATCTGACTTTACCATCTGTCGGTGGATCTTGCCTGCAACAATTATTATTGTTGTATTTGTCTAATATAGATTGGCTATTTCCCTCATTCATTCTTCACCTATTAATTGAAAATTTTCTGCAAGGAATAGTTGTTCCTTCTTTCTAATTTATCTAATTATATTTATGTCAATATGAACTCATGGATATTTATTTTGCATTATGGGTTATACTCAATATTATCATTATTTATTTCTCAAGTTATTCAACTTTTGTCATTGGGCGCTCCTTCAGGCTAGTTTCTGTGTCCTTTGGATGTGTCCACTTCCTTTTCAAGCACTCCCTTATTTTCTGGTATCACAAGATATCCCAGACTCATTCTGCACCAGCCCTAAAATTAAGCACTTCCCCGAGGAGCCTCAGGTTCCTGTTATTAAAGAATGTTACTTAGGAATTCTTCTGGATGCTAGATGTGCTCATTCCTACTGGATATTATTGCTCCTAGGCCTTTCTAGTGAACAGAGCTAAGGGATCCTATGTATGTATATTAATGCACACTCTTATATTTCTATCTATGTATGAGTTTATTTGACATGAGTTTATTCTGACATCAGCTAGTGTCAGAAAATTCTAGCTTTTCCCCGCTCCTTACTTATAATATTTTTCTCCGACAGAGAGGAAGCCTGGCTCTCACTGTCTACAATAGAGACATTTGTTGAATTAGTGTACACATAAAGTAATTAGAAAATGCTAACCCAGGAAAGGTATGAGAGAGATTTACTAAGTAGAATGCAGTATTTGTGCTTTTTTTTTTTTTTTGTCTTCAGTCTTGGAGTGTCTATATACTATTCACTTGCATTTTTAATATCTTTTTATTGCCTTCTTATCAGCATTTAAACACCTCAACCCTCTCCTATATGAAAGACTATTTCTCATCCTTCATTCTCCTTCTATTTTGTCCTTAGTTCTGAAAGCACTTGAATAATTCTATATTCCCTATCATCATTTCCTCTTATCTTCACTCTTGAAGTCACTGCACTCTGACTTCCATCTTCACTACTCCCCAGAATCTCCTCCTACTTCAGTCACTTCTTACCTCTGTGTTTCTATAATCAGAAGTCAGTTTCTTGCTTGACATCTCAAAAAAAAAAAAAAAAAAACAATGCGCTGTTGAGTTCTTTCTTTGACAATGATGGTAAGAAGTCTTCAGTATTCCTGCTACTTATCTGGCTGTTCCTTGTTGTTCTTTACAAGTTCCTCTTCTTTCTTTTTCTCCCCTCTTATTTATTTATTAATGGATGCACTGGATCTTTTTTTTCTTTTTAGATTTTAAACATTGATGCTTCCCTGATTCTTTTAACATCCTCTTCCATACTTACCATCTGGCGCCTGAATAATCTCAATATATCTAATGATTTATAATTACTATCTATATGAAAATGACTCTAAAATTTAGAACTGCAATTTAGACATTCCCAGGGAATATCAGAATTATATATCCAAATGCTTATTAGACAGTCTTCATCTGAATATATCATAGGAACTTCAGATTCAACATGTTCAATTATCAGCCTGACTTTAGACCTGCTTCTCTTCAATAAGCCTATTTTCAAAATCTTGAAAAGTCTCTTTCCCTTTACTTAGTCCAAGTCTTCAGACATAAAGAAATTAATCCTTTTCATGATTTGTTTTCAATATTTTTCTTAACCATTTTTTATTGAAGTGTAGTTAATTTACAATGTGGTATTAGTTACAGGTGTACAGTAAAGTGATTCTCATATATATGTGTGTATATATATATATATATTCTTTTTCAGATTATTTTCCATTATAGGTCAAGATATTGAATATGGTTCCTTGTCTACACAACAGGTCTTTGCTTACCTATTTTATATATAATAGTATGTATATGTTGATCGCAAACTCCTAGTTTATGCCCCCCATCCCTTTTGGTAATAATAAGTATATTTTCTTTTTTTTTTCTCGTTCTCTCTCTCTTTTTTTTTCAGTGCACCACTCAGCATACAGGATTTTAGTTCCCAAAAGTGCTGCACTCAATATGCCACCTAATTTGGAAAACTCAGCAGTGGCCACAGGACTGGAAAAGGTCAGTTTTCATTCCATCCCAAACAAAGGCAATACCAAAGAATGCTCCAACTACTACACAATTGCACTCATCTTACATGCTAGTAAAGTAATGCTCAAAATTCTCCAAACCAGGCTTCAGCAATACATGAACCGTGAACTCCCTGATGTTCAAGCTGGTTTGAGAAAAGGCAGAGGAACCAGAGATCAAATTGCCAGCATCCGCTGGATCATGGAAAAAGCAAGAGAGTTCCAGAAAAACATCTATTTCTGCTTTATTGACTATGCCAAAGCCTTTGACTGCGTGGATCACAATAAACTGTGGAAAATTTTGAAAGAGATGGGAATACCAGATCCCCTAACCTGCCTCTTGAGAAATCTGTATGCAGTTCAGGAAGCAACAGTTAGAACTGGACATGGAACAACAGACTGGTTCCAAATAGGAAAAGGAGTACATCAAGGCTGTATACTGTCACCCTGTTTATTTAACTTATATGCAGAGTACATCATGAGAAATGCTGGACTAGAAGAAACACAAGCCGGAATCAAGATTGCTGGGAGAAATAACAATAACCTCAGATATGCAGATGATACCACCCTTATGGCAGAAAGTGAAGAAGAACTAAAAAGCCTCTTGATGAAAGTGAAAGGACAGCGAAAAAGTTGGCTTAAAGCTCAACATTCAGAAAACAAAGCTCATGGCATCCGGTCCCATCACTTCATGGGAAATAGGTGGAGAAACAGTGGAAACAGTGTCAAACTTTATTTTTTTGAGTTCCAAAATCACTGCAGATGGTGACTGCAGCCATGATATGAAAAGACGCTTAATCCTTTGAAGAAAAGTTATGACCAACCTAGATAGTATATTCAAAAGCAGAGACATTACTTTGCCGACTAAGGTCCGTCTAGTCAAGGCTATGGTTTTTCCTGTGGTCATGTATGGATGTGAGAGTTGGACTGTGAAGAAGGCTGAGCGCCGAAGAATTGATGCTTTTGAACTGTGGAGTTGGAGAAGACTCTTGAGATTCCCTTGGACTGCAAGGAGATCCAACCAGTCCATTCTAAAGGAGATCAACCCTGGGATTTCTTTGGAAGGAATGATGCTAAAGCTGAAACTTCAGTACTTTGGCCACCTCATGCGAAGAGTTGACTCATTGGAAAAGACTCTGATGCTGGGAAGGATTGGGGGCAGGAGGAGAAGGGGATGACAGAGGATGAGATGGCTGGATGGCATCACTGACTCGATGAACGTGAGTCTGAGTGAACTCCGGGAGATGATGATGGACAGGGAGGCCTGGCATGCTGAGATTCATGGGGTCGCAAAGAGTCAGACACAACTGAGCAACTGATCTGAACTGAACAGGGATGGAACCCATGCTCCCTGCAGTGGATTGAAGTCTTAACCACTGGATCACCAGGGAATTCTCATATTTGTTTTCTATGTCTGTGAGTCTGTTGCTGCTTTGTAAATTAGTTTATTTGTATAATTTTTTTAGATTCCACATAGCTGTAAGTGATTTCATATGATATGTGTCATTATCTGTGTTTCATACATTGTTCAATGATAATTCTGTAATATGACACATATTGCCAAAAACAACACAATTTCTAGTATTTGAATCATCTGTTCAGTTCACTTCAGTCGCTCAGTAGTGTCCGACTCTTTGTGACCCCATGAATCGCAGCACACCAGGCCTCCCTGTCCATCACCATCTCCTGTAGTTCACTCAGACTCACGTTCATCGAGTCCGTGATGCCATCCAGGCATCTCATCCTCTGTCGTCCCCTTCTCCTCCTGCCCCCAATCCTTCCCAGCATCAGTCTTTTCCAATGAGTCAACTCTGCATGAGGTGGCCAAAGTACTGGAGTTTCAGCTTTAGCATCATTCCTTCCAAAGAAATCCCAGGGCCAGTCTCCTTCAGAAAGGACTGGTTGGATTTTCTTGCAGTCCAAGGGACTCTCAAGAGTCTTCTCCAACACCACAGTTCAAAAGCATCAATTCTTCGGTGCTCAGCCTTCTTCACAGTCCAACTCTCATATCCATACATGACCACAGGAAAAACCATAGCCTTGACTAGATGGACCTTCGTTGGCAAAGTAATGTCTCTGCTTTTGAATACGCTATCTAGGTTGGTCATAACTTTCCTTCCAAGGAGTAAGTGTCTTTTAATTTCATGCCTAGAGTCACCATCTGCAGTGATTTTGGAGCCCAAAAAGTAAAGCCTGACACTGTTTCCATTGTTTTCCCATTTATTTCTCATGAAGTGATGGGACCGGATGCCATGATCTTCATTTTCTGAATGTTGAGCTTTAAGCCAACTTTTTCGCTGTCCTCTTTCACTTTCATCAAGAAGCTTTTTAGTTCTTCTTCACTTTCTGCCATAAGGGTGGTATCATCTGCATATCTGAGGTTATTGATATTTCTCCTGGCAATCTTGATTCCAGCTGTGTTTCTTCCAGTCCAGCCTTTCTCATGATGTACTCTGCATATAAGTTAAATAAGCAGGGTGACAATATACAGCCTTGACCTACTCCTTTTCCTATTTGGAACCAGTCTGTTGTTCCATGTCCAGTTCTAACTGTTGCTTCCTGACCTGCATACAGATTTCTCAAGAGGCAGGTCAGGTGGGCTGGTATTCCCATCTCTTTCAGAATTTTCTACAGTTTATTGTGATCCACACAGTCAAAAGCTTTGACATAGTCAATGAAGCAGAAACAGATGTTTTTCTGGAACTCTCGTGCTTTTTCCATGATCCAGCGGATGTTGGCAATTTGATCTCTGGTTCCTCTGCCTTTTCTCAAACCAGCTTGAACATCAGGGAGTTCATGGTTCACGTATTGCTGAAGCCTGGCTTGGAGAATTTTGAGCATTACTTTACATCTCACTTTACATGTGAGATGAGTGCAATTGTGTAGTAGCTGGAGCATTCTTTGGTATTGCCTTTGTTTGGGATTGGAATGAAAACTGACCTTTTCCAGTCCTGTGGCCACTGCTGAGTTTTCCAAATTTGCTGGCATGTTCAGTGCAGCACTTTCACAGCATCATCTTTCAGGATTTGAAATAGCTCAGCTGGAATTCCATCACCTCCACTAGCTTTGTTCGTAATGATGCATTCAAAGGCCCACTTGACTTCACATTCCAGGATGTTTGACTCTAGATGAGTGATCACACCATCGTGATTATCCAGGTTGTGACAATCTTTTTGTACAGTTCTTCTGTGTATTCTTGCCATCTCTTCTTAATATCTTCTGCTTCTGTTAGGTCCATACCATTTCTGTTCTTTATCGAGCCCATCTTTGCATGAAATGTTCCCCTGGTATCTCTAGTTTTCTTGAAGAGATCGCTAGTCTTTCCCATTCTGTTGTTTCCCTCCATTTCTTTGCATTGATCACTGAGGAAGGCTTTCTTATCTCTTCTTGCTATTCTTTGGAACTCTGCATTCAGATGCTTATATCTTTCCTTTTCTCCTTCTTTTCACAGCTATTTGTAAGGCCTCCCCAGACAGCCATTTTGCTTTTTTGCATTTCTTTTCCATGGGGATGGTTTTGATCCCTGTCTCCTATACAATGTCACGAACCTCATTCCATAGTTCATCTGGCACTCTATCAGATCTAGGCCCTTAAATCTATTTCTCACTTCCACTGTGTAATCATAAGGGATTTGATTTAGGTCATACCTGAATGGTCTAGTGGTTTTCCCTACTTACTTCAATTTAAGTCTGAATTTGGCAATAAGGCGTTCATGATCTGAGCCACAGTCAGGTCCCGGTCTTGTTTTTGTTGACCTTATAGAGCTTCTCCATCTTTGGCTGCAAAGAATATAATCAGTCTGATTTCGGTGTTGACCATCTGGTGATGTCCATGTATAGAGTCTTCTCTTGTGTTGTTGGAAGAGGGTGTTTGCTATGACCAGTGCATTTTCTTGGCTAAACTCTATTAGCCTTTGCCCTGCTTCATTCTGCATTCCAAGGCCCAATTTGCCTATTACTCCAAGTGTTTCTTGACTTTCTACTTTAGCATTCCAGTCCCCTATAATGAAAAGGACATCTTTTGGGGGTGTTAGTTCTAAAAGGTCTTGTAGGTCTTCATAGAACTGTTCAACTTCAGCTTATTCAGCATTACTGGTTGGGGCATAGACTTGGATTACTGTGATATTGAATGGTTTGCCTTGGAGACAAACAGAGATCATTCTGTCGTTTTTGAGATTGCATCCAAGTACTGCATTTCAGACTCTTTTGTCGACCATGATGGCTACTCCATTTCTTCTAAGGGATTCCTGCCCACAGTAGTAGATATAATGGTCATCTGAGTTAAATTCACCCATTCCAGTCCATTTTAGTTCACTAATTCCTAGAATGTCAATGTTCACTCTTGCCATCTCCTGTTTGATCACTTCCAATTTGCCTTGATTCATGGACCTGACATTTCAGGTTCCTATGCAATATTACCAAAAAAACTGTTATTACAATGAACTCCTTGCATCTAAACTTCATCCCCTGGAGAAGGAAATGGCAACCCACCCCAGTATTCTTGCCTGGGAAATCCCATGGACAGAGGAGCCCCGAGGGCTGTAGTCCATGGAGTCACAAAAGAGTCAGGCACAACTTTATCGTTATTCGGTTGCTAAGTCGTATCTGACTCTTTGTGACCCCATGGACTGCAGCATGTCAGGCTTC
The DNA here is from genome assembly GCA_917880005.1 of Nanger dama. Lineage (NCBI taxonomy): Eukaryota > Metazoa > Chordata > Mammalia > Artiodactyla > Bovidae > Nanger > Nanger dama. Next base: position 47,097,433 of record CAKJTW010000001.1, read on the forward strand.
TGTGTCCATCACTATCTCCTGGAGTTTGCTCAAACTCACGTCCATTGAGATGGTGATGCCATATAACCATCTCATCCTCTGTCACCCCCTTCTCATCCTGCCTTCAATCTTAGTATCTAAACAACGAAATGTTCTTTTTAGATTGTATTCCTTTCAGTTCCAAAAGTTAGACATTTGTATATTTCAATTTTGTTTAAAGTAGCAACTAATGAGGAAAACCCATCTCTAGTATTCCTTTAATTATATGTCCCAAAGTTTCCAAAGCCAAAGATATTTGGACTTCATTTGTGATTTTTGTCTCTTTATTACATTCTTTGTACTTCTCATGGATGAAGTTCCAAGTCCCAGACATTCCAGCTCCTATAAGCCCCAGTTCTCTTTGGTCTTGCACTACTGCTCTCTTCCAGCCACCTTCATCTCTTTCTTTGATCACTGCAACTGACTCCTAACTGATTTCACGTCCTCAGTCTTGCTTACCCACATACAACTAGCCATACCACAAACAGAGCACTCTTTCTAAAATGTAAATCTGCTCTGATCACTTTCCAATTAGAACTCTCCTTTTGTGCTTCATGACATCATGAAGAAAGTAAGGGGCGGGGGGTGGGGTGGGGGGAAGACCCCACAGGAGACATTTTTTGCAAATCATCTGATAAGGGACTTGTAGCTAGAATGTTCAAAAAACAATTGCAACTCAATAATAAAAAGATAACTCAATTTTAAAATGGGCAAAGGAGACTACACTGTTAGTCCAGTGATTAAGAAACTGCCTTATAATGCAGGGGACTCAGTTTCAATCCGTGGTTGGGAAACTAAGATCCCACATGCCACAGGGCAAATAAAGCTGAGCACCTCAAGGAAAAGCCCACATGCAGCAATGAAAACCCAGCACATTGAAAATTTAAAAAATAAAATAAATGTTCAAAGAATCTAAGCAGACACTGCTCCCATGTTGGTCAATAAACATATGAAAAGGTACTGAGCAACATTAACTATCAAAGGAATATTATTAATCCTGTGTTTCTGATGCTTTGACATTTTGGGGCCTTGCTGATCCTGAAGAACTGCCCTTCCTGAGGTTAGCCAGTATTTATAGATGGTAAGGCATGCCTTTCATCTGCAGACTAAATAATCTACAGCCTAAACCCTCAATCATCTCCTTTATCAGATTCTTATACTCCAGGCCACTATTCCTCTGGAGGTCCCAGTCCAGGAACCAGACAAACTAGGAGCAGCCCCTTTACCCTGGGGCCTATGGAAATTATCCACCTAGCCAGTCTTACTACACCTCACCTGTTCATTCTCACAGAAATCACAGTAAAAGTTCTTGCCTACATTCCGCTCCTCGCCTGACTGAACTTGGTGGCTCCTTCCGCCATGAACTGGCTTGCCCCCTCCTCTTGAGATCTCTGAGCATTACAGCTATCTTTTCAATGACAATCTGACCTGTTGACCTTTCATATTTGAATAATAATAAACCTATGTTTTAAAACAAAAATACAAACTGAAAACAAAATGAAATGCCTTGTCACACCCACTAGGATGGTGGTTATCAAAAAGATGGGCAACAGCATATGTTGGCAAAGGTGTGAAGAAACTGGAATCCTCATCCCTTGCTGGTAGGAACGTAAAATGCTGCGGCTGAATGGAAAAGAGCCTGGCAGTTCCTCAAGAAGTTAAACATACAGTTCTGACATGACCCAGAAATCTACTCCTAAGTGAAGTGAAGTGAAGTGAAGTCGCTCAGTCGTGTCTGACTCTTTGGGACCCCATGGACTGTAAGCCTATCAGGCTCCTCCCTCCATGGGATTCTCCAGGCAAGAGTACTGGAGTGGATTGCCATTTCCTTCTCCAGGGGATCTTCCCAACCCAGGGATCGAACCTGGATCTCCTACATTCCAGGCAGATGCTTTAACCTCTGAGCCACCAGGGAAGCCCCAAAAGTATATAGAAAATATGCCCACACAAAATCTTGTACATGAATGTCTACAGCAACATTATTCACAGTAGCCAAAAAGTAGAAACAAGCCAAATGTCTATCAGCTGATAGGTAAAATGTATATCTATGCAATGGAATATTATTCATCCATAAAAAGGAACGGGAGCTTCCCAAGGGGTGCTAGTGGTAAAGAATCCGCCTGCTAATGCAGGAGATGTGGGTTTAATCCTCGGGTTGGGAACATCCCCTGGAGGAGGACATGGCAACCCACTCCAGTATTCTTGCCTGGAGAATCCATGGACAGAGAGACTGGCAGGCTACAGTCCATAGTGTCCCAAAGAGTTGGACACGACTGAAGCAACTTAGCAAGCATGCACACACTAATGGTAAGGATTTGGTGCTTTTATTATAATACTGCCATGGCCCAGGTTCAATCCCTGGTCACAGAATTGAGATCCTGCAAGCTACACTACACTGTGTAGTCAGAAAGTAAATAAATAAAATGTTTCTTAAAAAAAAAAAAAAGAGTATTGATACATAGTGCAACATAAATGAATCTTGAAAATATGATAAGTAATAGAAACCAGTCACAAAGTACCACATATTATAAGATTTCATTTGCATGAAAGGCCAGAATAGGTAAATACAGAGAGAAAAAGTAGATTGGTGGTTACCTAGGGACAGGGAGTAAGGAGTAACAGCTAAGCCTTTCTTTTTGGGGTAATGGAAATATTGTAAAATTGATTGTAGAAAGAAATGTACAATTCTGTGAATATACTAAAAGCCATTTGTTGAACACTTTAGGTGATTTGCATGGTTTATGAATTATATTTCAATAAAATTTTGAAAAAGGAAAACTTTTCAATTGCTTCCCACTGCCCTTAAAATAAAATCTAAATCACTGAGATTAATAGGCAATAAGGAATCTGGCGCCAGCTAATTTTTCTAATGGCATCACTCACAAGGCCTTTTCATCAGTCATTACCTCCCTCTTTTACTTTAATTCTAGCCATGCTGATTTTTTTTTTGTCATCTCCCTAAATATGTGTGATAGTTTTAAAATATGTCTACAAGATCTTTGACACTCATCCTGTTAAAAAGTTGAAGCATACTTCTCCTCCCCTTAAATATAGAGTAGACTTAGTGACTCACTTCTAATGAGTAAAAAGCGGTAGAAGTGATTTTGCATGGCTTCTAAGACTAGGTCATTAGGCACTGTGGCCTCGTTGCTCTCTTTTGGAGAAGGTGCCATATTTCAAAGATATTCAAGCAGCCCCTTGGAGAGACTCATGCACAATAATGGGGAACTGAGGCCTTCTGCCAACAGCCATGTGAGTGAGCCATTTGGGGAGCAGACCCTCCAGTCAAACTTCAGCGAGCCTCCAGATGACTGCAACCCCAGCCAATATCTTGATGTAACTTCATGAGTGACGCTGAGCCACAACTACATGATTAAGTCACTTCCAAATTCCTGACCACAGAAACTGTGAAATAAATTGTTTTAATTTGATCATTTTATTTTAGTCTGCAAAAACAAGCCAAAAAACAAACAAACAAACAAAAACCCTTAAAATAGGCTTTTCAAATTATGTAAATTCCTCCTTTCCAAGCAAGCAGAGATTAGACCAGTGTAGGTTATCCCTAGGGCCACACACATCCTGCTATAGCTGCTCACCCTTTGTTGGGTTTTGATCCTTCTTTGAGTCATAGTCTAAATCATTTTCCTCATCTCCTTCTTCTCCCCTTTCTTCATATTCTTCTCTACTGTTTTATCATAATCATCGTCTTCTTCTTCAGTAACTTCTCCAGTCAAGTATAATACTGATCTTGGGATTATATATTCATGTAAAAAATGATGACTTTTAAAGTGTGCAGGAAGAATAGCTTCAGCAGCAGCATCAGATCATCACTTTCAGGAACTTCAGGAAGGACAAACAAATGCAAGAAAGAATATTAGACACCATTTTGGTCACAGTACAAACAGACCCAAGTCCCTTGTTTCTGCTTCTTAGTGGTTTCCGAAATGACAATTCTTTCCTTTTTCCAGTCTACGTGGCATCTTGAATAACTCATAATTTCTGGTCCATCAAAAGAAAAGGGATCCGAGTCATCTGGTTCTGACCTCATATTATGTGTCTTAGTCAACACTTCATTTGTGAAATATTCACTGGATTCAAAGTGAAATTTGAAGACAAAATACATAGGCTGGCCTGTATCTAAGGACTTCACTTGAGTACTTTGCAAGTGCTTCAGTGTAGGTTTATCATTTTCCTGAAACATACCACTGAGCAAATTAACACTTAAAAAACAGTCAACCAAAATTCAGGAATTCCCCTGAGGTCCTCTTTCTCTTTATCCTTTTTCTCGTCTTCAATCTTGGCCTTTACTTTTAGCCCCTCCAAAATTTCATCTTCCTCATCTGGTTTCCATTCACATTCTTCTTATGTAGTTTCATAAATGATCTCAAATGGCTTATCAGATAGAGGCTGATAGAGAACAGCATACTTTCCTTCAAGATCATAAATTTCCTCACAGAATTTGGCTTCTATCTGGACACATTTAACTTGTATCTTGTTAAGATATCTCTTGTTAAGAGATAACTAATACAACATGGCATGCTACCTGTCACCTCAAAGCCAAACATCATGAGATGTTCACTTCATTAATATCCAGTCATTCTTAGCTTTATCACCTTCAAAATCATTTTTAACGGGCTTTTTAACTACTGATTAGTTCCCTCTGCTACCATAGCATACATCCATGCTGCTGTTGCTGCTGCTAAGTCATGCCAGTCGTGTCCAACTCTGTGCGCCCCCATAGAAGGCAGCCCACTCGGCTCCACCATCCCTGGGATTCTCCAGGCAAGAACACTGGAGTGGGTTGCCATTTCTTTCTCCAATGCATGAAAGTGAAAAGTGAAAGTGAAGTCGCTCAGTTGTGTCCGACTCTTAGTGACCCCATGGACTGCAGCCTACCAGGCTCCTCCACCCATGGGATTTTCCAGGCAAGAGTACTGGAATGGGGTGCCATTGCCTTCTCTGATACATTACATCCATGAGTTAAATCATTTATACACCCCGACAGACTTAAGTTTAATGAAGTCCCATATGGGATCTCACTTGTCAATATTATGTCACTAGCATCTGCCACAATGCCCGATACATGGTAAACTACAAATAAATATTTGAGGAATGAATAGTTAAATGAATGAATGATTAGGTGAAGATATATAAGGAAATATGTAATGCGATAAAGAACCCATGTGTGCAGAAGCTGCTATGAGAGTACAGAGGAATGGCATTTAATTCACACCACTCCCTTATGGTGTGAATTTTTGGCAAGTTACTAATCTCTCTCTCTCTAAGGGACAGCTTCCTTATGCAGAAAATTAGGGTATAGCTCCTGCCTCGTAGTGTTGTTGTATTTATAAACTAATACCTAGTAGAAAAAAATGATAATAACACTTGGGAATTTAGAAAAGAGCTCCATGAGAAATGAATATCTCAGTAGAGTCTTTGTTTTTAAGATTTATTTATTTATTGGCTGTGCTGGGTCTACATTGCTGCACTCAGGCTTTCTCTAGTTGTGGCAAGTGGGGACTACTCTTTGTTGTGGTGTGACGGCTTCTCAGAACTGTGACTCCTCTTCTTGCAAAGCACGGGCTCTAGGCTCAAGGCTTTTGGTGCTGCATGTGAGCTCAGTAGTTGCGGCAGATGGGCTTAGTTGCTCTGCAGCATGTGAGATCTTCCCAGACCAGGGATGGAACCGATATCCCTTGCATTACAAGGAGGATTCTTAACCACCAGACCAGCAGGGAAGGCCCTGAGTAGAGTCTTAAAGCATGAATAAAAATTAGGCAAAAAAGGTGGGGGGTGGGGGGCGGGGGTCAGAAATCTAGGCAGAGAGAAAAGCAAAAACAGTTTCAGAGGTTAGAAGCAGCAAAGTGCATGTAGAAAACTCCATGCAGTTCAGTATTACCAGAGTATAAAATGCAATGAAGAGAAGTGGCAGAATGTGAGGCTAGAGATGGGAGGTAGGGCTAGTAACATGGAAGACTTCCTATGTTATATTATGCTTTTGGAATTCTGAAAAAAATTAAGACCATTGAAAGAGAGTGGTTATATTTGCATTTTGAATATACTATTCCAATTAACTTTAAAATCAATAACATTCACACCCACTGAAATGCCTATAATAAAAAAGATGGACAATAATAAGTGTTGACAAGGATTCAGAGAAATTGAAACCAGCATGCATTGCCATTGAGAATGTGCAATAGGCAGCTGCTTTGGAAAACAGACAAGTAGGTCCTCAAAAAGTTAAACAGAGTTACCACATGATCAGCTGTTCTACTCCCAGGAATGGACCCTAGAGAAATGAAAACAATCCATCCTCTCAAAAACATGTTCATGAACATTGGTAGCAACATTATTCATAACAGACAAAAAGTGGAAACAACCCAACATCCAGAACTGAAGAATGGATAGATAAAATGTGGTATAGCCATACAATGGAATCACAAAATTCGCCCATAAAAAGAACGGAAATATTAATTTGTGCTCCAACATAGATGAACCTTGAAAACATTATGCTAAATGAAAGAAAGCAGGCATAAAAGGCCACGTTATGATTTAATTTATAAGTAAAGTTTAAAATAAGAGATAAAATGTAGATTAGTGGTTGATAGGACTTTTTCTAGGTTAGGGTGGAATAGAGAGTGACTGCTGCTGCATAAGGAATTTCTTTTCCAGAATACAAAAATGTTCTGAACTTAGATTATGGTGATGGTTGAACAATTCTGTGATTATACTAAAACCATTGCACACTTGGAATGGGTGAATTTTATGGTAATGTGAATGATATCTCAAAATATGTCTTTTTATTAAAAAGCCAATACTCTCTCCAACCTATTATTTTGTTACTTGGCTATTGCTATTATTATTATATTATGGGTTTCTCTTATATAATGTGACAAAACATATATGCTATGAAAGTCATACATTTTGTTTTACAATACTGCCTTTTGTAGCATTAAATTTTTACTTCTTTAAAATTTCCAATAAGGAAATAGTTTTAAGAGTTCCTAGTCACATACTTAAACTTTACTATTATTTCTGTCATATTGAAATTGTATCATTTCCAGGGCACACTGCAACTATAAGGAACATTGGAGGTGGATTTTCCTTGTATAGTTGGTACTTTAAACCAAACCTAAAATATATAAATTTATGACTTCTGGGAGCAAAAGAAATAGTCTTAGAAGAATATATGTTATTGTTTTGAGTTGAGAAAAAACATAAATTTTTTGTATGTGAGAAATTATTTTCTATAGCACAGGGAATATAGCCAATATTTTATAATAACTATAAGAGTATATTTTTAAGAATTGTGAATCACTGTTTTACACCTGAAATTTATATAATATTGTAAATCAACCACACTCCCCACCAAAAGTAAAAAAAAAAAAAAAAAGAGTTCTTTGCTACAAAAAATATTTTCTGACTTTCAACAAAGGGGAGATGACTGCAAAGATTCTTGCCCTCTGATGTGTATGCCTTGTATATAATCCCCTCCTCTTGAGTATGGACCCAGTGAATATGACAGAGTATTATTCCTGTGATTAGATTACTAATCTGTGGCCTTTTGGTTAAACCAACAAAAAGATTATATTTGGGGTGTGTGTGTGTGTGACTCTTTGTGATGTTATGGACTGTGGCCCTCCAGGCTCCTCTGTCCATGGGATTCTCCACGCAAGAATACTGGAGTGGGTTGCCATGCCCTCTTCCATGGTATCTCCCCAACCCAGGGATCAAACCTGTGTCTCCTGGGTCTGCTGCTTTGGCAAGTGCACAACACCTTGATTTCACCTTGCTAAGGCCTTAACCTATTCAGTTCAGTCGCTCAGTCCTGTCCAACTCTTTGCAATCCCACGGACTGCAGCACGCCAGGCTTCCCTGTCCATTACCAACTCCCGGAGCTTACTCAAACTCATGTCCATTGAGTCAGTGATGCCATCCAACCATCTCATCCTCTGTCATCCCCTTCTCCTCCCACCTTCCATCTTTCCCAGCATCAGGGTCTTTTCAAATGAGTTCAGCTCTTCACATCAGGTGGCCAAAGTACTGAAGTTTTAGCTTCAGCATCAGTCCTTCCAATCAATGTTCAGGACTGATTTCCTTTAGGATGACTGGTCGGATCTCCTTGCAGTCCAAGGGACTCAATAGTCTTCTCCAATACCACAGTTCAAAAGCATCAATTCTGGTCAAGCATCAAGGCCTTGACCAGAAGACCCAGCAAACTCAGACAAGACTCCTGACTCATGTGTGTTGTTTTAAACTACAAGTTTGTGATAATTTTCTATGCAGCAATACAACTAATACAGAGGAGATAAAACACGAGCCAACTTCCCTTAGATTCTCTCTTTCTCTTTTTTCAATCGTGGTATTCAACATCTTACCCTGCTTTTCTTTTTTTTCAGCCATGCGGCATGCAAGATCCTAGTTTCCTGACCAGGATCAAACTCTTCCCCACTGCAAAGGAACTACTGGACCACCAGGAAATGCCCTACCATCTTATCCATTTTTAAGAGTGCAGTTCAGTAGTAAGTTTATTCACATTGTTGTAATACAGATCTCCAGAACTTTTTCATCTTGGAATTCTGAAACTCTATTCCCATTAAAAACTCCCCTTTTCCTCTCCTCAGCCTCTAATAACCACCATTCTACCTTCTGTTTCTAATAATTTGATACTTTGGATACCTCATTCAAGTGGCTGCTGCTGCTGCTGCTAAGTCGCTTCAGTCATGACCGACTCTGTGTGACCCCATAGACAGCAGCCCACCAGGCTCCCCGTCCCTGGGATTCTCTAGGCAAGAACACTGGAGTGGGTTGCCATTTCCTTCTCCAATGCACGAAAGTGAAAAGTGAAAGTGAAGTTGTTCAGTCGTGTCCGACTCTCAGCGACCCCATGGACTGCAGCCTAGCAGACTCCTCCATCCATGCGATTGTCCAGGCAAGAGTACTGGGGCAGGGTGCCATTGCCTTCTCCCCATTCATGTGGAATCATACAATATTTGTCTTTTTGCGACTAGCACATTTCACCTAGCAAATTCCTCAGGTTTCACCCATGTTGTAGCGTCTGACAGGATTTCTTTCCTTTTTAAGGCTAAATATTTTATTGTGCATATGAGACAGCAGAGAGCAAGCCACAACCAACCTTTAAAAGAATGACAGAACCCGAGGACATGACATAAACTGGTTAGAACCAACTAAGTCCAAGATGGCAGATGAGTCGACTTCCACTAGACCTTGAGCCTCAGTATACATTCACTGTAACACATCAGGGTACTAAATGACACACCCACAGGTGCCATGACAATTCCAAGGCCACCATAAAAGGTCAAATAGTAGGTGGTGGCCCAATTCTTGGAAATCCCCACCCCTTCCCTAAAAAGCTAGAATACTCCTCCCCACCTCTATAAAAACTGATGACCCATACCCTGGTGCTTTTTGAGATGGCCACACTCCATCTATGGAGCGTGTATATCTCCCTGAATAAAGTTTCTTTCACTTTACTATGGTTCAATCTTGAATTCTTTTCTATTCTCAAAGCCAAAACCCACACTTGACAGAGAGGTCCTCCCAGGGACTTGACCATCCTCTTGTGCCCCACTTTCTTTCCTGCAACATACCTACCGCATTTTGTTTATGTGTCCATCTGTCAATAAACATTTAGTTTGCTTCCACCTCTTGACTATTGTAAATAATGGTGCAGTGAACATCAGTTTAGTTCAGTTGCTCAGTCGTGTCCGACTCTTTTCGACCCCATGAATTGCAGCACACCAGGCCTCCCTGTTGATTACCATCTCTCGGAGTTCACTCAGACTCAGGTCCATCGAGTCTATGATGCCATCCAGCCATCTCATCCTCGGTCATCCCCTTCTCCTCCTGCCCCCAATCCCTCCCAGCATCAGAGTCTTTTCCAATGAGTCAACTCTTTGCATGAGGTGGCCAAAGTACTGGAGTTTCAACTTTAGCATCATTCCTTCCAAAGAAATCCCAGGCTTAATCTCCTTCAGAGTGGACTGGTTGGATCTCCTTGCAGTCCAAGGGACTCTCAAGAGTCTTCAGCACCACAGTTCAAAAGCATCAGCCTTCTTCACAGTCCAATTCTCACATCCATACATGACCACAGGAAAAACCATAGCCTTGACTAGACGGACCTTAGTCAGCAAAGTAATGTCTCTGCTTTTTAATATGCTATCTAGGTTGGTCATAACTTTCCTTCCAAGGAGTAAGTGTCTTTTAATTTCATGGCTGCCGTCACCACCTGCAGTGATTTTGGAGCCCCCAAAAATAAAGTCTGACACTGTTTCCACTCTTTCCCCATCTATTTCCCATGAAGTGATGGGACCAGATGCCATGATCTTCATTTTCAGAATGTTGAGCTTTAAGCCAACTTTTTCCACTCTCCTCTTTCACCTTCATTAAGAGGCCCTTTAGCTCCTCTTCACTTTCTGCCATAAGGGTGGTGTCATCTGCATATCTGAGGTTATTGATATTTCTCCCGGCAATCTGTGAACATAGGTATGTAAATATCTTTATGAGATCCTGTTTTCAATTCTTTTGGATATATACCCAGAAGTTGGATTGCTGGATTATACAGTAGTTCTATTTTTAATTTTTTGAGAAACTACCCTTGTTTTCCACTTTATATTCCCACCAATAGCACAGTGTTCAAATTTCTCCACATCTTCCCTAATGCTTGTTACTTTCTGATGAGTTTGTTTGTTTGTTTTCTGTTTTGCTTTTTTGGTTGCCACATCCCTCAGCCTGCAGGATCCTAGCTGCCTAACCAGGTGGGAATCCCATGCTCCCTGCAGTGGAAGCAGAGTCCAAACCACTGAACTGCCAGAGAATTCCTATTTTCTGTTTTTTTAATAATGGCCATCCTAATGGGTGTGAAGTGATACCTTACTCTTGTTTTGATTTGTATTTCCCTGGATTAGAGATGTTGAGAATCTTTTCATGTGTGTGTTGCTTATTTCATATCACCTTTGGAGAAAGGTCTGTGCAAATCCTTCACCCATTTTTAAATAAATAGCTAATTTATTTATTTGGCTGTGCCAGGTCTTAGTTTGGGCACCCAGGATCTTTAATCTTCATTTCAGCATGTGGGATCTAGGTCCCTAACCAGAAATCAAACCCGGGCCTCGTGCATTGGGAGTGCAGAGTCTTAGCCGCTGGACTACCAGGGAAGTCCCTTTGCCCATTTTTTAATCAAGTTAGATTCTTTATTGTTGAGTTGTAGGAGTTCTTTATGGAGTCTGAATATTAACCCCTTGTCAGATATTTGATTTACAAATATCATCTTTCATTTAGAAAGTTGTCTTTTTACTCCATTGACTGTGTCCTTTGAGGCATAAAAGTTTTAGTCTGAAGTAGTCCCATTTGTTTTGGAGAAGGAAATGGCAACCCACTCCAGTGTTTTTGCCTGAGAAACTCCATGGAAGGGGAGCCTGGCAAGCTGCAGTACATGGGGTCGCAAAATTGGACACGACTTAGAAACTAAACCACCATCACCCAGTCCCATTTGTTTATTTTGCCTTTATTGCTCGTGTTTTTGATGTCATATCCAAGAGACCACTCATTCCCAAGTCCAATGTCGTGAAAACTGACTCAAATCCCAAGAATGTTCTCCAGAGAATTCCCTAGCAGGCCAGTGGTTAGGACTCCATGCTTTCACTAACGTGGCCCAGGTTAAGTCCCTAGTTGGGAAACTAAGATCCTACAAGCCACTCAGCATGACAAAAAAAGAAAAACCACACACACAAAATGCTCTCCAGATTCAGATTTTTCAAACTACCTGTGATGAAAGCCAAGTTTTTTCTTTCCAATCCAATACTTTCGTAAAATAAAATAAAAGTTAATTACTAGAAAGTGAATTTTAAAAGAACGAAGACATCAAAAATGCAAGCTGATATGTTTATAAATAAATGAAACAAATTATCCTGTCAAATTGCCGTAAAAGTTTCTAAATGCTTGTCCTCAATTTCCATGATTATCTGAACACATACAGGTCATGCTAGCTCAAGAATTCACTCCAGTCCACAGTGCACACTCTGAGACTTTGAGTAGGACTTCTCTAGATCTTCCTCAACGGTATGATACGGCAAATAAAGTAAAATATCCACTGTGTCTTTATGTAGCCATAGTGCCTCTATCACTTATACACAGAGCATCCCCAAATAGTTAAGATTTCCTGTAAATGCACAAGGGCAAGAATGCCTTCAACCTGACCAATCTTCACTGTGACAATGTACAGTGGTCTAAACGACTCCCCTCCGTCACCAAAGTTAGTCAAAATAAGAACTCAAAAGAATAAAGAAAAGTGACTCTCACTGTATCCTAGTTCCCTGTAGCAACCCAAACACCTTTATCCTCCATCTCCCACTTAGCCAACCAAAATCCTACAATTAGCAAAGAAGGATCCTCACCTATGTGTAAAAAGTGTAGAACTACTCAAAGAATTTTTACTTCTTTTACTTTATCTCAGGGTTTTAGGAGAGAAATCAACACAAGAGGTTAGAGGAAATGCTTCTGATTCTGTTGGTGTCACATCATCTCAGTAAGAAAAGCTGTGGAATTCATTATTATGGCAGCATTACACCTGTCCTTTTGCAACATGTGTCAACAGAGCTGAGACATCTCAAATATACTGGGAGAAAGGCAATTTGACCCAATCCTGTATTTCCTAGAAAGAGACCAACACTTGCTATGAACAGACTCAGGAATATCGACAAGGAGAACCTGTTCTTACAAAGGCAAAGTGATTGGAAGTGTTACTGTGGAATCTGTCCTAAAGCTGAAAGATGGCACAAGAATAGGCTACTTTTACTTGGATTGTATGCTTATTTGCAGTGGCGTATGGGGTGAGGGCGGGGCTTCCCAGGTGGCTCTAATGGTAAGAATCCACCTGCCAAGGCAGGAGATGAAAGAGGCATGGGTTCGATCCCTGGTCTGGAAGATCCCCTAGAGTAGGAAATGGCAACCCACTCCAGTATTCTTGCCTGGAAACATTCCATAGACAGAGGAGCCTGCTGGGCTATGGTCCTCCATGGGGTCGCAAAGAGTCAGACACGACTGAGGGACTGAGCGTGCACACACACACATGGGGGCAAGGGTAGCTGATGAAGAATGTGATATTCCTCTGGGGTCAGGATTTAAGGTGGAGCAAGTAAGTCACTCCTCTAGGGGGTAAAATTTAAGTGGTGCCCAGAAAACTCAGTAATCAAGATGAATGCTATTTAATATAATACTTAAAAATAAAACCTGGTGCAAAAACTCCCATTAAAAAAAAATATCACATTGTTAAAGACAGGATCAATATTACTAATTTACTCTTGTTTCAGGCACCAGTATAGATAGGCATATCACTGCTTGGCACTACCACTGAACAAAGATTACCTGAAGACAGAGCTGCTTTTCGAAAACTATTTCTTTTGGTTTTTCTGTTTTGTTTTTGTTTCTCAAGAAAATCTGGATAGTCATGATCAAAGCAACTTCTTGGAAGTCACCTCCACAATTCCCAGGATTAAGATGGCTGATCACTGACCTTTCTAACCTCTTCTTTCGAAAATCTCCTACAGAGAATCCCCTGGCGGTCCAGTGGCTGGGACTCTGTGCTTTCACTGCAGAGGCCCCAGCGTCAATCTTTGATGGGGGCACTAAGTTCCCGCAAGCCATGCACTGGGCCAAAAAAGAAAAACCAGAAATATAAACCTCATCTTCAATAAAACTAGGAAATATTTGTATCCCCAAACCCCAATATAGAAAGACAAAAAGCAGGTGGAATGGTCAGCAGAATGTTGAATACTCTCAAGAAGCAAGACTACCTCAGGAAAGATTGAAACCTGCAGTACCCTGGAAGGTAGTGTTTAGAACAGGGCATTGAAAGCAGTGAGTGGTGTCTGGAAAGACTGAAAAAGTAGCGCTGCAAGCCTCACTCCATCAGTCAGGACCACCCCCTCCCCTACGCCCGCAGTATTTTCTGGGTGGGGGGAGGCTTTCTGGGGAGCAACAGGCGGGAAGAGGGCAGACGTGAGGATTTAATGAAAATGAAAGTCTGCATTCTGAACTGAGATTCCCCAGTCCTCTTACCTCACTCAGTCCTACAGCTGCCAACAGGCGGGCTTATCCTTCCCGTCGGATTAGAGGCACTTTTTCTAGATAAACTAAATTGCTACAGAGAAAGTAGCTACACACACTGACATTTGGGGGACCACACCCATACCCACAAGCTCGCTGGCTCCCTCTTTAATCTAAATATAAGCCCACAAGCTGACAAGACCTACCCACTCACACAGAGCTTCCAATCAGCTTTGCAGCCATTCATTTGAAAATCTGAACAAACATCCAAGAATCACCAGATCTTTGAGGAAAGTTTCCAACAGTACAGACAGAGACCAAAACAAATAAACCCAGAGAGGGTAAAGAAGAACTCAGGGGAACAGATAATGCAGAGGAAGCCAAACATTTCAAAAAGTAAATTAACATTCTCAAGGAGATAAGATTTTGTATTCCTGAAATAAGACTGAAACTCTCTCAGGAAGGAAGGAAGGAAAGGGAGAGAGGGAAGGAAATGACAGGGAGAAGGAAGAAACGTTAGAAAACAAAAGGTGCTTTTGCAAATTAAAAATGAGAGTGAAGTTAAAAATATAAGAAAATTAAAAGGTTAAGCCAGGAAATTCAACATTTAACCAAGAGTTCCAAAAAGAGAGAACGGAACAAAATTATCAAGAAAGTAGCACAAGAACATTTCCCAGAAATAAAGTCTCCAGTTTGAGAGTATATTGAATATACAGATATGGAATCCTTATGTTGTACACTTAATATAACTAATGTAATGTTATGTGTCAATTATATCTCATTTTTTAAGAAAAGATCACATTGAGTGCCCATTATAATAAATTTTAAAAAAAGCAACTCGAATACATTCGAACTTGAAATTTCAGAATGCAACAAGAGATATGATTCTAGAAGCTTTCAAAGAAAGATCACATACCAAAAAAGTGGAAATTAAATAGTATTTAATTTCTCAGCAACAATGGATGCTAGAAGACAATGGGTAATTGTCGTCAAAATTCAGAATTAGAAAACAAATTTTTAACTTAGATATATTTAGAGATGCATAGTACCAAAATGTTTATCTTCTTTTTACCCTTGCTCCAGATGCTACTGGGGACGCACTCCAGCAAAATAAAAGAGTAAACCAAGAAAGCATAGGTCATCAGATTCAGGACTCTGGATTGTCCAAGGATGACTGCTGTGTGATAGGTCTAGAAAGAAATCAGTACAGATCCAAGTCTGAGGCCAGACTTCTCTCTAAGAGGGAGGTCTACATGGAGAGGAAATGGCAATGAAAGTGTGAAAAATGGAATTCACAGGCACTTTACAGAGGAAGGAAGTGGAAGGGAATTCTTCAAACTTAGCTAGAAGTTCAAAGAAAACTAAGCAGAGGGTGAAAAAGTTGGGGTGGGGGAGGTTAATGTCATTATTCCGCACTCAGGCTAAGAAGTAAACAGAATAAATGTGTAAAACGTATTAATATGCTGCTGCTGCTGCTGCTAAGTCACTTCAGTCATGTCCGACTCTGTGCGACTCCATAGTTGGCAGCCCACCAGGCTCCCCCATCCCTGGGATTCTCCAGGCAAGAACACTGGAGAGGGTTGCCATTTCCTTCTCCAATACATGAAAGTGAAAAGTGAAAGTGAAGTCACTCAGTCGTGTCCCACTCTTAACAACCTCATGGACTGCAGCCCACCAGGCTCCTCCGTCCATGGGATTTTCCAGGCAAGAGTACTGGAGTGGGGGTGCCATCGCCTTCTAGTGGTATCAAAAACTGGAAAATTAAGGAGGAATCTCATATTTTCATAAATACAGAAAAACTTTTAGGCATAAAGATATGCTTTACAGTAACTAATTATAAAATCAAATATTGAAAGCAATCTAAATGTCCCACAAGTGGGGAAAAGTTAAATAAGCTGTGACTTATCACTTCATGAAATTTAAATTAATAACACTACAATCATTGCTGCACAGCAACAATTCATTATAGAACCTGCACTGAGAGCAGTTTAAGTTGAAAGAACAGAGAAGAGAATGAGAGTTGCTTGTGTGCTACTGATAGGGATAGAATAGGATAGTTATACAGGTAGTTGTAGAAGTCCCAGTAGGGAACTACAGATAGGGAGGAAACCTAGGAAACTTTGGGAGACCACTGTAAGTTAATGATCACTCAAGCTTTTGGAAGGTGGAATTAAGCGGACTTGCTTAACTCTAAAGCCATAAATAAAAGCATGAGATATGCCCCAGGTGAAAGAAAAATGTTACCACTCTTTTCAGTTCAGTTCAGTTCAGTTGCTCAGTTGTGTCCAACTTTTTGCAACCCCATGAACCACAGCACACCAGGCCTCCTGTTCATCACCAACTGCTGGAGTCTACCCAAACCCATGTTCATTGAGTGGGTGATGCCATCCAACCATCTCATCCTCTGTCGTCCCCTTCTCCTGCCTTCAACCTTTCCCAGCATCAGAGTCTTTTCAAATGAGTTGGCTCTTCACAGCAGGTGGCCAAAGTATTGGAGTTTCAGCTTCAGCATCAGTCTTTCCAATGAATACCCAGGACTGATCTCCTTTTGGATGGACTGGTTGGATCTCCCTGCAGTCCAAGGGACTCTCAAGAGTCTTCTCCAACACCACAGTTCAAAAACATCAATTCTTCGGTGCTCAGCTTTCTTTAAAGTCCAACTCTCACATCCATACATAACCACTGGAAAAACCATAGCCTTGACTAGACAGACCACTCTTCTACTAATATGATAATCCGAGTTCGACCTCCTAGGGTCAGACACTCTCCTGCCTGATATGAGAAGTTAGGGATGTATAAGACTCAAGACTATGTCTACTTGAAAGAAGGTGGTCTCTTCCCCTCCCCTTTGACTATAAAATTGTAGACCACTTAATCCTTCGGGGGGGCTTCCCTCATCCCTCAATCAGTAAAGAATCTGCCTGCAATGCAGGAGACTTGGATTCAATTCCTGGATTGGGAAGATCCCTGGAGAAGGAAATGGCAACCCTCTCCAGTATTCTTGCATGGAGAATGCCGCGGACGGAGGAGCCTGGAGGGCTACAGTCCATGTGGTCTCAAGAGTCGGACACGACTAAGTGACTCACTTTCATTAATCCTTGGGGTAGAGCTCCCTCGCCTGCCTGCTTGCATCTCTTACAAAATTTATATTAATAACTCTGTTTCTTGCCTATCACTTTGCCCCTTACTGAATTCCTTCTGCACTGAGACACAAAGAACCTGAGCCTCAATAAATCTAGAGGACAGGTGAGTGATAAAAAGATTGTGGTTTCAAGCCCCAAGTAGGGTTTTGACTGGGTTTGAGTCCCAATCTGAGGTGAAGGGTTTTATTACTACTGTGAGAAACTAAAACCAAATGCCTACAGAAAGATCAGTCAATCAAGTAAATTGCCACACAGGCAGCCTCAGAGCTCCCACGTGGCTAATATTCAGTATTGTCAGTAGGAAGTAGGAAACAGAAGGGAGATGTTTTGGTAAACCTGTATCTGATGGCTTTGGGAAGAAAAACAGGAAGGTTAGTAATGCCATGATCTCAAAATTGTACCAACCGGAAAGAGACAGATGACAGGAGCAATGTCAGCCTACCTCAGGAGTGACCTCATTCACTGTGCAATGGGAAATCATTGGGGAAAGGTCTTGGATACATCCAAGATCAGAGGACTCACATTCCCCTTTTCCTAGGACCAGAACCTCAGCCAGTCAAAAATCTACCCTTCATCCCCAGCAACTCCAGGCATCAAGTCCTGGATGCGTCTAAATAGGATCAGTGAGGCAAGGAAGCAGGGACCCTGGGTAAACCTCCTGATGACTACAAGCCCAGATACTCCAAAGTCATCAGCCCCAACTCTCTGAGCCTTATGCAATATGACTGTTAGAGGGCTTCAACAGCAGGGCCCTTTTGGGCTTGAAAAACTGAAAACCTTGGCCCTACATTCCCCATCCGCACCCCCAAAACAAGATAAAAACACTCCATGAGTACAGGAGTCTGTATTAGATTTTCTTGTCTTGGTTAAGACTATTTTGAGAAAGAAACTGCAATCAGAAAGTAAAAGTTCACTGTAAGAATACAGGGAAATCTATTGAAACTATAGGTTTGAAACATAGCCAGGGAACCAAGAATGGAAAGCTATCACAAACAAACCCAAATGCCCTCTTAGTCTCTAGTCTGTCTATCCCTTTTGCCTTCCTTACTTTCCTCCAGCCCTCCCTCTCCCTCCCTGTATCTCTCTGTGTGCCTTTCCTCCCTCCCCTCAAGGACTCTCCCTCTGTTCTCTCCTTGAGTGGGCTTCATCCTCTTCCCTCTCCCACCCACTGGCAAACCTGGAGAGGCAGTTTTGTCTCCTGCTGAGCTTGCTTTTTCTTAAGAGAAACATACCCCTTCCACACTTCCGCCTCCATTTTATTGAATAAAATTCTCTGTGGTTTACAAATATCAAGTACTTCTGACTAATTTTGAACTTGCTGGCTCAGTTGTTCTTCTCCAGCAGCAGTCTGGCAAAAATCCCAGTCCTCAATCAACCCAGTGGTTCATATTATCCATTGTGTGTACCTGTGCTGCTGTGAATACCTGGAGAAAACCAGCACCACTATGAATTCATGGTTTCTGGTCTCCACTGGGCTCTTATAACACTGTCCAGGAATTCTCTGACTCCCCCATCCTGTTCACACACCCATTTTCACAGATCTTCCTTACTCTTTTCACATCTCCAATCCTACTGCCTCTCCATCACTAGTATCAAATTTCCATGTTGATTACAATAGAAAGAAAATACAAGTGGTAATAATAGTAGAGTGTGTAGTGAGTGAAAGTCGCTCAGTCGTGTCCGACTCTTTGTGACCCCATGGCCTGTACGATCCAAGGAATTCTCCAGGCCAGAATACTAGAATGGGTAGTCTCTCCCTTCTCCAGGGAACCTTCCCAACCCAGAGATCGAACCCAAGTCTCCTGCATTGCAGGCAGATTCTTTACCAACTGAGCCACAAAGGAACCCAAATAATAGTATAAGGCTGTTAGAAATAACAATAGATGAGAAACATAATAAAAATAATAAAATTCTGTTAACTCTTATCAGCTAAACATTCTTTGATCTTCTTTTCCTATTAATAATAGACATCTCTTCCCTTCAGTTCAGTTCATTTCAGTCGCTAATTTTGTCCAACTCTTTGCGACCCCATGAATCGCAGCACACCAGGCCTCCCTGTCCATCACCATCTCCTGTAGTTCACTCAGACTCAGGGCCATTGAGTCAGTGATGCCATCCAGCCATCTCATCCTCTGTCGTCCCCTTCTCCTCTTGCCCCCAATCCCTCCCAGCATCAGAGTCTTTTCCAATGTGTCAACTCTTCGCATGAGGTGGCCAAAGTACTGGAGTTTCAGCTTTAGCATCATTTCTTCCAAAGAAATCCCAGGGCCGATCTCCTTTAGAATGGACTGGTTGGATTTCCTTGTAGTCCAAGGGACTCTCAAGAGTCTTCCCCAACACCACAGTTCAAAAGCATCAATTCTTTGGCACTCAGCATTCTTCACAGTCCAACTCTCACATCCATACATGACCACAGGAAAAACCATAACCTTGACTAGACGGACCTTTGTTGGCAAAGTAATATCTCTGCTTTTTAATATGCTATCTAGGTTGGTCATAACTTTCCTTCCAAGGAGTAAGTGTCTTTTAATTTCATGGCTGCAGTCACCATCTGCAGTGATGCTGGAGCCCCCCAAAATAAAGTCTGACACTGTTTCCACTGTTTCCCCATCTATTTCCCATGAAATGATGGGACCAGATGCCATGATCTTAGTTTTCCGAATGTTGAGCTTTAAGCCAACTTTTTCACTCTCCTCTTTCACTTTCATCAAGAGGCTTTTAGCTCCTCTTCACTTTCTGCCATAAGGGTGGTGTCATCTGCATATCTGAAGTTATTGATATTACTCCCAGAAATCTTGATTCCAGCTTGTGCTTCTTCCAGCCCAGCATTTCTCATGATGCACTTTGCATATAAGTTAAATAAGCAGGGTGACAATATACAGCCTTGACGTACTCCTTTTCCTATTTGGAACCAGTTTGTTGTTCCAAGTCCAGTTCTAACTGCTGCTTCCTGACCTGCATATGGGTTTCTCAAGAGGCAGGTCAGGTGGTCTGGTATTCCCATCTCTTTCAGAATTTTCCACAGTTTATAGTGATCCACACAGTCAAAGGCTTCGGCATAGTCAATGAAGCAGAAATAGATGTTTTTCTGGAACTCTCTTGCTTTTCCATGACCCAGCGGATGTTGGCAATTTGATCTCTGGTTCCTCTGCCTTTTCTAAAACCAGCTTGAACATCTGGAAGTTCACGGTTCACGTATTGCTGAAGCCTGGCTTGGAGAATTTTGAGCATTACTTTACTAGCATGTGAGATGAGTACAATTGTGCAGTAATTTGAACATTCTTTGGCATTGCCTTTCTTTGGGATTGGAATGAAAACTGACCTTTTCCAGTCCTGTGGACACTGCTGAATTCTCCAAATTTGCTGGCATATTGAGTGTAGCAATTTCACAGCATCATCTTTCATGATTTGAAATAACTCAACTGCAATTCCATCACCTCCACTAGCATTGTTCGTAGTGAAGCTTTCTAAGGCCCTCTTGACTTCACATTCCAGGATGTCTGGTTCTAGGTGAGTGATCACACCATCGTGATTATCTTGGCCATGAAGATCTTTTTTGTAGTTCTGTGTATTCTTGCCACCTCTTCTTAATATCTTCTGCTTCTGTTAGGTCCAGACCATTTCTGTCCTTTATCAAGCCCGTTTTTGAATGACATGTTCCCTTGGTATCTCTAATTTTCTTGAAGAGATCTCTAGTCTTTCCCATTCTGTTCTTTTCCTCTCTTTCTTTGCATTGATCACTGAGGAAGGCTTTCTTATCTCTTCTTGCTATTCTTTGAAACTCTGCATTCAGATGCTTATATCTTTCCTTTGCTCCTTTGCTTTTCCCTTCTCTTCTTTTCACAGCTATTTGTACTGCCTCCTCAAACAGCCATTTTGCTTTTTTGCATTTCTTTTCCATGGCGATGGTCTTGATCCCTGTCTCCTGTACAATGTCATGAACCTCATTCCATAGTTCATCAGATCTCTATCTATCAGATCTAGGCCCTTAAATCTATTTCTCACTTTCACTGTATAATCACAAGGGATTTGATTTAGGTCATACCTGAATGGTCTAGCGGTTTTCCCTACTTTCTTCAATTTAAGTCTGAATTTGGCAATAAGGCGTTCATGATCTGAGCCACAGTCAGCTCCTGATCTTGTTTTTGCTGACTGTATAGAGCTTCTTCATCTTTGGCTGCAAAAAATATAATCAATCTGATTTCGGTGTTGACCATCTGGTGATGTCCATGTGTAGAGTCTTCTCTTGTGTTGTTGGAAGAGGGTGTTTGCTATGACCAGTGCGTTCTTTTGGCAAAACTCTATTAGCCTTTGCCCTGCTTCATTCCATATTCCAAGGCCCAATTTGCCTGTTTCTCCAGGTGTTTCTTGACTTCCTACTTTTGCATTCCAGTCCCCTATAATGAAAAGGACATCTTTTTTGGGTGTTAGTTCTAAAAGGTCTTGTAGGTCTTCATAGAAACATTCAACTTCAGCTTCTTCAGTGTTACTGGTTGGGGCATAGACTTGGATTACCATGATATTGAATGGCTTGCCTTGGAAACGAACAGAGATCATTCTGTCATTTTGTAGATTGCATCCAAATACTGCATTTCAGACTCTTTTGTTGACCATGATGGCTACTCCATTTCTTCTAAGGGATTCCTGCCCACAGTAGTAGATATAATGGTCATCTGAGTTAAATTCATCCATTCTAGTCCATTTTAGTTCGCTGATGCCTAGAATGTTGACGTTCACTCTTGCCATCTCCTGTTTGACCACTTCCAATTTGCCTTGATTCATGGACCTAACATTCCAGGTTCCTGTGCATTATTGCTCTTTACAGCATCAGACCTTGCTTCTATCACCAGTCACATCCGCAACTGGGTATTGTTTTTACTTTGGCTCCATCCCTTCATTCTACCTGGAGTTATTTCCACTGATCTCCAGTAGCATATCGGGCACCTACTGACCTGGGGAGTTCCTCTTTCAGTATCCTATCATTTTGCCTTTTCATACTGTTCATGGGGTTCTCAAGGCAAGAATACTGAAGTGGTTTGCCATTCCTTTCTCCAGTGGACCATATTCTGTCAGACCTCTCCACCATGACCTGCCTCTCTTATATATTATTATACTTGCTGAAGGTCACTCCACCAGCTAACCTTTTTTTTTTTTTGGCACCATACATAGCTTGTAAGATTTTAATTCCTGGACCAGGGATCAAACCCAGGCCTTTGGCAGTGAGAGCACAGAGTCCTAACCACTGATCTGCCAAGGAATTCCCAGCATGCTTTAAAATTTTTAATTTTAATTTTTTTAAAGAAAAGTTTGTATTAAACACAAACTATTTTAGCCTGTGTACTGGATGAACTAGACAGATATGGCTTCCCTCGTGGCTCAGCTGGTAAAGAATCCACCTGCAATGTGGGAGACCTGGGTTCAATCCTGGATTATGAAAAATCTCCTGGAGAAGGGAAAGGTTACCCACTCCAGTGGCCTGGAGAATTCCATGGACTGTATAGACCGTGGGGTCGCAAAGAGTCAGGCTCAACTGAGCTACTGTCACTTGTGAACTTTCCCAGAATTCAGACTTTAGTGTATGGCAAAACCAATACAGCATTGTAAAGTAGAATAAAGTAAAAATAAAATTTTTAAAAAAATAAAATCTGATCTGTTACATAACAGGGAGTACAGGGTGTTATGGAAATAGCAAAGAAATTTAATCTTACATAGGAAGTCAAATAAGATCTTGAGAAAGGTAAAATTGAAAGCTGCCACTTAAAGGTTGTATCAAAGGAGTTTAATAAGAAGGAAACGTTTTAAAGGCTCTGCAGCTCTAACCAAAATCTTATCAAAGATTTCCATGAAACTTGACAAGCTCATTCTAAAATTGATTTGGAAAAGAATAAAATTAAGAAAGCCTTTGACTGTGTGGATCACAATAAACTGTGGAAAATTCTGAAAGAGATGGGAATACCAGACCACCTGACCTGCCTCTTGAGAAACCTGTATGCAGGTCAGGAAGCAACAGTTAGAACTGGACATGGAACAACAAACTGGTTCCAAATAGGAAAAGGAGTCCGTCAAGGCTGTATATTGTCACCCTGCTTCTTTAACTTATATGCAGAGTACATCATGAGAAACGCTGGGCTGGAAGAAGCACAAGCTGGAATCAAGATTGCCGGCAGAAATATAAATAACTTCAGATATGCAGACGACACCACCGTTATGGCAGAAAGTGAAGAGGAGCTAAAAAGCCTCTTGATGAAAGTGAAAGAGGAGAGTGAAAAAGTTGGCTTAAAGCTCAACATTCAGAAAACGAAGATCATGACATCCGGTCCCTTCACTTCATGGGAAATAGATGGGGAAACAGTGGAAACAGTGTCAGACTTTATTTTTGGGGGCTCCAGTATCACTGCAGATGGTGACTGCAGCCATGAAATTAAAAGACACTTACTCCTTGGAAGCAAAGTTATGACCAACCTAGATAGTATATTCAAAAGCAGAGGCATTACTTTGCCGACTAAGGTCCCTTTAGTCAAGGCTATGGTTTTTCCACTGTGAAGAAAGTTGAGCGTTGAAGAATTGATGCTTTTGAACTGTGGTGTTGGAGAAGACTCTTGAGAGTCCTTTGGACTGCAAGGAGATTCAACCAGTTCATCCTGAAGGAGATTGGCCCTGGGATTTCTTTGGAAGGAATGATGCTAAAGCTGAAACTCCAGTACTTTGGCCACCATGCGAAGAGTTGACTCATTGGCAAAGACTCTGATGCTGGGAGGGATTGGGGGCAGGAGGAGAAGGGGACGACAGAGGATGAGATGGCTGGATGGCATCACTGACTCAATGGGCGTGAGTCTGAGTGAACTCCGGGAGATGATGATGGACAGGGAGGCCTGGTGTGCTGAGATTCATGGGGTCGCATAGAGTCAGACACGACTGAGAGACTGAACTGAACTGAACTGAAGATTAAGAAGACCCCAAACAATTTGAAGATGAATACGATGGAGAAAGTTGTCTTGTCAAGTCCTATTTTTAAATTATAATAATTAAGACCTATGATCTTGGTACAGATATAACATTAGATCAGTGAAACCCTCTGCATGCTGTGCTTTCCTACTCATCCTCAAGACACCTACCTGACTACAACTGCCCCTAGAGAATCTCTGACTGCATCTCCTTCACCATCTTGACTGGGTTTCATCTCATGGTGCTTCCACAAGTAAGAAGTAAGCACTGTTACTTCCCCATCACAGAACTTA
The DNA here is from genome assembly GCA_917880005.1 of Nanger dama. Lineage (NCBI taxonomy): Eukaryota > Metazoa > Chordata > Mammalia > Artiodactyla > Bovidae > Nanger > Nanger dama. Next base: position 47,121,899 of record CAKJTW010000001.1, read on the forward strand.
ACACATTCTCTCCAATATCTGTCTCCCTATCTGTCTCTCTATTAGGACAGAGACAATTACTCTTTTCCACTGTTGATCCTTAGCCTCCTAGCTTTCCTTTAAGGGAGGACTTAAAATGCTACCTCGAAGGTGATATAAAGATACTATCCTGACCACACCTCGCCAGTGCCTTAACTACTGCTGACTTTGCAGCCACTTTCCCTCCTTTATTGTAGATTTCATCAGTTCTGACCATAGTCATTTTCCCCTAAAGCCAGAAAATTTTCAGAATTTTGACATGTACACAGACATGTCAAAATCCCCCCCAATTTTTTTTTTTAATATTTATTTATTTGGCTGCTCTAGGTCTTAGTTGTGGCATGCAAGATCTTTAGTTGGGACATGTGGGATCTCGTTCCCTGACCAAGGATCAAACCCAGGCCCTCTGATTGGGAGCTCAGAGTCTTAGCCGCTGAACCACCAGGAAGCCCTCATCAAAAATTTGTCTTTGCAGTTTCTTGACATCTCAATCTTTGAACAGACTTCTTTTCTTCACCTCAGTCTCTCATTCAGAGATTTATAAGTATACCATTAAAAGTATGAATTCAACCTTTCTGCTAAATTTATTAATGAGGATCATCCAAATGAAAACAGTCAGAGACTATTTATTCAGAGCTTGTAATGGTAAAGTAGTCAGTCACCATCACTTGCTCTTAGCAAGCAGGAAAACTTATATATATATATATATATACTTTTCCATTTAGTTCATTACAGGATATATAGTTCCCTGGGCTATACAGTAGGATCTTATTGTTTACATATTTTACATATAGTAGTCAGTCAGTTCAGTTGCTCAGTCATGTCTGACTTTTTGCAATCCCATGGACTGCAGCACACCAGGCTTCCCTGTCCATCACCAACTCCTGGAGCTTGCTCAAACTCATGTCCATTGAGTCCGTGATTCCATCCAACCATCTCATCCTCTGTTGTCCCCTTCTTCTCCTGCCTTCAGTCTTTCCTATGGTCTTTTCCAACGAGTCAGTTCTTCACATCAGGTGGCCAAAGTATTGGAGTTTCAGCTTCAGCATCAGTCCTTCCAATGAATATTCAGGACTGCTTTCCTTTAGGATTGACTGATTGGATCTCTTTATAGTCCAAGGTACTCTCAAGAGTCTTCTCCAACATCACAGTTCAAAAGCATCAATTCTCTGGCGCTCAGCTTTCTTTACAATCCAACTCTGTATCTACTAATCTCATACTCCTTATTTATCCCTTCCCTCCTCCTTCCCCCTTTGGTAACCATAAATTTGTCTTCTCTATCTGTGGGTCTGTTTCTGCTTTGTAATTAAGTTCATTTGTATCATTTTTTAGATTCCACATATAAGTGATATCATATGATATTTGTTTTCTCTGACTTACTTCACTTAGTATGATAATCTTGAGGTCCATCCATGTTGCTACAAATGACATTATTTCATTCTTTTTATGGCTGAGTAATATTCTGTTGTATCTATATATCATATCTTATTTACTTATTTATCTGTTAATGAACATTTAGGTTGCTTCCATAGCTTGGCTATTACAAATTGTGCTGCTATGAACACTGGGGTGTATATATCTTTTCAAATTAAAGTTTTCTCTGGACATATGTCCAGTAAGTTCAGGGAGAGGTACCTGCCTAATGATGCCTACTGGAGGATGTTTTTAATTCAAACTAAATTGACTGTACTTTTTCTGGAGAGGACTCGAGTACAGTACTCTTTGTGTGCTTTTGCCACAGTGTCCTGGCCAGAGGTCTTGTGCATTCTAGTTCTCATGTTCTCAACTTCATTATTGAAAACCCTAGTCAAATTTCAGCTCTCCCATACTAGGTGAATGTGAAGATTCTCACTTAACCCAAAAACAGCTGCTAAAGAACAGCTGATTAAATTAGAGTCTATTAATATTTCTATGTAGAAAACAAACTTTTTTCTCGTTATGAAAGGAGTCTATGATTGCAAACAGCATAATACAAATTTTGTTAACTTAAATTCTTTAAAAAGAATTTATCAGAAATGTGTCAGAGTTGTTCACAGAATCAAAGGGAGAACTGAAGACATGAATACCTGAAAAGATAGCAGCAAGGGCAGCCCCTGGAACCTGGAACTAAATGACCAATACTTTCAAGGGCTGCCTTTCAACAAATATTCACTAAACTCCAACTACACACCTGGCACCACCCTGAGCCCAGTACAATCAAACACTATCCTTGCCCTTCAAGGGAGGAAAAGGAAGAAGGTCAAGTAAGCCTTTACCAAAGAAGAAAGGCTTGAAAGAGTTTTTAACTTAGAGTTTGCTGGGTGGATCAGGGAGACAACAGCATGAATAATATGCAAAGATGCCAAAAATGATGGATGGCATACAGGGGAGACATAGTAGTTAGGGAGGCAGGGAAAGACACTGGAGGACTTTATTTGTAGTCCCTAAAACTGAAGGGAGACTCTGGGGGCTGTCGAGGTTGGGAGTCAGGAGAAGGGTGAGGAACTCAGTCTTGACCATACCGGACAGGGATGGACCATACCTGGACAGTTGATGAAGCTGCCTCTATTTGAAGAAGCTTCAACTACAGCAAAATCACATGAGAGTCTAAATTTAAGATCAAATAAAGTTGGCCTAAGACTAGCTGTGTGGTGGAAAGTGAAAGTGTTAGTTGATGAGTCATGTCCAACTTTTTGTGACCCCGTGGACTGTAGCCCACCAGGCTCCTTTGTCCATGGAATTCTCCAGGCAAGGATATTGGAGTAGGTGGCCACTGCATTCTCCAGGGTATCTTCCTCACCCAGGGAGCGAACTCAGGCCTCCAATATTACAGGCAGATTCTAAACCATCTGAGCCACCAGGGAAGCCCTCTGAGCTACCAGGGAAGCCCAGCTTGGTGGTGGAATGATTCTAAACAGATCAAAAGACCCAGAGGTTTGATGTAAATTTGGTGAATAAGAATCAAAAATGCAAAAATCTGGACAGCAAAAACAAAAATGTTCTGAGTGAACACCAGAGACAAGAGCTTAATGCTCACAGATGGACTATGTATGAACTGAGTCAGCTCTGCTTTAGAGCTAGAGATGTTGCAGACATCTTATATGTCATGAAGCATTTAGACCTAACCATGGGTGATTAGGAAGAAAAGAGAGAAAATGGAGACATTCACTGTTATTTTCAGTATTTACTAATGCCAGGCATTGTGCTAGGAACTTTAAACACATTATATAATTTAATCTTCAAAGTGATCTTATGAGACAGATACTATTATTTTCTCTTTTTATAGCGGAGAAAATTAAAACACAAAAATGCTAAGTAGTGAATAAGCTATGGAAACAGAATTTGCTGGCTCTTTTTAACTTACCATGACGTGAAGAAAATAATCAGTTTTGAAATTTAGGAAGATCTGTCTAGTGACCGCATGAAAAGAATTCAGAAGAATAAGAGTATAGCAAGGATGAGGGGGGTAAGCAGAGAGGTATGGATGATGAGTGAAGGCAGGAAGACTAATTAGGAAACTGCTGTGGCGTCCTGAAAAAGAGATGTTTAGGATCTGAGCCACAGTGATTGCAGAAGGGATTGAAAAATAAAGTAGAGATTAGAGAAAAAAAAGAGAAAATAGAATTATCATTGACCTCAGTGATTTAGTGACCTCAATCCTAGCCCATGGACATGCCATGGCAGGGGACTGACTCTGTGCTCAGTGAGTGTGTGTGAGCAACCAAGTGTTAGGAATCTCTGTGGCACTTTGGGCCAACTATTATGAGTGAAAGAGACTTGTCTGTCATTTTGTTGTCAACCTTCAGACACACATACAGGATATGCAGACAGAGGTTGTGGGGAACAGCTCTTGAGACTCTGGGAAGAGAAACAGAAATGACATATCCCTGGACACAGGTCCAGATAAACACTATGCTGAACCTCTAGTGTCTTCCTGCTTATCCGTGGTAGAGGTTACAGAGGTAGTTATGGCAGTGGTAGCAGATCTTCAGCTTCAGTGGTACATATCTGAACCAGGTTCCTTTTGAAATTCAGTGGTCAGAATCCCTCCATGGCTCACTAAGCAACCCCAAAACAGCAAATGGATCAGGCTCCCCGGTTTATTTGAGACCACTGGTCTCAGGCCTGAGTAAACCCTTGGGAATATTGGATATATCATGAGTAAGGAAACTCTTAGAAGAAAATAAACTGTCTCTTAACCACAGAATGGAAGCTCCAGCATTTAATCGGAATACTGGGGGATGGGGGTGGGAGGGAAATGTGACTAGCTTAGTGGAACATCAATAAAAGGTTATATTTTAGGCAGAGAGAACAGCATGCACAAAATTCAGGGTTCAAAAGAAAACACTGATTTGAAACTAATTAAACTAATGATATCCTCCTACTTCCACAAGCAAGTTGTTCCTTCTCTTGTATTGTTTATCTCATCAATAAATGAAGTATAAAATTGGAAGAGTGACATCAGAAAAAAATTTGAAAGCTTAAGAGGGGTTATCATTTGAGGTCTTGCAAGACATGTTAAAATGTCTGTTCATTGTCATCCATTGATTCTGGAAAATTCTGAGTCATTAGCTTTCTGAATATTCTATTTCATTCTATTCTCTGCTTTTGAACCACTGCTAGAAATATATTAGGTCTTCTCGTTCTATTCTGTATGTCTCAAATTTTTATGTTTTGTTTCTTTAGCTCTTTACACCATATTCTGTGTATTTTCCATATCAATTTAAGTTTTGCAACTCTCTCCTTAGCTGGTTTAATCAGCTGTTAAACTTATCCATATTTTTTAAAAATTCCAGATACTACATTTTTCTTTTCTAGAAATTCTATTTGTGACTTTCTCCTTCTCTTTCTTCTTCTTCTCCTCTTCCTTATTCTTCTTCCATAGAAGGTTAAGTGTTATTTTTAAAGCTCTTTGTCTTTTTCTAGACATGTCTTTTTTTGTCCTAATGCTCTCAATTCCTTATTATATGCCTTTATTATTTTAATGTACACTTCATTTATACTATCTCTTGAATAGCATAGTTATTTGTGATTCTTGGGGATCTCATTTTGCTGATTATTGTTTCTCTCTTTATCAACTGAAGCTAGTAGCTTCCCTGTGAGTTTTGTGTCGTAATCTCATGTTCAACTGGGCATCATCTCTGAGAATCCTTTGACACCTGAGTTAAGACTATGTACCTACAGAGAAGTTTTTGTGTTTTCTAGGAACTCACTAAGAGCAGGCCACTTTCTTCCACCAACTTCACTGAGGTATAATTTACATACAATAAGATTCAGTAATTTAAAGTGTAGCATTCAATGAGTTTTGAAAAATGTAAACAGTTTTGTAATATCACCAAAATTAAGATATAGAGTATTTCGTAACCTCAGAAAGTTTATTTATGCCTCCTTTCAAGTCAATCTTCTTCCCCTACACCTGACACCCAAGCAACCACTGATGTGCTTTATTTTTTTATTATTACTTTTTAAACTACTTTTTAAAAATATATAATTTATTGATTTTTACTTTTGGCTGCCCTGGATTTTCATTGCTGTGTGGGCTTTTCTCTAGTTGTGGCAAGCAGGGGGCTACTCTCCAGTTGTGGTGCTTGGGTTTCTCATTTCTGTGGCTTCTCCTGTAGCAGAGAATGCACTCTAGGGGCTCAAGGGCTTCAGTAGTTGTGGCTCATGGACTCTAGAGCACAGGTTCAACAGTTGTGGCACATGGTATGTGGGATCTTCCCAGATCAGGGATTGAACCCACGTCTCTTGCACTGGCATGATTTTTACCACTGAGTCACCAGGGAAGCCCCACTGACTTTTTATGTCACTATTTTGTTTTAATGATATGAAGAGAGAATGAAGCTTTATTTTTTGCTTATGGATATCCAACAGTTTCAGCACTATAAGTTGAAAAGATTCTAATTTTCTATTGAATATTGGAATACTGACCTTTGAATGTTGACCATGTATGTGTTGGTCTATTCCTGAACTCTCTAGTCTGTTCTATTTATCTGTACATCTATCCTTATGGCAATATCACACTCTCTTGATTACTTTAGCTATAATAAACCTCAAAATCAGGTCTCATGAGCTCTTCCAACTTTGTTCTTTTACAAGATTGTTTTGGCTATTCTGGATCCTTTGCATTTCTTTATTAATTTAGAACTTCCTTGTCAGTTTCTACATAAAGTTTACTGAGGGACTTCCTTGGTGGTCCAGCAGTTAAGACTCTACACTTAGGGGGTATGGATATGGGTTCAATCCCTTGTTGGGAACTAAGAATCTGCATGCTGTGGAGCCAAAAGAAAAAAAAAGTTTGCTGAGATTTTGTTTGGTATAACATTGAAACTATAGATCATTTTAGTGAGAGTTAAGTCTTAGCAATATAGCTTTTTCTAATTTATTATGAACAAAGTATATCTCTTTATTTACTTAAACAATCTTCAGTTTTTCTTAGAACAATTTTTATAATTTTCAGAATACAAAATCTTGCACATATTTTGTTAAGCATGGAGTCCTAACGACTGGATTGCCAGGGAATTCCCTTTTATGATTTTTATTCTATTGTAAGGATCATGGAAAAAGCAAGAGAGTTCCAGAAAAATATCTATTTCTGCTTTATTGACTATGCCAAAGCCTTTGACTGTGTGGATCACAATAAACTGTGGAAAATTCTGAAAGAGATGAGAATACTAGACCACCTAACCAGCCTCGAGAAACATGTATGCAGGTGAGGAAGCAACAGTTAGAACTGGACATGGAACAACAGACTGGTTCCAAATAGGAAAAGGAGTCCGTCAAAGCTGTATATTTCACCCTGCTTATTTAACTTACATGCAGAGTACATCATGAGAAACGCTGGGCTGGAAGAAGCACAAGCTGGAATCAAGACTGCTGGCAGAAATATCAATAACTTCAGATATGCAGATGACACCACCCTTATGGCAGAAAGTGAACAGGAACTAAAAGCCTCTTGATGAAAGTGAAAGAGGAAAGCGAAAAAGTTGGCTTAGAGCTCAACATTCAGAAAACGAAGATCATGGCATCTGGTCCCATCACTTCATGGGAAATAGATGGGGAAACAGTGGAAACAGTATCAGACTTTATTTTCTTGGGCTCCAAAATCACTGCAGATGGTGACTGCATCCATGAAATTAAAAGATGCTTACTCTTTGGAAGAAAAGTTATGACCAACCTAGATAGTATATTCAAAAGCAGAGACATTACTTTTGCCGACTACTGTCCATCTAGTCAAGGCTATGGTTTTTCCAGCGGTCATGTATGGATGTGAGAGTTGGACTGTGAAGAAGGCTGAGCGCCAAAGAATTGATGCTTTTGAACTGTGGTGTTGGAGAAGACTCTTGAGAATCCCTTGGACTGCAAGGAGATCCAACCAGTCCATTCTGAAGGAGATCAACCCTGGGATTTCTTTGGAAAGAATGTTGCTAAAGCTGAAACTCCAATACTTTGGCCACCTCATGTGAAGAGTTGACTCATTGGAAATACTCTGATGCTGGGAGGGATTGGGGGCAGGAGGAGAAGGGGACCAACGAGGATGAGATGGCTGAATGGCATCACAGACTCAAAGGACATGAGTCTGAGTGGACTCCAGGAGTTGGTGATGAACAGGGGTCGCAAAGAGTCGGACATGACTGAGCGACTGAACTGAACTGAACTGAAATTACATTTAAAATTTTTAATTTCCAATTGACAGTAAGAAATACAACTAATTTTTGTGTATCGACGTTATATCCTGTGAGCTTGTTGAAATCACCTATACAGCTAGTACTTTTTTGTAGATTCCTTAGTATTTTCTGTATAGGTGATTATGTTACTCATAGTTGACTTTTTATGTTAAATTCTAATTTGGAGTTCCCAGACAGATACTAACATATTAGTGGTACACATTCAAACTCCAAATCTAAATGAAATCAGGTCAAGCTAGTAGTTATAAATTCAAAAAGAATGCTTTGTTTTTACTTTCCAGATCCCAGACCAAGACAAACAAGCTTTCTTGTCCTTTCCCTATGCCAGAGGAATTTTTCTTACTTCACTTGTCACTTACAGTAGCCTTTGAAAGTCTTGACTTTATTTACCGGACTTAATTCCAGCTCCCTACCTCATGAGATGTCAAGTCCTTGTTAAAAACCTAAGCCCATTGTTACCATAGTGGGAAAACCATCTCTAACCTTAGGATAGGACTGCCTGCGTAAGAGCTTACTTGCTTACGGCTCTGGTTTTACCTTTGTTTTTGGCTCCCAACTATCAGTTATCTGCTGATTGCTACATTCCAAACAACACTAAAAATAATGGCTTCATGCAGCTATGATTGATTATATGTCACACTTCAGTGTGTTGAATGAGGGTTTCCCCTGCTCATTTTGCCTGCGGTCAATGATGAATCAGCTGGAGGGTCCAAAATGTTCTCACTTACATGATTAAGTCAGTGCTGGCTATTGGTTTGTGCATTTCAGGGTTGTTGATGCTGTTGTTGTTTTCCTTTCCTTTCTGGCTGCACTGAGTCTTTGTTGCTGCACACAGGCTTTCCGTAGTTGTGGCGACCAGGGGCTATTCTCTAGTTGTGGTGCCTGGGTTTCTCATTGCGGTGGCTTCACTTATTGGAGAGCATACGCTCTAGGCTTTCAAACTTCAGTAGTAGCAGTACAGGGCTCTAGTTGCGGTGAACAGGCTTAGTCGCCCAGTGGCATGGGATCTTCCTGGACCAAAGATTGAATCTGTGCCTCCTGAACTGGTAGGTGGATTTTTAACTACTGGACTGCCAGGGAAGTCCTGTGTCTCAACTTCTCATCCTCCACTAGGTTAGACCAATTTTCTTATATGGCAGTTAGAGCAGTGTTAAAAAGTACAAAAAGTATTATAAGATTTAAGACCTAACCTTGGAAGTTGTATAATACGTTTTCACTATATCTTATTGGTTACATGCAGAGAAGGCACTGGTGACCCACTCCAGTACTCTTGCCTGGAAAAATCCCATGGACAGAGGAGCCTGGTAGGCTACAGTCCATGGGGTCGCTGAGAGTCTAAGCGACTGAGCGACTTCACTTTCACTTTCATTCATTGGAGAAGGAAATGGCAACCCACTCCAGTGTTCTTGCCTGGAGAATCCCAGGGCGAGCCTGGTGGGCTGCCACCTGTGGAGTTGCACAGAGTCGGATACGACTAACGCGACTTAGTAGCGACATTGGTTACATGGCGTTATATACCATAGAATTTGTCTTTGTCCCTGGTTCCTAGAAGAGAGGCTGTAAATCTGTGGTACTTCCTAAATACTAATGTTTTTGTTATTTGTGACTTCCTTGGATACCATCTTAATCTATGTAAAAACTGGTGTGTGTGTGTGCTCAGTCATGTCCAACCGTATGGACTATAGCCTACCAGGCTCCTCTGTTCATGGGATTTCTCAGGCAAGAATACTGGACTGGGTTGCCATTTCCTACTCCAGGGAATCTTCCCAACCCAGGGACCAAACCTGCATGTCCTGTATTGGCAGGCAGATTCTTTACCATTGAGCCACCTGGGAAGCCCCATGTTAGTCTTATCTTTTATCTCATAGCATAGACCATCTTAGTCTATGCTATGAGATAAAGTGACTCAGGATGAGACTAGTCATGAGAAAGACCCAACTATATGATTAAGTAAGAAGTTGGGACTTTGAGCCAGTGCAATCTCCAGAAAAGAGAGGGGCTGAACATTGAATTTAATCACAAGACTAATGATTCAGTCAATCATGCTCACATAAAGAAACCACGGTGAAGATACTAGACATCAAATCCCAGTTGAGCTTCCTGGTTGGTGAATATACTGATTTGCCAAGAGGGTGAGACACCCTGATTCTACAAGGAGAAGTTATGGAAGTGCTGAGTTTAGATCCCTCCCAGACTGTGTCTTTTGTGTTTCTTCATTTGGCTGGTTCTGAATTGCATCCTTCATAACAAACTGTCATTGCAAGTATAGAGCTTTCTCAAATTTTATGAGTCATGCTAATGAATTACTGAATCTGAGAGTTCATGGGAACCATTCACATTTGTAGCTAGTTGATCAGAAATGCAGATGGCTGGAGGACCCCACTTGCAGCTGGTATCTAAAGCCAAGAGTAGTATTTTGGAGATCATGACCTTTAAGCCATGGATTCTGACCATAATGCCAAATAATTAGCATTAGAACTGAACTGTATTGAAGCACACCAGTTGGTGTCAGAAGACAAGAGCAGTCTAGGTATAAAGGGTGAGGGATAAGATCATCTCTTGTATGCTGCTGCTGCTAAGTCGCTCCAGCCGTGTCCGACTCTGTGTGACCCCATAGACGGCAGCCCACCAGGCTCCCCATCCCTGGGATTCTCCAGGCAAAAACACTGGAGTGGGTTACCATTTTCTTCTTCAGTGCATGAAAGTGAAAAGTGAAAATGAAGTCGCTTAGTCAAATCCGACTCTGTGTGACCCCATGGACTGTAGCCCACCAGGCTCCTCCATCCATGGGATTTTCCAGGCAAGAGTACTGGAGTGGGATGCCATTGCCTTCTCTGCATCTCTTGTACACACAGCAACAAAATCACACTGCAAGGAAAAAAGCATACTGGAATAAGAGGAATTTATGGCCATTAAGCTGCAGATCTTTACTTAAAAGAATATTCGTTTTATTTTATCCAGCACTTCTAGATGTTTTATAGGAGGATTTTTCCAGTTATCAGTTCACAGTATTACCAAAGAAAGAATCTATCTTTATCAATTACTGTATAGTCTCAAGTGTGGTAGAGGCTAATAAAGAAAGGCTGAAAAGAAAAACCCTGCCGATAGCCCAGCAAGACTCATTTGAGAAAAATCAAGAGAATAGTTAGAGAAGATGATGGGATAGTAAGTACAGCTAAGTGTATGAAAAGAGTGAATTATCTAGGAGGCTAGGATGGAGTATTGACTTTGAGCTAAAAAAAAAAGTAGAAAATAAAGAAGATATATAGCTGAAACAAAAGACTCTAAAATATTCAAGGCCATAAATATACTTTCTGGAAAGAAAATTCCTACGAGAAAGATACTTCTCTATTCAGTAAAAAAAAACCAAAAGAGAGAGAGAGAGAAAAGATTTGAAATACTGTCTTTTGGACTTCCCCGGAGGTCCAGGGGTTAAGAATCCACCTGCCAATGCAGGGGACACTGGTTGCTGCAGGGCAACTAAGCCCGTGTGCCACAACAGCTGAGGCCACATGCTGCAATTACTGAAACCCACACGCTCTAGATCCTGTGATCTACAAGAGAAGCCACTGCAAAAGGAAGCCCTCACACCAGTAGAGAGCAGCCCCTGCTCACTGCAACTAGAGAAAGCCATTATGCATAGCAATGCAGATCCAGCACAGCCAAAAAGAAATGAATAATTAAGTTTTAAAATCTGTGGGATAGGCCTGAGACACTGCCTAGAGTTGGGAAGGGTGAAGAATCACAGCATGCTGGCAAGGAGTGATTAGAGAAAAATAAAACTATTATCTGCTGTACATCACTGAGTTTAGCCCATTTGATAAACTGATTCAATAAACAATAATTTTTTAAAATACTGTCTTTATTACAAACAGAAATAAAAATTTGCTGAAGACTGATATTCCTCACACTGTCATGTTTATACAGTGCTGTTCTTCAATTTAAAGTCACATACACACAGTCCAATTCCAAAGAAAGGCAATGGCAAAGAATGCTCAAACTACCAAACAATTGCACTCATCTCACATGCTAGTAAAGTAATGCTCAAAATTCTCCAAACCAGGCTTCAGCAATACGTGAACTGTGAACTCCTGATGTTCAAGCTGGTTTGAGAAAAGGCAGAGGAACCAGAGATTAAATTGCCAACATCTGCTGGATCATCAAAAAAGCAAGAGAGTTCCAGAAATACATCTATTTCTGCTTTATTGACTATGCCAAAGCCTTTGACTGTGTGGATCACAATAAACTGTGGAAAATTCAGAAAGAGATGGGAATACCAGACCACCTGACCTGCATCTTGAGAAATCTGTATGCAGGTCAGGAAGCAACAGTTAGAACTGGACATGGAACAACAGACTGGTTCCAAATAGGAAAAGGAGTCCGTCAAGGCTGTATATTGTCACCCTGCTTATTTAACTTCTATGCAGAGTACATCATGAGAAACACTGGACTGGAAGAAACACAAGCTGGAATCAAGATTGCCGGGAGAAATATCAATAACCTCAGATATGCAGATGACACCACCCTTATGGCAGAAAATGAAGAGGATCTAAAAATCCTCTTGATAAAACTTGGCTTAAAGCTCAACATTCAGAAAATGAAGATCATGGCATCTGGTCCCATCACTTCATGGGAAATAGATGGGAAACAGGGGAAACAGTGTCAGACTTTATTTTCTTGGGCTCCAAAATCACTGCAGATGGTGACTGCAGCCATGAAATTAAAAGACACTTACTCCTTGGAAGAAAAGTTATGACCAACCTAGATAGTATATTCAAAAGCAGAGATATTACTTTGCCGACTAAGGTCCGTCTAGTCAAGGCTATGGTTTTTTCTGTGGTCATGTATGGATGTGAGAGTTGGACTGTGAAGAAGGCTGAGCACCAAAGAATTGATGCTTTTGAACTGTGGTGTTGGAGAAGACTCTTGAGAGTCCCTTGGACTGCAAGGAGATCCAACCAGTCCATTCTGGAAGGAGATCAGCCCTGGGATTTCTTTGGAAGAAATGATGCTACAGCTGAATCTCTAGTACTTTGGCCACCTCATGCGAAGAGTTGACTCACTGGAAAAGACTGATGCTGGGAAGGATTGGGGGCAGGAAGAGAAGGGGACGACAGAGGATGAGATGCCTGGATGGCATGACGGATTCGATGAACGTGAGTCTGAGTGAACTCTGAGAGATGGTGATGGAGAGGAGGCCTGGCGTGCTGCGATTCATGGGATGGCAGAGTCGGACACGACTGAGAAACTGAACTGAACTGACACACAGTCAGTTAATCTATAACATAGGAATCAAGAATACACAATGGAGAAAAGACAATCACTTCAATAAGTAGTGCTGGGAAAACTGGACAGCTACATGTAAAAGAATGAGATTAGGACATTTACTCACACCATAAACAAAAAATTGTATAAACCCCAAATGGATTAAAGACCTAAATGTAAAACTCGAAGCCATAGAATTGCTAGAAAAAAACATAGACAGAGCTCTCTTTGACATAATTTGGAGCAGTATTTTTTTTTTGATCTGTCTCTTAAGCCAAAAGAAAAAAAAAGTAAAAATAAACAAATGGCACCTAATTAAAGGCTTTTGCACAGCAAAGGAAATCGTCAACAAAATGAAAAGACAACCTATGGGAATGGGAGAAGATGTTTGCAAATGATATAACCAACAAGAGGTTAATATCCAAAATATATAAACAGCTTGTACAGCTGAAAATCAAAAAGGAACAATCCAGTAAAAACAATGGGCAGAAGTTTTGGATAGACCTTTTTCAAAGAAAACATACAGATAGCTAACAGGCACATGAGAAGAAGCTCAACACTACTAATTATTAAAGAAATGCAAATCAAAACAAGATATCACCTCATACCTTCAGAGTGGCTATCATCAAAAAGGTTACAAATAATAAAAGTTGGCAAGGATGTGGAGAAAAGGGAACGCTTGTACACTGTTGGTGGGAATGTGAATTGATATAGCCACTGTGGAAAACAATATAGAGGTTCCTCAAGAAACTAAAATGGAACCAGCATATGATCCAGCAATTTCACTCCGAAGTGTGTGAGAAAAAATGAAAACATTAATTTGAAAAGATACATAGACCCCAGTGTTCACAGCCGTACTATTTATTAACATGATAACCAAGATATGGAAGCAACCCAAGTATCCATTAACAGATAAGATTAAGAAAAAGATGGATTAAAAAAAGATGAGGTTTATATATATATAATGGAATGTTAGCCATAAAAAGACTGAAATTCTGTTACAGCAATGTAGATGGGCCTTGAGAATATTATTCTTAGTGAAATTAGTCAGAGAAAGACAAATATTATATGATGTCACTTATGTGGAGCCTAAAAAATAAACAAATGTACTTAGCAAAACATACATAGAAAACAAACTACTGGTTACCAGTGAGGGGCCCAAAGAAGAGGGGCAAGACAGGGGTATGGGAATGAGAGACACAAACTGTTTAATTCTATATATAAAATAGATAAGCAACAAGGATATATTGTATAACACAGAATTATAGTCACTACCTTGTAGTAACTTTAAGTGGAGTATAATCTGTAAAAATACTGAATCATTATGATGTAAATCTGAAACTAATATATTGAAAATCAATTATAATTCAATTTAAAAATAAATCAAGGCACAGATATAGTTCTAAAATTGGAGTAACTCCAGTATTTTGGTCATCTGATTTGAACAGCTGACTCATTGGAAAAGTCCCTGATGCTGGGAAAGATTGAGGGCAAAAGGAGAAGAGGGCATCAGAGGATGAGATGGCTGGACAGCATCACCAATGCAATGAACATGAACTTAGACAGACTCCGGGAGATGGTGAGGGGAAGGGGAGGCCTGGAGTACAGCAGTCCATGGGGTCACAAAGAGTCAGACCCGACTGGGCGACTGGACAACAGCAATCTAGTTATACAATTTTTTTTCCTATGGCCAGTTGTTTCGGAGAAGGCAATGGCACCCCGCTCCAGTACTCTTGCCTGGAAAATCCCATGGATGGAGGAGCCTGGTGGGCTGCAGTCCATGGGGTTGCTAAGAGTCAGACACGACTGAGCGACTTCACTTGCAATTTTCACTTTCATGCGTTGGAGAAGGAACTGGCAACCCACTCCAGTGCTCTTGCCTGGAGAATCCCAGGGACGGGGGGAGCCTGGTGGGCTGCCGTCTCTGGGGTCACACAGAGTCAGACACGACTGAAGTGACTTAGCAGCAGCAGCAGTAGCCAGTTGTTTTGTTATTTTTTCATTTAGTTTTAGGCTGCACAGCACTTGGGGATCCTAGTTCCCCAGCCAGGGATGGATCCTATGCTCCCCTGCAATGGAGGTGCAGAGTCTTAACCACTGGACTTCCAGGGAAGTTCCTTCCTGTTGTTTGTTAGCTTTTAAAAGTTTTATTTCAGCTCCACAATGGGTTTTAGCAATGTCATATAAACTTCTACAATTGTTGTCAAATTCCTGAAGCACCCCTCAGGTTTCTTTCGTACATGTAGTACAAGATCACAGAGCACCTGAAGATTCCTTGTTCAGTGACAAACCTTTAAAACTTTGCATTGTCAACATTCATCAACAGTTTGCAGAGGAGCGTTCCAGGAAGCCATTCCTACACTGAGACAATTGGCAATAAGTTAACTGTACGTAAAAGTGATTGCAAACAACATAAACGTATTTTGTTAAATCCAAATCACTTTTTTTTTGTTTGATTGGTTTGGTTTGTCTGGCTTTGTTTTCATTTTGTTTTGTTTCTTACTGTGTCATGCAACTTGTGGGATCTTAGTTCCCCACTTGGGGAGGGAACCCAGGCCCTCCACAATGAAAGCACAGAGTCCTAACCACTGAACCTCCAGGGAATGCCCCATTGCTAAACCCAAATTAAATGTACTAAATCCAACTTCCCCTCAGCCAGATACCCCAGAATGCCTAAGGACACTCCAGTGTCTCTCAGAAAAGTGGTATGGAAGGGTAGTCACAGTGGATAGAGGCAATCATCTATTGTGGTTAAAAACTGCAAATTTTACAAACTCTTATGACTGTGTGACTTCACTAGGGTCCTTCCCAGAGGGTACTGAAATTTAAACTTCATTAGTTTCATAGTAGGCACTGGCACCCCACTTCAGTACTCTTGCCTGGAAAATCTCATGGATGGAGGAGCCTGGTAGGCTGCAGTCCATGGGATCGCGAAGAGTTGGACATGACTGAGCGATTTCACTTTGACTTTTCACTTTCATGCACTGGAGAAGGAGATGGCAACCCACTCCAGTGTTTTTGCCTGGAGAATCCCAGGCATGGGAAGCCTGGTGGGCTGCTGTCTGTGGGGGTCGCACAGAGTCAGACACAACTGAAGCGACTTAGCAGCAGCAGCAGCAGCAAATCCATATCTACCTAACTTTCTGAGTTGTTGACAGCAGTAAACAAGATATTGGGGATGAAAACTATAAATAACTATACATAGGTAAAATGATGGCAATAATGTATTAGCTTCAGTTCAGTTCAGTCGCTAAGTCGTGTCCGACTCTTTGCGACCCCATGAATTGCAGCACGCCAGGCCTCCCTGTCCATCACCAACTCCCAGAGTTCACTCAGACTCATGTCCATGGAGTCAGTGATGCCATCCAGCCATCTCATCCTCTGTCATCCCCTTCTCCTCCTGCCCCCAATTCCTCTCAGCATCAGAGTCTTTTCCAATGAGGCAACGCTTCACATGAGGTGGCCAAAGTACTGCAGTTTCAGCTTTAGCATCATTCCTTCCAAAGAAATCCCAGGGCTGATCTCCTTCAGAATGGACTGGTTGGATTTCCTTGCAGTCCAAGGGACTCTCAAGAGTCTTCTCCAACACCACAGTTCAAAAGCTTAGCCTCAGTCTAAGCTTTGTCCACTATATTTATGTCTGGTGATACCTAGTAGCCTAATGGGAAGAGCTGAAAGAATCCTGTTTGCCAGAAAGCAGGAGTTCCTGGTGAAAAAATTTATCCTAAGTGAAAAGCCAGGATTGACATATTTGGTTCAGTAACAAAGCTCTTGGTGGCTACAGTAAGAGGTGATTATTGTCTAGCCATGAGCACCATGTCTCATTCCAATGTGGGAGTCAGTTGAGGGGTGCATCATGAAGAAGTATTAAAGTATCTATTTCACTGAAATAACCTTGCAAATCATTGAGCCAAAGAAATTTCGTTAGAAAACTTACCAAAACTTCAGTCCAGAACTCAAAATTTTAAAATTTAGAGCAGTAGCCTCAAATAGTAAAACAGGTCAATTGACCGAATAATAAAATATCTTTAATTCTGCCTATGCAGTTTCACATCCAAATACAATAAGAAGCTATTTTTAAAATAATTTTTATATAATTTTATTTATTTATATTTGACTTGCTGCATCTTTATTGCTGCATGGGCTTTTCTCTAGTTGTGGCGAGCCAGGGCTACTCTAGTTGTGACGGGAGGGCTTCTCTTATTGAGGAGCACAGGCTCTAAGGGGTTCTCAAGGCAACGGCACCCCCACTCCAGTACTCTTGCCTAGAAAATCCCATGGATGGAGGAGCCTGGTGGGCTGCAGTCCATGGGGTCGCAAAGAGTTGGACACGACTGAGCGACTTCACTTTCACTTTTCACTTTCATGCATTGGAGAAGGAAATGGCAACCCACTCCAGTGTTCTTGCCTAGAGAATCCCAGGGATGGGGGGAGCCTGGTGGGCTGCCGTCTATGGGATCGCACAGAGTCGGACGCGACTGAAGCGACTTAGCAACAGCAGCAGCAGGCTTCAATAGTTGTGGCTCACGGGCTTAAAACTGTTATGTGGGATCTTCCCAGATCCAGGATGGAACCCATGTCTTCTGCATTGGCAGGTGGATTCTTTATGACTGAGTCACCAGGGAAGACCAAGAAGCTATGTATTTTCATGTATTTTATATTGTTATGCATCACTGAAGCAATGACACTTTTATAAAAACTTTTTTTTGTCAGTTTGTAATACTCTCCCATTTCTCCTGGGTCTTATGTCAAGACAATCCATTCCAGAGCTGACGTGACTGGATTAATACCAGAAAAAGGAAAGAAGAGAGCAACTGATTCTATATTAAAAATTTTTTAAAATAATATTGTAAACATCTAATTCTGCTACATTGTTGATCTTAATTTCTCCTATGTCTGGAATGGTGTCAGATACAATAGTGAGAAAAGTTTAATACTTTGTTATGTCCTGTAAAGTGTCTCCTTCTGCTCCTCTACTTCTGTACATCGCTTGACTAATGTATGGCAAATGTATGACAAATATTCACTTCTAGTGAAACAGCAGAACCATGCCTAGGGAAGACAGCAGTGGTATAGCCCAAGATTAAAATCTATATTGTTAGCTAGTCAGGCATAGACACATAATCCAGAATTTTTTTAATCAATTGGACAAGTAGTTATTGAGTGCCATTAGGTGCCCAGCACTATACATCATGAACAATATGAACACAGATTTCTGCCCTCTCATGGCTTGTAATCTAGCAGAATGTACACAACTGTACCTTGCTTCAAGTTAGTGTCATCTCCCCAGACTCACAACAGAGTAAAGGTTTGGAAAGGGTCCCTCTAACTCTTTTCACTAGGGCTTCCTAAGTGGCCCAGTGGTAATAAAAGAATCTTTCCTGCAAGTGCAGGAGACTCAGGAGACGTGGGTTCGATCTCTGGGTCAGGAAGATCCCCTGGAGAAGGAAATCGCCACCCATTCCAGGATTCTTGCCTGGGAAATCCCATGGACAGAGGAGCCTGGGAGGCTACAGTCCATGGGATCTCAAAGAATCAGACGAGACTGAGCACGCACTCTTTTCATGTCAGCCTCTCCAGTGCTCAGTGGACGGGGGGTTCTTCCATCTAAGTCCACAGAGCCACCCTATCAATAAAGAAGAAACATCCTCCCCATTATGTGCTAAGCCCCTTCAGTGTCTGACTCTGTGACCCCATGGACTGTAGCCTGCCAGGCTCCTCTTTCCATGGGATTCTCCAGGCAAGAACGCTGGAGTATTTCCTCCAGCATTTCCTCCTCCTCCTGAGATAGGCGATCTTCCCAATCCCAGGATTGAACCAGTGTCTCCTATGTCTCCTTCGTCAGGCAGGCTCTTTACCACTAGCACCACCTGGGAAGCCCAGTCCTCCCATTTAGCCCCACCCTTTCTTTTCATAACCTCTCTTGACACTTGCACCCTTTCCCCACGATCTTAGGTCTTCTTCTCTACCTCTGGCACAGGCTGTTCCCCTTTAGATGAGACCTGGACTGTGTCAAATCCTATCAGTGGAGTATATACAATCAGACCTTTCACACTGCAAAAACTGAACTCTCTCATGTGTTAATATTCTGAACACTGCCAAATGCTGCTTCTGTTCCGCATGGTATGTGCTCTGCCCCAAGAAGGGAACAACATACAGGGAGGAAAAGGATGTCTGTCTTATCACACTAACAGTGAGAGAATCCGAGATGCAGATAGGGTACAGAAATGAAGTATCTAAAAGATAACAGTTTTCTGGTTTATTATATGAAAAAAGATACTGTGTTGTAAAATTTGAATTTATTACTATATATTAAATATTTATTAAAATGTGAATGTTTTTTATTTTTAAGATTAAAAAGTCAAACCTTTTTAATGAAAGGTTTGTAATGTAATGAAAATTACATTTAAATAATAAGTTCTGATGCTAATGGAGAGGTTTTCTTTTCTAACAAATCGGCAGATACCTTGCGAACTTCGTGTCAGGAGAGAAGTGTATAAATATAAAGAATACTGCTTTGGTACTATTTTCAACAAGATAAACCTTTGGAGGAGATCTTTCCTTTCCTTTCTTTTCAATAATCTTTCCTTCCTCTGGAAATTGCTGTTGGTCTCCCGATCCATTAGTGGTGGCTCATCTAGAAGTATGTTTTAGACATGACTCTGCCCACCTGGCCCCAGCTGATGAGACCAGTTATGGGCACCTGGAGAGACAAAGCATAAACAATAAACATAATAAGTAATGAATTATTTAGTATGCTAGATGATAAGGGCTACAGGGGAAAAGAAAAAAAGAATTAAATATATTGTCCTTAGCTTTTGCAATTTGAACTAAGAGCTTCTTGTTTAGTCTGGGCTGATCTAAGATGAAGGAGTTGTAAAGAAGATGGATGGTTCTCTTCTGCAAGTCATGTGAACTGAAAAGCAAAGAAAGGAGCCTCTTCAAAGAGCAAAGAATGAAGCAGGTATCAGAAGAAAGTCGATAGCAACCTGATAGCTCCTCAGTTCTTCTATTTCTTTCTTGAGGCCTAGCTGTAATTTTACTCTTGGGTTTCCTGGGATACCACCCTGTTTCTCTCTCTCTCTCTCTCTCTCTCTCTCTCTCTCTCTCTCTAGTTCTTGCTTAAACTAGCTACAGTTAGTTTATTTCATTTCTTGCAACCAAGTGAACTAACTTACAGCAATAATGATAATATATTAACAGTAGAGCTAACATTTATTAAGCATACACCATGTGCTAGGTACTGTGCTAAGCACTTCAGGTACTTTATCTCATTAGGTGCAGATTTTATCTGTCATGTTTTAAAAAATAAATCCATTTTCCAGTCTTAAGCATTCTGAAGCTTTTTGGTCTGAACATACTTTCAGAAAGTTTGACAAGTATGTGAAATTATGAAGAAAGAGAAAGCCATATCCCATAATCCCATTAACAGGAGACAATAATGGTTAATATTTTTTCCTTGCTTATACCTAAGAAAATTCTTCACTCCCCACTATCTCCCCAGTTTCATTCTGTCTTTTGTCCAGACTTCTGCTTTCCAAATTAGTAAGCTAAGATAGCACAAAAGCATGCAAATATAGTAATAACATAATAACACAGGAAACTTCAAATTGCCTGTTGAAATTGGGGACTGTATCTTATCCACCTCTGCATCCTCAACATTTTAGTATTAAACCTGCACACAGTAAGCACTAAGTGGCTCAAGGTAGCAAAACTCAGTTTGACAGAAGTTCCTAACCGGCCTCTCCAGCTGTATTCAAAGCAAAGTCAAATAAAAACCTCAATACATACAGAGATGAAACAACTTTCATGGAAAATTCTAGTCTCAGTACACCATGTGCCGGGTACTGTGCCAAGCAGTTCAGGTATTTTATCTGATTAGGTGTGGATTTTATCACATACACGTTTGGTTCAATCAGTCTCTGATTCTACACCCACATTTTGCAAATTCAAGTCTTTTTCAGATTATCAGTACTGAAGCACTAGGGGTTATGTTCAAAAACCAGATATTTCCCATTATGTTCACTATCTTGTTCTTCCTAAAGAATGAAAATAAAACTGTTGTATTCTAGTAATATAGTCAATTGAGTGAAAAGGAGTTTTCTGATTAAGTTTCAATTTGTCAAAAAATTCAAATAACAAGAAACTTCCTATCTCCTGAAAATCATAATAAACCTGTATTATTAGAAGGTAAAACAGCTCTTATTAAATTTTCTGCAGATTCACTGTTTAATTTTCTTTAATCCCTGCACAAGTCTATGCATAATTGAACTCTGAAGAGTTTTTCCAAAACAGTATTTATCTAGGTAGTACACATTCCAAAAACTACTCAGTTTCTGGAACTACTTGGAAATTTTCAGAAGGCAGAAGTTATGCAAATTCTTGACACATTCCTTGGACAAGTAAAATGGTGCTGGTACCAGTTCTGATGTGGTTACAGTTCCAGTTATACTAGAAATTTGATATTCTGTTACTTATTCTTACAATCTGCCAAATATAGTAATGACATTTGATGGTTCTAAGTCAGAAAATACTGCATTGATGACAATTCTTAGTTAATAAAGTGAACATAATGAAAAGAACCAATTGATTATTAAACAACCAGACATTAACTTTTGTACAACCTCATTTAGTACATTCTATATTCTCATCCCTGTATTCCTTTTAAAATTTCAATTTTGTACTTTTCGGTGTTAGCCAATGAATACTTCGAGCCAAAGCTTAGTGGAGCTGTCTGCCAAGCAAAAGTTCCATTTCTGCAGTTTCTTCATCTTAGTTGTACAATTATTAAATATTTTCTTGCATATTATTATTTCTTAAGAATGTGAGAAAATGGGAAAATGAAAATGCAGATTCCACAGATAAATTGAGGCTCATAAACTAAAAATAATTAAGAAAAATGCACTTATGGCTTTATAAATGTTCTACAAATGTTTACATTTTACATGTATAAGACATAGAACATTTATATAAATGTTGTACATTTATATATATACTTTACATTTATATATATATACACACACACACATATAGACTTGGTAAACTCAGCAGTGACCACAAGACTGGAAAAGATCAGCTTTCATTCCAATTCCAAAGAAGGGCAGTGCCAAAGAATGTTCAAACTACTGTACAACTACTGTACAACTGCGTTCATTTCACATGATAGTACAATTATGCTCAAAATCCTTCAAGTTGGGCTTCAGCAGTACGTGAACTTCCAGTACAAGAACTTCCAGATGTACAAGCGGCATTTAGAAAAGGCAGAGGAAAAAAAAAAAAAAGAAAAGGCAGAGGAACCAGAGATCAAATTGCCAACATTCACTGGATCATAGAGAAAGCAAGAAAATTTAGGAAAAACTTCTGCTACTTCTTCTGCTTCATTGACTACGCTAAAGATTTTTCACTGCGTGGATCACAACAAGCTGTGGAAAAATCTTAAACAGATAGGAATAGCAGACCACCTTACTTGTCTCCTGATAAACCTGTATGCAGGTCAAGAAGCAACAGTTAGAGCCTCACATGGAACAACTGACTGTTTCAAAATTGGGAAAGAAGTACGACAAGGCTGTATACTGTCACCCTGCTTGTTTAACTTATATGCAGAGTACCTCAGGCAAAATGCTGGGCTGGTATCAAGATTGTCGAGAGAAATATGAACAACCTCAGATATGCAGATGTACCACTCTAATGGCAGAAAGTGAAGAGGAACTAAAGAGCCTCTTATGAAGGTGAAAGAGGAAAGTGAAAAAGTTGGCATAAAACCCAACATTCAAAAAATTAAGATCATGATATCCAGTCCCATATCTTCATGGAAAGTAGATGGGGAAAAAGTGGAAACAGTGACAGATTTTATAGTCTTGGTCTCCAAAATCACTGTAGATGGGGACTGCAGCCATGAAATTAAAAAACACTCTCTCCTTGGAAGAAAAACTATGACAAACCTAGACAGTGTATTAAAAAACACTGACATCACTTTTTAAAATTTATTTTTAAACTGAAGGATAATTGCTTTACAGAATTTTGTTTTCTGTCAAACCTCAACATGAATCAGCCATGCTGCTGCTCCTAAGTCGCTTCAGTCATGTCCAACTCTGTGCAACCCCATAGACGGCAGCCCACCAGGCTCTCCCATCCCTGGGATTCGCCAGGCAAGAACACTGGAGTGGGTTGCCATTTCCTTCTCTAGTGCATGAAAGTGAAAATTGCAAGTGAAGTCTCTCAGTCGTGTCTGACTCCTTGCGACCCCATGGACTGCAGCCTACCAGATTCTTCCATCCATGGGATTTTCCAGGCAAGAGTACTGGAGTGGGTTGCCATTGCCTTCTCCGAATCAGCCATAGATATACATATATATCCTCCCTTTTGAACCTCCCCTCCCATCTCCCTCCCCCTTCCACCCCTCTAAGTTGATACAGAGCCCCTGTTTGGATTTCCTGAGACATACAGCAAATTCCTGTTGGCTATCTATTTTACATATGGTGATGTAAGTTTCCATGTTACTCTGTCCATACATCTCACCCTCTTCTCCCCTCTCTCCTTGTCCATAAGTCTACTCTCTATGTTGCTTTCTCCACTGGTGCTCTGCAAATAAATTCTTCGGAACCATTTTTCTAGATTCTGTATATATGCGTAAAAAACACAGACATCACTTTTAAAAAACAAAAACATCACTTTGCTGACAAATGTCCATGTAGTCAAAGCTATGATTTTTCCAGTAGTCATGTATGGATGTGAGAGTTGGACCTTAAAAAGGCAGAGTGCCAAAGAATTGATGCTTTTGAACTGTGGTGGTGGAGGAAACTCCTGAGAGTCCCTTGGACAGCAAAGAGATCAAACCAGTCAACTCTGAAGGAAATCAACCCTGAATATGCATTGGAAGGACTGATGCTGAAGCTGAAGCTTCAATAATTTGGCCACCTGATGCAAAGAGTCAACTCACTGGAAAAGACCCTGATGCTGGGAAAGATTGAGGGCACGAGGAGAGGTGGGCAACATGAATGGATATGAATCTGAGTAAACTCCTGGAGAAAGTGAAGGATAGGGAAGCCTGGCGTACTGCAACCCATGCGTTTGCAAAAATTGGACATAACTTAGCAAGGGAACAACATATACAGAACAATTATATATAAACATCTATCTATCTATATAACATTTATATATAAATGTTCTACAAATTTCTCTTTCAAAAATAAGCAAATGTTAGGTCCAAAAATAAGAGTGATGAAATTTGTCTTACAGAAGGTAAAATGCTTTTACTTCTTTACAGCTACTAACCCACTTAGGACAGATTTTACATATGGCCGGTGTATGAATTTCCTAAGGCTGTTGTAACAAAGTACCATCAGTGCAGTGGCTTACAACAGAAATTCACTCTCCTCTTGTTCTGGAGACCGGAAGTCTGAAATCAAGGTGTCAGTAAGGTGATACTCTTTCTGAAGGCTCAAGGAAGAATCTTCCCTTGCCTCTTTCCTTGGTTCTGGTGTTTGCTGGAAATCCTTGGCATTCCTTGGCTTGCAGCTGCTTGACTCCAATCTCTGCCTCTTTAATCCCCTGGCCTTCTTCCCGGCCTGTCTTTTTATAACACCAGCCATTGGACTTAGGGCCCAATCTAATCCAGTATGACTTCGTTTGAACTAATTACATCTGCAAAATCCCTACTTCCAAATAAGGTCATGACCTGAGGTTCCAAGTAGACATTAATTTGGAGGGTACTATTTGACCCAGTCTGGGCTTTGGTGGCTCACTAGTAAAGAATCTGCCTGCTAATGCAGAGATGCAGGTTCGATCCCTTGTCCGAGAAAGATCCCCAGAGGAAGAAATGGCAACCCATCCAGTATCCTTGCCTAGAAAATCCCATGTACAGAAGAGGCCGGCAGGAGTACCTGAAGTTGCAAAGAATCAGACACAACTTAGCGACTGAACAACAAAATTGACCCAGTCAAGCTAGTTTCGTGGATCATGGTTAAGATATCATGAAGTCCAACTGATATTTCTAAATCAGGTCATATTTGGTATTTAAAGTTCAGAAATTTACTCACATTAGTTCAAGTGAGATTTTACTGTAAGGAAACAACGCTTATGTGGAGTCCAAGAAAAACTGAACAGTTGGGACAAAAATTAGGACAGCTCTGTTTTCCTTAGCATACTCTTACGTAGAGAGCTAAAGACTTTTACTGTTTTACATTGATATAATTCAGCTAAAAGTTCCATCTGTTGCTGAGTTTTAGTTCACAGCCTCTCATGATATTTTGTTTGGCTCAGCTCAGTCACTTCAGGCTCAGTCAGCTGTAGGGGAAGAGGGGCATGGCGGGGCAGGGTACAGAGAGAAGGAGGGAAAGAGAAAGAGGAAATATATAGGACTACGATAGGAACAACTCTTAAAAGGGTTTGCAGGAGGGAGGCAATGATTATCCTCTCTAACATATTTCCGTAAATGAATCTCTTCTGCCTTTACCATAATGAAGTATTTATCATAGGTTTACTTTCCTGTATATTTTAGTCATATAAAACATTAAGAGGCTGGAATGCCAGACCTCATAATAAAAATATACTTTAATGTGATTATTGAAAGTTTAATTACCTTGACAATTCTTTCAATTTTATAATCACTTATCATCCAAATACTAGCAATTTAAGGAAGGGCTGCAAAGTGGCATTCATGTAAAATATAATTTCAAATAATTTTTCATTTTGCTACCACCATTAGAAAAAATTTATCGTGGGGACAGAATTTCTTTGACTCTGGGGGATATAATTTTTAAACTATTTTTAAAAATTAATTCATTAATTTTTGTCTGTGCTGGGTCTTTGTTGCTTTGCCAAGCTTTCTGTGGTTGTGGCAAGCAGGGGCTTCTCTCTAGTTGTGGTGTGCAGTCTCCTCATTGCCGTGGCTTCTCCTGTTACACAGCATAGGCTCTAGGGGGCACAGCCTCAGTAGTTGTGTTGAATGGGCTCAGTAGTTGCAGTTCACAGGCTCTAGAGCACTGGCTCAGTAATTGTGGTGCACAGGCTTAGCTGCTCTGAGGGAATGTGGGGTCCTTCAGGACCACGGGATTGAACTGGAATCTCCTGCAGTTAGCAGGCACATTCTCTACCATTGAACCAACAGGTAAGCCCTGGGGGATAAAATTTCTTTTCAATATTAAACTGTAATATAAAATTTATCGTACTTGGCTTTTTTCTCTCTGGATTTCAGCTTCCCTGAATAAGATTAATCATAACACTTGATAACAGAGGAACAAAAGATCAAATTGCCAATGATCATAGAAAAAGCAAAAGAATTCCAGAAAAACATCTATTTCTGCTTCACTGACTACACTAAAGCCTTTGTGTGAATCACAACAAACTGGAAAATTCTTTTTTTTTTTTTTTGGATGATACCAAAGAATTTATTGTAAATGTTGTGGTAAATACACTGAGAATAGCTATCATTAAAAAGAAATTAGAAAATTACACATGTTTAAAGTATGTGCTTTTTTTCCACCACCTTTACATTATAACTAGTTCCAACATTTTTAAGTACCAAAATACTTAATGGGATGGTCCATTTTCACATAATTTTATGACTCTCTTCAAAGCAGTTGATCACGAATTGCAGTTTCAATTATTATTCTCCGTTTTTATCAATTCAGTAATGATCTGGAGAATCTTGTCATTTTCAAGAGACATCAAGTTTTTTTTCTTAAAACAGAATAAGTAAGAACTCATAGCTGCTTGAAAATGACAGCTATTTTAACAGGTGCCTGAAAATAGATACAGCCATCAACAGAGATAAGGTGTTCCTGGTGCTGAACTTCTATATCACCACCAAAAAGTAAAACTGGAAAAGGGATTATTAGGGTAGTTTCCCTCAAATACACTCGGGCATATCGTATCTTCTCCTGGTATAAAAGCCATCCATAAATCTGCAAATCTCGATTTACTGAAGATGGATGTACTTTTGCTTTGCCTTAGGCTGTCTTCACAATGCAAGCCAGTTTTTCTGTAATATCAACTAATTTTGTATAGATTATCTTTCCCACATTGTCATACAGTCCAGCAGTAAGTACAGCTTTAAAAGGGCAATTTCTTGGAAGGAAAGTGTCTGTGTGGCTCTGTTTCCTTCGAAGCTATCAGAAGTTGTAGATGATAAAAATCCTGCTGCTTTAACCAACTTGATTAACTCCTGCTTTACATCCTCTAGGGTTAACAGTGATGTTCTATTTAAAAATTCTTCCGGCAATATGCTATTTCAGAATGATAGCCTCCTTCCTGCTGTGCTTTTATCCATCCCAGGTATGCATTGTAGATCGTCAGATGATCTGAATCTGCCATGGCCAAGGCTGATTTTGCAAGATCTGCTTCATCTTTTCGACCAACTGGTGTGGTAAAAGGAGACTTCTCTGTCATAACTGCAGCTAATATTGCCACTGGATCCAGGCAGCCAAAAATGACACCAAAAATAAGCATCTTGCCAATCTTGACATTCACAGGCAGAGCTGCAAGGTGTTGGCTCAATGGAGTCAGTTAGGCTCATTTAGTTCACAAGCTCCAATTTTTCCGAGTAAATTCATTGCATTGCTGATTACTTGAAGTTGAGGAGGATCTAAAGCTTTGGAGAGGAAATCTTCAGGAGAACCAAGATTGCATTTCATAATATGAAGACATAATTCCTCCAAAGGCACGCACAAGATTTCAGGGACAGAATAGTCCAAAAAGCCTTCAAATCTTTCTCTTGTGTACATGCAGAAACAAAAGCCATCTCTGACCCGCCCAGCTCTCCCCTGGCAGTGCAGAGCACTGGCTTTGCTGACAAATGTCTCGACCAAAGAACTTGTCTGACTGCTCTCATGACACTTATTTTCTTTCCTTCTTCCAGTATCAATTACAGATACAACATCTGGAATAGTGATTGTCTCTGCAACATTTGTTGCCAAAACAATCTCCCTGACTACTTGAGGAGGAAGTGTGAATGCTGCAGCTTGATAAGAGATGGAAATACCAAACCACCTCACCTGCCTCCTGAGAAACCTGTATGCGGGTCAAGAAGCAACAGTTAGAACAGGACATGGAACAATGGACTGGTTCCAAATTGGGAAAGGAGTGCCTCAAGGCTGCATATTGTCACTCTGCTTATTTAACTTTTATGCAGAGTACATCATGTGAAATGCAGGGCTGGATAAAGCACAAGCTGGAATCAAGATTGCCAGGAGAAATATCAATAACCTTAGATATGAGGATGACATCACCCTTATGGCAGAAAGCAAAAAAGAACTAAAGAGCCTCTTGATGAAGGTGAAAGATGAGAGTGAAAAAGCTGGCTTAAAACTCAACATTGAAACAGTGAAGATCATGGCATCTGGTCCCATAAATTCATGGCAAATAGATGGGGAAACAATGGAAACAGTGAGAGACTATTTTCTTGGGCTCCAAAATCACTGCAGATGGTGACTGTAGCTGAAAAATTAAAAGATGCTTGCTCCTTGGAAGAAAAGTTATGACAAACCTAGATAGCATATTAAAAAACAGAGACATTACTTTGCCTACAAAGGTCAGTTTAGTCAAAGCTTTGGTTTTTCCAGTAGTCATATATGGATGTGAGAGTTGGATCATAAAGAAGGGTGAGCACTAAAGAATTGATGCTTTTGAACTGTTGTGTTGGAGAAGACTCTTGAGCATCCCTTGGACAGCAAGGAGATCAAAGCAGTCAATCCTAAAGGAAATTAGTCCTGAATATACATTGAAAGGACTGATGCTGAAACTGAAGTTCCAATACTTTGGTCTCCTGATTCGAAGAACTGACTCCCTAGAAAAGACCCTAATGCTGTGAAAGATTGATGGCAGGAGAAGTGGATGACAGAGGATGAGATGTTTGGATGGCATCACCAACTCGATGGACATGAGTTTGAGTAAGCTCCAGGAGTTGGTAAAGGACAGGGAAGCCTGGTGTGCTGCAGTCTATGGGGTCGCGAAGAGTCAGACACGACTGAGCAACTGAACATTAGTTGGGTTATAAACACATACCTTATTGGCCCACGGATTGCCCTCATTGATTCATCCATCCATTCACCTATCACGTAACAAACATATATAAAGCCACTACTACACCCAAGAAGAAAGCTTTAACAAGAACATATCTATCTATATATTCATTTTCCCATGTGGTCTTCCTGTGTTCCCTGCTTTCCCTTGCACTCCAGGGTAACCAACATCTTGAGCCTTGCTTTTGAACTTTATAAACAGGTTATCATATTATGTCACTAAGATTTACCCAAGTTGTTTATATCTGTAGTTTCTTTTGTATTTGAAAATATTTAGTCTTAGTTTGCTAAATAATACTTAATTTTGATAAAAACAATTTTAAGAAAGCTATTATTAATGATGCAGGTCAGCTTTCACACTTTAAATTGCCAAAGATACCAGACAGGATTCAAATAAAGTCTTTAAATTACCATGACAAACAAGTAATCATTAACATCTTGATCATACTAAGCCAAAATGATTCAGACTTTATATTTTTAGTCATCAGTGAAACATGTAAAATTCATTTCATTCACCACAGATAGATATGGTATTATCCTGTGCCTGTATATATTTGTTTTAGCCGAGGTGTCGGTGATATCTGGAAAGACTCTAAAATAAAATACCATTTTTTTATTTCACACTAATTATGACATATCATTAAAATTTCTCTGGGACCAGAGGTACATGGAAGTTTCAAATTTGTAATCTGTGAAATTACTCAGGATCAACTTAGCTAGTTACATTTTAAACTGAAAAACAAATAGAGAATTTCAGATGAATAGAAAACATGTGTTTATAAAATCTGCTTTAAATGTCTTAGATATTTTTCCATTTTTACTGTTGGTATTTTTACCTTCATTCAGTTTAGCTATAAATGGCTTTAGTCTCCTATTACCCCAGTTCATCCTTTGAAACTGCAACTCTGTTCAACCTCTGCAGTATTTAGTGTGAACACAGTTTAACCTCTACGCTCACCTTCTGTCAAGCACTCCTACAAATTCTGTTCTCTAGAACTGCACTGTCCAATATAGCAACCACTAGCCACATATCACTGTTTAAGTGAAAGTGAAGTCGCTCAGTCATGTTGAACTCTGTGGCTCCATGGAACCAGGCTTCTCCGCCCATGGGATTTTCTAGGCAAGAGTACTGGAGTAGGTTGCCATTTCCTTCTCCAGGAAACTTCCCGACCCAGGGATTGAACCCAGGTCTCCTACATTGTAGACAGACGCTTTACTGTCTGAGCCACCAGAGAAGTCTTAGATTTTTTAAATTAAATTAAAAATTTAGTTCTTCCTTTTCATCAGCCACTTTTCAGGTGTTTTGTAGCTGCATGTGGTTAGGACCTACTGGACAAAGCAAGTGTGGAACATTTCCATTGTGGTGCCCCAGAGTTTGGATCTAGAATTTCTATGTAGGAAGAATTTATGCTCATCCAAGGTAAGGAGCAGCAGCTGTGCTTTGCTGGAGCAACCGTGAAGATACCCCACGCCCAGCGTAAGAGAAACCTAAGTAAGATGGTAGGTGTTGCAAGAGGGCATCAGAGGGCAGACACAATGAAACCATACTCACAGCAAACTAGTCAATCTAATCACACTAGGACCACAGCCTTGTCTAACTCAATGAAACTAAGCCATGCCCGTGGGGCAACCCAAGATGGGCGAGTCATGGTGGAGAGGTCTGACAGAATGTGGTCCACTGGAGAAGGGAATGGCAAACCACTTCAGTATTCTTGCCTTGAGAACCCCATGAACAGTATGAGAAGGCAAAATGATAGGATACTGAAAGAGGTACTCCCCAGGTCAGTAGGTACCCAATATGCTACTGAAGATCAGTGGAGAAATAACTCCAGAAAGAATGAAGGGATGAAGCCAAAGCAAAAACAATACCCAGCTGTGGATGTGACTGGAGATAGAAGCAAGGTCCAAAGGTGTAAAAAGCAATATTGCATAGGAACCTGGAATGTCAGGTCCATGAATCAAGGCAAATTGGAAGTGGTCAAACAGGAGATGGCAAGAGTGAACGTCAACATTCTAGGAATCAGCGAACTAAAATGGACTGGAATGGGTGAATTTAACTCAGATGACCATTATATCTATTACTGTGGGCAGGAATCCCTCAGAAGAAATGGAGTAGCCATCATGGTCAACAAAAGAGTTGGAAATGCAGTACTTGGATGCAATCTCAAAAACGACAGAATGATCTCTGTCCGTCTCCAAGGCAAACCATTCAATATCACAGTAATCCAGATCTATGCCCCAACCAGTAATGCTGAATAAGCTGAAGTTGAACAGTTCTATGAAGACCTACAAGACTGTTTAGAACTAACACCCCCAAAAGATGTCCTTTTCATTATAGGGGACTGGAATGCAAAAGTAGGAAGTCAAGAAACACCTGGAGTAACAGGCAAATTGGGCCTTGGAATGCTGAATGAAGCAGGGCAAAGGCTAATAGAGTTTTGCCAAGAAAATGCACTGGTCATAGCAAACACCCTCTTTCAACAACACAAGAGAAGACTCTACACATGGACATCACCAGATGGTCAACACTGAAATCAGATGATTATATTCTTTGCAGCCAAAGATGGAGAAGCTCTATACAGTCAACAAAAACGAGACCAGGAGCTGACTGTGGATCAGATCATGCCAAATTGCCTTATTGCCAAAGTCAGACTTAAATTGAAGGAAGCAGGGAAAACTGCTAGACCATTCAGGTATGACCTAAATCAAATCCCTTATGATTTTACAGTGGAAGTGAGAAATAGATTTAAGGGCCTCAATCTGATAGACAGAGTGCCTGATGAATTATGGAATGAGGTTTATGACATTGTACAGGAGACAGGGATCAAGACCATCGCCATGGAAAAGAAATGCAAAAAGCAAAATGGCTGTCTGGGGAGACCTTACAAATAGCTGTGAAAAGAGAAGCAAAAAGCAAAGGAGAAAAGGAAAGATATAAGCGTCTGAATGCAGAGTTTCAAAGAATAGCAAGCAGAGATAAGAAAGCCTTCTTCAGTGATCAATGTAAATAAATAGAGGAAAACAACAGAATGGGAAAGACTAGAGATCTCTTCAAGAAAATTAGAGATACCAAGGGAACATTTCATGCAAAGATGGGCTCAATAAAGGACAGAAATGGTATGGACCTAACAGAACCAAAAGATATTAAGAAGAGGTGGCAAGAATACCTGGAAGAACTGTACAAAAAGATCTTCAGGACCAGGATAATCATGATGGTGTGATCACTCATCTAGAGCAAGACGTCCTGGAATGTGAAGTCTAGTGGGCCTTAGAAAGCATCACTACGAACAAAACTAGTGGAGGTGATGGAATTCCAGTTGAGCTATTTCAAATCCTGAAAGATGATGCTGTGAAAGTGCTGCACTCAATATGCCAGCAAGTTTGGAAAACTCAGCAGTGGCCACAGGACTGGAAAAGGTCAGTTTTCATTCCAATTCCAAAGAAAGGCAATGCCAAAGAATGCTCAAACTACTGCACAATTGCACTCATCTCACATGCTAGTAAAGTAATGCTCAAAATTCTCCAAGCCAGGCTTCAGCAATACATGAACCGTGAACTCCCTGATGTTCAAGCTGGTTTTAGAAAAGGCAGAGGAACCAGAGATTAAATTGCCAACATCTGCTGGATCATCAAAAAAAGCAAGAGAGTTCCAGAAAAACATCTATTTCTGCTTTATTGACTATGCCAAAGCCTTTGACTGTGTGGATCACAGTAAACTGTGAAAAATTCTGAAAGAGATGGGAATACCAGACCACCTGACCTGCCTCTTGAGAAACATGTATGCAGGTCAGGAAGCAACAATTCTAACTGAACATGGAACAACAGACTGGTTCCAAATAGGAAAAGGAGTCCGTGAAGGCTGTATATTGCCACCCTGCTTATTTAACTTATACACAGAGTACATCATGAGAAATGCCGGACTGGAAGAAACACAAGCTGGAATCAAGATTGCCAGGAGAAATACCAATAACCTCAGATATGCAGATGACACCACCCTTATGGCAGAAAGTGAAGAGGAACTAAAAAGCCTCTTGATGAAAGTGAAAGAGTAGAGTGAAAAAGTTGGTTTAAAGCTCAACATTCAGAAAATGAAGATGATGGCATCTGGTCCCATCACTTCATGGCAAATAGATGGGGAAACAGTGGAAACAGTGTCAGACTTTACTTTGGAGGGCTCCAAAATCACTGCAGATGGTGACTGCAGCCATGAAATTAAAAGACACTTACTCCTTGGAAGAAAAGTTATGACCAACCTAGATGGCATAGTCAAAAGCAGAGACATTACTTTGCCGACTAAGGTCTGTCTAGTCAAGGCTATGGTTTTTCCTGTGGTCATGTATGGATGTGAGAGTTGGACTGTGTAGAAGGCTGAGCACCTATAGAATTAATGCTTTCGAACTATGGTGTTGGAGAAGACTCTTGAGAGTCCCTTGGACTACAAAGAGATCCAACCAGTCGATTCTGAAGGAGATTGGCCCTGGGTTTTCTTTGGAAGGAATGATGCTAAAACTGAAACTCCAGTACTTGGTCACCTCATGCGAAGAGCTGACTCATTGGAAAAGACTCTGATGCTGGGAGGGATTGGGTGTAGGAGGAGAAGGGGACGACCGAGGATGAGATGGCTGGATAGCATCATCGACTCAATGGACATGAGTTTGAGTAAACTCCGGGAGTTGGTGATGGACAGGGAGGCCTGGTGTGCTGCGATTCATGGGGTTACAAAGAGTCAGACAGGACTGAGCGACTGAACTGAACTAGTATGTACCAGTTACTAATCTAGGCACTTTACAAATGTTAATTTATTTATCCCTCACAATGACCCTCTGAAATAAAAAAAGATTATCCCTGTTTTAAGGATGAGGAAAATGAGGCACAGAAATATTAAGTAGTTTGTTCAAGGTTGCCTAGATCATAGAACATAAATCATATCACTTCTCTTTTTAAAGCACTTCCTTCTCAGAGTATGTGCCAAAGTCTTTCCAAAGGCAGAAGGCCTAAAAGGTTGTATGTGGGCTGCATCCCCCTCTTCTATACTTCATTTTCTTCCATAACAATTTATTTATTTTTTGTGTATCTCTCCACCAATAAATGAAGCTCTACCACAACAGTCAGGGATCTTTGTTCTCTTTCCCACTACAAAGTTTATTCTCAGTGTTCAAAACAATACCTTGTATAGTAGGCTCTCTTCACATAATTGTTCACAAATGAATGTATCACTTCTCATTTACTGTAAGTGGAAACTTTTTTAAAAAGGAATTAAAAACAGAAATTTCAGAATTCCTGCAATTTAGAATTTATAAGTTCAACCTATTGAACTTAAGGCTTACTCTCTTTTGAGTGTTTATAAAATCAAACAGTATTAACAAAGTAGGTAGTTAAAATTACAATTTCATGGATATATAAAAAACTCCATTTAGTAATGGGTAAATTACTAATGGCAAGAATGAAAATAAAAATCACTTTTTATTTAAATGTGACAGATTTTTAAAAAATCATATGTGAGAAAAAGAGCCTAAAAACAGTATACGTTTTGGTCAGTTTAAGTTTGGATGAAGCTTTCTTAATGGATTCTGCCCTAAATGTCTAAGAACAAAGCACTGACTTTTGGGCAGAGTTCTAGCAAATTGAGCAAAGAGTTGACTCATTGGGAAAGACCCTGATGCTGGGAGGGATTGGGGGCAGGAGGAGAAGGGGATGACAGAGGATGAGGTCGCTGGATGGCATCATTGACTCTGAGTGAACTCCAGGAGATGGTGATGGACGGGGAGGCCTGGTGTGCTCGATTCATGGGGTCGCAAAGAGTGGGACACGACTGAGCGACTGAACTGAACTGACTTGAACTAGCAAATCAGCAACTGTGGTGTGTTAGATTCTGAGATAATTGCTTCCTTGTATATTACTTGAAAAACAATTCAGTGAGGGCAGCACCTATAATATTTTTAAGATCAAACAAAGGATGTGGAAAAGACCAATTAACATCCATCAAGAATAATTTAAATAATCAGATATCATTTTAAACTACAGTAGTGATCAGTTTCAAGAGCTGCACTGTTTCAAATTATTTTCTCTAACTTCATCTTTGGAAATTTTATGTGTTCCCGAGGTTCATTTGCTTCAGTTTTTATTTTAAACTGCTCAAACACCACTGCATTGGGTTCTCCTTTGGCTGAAAGAAAAACCTGTCCTTTGGTATATTAAAAACATTTTTTAATGAGTTACTCCATATTCATAAGACTTAGCTTTCCAATTTGTAAACATGTTTATTTCTGAATTCCAGTCTCAGAAATCCTGATTGGGAGTGCAGTCCAGGAAATTTCGTCTATTCTTTGAGAACTACTCGACTCAGTGCAATTTACATATTTTGCAGTTTTCAAAATATTAATTTTAGACATCTAAAGAGGAGAGGGCAAACTCTGGTGGTTGTCAAAAGAAACAAGAATGAGAAGCACACGTTGTGCCATGTTGCAAAACTTTTCCTCAGGTTGCAGATCTTCTGTCTCTAGGGAGGAAATCAGTTCATTATCATCCAGTAATTAACCATTTTCAACCATTTCCATACACGTCGTTCAGGATGAATCCCAAAAGTCATGAACTCAGCTCCGCGGCAAACAGTAATAAGCTCCGTTCATCCAACTTGGCCCCAAAGGCCGTGGGCGCCGGGTCGCTTCCCGCCAGCCAGGCTCCTCCTCTGCTCGCCTTTTGGGTCTGGTCCTCTCGAAGGTGCTCGGTGCGGCAGGTGTTGGCGCCAACCGGGTGGCGGCGCTGTTTGCCCCGCGCGCCGCCGCTTGAGGCCCGAGGGAGGCGGAGGCAAGGCCGGCGGAGGAAGGGGGCGGGGGCGAGGCGCGCTCCCTGCTCTCGCGTGCTCTCGCACCGCTCGCGTGACCCGTCGGTGTGTGCGAGAGGCGCCGGCTGCCGGGAGCACGGACGGCCGCGCGCGCGCCGCTGCTAGGGGCGTCCGGGTCCGGGTCGGCGGACCCGGCCGGCGCGAGGTGCTGGCGGGCGGGCAGCCGGGGTCCGGGGCGGACACACGCGCACACGCTCCCGGAGGAGCCTTCTCCGAGGCTGCTCTTCCTCTGCCAGACGGAGAGCGGCAGTGTCTCCCCGCCCAGCTCTCACTCGCCCCGCGTCTCCCCCGCGGCGACTGCTCCTCCTCGGCACCGCCAGCCCCAGCGCCGCTCCGGGGCGGGCGGCGGCGGCGGCGGGACCCGCGGAGCCGCTTTGTGTGCAGCCCGAGAGGGGGCGGCGGCGCCGCAACCACCTGACAGAGGCCCGGGCGCTCGATGCACCTTCCGCCCGCATGAGGAGGAGGTAAAGGCGGCGGCGGCTCGGCTCCCGCCCTCAGCTGGGGAGGGAGGGGACGGAAGGGGAGCCCGGAGAGGGGGGGCGCAGGACTGAGGCCCGGCGGGGCTGCCTGGAGGTGCCGATAAGGCCTCGGCGGCACCGGACTGCGCCGAGTGGCCGGGGGCGAGAGAAGCCTCCGGGGTCCC
Source organism: Nanger dama (assembly GCA_917880005.1). Classification (NCBI taxonomy): domain Eukaryota; kingdom Metazoa; phylum Chordata; class Mammalia; order Artiodactyla; family Bovidae; genus Nanger; species Nanger dama. Next base: position 47,158,355 of record CAKJTW010000001.1, read on the forward strand.
TGAGCCGAAGTTGAAGGAACAAAATGTGAAGTGCGGAGCCGCGTCAGCCGCTTCCTGGCTTGGGGTTCGGGGTGGAGGGCAGCTTATTTTCTCCTCCCGCGGGGTGAGGGACCGGGACACGGGAGGGGCGGGAGCGTGGCGGGGACACCTGGGGTCCCGAAGCTTTGCCCGGCAAGGGCGTAGGTTCCCAGGAGCCGCCGCTGCGTGTAGGTCCCGTTGGGTCCCTAGTTTTGCGGCCTAAGCCGAGCCCTATAGGCCTCGCGTCTCTTTTCCCGGAGGCGACCGGCCGAGTGGGGATTCGAGGCTTCTCTCTGACCGAACCGGGGCTTTAGGGGACTCACTGGGCTCTCAAAGCCTCCAAACTTCGGACCTCGGTGCTTGGGGGTGGGATTTCATTGTGAAAGGCGGAATGGGAAACTCCTGGCTCTGCTCGGCGCTTCCCGCGGCCGCCGGTGCCGGGGAGCCCCGAGGGCCCGGGGTTGGCGGGGCCCGCGTGGGTGGGGGCGGCGAGGTGGCCACCAGGGTCCAAGCCCCGGGAACGAGCGGGTAGGGGGCCGCCGCCGAGCCCCGGGCCTCCCTGGAGAAAGGACCTTTGCAGATTAGGATTTTTGAAATGAAAAAGAGGTTACAAAGTCGCCCCTTTCCCGCTGAACTTTTGTTTTCTGACCGATAGAGGCCGGTAGAGGACTGTGAAAGAAAAGTTGTCCCCCAGGATGGACTTCACCGCGCAGCCCAAGCCTGCCACTGCCCTCTGTGGCGTCGTGAGTGCCGACGGGAAGATCGCTTACCCTCCGGGGGTAAAGGAGATCACCGACAAGATCACCACGGACGAAATGATCAAACGACTGAAGGTAAGTTTCTCTGGACAGAATGTTCACACTTCAGACGTTTGTGGTAGGAGGTGCTCTCTCCTGTGGTATTACTGCTTTGCTGGGCCTGGCCTTAAGTTTCACCTACGAGGTGGTGTTTTTTTTTAAAGATATTTTACGTCTTTTCTTTTACCCGCTCTGAAAGGTATTGTTCCGTCTTGGCTGTATCTTTGAATAGTAATCTCTGTTAAAGACATAATCATTATGGGAAATTAAAAGGGTATGTATGTGATATTTTTAATTTTACTGTTTTTTTTCCTCTAAGTCTAAAAATTCGAATATTTTTAAAGTGTTTTTGTCTAGAAATATTTTTGAGAATACTATTCAAAGTAGCTTGCAGCTTTAAAGGTAGGCAATAATTTGCCTAGGAAGGTTTTCATCAGCTTCTAGGAGACTGATTTAAGTGCAAAATGCATTTTAAAAATTATCCAAATTTTTAATATCCAAAAACTTAAATATGTAAGTAGTATGATTAAACTTTAACAGAAAGTACTGACTTTTCAAAAGGCTTGAAGTAGAGTGATGGCTTATGTCCACATGTTCAAAGGGGTTTTAAGGGGCAGTGATTATGGCTTATTCTATAAGGCGTCAGCTTATTTTTAAACATGGTGGTCCTAATGTGAAGGTTGTAAGTTTCAGCCTTTAGGTAAGTTAATTTTTGTTTTCTGTTGCATGGTTATAGATTGTGGCCACCACCTTGCAAAGTAAGCATTACTCTTATTAAGGGATCAGCTTGATGCAGTAGTTCTCAACCTCAGCATCTTTGACCCCTAAGGAACATTTGGCAGTGCTGAAGACTTTTTTTTTTGGTCACCACTGGAGGCTGGATTGGAATAGGGGAAGACTGGAGACAGGGAGTCCAGCTGAGACTGTTAAACTGTAGTCTAGGTCAAAGATGTTGAAATCATGAAGTGGGGCTATGATAGTGGGAATAGAGAGATAGGGAACAATCCAAGACATTTCAGAGTTCTACTGATCAATTGGAGTGTGTGGAAGGTGAGGAAAGCAACAATATTAACACCTTGCCAGTCTTCCCCTTGGGCAACTTCTTGAAATGTATTTTAGAAAATAATCTTGCCTCTTTGCTGTTAGAACTTAGTATAGTGCCTGGTAAATGTTTACAGTGTTGTGAGTGATTAATATTTAAAAGTGTTGCTGTAGTTTGTTTTTAAAAATCTAGTTGGATCCTACAATTTGCTGCCCATTTGGAAGGAATAGGACACAAAACCTTACATCAAAATAAATCTTGATACTAAAGATTGTACATGAAGTGGGGGTGCTTAATTGATGCTTCTTAAGGTTGTACTATTATTGTTTAAATTTTTGAGATGCCGAAATATGAATTATGAAATATAAATTAAGTAAAATTGTAGATCTTTCTATTTCATATTAAGAATATGGAAACCTTGAATTCTGGTGATGGATAATCTGGTTTTAAAAAAGTTATGAATGTATATACATCTTCTGTTTGAAAGTAGATTAAATGTCAGAAGTATTTTTTAACTAAATTGACAGTCTAGAATGAGCATATGGTTAGAATAGTCATTTGTTATCAGGTCTTTTGGAAGTTAAATTTGATATACATATTAATCAGTTTGAATGTCCTATTGCAAAAATGTTGCTTTTTCAAGAATTCTTATGATTTTGTCTTCCTCCTGCCTTCGTAAGGAGATTTTGACTTTGTACTTTTTAGGAAGGAGCTATGCTCACCACTGTACCACCAAAGCACACTGTATACTTTTTAAGGATCCATGTTTAGTTAAAGTATTACTGTCTTACTAGTATAGATTTTAAATAATATATAACTATATTTTTGATAATTTTGTGTTATTTGGGGGTAACTTGTATAAATTCAGTAGTTTATTATTATTATAGCAACAGTGTTCAAATATTGTGAGGAAGAGGGCTTAAAGTCTAGTAAAACCCTGGTCAATAGAATTCAGAGGTGTTGGGTCCTTTTTCTTCACTTTTCAAGAATGGAACAAGCCTTTACCATTTAGAAAGATCCTAAAAGAAATTCCAGAACTTCTTTTATTTCACAAATAATAAAAGTTAGACCCAAAGTGGCCAAACAACATTTACCAAGATCAGTCATGGGACTGATTAGTGGCAGAGCCAGGGCAATAGCATCATATATCTTTTTATTCTTATGGCTGCTTTCTTCTAAGGAATCTAAAGGAAGTTGATCAAGGAAGCTGTGATTTTTATCATGCAGTGGAAAATGGTCAAGTGAAAAGGGGAAGGGAATCAATGAGAGTTAACTTGGTCTTTTGCAGGGAAATATGGAACAGCATTTTGTGTTCTTAACATTAGAGAGAAACTATTGTGATGCTTTCAAGGTTTCTTTAAAGTAATTCTTAGAGTATATCTTTGAAAAAGCTAAGACATACTTTTGTATTTTAGAAGTTTTCATTTCTATTTACAAGGAACTACTCTGTTTTTACATCTAGTTACACTACCATTCTGTCAGTTCCTTAAACATGTCATGTTCATTTCTGCCTAGACAGATTTTAAATTATATAACCCATATACGTACTCTTCCCCCATTTCATTAAGGAAAGTCTCTTAGATTTCCTGTTATATATACTCTTTTAATTCCTTCATGTCACTTGTTACAGATGTGATGTTACATTTATGCCTGTGTTTATTTGGTTTGTGTCCTCAGCTTCTCTGTTAGCTTCATGAATACCACATCTGTTTACTTGTGTATCCGCCCAGTGCTTAGTTTGTATGTGTGTGTGCTCAGTCATGTCCAGCTCTTTGCAATGCCATGAACTGTAGCCTACCAGGCTCCTCTGTCCATGGAATTTCCCAGGCAGAAATACTGGAATGAGTTGCCATTTCCTACTCCAGGGTATCTTCCTGACCCAGGGATTGAACCTGCATCCCCTGTATGTCCTCTGTGGCAGGTGGATTTTTACCACTGCGCCACCTGGGAAGCCCCACAGTTAGGTGCTCAACATATATTTGTTGAATGAATGAATAAATTATATATATTAATACTGGTTTAGAGAAGTATTCTTATTTTTGAAAATGAAGGATGACTTGAAAATATTTTGAATTGCAACTAAGTACTTTATCTGAGATTGCATACTAGAGATGAAAAGTAGATATTTATAATTTTAGAACTAGAAGGTAGCTTATAAGTTATTTGATTTTGTTCAAATTTTCCAGATAAAGAAACTGATTCTGAGAGGTTGTGACCAACCCTAGTCACATAAAGCTGAAAACTATCATTAATGATTTTGTTATTTAGATCAGTTATAGAAATATTAAAAGCCATATAAAAGTTAGCTGTTTGGAAGGATAGCAGACATTTTTTAATACCAGTGTTACATTAAGCATCAAGATGTGTAGTTCACAGATATCCTTCCTCTTGTTTAATTAAGGATTCTGAAACGAATGCAGTCTGATGAGTTTTGTAACACATTCAAGATACACCTATAAACAGTATTGTACAAATTCCATTAAGTGCTTCTGCCCATGGGCTGTTACACAGTCTGTCTCAGGTCATGTATTACAAAGCTATATGCCACATATTATTTTTTCTTCTGTTCCTGCTGTTTTCTAAGTGGGAGGCCTTAGGTCAGCCTTGGTTTTTAAAGGAAGGTAGGTATTAGGATGAAGTTTGTTACTTACATCCATTTCTATTACCTGCTTTCAGAGTTCAGTGCCCCAGACTGGTCTCTAGCTACAGCTCCATACCCCAACTACTTATTACCTTGATGCTAAAAGTCAGGAAAGATTAAATAATAGAGTTTTATTATTATGAAAATGTCCTCCATTTTCTCCCACTAGGTGTTACTTCTGTGTTTTCTTTGTATTTTTCTATAATCTTTGTCTTTGTGTCTGTCATTCTCCCTCTTCCCCATGCTCTCACTTCTGCTTTCTGTAGTCTGGCCTGTGGGATTCTTTAATATGAGTTAGGATATGGTGGGCTTGATTTAGGTAGAACACTCCCTTTTCTCATAAGAACTTAGGTTGGAAGAGGGGAAGAATAGATTGCAGGAAGACCATGAATTCTTTCCTTTTCCTTCCCCTCAGGTGGACCTCAGAAATACTTGATTCATTTGCGTAAACACAAGTCTGACTGAACTCTGGGAGTTGGTGGTGGACAGGGAGGCCTGGCAGCGATTCGTGGGGTCACAGAGTCGGACACTACTGAGCAACTGAACTGAAATTATTTTTTATTTATTCCTAGTTGCCACATGGTATGCTAATTTTATAGGTAGTGTATAATTTCAAGTCTGGATTTCGTCGACATATTTTAATAAATGTATTGCAGAAGATTGTGCTAAGAAAATAAGAAATTAAATGGAGAGGCAAGATTTCTTAAAATGTCCTAAAATATGGCCAGTATACATTTGTGAAGTAATGCGTCATACAGTACAGCTTTTATATTAAATTTCCATTTGCATAGACGAATTGTTCTAGTCATCAGCTGGTGTGTAACAAGCTACCCCTAAACCTAATAATTTAAAATAGCAACTTTTAAAAACCTTATTGTGGTAAATAAAATACATATCAAATTTGCTATTTTAATCATCTTTAAGTGTATAGTTCAGTGCCATAGTTCCAAAGTGCAGTGCAGAGTTCCAAAAATAGCAAGGAAAGATGAGAAAACCTTCCTCTGCGATCAATACAAAGAAATAGAGGAAAACAACAGAATGGAAAAGACTAAGAGATCCCTTCAAGAAAATTAGAGATACCAAGGGAACATTTCATGCAAAGATGTTCACGATAAAGGACAAAAATGTTATGAACCTAATAGAAGCAGAAGATATTAAGAAGAGGTGTCAGGAATACACAGAAGAACTATACAAAAAGATCTTCATGTCCCAGATAACAATGATGGTGTGATTACCACCTAGAGCTAGACATCCTGGAGTGCTAAGTCAAAGTGGGCCTTAGGAAGCATCACTATGAACAAAGCTAGTGGAGGTGATGGATTTCAGTTGAGCTATTTCAAATCCTGAAAGATGATGCTGTGAAAGTGCTGCACTCAATATGCCAAAAAATTTGGAAAACTCAGCAGTGACACAGGACTGGAAAAGGCCAGTTTTCATTCCAATCCCGAAGAAAGGCAATGCCGAAGAATGTTCAAACTGCCGCACAGTTACACTCATCTCATGGTAGCAAAGTAACGCTCAGAATTCTCCAAGCCAGGCCTCAATAGTACATGAACTGTGAACTTCCAGACATTCAAGCTGGATTTAGAAAAGGGTAAGGAAACAGAGATCAAATTGCCAACGTTGGCTCATCAAAAAGAAAGAGAGTTCCAGAAAAACATCTGCTTTATTGACTACACCAAAGCCTTTGAATGTGTGGGTCACAACAAAATGTAGAAAATTCTTCAAGAGATAGGAATACTAGACCACCTCACCTGCCTCCTGAGAAAACTGTGTGCAGATCAAGAAGTGACAGTTAGAACCGGACATGGAACAACTGACTGGTTCCAAATCGTGAAAGGAGTACGTCAAGGCTATATATTGTCACCCTGCTTATTTAACTTATATGCAGAATACATCATGTGAAATGCTGGGCTGGATGAAGCACAAGCTAGAATCAAGATTGCTGGGAGAAATATCAATAACCTCAGATATGCAGATGACCCCACCCTTATCGCAAAAAAGCAGAGAGGAACTAAAGAGCCTCCTGATGAAAGTGAAAGAGGAGAGTGAAAAAGTTGGCTTAAAACTCAACATTCAGAAAACTAAGATCATGGCATCCGGTCCCATCGCTTCATGACAAATAGATGGGGGAACAATGGAAACAATGAGAAACTTTATTTTGGGGGCTCCAAAATCACTGCAGATGGTGATTGCAGCCATGAAATTAGAAGACACTTCCTCCTTGGAAGAAAAGCTATGACAACCTAGACAGCATATTTAAAAGCAGAGACATTACTTTGCTGACAAAGGTCCATCTAGTCAAAGCTATGGTTTTTCCAGTGGTTGTGTATGGAAGTGAGAGTTGGATAATAAAGAAAGCTGAGCGCAGAAGAATTGATGCTTTTGAACTGTGGTGTTGGTGAAGACTCTTGAGAGTTCCTTAGACTGCAAGGAGATCCCACCAGTCCATCCTAAAGGAAATCAGTCCTGAATATTCATTGGAAGGACTGAAGCTGAAGCTCCAATACTTTGGCCACCTGATGCGAAGAACTGACTCATTGGAAAAGACTCTGATTGATGCTGGAAAGGATTGAAGGCAAAAGAGAAGGGCATTGCAGAGAATGAGATGGTTGGATGGCATCACCGACTCAATGGACATGAGTTTGATCAAGTTCCAGGAGTTGGTAAAGGACAGGGAAGCCTTGCATGCTGCAGTCCATGGGACTGTAAAGAGTCGGACTCAACTGACTGACTGAACTGAGCTCAGTGCCATAAGTACATTCACATTGTTGTGCAACCTCATTACCATCCATTCAGAACTTTTCATCATCCCTACCTGAACTCTGAACCCATTAAACTAGAACTATATTCCCCACTTCCCCCAGCCCAGGTGACCACTTTCTACTTCCTGTCGTTATGAATTTGACTACTCTAGGAGCCTTGTATCAGTTCAGTTCAATTGCTCAGGCGTGTCCAACTCTTTGTGACCCCATGGACTGTAGCACTCCAGGCCTCTCTGTCCATCACCAACTCCCCGGAGTTTCCTCAAACTCAAGTCCATTGAGTTGGTGATGCCATCCAACCATCTCATCATCTGTCGTATAAATGGGATCATAATATATTGCTGCTTTTGTGACTGGTTTATTCACTTGGCATAATGTCTTCAGGGTTTATCTGTTCTTGCAGTATGTGTCAGAATTCACGTATATAACATCTTTTGTTTATCCTTTCATTCTTTGATGTACACTTGCGTGGCTTCCACCTTTTACCTACAGTCAGCAACTTTTCTTCCTATCTCACAGTTTTGTGGATCAGAAATTTGGGCTGGACTTGGCTTTCTGCTCCACATTACGTACTAGGTTCCCTCAGTGATATTCAACTGGTGATTAGATTGGTCTAACGTGTACACACTGTCTTCTCTCAAACACTTGGTACCTTGGTAGGAACAGCTGAAAGGCTGGACTCAACTGGGCCCTTCTTCCTATGTACTATGTATTGTTAAGGCTTCTCCACATGGTCTCTCTAGCAGGATAGGTGAGCTCAGTTTTCCAAGACACTCCGGAGGAATTTCTCAGTACTTTTAAAAGACTTTACTCAGAATTGGACTTGACATTTCTACCTTAGTCTGCTGTTTAACGTATTCATAGCCCAGCTCACATTCAAGGGGAGAAAAATTGACCCAACTTCTCAATGGAAGAAGTAGAAAAGAATTTGTACTTGTCTTTAATCTACCGTAGGAGCTCTCACGACAAATCAAAGGGTACTACACTTTGTAGTTACATTCATACATTTGAAAAACACTTAATATCAAAAAACAACAGTATATAGTTTCAGCGAATTTCCTGGATCTGTAAAATGTATTTTACTAAATTACCATAACAAGTTACTGTAAGGAAAAAGTTGTAGGAATTTTTTATATGCTAGTTTGGGAAAAATTATGGAGGCGGCTCATGATTTGATCCTAGAACTTGTTTCATATATTACTTGAATTCTTACTAGAAAGTACTACTGGTCAATCATGATGATGATCCCCCTTCTCTCTCTCTCTCTCTCTCTTTTTTAAACCCATTTTAATATCTTCTTTGAGACATTTTATCCCTCTAAAATTTCGGGAAACTTGCACCTTCAACACTCATCCCTTCACTTAGATTCACTAGTTGTTAACATTTTGTCACTTTTGCTTTCATGCACACACACATATACACATGTGGAGGGAGACAGATGTAACACACTGTTTTGTTGGAAAGTTACTTGCATACATCCTGAGATTCCACCTCTGAATGCTTCAGGAGTCTTAGTATAAGCTAATGTCTTAGTCTAAAGACATTCTCTTACTTTATAACAGTGATCATTATCATACTCTAGGAATTTAACATCAACATAATGATACTGTCTATAATAAAATTCTCTCAATTGCCCTAAAACTTTACTTTTTCAGAATTGAATTTTTCATATCTTTTTTCTTTGTTGTTTAGTCTAATGGTTTATGATGTCTATATTCCTTGTGAAATTTTACCTTTTATTACTAAAAATATTCATCTTTGTTTCATTTAAAATAAATTTTTTTTAAAGGAAAAAAAATTGACTTTTTCTTCCTCTGTCCAGTTTCCAATATAGGGTCCCATGCATTTATCTTGTCTCTTTTGTCTCCTTTAATCTAGAAAGTCGTCTCATTTTTGGGGGGAGTGGTGTTCATGACATTTTTGAAGCATTTGTCCTACAGGAGTTAGGAATCTGTTTTGTCTCATTTCCTTATGCTTAGATTCAAGTTGAACCTTTTTGCAAGTATACTATACAATCAGTGGTACATAGTCACCTTTGCATCATATCAGGAGGCATGTAATGCCAAATTTTGTTGTATTGGCTGTGCTAAGTTTGATCACTTGGGTACAGTTAGCCAACTCTGCATTGTAAACGTACTTTTCCCACTTGCAATTAATAAGTAATTTTTAAACTAATAAGTAGTTTGTGAGAATAATTTGTTTTCAATCATTCTTAACTTTTTAAAAAACAGTGAACTTTTATTTATTTTATTTTTGGCTGCACTGGGTCTTCATTGCTGCATGCGGGCTTTCTCTAGTTGTCATAAGTGGGAGCTACTCTCTAGTTGTAGTGTGCAGGCTAGGGCACTTGGACTTAAGTAGTTCTGGTCAGTGGGCTTAGTTGCCCCGAAGCATATGGAATCTTCCCTGACCAAGGGTCAAACCTGTGTCTCCTGCATTGGATGGCAGATTCTTAACTACTGGACTACCAGGGAAGTCCTTACTCAACCCACTTTGATGGTTATAAAATATTGCCCTTTTGATTCTATCATTTCTTCCACGTGTATTAGCTAGCATTCTTCTATTGAGAAGACCTTGCCCCCATTTAAAAACCAAAATCACTCATAGATTCTTTATTCATTGCCTTTTAATCCATTTTATTCCTTTTGAGAGTCAAATTGTCCCAGATGAGCATCCTTGCTTTCCTGTCTTTTCAAACATCTAGTGTCTTTTGACATGTCTTTCTATGAGTCTTTGAGCACATCTTTGTTTTCTGGTACAAGATGTTCACCTTGTGCTTCCCTGCCCCAGATTTGGATAGATCTTTTTCCAAAGAACCTTATTTCCATTTTAGTGGAGAGTGGTGTTTGTAAACCAAGGCCTTGATATGGCCATTGTGTTCACATTGTTGTAGATATGTAATTTCTTCAGGTCTTTCAGTGTGTACAGCTAGGACATATATATACTTTAAATCATGAGTTCATCGGCCACTTTCAGTTGAAATCCAGTATCAGAACTTTTTCTAAGTTTCCTCCATTCTATATTTGTATCAGCCTTCTCTTACAGTATAAATCCTAATTTCTCTTAACTCTGGTAAATTTATTTATACTACTCTACTATAAGGTGCTACTATAAACACAAAAAATTCAGAACTACTATTTCAGTAACCCTTGCAAGGTTTCTTTGCAGTTCTTTCTGTCGAATTAAGATTGCATAGAGAACCATGCTCATTAGTTATTTGAATTGGAATTTTGTTGTCTGAATGGTTGTTAATCAGTTTTCTATACAATTGGTTTTCTGTTTGTATTCAATTATGTGTGCACACACATTTGTTGACTCTTCATTTCTGCTGATGAGTATAATCCTTGCTTGACTCTTTTTTATTGGTAACAAAATTTACCATCTTAACCACTTTTAAGTGTTCACAGTACTGTAGTGTCAACTATACACACATTGTCAATGTAGTAGATCTCTAGAACATTTTCATCATGTAAAACTGAAACTGTACCTGCAGAACAACTCCCCTTTCTTCTATGATCTCTTTAGCCCATAGTAGCCGCTATTCTACTTTTGGTTTCTAAGAGTTTGACTACTTTCGATACCTCAGGTATAAGTGTGGAATCATATTCTATTTGTCTTTTTGTGACTGGCTTATTTCATTTAGTATAAAGTCCTCAAGGTTTATCCATGTTGTAGCATATAACAGCATTTCCTTCTTTTTTAAGGCTAGTATTCCATTGTGTATATCTACCACATTTCTTTATCCATTAATGGAAATTTAGAAAGATCCACCTTTCAGCTATCCTGAGCAGTGCTGCAGTTAACATGGATGTGCATGTATCTCTTTTGAGATCCTGTTTTCAGTTCTTTTAGATAGATAGATAGATAGCTGGGAATGCAGGATCATATGGTAATTTTATCTAAACATTTTTAGGGAACTCCCCTCCATACTGTTTTCCATAGTGGCTGCTTCATTTTACATTTCACTCAAGTAGTACACCAGAATTCCAGTTTCTCCACATCAATGCTTGTCTTTTGCGTTTTTGATAGTGGCCATCCTAACAGATATGAGGTAATGTCTTACTGTGGTTTTGATTTGTATTTCCCCAACGACTGGTGATGTTGAGCATCTTTTCATGCTTATTGGCTGTTTGTGTATCTTTTTAGAAAAATATCTATTCAAGTCCTGTATGTATATATGTATGTATTAGTTGCTGAGTTGTGTCCAACTCTTTGCAGTCCAGTGGACTGCAGCCTGTCAGGCTCCCCTGTCCATGGAATTCTCCAGGTGAGAATACTGGAGTGGGTTGCCATTCTCTTCTCCAGTTAAGTTCTTTACCCATTTTTTTTTCTTTATCCATTTTAAAATCAGGTTATTTGTTTTATTGTTCAGTTGTAGGAGTGTCTCTATTCAGTTTTAGAAATCACATTGTTCTTTTTTTTTTTTTTTTAATTTTTACTTGGTTCAAGAGTCAGAACTATTGAAAAACTTGTACTTCTCAGAAGTCTTCCAACATTATTCCTTCCACTGCATTTCCACACACCTCCCCTCTGTAGATAATCATTTCTGTTAGTTTCTGGTTGATCCTTTCTTTCTGTGTTACCTCTCTTCTTCTTAAAAGATAGACTACCATATATATACTCAATTGTACTTTGTTTTTTTCACCCAGTATATCTTAGCAACGACACCATATCTAGAAATCTTTTATTCATTTTCATTATGCTATAGTATTCTCTGTGTGTAGAGGTACCCTAGTTTTATTTAACTAAATCTCTCTGTGTTGATTTTAGATTGTTTGTAATATTTTCCTTTAAAAGTAATGCTAAAACGAATAACTTAGTACACATTGTTTTGTACTTGTGCAAGTGTATCTTCAGGGTAAATGCCTAGGAATGGGATTATTGGGCCAAAGGGTATCTTTATGAGTGAGTTTGTTAACAGGTAGTTAAATTCCCCTTCATACTGGTTGTACCATTTTGTTCTTTTACCAGCAAGTATGAGTGTCCAAGCTCTTAGTAATGTATTGTCAAGTGATGCCTACTTTTAAATTAGCAAAATAACATGTTGCCCAAAAAGTCATTTTATTGCCTCCTGGCAACAAAACAAATTCTTTTTAAGAATGATTAAGTATAAGTGCTACATTGAGGTTCAAAGGGATAAGAACCCTATTTAGATTTCCTTAAAAACTCAAAAGGAACTGAGTAGCTTTTTAAAAAGTTTATTTAAAGAAATGAAGTTAGAGATGGAGAATAAATTTTAGTAACAGAGATGATGTTGGAATCAACAAACCTCACTTATATCTTCATTCAAGATTTTGAATTAAATAGACATTAAGGTGAGAGCCTATTAAAAATCATACATGAAGTAAATAACATTGATATGTAGAATGCCAGGGCCATAATATTTTCCCAATATCAGATATCCATAGATGTCCAAGGGAAAAACTGATTTGTGCTCACAGTAGGAAACTAGGCTTAAAGCATTAAAATGAATTTTATTCTTGTTAGTTTCTATTTTTAGAGTTAATTATTTAAATACTACTTTGGCTGAGGTTGTTGGCATAGGGAAGTATGTCCAGTTGAATTCCATGGTCAGAAAGATATAAGTGGAGTTTATACATGATATAAAAGCCTAACAAGTTTTTATTTGCTTGAAGACAACACATCAAGAAGTTTCTAGATAACGATTGAAATAGAAAGCTAAACAGAAACATAAGGAAAGAGTTTACTAAATTTCTTTCCACTGCTATTGGCATTTGGTCTTTTACATTCAGTACAGATCTTCCCGACTGGTACACTTCTTCTATACAGTTACAGACATGCCTAAATACAGAGTCCTCAGCCTTTGGAGATTACAAATATTAGATCTTTTTTGAGTATTTTGTGATATTTTAAAAGTTGGAAGCTACCATCTTGTGTATGTGTGTGGTGTTTGTCATATTATAAAATTATTTTTAAGATCAAACACTTAAAACTCCCTAGCAAAATTAGGGCACTGTGATTAGTAGTGATAAACAGCATGAGTCCATTAGTCCCAAAACTAGACTTATACTAGGAATAACACTGAAATAGATTTCCATTTATATGAAGTATATTTGAACTTATCCTAAGACTTAACTATAAGTTAAATGCCAATTATATGCTAGGATGGGTTCTGTTTCTTTGGATAAAAAGATACTCAGAATTTTAGTGGTCATGAAAAGTTTCATGGAAAAGTTGACAGTGGGACTGGGATTTGAAGGCTTAGACTTTGGTAAGCAAATAGGTGGTGAAACAGTTCAAAGAAATGAATAGGGACAAAGACTGAGAGGCAAGCTTGGTGTGTTTGAAGAAAATGAGAAGAATAGTTTTGATAGAGCTAAAGCATCCAAAAGAGAGTAGTTGGAGGAAAAACAAGTGGAAGATAACTGATGAAATTTGTAAAATCCTTAAATGCCAAAGAGAGGAATTTGATTTAAAAAAGAAAAATAAAGCTGAAGAGTGATGTGTCTACATTGTGATTCTGCATGATTAGCAAAGGTAAGGGCCAAAGAGTTTTTAAGAACATGAATGCCACCCTTTCTTTGAGGCCAGTTTGTGGAGTTTTTTATCCTCATGTCCAGAGCAGATAGTATCTTTGGTTGAACAGTGTTGTTGTCCAGTTGCTCAGTCATGTCCGACTCTTTGCAACCCCGTGGACTGCAGTATGCCAGACTTCCCTGTCCTCACCATCTCCCAGAGCTTGCTCAAACTCAGGTGCATTGACTCAGTGATGCCATCCAACCATCTCATCTGTCATCCCCTTCTCCTCCTGCCTTTACATCTTTCCCATCATCACAGTCTTTTCTAATGAGTTGGTTCCTTCGCATCAAGTGGCAAAGTATTGGAACTTCAGCGTCAGTACTTCCAATGAATATTCAGGATTTATTTCCTTTAGGATTGACTGGTTGGATCTCCTTGCAGTTGAACGGTAATCATTTCTCACTGATACTGTCTGAATAAATCTGTTGGTTGCTGACAGTTAGTAGAGTGGTTAGTAAAATATTATATGCTGCTGCTGCTAAGTCGCTTTAGTCGAGTCAGTCTGACTCTGTTCGACCCCAGAGACGGCAGCCCACCAGGCTCCCCCGTCCCTGGGATTCTCCAGGCAAAAACACTGGAGTGGGTTGCCATTTCCTTCTCCACTGCATGAAAGTGAAGTCACTCAGTCGTGTCCAACTCTTAGCAACCCCATGGACTGCAGCCCACCAGGCTTTGTCCATGGGATTTTCCAGGCAAGAGTACTGGAGTGGGGTGCCATTGCCTTCTCCAGAATTTTATATGCTAGATCATTATGAATTAGATTTTTATCACATATTTTTAGTGGATGTTCTTCCAAAATTTCCTAGAATTCTTGTGGTAGGAATTCAAGTAAACATCAGTAGTAATTTGATGCCAAATTATTTTAGTACGTGAAAATTAAGTTCGGTGGGTATGTTTAATTTTCTGTAATTTCAGATGTTTGTTGAATTGAAGAGACTTCATGTAGTATTGTAAAATTAGTAGAGCCACCACATCTGCAGTTATTTCCTCCATTGAAGTCTTGAACCAGTCAAGGTTATCAGTGAGGGTTTGGATTCAACTTTTCCCAAAGTCCTGTTAATGTTGATAGTTTGACCTCTTCCCATAAATCACCAGTGTTCTTAAAAACATGCAAGATGATTAATCCTTTCCAGAAGGCTTTCAGTCTGCTTTGCCCAGATCCATCAGAGAAATCACTGTTTGTAACCTACAAAATGTTAATGTTAAGCTTTAAATAACAAACCTTAAAAGTCAACATTACTCTGATTCATAGTCTGCAGAATGGATGTTAGCAGGCATACAAACAAATAGCTGAGAAAAGAAGCTAAAGGCAAAGGAGAAAAGGAAAGGTACACCCATTTGAATGCAGAGTTCCAAAGAATAGCAAGGAGAGATAAGAGTTGGAAGTACTTATAAATGTTACTAATGATAGTTTTACTTTTTCTAAAACAGGAGGCTCAGTAAACATTGACTCAGTGATCAATGAAAAGAAATAGAGGAAAACAATAGAATGGGAAAGACTAGAGATCTCTTCAAGAAAATTAGAGATACCAAGAGAACATTTCATGCAAAGATGGGCTCAATGAAGGTCAGAAATGGTGTGGACCTAACAGAAGCAGGCACCTGACCTGCCTCTTGAGAAATCTGTATGCAGGTCAGGAAGCAACAGTTAGACCTGGACATGGAACAACAGACTGGTTCCAAATAGGAAAAAGAGTAAGTCAAGGCGGTATATTGTCACCCTGCCTGTTTAACTTATATGCCCTTGTATCACTCCTATAGAGGTATCCACACCTTTAATTTTTTAAACCTAGATTACTTTTTCATTAGTTAATAACTCTTCGTAGCTAAGTAGTAGTCTGCTGTATGAATATAACAATTTTTTGTTGTTGTTTTTGTTTGTTTGGCTGTGCTGGCAGCATGAAGGATTTTAGTTCCTAGAATAGGGATCAAACCCATGGTCCCCTGCAACAGAAGTGTGGAAACTTAACAATTGGACTGCCAGGGAAATCCCTATACCAGTTTATTTTATACCATTCTCATATTCATGGAAAGAAACTTGTTTAAATTTTAGGCTATTTGAATAAAAGTACTATAAACATTACTATATAAGTCTTCTCTTGTACATATCTTAGTTTATGTTGGGTAAATACCTAGGAGTACAGTCATTGGGTCATAAGGTGGAAGTGTTAGTTGCTCAGTCATATCTGACTCTTTGTGGTCCCATGGACTATATCCTGCCAGCCTGTTCTGTCCATGAAATTCTCCAGGCAAGAATACTGGAGTGTAGCCATTCCATTCTCAAAGGGTTTTCCAACCCAGGGTCTCATGTATTGCAGGCAGAGTCTTTACCATCTGAGCCACTAAAGACCCAGGGGTCATAAAGTAGGTTATTTTTAATTTAGTTAGCAGCCACTAGTCTTTTCCCCGAAATGGTTGTTCTGTTTTATAATCCCACTGACAGTGTATGGTAATATTTTATTTTCAAAGAATTTCTCCATACTTTCCACATTGCCTAATTTATCCATATAAAGTTGATGTTTATAATATTTATTAACCATTTAATGTATATCAGACGTATAGCTATATTCCCTGTTGCATTTCTCATATTGATTCTCTTTTTTAAATTTAATTGTCTAAGAAAGGATTTTTCATATTTGTTAACTCTTTTCAAAATCTCAGTTTTGGCTCTGCTAATTTTTCTATTACTTATTTGTTTTCTGCTCTTATTTCTTTCCTTCAGTGTAGTTTGGATTTTCTAACCTAAGTTTCTCAACCTTAACACTGTGGACATTTTATACCAGATAATTCTTTGTTTTGGAGGGATGTCTTGTGCACTATTGGATGTTTAGAGCATCAGACAGACATACTCACTAGATGACAGTGGTAGGCCCTTGCCAGATGCCTCCAGGGAGACAGAATCACCCTGGTTAGAGAACTACTGTTCTGATAGAAGCTTTTTAAGCCTATACATTTCTTTCAAAACACTTTGAATTGTATCTCACGAATTTTGGTATATTTTTATTACCATTCAGTTAGAAATATTTTCTCATTTTCTTTATGATTTTTTTCCTTTGATCTGTGAATTATTTAGAAATGTATGACTCAATTCCCAAATATTTGAAGTATTTATAAATATTTGATTATTAATTATTCCTAGTTTAATTTAATTTTGATCAGAAGACATAATTTATTTTTGGCTACACTGAGATTTCATTGCTGTGGAGGGGCTTTCTCTACCTGGAGGTACTTTTCTAGTTGTAGGGCATGTGCTTCTCTTAGCGATGGTTTCTCTTGTTGTGGAGCACAGGCTCCAAGCACACCGGCTCAGTGGTTATGGTGCATGAGTTCAGTTGCCCCATGACATGTGGGGTCTTTGTTTACCAGAGATTGAACCTGTATCCTCTGCATTGGCCGTGGATTCTTAACCACTAGACCACCAGGGAAGTCCTAACTTTCATTTTTAAAGGATATTACATTTATAGTTTATAGTTTCGGTGCTTTAACGATGTAATTTCACTGTCTTGTATTCTCTAGTGCTTCAGGTGAGAAGTTGGTGGCAGTATGTATTCTTGTTTCCTTGTAGGTAATGTGGGCTTTTTTTTCTGGCTGCTTTCATGGTGTTTCTCTTTCTTTGATGTTCAGCAGTTTCACTGTGATGCCCTGAGGTTTGTGTTTACCTGATACTTGTCCTGCTTTGGATTCACTCAGTTTCCTAGATCTATAAATTTTTGTCTTTTAGCAAATTTGGGAGAGTTTTGGCCGTTTATATCGTTGGGTTTTTTTTTCTTCTTCTAACCTCTTTTTTTCTCTTTCTAGGATCTGCTTACATGTATGTTAAATATTTTTATATAATGCCCTCAGATCACTGGCACTCTTTTTCAATAATTTCTCTCTGTGTTCTGCAAATTGGTTCCCTCCTATTGTTTGTTCTTAAGTTTATGTCTTTTTCTTCTGTTATCTTCAATCATAGATACAGCCTGAAAAATGTAAAGTAATGGGGATTTGGGAGATAATGTATGTGGTATTATCTATGTGTTTCCTCTTTTTTAAAATATATAATATTTTACATATAGTAAAGTTCATAAACCTTAAGTATAGCATATAATTAATTTTTACATATGTATACACACATAGCATTATCCAGATCAAAATGGCACTGTAGCAGGCTCCTTTATGTTCCCCTCCCCAGAGATAGACACCCTTCTGGTCTTTACCAGCATACATCTTTCCATCAAACTTCATATACATGAAATCATGCAGTATGTACTCTTTTATGTCTGACTTTTTTCCTAAATATTATGTCTGAGTTTCACCCATGTTGTTTTGGGTTGCAGCGATTCATTTTCACTGTATGAGTATACCAGAATTTACTTATCCATACAATTATTGATAGATATTTGGGCTAATAACTTTTTGTTTTTATGAAGAAACACTTCTTTGAATAAAGTGCATGGGTTTTAGTAGTGGTAAGGACTCATTTGTCTTGGGTATATACCTGAGATTGGTGGATTTTTTTTTTTCTTTAAAGAATCAGATAGTAAGTATTTTATGTTTTGTGGGTCAATAGAACTCTAAGTATTTACACAAAATAACTTTTAAAAATTTTTGTTTATTTTTGGCTCTGCTGGATCTTCATTGCTGCTTGGGCTTTTCTCTAGTTGTGCTGAGCAGGGGCTTCTCTGTAGTTATGGTGCAGCGCAGGCTTCTCACTGCGGTGGCTTCTCTTGTTGTGGGACACTGGCTCTGGGATGCATGGGTTTCCGTAGTTATGGCATGTAGGCTCCGTAGTTGGGGGCTCCTGGGCTGTAGAGCACAGACTCAATAGTGGTGAACAGACTTGGTTCCACCGAGGCATGTGGAGTCTCTGGATTGGGGATCCAACCCATGTCTCCTGCATTGACAGACAGATTCTTTACCTCTGAGTTCAAGGAAGCCCAGAACTTTATTTTTAAAAAACAAAATTGAAAGCATAATAGTGATTCGGTACTTTTTTTGTAACACAGGTTTGCTGATAAGAAGAATGGAATTCTTTAAGGGAAGAGATGTGGAGCTAACATTTTACTTAATTGGGCCTCAAAGTTAATGTTCCCAGTTACCAAAATGGATTTCAAGTGTTTACCTATTAATGCTGATCTGTAATGAAATGTGGTATACTTCATTAAAAAATTTTTTTCACAGATAGCTACTCCCAAATATTGGTGTCAGTTATGAACATATGATTTTAATTGAGCGTATTCATTGCTTGGAAAGCATTTATTGAAGTATTTTATATTTTTCTCATGATAACTGTCTTAGATTTTCATTACATTTCATACTAATAGCTTTCAGTGAAAGAGTTAGGTGAAAGTTCCTCAGCTGCAGTTTAAAATGGACTTTGAAATATGGAAATTTCCTGTGTGTGTGTGTGTCTGTGTGTTGAGGTTCTAAGAGTTCTGCTGGAATTGCAGTTTGAGCTTGGAAATGGAGATCTAAGTTTTTGTTACAACTTTTGGTAGCACAGGAAAGAAGAGCTTGACATTTCTTATGATTCAGTAGTGGGTGTTCCTTGTTGAAATATGTAAGTTTTCACATATATGTACTAATAGGCTTTTGGTTACAACTTGAAGTTATTGAGAAACAGCCCCATACCTATAACCAAAGCTACTTTCTAAAGCCATTCAGTGTTTAAAAATACTAATAACAAATGCTATCAATTAAGCGGTGTTGAGTGCTGAAAGAAGACTGATTGAGTGACATTCACAGGACTAGCAAGAAAAACAAGAAAGGAGTCTCTTTTCCTTCTTCCTGCCTTCTCACCACTCTGCTTTCTGTTGGAGATGCTGAGGCAGCGAGCAGTGCATTTTCCTGGATTTGTCTCAACAGCAGAGAGCAGACTGTATGGATAGAGGAGGTGGATTTGGAATTGAGAGATATATAAATACTTAGTGTACTGTTCTGATAAGTGAACTTCTGTAGAACAAGACTAATTGTTTCATGATTTTGTCTAACAAGATACAGCCCTTATGTGTTTGTATGTGGCAGTATGCATGCTTAGTCGCTCAGTCATCCAACTCTTTGTGACCCCATGAACTGTAGCCCACCAGGCTCCTCTGTCTGTGGGATTACCCAGGCAAGACTGCCAGAGTGGTTTGCTGTTCCTTCTCCAGGGGATCTTCTTGACTTAGGGACCCATATCTCCTGCATTAGCAGGCGGATCCTTAAGTGATAAATACCCAATTCTGGGTGAGGTCAATTGCTTTGTTAGTTAAAACACTGTTCCATGTGCATAGTCTAACTCAAGAGTTGGCAGACTTAAATTTTATGCTTTTACATAGGTAAGGGAAAATAAAATGAAATAACTGTTATTCCTAAAAATCTTTAGATTCACCATTTGACCCTTCTGAATCTTATTTTTAACTAGATGTTGATGTTTGTGTTTTTCTATAATTGTCATCAGAAGTATTGTTGTTGTTCAGTTGCTAAGTCGTATATGACTCTCTGATCCCATGGATTGCAGCACACCAGCCTCTTCTATCCTCTACTGTCTCCCAGAGTTTGCTCGGTGATGCTATACCATTTCATTCTCTGCCACTCCCTTCTCCTTTTGCCTTCAGTCTTTGCCAGCAGAAGGGTCTTTTCCAATGAGGTCAGCTCTTCGCATCAACTGGTCAAAGAATTGGAACTTCAGCTTCAGCAACAGGCCTTCCAATGAATACTCAGGGTTGGCTTCCTTTAGGATTGACTGTTTTGATTTCCTTGAAGTCCAAAGGACTCTCAAGAGTCTTCTCCAGCACCACAGTTCGAAAGCATCAGTTCTTCCATGCTCAGCCTTCTTTATGGTCCATGACTCATCAAAAGTATTAGTGATACAGAATATCTTTGAAAAGTGCCCCACTATTATTTCAGAGACGTTCTTCCAAGTCATCAAACATTTAATACTGCAGGATGTGGCACTATGCTTTTCTAGACACTGCCCTGCGTTGTGAGCACAAGGTTTTCAAACAGAAGTTTGTGTAAGTACAAGCAATAGCACTTAGGATTCCTTCTTGCTGTCACTTTTTGAAGATCACTGTAAGACACGAGTATCAGACTTGTTAAAATTTGGGTCTTAGAAGTAATAAATTTTAATTTATCACAGACCATGTATGCCAGACACTAGGCTGGGAACTTCATGTCTGTTATTTCTAAATATCTTAATATTTTGTACCCACTGCAGTATTTTTGCCTGGAAAATCCCATGGACAGAGGAGCCTGGGGGGCTGCAGTCCACGGGGTTGCGAAGAGTCGGACACGACTAAGCGAATTCCCTTTCACTTTTCATTTTCATGCAGTGGAGAAGGAAATGGCAACCCACTCCAGTGTTCTTGCTTGGAGAATCCCAGGGACGGGAGAGCCTGGTGGGCTGCCGTCTGTGGGGGTCACACAGAGTCGGACACGACTCAAGTGACTTAGCAGCAGCAGCTGGGTCTTAGTTGCAGCATGTGTGATCTTTTAGTTGTGACATGCAGACTCTTAGTTGCAGCACATGGGATCTAGTTTCCTACCTCTACATTGGGAGCACAGAGTCTTACCCATTGGGCCACCAGGAAAGTGCCTATCGTAATCTTTTATGATTATACTATTGTTTCATAGGCACAGAAAGACTTAAGTAATGTATTCAGGTCACATATCCATTGAGAGGCAGAACAGAATTCACACACATGGTCTGAATAAAGCTAATATTTAATTTGTGTTCTTTTTATGCTGTAAGGAAATCAGTTTGAGAGATTAGGGTAGAATAAGTATGTACACTCATCAGTTCTTAGCATTGTTGTGTCGGTAGATTCAGCCAGTAGAAACATCTCTGGATTGGAGACTGACGATCAAAAATTTCCAAACTCTGGGTTGGGTATAGGTGTGATACTGTTAGAATTTGACTGAAATGGCTACTCTTGGCTGTACACGGATAGAGAGGTAAGTAAGGCAGGAGGGGCCTGTAGAATATGATTGATGATTTAGAATTCATATTGAAGGCAAAGAGTAGATTCAATGATAATTAAAAAATGAAGGAGTTGGGGGTAGAATGTTCTAAAAAGAAATTTTTTTATTTTGGCTGCACCATGTGGGATCTTAGTTCCCCGACCAGGGATGGAACCTGTACTCCCTACAGTGGAAGCATTGGGGTCTTAATCTCTGAACCACCAGCTGCTGCTGCTGCTAAGTCGCTTCAGTTGTGTCTGACTCTGTGCGACCTCATAGACGGCAGCCCACCAGGCTCCCCCGTCCCTGGGATTCTTCACCAGGCAAGCATACTGGAGTGGGTTGCCATTTCCTTCTCCAGTGCATGAAAGTGAAAAGTGAAAATGAAGTCGTTCAGTCATGTCTGACTCACAGCGACCCCATGGACTGCAGCCTACCAGGCTCCTCCATCCATGGGAGTTTCCAAGCAAGAGTACTGGAGTAGGGCGCCATCGCCTTCTCTGAACCACCAAGGTAGTCCCTAAAAAGGAAATTTGTTAAGAAGTAAAATGGTTTATAATGAGGTTCAAGATGTGGCTCAAGTAGGATAAAGAGGTAAGATGGAGATGCTTTTAGTAATTCTGAGATAGCAGGCGTGAACTATTTGAGGCAAATTGAGGCATGCAGTCACTATGAAATAAGGAACTATAATGCTGGAATAGTAATTGGGTCTTTGATCTAGAATGAATTGTAATTTTAAATTGAGAATTGAATATTTACATCTAAATCCTGAATCATCTTGTTATAAACCACGTAACCTGTGTAAAATCCTTTTCTTCAAAGTTTTTCCTCTAGTGAGAACAGGTGTATTTAGTCTTACGTCCTTCCCAGTCATAGTTAAGGGTTATGTAGTAATACTACACACACTACAAGCTAATGTGTTTCCCCCACCAGTGTTTAGTTTTGTGGTCTTACAGTTCCCTGAGACTTTTTCACATTGGGAAAGGAATGTATTTTGCCTTGCAGAAGATTGTCCTGTCTTTGAATGCTTGCAGTCTCCTTAGTTTCTCTGGGTGACTTTTTTGCTTCCTTGTTGGCTTAAAACTTATTGGAGGAAGAGAAATATATGCTGTACATGTCAGTTCCCAGTGGTTATATAGAAAAGCCATGGGTAGCTTACTTGGCTTACGTGGTGTCTAGGGTAGTTATGTGTCTTCCCTCTCAGTTATTCTCTTTCCTGATATTGGAAGGTGGCTTATGAATCTCAGCTTTCCTGGTTGAACATTTTTCATTGTTTTAAAGGGACCTTGATATTTAAAAGAATATTTTATGGAAAAGTATGAGAATTTTATCTCTCCAGTTCATTTTTATTCATCTGTATTTTATTTTCTTTTAAACCACTTTATTGAGAGGTAATTCATATACCATACAATTTACCTATTTAAAGTGTAAAATCACTGGTTTTAGTATATTCACGGATAAGTGCAACCTGAGCTGCAAGGCTTGCAGGATCTTAGTTCCCTAACCAGGGATTGAACCCATGCCCTTGGCAGTGAAAGCATGGAGTCGTAACCACTGGACCACCAGGGAATTCTCTAGAGAAATTTTATCTCCTCCAAAAGAAACCCCATACCCTTTAGCTGTTATTCCTATATGCCCGTCCAGCCCTAACTAATCACTTCCTTTCTGTTTCTGTACGTTTCCCTGATCTGCACTATCATATAATTGAAGTTATATAACATGTTGGTATTTCAGGACTAGTTTCTTTAACTTAGCATAATGTTTTCAAGATTCATCCATTTTGTAGCATCAATATTTCATTTCTTTTTACTACCAAATAAGTATAAGTTTTTTTTTATCTTGATAAAGTCCAGTTTCTATATTTGGTTTTTCCTTTTGTTGCTTACACTTAAGTATCATATCTGAGAAACCACTGCCTAAACCAAGATCACAAAGATTTATGACTTGTAAGAGTTTTTTTATAGTGTTAGCTCTTACATTTAGGTCCTTAATCTGTTTTGGTCAAATTGTTCAAAATTTTTAATTGGTCAGAGTTTGTTTTGTATATGGTTTGAAGTAAAGGTCCAGGTTCATTCTTTCGCATGTGAATGCCCGGTTATCCTAGCATCATTTGTTGAAAAGCCTAGTTTTTCCCCATGGATGACTTTCGCACCCTTAACAATAATTAGTTGACCATTGATGTATGGGTTTTCTGAACTTTTATTTGCCCCCACCCCAGTTTTATTGAGATATAATTGACATAGAGCATTGTGTAAGTTTGAGATGTACCACATAATGACTTATGTATATTGTAAGATTACCACTATAAGTTTAGTTAACTTCCATCATCTCATTTGGGCTTACTTGATAGCTCAGTTGGTAAAATCCATCAGCAATGCAGGACACCCCCGTTCAATTCCTGGGTCAGGGAAGATCTACTGGAGAAGGGATAGACTACCCACTCCAGTATTCTTGGGCTTTCCTTGTGGCTCAACTGGTAAAGAATCCGCCTGCAATATGGGAGACCTGGATTCAATCCCTGAGTTGGAAAGATCCCCTGGAGAAGGGAAAGGCTACCCACCCAGTATTTTGCCCTGGAGAATTACAAGGACTGTATAGTCCATGGGGTCACAAAGAGTTGGACACAACTGAGCAACTTTCACTTTCATCATCTTGTATAGATTTTTTAAAAATTTCCCCTTTGTTATGGCAACTTTATACACCATATTAATTGCTTTTGCTTTGCAGTAAGTTTTGACCTTGGGAAATGTGAATCCTACTTTGTTCTTTCTCAGGATTGTTTTAACTATTCTACATGAATTTTAGAATCAACATGTTATCTTCTTTCTACAAAGAAGTTGGCTTGGATTCTGATGAGGATTGCACTGAGTCTGTATATCAGTTTGGAGACTCTTGCCGTTTTAACAATGCTAAGTCTTCCAGTCCATGAACATGAGATGTCTCTTCATTTATTTAGATCTTTTTGATTTCTTCCAACAATGTTTATGGTTTTCAGAGTGTAAGTTTTGTACTTCTTTTGTTAAATTTTTTCCTAATGTAATTTATTCTTTTAATGCTATTATAAATGAAATTGTTTTCTTAATTTTATTTTCAGATTTTTTCATTCCAAGCATTTTGAAACATAATTGATTTTTGTATATTTATCTTGATTTATGTAACTTTTCTAAACTTATTAGTTGTAATTGGTTTTAATGAGTTCCTTAGGAGTTTTTATGTGCAAAATCATATAATCTGTGATTAAGAGATGACTTTACTTCTTCTCTAATCTAGATACCTTTATCTAATCTAGATGTCTTTAGCTTGTCCAACTGCAATGGCTAGAGCCTTCAGTATAATGTTAAACAGTAGTGTTGAAAGCAAACATCCCTATCTTGTTCCTAATCTTAAGCATTCAATTTTCAGTTTGAGTGCTGTTTGCTCTTCACAAAATCTAACACCCTTTGGTGATAAAAAACACTTGTGAAATTAGGAATATAAGGGAAATTCCTCAACATGATAAAGGGCGTTAATGAAAAATCCACAGTCAACCTCATATTTCCAGGTCCATCCATGTTGCTATAAATAACACTGTTGTATTCTTTTTTAAGGCTGAATAATACCCCTCTGTGTGTGTATGTGTGTTTCTGTCTGTGTGCCAGATCTTCTTAAGCCACTGATTTGTTGATGGGTACTTGGATTGTTTCCATGACTTAGCAGTTGTAAAGAGTGCCACTTTGAACGTTAGGGTGTGTGTATCTTTTTTATTTCTTGAGTAAAATGACCTTAATGATAATTGGTCATTTTAAGACTAGGGCAAATGATCCACCTTTATCAAGGAAAAGGAAAATTAGAAAACCGAAAGTTAAATTTGGAGAAGGAAATGGCAGTCCATTCCATTATTCTTGCCTGGAGAATTCCATGAACAGAGGAGCCTGGTGGGCTACAGTCCATGGGGTTGCAAAAGTGTTGGGCATGACTTAGCAACTAAACAACAACAAAGTTAATATATTAAAGGCATCTATGAAGCAGCCATGTATTCCTATCTCAACTGTCTACTGTGGCCTTCACCTAACTGCATTATGAGAAAGGTAGGCTGTGTGAGTTGGCCTGGGAACATAACAGTGTATAATAGTTAAAGCACTATACCATAGTGTAGTTTCTGTAGGATACTCTTTCTAAATATATGTATTTTTCTCTAGTTATTTTGGATAACCACCCATACTATACAATACTATACTATGTAACATATAGATTAAGAATTGTAAAAGGGCGTTAAGAGTGATTAGCCACACTGCCTATATTTGAATTTTTATGCCCTTGAGCAGGTTACCTAGCTTCAGTTTCTCATCTGTTAAATGGGGATGTTAATAATGCCTCCTACAAGATATCATTGTATTAAATAGGTTAATAGTACATTTAAGTAACTTGAAATATACCCAGCACATACAAAAGTCAATCAGTATTAGCTATTAGTACCATTACAAGTAATTTACCTATTAAAAATATGCTTTCTGAGTTGAGGATTTTCTCTTTTGTATGAGGATATCAAAGTGTAAATAATTAGTTGGTTTGTGCAGTGCTGTCATCACTCATTTTATCCTTCTACCTCACAAGTACTTAGAGTTAGAGAATATCTATGGTTACATTAAAACTGAAACTAAAATCCTCTGAAGCCTCAGGGCACGTGTCAGACTCTCAGTCTTTAAGGCTAATCTTTTAGGACCTTATGAATTTCCTCTATAGCTAAAAATAGCTTCCTTGATGACTGTTACAGTCAATATCCAGGTTATTTTTAGAACACAATGGCAACTCACTCCAGTACTCTTGCCTGGAAAATCCCATGGGCAGAGGAGTCTGGTAGGCTGCAGTCCATGGGGTCACACACAGTCAGACACAACTGAAGCAACTTAGCAGCAGCAGCAGTATCCAGGGTATTTTTAGAACTCTTAGTAGTACCGAGTTGTCTTGAAGGTGGGAATAAATGGAGTGAAACATTTCTTGTAATTCAGAAACTTTCAGATCTATGTAAACTGTAGTTTTGTAGTGTATGCTTGTTAAATGGTTTGAGGTTGGTAGACTGAGTCTTTAGAATATAACTTGGTTTTGCTTTCAGGATGAGCAAAATGAGTAGCATCTAACTTTTCTTTGCCCCACAAGTCAGGTATGAAATAATAACCTTGTCTCGTTAAAGAATACTGACCCTGACTAAATATATGACTAACAAAACGAATTGTATCTTCAGGTAGTCTCTGTTGGTTTATTAGAAAATAGGTTATTGAGGTTTTTTTTAAATAGAGTAATTCAATTTGTTAAAATTTAATTGATGGCCTGTGTTTATTATTTGTTTGGGTTTTGGATTTGATACATAAAGAGAGATCTGACTTCTCTCACGTAGCTTTAATCCATCCATGCGTTAAAAGACTAAGTCCTCTAAGTCCATACATGTTGTTGGACATGGCAAGATTTCATTCTTTTCTTATGGCTGAATAATATTACTTTATAATACACACAGTCTCTTTCTCCCTCTCTTGCTGTAGAATCTTTAGCCATACATCATCAAGGGACATTTAGGTTGTTTCCACATCTTGGCTGTTATAAGTAAAGTTGCCGTGAACATGGGGGTGTATATATCTTTTCAAGTTAGTGTTCTTATTTTCTTCAGATAAATACCCAGAAATGAAATTGCTGGATCACATGATAGTTCTATTTTTAATTTTTTGTCTTATCTTAATATTAGCACTTGATCTTGAAATGTGTATTGATTGCAATGATGTAGTTTAGTCAGTAAGTCATGTCCAACTCTGCAACGCCATGGACTGCAGCATGTCAGGCTTCCCTGCCCTTCACTATCTCTCAGAGTTTGCTCAAACTCTTGTCCATTGAGTCAGTGGTGCCATCCAACCATCTCATCCTGTTACCTTCTCCTCCTGCCCTCAATCTTGCCCAGCATCAGAGTCTTTTCCAATGAGTTGACTCTTCACATCAGATAGCCAAAGTATAGAGCTTCAGCATCAGTCCTTCCAATGAATATTCAGGGTTGATTTCCTTTAGGACTGTCTAGTTTTATCTCCTTATAGTCCAAGGGACTCTCAATAATCTTCTCAGCACCACAATCCAAAAACATGAGTTCTTTAGCATTCTGCCTTCTGTGCATGGCCCAGCTCTCACATGCATGCATGACTGCTGGAAAAATCATAGCTTTGACTGTATGGACCTTTGTCAGCAAAGTGATGTCTCTGCTTTTTAATATACTAACTAGGTTTGTCATAACTTTTATTCCAAGGAGTAAACATCTTTTAATTTCATGGCTACAGTCACCATCCACAGTGATTTTGGAGCCCAGGAAAATAAAATCTGCCACTGTTTCCATTTTTTCTCCATCGGTTTGCCATGATGGAGAAGGATATGGCAAACCACTCCAGTACTCGTGCCTGGAGAATCCCATGGATGGAGGAACCTGGTGGGCTACAGTCCATGGGGTCACAAAGAGTCGAACACAACTGAGCAACTTCCTGACTTCCCTTTTGCCATGAAGTGGAGGAACCGGGTGCCATGATCTTATTTTTTGTAATGTTGAATTTTAAGCCAGCTTTTTCAATATCCTCTTTCACCTTCATAAAAAGGCTCTTTAGTTGCTCTTTGCTTTCTGCCATTAGAGTGTTACTATCTGCATATCTGAAGTTGTTGATAATTTCTCTGGGAAATCTTGATTCCAGCTTATGATTCATCCAACCCGTCATTTTGCATGATGTACTCTGCATGTAAGTTAAATAAGCAGGGTGACTATATACAGTCTTGAGGTACTCCTTTCCCAATTTCAAACCAGTCCCTTGTTTGCTGTCTGGTTCTAACTGTTGCTTCTTGACCCACATACAGGTTTCTCAGGATACAGGTCAGGTGGTCTGGTATTCCCATCTCTTTAAGAGTTTTGCAGTTTGTTGTGATCCACACAGTCAAAGGTTTTAGCATAGTCAGTGAAGCAGAAGTAGATGTTTTTTCTGGAATTCCCATGCTTTCTCTATGATCCAGCGGACGTTGGCAATTTGATCTCTGTTTCCTCTGCCTTTTCTAAATCCAGCTCGTACATTTGGAAGTTCTCTGTTTATATACTGTTGAAGCATAGGATTTTGAGCATCACTTTGATAGCATGTGAAATGAGTGCAACTTACAGTAGTTTGAACATAGCTTGGCATTGCTCTTCTTTGGGATTGGAATGCAAGCTGACCTTTTCTGGTCCTGTAGCCAGAGCTGAGTTTCCCAAATTTGCTGGCATATTGAGTGCACTTTTACAGCATCATCTTTTAGGATTTTAAATAACATAGCTATTGACAAATAAGAATTTTAGAGAGATTTCTGTTCGCAGACTTGATCAGCCACTGAAGTCTAAAGCATGTAAAAAAATTACACTAATAGTGTTCATCCCTTCAGAAAATAGGCACTTATCTTAGTTTAAAGACAAATGTAGAAAATGTAGAGACCTTAGCAGATCACAGTCTTCTTAAGGACACATGATTTATTTACTAATAACTGCAGCAAGAAGACACTATAAGATACTTGCTTTGTAACTGGTACCATGTTTTCAGTTCAAAGCAGTTAGCACTCCTTTCATTCTAGGCTCGTCAAGCAGGGCTTAAAGAAGAGGAAGTAGAATTTGGTCCAGTACTTTTAAGAGCAGATAAGACAACTGAATGAACAACAGGAAGATTTTAATAAGAGTAGAGAGGGGTAGAAGCAATTCTATGACATTTAACATATTTTTTTCACCATGTGTTTAGCTCTCTTTTCTATGTAAAACTGTGAAGCTGCTCAGTATGCTTTTCAAAGATAATGAATAAACCAGTTTGACTAGAGTGAAGAGTGGAAATAAATATAACATTTCGTATTTGTTCAGTTCAGTTCAGTTCAGTTGCTCAGTCGTGTCCGACTCTTTGCGACCTCATGAATCGCAGCACGCCAGGCCTCCCTGTCCATCACCATCTCCTGGAGTTCACTCAGACTCACGTTCGTAGTCTGTGATGCCATCCAGCCATCTCATCCTCGATCGTCCCCATCTCCTCCTGCCCCCAATCCCTCCCAGCATCAGAGTCTTTTCCAATGAGTCAACTCTTCGCATGAGGTGGCCAAAGGACTGGAGTTTCATCTTTAGCTTCATTCCTTCCCAAGAAATCCCAGGGCTGATCTCCTTCAGAATGGACTGGTTGGATCTCCTTGCAGTCCAAGGGACTCTCAAGAGTCTTCTCCAACACCACAGTTCAAAAGCATCAATTCTTTGGCACTCAGCCTTCTTCACAGTCCAACTCTTTCATCCATACATGACCACTGGAAAAACCATAGCCTTCACTAGACGGACCTTAGTCAGCAAAGTAATGTCTCTGCTTTTGAATACACTGTCTAGGCTGGTCATAACTTTTCTTTCAAGAGTGAGCATCTTTTAATTTCATGGCTGCAGTCACCATCTGCAGTGATGCTGGAGCCCCCCAAAATAAAGTCTGATACTGTTTCCACTGTTTCCCCATCTATTTCCCATGAAGTGAAGGGACCAGATGCCATGATCTTCGTTTTCTGAATGTTGAGCTTTAAGCCAACTTTTTCGCTTTCCTCTTTCACTTTCATCAAGAGGCTTTTTAGTTCCTCTTCACTATAAGGGTGGTGTCATCTGCATATCTGAGGTTATTGATATTTCTCCTGGCAACCTTGATTCCAGCTTGTGTTTCTTCCAGTCCAGCATTTTTCATGATGTACTCTGCATAGAAGTTAAATAAGCAGGGTGACAATATACAGCCTTGAACTACCCCTTTTCCTATGTGGAACCAGTCTGTTGTTCCATGTCCAGTTCTAACTGTTGCTTCCTGACCTGCATACAGATTTCTCAAGAGGCAGGTCAGGTGGTCTGGTATTCCCATCCCTTTCAGAATTTTCCACAGTTTATTGTGATCCACACAGTCAAAGGCTTTGGCATAGTCAATAAAGCAGATATAGATGTTTTTCTGGAACTCTTGCTTTTTGATGATCCAGCAGATGTTGGCAATTTGATCTCTGGTTCCTCTGCCTTTTCTAAAACCAGCTTGAACATCAGGGAGTTCACGGTTCACGTATTGCTGAAGCCTGGCTTGGAGAATTTTTAGCATTAATACGTACAACTTTGTTGTTCAGTCACTAAGTTGTATCCCACTCCTTGTGATCAAGTGGACTGCAGCACACCAGGTGTCCCTGCCCTTCACTGTCTCCTAGTTTAGTTCACTTCAGTTGCTCAGTCGTGTCTGACTCTGCGATCCCATGGACTACAGCACACTAGGCTTCCCTGTCCATCACCAACTCCCATAGTTAACTCAAACTCATGTCCAGTGAGTTGGTGATGCCATCCAGCCATCTCATCCTCTGTCATCCCTTTCTCCTCCTGCCTTGACTCTTTCCCAGCATCAAGGTCTTTTCAGATGAATCAGTTCTTCACATCAGGTAGCCAAAGTATTGAAGTTTCAGCTTCAGCAGCAGTCCTTCCAATATTCAGGACTAATTTCCTTTAGGATGGACTGGTTGGATCTCCTTGCTGTCCAAGGGACTCTCAGTGAACACCCTCTTCCAACAACACGAGAGAAGAGTCTACATATGGACATTACCAGATGGTCAATACCAAAATAAGATTGATTGTATTTGCAGCCAAAGATGGAGAAGCTCTATACAGTCAGCAGAAACAAGACTGGGAGTATGAATTCCTTATTGCTAAATTCAGACTTAAATTGAAGAAAGTAGGGAAAACCACTAGACCATTCATATATGACCTAAATCAAATTATACAGTGCAAGTGACAGATAGATTCAAGGGAGTAGATCTGATAGAGTGCCTGAAGAACTATGGATGGGGCAAGGTCCATGACATTGTACAGGAGGACGTGATCAAGACCATCTCTAAGAATAAGAAATGCATAAAGGCAAGATGTTGTCTGAGGAAGCCTTACAAATAGCTGAGAAAAGAAGAGAAGCAAAAGGCAAAGGAGAAAGGGAAAGATATACCTATTTGAATGCAGAGTTCCAAAGAATAATAAGGAGAGATAAAGAAAGCCTTTCTCGGTAATCATTGCAAAGAAATAGAGGAAAACAACAGAATGGGAAAGACTAGAGAGCTCTTCAAGAAAGTTAGAGATACCAAGGGAACATTTCATGCAAAGATGGGCTCAGTAAAGGACAGAAATGGTAGGGACCTAACAGAAGCAGAAGATACTAAGAAGAGGTGGCAAGAATACCCAAAAGAACTATATAAAAAAGATCTTCACGACCCAGGTAATCTCAATGGTGTGATCCCTCACCTAGAGCCAGACGTCCTGGAGTGCGAAGTCAAGTGGGCCTTAGGAAGCATCACTATGAACAAAGCTAGTGGAGGTGATGGAATTCCAGTTGAGCAATTTCAAATCGTGCTACACTCAATATGCCAGCAAATTTGGAAAACTCAGCAGTGGCCACAGGATTGGAAAAGGTCAGTTTTCATTCCAGTCTGAAAGAAAGCCAGTGCCAAAGAATGCTCAAACTACCGCACAGTTGCACTCATCTCACAAGCTAGTAAAGTAATGCTCAAAGTTCTCCAAGCCAGGCTTCAACAGTGTGTGAACCATGAATTTCCAGATGTTCAGGCTGGTTTTACAAATGGCAGAGGAACCAGATATCAATTGCCAACATCTGCTGGATCATCGAAAGAGCAAGAGTGTTCCAGAAAACCATCTGCTGCTGCTCTGTTGACTATGCCAAAGCTTTGACTGTCTCCCAGATTTTGCTCAAATTTGTATCCATTGAATCAGTGATGCTATCCAGCCATCTCCTTCTTTGTTGCCTGCTTCTCCTCCTGCCCTCTATCTTTCTCAGCATCTGGGTCTTTTCCAGTGACTTGACTCTTCACATCAGGTGGCTCAAGTTTTGGAGCTTCGTCATCAGTCCTTCCAATGAATATTCCGGGTTGATTTTCTTTAGTATTGACTGGTTTGATCTCCTTGCTGTCCAAGGGACTGTCAAGGTCTTCTCCAGCACCACAGTTCAAAAGCAACAAATCTTTGGCACTCAGCCTTTTTATGGTCCAGCTCTCGCTTCCATACATGACTGTTGGAAAAATCATGTTTTTATTATGGGGACCTTTGTCGGCAAAGTGACAACTCTGTGTTTTAAGACAGTAACCAGGTTTGTCATAGCTTTTTTCCAAAGAGCAAGCGTCTTTTAATTTCATGGCTGCAGTCACTGTCCCATGTGGTGGGACATTAAACAAATATCAATACATTTAATATGATTCCTATTTCATACAGGGATATATGATCACAGGGAGTTAGATGGGAAATTAATAAGAAAAGATATCCAGAAAATAACCCAAATATTTGGAAATTAGTGTATTTCTGCATAATACATGAAGAAAAGAAGGAATCACAAGGAAAATTAGGAAATATTTTGAACTTAGTAGCAGTGCTTATTGAGAAATTTGATAAGCTTTTAAATGTTTATATTAGAAAAGAACAGTCTAGAATCATTTGTAAGCTTCTGCGCCAAGAGCCTAGAAAAAGACAGGAGATTAAACCTAAAGAAAGTAGAAAGCAAGACATAGTAAAGGGTAAAAATGGAAATCAGTCAAACAGAAAATGTGCAAACAATAAACTAATAATACCAAAAATTAGTTCTTTGAAAAGATAGTAAAATTGACAAAACCTTTTGTTTGATAAGGTTTCTCAACCTTGCCTATGTTGACCGTTTCAGGCTGATAAATTTTATGGGGAGCTGTCTTATATGTTGTATGATGTTTGGCCATATCCTTGGTGTTTACCCCCTCAATGCCAGTAGAACCCCTTCTCCCAGTTGTGACAACTAAAAATGTCTCCAGACGTTGGCAGATATCCCCTGGAGATGTGTGGCAAATTCATTCCTCTTTGAGACCACTCCATGCGTGCTGTAGTTGTGTCCCACTCTTTGTGAACCTGTGAACTGTAGCCCACCAGGCTTCTCAGTCCATGAGGATTCTCCAGGCAAGAATACTGGAATGGGTTGCCATGCCTTCCTCTAGGGAATCATCCTGACCGAGGGATTGAACCCACATCTCTTATGTGCATTGACGGGCGGGTTCTTTACCACTTATGCCTCCTAGGAAACCCCTTGAGACCACTATGTTAGAACACTCAAGAAAAAAAGACAAAAATTAGCAACATTAGTGAAAAAAGAGACTTCACATAGATTTTATAAATATTAAAAGAATAAAGAAGGCATAATATAAGCCAATTTATGCTAGTAAATTCTGTATCCTAAATGAAGTAGATATATTTCTGGAAAAATGCAAACTACTAAAACTGACTTAAGGTGAAATAGAAAACCTGATAACTTTATACTGATTTTAGAAACTAGATTTGCAACTAAAAGCTTTTTCACAAATAAAGACTCGAATGACTTCATTGATGAATTCTATTAAACATTTAAGGAAAAATGCATACTAGTCCTACACAAACTCAGCAAACAGGAAGAGTGAACACTTCCAGTTCACTTCATATAGCGACTATTACCTTGATACCAAAACAAAACATATTACTAGAAAAGAAATCTATGTATCAAGAGACTTCAGTCCAGTCGCTCAGTTGTGTCAGACTCTTCGCAACTCCATGGCAGCAGCACACCAAGAGCCTTAATAAACAACAAAATATTAGCAGAGGAGATCCAACCAGCAAAACAAAAACAAACGAAAACTAGAAGAAGAAAAAAAAAAGCATTGCACACACGCAAAACACAGTGACCACCATGCCAGGTTTATTCCTGGGAGTGCAAATTTTGTTTACTACATGATATTAATTTATTTCAACATATTAACACTAGTGTAAGTTGGGAGAGCCGTGTTATCCCATTTGATATAGAAGAAGTGTCTGAAAAAAATTCAACATGTTCTTCATAAAAAATAGCAGCATATTAGGAATACAAGATAGAAAGAACGTTCTCAACCTGATAAGGCATCTACAGAAATCCATTAACATACTTAATGGTGAAAGACGATGTTCTTTTTCAGATCTCAAAAGAGGCAAAAATGTATGCTCTCACTTTAGCTGTATATTGCTGTGGTTTTGCTAGCACAATAAGAAAAAGATACAAAAGACACAGACAAGAGAAGACAAAATAAAACTGTCCTTATTTGTTAACGATACTGCATTTATAGAAAATCTTGATAAATTCATAAGCAAGCCTCTAGAACCAATAAAGCTGAGTAGTAGTGTGAAAGGCTTAGTATAGAAAAATTGATTGTACATGTATGTGTTAGGAACCAACAGTTGGAAAATGAAAAGATGTTAAAATTCACAGTAGTATCTGAAAAGGTTAAATGGTTAAAATAACAAAATATACAAAACCAGTGCACTAAAAACTATGCAGTAATGATGGAATGTATTTCTTTTCCACTCAACAAACTGTTAAGTATACACCAAGCCCAACTCGTTGTGCTGAAGACATAGAAATCAAGTGCTGCCATAGCCCTGGCAGAGACAAATAAGAAAGCAGAAAGCATAGCATTGTGATAGAAGTGTGTAAATGGTGTGTGGTGCAATGCATGGCATGTCCTGCCAGAAGGATGCAGTGATTGTCCCAATATTCAGTCAGTCTGGAAGAGAGAAACCTAAATCAATGAAGACATAAACCGTATTCATAGTTCAGAGAACACAGTATCATTAAAACATCAGTTCTCTTACACATTTTACTTTGCATTTGCCTGGCTGTCAATAGGATTTAATCTCCCCATTATACTGACTGAGATTTTTTCAAAAAGTACTTAGTCTACCTAGTCATTTTTTCCATTTTACACTTGGGTTTTGTTTTCTTTACTGAATTCTAGGAGTTCTTTATATATACTAGATAGGTTTTTTTTGTTGGTTACGCATGTCACAAATATCTGCTCTCATTCATTGGCATTTTTAAATCTTTTTAGTGATATCTTCTGATGAACACACATTAATTTTACTTTTATGGAAAGATTCTATAGCTAGTGCTTTTGTACCTTCTTGAGAAATCCCTCCTACTCAAGATCATAAAGATACTCTATTTTTTAAAAGTTTCTTAGATGTTCCTTTCAAATTTTGACTTTTATCCCACTGGGAACTAATTTTTCTTATTTTCGTAGATTCTAAAATGGTCTATCTTTACCATTACTTTTTGGTGTGGAAAATGTTAATTTAATGATATTTTCTGAGTTATAGTTTAGGAGCATGTGAAAACTCCTCATTAATATTTTGAAGGTTCTCTGGATTTTAATAATCAGTTTATTGAATATTTTCTTCATAGTTTTTATACCTAAATAAAACTATTTAAGTGCAAAAGAAATGTGGAATCAGCTTTTCAGAATAATTTTCCTACCTGAAAAGATGGTTGTGTGCTGACATTTTTCCTTTAAAATATTTCTGACAGTTTGAATATTGTTGATTTGAGGACCACATAGAGATGTGTTCTGCTTATCCCTCACAATGGTATGAACTTTTTGGAGTTGCTGAAATTCTCAAGTCAGATGATTTCACTTAACATTTTGTTGTGTCCTGATCAACTGAATGCTTTTCTATACTAGGTCTGCATTCTCACCTGACAGCAATTAACTGAAGCCAGCTCTTTGGATGGAGCCTGTGTTCTCCATTTCTCCCAAGTGGTTATTTTGCATGTCCCTCCCTTGAGTTGTGACCTCTGCTATCGACCTGTGTTTAGAATATATTTACACAAGAATTCTGAACAAATTTCTAGCCAACAAATGTTATATACTGATTGACCTGGTCTTTATCTAGAACTGAAAAAGTTTTTTGCCAGAATGGTAGGGCCATATGGGTCATATTTAAATACACATAATATATATTATCAGAGTAGATGTTATAAAGGCGTTTCATGAATTGTAACAAATTTTATTTAAGTATGTTTGTGTTAATTTCTGCTGTACAGCAAAGTGATTCTGTTATACATACATATATTCCCAGGATGTTGAATATAGCTCCCTCTGCTATACATATAGTAGGACTTATTATTGATCCATTCTATGTAGTTTGCAAGTACTAATCCCAAACTCCTGACCCTCCTTGCCCCCAAAACTTCCTAGTATTTATGTGAGGTAGCCTGGGGCACTGATTTTTGTCCCAGATACATTTTGATATATAAAGCTATTGAAAAGCCAGCTGCTCAGATGCAATAACTAAGAGAGCCCCCCCACCCCCAACCTGCCCTCCGTTTTGTCTTCTTGCCACTACCAGGGCTGCTGGGAACCTCAAAGTTGGAACACAGTTGAAACAGTTTTTCTGAAAAATTGCCAAGCAGCTCAAGTCTTATTGGATACTTGCAACCCAAACCCTTTAAAAACCAAAGTTCATTTTACCTAATCAAATTGAGTCCTTACAATT
Source organism: Nanger dama (assembly GCA_917880005.1). Taxonomy (NCBI): domain Eukaryota; kingdom Metazoa; phylum Chordata; class Mammalia; order Artiodactyla; family Bovidae; genus Nanger; species Nanger dama. The sequence goes on from CAKJTW010000001.1 coordinate 47,195,424, forward strand.
GTGTAATATTTCAAACACTCATAGAGAATAATACAACAAACATTTTTGTACCTTCTTCTCATCTTTATTGAATCTTAACGATTTGCTTTGTTGTTCAGTGTTTTAAGTAATTTTTTACATTGGAATATAGTTGATTTACAATATGTTCGTTTATGCTGTGTAGCAGAGTGAATTAGTTAGCTATAAATCCACTGTTTTTGGATTATTTTCCTGTACTAGATCATTACAAAGTATTGAGTAGAGTTCCCTGTGCTACACAGTAGATCCTTATTATTTATCTGTTTCATACACAATAGTGTGTATAGGTCAGTTCCAATCTCTCCGTTTATCCCTCTTCTCTCTGGTAACTGTGACATTGTTTTCTAGATCTGTGACTCTGTTTCCCTTTTGTAAACAAATTCTTCTATACCGTTTTTTTTAGTTTCCACATATTAAGTGATATTATATGGTATTTGTCTTTCTCTGTCTGACATACTTTACTCATTATGATTGTCTCTTCAGTTCATCCATGTTGCTGCAAATGCCATGATTTCACTCCTTTTTATGGCTGAGTAATAATTCTGTTGTATATAGGTACCACATTTCTTGGGGGCTTTCTAGGTGGCTCAGGGTTAAAGAGTCCTCCTGCCAAGCAGGAGACACAGGTTTGATCCGTGTACTGGGAAGATCCCCTGGAGAAGGGAATGGCAATCCACTCTAGTGTTCTTGCTTAGAAAATCCCATTGACAGAGGAGCCTGGTGGACTATATAGTCCATAGGGTCACAAAGAGTTGGACACCACTGAGTGACTAAGCAAGCACACACCACATTTCTTTCTTTATTCCTTTGTCAATGGGCATTCAGGTTGCTTCCATGTCCTTACTATTATAAATAGATCTTCAGTAAACATTGGGGTTACATGTATCTTTTCAAATTATAGTTTCTCCAGGTAATTAATTTGAATGTTCTTTCCACACAAAAAAAAGTTTGCATGCCTACTTTGTACCAGTCCTATGCTAATTATTAAGGATACAGCTGTTAACAAGACAGTTAAAAATTCCTCTCCTGACAAAAGTTAGGTGAAGGAAATCAGTTCTAACACTGGGAAACATTTTTCTCAGCTATGTTAATTTGTGTTAAAATCAACTGGAATAAACACAAATAATTCAAAACATGTCAAAAGAAATAAAGCTCTGGATGAAGTGATAATAGTGTGATAAGAAATAATAATTTTAAGAAGAACTTCTGGTCCTTGGGAATTGGTAAGATTCAGAACTTTCAGAAAGGAATGCACCACACACACTGTCATAAAATAGAGACAAGTATCACCTGAATGGCTGAACCTAGGAAAAACAGCACAAATGTGGATAACTGGAAATCACTATGCCTTACACATTTCTGATTTTAAAGTTTTTATAGTACGATTAGAATACTTCATACATGTGATTTTATTTCTCTATCAGTAACATCTCTAGATCAAGCTAAAAATCTCTTAAAATCAGGAAAAGAATAATGCATCCTCCCCACGCCCAATTAACATTTAACATTATTTGTTAATTTTTTTTAAAAGACACGTCTTATTTGAGGTTTCATTTGAACTATTGATATGAGTATTTTTCCCATATCCTGTGGTAAATATATTCTTTTCAATTTTTGCTTTTCCTTTTGATATATATTCCAACTTGGAAAAGTTGCAAAAATAGTACAGAGAGCTCCTGTATTCTCCAGATGTTGACTGTTCCCATTTTTAGTGCTCCCTTCTTATGAGCACAAAGTCATGTATAACAAAATCACCCAATTCAGTTCTTTGATTCCATTCCTGATGTTTGTATTTAGACTTGTAAGAAATAGTGATTTACAGTCATCCTCCTGTGTGTTGTTTTCCAGATTAGGTCACTTATACTATACCTGTCTGTATTTTAAGACAGTGTATGTGATACATTGAAATTGTATTGTAATTAGAAAACCAGTCAGTGGGATTTATTCTAGTAACAGAATTAGGAGGAAAGTATCACTTCAGTAGGTACGGGGAAAAAATATATTTCAAAAAAACCGAGCACAATGGGACTTTGCTGGTAGTCCAGTGGTTGAGAATGCACCTCAAGATCCTGCATGCTGGGCATAGGCAAACAAAAATGATAAAAAGTCTTGTCAAAATAGAAAGAGAGGTACAGCTTCAATATTTGACAGTGGTTACTCGTTAGGTAAGGCTGATTTATTTAAAGAAGCATTTTTGATAGTATGAGGAAATGGTTGTGATTGGATAAATGAAAAGGAAATGACTATATGGTTATTTCCATCTTTATGGAGAAAAAAGACCAGCATAAAAATACACAAAAATGTAAATAGTGATTATTTTCTGGAGTTGAGAAATTATGGTATTTTTCCATTACACTTTTTTTTGTCTTTCAGAGTGATTCTGAAATGTACATTTGTTAGTTTTATAACCATAAATAAGACCAGTTTATTTTATAATTAAGACTTTTAATCAGAAATATAACTGCCTAAAATATTTATTATTTTTTTTCTTTTTATTTCTTTAGTGCTTTCTATTGTGAATTGCAAAACTCATTAAAGTGTGAAACTTAGTAGTTTTAAGGAGCCTAAATCAAGGCAGCTTTGATAATAAGTGTAAAAGAAACATAATTGGTAATATTACAAAATACCAAATGATTTGCTTGTGCATATGAAGCTGCCAGGGCTTCCCAGGTGGCACTAGTGGTAAAGAACCTGCCTGCCAATGTAGGAAACAAAGAGAGTTGGGTTTGTTCCCTGGCTCAGGAAGATCCCCTGGAGGAGGGCATGGCAACCCACTCTAGTATTCTTGCCTAAAGAATTCCATGGACAGAGGAGCCTGGGGGCTATAGTCCATAGGGTTGCAAAGAGTTGGACTGAAGTGACTTAGCATGCATGCACATGGAGCTATGAACTTTTTTTTCCCTGCTGGGCTGGGTCTTTGTTATGGAGTACCGGCTCCAGGGGCTTCCCTGGTGACTCAGAGGGTAAAGAATCTGCCAGCAATACAGGAGACCCAGGTTCAGTCCCAGAGTCAGAAGATTCCCTGGAGATCAGGGCAACCCACTCCAGTATTCTTGCCTGGAGATTCCCATGGACAGAGGAGCCTGGCAGGCTACAGTCCTTGGGATTGCAGAGTCAACTACCGAAGGGACTTAGCACACACACACAAGCTCTAGAGTGCATAGGGCTCAGTAGTTGGAGCACATTATCTTAGTTGCCCCACAGCATGTGGGATCTCAGTTTGCTGACCAGGGATTGAACTCATCTCCCCTGCGTTGGAAGGCAAATTCTTGGCTACTGGACAGGTAACTCCCAAGCCATGAAATTTTTACCTGAGCTAGATATAACATTAATAATGAGAGTCTTAAGTTCTTCATAAATGTGGTACAAATGTAGATAGTGCATCTGCCAGTAATCCAAATGTTGGTACTTATCCATGCTTGTGGTCTTTACACAAATTCTTAAATGAAGATGTACATAGTAACTGATTGCTAGTTTGTTTTGTAATGGAGAGAGTAAATATATATACGTTTTCACTGGCTTCTAAACATCAAGAGTTGACTTTTTTTCTTTTATACATTTTTGCAGATGGTAGTAAAGACTTTTATGGATATGGATCAGGACTCAGAAGATGAAAAACAGCAGTATCTCCCACTAGCCTTGCATCTAGCATCTGAATTTTTTTCTCAGGAATCCCAATAAAGATGTGCGTCTCCTTGTAGCATGTTGTTTGGCTGACATCTTTCGAATCTATGCCCCAGAAGCTCCGTATACTTCCCATGATAAACTTAAGGTAAATACAACCTTTACAGAATTGATTTTCTTTTATAGTTCGGAACATAGGTTTCATTTTAGTCATCTTGTCATCGTAAGAAGATTATGTCATAAGTCCTAAAAACAAAATAATTATTATTCAGTTAATATTATAAATAGCCATAAAATGACTGTTATTTTTATGAGACATTTGAAAGATACGGTCAAAATGGTCCCTGTCTGCTCATATCTGACCTTCAGGATAACTTACCTTAAAGGCCAGATGACTGAATTGAAGGGATGGTGGATGAATGACACTTTTTAAAACAACTATATAACAGAATACACACATTCAAATGACTATTTTCCTCTGCAAGTTACTTTATATGCAAAACTACATGCTCATCTTGATGGTTCTGCCTTTGTTTGAAAAGTTTGAGGAGCTCCTCTTTTGAGTTGATCTCTTAAACTGTTTTCATATTATGAATACTTTCAGATAGCCCGTAAATCAGGTTATTCCATATTGATACTATTTGGGGTTAAAACTTCTAAAGAAAGCTTATTAAGAAATAGAGCACTGTTGGGAAAAGTACAGTCCCTTGGACTAGTCTATTACTGGTTTTGTTCCACACAACTTTGTAGTCACATATCAAATTCAAAAATAGGTCTTGAAACTTATTATTTACATCTAGGACATATCCAAGTACTTTAACTGAAGATAATTACCATGATACAATGTAAAGATGGTGAATAAAGTGGAAGTTCTGTACTAGAAGAAAGGGTAACAAGACATAGAACCTATGATTCTCCTCAGAATGAGGAAGCCTAAAGATATGTGGCAGTAATTATCTTTGCTTCTAAAGGATGTAATTTTAAATGATTTGCTCTTTTCCAGATATTTTGAGTAATGGATTAGGCTAGTCCCAAGGATAATTTTCTTTTATTGTTGTCTTTAATAGAGAATGTATATATAGACTGTTAGAATATTGTGAAAGTAATAAGTGTTTGTGTCTAAATTAATTTTTTTATCATTTTTTAAAACAGGACATATTTTTGTTTATTACCAGACAGTTAAAAGGTTTGGAGGATACAAAGAGCCCGCAATTTAATAGATACTTTTATTTATTAGAGGTAAATTTTTTTAATAAATATCACTATTTCATGTTGTAGGAAATTCTTTATAGTAACTTTATAATGTAAAATGAATCTTTTTGTGTGTTTTATACAAAGCCCACTTAAGAAAATGTCATTTACAGTGTGTTTTTTCATTCTTCGTATCTTCATATTCCTTGGGCAAAACTGTTACATTGAGACTTTATTTTCATGTTTTTATTCTTTTCTAATCTGAAAAGAGATTAAATCGAATTAATTTTCACTGCAGTTAATATTTTGTATGTATATATGTCCTACCAACTTCTGACAGTTTAGTATTTTTTAATAAGAAAAGGTTAATACCAACAGATACATCTCTTTTTAAAGGTCAGAGTATGTTGGGGTGTTATAGGCTTTTAATTTAGATTTCTAATTCTAAAAATTAAATTTTATTAATGAGCCTACTTTTGTGTAACTATTCTCTGTTATGTCTGAATAATTTTATTTATTTATTTAAGAATTTAGCGTGGGTCAAATCGTATAACATCTGCTTTGAATTGGAAGATTGCAATGAAATTTTTATTCAGCTTTTAGGACTCTCTTCTCAGTGATCAAGTAAGTTATTTTTTAAGCTTTTCTGTTTGTCTCCTTTTCTTGCTGTGCATATTGAATTATCATGTACTGTGTATTTACACTAAGATCTTTTAAGTAAAAGGAAATGTTTTCCTTAGAAGACAACATAAAGAGGAAAATAATTCTGTTGTCTGAAAACTCTCTGTCTTTATACTGACATTTTAAGTTATGGTATCAGTTGTATTTTGTTGTTTAGTCACTGAGTCATGTCTGATTCTCTGCGACCCCATGGACTGTAGCCCACCAGATTTCAATCCAGTGCTTTATCTTGGTGTGTGTGATTTCATTCTAGTGCTTGATCCTGGTGTGTGTGTTATGTGTGAGATTTTAATCCAGTGAGTGGGGGTGTACGTATGAGATTTCAATCCAATGCTTCATCCTCGTGTGTGTGTGTGTGTGTGTGTGTTAGTAAACCAAGCATTGTTATGAGATGTGTTCTGTAGCATTACCTTATATACAAGCAGTATATCTCAAATATATTTTAAATTTTCTAATAGCCACATTAAGAAAGGTAACATGAAACAAATGAAATTTATTTAAATAATATATTTTATTTCAGTGTATCCAGAAAGCATTATTATTATTTCAACATGTGGCTCTATCCAGACTTCAGTAGGGCAGTACCCAAATGGCTATTGCATAGCGACTTCGGTATTGAATAGCACATTTCTGAAGTTTTCTGTAGGTTTCTAATGAATACTATTACATATTTTTCTTTTCCTTAGCTAGAATGGTAGGAAGAGAATATAACCTGGGATAAACTGGACCAACCTAGTCTAGTGATAGAAGCTTATAAAAAGATTGCATGAGAAAAAACTTCCTGTGACAACTAACTGAAGGCCCTTAAATGAATGATAGAATGTATAAACTATACCTTTGTGTTGGTTAGCTTTTGCTTCATAACAAAGCAACCCACAACTTGATAGTTTAAAACATACTCCATTTTATTTAGCTTATGATTCAGCTTGGTAGTTCTTTTTGTCAGGGCTGGACTTGCTCCTGTTTTTGCAGTCAGTTAGCAGAACATCTCGGAGAAGGCAATGGCACCCCACTCCAGTACTCTTGACTGGAAAATCCCATGGGCGGAGGAGCCTGGTAGGCTGCAGTCCATGGGGTCACTAAGAGTTAGACACGACTGAGCGACTTCACTTTCACTTTTCACTTTCATGCATTGGAGAAGGAAATGGCAACCCACTCCAGTGTTCTTGCCTGGAGATTCCCAGGGACGGGGGAGCCTGGTGGGCTGCTGTCTATGGGGTCGCACAGAGTTAGACACGACTGAAGCGACTTAGCAGCAGCAGCAGAACATCTGGCAACTGGCTGATGTAGTAGGACAACTGGGTCACATGTCACTCGGTCATCATCCAGCAGGCTAATCCAGGTCTCTTCATGTGCTGACTCAGTTTCAGAAATTGCAAGAAGGGCACACCCCACCACAGAAGCACTTTTTAAAACCTCGGCACACTTCATGTTTACTTTTAATTCATTGGCCAAGCAAGGCACATAGGCAAACCCAGATTCAAAGGTTGGTTAGATAGACTCCTATTTTGTTGGGAGTAGCATTTTGAAGACATGTACTTACAGAGATGAGAACAGTTTGTGGCCACTGTTTGCTTTCTGCCACATATTTGCAACTTTTTCTCTTATTATTAAAATTACCAACAAAATGAAAAAGAAACTCCTGAGTTGTTATCCTGCCCATTTTGTTACCTTGACTGTCTGTGTAAGTCCACATAATACTGTGTATTTATGCTTTTTTCTTCTATTACTTTTACATACACATACTTTCTTTGATCCTTTCAATATTTTTCTTTTCTGAATCTAAAGATCTAAATTTATTCTTGACCTAATTCTTTAATTGAAAAAAATCACAGTGAAGTAAATCAGTAAAATAAGACTTGCCTTTTGAAAGAGGAATTTATTGATTTGTATTTATTGACACATTTACCATATATCTGGTGTTCTTCATTCCTTTGTATATATGCAGATTTCCATCTTGCATTATTTTACTTTAGTCTGAAAGAACATTTCCTATAGTTCAAGTCTACTGCTAATAGAATTCTTTCAGCTTTTCTGTGTCTGACAAAACTCTTATTCCACCTTCGTTTTTGAAAGTTATATTCATGGTATGAATATTATGTTAATAATACTTTCCTCTCTTCTTTTCTGTCTCAGTACTTTTAAAGATATTCCTCTATCTTTTTCTGGCTTACACTTTTTAAAATGATAAGTTTTTGTCATTTTAAATCTTTGTTTCTCTGTTAATAATGTATCTTTTCTCTGTATTGCTGCTTTTAAACAATTCAGTTATGATGTCTCACAGTGGAGTTTTCTTCTGTTTGCTGTGCTTAGAGCTCACAGAGCTGCTTGGCTATGTGGGTTTACTCTTTTGATTACTAGATGCCTTGTGAGTTTTAAGATTTTCCACTGTAGTTGAAACACACACATTGTATGACCTGTGTGAATTCCAGGGATTATTCCTTCTGCTCCTTTCAGGTGGTTCCTTCCCCAAACTCAAGAGATTTCTTCACCAGCCTGTGCTAATCACTAAGCACCTGAAGACTCAGGGGTAGTCTCTGTGAGCTTGCGCTTTTGAGTAGTTCTCTCCCCTCTGGTATTTTGCCCTACGAACTGTAGTCTTTCCAGACCCAGAAAAACCATTACGCTCTGCTAGGATCTTCTCTTCCTGTACTGAAGCCTGGAAACTGTTATAGGTAGAAAAAGTAAGCTTCTCTTCTTTCAGCAGCATGTCTGATATGTTTTCATATATTTTGTTCATTTTTAAAAAATTGTTTCAGGTAGAAGAGTAAATACTATTATTGAATCTTGACTGAAACTAATGGAAATAATTTTTAAGTCTGTTTTATTTCTCTTTCCTTCACTACTTTCCTATTCACAAATGATATGGATCTGAGACCTAAATACTCTCTTCGTTTTTTTTTTTGTATCAAGCTGAGTATCTGTTCTTCACTGCCTACCTCCCCCAACCACACACCCACACACACCCACATCCACACACACACACACACACAAACACACACACACACCCGTATAGTTGATTTTTGCACAGACTTGGCCTTTAATAAGCAAGATATTTGAGAGAGAGTATTTTTTCTAAAAGTTGTAGAAAACTGTGAATCTAACAGTAGGACAATTTTTCACTAACTTTAAACACACACACACACACACACACACACACACCCATATAGTTGATTTTTGCATAGTCTTGGCCTTTTGTAAGCAAGATATTTGAGAGAGAATATTTTTCTAAAAGTTGTAGAAGACTGTGAATCTAATAATAGGACAATTTTTCACTAACTTAAAAATTTTGATCTTTGATTTTACCACTAGGCGCCCAACAAGTGTATTATACATTATTTCAAGCTTTTTTTTTTTAATTACAGATAAGAGATACATAAATGATAATAAAATTTAGGTTAGTCTTAATTTAAACTTCCCTTTGTCTGTAGTAGTACAACTAAGTTATATCATTCTCTTGATTTGTCTTTGCATATATATTCTGATAAATGTGAAAATGAACAGGTCAGGTCTTTAGTTAAGATGCAGTCAGAGAGGGAGAAGCCTAGATGTTCTCTTAACTTAACAGTTTTGTAGCCATTCTTGTTGGGTAAGTTTATATCAGCACTAGACATATTTATTGAGAAGGCCTGCCCTTGACTCTGCACTAGCTAAGGAAGCAGGACTAAAACTGATTCTAGCTTTATACCTTGTTGATTTTTCATTTGTTTGAAATTCTTTGAGAGACAGCAGGATGACTTTTTCAGAATCTTAAGTCATGAGTTCTGGTAGCATTTTACATGAGACTTTGGATTTTCAGTATTGTTGAACTAAAACTTCTAAAGGCAAAGATATGCAAGTGTTTACATAGGCCTTCTTTGTGTTTATAGTTCTGTCATTTTGGGGGAATTACTAAAATCGAAAAGGATGAAAAGCTATCTACGTTCTTTATCTTGTACATTTTTTGTTTCCTTAGAATTTTACCATGTTTTAAAATCCAGGGGCATGTAAGCAGACTTCTTTGAAGTTGATCTTTTTGTTTCATTGAATTTAACCCATTCTTTGAATTCTAGGTGTATGGGGCTTAATTAAATTTTTGTATGTGTGAAATAGTTTACAGTGATTTCTTAGCTGTTTTAGTAATAATCAAGAGATGAGCAAAGTAAATGTGGAACAGCCAAAATTTCTTTGCCGTTATTGGTGTGGTTTGCTCAAGTGAAAAATCCTTTACATTTGACATAGTTGCTTTAAACTGGGAAGTTTAATTTTCTTTGGTAAGCCTAATTTTTTTTCTCTCTCTCTCTTTTCTTTTTTTAAAGCAATAGCCACAATAAGAAGGTACAAATGCACATGTTAGACTTGATGAGTTCTATCATCATGGAAGGTGATGGAGTTACTCAAGAATTATTGGACTCCATTCTTATTAACCTCATTCCTGCACATAAGGTCTGTATAGTATGAAGATATTAAAGGTTAATATTCAATGATAGTACTATACATATGATAGCTTGTTCTTCACCATTTGTAATCCCATGTAATTATTCCCACTATCACTCTCCAGTCTCAAGTAAATTAAAGAAACACACCTGAGTCTTAAAGCTTGTTATCTTTAAAAGACATATTTCCACTTAGTTAAGTGCTGCCTCTTCTCTGGAAAATTAAAAATGTTCCAAATAGACTACTCATATCTAGTAGAGGAATTGTAAGGGATTGAAGTACTGTCTTGGTTTGGTTCTTTGTTTTAGAAAAGAAAATGTATTTACTACTTTCTAATAGATAGCATATTAAAAGCAGAGATATTACTTTGCCAACAAAGGTCCATCTAGTCAAGGCTATGGTTTTTCCAGTGGTCATGTATGGATGTGAGAGTTGGACTGTGTAGAAAGCTGAGCGCTGAAGAATTGATGCTTTTGAGCTATAGTGCTGGAGAAGACTCTTGAGAGTCCCTCGGACTGCAAGGAGATCCAAACAGTCCATCCTAAAGGAGACCAGTCCTGGGTGTTCATTGGAAGGACTGATGCTGAGGCTGAAACTCCTATACTTTGGTCACCTCATGCGAAGAGTTAACTCATTAGAAAAGACTCTGATGCTGGGAGGCATTGGGGACAGGAGGAGAAGGGGACGACAGAGGATGAGATGGCTGAATGGCATCACTGACTCGATGGACATGAGTTTGGGTGAACTCCAGGAGTTGGTGATGGACAGGGAAGCCTGGCTTGCTGAGATTCATGGGGTTGCAAAGAGTCGGACACAACTGAGCAACTGAACTGAACAGATACAAAGTGTAGGAATTGGTATTTCTTCTTGGAACCCATGTCCTACATTTTTCTTAGGCACTTTGAGAAAATGATTTGGGCAAAAGCAGAAACTATATGGTTAATGTTAAGGGGAAAAGGATGTTTAAGAGCAGTCTATTCTCCATTTCCTTTTTCTGTTTCTTTCTGCTAGCTCCCCCTAAGAAAGTGAAGGACTTAGCTTCCCCCACTCCAGGTCCACCACTGATGTGCACTCAGGCCTATCCTACTGTTGGTACTTACTTTCCTGCTCTTTTCCTCTAATTGTTCAGTGACTTGTCATCAGATGTCTGATAAATATGTATCTAATTATACTATTCACAATAAGATGCAACCAATTATAAATTCTTTTCCTGACTGATATATTATTTACATTTTTAAAAAATTCAAATGAGTCTGTAATAGGTCAAAATTTTGAGAGTATGGCAAAGAGGTTACATATGTTAGGCAAATAAGAAAGGAAAAACTTTATAAGGAATAGTGTATTTGGTGTTTGTATTCTAGTTAGAGTGTATTTTTAATGAGTAGAGCTATGCCTTTTTAGGAAATAGAAAGGTTTTCTTAGTTTTATCAAGATATAAATGATATACAGCACTGTATAAGTTTACCTACATTCAGTTCAGTTCAGTTTAGTCTCTCAGTCATGTCCGACTCTTTGCGACCCCACGAATCGCAGCACGCCAGGCCTCCCTGTCCATCACCAACTCCCAGAGTTCACTCAAACTCACGTCCATCGAGTCAGTGATGCCATCCAGCCATCTCATCCTCTGTCGTCCCCTTTTCCTCCTGCCTCCAACTCTTCCCAGCATCAGAGTCTTTTCCAATGAGTCAGCTCTTCAGATGAGGCAGCCAAAGTATTGTAGTTTCAGCCTCAGTATCAGTCCTTCCGGTGAACACCAGGACTGGTCTCCTTTAGGATGGACTGTGGATCTCCTTGCAGTCCGAGGGACTCTCAAGAGTCTTCTCCAGCATTATAGTTCAAAAGCATAAATTCTTCGGCGCTCAGCTTTCTTCACAGTCCAGCTCTCACATCCATATGTGACCACTGGAAAAACCATAGCCTTGACTAGACGGACCTTTGTCTCTGCTTTTGAATATGCTATCTAGGTTGGTCATAACTTTCCTTCCAAAGAGTAAGCGTCTTTTAATTTCATGGCTGTAATCACCATCTGCAGTATGAAATCATTTATTTCATTTAAACATGAAACATTTAGTGAACATCCATTATCTCATAGCTGCAAAATTAAAGAAACAAAATTTTTTTCTTGCAAATGAAATAAATTTTAGGATTTACTCTCTTGATGAATTTCATTCACATATAACGTATAACTGTTTTTAACTAGATTTATCATGTTTATATCACTAGTACTTAAACCTTTTAGTTGGAAGTACTTTTTGACTGCCTTCGTCTAATTCTGCCTCCCCACCCCTGCCTTAACTACAAATCTGATCTCTCTTTTTTATGAGTTAGTTTTTGAAGTGTAATTGTTCTACATAACTCTTCTGTTAGTTGTGGTTACACAGTATTTCTCTGTAGTTTAAAATGATCACCTAAATCTATTAGCAGCATATAAAGATTTACAGTTATTGATTATATTCCCCACACTGTACATTTCATATCTGTGATTCATTGATTTTGCTGGTAGAAGTTTGTATCTGTTAATCTCCCTCACCTATTTGTTTCCTCCAAAATTGCCTTAATTTTGAGCTAATCTTATTCTTTTGGAATGGAATAAAAACCTGGAGCAAGTATCAGGAAGCTATGGCTTGTAGACTAAATCTGGCCCACTGCCTGTTTATGTACATAAAGTTTTATTTGAACACAACCATGCTTATTTGTTTTCATTGCGTCTATGGTTGCTTTCCTGCTGCAACAACCAGAGGTGTGTAGTTGCAGCAGTGACGATATGGCTGGCCAATAAAGCCTACAATATATATCTACCATCTGCCTCTTTGCATAAAAATTTTGCTGACTACTAACCTAAGGTATAGGATATCCTTGCCTTTTTTGGAGATAAATGCAAGATGGTGGTGAATGAATCTGTTTGGTCTAAAACTGCAAAGTGTAGAGATGTTAATAGGTACTTTTCATCACAAGGATTCCATTTTTAGTAACTTAAAAAAAATAAATATATCTTTTCACAGGCTTCCTCAGACCCTTTAATTTATTACCATGCATTGGGAATCTTGAGGAATGAAGGCAGTAGTTAGCATTTCAGAAATATAACTGATTGAGAATTTTGCTTGAAGCACTTCTCAGGTCCACTCTTCCTCCAGAACAGACATTGATTAGACAGTGAAATACTGAGGATAATGTGTGTGTGTTAGGGATAAATGGGTGTGATTGCCAATTCAGATTGGTTCAGTTCAGTCCCTCAGTTGTATCTGACTCTTTGTGACCCCATGGACTGCAGCACGCCTGGCCTCCCTGTCCATCACCAACTCCTGGTTAACAAAACCTAAAAGTCTTAGATTTAATAAAACTAAACTTAATATAGGGTTGAGCTTTTGACTAATTACCTACTGTTTTTTTTTATTTCTTTGTACTTTAGTTTTTGATTCATGGTTGTGCTATTTGCAACTTCTGCATTTATGACCTCTTGACTAGTGGATATTGGGTAAAACTTTGAATGTGGTTCAGTTATATTTTTGCTTCATATTTTCTGAACTTTGAAGACTTTGATGTTCTAGTGGCATTATCTTGTAAATTCATTAATTCCTTTGTAACTTTTCACATTTTTTGTGTTTCAGAACTTAAATAAACAGTCCTTTGACCTAGCAAAAGTCCTATTGAAAAGGACAGTCCAGACTATTGAAGCATGCATTGCCAATGTAGGTATTTCTGCCTTTTTCTGTAACTTTGTAGTTCTTAATCCATAAAGGTACGAGTTTATTAGAACTCTTCACATAAAGCCTTATTTAGCCTATAAACAGTTTCATCTATTTAGAAGAAATATATAAGAGAACTGATATGTCCAGATGTAACCAAATGCAGCATAACTTTATAAGCTTGTAGACATTGTTTTTAAATGGCACGAGATAGAGGATGTTAGGTCTGCAATTCCCACCCTTTTTCTTCTTTGTATTTTATCTTTTTATCTCCTGGCTATGCTGATCTTTTTCACTTTCTCCCTTCATCTTTTTCTGTGGCTCTTTGTCCATATAGTTCCTTCCTCATGTCTCTAAACCATTCTTCTGAACCTTTTTGGCTTTCCCTCTTAAATAGTTGTTAATAGAGTAGTAAGTTGTTTTTTACTTTTGTTTACTTTTACTATGTTTTGTTTTGTTTTTACTAAAAGTCAATAAAGTAATTCTGAAAAAAATTAGATTGTGCTGCCTTAATGTAACAGGTTCATTATTGAACATTACTCAGACTCTGACCTGTTTTTCCACACTTAATGTAAAACTTTGAATTGTTCATTTATGTTTCCACATCTTAACATCATCTTTTTTACATCATCTTTTTATTTATGATGAGAATGATTGTAAGTGTTCCTTTGAATTCATATATAATTTACCTAATCATTTCCCTCTTGCCTTGCATTTAGGTTTATTTCAGTGTTTTCTTTATTTCAGTCTTTGTGAATATAGTATTTATTTACTGTTGAATTGTTTTCTACCTATAAAAGTCTAAGTATATTAATTTAAATGTTATGAATTACTAGTGGTATTTAATTTACTTAAACATGGTTTTAAAAAGTTTTCTCAAGTATTATAAAAGTATGTACAGTGAAATTTGTCTTTCTTCAGTCTCAAATATCTTTTCTCACTTCTCAAAAATAGCCATCACCAATAGATTTTCATATATCCTTCCAGAATTACTCATATGTGTATGTGTAGTTGTAAATTTTGTTAAAACTCTTTTCATTATTTTCAAGTTCTTCACAATATTTTCTAACTCTTAATATAGGTTGTCTTTCAAAAGAAATTTATCATTTGATGATACTACCAAAAACATGCTCAGATCAGTTGCATACAATTGCCTCTGTAGCATTTTTACATTTAAAATTTTTTTCTAATTTAATTTGCTAGCAAGAGTGGAGATATCTTTTTTTTTAATACTTTATTCTACATTATAATACTGTATTTGTTTTGCCATACATTGACATGAATCAGCCACAGGTGAACACGATCTCCCAATGCCGAAGCCCCCTCCCACCTCCCACCCCATATCATCTCCCTGAATCATCCTGTGCACCAGCCCCATGCATCCTGTATCCTGTATTGAACATAGACTGGCGCTTCGTTTCTTACAAGATGGTATACATGTTTCAATGCCATTCTCCCAAATCATCCCACCCTCTCCCTCAGAGTCCAAAAGTCCATTCTAAATCTCTGTGTCTCTTTTGTTGTCTCACATAGAGGGTCATCATTACTATCTTTCTAAATTCCATATATATGTGTCAATATACTGTATTGGTGTTTTTCTTTCTGGCTTACTTCTTTTAATTTGTGCTTTGATATTATATTCTCCTTGTTTCTTCTTCCTAGAATGCTTTTAAATTATCAGCCTTTGGGAGGGGGGAGGGGCTTCGGCATTGGGAGATTGTGTTCACCTATCGCTGATTCGTGTCAATGTAAGGCAAAACAAATACAGTATTGTAATTAAAAAATAAATTTAATAAAAAAAATTATCAGCCTTTGTATCATCACCTTTTCCTTCTCTTTGTCCTCTGAGTTAAAATGTTTTTGACTTTCTGGGGTTCTTTTTGGCTGCGCTGGCTCTTTGTTGCAATGTTCAAGCTTTCTCTGCTGCTGCTGCTAAGTTGCTTCTGTCATGTCCGACTCTGTGCGACCCCATAGACAGCAGCCCACCAGGCTCTGCCGTCCCTGGGATTCTCCACGCAAGAACACTGGAGTGGGTTGCCATTTCCTTCTCCAGTACATAAAAGTGAAAAGTGAAAGTGAGGTCGCTCAGTTGTGTCCAACTCTTCGCGACCCCATGGACTGCAGCCTAACAGGCTCCTCTGTCCATGGGATTTTCCAGGCAAGAGTACTGGAGTGGGTTGCCGTTGCCTTCTCCCAAGCTTTCTCTAGTTGCAGCAAATGGGCTCAACTTGTGGCTGTAGTATGTGGGCTTCTTGTTGCAGTGGCTTCTCTTGTTATGGAGTACAGGCTTTAGGGTGCACGGAATCAGCAGTCAAGGCTCATAAGATCAGTAATTGTGCCATACAGGCTTAGTTGCTCCACAGCATGTGGAATCTTCCTGGACCAGGGATTGAACCTGTGACCCTTCGCAGGCAGATTCTTTCCACTGTCCTGCTAGGGAAGTCTCTTTCTGGGTATTTTTTGGGAAAAAAGCAACTCATCCTCCACCTTCAGTTATTCTTTATTGCTAAGTTCATAGAGAAAATGTATATGTGTGCACACATGCTCAGTTGCTTAGTCATGTCCAACTCTGTGACCTCATGGACTTTAGCCTGCAAGGCTCTTCTGTCCATGGAATTTTCCAGGCAGGAGTATTGGAGTGGCATTTCCTACCTCAGGGGTTCTTCCCAACCCAGGGATCAAACATACGTCTCTTGAGTCTTCTGCACTGGCAGGTGAATTCTTTACCACTGTGCTACTTGGGAAGCCCCAGTAAAGAAATTCCTCAAACTTAAAAATCCAAAAGATTTTGTCATTAAAAATTTTTGTCTGCTGTAAAGAAATTTCTCTATAAAATCCTCTATAATGGTTTAAACTATTTAAATTGTTTTTTTTTTAATAACAGTTCATTCCTAGAATTGTCATCCTAATTTGAAAGAAAGGTAACAACTCAATTACTTTTAAAATTTTTCATATAACAGTCATAATTTGATGATATTTAGAGATTTGTTTTGTTTTGGTGACTATCCTCATATATAAGTAATTGAAACATCTGTTCTTTTTTAATCTTCCTCACTTGTATATGGAATGCCTAATTATATAGTTTTCTTTTAACACATTTATAAAAAGCCAATCCAAGTTTTTAAATGAAATGGATATTTTATTTTTGTTTCTATCTCCTTTAGTTTTTCAATCAGGTACTGGTGCTGGGAAGATCATCAGTAAGTGATTTGTCAGAACATGTATTTGATCTGATTCAGGAACTTTTTGCTATAGATCCCCATTTATTATTATCTGTCATGCCGCAGCTTGAATTCAAACTGAAGGTAGGACTGACTATAATTTCTAAGCTCTTTAACTTTTGAGAGAAACATATGTTATTTGTTTTCCTTTAACTGTAAAAAAATAAAATGTGAGTTCAGTTGTCTTATATTTAGTTAAGGTATACATTTTTTTTTAATCATTCGAGTAAAACAGAGACTCATCTCAGTGATAAGAGAGTTTTCATTGCAATTAAAATTATAATTTACTTAATTGTTAAACGCCTGATAAACACAGTGATACAAATAACAGATATGAAAAATGGAGTTATCCCCAAAATGTATAAAATGTTATTAAATGATATATATTATATGTATATATTTTAGAACATCAAATGATATCAGACTCAGTACTCAAAGAATCTTGATTTTAACTATTTGGCCCTTTCATAGTATAAATCAAGGACAAAAATTTTACATTATGACTTGAGCATATCTGGAAGTTTTTTTTTTTACTGTTGTTTTTAAATAGCCAACCCAACAAATTCATAACACCTCAAAAAATACAAAAATCTTAACACTCAGTCCTTTCTCCTTGTTAAACTTTAGAAAAGAACATCTTACATTTTGCTGGATATTCTGGAATTTTGAAAGATTTTTTTAATATCCAGTATTTTATTTAATCCTTAAATCAGACTATGGTATATTTAGGACCAACACTACAATTTCAATTTTTAAGTTATGAAAAAGATAGATAAATTATTATGAAAAATTTAAGATGAATTATTTTGTTCATTTACACAGTTAAAATGTATTTGGAATTCGAACTGTGATTCCAAACTTAAAACAGGTATAAGATTTATCCATTTTGTTTTATGACAAGAATTTGCTGTTCACATATGAAAGACATTTTACTAGGTTTCTCAGTAACTGTTGTACGGAAAATGTTACACAGAGAACAAAGTTTTGTTTTTTAATAATGGGCTTATTTCAACAACAGTCTAAAAGTGGTTCTATACCAAATTATTTCTTTGTATAAGGCATTAAAATATTTTATCCCAGTCTATATATAGTTTGAATATGAAAGTCAAGCCTCTTTAATCCTTAAACAAGGCTGCTATAATAGATGGTGGGAATGGATTAGGAACTAGACTTCAGTGTGTAAGCTTAATGTAAACAGAGTGAAGTTAAGCTACATTGGTTGTCCATACCCCATTCTTCTATAAGTTCATTTACTTACATCAGAAGTTAAGAGCTGAATCTGGCCTCCCCAAAATGTTTTATTTGATAAAATTTATTTCAAAATGTCATGCAAAGAATTTTCTCTTTTTAAAAAGTTGATAACATTGAGTAAATGAATAAATTTTAAAATCAGACTTTGTTGAAAACTCCAGATTATACATTTTCTTTAAAAAAAAAAAAACACAGATGATTTGACAACATGTTTGGCTAGAACTTGAGTAGTAGTACCTTAAATGGGTTACGCGCTTTCTCTACCACAGTTGTCCTCAATTACTCTTCATCTTGTACCCTCTCTTCTTCATTGATACAATTTGATATTTTCATAGGCATACTTTAGCAGTAGGTGCACAAGAATTTTTTTATAGATTCCTTAATTCCCTTTTTTTTTAAATTTAGCACCTTAGTTAATGTTATTTCTGTATAGTCTCTCTTGATATAATATGTATAACCCAAGGCCATTGATTTTTATGTTTTCTGTATTCTTAGATAAATTTCTGCCTTTTTAAAAGGCAGATGTTGGAGATGAAATTGTAGGGCAGAAATTATTTGTAGGTCTTCCATTCACAGAATTTTGTCTAGGACTCTTAGGGAATGTTAGAATTAAATTATTATCTTCATATTTCTACAGCATCTGTGCAGACTGCAAGCAAGGAGAGAAACAGGCATAAATTAACAGTTGAGAGGGAATGAAATAAGAGCAAAGGACCTGATGATCTAACATGGAATTAAATCAACTTCTGCATAGTGCATGAGAGAATACGATATTTTAAAGTTTTCATCATTATAAGCAAAAATAGTGAAATTGCAGCTTCTTGGGGCTATTTTATGTTTTATAATCTGATGAATAACTCTCAGGCTTTATTTATTTTCTTTTTTTCCCTTAGAGCAATGATGGAGAAGAACGATTAGCTGTTGTTCGACTTTTAGCTAAATTGTTTGGTTCTAAAGATTCTGATTTAGCAACACAGAATCGTCCTCTGTGGCAGTGTTTTCTTGGACGGTAAGAGAATACAGTTCTGTGGACTCTTATGTTTTGGAGGCTAGTCAGTATGGCACACTTGATTGAAACCACATGTATCAAACTTTGATATATGTTTTTTTAATACCAATGTTACTGTCTCTCTTGGAGAGTAAACTAAAGAGAAATTTTTTATGAAGAAAGCTTTTTTATTTACCCACATAACAGATTTTAATCTTTCTTGTGTGTGCTAAAATAATGTCATTAGAATAAACATTTGAAGACCTGCAGAGTCTTAAAATTTTTAAATAAGTCCAGTCCATGCCATATTTCACTCAAACAGTTTATTTATTTACTGGTGCTTATCCTTTAGATACATAGCTTATCTGGTAGCAAGATGTGTGTTTTACACAATTCAGTATTGTCTAATTTTGAAATGGAAAATAGCAGTGCTCTTTACTCAAAGCTTTTAATGTTCCTTCTGAAGAACTTGGAATTATTGTATTCTATTCAACTTGATGGTGAGGTTGGAAAATCTATGAAATTTATTAAATTGCTTTTTTGTGTTACGTTTACATGTTTCTTTACTTCAAACATTGATTAAAAAGTCTATTTTAATTATTAATATTCTAGAGAACATTTGAAATTCATCATTGTCTAATTCAACTGATTCAGGAAATGGGCTCCAAAATTTTTCTTAAAGTAAACTCATTATAATAATTGTTATAGTAATCCTATGTTAAACACTAAAATAAATAAGAGACTTCCATGGTGGTCCAGTGGTTAATAATCTACCTCACAATACAAGGGACACGGGTTCAGTCCCTGGGCAGGGTACTGACATCCCGTATGACACAGAGCAGTTAAGCCCCCATGATGCAATGAAGATCCTGTATGCTGCCACTAAGACCTGAGGTAGCCAAATAAATAAATTACATGTATATAACAAATTGGAGACACTGACATAATGATATCTTAAGTTATTTGCTCAGAACAGGCCGTTTTGAAGGTCTTGAATATATTCTGACCATTTGATTAATTAAACTTGAATTTGTAAGAATTTAGAGGGAATGAAACAGTTCTGCTTGTCAGTGCATAGAGGAGTGTATCTGTCCTTGTGATTAACATTAATATATATGAAAAACATTTAAACAAAAATGCAAGACTCTATTTTTCACTTGCATAACTTATAAAAACTAAATCAACAGTAAGAGGCTTTTTACACTGAAAATTTCACATTCATTAGTGTCCTAGTAATGGGTCTCTTATTCATGTACACAAAAGTATTTTTAGCATATCTGTTGTACTGGATCATTTCCCTTAATTATTTAGTAATAAGTGTTTTGATACTTGATCATGAGTAGTAATAGTCTCACTTTTCTCTGGCAGTTAGAAAATTATAAATCCTAAATGAAATATTTTATTAAAATATATGACAGTTGTCTCTGAATGAGAAAGTAGGTGGCCATGGATATTTAGGTGTTTATTAAATGATCGCTTCAAAAATACAAATGTTTTCAATGTTTAAAGTCACATTATCTATGATCAATTATATGCCAACAAAGCAGACAACCTAGAAGAAATGAACAAATTCCTAGAAATGTATTGTTTCCCACGACTGAACCAGGAAGAAACAGAAAATATGTAGTAATCAATTACCAGTAATGAAATTGTGTCAATTATAATTATTGTTGTTTAGTCACTAAGTCGTGTCCAACTCTTTGCGACCCCATGGATTGCAGCATGCCAGGCTTACCTGTCTTTCATTATCTTCTGGAGTTTGTTTAGACTCATGCCCACTCAGTCGGTGATGCTATCTAACCTTCTCATCCTCTGCCACCTTCTCCTTTGGTCTTCAGTCTTCCCCGCCAGCAGGGTCTTTTCCAATGAGTCAGGTCTTTGCATTACATGGCCAAAGTATTGGAGCTGCAGCTTCAGTCCTCCAGTGGAATATTCAGGGCCTGTTTCCTTTAAGATTGACTGGTTTGATCTCCTTGGTGTCCAAAGGACTCTCAAGAGTCTTCTCTGGCAATACAGTTAGAAAGCATAAGCATCAGTTCTCTGGCACTCGGCCTTCTATATGGTCCAGCTCTCACATCCATGACTGACTACTGGAAAAACCATAGCTTTGACTATACAGACCTTTGTCAGCAAAGTGGTATCTTTGCTTTTTAATACACTGTCTATGTTTGTCATAGCTTTTCTTCCAAGGAGCAAGTGTCTGTTAATTTCATGGCTGCAGTCACTGTTTTGGAGCCCAGGGAAATAAAATCTGTTACTGATTGTACTTTTTCCCCTTTTTGCAATGAAGTGATGGGACCAGGTACCATGGTTTTAATTTTTGAATGCTAAGTTTTAAGCCAAGTTTTTCACCCGCCTCTATCACCCTCATCAAGAGGCTCATTAGTTCTTTTTCACTGTCTGCCATTAGAGTGGAATCATTTGCATATCTGATGTTGTTGATATTTCTCCTGGTAATCTTGATCCAGTTTGTGCTTCATCCTGCCCAGCATTTCACATGATGTACTCCGCATACAAGTTAAATAGAGTAACAATTTATAGCCTTATTATAGTCCTTTCCCAATTTTAAACCAACCCCTTATCCTTGTCCAGTTGTAAGTGTTGCTTCTTGACCTGCATACAGGTTTCTCAGGAGTCAGGAAAGGTGGTCTGGTATTTCTATCTCTTTAAGAATATTCCACAGTTGATTGTGATCCACACAGTCAAGGCTTTAATGTAGTCAATGAAGGAGAAAGAGATGTCTTTCTGTAATTCCCTTGCTTTTTCTATGAGCCAGTGAATGTTGGCAATTTGATCTCTGATCCCCCTGACGTTTCTAAACCCAGCTTGTACATCTGGAAGTTCTCTGTTCCTGTACTACTGAAACCTGGCATTGAAGGATTTTGAGCATAACTTTCAGGTCAGGTCAGTTCAGTCGCTCAGTTGTATCCGACTCTTTGCGACCCCATGAGCATAACCTTACTTGCCTGCAAAATGAGCGTAACTGTCCAATAGTTAGAACATTATTTGGCACTGCCCTTCTCTGGGACTGGAATGAAAACTGACCTTTCTAGTCCTGTGTCCGCTGCTGAGTTTTCCAAATTTGCTGACATGGTGAGTGCAGCACTTTAACATCATCTTTAAGGATTTTAAAGAGCTCGGCTGGAATTCTATCACCTCCACTAGCTTTATTTGTAGCAATGCTTCCTGTGGCCACTTGACTTCACATTCCAGAATATCTGGCTCTAGGTGAGTGACCACACCATCGTGGTTATCCTGGTCATTAAGACCATTTTTGTAGAGTTCCTCTGTGTATTCTTGCCACCTGTTCTTAATATCTTCTGCCTCTGTTAGATCCTAACTCACTATTTGCAGATGACTATTTTCTATGTAATACTACATAGAAAATCGTAAAAATGCCACCAGAAAACTACTAGAATTCATCAATGAATTTGAGTATGTTGTAGGATACAAAAATCAATAAGCAGAAATCTTTGTGTCTGAATACACTAACAGTGAACTATCAGAAAAATTAAGAAAATATCCCATTTACAGCCACATCATAGAGAATAGAATACCTCAGAGTGAACCTACCTAAGGAGGCAAAGAACTGTACTTGGAAAACTGTAAGATACTGATAAACCAAACTGAAGATGACACACAGAGTTGGAAAGATATACTTTGTCTATGGATTGAAATAATTAACATTGTTAAAGGCAATCAACAAATTCATTACAATCCTTATCAAAATCCCAATGGCCTTTTTCACAGAACTAAGATGAACAATTTTACTGAATGGGAGAAGGTATTTCCAAATAATATACATGATAAGCTGTTAATATCTAAAATATATGAATGCATCATTCAAGTCAACATCAAAGAAGCAAGCAACCTGTTTTAAAAATGGGAGAGTATCTGATACACATTTTTCCAAAGATGACATATGAAAAGATGCTCGGGATATTTGTATACTTTAGGCTAATTCATGTTGATGTAGGACTGAAATCAAACCAATGTTGTAAACCGATCATCAATCAATTTAAACAAATATTTTTAAAAAAATAATGCTCAACATCACTGATCATCAAGGAAGTACAAATCAAAACCGCAATGATACACCACCTCACACCTGTCAGAATGGCTGTTATCAAAACGACTACAAATAACAAGTGTTGGCAGAGATGTGGAGAAAAGGGAACCATTGTGCACTGTTGGTAGCAATGTAAGTCGGTGCTGCCACTATCAAAAACAGTATGAAGGTTCCTCAGATAATTTAAAATGACACTATCTTATGATCCAGGAATTACAGTCCTGGGTATTTATCTGAAGAAAACAGAAACACTAATTAGAAAAGATAGATGCATTAGCTCCATGTTCACTCCAGCATTATTTATAATAATGGTCAAGACAGGAAAGCAACCCAGCTGCCTGAACAGCAGATCAGTGGATAAGCTAGATGTGGCATATACATGCATGGTGGAGTTTTACTCCTCCATGAAGAAGGAAATCCCATTTGGGACAACATGGATGGACTTAGAATTATGCTAAGGGTAATAAGTCAAACAGAGAAGGACAAATACTGTATGGTTTCACTTATATGTGAAATCTGAAAAAAAAATGACCACACATAACAAAACAAAGACAGTTAAGGAGAACAAACACTTGCCAGAGAGAAAGGGAGATGGAGAGAGGAAAAAATAAAATGGGTAGAGGAAATTAAAAGGTAAAAAATAAATAAAATCACATTATTTATAATTAATATTTTTAAATTGCCCAATAAATTTGAAATTTCAGTTACTCAGCTTATCCTTATATGAAGTTCTGAATCTACATACTGAGTTTCATACTTATTAAATTCTTGCTGTAACCGTAACCCTTATGATTATGCAGTGGAAGTGAGAAATAGATTTAAGGGACTGAATCTGATAGGCAAAGTGCCTGATGAACTATGGATGAAGGTTTGTGACATTGTACAGGAGACAGGAATCAAGATCATCCCAAGTAAAAGAAATGCAAAAAAGCAAAATGGCTGTCTTAAGAGGCCTTACAGGTAACTGTGAAAATAAGAGGCAAAAAGTGAAGGAGAAAAGGAAAGATATACCCATTTGAATGCAGAATTCCAAAGAACAGAAAGGAGAGATAAGAGAGCCTTTCTCAGTGATCAGTGCAAAGAAATACAGGAATACAATAGAATGGGTATCATGCAAAGATGGGCTCAATAAAGGACAGAAATGGTATGGACCTAACAGAAGCAGAAGATACTGAGAAGAGGTGGCAAAAACTGCACAGAAAAGATCTTCACGACCCAGATAATCACGATGCTGTGATCACTCACCTAGAGCCAGACATCCTGGAATGTGAGGTCAAGTAGGCTTTAGGAAGCATCATTACAAACAAAGCTAGTGGAGGTGATGGAATTCCAGTGGAGCTATTTCAAATCCTGAAAGATGATGCTGTGAAAGTGCTGCACTCAATATGTCAGCAAATATGGAAAACTCAGCAGTGGCCACAGGACTGGAAAAGGTCAGTTTTCATTCCAATCCCAAAGAAAGGCAATGCGAAAGAATGCTCAAACTACCGCACAATTGCACTCATCTCACATGCTAGTAAAGTAATGCTCAAAATTCTCCAAGTCAGGCTTCAGGAACATGTGAACCGTGAATTTCCAGATGTTCAAGCTGGTTTTAGAAAAGGCAGAGGAACCAGAGATCAAATTGCCAACATCTGCTGGATCATCAAAAAAGCAAGAGAGTTCTAGAAAAACATCTATTTCTGCTTCATTGACTATGCCAAAGCCTTTGACTGTGTGGATCACAATAAACTGTGGAAAATTCTGAAAGAGATGGGAATACCAGACCACCTGACCTGCCTCTTGAGAAACATGTATGCAGGTCAGGAAGCAACAGTTAGAACTGGACTTGGAACAACAGACTGGTTCCAAATAGGAAAAGGAGTCTATCAAGGCTGAATATTGTCACCTTGCTTATTTAATTTATATGCAGAGTACATCATGAGAAACACTGGGCTGGAAGAAACACAAGCTGGAATCAAGATTGCCGGGAGACATATCAATAACCTCAGATATGCAGGTGACACCACCCTTATGGCAGAAAGTGAAAAAAGACCTAAAGAGCCTCTTGATGAAAGAGGAGAGTAAAAAAGTTGGCTTAAGGCTCAACATTCAGAAAACTAACATCATGGCATCTGGTCCCATCACTTCATGGGAAATAGATGGGGAAACAGTGACTTTTATTTTGGGGGCTCCAAAATCACTGCAGATGGTGACTGCAGCCGTGAAATTAAAAGACACTTACTCCTTGGAAGAAAAGTTATGACCAACCTAGACAGCATATTCAAAAGCAGAGAGACATTACTTTGCCAACAAAGGTCCGTCTAGTCAAGGCTATGGTTTTTACAGTAGTCACGTATGGATGTGAGAGTTGGACTGTGAAGAAAGCTGAGTGCTGAAGAATTGATGCTTTTGAACTGTGGTGTTGGAGAAGACTCTTGAGAGTCCCTTGGACTGCAAGGAGATCCAACCAGTCCATCCTAAAGGAGACCAATCCTGGATGTTCATTGGAAGGACTGATGCTGAAGCTGAAGCTCCAATACTTTGGCCACCTGATGCGAAGAGCTGACTCATTTGAAAAGACCCTGATGCTGGGAAAGATTGAGGGCAGGAGAAGGGGACTACAGAGGATGAGATGGTTAGATGGCATCACTGACTCAATGGACATGAGTTTGTGTAAACTCTGAGAGTTGGTGATGGACAGGGAGGCCTGGCATTCTGCAGTTCATGGGGTCACAAAGAGTCGGACAATACTGACTGAACTGAACTGAGTACTAGTGGCTCTGTAGTAAAGAATTTGCCTGCCAGTGCAGATATGGGGTTGAGCACTGGGTCAGGAAGATCCCCTGAAGAAGAAAAGGCAACCTGTTCCAGTCTTCTTACCTGGATATCCCATGAACAGAGGAGCCTGATGGACTATAGTCAGTGGGGTGGCAAAGAATTGTACATGACTTAGCAACTAAACAGCAACAGCAAAAGGGCAATTACAGGTTGGTTCCAGCCACGGGAAACTTTTTTTTTGCTGTGAGGCAGTATGGCATATGTATTGTGTGTAGTTATCTCTGGGTCTCCTCTTGCTTTCTACCTCACATTCTTCTAGCATTTTCTCCTGTAAACTTTTCTCAGATAGATTTTGTGCATTTTGAAAATTTATTTTTTGTTTTGTGGCAAAATTTTAAGCTACAATTTTGGCTCTTCAATATACATAATTTGGGTTGGGTGATGTTTTACACTGTTTTGTTTTAGCATGGTGAAAATCCTGTTGTAAAACAATATTGTTGTGAAATTATATATTTTTTTAATTTATATTCTTCCTTCAGAATGATGTAACTGTCATTTTAATAACCAGACCAGCATATTTTCTAATTGGTAACCATTGTTTTTTAATAGATATTTATGTAGTTTATTTTCCTTATTTGAAAATAGTTATTTTGCCTTACAACTAATATTTAGCAATCTTTTTTCTGTACAGATTTAATGACATTCATGTTCCTGTGAGATTAGAAAGTGTGAAATTTGCCAGTCACTGTTTAATGAATCACCCAGATTTAGCAAAGGATCTCACAGGTAAGGAAGGTGTCTGGTCTATTGAAATATGAACACAATCACACAAATATATTTTAAATGTGACCTTTGACTTTTAACTTCAGTTTCTGAATAGGTTTCACTCTGGCACTGTTTCAGATCTCTAACAGTCATGGACTAGTAAGTGATTTCATGTTTATACAATAAAATTAAGTTAGAAAGCTTCACATTTTAATCCTTTGAAATTTTTGAAATGATAGTTTAAAGAAGTAGACTCTTCCTGTGAGTTCCAATTTGGCACAAATCATATCTTTGTGATAATTAAGTATAGTAACATGCCTTAAAATAAGTAGATAAGTGATTTCTTCTGAAATAGATTAATAGAATTTCTCATTCTTCACTTGAAATAAAGCATTTAAACCTACTTATTTGGTTGTAACAAATAAATTGCTTCTATCAAAATACTTGGGCTTCAGGCTCAGTATAAGAAGTCTCAGCAGTAAAGAACCTGCCTGCAGTACAGGAGACTCATGTTCAATCCCTGGATCAGGAAGATCCCCTGGAGTAGGAAATGTCAACCCACTCCAGTATTCTTGGAAATACCATGGACAGAGGAGCCTAGCAGGCTGCTGTTTATGGGATTGCAAGAGTCTGACTCAACTTAGTGACTAAACCACCACAATCAAAATACTGTTTACCGGGCTGCCTTGGTGGCTCAGTGGTAAGGAATCCGCATGTCAATGCAGGAGACACGGGTCGATCCCTGACCAGGAAGATCCTGCATGCCACAGAACAGCTAAGCTTGTATGCCACAACTACTAAGTCTGTGCTCCAGAGCCTGGGAACCACAACTGCTGAGTCCACATGCCACAACTGCTGAAGCCCATTACCCTATAGCTCATGCTCCACAACAGGAGAAGCTACCACAATTAGAACCAAGCACTGCAACTAGAGAATAGCCTCTGCTTGCACAACTAGAGAGTAGCCTCTGCATGGGCAACTGGAGAAAAGCCTGCACAGCAATAAAGACCCAGCATAAATGAAAACAAACAAGTTTTTAACAAATTTTTATCAACTTTTCCAAAAATAAACAGAGTGTTTTCCAAAGGAGAGGAAATAACATTGTTCATATTATAATTATCTAGGGTTTTTTTAGAGGTCATACAATGTTATTTTTATATTGTGTAATGCTATAAGAACTTTTATTGTATTTTTTTTTAGTCTTTTAATATGTATTGTATAAATCAGGTTCTGCTTTGATTTCAAATCAGGTATTGATTTGACTTTTCCATAATAGTTGATATATTATTTATTAACATGTAACTCTTCAGTAACAAGTAGTATGATATAGTTCATTTTGTTACTATGTAATTGCCACCTCAAAAATTAAATGATTTTAATTTACGCCTCATTTACAATTGTTCCAGTATATAGACATAAAAGCATTAGGATTGTGTTTTTTTGTTGTTATTGTGAACATAATGAATATTATAGCTTACATTTATCTTAAATTTTTTGTTTCAGAATATTTGAAAGTTCGATCCCATGATCCAGAAGAAGCTATTCGTCATGATGTTATTGTTACTATAATAACTGCTGCCAAAAGAGACCTTGCCTTAGTGAATGATCAGCTGCTTGGCTTTGTAAGAGAAAGAACACTGGACAAACGGGTAAAACCTGAGGAATTTTACTCTTTTTTAATTTACTATGTTTACATTGTTAGCAAAATACAATAGAAATCATTTTATATTTAAAGTTATCTTGAAAGTCAAATTAATGCAATAACCAAATATAAAGAGCTCAGAATTTATATATTTCTGGTAAACTTTTCATTATTTTTGCAAACGAATACATTAGATTCTATAGCTTTTCATATCTTCAGTATGGGTTTTTAGCTCACCTTTACAAAATGAGCAGCAAAATTAAAGTTTTGTTTTACCTTTTCACTTACATGATGAGTTTCAGAATAGTGATCATCACCATTTGGTTCCTTTGTAGTTAGCATTTGCAGAAGTACCTATCTTGGAATATCATACTTCCTGTAAAAGTGGTGTTTCCATATTGCTATGCTAAACTTAGAGTCAAAATGATGTTTAGTCATTACTCTTTGTGTAATTTCCTGTATGTGGATGCAATTTAAAATGTGGGTTGATAAAAGTAGTACTAAGAACAGTAATAGTTGCTAAGAAATAGTGTCAACCATAAGAGACATATAGGCAAGGCAGGCTGATAAAACATGTTACTTATTAACATCTTTAACAAAGGTTGCCTTTAAAAGTGTGCTATTTTATTTGAAGCACAGTTTTAAAAATCTCCTACCATCCTGAAACTAATGCAGTTTAGCTATAATTTCAAGATAGAAAAGCAGCATCTTGCTATAGAAATATATAGCAAGATGCATTCTTTAGATTGTTTTGAAATAGTCATAGGAGGAAGAGATATATAAACACCATTTAACTTGTTGAGCTGTGTCATTAATTCTCCATCTGAAGAGTTTTTTCCCCTTGGCATTAATTTAAATGAAATAACACTCCCTATTGCTCAGTTGTTAATTACCACCTCCTTAGCCCCCAAACCAGATTTCAAGTAGTGCCATTTTTATTACTTTTTCCTTTTAGAAACATTTCACTTCTACTTCTGTCAGTGTCTGTTTATAATTTCAGGATGAGCTGAGTAAATGATTCTTGCTAACTGAAACTGTATGATATGGTCTTAATAACGCCTACTGGACGTTTTAGGAACTGTTATTTTGGTGTAATGAATTAAATAACCTAGAGTATAGCCTTTCTAAATTTTGTTTTCTGTAAAAGTGGGGATGAATTAAAATCTTCGATTTCACTGGTTACATTCTTTGGTTTCATGTTAGAAATGTCGAAAGGCATCTTTTACTTGCTATATGGGAACAGTTTCATTTCACCTACTAAATACTCTAAAATTGAGAAAAGTACACCAAAAAATTTCAAGAAAGTATTAAATAAACAAAGATAAGTATACTCTGATTTATTAGAGATAAGTACCTTGTGGTTATTATTATATTGTTCTTTTGTCTTTCTGACTCTAGATTTTTATAATCTCCTTTTCTGTCCACACTCCTCTGATGACCTTTCTTCCCTCCTCTTAAACCCCTCCAATCTCTTTAACTCCCAGAGTCTTTCATGGATTAGGGTGTGACTAGGTAATTGATTTGCCCTTTTGATTACAAAGTAATAAAATTCAGTTAAGACTATCACTAAGGTGCTTTCCAACTTTATAATTCTAAGATTTTGATACCAAATTTTGCTCTTCTTTCTTTTAATTGGCGAATAATAGCTTTGCAATATTATTTTGGTTTCTGCCATACATCAACATGCATCAGCCATAGGTATACATATGTCTCTTCCCTCTTGAACCTCTCTCCAACCTCCCACCCCAATTTTGCCTTCTTCTTCTTCTGAGTTAATATCAAAAGGGATATAACTAGGATAGAACATTCCAGATGATTCAGCTTTTGTTTGTAAACTGAATTGTACACTTTCTCTTATTTTTTAATCACTCCTAAAACTTGGCCAAAAATTTTTTTAGACAGAATCAAATAAGATTTTTTGTAAGATTTATTGTTGCTTGGCTTTGAAGAAAATAAAAAATTGATAGGTGATATAGTAGTATTTGCACTGGATAATTTGGAAATTAGTCTGATTTCTAAACAGAAACATAATCAAAATTGTTGTTTAAGTGATTTGTCTTTTATGAAAATAAGTATTGTACTAATCTATGCACACCTAAATCTGTGCAACCTATTGAAAGAAATCATAATTTTTGCCAGTTATTATACTAAAATTTGGTATCTAGCTCATCTAGTAAATTTTGTATTTTCTAGTGGCGAGTAAGAAAAGAAGCTATGATGGGTCTGGCTCAGCTTTATAAGAAATACTGTCTTCATGGTGAAGCAGGAAAGGAAGCTGCAGAGAAAGTCAGCTGGATAAAGGACAAACTTTTGCATATATATTATCAGAATAGCATCGATGACAAGTGAGTTCCATATATTGGTAAAATGGATGAATATAAAAGTGTTTTTAATTTTTTAATATGGTTTCTGTTTGATTTTTCATAATACTTAGTTTCTAAGTTCAGAAATCACTTTCTGCATGTTTAGATATATCATGTTTAATAAGACTATAGCCAGAATTATCAATTAGCATAATAATTGTTTTTTTAGGCATAATTGACGTATAGCATTATCTTTCAAGTGTATAAGCATAATGATTCTATATTTGTATATATTGCCAAATGATCACCTAGTAAGTCTAACTTCCATCCCATATATAGAAAATTCTTTTCTTGAGATGAGAACTTATCTTGTTTTCCTTTTCTGAAGGTTACTCATAATTCTCTATTGGATTACAGTAATAATTTTGTTTTTGCAGAATACTTCACAGTGTTTTATTGAGTTAGACTGACTACTTTGACATTATTGATTATGTATTTCATTGGCTAATGAAGAATCCTTATATTTAATAAGAATTAAATAAGAATAATTTTATAATTACAATCCTTATTCTAATGATGTTGAATAATAAATATAAGCTTAGCAAGAAGGATATTTAAATATGGTAAGGAATTTAGAATGTGCAGTGAAGACAGATATGCATGAGAGAAGCTGATTTTCAGGATGATGAAGGAAGATCACCTTGATTTTACAAAATGACAACATGGGAAAGGAGCCAGACTGTAATCAGAGGAAATTGATAACATTTTTTTGAAAATTAGTAATTCTTGATCGTAGCTTCATTTGTAATGTTAAATAATTTCTGATAGCTCCAGACTGATGATGACTAACAGGTGGAACAGGCTAAGCATCCTGTGTTTAGGAATAATATGTAACCCTTTTAGAACAGATGTTTCAGGCTGACAAAGTGTAAAGCTACAAGTAACAACTGCAGCTCTAAATTTAAAAGTAACTATACTTGCAAGGAAAAACATTGATCACATACTGATCTTTTCCGTTTATTTGCACACATCGGTATCACCATTGGTATGGTATCTTTGCATGAGGTGGTTAAAATTTAAAATGGCTTTTGCTTCTGAAAAACAATAATTTTGTTACTTGGGATTTTTTTTCTGTTTGTTTGATTCATAGACTATTGGTAGAGAAAATCTTTGCTCAGTATCTTGTCCCCCACAACTTGGAAACAGAAGAGAGAATGAAATGCTTGTATTATTTATATGCTAGTTTGGATCCAAATGCTGTCAAGTAAGTTACTTTTTAAATGATTCTTGAATACTTTATACAGTTATTTATTTAATCATTTTTAATTACTGTTGATAGGGTTATTGCTTCTTCTAGTTGAATCAAGAACCTCAGATAAATATTTATAGAGAAAATTTTTATCATGTAAATTCAAGTAAGTTAAAAGCAAAAATATTCCTATATGCATAGGCATATTTGGCAACTGAGCAGTATAGTTTCAGGAATTTAGAGAAGTCCCCATGTCAAAATTGTCTTCTGTGCACCTGTTGACTGGGATCTAAATCTCATTATTGGAGGTTTACCATACTAAGCCTAAGAAATAAGAACTGGTTCTTTGTCAGGAGAACATGTCCAGATCACTTCTGTGTAGAATAGCTATGATTGATTGTCAAAACAGGTATTTTTGAGATTGAAAGAAGGGGCTATTAATAATTTTGTTCACACAGCCACTATAAACCTTAACTATCCCAGGCCACTTAGAATCTGTGGGCATTCCACTTTAATAAAGCTTTTTAAAAAATAAGTAACTCCTCTCATTGAGAATTCTGATTCTCCAGAATAAGAACCTCAGCTATTACATTTACATATATATATATATAACCTTTAATTTCATATAATTTCAAATTAACAGAAAAGTTTCAAAAATAATAACAAAACTTTTAAAATCCCATTTAGTGAAATTCCTAATTTTTGACCATTTGCTTTATCATTTTTGCATACTTTACATACATATTTTCTTCTGATCCATAGATAGTAGTTTGCAGACACTGCATTCCTTTACATCTAATACATAGGTATTCCTTAATTACAAGGATATTCTTTTATATAACTAGAGTGCTTTCATGAGAGTCAGGAGGTTTAATATTGATAAAATATTGTATAATCCAATGTGTATTCAAATTTCCTCAGTTGTCCAAATAATGTCCTTTATGGGTTTTTGTTCCCTTTCTAGGATTACATGTTGCATGTCTAATTATCATGTCTCTAGTCTTTTTAAATTTGGAACCATTTCTCAGTTTGCCTTTGTCTTTTATAACTTTGACAGTTTTCAGAACAGTGTTGCATAGGTCAGTTATTTTATAGAATGTTCTCTCAGTTCGGGTTCATTCAGTGTTCCTCATTATTGGATTGAGATTATGTGTTTTCAGCAGAAAGTCCACAGAGTAACATACCCTAATAGAAGACATCAGCCACCATTTTAAGGATTTGCAAGCAGTTCATAACGTTCACTGTAGATAGTAAATTCCAGGCCAGGGGTCTTGATCTCTGTTTACATTTGGCAAAGAGTACTCAGAAATAAACTAATTTTGAGCACCTGAAATTACAGGGTGGGTTTGTAAGAGAAGAAAATCTGCTATCACGGAGAGAAAAGAATCGCCAGTAAAGAAACTCAGTTTAAATTTGGCATGTTTTGAATCCATATCATTCCTAAGAAATTCATTTTTGAAGTCATCTGCACTGTCTCCTGCATACCTCCTTGGCCTGGCCTTTCATGATCTGATCCTTTTCTGTAGTACTTTCCAGCTTCCTTATGCTCCGCCATTCACGTTCTGTGCTCCAAGCCTATAAATTTTTTTCACGTCCCTGTGTGTGCCACGTACTTTAATGACATTTTTCTCTCTGTTTGTAGCAGAACTTTCTGGCTACCTTTGCTTAGAATGCCTTTGAATTCGTTCAGTTTACCTGGCAAGATCCTATTCATCCTTGAAAACTTCTCAAATATGTTCTCTCATAAGAAGCCTTATGTTTACTATTTTAAACCAAACTATCTTAATAAGTAAATTTTCTGAAGCTTTAAATTTTAGGTAGATGTAGAAGAATGGTGTATCTACACCATGCAGTGAGAAAAGTAGTAAAGTTGAATAATTACCAGTATTGTTATATTATGTACATTTTTCATATTTATAACTTTATTTACAGAGCTCTCAATGAAATGTGGAAATGTCAGAACATGCTTAGAAGTCATGTACGAGAACTGTTGGATTTGCACAAGCAGCCTACGGTAGGTTCATGATTTGTTTAAATTCACAGTTTTAGTCATTGTTAATTTTTCTGTATAATGAAGTAAGCAAAAGTATCTCAGCTGTTTTATTTTCCAAATGTCAGTTAAGTTTCTGTGGTTATCCAAGATAAATTTGCATTTCACATGAGTATTAAAAAAAAATCTTATTTTTCACCATGAGCACAGAAATGGTGTTTTCTAGTATATCAAGTATTTTGACACTAAGAATTTATAGTTTATCAGTTTTCAAATAATTAGAATTAAACCTCAATGTAAAATTATATTAGAAGTCAAATTTTTTTCCTCTTAGACTTTTGGTTTGTCATTGTAGCATCAGTATCAAATCAGGTATCAATCCTTTGAATATTCCAAAGTCAAATTAACAAAGAAATGCTGCCCAGCATTTTCTGAAGGTTGAAAAAAGAAACATAAATAATCTCTTATAAATGCTTCTAAACATATTTGCTAGAGTAGGTGACCTTAGCCAGGGAACCATGCACAGAGACCCCCTCAGTGGCCATGGATCCTAACGAAAGTGTTGTCCTTTTTTTTTTTTTTTTTTTTTTTTTTGATAAATGACCATACAGTCTCTCGAATTGCTTAACTCTGCCTCTGTGGTGCAGAAACAGTCACAGATTCGTAAATGAATGGGCATGATTGTGATCCAACAAAACAAAAGCCGGAAGTCCATGGGATCATACAGATTCATTAATAAAATAGTACTCTTGTAATGGAGGAAAGGGCAGTAGGAAGGAAGGTGATACATTAATTAATGGGCCACAGAATAGCTAGTAGAACTATTCAGAAAGAAATTTTTCTACTTTACACATTTTTAGTTAATTTTCTTTGGTGTAGTTTCACAGTAATTTTGATATGATAATTGTTTTCATTATTTTCTGTTCTGTTTTCTGACAAGATAATTTCCCTATGAAAGTTATATAACTTTCAAAATTTTTAAAATATCTTCCTGCTGGCATATCCTTTCCTTCTGTTTGTACTAGTTTAATAGTTGTTACTCCATGGTTGTTTATTATCTACATAGGCTATAGATATGGTAAGCCATTTCCTACTGGATATATTATGATGGATTTTTTTAGCTTAAGAAAATGTACAATACTGAGTGTAGGTTTTCTTAATGAAATTTTGTTAGCATACATGACATCATTTGTTTCTGTTTTAAATTTCAGTCAGAAGCTAACTGTTCTGCTATGTTTGGAAAACTGATGACCATAGCAAGTGAGTATGTTTATTCACTCTGTAGGTATATAGCAGACATCAAATAATTTACGCAGTGGAACTATCAGTTTAATACTTATTTAGTAAAAAAAATAATTCTTAATAATTTTATTTCTAAGACTCATATAGTCTTATCTTTTGGTAGAACAGCAGTATTTTTAAGACAGCTTGGTTTTTAGTTTAGTAGTTTTTCTTTTGCAGTATTGATTCTCTTTTAATCTTCTAGAGAATTTGCCTGATCCTGGGAAAGCACAAGATTTTGTGAAGAAATTTAACCAAGTTCTCGGTGATGATGAGAAACTGCGGTCTCAGTTGGAGCTGTTAATCAGTCCAACCTGTTCGTGCAAACAGGCAGATGTTTGTGTGGTTAGTAAATGATACTTCTGTATTTGTTCTTCCTGCTTTGCTTATAGAAACTTAGATTTCATTAAAATCTGCTTTACATAAATTATTTGTATGAATGTAACAATATTGTGAGCTCTGAATCACCTAGGAGTATATCTGTGGTCAACTTAGTTCTCTTTACCTGTGAAAATTCCAGGGAAAACACTAGAGAAGTAAGCCAGGGAGATTGGTCCTAGGAATTGAGCAAGATAAAATGTTTTGTATTTAGCAGACATTTATTAGATAAATAAGAATTTTCTAATGTGTGTATGTATTCTCCCATGTATCAGCACAGAAAAAACCCTTGTCAGTATATCAGCAATAGTTAAGTTGCCATATACACATTTATAAACAAGGTAATTCCTGTTTAGGCTTTTGTCTTCATTCTATTTTTAGACTATTATATAGAAAACCAATTGTTGACAATACCCAAGGAAAAATTCATTCATTTTATTTACTATTTTATGAGACAGTTTCTAATTTCATCTTTACCATTTACTACTGGTGTGACCTTTAGCAAGTTGTTTAGTATTTTTGAGACTCATTTTTTTCATCTCTAAATGTTAGCAACCTCACAGGATTGTTAAGAGGATATAGTTAGATATGGATATAGGTATCCTACCTAGTATTAATAAATTTCTATTTCACATATATGACAGTATTACACATAAATAACACAATACAGTATTACACATATATGACAAACACTGTGCTTGTACAGATGAATAAGAGAAAGAAAATCATTTCAGTTATTTATGTCTAACTTTGCTCTAAAAAGATAATTATTTAAATATGTGATTAGGGATAAGGACTAGAAACAGATGTATATACAAAGTCATTTGGGAGCATGGAATATGGGTTTTTTTTTTTTCCTCTGTCCAGTAGGCATATAGGGTCTTTAAGTGGATCTTAAAAGAGTAGTAATTAGGAAGAGGAGTGAGGAAGCCAGTTTAGGGAAGAGAGCAATGGATTCTTCCATTGTACCCAGGGATGTGAGTGTCACAAGTGCCCACAATAACCTTGTCTTTGCACTTCTGAATGGGCTGGTTTGCTGAGAACATTTAAAGGTTTCATTTACTTCTTTGGTATTTAGAATTCCAGTTCCAGAATACTGTGTTCTGCTGGGTATCTACTAATATAATTGGATCATAGAATGAAATGGCTTGAAAAATACCAGAGAGATAATTGGTTTAACCACTTCATTTTACAGATAAAGATTACGTTTTAAAGAGGTGAAGTTTCTCATCCAGTGTTTCACAGCTAGTGACTGAGCTTCAGGTAGAGTCCAGATCTTAACAGACAGTGTTCTTTCTATATATTACATCGTTTGCAAGAACCCATGCAAACAGAATACTGCTCAAGAAATACAAATCTTAAGAATGAATAATCAAGTGGTACTTTTTGGTCTGAGAAAAATAGGACTTGAGTTTGAAAAGTGATAGTAACGTGATTCCTGCTATTTGTCAGAACAGATAAATCTAAGAGCTTCCAAATCCAGAAAGTATATGCAAAACAGATGTAAGGAAAACATCTCAGGGTGAATTGATGGTAGGAAGCAGGAGAATAGAGATGTGGAAAGTCTTTTTTTTTAACGTGTAATGGAAACTGTTTATTTGTTGCTGCCTACTTGCCACATACTAATTTGGCTTCTTGCTTATCCCCAGTATAAGCTTACACTTATGATTATGACAGATATACTTTTTAAAAATAATTGTTATGAGAGATTACCTAAATATTATATCCATAAAATGTAGTTTGAAGAATTACTTAAATATATTATTATTTATATACATTGGTATATTTTATATAGTGCTATCACTGTGCTTAAATGTGATTTATTCTTTTTCCTGTTAGCATTTCCTTTATTTTTCTTGTACTTATATGTAATACCATAATTCTTTTCTAATGCCTAGTTCTTCCATTTTTTAATACTGACTATATAGTTTGCCTAGCAATTTTCCAGTGGCATAGTTGTTGTTAAACAATCACTGACTTTATCTTGTGTTAAAGCAAGTAAGTTTTATACCAAGTGGGAGAAAATCCCCTCTTTAGGAAGACTTGTACAAAGTAAGTCTGATTTCAAAAGATAATACAAAATTAATTTTAAATGTGTATCTGTAGTATAGAGCAAAGTGTATAAGGACCTAAGCACTGACTAAAATATTTATTTTCTCAAATGCTGAAATTTTGCTGAGTTAATTACTACTTGCAAAATAAATCAAGCACTTCCTAGTGACTAATAAATTTTCTTCTGAATCTCAGTCTTTTAGATTTTTACACTCTAATAGCAAACATGGATGCTATCTAATTTAATATGACCTTCATAATTAATTTGTGTCAGTGTGTCACTGAGGGACTTCCCAGGTGATCCAGTGGCTAAGACTCCTTTCTCCAATGCAGGGGTTCCCGGGTTCATTCCCTAGTTAGGGAACTAGATCCCAAGTGTTGCAACTAAGACCCAGCAAAGCCAAATTAATTAATTTTTTTTTAAAGTCACTGAAAGTACAACAGAAATTTGTTTCCTTTGTCCCCTTGGACACATTGCCTTAAATTTTTTTTTTTCCCATGAAAAAACTCTATTTAGAGTGACTATTATTTGTTACATTGCTTTATAGTTTGGAAAGCACTTTTAATGTGCTTTATCTTCTCAACTAACGTTTCCACTTATTCATCAGGGATAATCAATGAAAAGCCTTGTTATTAATGTAAATTTCTTTCTCTAGTACCCAACACATTACAAATTTAACCTTGTCTTTGGATGATTCAGTCTCTTAAAATCATTAAGTCTTTATATCCTTTAGAAACTTTCAGCAATAATATCTTTTCTTTTGCAGGAGCTCTTTGATATAATGTCACCATTTTTGAACTCAGCTACAATCTTCCAGAACTGAAAAACTTTATATACTTAAAGTCTTCTCCTCTATAAAAAAAATTGTTGACCGAAAGAAAAGTTTTTTCAGACTATGAAGTAAACCATTGAAACATGCCCATGACAGTATAAATTGTTTTAATTTTTTCAAAAGTAGAGACTAAAGGGACTTCCCTAGTGGTCCAGAGGTTAAAAGACTCCACAGTCCCAATGCAAAGGCCCAGGTTTGATCCCTTGTCAGGGAACTAGATCCTGCAAGCTGCAGCTAAGACCTGGTGCAGCCATTAAATAAATAAATGCATATCAGTTGTAAAAATATACAGCATTTAAGATTGTCTACTATGTAGTAATTTCATGGGAGAAATACGAGACAAAAGGCATAAATCATACCATGTTACCCCCTTTTTTTCCTCTACAGTCTAGATTTTCTAGTGCTTACCTAATGAGTGTATCATTTTAGTCAGGGTATAAAGCATGATGCCCTGGTGGCTGAGAGGTTAAAGCACCTGCCTTTGATGCAGGAGACCCAGGTTCGATCCCTGGGTCGGGAAGATCCCCTGGAGAAGGAAATGGCAGTCCACTCCAGTATTCTTGCCTGGAGAATCCCATGGACAGAGAAGCCCACCTAGTAGGTTACAGTCGGACCCGACTGAGCGACTTCACCTCACCTCAAAGCAGAGAAAGTTTTTTTTTCTTTTTTATATCTGATGGTATTGAATCCTTAAATGCTTTTGATGCCTAGGATCATTTTTATTTTGAAAAACATGAAAGGATGATACTTACAGTGAAACTCTTTTCCTTCCTATAGAGAGAAATAGCCCGGAAACTTGCCAATCCTAAGCAGCCAACAAATCCTTTTCTAGAGATGGTCAAATTTCTGTTGGAAAGAATTGCACCTGTGCACATTGATTCAGAAGCCATCAGGTAAACTAGGAATTATATTCATTCATAAATAAAATATAATATGAAACTACAGTGTTGTAAGTTTAAATTCTGGGTCCCCAATGAGACCTAAAAGGTATACAGGGAACCTATATCATGTATCATTCAAGTTGAAAGAAAGACAGGCTCCTTTTCTGATCGTTGGTTTATTTCATTACTTTTTATTTATTTTTAATTTTTAAAAAGAAATCTTGTGTTTATTTTTAGCTCGTATGTTCTAATTAAAGAAAACCTAGAACATAAGGAAATCTATAGCTGTCATCAGCCTTTGAGTTCTCTTAACCCTTCACTTGAGATATGTGAGAAACAGAATAACATTATGAAAGGAGCACAAGATTGCCATTAGACTAATCTGCTTTCAGAACACATCTGTGTTACCGATTTTGACTCTAATTTAGTTTTTATTTTTACCTTCAATGTGGGTATAACATCTCCTTGTGGATGAGTGCGAAAATTAGTAATAATATGTAAAAATAAGCAGACTAGCATCACAAACATTGACATCTATTGTCTTTAATTGTTTGCATAATTTCATACATTTCACTTATTACTAATGATATTCAATTGTAAACTTCTGAGAATACTTTTACCTTGTACTAATCATTTTTCCAACTCATCAGTTATAAATCTTTCCGTTTTGGGTTACTAACTAGCATTTATTGATTCTCTTTTCTTTGAATTAGGAGACCTGGTTCTAGCCATTACTAGTACGTGACTCACTGTTTGGTTGTATTAAAATGCCAATCGTATTAGTTTGCTAGGACTGCCATGGCAAAATACCACAGACTGTGTGGCTTAAACAACAGAAATTTGTATTCTCACATTCTGGAGAGTAGCAGTCCCAGATTAAGTTTGATTTCTCCTGGAGCCTCTCCATGGCGTGCAGATAACCTCCTCTTTGGTCTTCTCACACGTCTGTGTCCTGACCTCCTCTTCACATAAAACAGCCATTTGGGATTATGGCCCATCCATATGACCTCAGTTTACCTTAATTATCTCATTAAATAATTAAAATCCCATCTGTTTCCAAGTAGTCACATTCTGAGGTGTCCTGGAGGTTAGTACTTTGACACATGAGATTAGGGTATTCAATCTGTAATGGTGATGTTTGTTTTTTAACTAAGATCTTATCCTTTAATGTTATTAGCAAATAAGAAAGCTAGTTCTGAGAAAAACATGGTGATTTTTTACACCTGGGCTGATGCTGGGAGGGATTGGGGGCAGGAGGAGAAAGGGAGACAGAGGATGAGATGGTTGGATGGCATCACTGACTCAATGGACGTGAGTTTGAGTGAACTCTGGGAGTTGGTGATGGACAGGGAGGCCTAGCGTGCTGCGATTCATGGGGTCGCAAAGAGTTGGACACGACTGAGCAACTGAACTGAAGTGAATAGCAAAAGGTATTTTGCTGTTAATTTTTAATAGAGATAACCCATATCCAGGGGCAAAGGAGCAGCCCCAGCAAGATGGTAGGAGGGGTGAATTCACATTTAGAATCAAACCCCATTCCTGCCAGAGACGCTCAGAGGGCGTGTGTTTGAGCATTTCCTGTGGAGGTATGGGTCAGCAGTGGACTGCCACAGGGACAGAGGCTCTGGATGCAGCAGACTTGCATATGGCATAAGCCCTCTTGGAGGAGGTCGCCATTAACACAGAGCTGCCAGAACTTAAACAGGACTGGGAAATAGACTCTTGGAGGACAAAAACAGAACCTTGTGCACCAAGATCCAGGAGAGAAGAGCAGTAAACCCAAAAGAGACTGACCCAGACTTGCCTGTGTGTCCAGGAGTCTCCAGCGGAGGCGTGGGTTGGTGGTGGCCTGCTGCAGGGTTGGGGGCATGGACTATAGCAGAACATGGATGGGATATTTTAAAGAAGGTCACTATTATCTTCTTTACCTCCACCATAGTTTGGCCCCAGGTAAATGGCAGGGAGGGAACATAGCTCCACCCATCAACAGAAAACTGAATTAAAGATTTACTGAGCATGGCCCCGCCCATCAGAACAAGACCCAGTTTCCAGACTAAAAACCACGACCACTGAAAAACCAAAATCACAGTAACCTCCATCAGAGGGCAGACAGACTGAAAACCACAATCACAGAAAACTAACCAATCTA
This sequence comes from Nanger dama, assembly GCA_917880005.1. Taxonomy (NCBI): domain Eukaryota; kingdom Metazoa; phylum Chordata; class Mammalia; order Artiodactyla; family Bovidae; genus Nanger; species Nanger dama. The sequence goes on from CAKJTW010000001.1 coordinate 47,236,852, forward strand.
ATCACATGGACTACAGCCTTGTCTAACTCAATGAAACTATGAGCCATGCTGTGTAGGGCCACCCAAGACGGACAGGTTATGGTGGAAAGTTCTGACAAAATCTGGTCCACTGGAGAAGGGAATGGCAAACCACTTGAGTATTCTTGCCTTGAGGACCCCATGAACAGTATGAAAAGGCAAAAAGACAAGACACTGAAAGATGAACTCCGAAGGTCGGTAGGTGCCCAGTGTGCTACTAGAGATTAGTGGAGAAATAACTCAAGGAAGAATGAAGAGACGGAGCCCAAGCAAAACCAACACCCAGTTGTGGATGAGACAGGTGATGGAAGCATGGTCCAGTGCTGGAAAAAGCAATATTGCACAGGAACTTGAAATGTTAGGTCCATGAATTGAGGCAAATTTGAAGTGGTCAGACAGGAGATGACAAGAGTAAATGTCGACATTTTAAGAAACAGTGAACTAAAATGGATCTATTATTGTGGGTATAGTCAACAAAAGACTCCAAAATGCAGTCCTTGGATGCAATCTCAAAAACGACCGAATGATCTTTCTTTGTTTCCAAGACAAACCATTCAGTATCACAGGAATCCAAGTCTATGCCATGACCAGTAATGCTGAAGAAGCTGAAATTGGACAGTTTTATACCAGACCTTCTAGAAGTAACACCCAAAAAGATGTCCTTTTCATTATAGGGGACTGGAGTGCAAAAGTAGGAAGTCAAGAAACACCTGGAGTAACAGGAGCATTTGGCCTTGAAGTACAGAATGAAGCAGGGCAAAGGCTAATAGGAGTTTTGCCAAGAGAATGCACTGGTCATAGCAAACACCCTCTTCCAACAACACAAGAGAAGACTCTACACATGAACATCACCAGATAGTCAACACCGAAATCAGATTGATTATATTATTTGTTGCTAAAGAAGGAAAAGCTCCATATACTCAACAAAAACAAGACTGGGAGCTGACTGTGGCTCAGATCATGAACTCCTTATTGCCAAATTCAGACTTAAATTGAAGAAAGTAGGGAAAACCGCTAGACCATTCAGGTATGACCTAAATCAGATCCCTTATAATTATGCAGTGGAAATGAGAAATAAGGGACTAGATCTGATAGGCAGAGTGCCTGATGAACTATGGATGGAGGTTCATGACATTGTACAGGATAGAGGAATCAAGACCATCCCCAGGAAAAAGAATGCAAAAAGCAAAATGGCTGTGTGAGGAGGCCTTAGAAAATAGCTGTGAAAAGAAGCAAAGCGAAAAGCAAAGAAGAAAAGGAAAGATATACCCATTTGAATGCAGAGTTCCAAAGAATAGCAAGCAGAGATAAGAAAGCCTACCTTGGTGATCAATGCAAAGAAATAGAGGAAAACAACAGAATGGGAAAGACTAGAGATCTCTTCAAGAAAGTTAGAAATACCAAGGGAACATCTCATACAAAGATGGGCTCAATAAAGGACAGATATGGTATGGACCTAACAGAAGCAGAAGATATTAAGAAGAGGTGGCAAGAATACACAGAAGAACTATACAAAAAGATCTTCACAACCCAGATAATCACGATGGTATGGTCACTCACCTGGAGCCAGACATCCTGGAGTGCAAACTCAAGTGGGCCTTAAGAAGCATCACTACTGACAAAGCTAGTGGAAGTGATGGAATTCCAGTTGAGTTATCTCAAATCGTGAAAGTGCTGCACTCAGTATGTTAGGAAATTTGGAAAACTCAGCAGTGGCCACAGGATTGGAAAAGGTCAGTTTTCATTCCAGTCTGAAAGAAAGTGCCAAAGAATGCTTGAACTACCGCACAATTGCACTCATCTAACACACTAAGGCAATGGCACCCCACTCCAGTACTCTTGCCTGGAAAATCCCATGGATGGAGGAGCCTGGTAGGCTGCAGTCCATGGGATCATGAAGAGTTGAACACGACTGAGCGGCTTCACTTTCACTTTTCACTTTCATACATTAGAGAAGGAACTGGCAACCCACTCCAGTGCTCTTGCCTGGAGAATCCCAGGGATGGGGGAGCCTGGTGGGCTGCCATCTATGGGGTCACACAGAGTTGGACATGACTGAAGCGATTCAGCAGCAGCAGTAGCAACACTAGTAAAGTAATGCTCAAAATTCTCCAAACCAGGCTTCAACGGTACATAGACCATGAGCTTCTAGATGGTCAAGCTGGTTTTAGAAAAGGCAGAGGAACCAGATCAAATTGCCAATATCCGCTGGATCATGGATAAAGCAAGAGAGTTCCAGGAAAAAACATCTATTTCTGCTTTATTGACTATGCCAAAGCCTTTGACTGTGTGGATCACCACAAATTGTGGAAAATTCTGAAAGAGATGGGAATATCTGACCTGCCTCTTCAGAAATCTGTGTGCAGGCCTTTTGTTGTTTTTAATGGAGTGATTTTAAATATTCAAATACCGTTAAAGGGTACTAAATGGTATTTTACTGGTAGGCCAGTGGCTAAGACTCCTGGCATGGGCCCTGGTTTGAGCTCTAGTTGGGGAACTAAATCCTACATGCTGAAACTAAGAGTTTGTATGCCACAACTGAAAGTTTCACATGCTGTAACTAAAGATCCCACATGCCACAGCTATTGATAAGACTCAGTATAGTGAAATAAATAAATAAATTTTTTTAGGATATTAAAAGAGGTTGAAGATAGGTCAAGGGGAATAGAAGTATGATGGAGCACCATCAGTAAAAAAAATGGACCAGTAAGAAGAAAATCTTCCCCTATGGTGTTAAAAAATGATAGATAAAAATTAAAGGAAGTTAGAAAATAGGGTATGGAAAATTACAGTTTTCCCTAAAAGCTCCGTTGTTCTCCTTTAGGTCAAAAGTTAGGCAGTCTACTCAGTGGAAGAATTTAAAAAGGAGACCTAAGTTAGAATGATAAAGATTTATAGCAGTTGTTATAGGATAGGAAAGAAAGGGACACATGGACGATTGCCCAAGCGGTTTTGAACATGCATTTGGATTGGTGATGATCTTTTGCTTCATCATACTCTGTGAAGTATTTGGATTATGTATTATTTACCTGATTTACAAATCAGTAAAATTACTTTCATAAAAAGAATTATTATAGTTCTGGCTTCAAGATTTGGATCTGCCTCATACAACTTTTTGACTTATAATGGTGATCCCACTCATACTGTAATGAAAGCAAATTATACCCCCTTGTTTTACACTGTAGTTCCAGGATAGACCCAGAGACTCAGTTCACAATAGGTAGTCTTGAATATGTATTAAACAAATGCATGCACTGACAATTATGCGTAGTCAGATAAATGTATAAATTTTATCAAATATTTGTAGTTTTGTTTATAAATTCACGTGTTTTATGGGATTTCCTTCTAATTGCTTAAATCAGAATATTTTTTTCAAAATGGAAATAATTTTTTTAATACATAATGTCAACAGTGAAAAAGTTGACTTAAAGCTCAACATTCAGAAAACTAAGATCATGGCATTCAGTCTCGTCACTTCATGGCAAATAGATAGGGAAAGAGTGGAAACAATGTCAGACTTTATTTTGGGGGCTCCAAAATCACTGCAGATGATGATTGCAGCCATGAAATTAAAAGATGCTTACTCCTTGGAAGAAAAGTTATGACCAACCTAGACAGCATATTCAAAAGCAGAGACATTACTTTGTCAACAAAGTCCATCTAGTCAAGGCTATGGTTTTTCCAATAGTCATGTATGGATGTGAGAGTTGGACTATAAAGAAGCTGAGTGCTGAAGAATTGATGTTTGTGAGCTGTGGTGTTGGAGAAGACTGTTGAGAGTCCCTTGGACTGCAAGGAGATCCAACCAGTCCATCTGAAAGGAGACCAGTGCTGGGTGTTCATTGGAGGGACTGATAATGAAGCTGAAACTCCAATACTTTGGCCACCTGATGCGAAGAGCTGACTTATTTGAAAAGACCCTGATGCTGGGAAAGATTGAGGGCAGGAGGAGAAGGGGACAACAGAGGATGAGATAGCTGGATGGCATCACTGACTCAATGGACATGAGTTTATGTAAACTCGGGGATACTGACTAAAATTAAAAATGCTGACTATACAGGGGCTTCCTGACGGCTAAGAATCTGCTTGTCAGTGCAGGAGACGTGAGTTTGATCCCTGTTCTGGGAAGATGCACGTGCTGCAGAGCAGCTAAGCCCATATGACACACAACTATTGAGCCTGTGTTCTAGAGCCTAGGAAGTGTAGAATACTGAGCCCTCATGCCCCAACTACTGAAACCCAAATGCCCTAGAGGTCATACTCTGCAACAAGAGAAACCACCACAATGAGAAATCTGTGTACCACCACTAGAGAGTAACCCCCGCACTCTGCAACTGGAGAAAAATCTGAGCAGCGACAAGGATGCGGCATAACCAAAACTCAAAAGATTTTTTCTAATAACTGTACAAAGTGTTGGTATATACGTAGCTAACAGTGGGTTGGTGATGTTGAAAGCTGTTTTAGCATCAGATTATCTCAACATTGTCTCATCTCAGGAATCCCAATACTAGACATTTGCATATAAGAAAGGAATTATGTCTTTGGGTTTCCCTGGTGGCTCAACAGTGCAAGAATCTACCTGTAATGCAGAAAGCACAGGTTTGATCCCTGGGTCAGGAAGATCCCTTGGATAAGGAAATGTCAACCCCCTCCAATAGTCATTCCTGGGAAATTCCACAACCAGAGGAGCCTAGCAGGCTACAGTTCATGAGATCACAGGGTCAGGCATGACTTAGCAACTAAACCACCACCGCTACTTGTGTTTAAAGTGGAAATACCCAAAAGTCCATCAGTTGGTAATTGGATAAAAATACTGTGCCGAAGAATTGATGCTTGTGAACTGTGGTGTTGGAGAAGACTCTTGAGAGTCCCTTGGACTGCAAGGAGATCCAACCAGTCCATCCTAAAGGCAATCAGTCCTGGGATTTCTTGGGAAGGATTGATGCTAAAGCTGAAACTCCAGTACTTTGGCCACCTCGTGCGAAGAGTTGACTCACTGGAAAAGACTCTGATGCTGGGAGGGATTGGGGGCTGGAGGAGAAGGGGACGACCAAGGATGAGATGGCTGGATGGCATCATTGACTCGATGGACGTGAATCTGAGTGAACTCCAGGAACTGGTGATGGACAGGGAGGCCTGGCGTGCTGCCATTCATGGGGTCGCAGAGTCGGACACGACTGAGCGACTGAATTGAACTGAACTGTGGTATATCTATACAACAAAATACTGACCAGCAATAGAGAGGAAGTTCGTTCAATGGTTTACACTAATCCTATGCAACAACATGGGAGGAATCTCAAAAGCATTATGTCACGTAGAAGTTGTCAGACACAAAATACATAAAATTTTATAAAAGATAAAATTCTAGTGGCAGAAAGTTGATCAGTTATTGCCAGAGTAGGAAAAGGGAATTAACCACAAAAGAAGTGTAAGGTAGGTTTTTGTGGTGATGACAGTTGTTTTATGTATATATCGCTACAGTGATTCACCACTTTATTTATACCCACTAACATGGCTATGATCAAAAAGTTGAGTTGGCAAGAATGTAGAAAAATTGGAACTTTCATGTTATGCTAATAGATGTAAAATGTTGGAGGTGCTTTGGAAAGCAGTTTGACAGTCCTCCAAAAGTTAAGCATGGAGGTACCATATGTGTGTACATGAGCTCAGTCATGTCCGACTCTTTGTGACCCCATGGATTATAGCCCACTCGAGTGGGTTGCTATTTCCTCCTCCAGAGGATCTTCCTGACCCAGGGAAAGATGAACCTTGAGAACTCCATTTATATGAAGTATTCAGAATAGGCAAATATATATAGCAGCACAAAGTAGATCAGAGGATGCTTAGGGCTGAAGGAGTTGGAGGTGAATAAGGAGTGACTCCTAATGGAAACTGGACACAACTGAGCACACACACACCTAATGGGGAAGGGGGTTTGTTTTGAGGTAGAGTGAAAGCTAAATTTGTTGAATATGTGCCTGTACTGGGACATCACTAATGAGGAAATTGAATCTCAAGAATGAAGATCATGTTTGTTTTAACTTAAAAATAGTATCTTGTTGACCAGTTAATTTCTAGTTTGTGGTGGTTAGTTGTATTTGAAAAACTAATAACATTGAACATTAAATAGTTTTTCATTGTTGATTCTGTGTGTATATATATAGAGAGAGAATGTGTATAGAGACAGAGCACAATGCTTCTCATGAACTGCTTTCAGTTTCTTTGCTATAAATCTCTAGGAGTGGAATTAGTGATTCAATAAATTAATTATGTGATTAATGCCTTTGCTCATTTATGTGTTTACAGTTTGCTTTTTGTTTTGACTGAGTTCTCATTTGTCCATTTAGCAACTGCCATCCTAACATTTTTCTTAAAATTACAAATGATCTCCGTTTATGGATATGAATATTACGTTCCGTTCAGTTCAGTCACTCAGTCATGTCCAACTCGTTGCGACCCCATGAATCGCAGCATGCCAGGCCTCCCTGTCCATCACCAATTCCTGGAGTTCACTCAGATTCACGTCCATCGAGTCAGTGATGCTATCCAGCCATCTCATCCTCTGTTGTCCCCTTCTCCTGCCCTCAATCCCTGCCAGCATCAGAGTCTTTTCCAGTGAGTCAACTCTTCGCATGAGGTGGCCAAAGGACTGGAGTTTCAGCTTTAGCATCATTCCTTCCCAAGAAATCCCAGGGCTGATCTCCTTCAGAATGGACTGGTTGGATCTCCTTGCAGTCCAAGGGACTCTCAAGAGTCTTCTCCAACACCACAGTTCACAAGCATCAATTCTTGGGCGCTCAGCCTGCTTCACAGTCCAACTCTCACATCCATACATGACCACAGGAAAAACCATAGCCTTGACTAGTCGGCAAAGTAATGTCTTTGCTTTTGAATATACTATCTAGGTTGGTCATAACTTTTCTTCCAAGAAGTAAGCGTCTTTTAATTTCATGGCTGCAGTCACCATCTGCAGTGATTTTGGAGCCCCCCAAAATAAAGTCTGACACTGTTTCCCCATATTGCTTACACTTAAAAATACATATTTCTGGTATATTTGACGGTTTTGTTGCTTTTCATTAGAATTACTCTTATACATGGATGGGGAGGATAAACTAAAATAAACTCATTTGTCATGTAGAGAGGGAAGTTAAAAAAATCACAATATAACTTTTTCTTCCAGAAAATATTTAATTTGATGTTTAATAGAGTCTGTATATGTCTACTACGATGCAATTAAGATACAGTTACTTATCTAGTAGTGTTACTAATTTAGATTGTCTTATTTTAATAGTGCACTGGTAAAACTGATGAATAAATCAATAGAGGGGACAGCAGATGATGAAGAGGAGGGTGTAAGTCCAGATACAGCTATTCGTTCAGGACTTGAACTTCTTAAGGTATATTTGAAACAGTTTGTCTTTGCTGCAGTCATATTTTTTTAATACATTTTTTTAATTGGTGGAAAATTGCTTTACTGTTTTGTGTTGGTTTCTGCTATACAGCAGTGCAAATCAGTCATAATTATATTATAGATTATATATATATCTTTTCCCTCCTGAGCCTTCCTCCCCTCTCCTCGTCCCTCCCTTTTAGGTCATCATAGAGCACCTGGCTGAGTGGGCTCCCTGTGTTATTTAGCAACATCCCACTGACTGTTTTACACCTGATAGTATATATTTGTCAATACCACTTTCTCAGCTTCTCCCACCCTCAACTTCCCCAGCTGTGTCCACAAGTCTGTTTTTTTCTAGGCTCGTTAGTACCATTTTTCTAGATTGCATATGTATTCTGCAGTTATAATATGAATCACCTTAAAGATAGGCAAGGGTCAGGCTTTATTTCATTGGAAGTTATTTGAAAGATTAAAATTTGTAATACAACATTTTATAAAAATGGCATGTTTTCTGAATTATACTAATATAATTATTTTACATTATAAAATAATATTTTTGAGTTTTGCTGTTTCATTCATCATGTGCATGCCTGCTATGCTTATAACAGTATGTGCTAAATGATTTGGTCTTACCTTTCAAATAACCTGCATATTGTTAGTAGGATTGCTCACAGGAATTACTATAAGACATCATTATCTGATTGGGATTTTTTTTTTTAGACAATTGGTAAACAGTTGCCAAAGAGGTCAGAGAATTGAACAATTAGTAAGAGCCATAATTTAATCTAGAGGGGGAGCACAGCATTATCAAAGAGAATAATTTGGGGCATGTTTTAGGGATTGTGAATGTAGCCTGAGTAGTTAGAAGTATTGCTTTGAGGAGTGATGAAAGACAAGATTGGTTCCAGATTGTGGAAATACAATTTTTTTTAAACAGAGGAAAATCATCTTTAAGGCAAACATTTTTAATAGGTTGTTTGATTCAGCTTTTCAAATTTAAATCCACATTTTTCTCTGAATATTTAATACCTCATAAGTAAATATTGTCACTCTGAACCCTACCAAATGAGATACTCTCTCCACTGTATAATCAGTTTTAAAAATGCTTATGTAGTAAGTTAATGAGGGCTACATACTCCATTCCCCACCTCTTTATTTTTCTTTTAGGCCTTATTCCATGTGTCATGCTGAGTAAATTGTTTTTGCTTCATGGAAGGTAAACTTTGTAGCCACATTATCTCTAACTTGCTGGAAATTCCTTAAGGATAGCCTAGAATTTATGTCTTAATAAATAAAGGGAACAATTATGTATGCTTGTAATCATGATTAAAATTTTCCAATAACGACTACTTATGAGTAAATATTTTGTGATGGATTTCACTTAAAACATTTTCTTATAGGTTATCTTTTGCCAGTGAAATAAAGCCTAGTGTTAGCGTTTTGTTCCCATCTATCACTCCCATGAAAAAGAGCCACATTTCCCACATTCCCAGTACCAGAATAGACTAAGAGGTAAGGAAATCAGGACCAGGGCTGTCGGTCAAGAACCGTTAGCCACAAATCACCTCAAGAGAGACTACACAATACAGTCTTGACTGTATTGCTAGCATGTGCAGCTCATAATTTAAATTTTTCTAGTACAAAACAGTTCTTTTAATGGATTATAACCATTGTCTGTACTTAAAACATTGTATCTGTTCCTTTAGGTTCTGTCTTTCACACATCCTACCTCGTTCCACTCTGCAGAGACATATGAGTCCCTGTTGCAGTGCCTCAGAATGGAAGATGACAAAGTAGCAGAAGCCGCTATACAGATTTTTAGAAACACAGGCCACAAAATAGAAACAGACCTACCCCAAATACGATCGTGAGTATGCTCTTAGGATAAACACAAGAGTTTTCCAAGTGTGGGAATCTTAGAGTCATTGTTTCCCTTAGGAAGACATGGAGGAGGAAAGATGACTTTTATTTAGAAGCTGCTTTTCTGTATCCTTTGTTCTCATCTTTTCTCTGACTTATCTCCTCTACCATTCGAATATGGGCAGAGGAACAACCTAAAATTTTTATTTTAAATATTAATATTAATTATCAAAAGCTACCACAGAATTTAGGATTAATATATCTTTCTAATTTATTTATTTTTCTCCAACTCCAAATTCAGTAGGTTCTGCCTTCATATCTCACTCAAGAATTGTATGATCAAAGCTGCTTAATGAAATGTTCATTAGTTGCTTGGTTGTTGCTCCTGGTTCTTTATCTCTCTAGAGTACTTCCCCTCCCCTCATAAGAATGAAGTACATTTTGGTATTTTTACTTTGGCAGCTTTAAGAGATTGCCTTAGGATCAAAATTTGTGCTGAGAGTGTGATGTCTTTTGGAGGAAGAGCACATTGCTGATAGCTATTATAATCAGATGTTCAAAGTATTTATGTAAATAGTTTGAGGTAAATTCAAATCAAACCATTTTTCCTCATGATATATTAATAGAATAAGAGAATTCATGACTCCTTAAGTTGTTATTGGATTTGTGAGCTAATAGTTTAATTTGAGAAATAATTCAACATTTATTGTATATCCTTTTCATCGTCAGCACTGTAGTGGCTAATATAAAAGATTACCACTGTCAGTCCCTGCTGTCAAGTTTATACTCTAGAAATGATAATTTTTATCTTTGTACATTATAGAAAAAATGATTGACACAGTGGGCTAAAGTTACTGTGAGTTTTACAAAGTGGGAAAATGTATACTTCTTTTAAGGTAAAGAATGTACTTAAAGGAATTCTGTCCCAGAAGGAACAGTAGAAGAGGTAACTTTGGACTTGAGGAATAAAACCTCTTATTCTTAAGAATTGTTCTTCAGTCGATAAGTGGTGTCCGACTCTTTGTGATGCCGTGACCTGCAGCACGCCAGGCTTCCCTATCCTTCATTATCTCCCAGAGTTTGTTCAAACTCATGTCCACTGAGTCAGTGATGCCATCCAACCATCTCATCCTCTGTCACCCCCTTCTCCTACCCTCAATCTTTCCCAGCATCAGGGTCTTTTCCAGTGAATCGGCTTTGCATATCAGGTGGTCAGAGTATTGGAGCTTTAGCTTCAGCATCAGTTCTTCCAATGAATATTCAGAGTTGATTTCCTTCAGGATTGACTGGTTTGATGCTCTGTTCAAGGGACTTTAAAGAGTCTTCTGCAGCACCACAATTCAGAAGCATCAGTTCTTCAGCACTCAACCTTCTTTATGGTCCAACTCTCATATCCATACATGACTACTGGAAACATAGCTTTGACTATGCAGACCTTTGTTGGCGGTGATTTCTCTGCTTTTTAATATGCTATCTAGGTTTGTCATAGCTTTTCTTAAGAGTAATCGGGAAGGAAGGAGGGAATTATTGAGAAAGCAGAGAAGCACAATGCTGCAGACCTCAGTAACAACGCTGGTGGTGTAACTGGATTATAGCACACTAGGAAAACAAGGAGAAGGTTAAAGTTGACCTGTGCATCATCCTTTCATTAGGCTAAGAGGAATTAATGTATTTAATGACAGTTTGCTCAAAACTCTTATCTTTTTGTTACTAACTGGTCTTATTGATAAGAACCGTTACCTTAGTAAATGAATTTGAAAGAAAGACTTCAACAGTGCTCAGTCAAGGAATGTATTGATATTTGTGCATGAAAATTCTTTTCATTATTCTAAACTGTATGGAGAGAAATATGGCACATTCATAAATTTCAAGGTAGACTTCACACTGACTAGCATATGTTCCAGTTTTTTGATTGAGGTGCGTAAAGGTTTAGAGTACTGCTCTTAATATCTAGCCTTCCGTTATTACAAGACAAGGGTCCCCAACCGCCAGGCCACAGGTCAGTACTGATTCCGTAGATCAGTACGCAGCAGGGGAGCAAGCAAAGCTTCATCTGTATTTAGAGCTGCTGTGTTAGCACCTGAGCTCTACCTCCTGTCAGATCAGTGGCAGCTTTAGATTCTCACAGAAACACAAACCCTTCTGTGAACTGCACATGTGCGTGCTTCTTTTGAGAATCATCCTGAAACCATCTTCCCTCCCTATCCATGGTAAAACTGTCTTCCACAGACTGGTCCCATGTGCCAGAAAGGTTGAGGACCGCTGTTATAGTATGACCCTTTATCACTATTGCACTTGATTTGATATCATTGACCTTATAATCTATGAAGTAGTAGTATTACACCAGATGTATAGCAAGTATCTTTTCCTAAATTTTTGTTTTGGCTTACAAATTTTCTTTTTATGTAAAAAAAAAATACTTAAGTTCATTATAAAAAGCTGAAACTTTAGAAACTATAAATGAAGAGAATCACTTAACATTTTGATGTATATTTTATATGAATGTTTTGTCTTACCCATTTGATGTATATGCCAATTTTTTTGTATTTTGATAGAAACATGCCATACTTTATTTGCATACTTTCTCTCACTGGTATGTTCTTATCTGTTTTTTAATGAAACTTGGCCTTTTGCTACTTTTTTCCCCATGGCTGCTTTAAACAACTGAAGAGGATTGTGAGAGGGAAGTGGAAAATTTAGGAGTATTTTCTTACAAGACAAATGTGAAAATATGGCATGGGGCAATTTTAGATTATAAATTAAAGATGGCTTGTTTACTTCTCCTTACTTATGAGGTAGCATTAAAAAGAAAATTGTTTTCTGGAATAGCCCTTTATTCTAGAGGCGTACGTATAGGCAATGCCTATATGTATAAGGCATTTCTTATATTGTACTTGAGGACAGGGAAAGGGGGTTTAACTCTTTTTATAGATCAGGAAGTTTAGAAGAGAAGCTTTCTTCACACATACCTCCAAATAGTTACTGATGTAGTAGGAGACAGCCAAAAGAACTACTTGTGGTTTATGGGCTTTTTAAAAATAAATTATGATTTTTTTTTTCCAGGACCTTAATTCCCATTTTACATCAGAAAGCAAAGAGAGGAACTCCACACCAAGCAAAACAGGCTGTTCACTGTATACATGCCATATTCACAAATAAAGAAGTCCAGCTTGCACAGATTTTTGAGGTATATATAATTACATATGGTGTGTTTTTGTTGATTTTTATTTTTATTCTCTGATTTGATGAAGCTAAAAAGTCACTTTTTTTTTTAAGCTCTTTAGTCCCACTCTAAAATATAAATTCCATGGGAGCGGGACTCTATTTTAATTCAGCACTTTAGATATTCCCAGCCTTTAGATCTGACTGTATGTTCAAATACTACACACTGAAGGATATTTTATGTATTTTGTGTTACATTATTTTACTTAATTTTTGCTTTATTGGCTCAGTGGTCCATTTAGCTTGAGAAGCCATTATGGACCTGACAACCCCTACTTGAAAATTAGTTTTGTTTCTTTCCTTATGTATGATCCTTTGCCTGATTCTACTATTAAAAAGGTATTCCTATTGTCATAAACTGAATACAATATGAACAGAGCCCAGTGGACCTAAATATTATGATCCATGATCATTTTAAATGTTCCCACACGACAAGAAACTCACCAACATAACTGACTTAAAAATAAGACTGATCTGACCGTGGAAGAATTTTCTTGTTTTTACTTTATGTGGGTTTTACTTTTCCCTTTCTTTTTACATTGTTTCAATCTTATTAAATTTCAGTAGGTGAAATAAGAATCAAGTGTCTAATATGACTGAAGTTACTTTTAATCACTCTTTAGAACAGATTTTTGGGGGCACAAAAATTCAGGAGGACTCGGGAACATACACTATTCTGTACAATGTCTAAATGTCTATAAAACAAACTAGTAATTTTGACTGTTTTATTTTTATAGCCACTCAGTAGGAGTCTGAATGCTGATGTCCCAGAACAACTTATAACTCCGTTAGTTTCATTGGGCCACATTTCTATGTTAGCACCAGATCAGTTCGCTTCCCCAATGAAATCTGTAGTAGCAAATTTTATTGTTAAAGATCTACTAATGAATGACAGGGTAAGTTTCTCATTAATTTAGAATCATAAGATTAAGACTGTTTACATCTTTGTCACAGAAACAACATGTCTGCTTTTCTCTGTGTATGATTTTTATTTGTTATTTGTTACTTAAAGTAACATCTTGCCATGTAGCTATTAATGAGAATTTTTCTTTAAGAAAAAGTTGAGGCCAAAAGTCCCTCCTCTGAGGGAGAGGGAGTGGGTGGGATGATTTGGGAGAATGGCATTGAAACATGTATACTATCATGTAAGAAACAAAGTGCCAGTCTATGTTCTATACAGGATACAGGATGCCTGGGGCTCGAGCACAGGGATGATCCAGAGAGATGGTATGGAGTGGGAGATGGGAGGGGGTTTCAGGATTGGGAGCTCATGTACACCTGTGGCTGATTCATGTCAATGTATGGCAAAACCAATACAGTATTGTAACGTAGAATAAAGTAAAAATAAAAATTAAAAAAAAAAAAAGTTGAGAACATGAGAGATGAATCATGAAGTAAAAAATAGAACCCTCAGTAATTCAAACTCAAAAAAAAATATCTGCCAGTTCACTCCTTCTTTATCCTCCCTCCATTTGAATACAATAGTGAAGGCTGCAGAGCATGGCCAGTCTCATTTCCTACTCTGCAGTTTTGTATTGTTCTTTGTACTACTGATAGACACGGCTGGCAACAAGTGTGAAATTTGACACTTCTTAGATGGTGGCTTGATTGTTCATAACTTATATTTTAAGATGGTTCTGTTTTTTGTATGTAGTAAAATATACATAATATAAACTTTGCCATTTTACCCCATTTATGTGTACAGTTCACTTACATTATATACACCCATGTTCTTATTGTTTTTTTGTTTTATTACAAACAAGTTTGATAACATATATATATATACCCATATACACAAGGGGTAACCCAGGAAAGCCAAGTAAATTTGTGGTCCAAGCCACCACCTAAAATATACATCCACATTGTTGTATAATCGTTGCCACTACCTGTTTTCAGAACTTTATCATTTCGGAGAGAAACTCTACATCCATTAACCAGTAACTCCCCGTTACCTCCTCCCTGCCAGCCTCTGGTAACATCTATTCTACTTGCCTCCCTTGCTTTATGAATTTGCTTATTCTAGATAACTTCTTATCATACAATATTTATCCTTTTGCATCTGGCTTATTTCTCTCGATATAATGGTTTCAAGACTTCATTTTGTGCTACAATAATTTTCCATTGTATGTTTAACCTATATTTTGTTTATTCATCTATTGATATATATTTGGGTGTTTTCTACCTTTAACTGTTGTGAATAATGCTGATATGAACATTTGAGTCCCTGGTGTTTGGGATATATGCCTAGGAGTGGAATTGCTGGATCATATGACCATTCTATGCTAAACTTTGAGGGGCTGCTGAACATTTTTCCACAGCCATACACAAAGCTTCCATTTTCTACACAGCTTGGCCAACACTTATTCTTTACTTGGTTTTTTAGTCATAGTCATCCTGGTAGTTGCAGAGTAGTATCTTGTGGTCTTGGTTTGTGTCCCTAATGGCTAGTGATTTTTTTTTTTCGTGTGCTTATTGGCTGTTTATATATCTTTGAATATTCAGTCTTTTGCCCACTTTGAATTGAATTGTTTGTTGTTGAGTTGTAAAAATTCTTTATATATTCTGAATATTTATATACTGAATCCAAGAATAGAAAGATTTTCCCCTGTACCTTCTTGTGAGAGTTTTTTGGTTGTAACTCTTAAGATCTTTGATCCAGTGTTAAAGTTAATTTTTATATATAACAGTCCAGCTTCATTCGTTTGCTTGTGGCTATATCTGGTTTTGCCAGCACCATTGAGGAACTGAGGAGACTGTTGTTTTCCCAATAATTGGTGTTAACACTCTTGTTTGAAATCAACTGAGCATGTATGTGAGGGTTTTTGCTTCATTCTATTGGTCTGTGTGCCCATACTTACGTCAGTACTACCCATGCTATCTTGACCCCTATAGATTTGTAAGTTAAGTTTCAAAGTCAGGAGGTTTTAGCCCTCCAACTTTGTTCTTCTTTTCCAAACCCTATTTGGTGGCTTTCCTTTGGGGTTCCTAGAGCACAGTGTTGTTCAGCATGAAAACCTTAATGAGAAAATTTTTAATTTTTTTCTAAAAGTTAAATTTATTCAATTTTCTATAGTCAACAGGTGAGAAGAATGGAAAATTATGGTCTCCAGATGAAGAGGTTTCCCTGAAGTACTAGCAAAGGTAAAATTGAGTAGAACTTGATGATTGTTATGCTGAAATAATGAACATTTATAGATATCCTTAAAAAAAAACACCTAACACTTAAAAAGCATTTTAAATAAGGTGCTTTATTTTTAAACCAAAAAGTTGTGTGTTTCTCAAATTGCAGTTATCCTTAAAGTTAGTTACATATAGATACATGTCAGCATGTTTTGTAGATCTTCCTGCCTTGCTGAAATGATTTCAGTGAGGCTGTGTTACATAGAGATTGTAGAATATTGATGTCAGAAGCACCTCAGGTCTAGCCTCATTACCACTTTTTATCTACAGGCATATGAATATTAATTTGGCAAAAACAGATGACTGTCATCATATTGGTAACTTTTGACAGATGTAAATTATCCCTCAGTAAAGCTAATTTTTAAAGTGGTAGTCCTTGGAAAATGAAATGGCAACCCACTCCAGTGTTCTTGCCTGGAGAATCCCAGGGACAGAGGAGCCTCGTGGGCTGCCGAATATCGGGTCGCACAGAGTCGGACATGACTGAAGCGACTGAGCAGCAGCAGCATATATATACACACATTTACATAATGTATATATATATGTGTATGTGCGTGTATATATTTATGTTCAGCCCTTCACTGAACACTGCTAAAATGGTAGATTAAAATATTAAGTTTAAACTATTGAGGCATGAATAACCTAGGAATTAATGGGTCAAAAAATAAAATAGAAATGAGACACTTGAGGTGTAGGGTGTACAGTAGCCATTTTTTCCCTGAGATCATTGTCTTACTCCAGAAAATGAAAACTTTCCTTTTGACAGTCTTAAAGTTCCTGAAAGAACCCAAATAAAGGCCAACAAAGGTATACACCCTCAAGGTCAAGGTGACCTAGAAATGCAAAGTCCTTGAAGAAATATAACCTTAGATCAAGGCTTGAACTTGGGTAAATTGGTCAAGACTGGTAGGGCCTCAGGGTTCCTACAGAAGCAAACACCAGTTCTCTGGAAGAAAGTGCATTTATCATGATCTTCAGATTCCTACAAATGATTTTTCATACATAATATCTAATAATTAAATCATGAGTCAAAGAAGAAATTATAATGTGAATTAGAAAAAGGACTTGTCATCAAGATGGCACCTTCTTACAAAAACACCAGAATTACAACTGACTGCCAACCAACCATCAAAAAGATGAAAAATATATATATATAGGGTATAGCAAAAAAAAAAATACCCTATACACAAAGATAAAGAAGAAACCACAATAAGACGGTAGGAGGGACACATGCGATAAAATCAAATCTCATATCCACAAGGTAGATGATCCACAAACTGAAAAATAATTATACCACAGAAGTTCTCCCACAGGAGTGAAAGTCCTGAGCCCCACGTCAGGCTTCCCAGCCTGGTGGTCTGGCAACATTAGGAGAAGGCTCCAGAGAATATGGCTTGGAAGGCCAGTGGTATTTGATTGCAAAAATTCCACAGGACTAGGGGAAACAAAATCTACTCTTGGAGTGTACATACAAGGTCTAGTGTGCACCAGGACCCAGGGAAAAAGCAATAACTGATAGAAAAAGGAGATAACCAGGGATTGTTGGGGGGTGGGGCTCGATGGGAGGAAGGGTTAAGAGGTTGAGCATATTATAGCTGATTCAAGTGGTAGTCTTGGGATTTAAAACAAGACTTCTTTATCATCTTATCTGATAATCTATCTCACCTTGAATAGCTTCATAGGCATCATTTATTCCATCAGTTCCTTTTTCCAGGTTGTCGATAAATAAATGTAGTAGATGATATCTGCATTCTTTAGCTAGTTCTTGCATACATTTCATAACAGTCTTGAGTATAAGGCGCCAAGCAATTATGACTACAAATAATTACAAAATCTCCTGGGTTTTTTGATCAAAACAGTTCTTTAGTAATATAAGAAATATCAAAGTCTGTCTAGTTATTTTTAACCACTACAATCTGTGTCGTTTAGTTATTTTTAAAAAATATATCAGTATTTTTAAATGATTTGAAAAGCAAGTGTCTGGGTGTGAAAAGTCTGAATTCAGAAGCCAGAGCCTGGGTACGCTATCTATCATAGTAATGTGTCTTAGGTTGCCTTGCTGCTGCTGCTGAGTCACTTCAGTCGTCTCTGACTCTAGGTTGCCTTACTTATTAGAAATAAGAATGCCTCCCTCACAGAGTTGTTTGGTAGATTAAATAAAATAATACATGTACAAATCTGGGAGAAGCACCTGGCATAAACAGAATAAGTATTAGTTCTCATTATTATCCTACAGACTTGTTTAATAAAACATGGCTGCTGGCAGCTAAGTAATCTCACTAATGTAATTAACATAAATCTTCCCTTTAAGTGGAATTTTAAGTTGCTTTCTTCTTTTAGCATGTTAATATTTTATAGGTACAGGCAATTAAACTTCTGGTAAGATGGCTGTTGGGTATGAAAAACAACCAGTCTAAATCTGCCAATTCAACTCTTCGGTTATTATCAGCAATGTTGGTTAGTGAGGGTGACCTGACAGAGCAGAAGAGGATCAGGTGAGATTTTTCTTCCTTTCCAATTTTTTTAGCTTCAGGATGTTGGTAGAGCTTACATAAGAATTATTTACTTAATATTAGCTATTGTAATTGCACTATATGTTTCGTGTTTCAATTATGTACTTCAGGTTTATATCTCGATAATGGTGTATTTTCATTTCTAAACACTGACCTTTTTCCAGTAAATTTGTAGTCATAATCATTATAGCAGTGTTACAGTTAGTGTCAACATTTGGATCAATTAAACAAATATTTGTTGAATATTTACCAAACACTATGAAAAGCATTGCTGTAAAAACAGATAAAATTCAGTTCCTGCCTTTAAGCAACTTACCCTGTAGGTATAGTGGTTGAACAAGTGAAGTGTTTTGGTGCCATGAAAGGAATAAAAATTTCACTGTAGATTCAAAGAAGAAAGAGTTGCATCCTCTTGGTGGTTTGCAGAAGACTATACAAGGGTTTGCAAATGCTAAAAAAAAATGGTCTCCATTTCTACACATGTTCAGTCTTCAAATCTGTGAAATCACCATTTCTTCTTTCTGTACCTTTTAAGATGAAAATAAAAGTCAAATTTTTCATTTACTGGTTTTCATGTGAAATAACTGAAAAAAATCTACTTGTGATGCATTCTTTAAAATTTGTGTTAGAAGATAGACTTAACTATTTATTTATGCTTTCAGTATTTATTGAACAGTATCATGCCAGGTACTGCCAAACCTTTTAAACGTACAATAATTTCTTCCTCTAAGGAATATTCATTCTACTGGAGGAGACAGGAAATGCACAATTACATTCAGTAGAGATACTGAATGCTTTGATAAACTGGAGAAAACAATCAGAAATCATTTTTATCATAAGCCAAGAGTAGCTTTGCATGAACAGATTGAAGAGCAGGGACAGTAAGTTTTAAATTTGGGGAAACCATGTACAGTGTGTCCCAAAGGCTTAATAATGAGCTCTTACAAATCAGTGATAAATAGGTAGGATCTTCAGTAAAGATGAAGGTTATATATTGCCAGTTTAACTTTAAAAAATGTTTAACATCACTAAGTACAATAAATACAATTTTAACTTAAGTGGAACCTCTTGTCTGTCAAATCATCAAAAAGAAATTTTTTAAGCAATCATTACTCTGTGGGATCAGGGAAAACGGTTTCCCTCACTACTACTGTGAATATAAATGGGCATAGTCTTGGCAGCAGTTTGGCATTTTGTTTCTGAGTCCTTAAAAATATTAATATTATTCTTTGGCTTTATTTTTATGTTCATGAAATTAAAAGAATCATATAAAAATATACATACTAACATGTTCTTTCCAGTGTGTATTGGTGTGTTTTTTTTTGTTTGTTTTTTTCATCACAAAACATAGAATGGTCAGTTGTGGAACATGGATATTATGAAATATTAGGCAGATCTTAATTAAACATTAGCCCATCAGAGAAGGCAGTGGCACCCCACTCCAGTGTTCTTGCCTGGAAAACCCCAGGGACGGAGGAGCCTGGTGGGCTGCAGTCCATGGGGTTGCTAAAGAGTTGGACACGACTGAAGCAACTTAGCAGCAGCATGTATTCCATAGTTGAGCATGGACTCTGGAATCAGAAACTTACTCAGTTTCCTGCTCCATTTACTAGTTGTATAAACTTGCATGAGTCAATTTTCCAAGCCTCAGTTTCCCCATCTTCCAGAATAACGTACCCAGATAGTAGCATTAGTAATTTTTTAAATTTCTGAATCATTTGCCTCAGAAACCATTTGAGAGTCCTTCATTGTTACCAGTGCTCACTTTGATGGTCATGTGGTCCAAGAATGCCATGTTTTCTCCTCTTCTATGATAAATAATAGTCCCTTGTGGATTTAGGGCAGCTTTCCACTTTTTTTGAAGTCTTTAAAATATCAAAGCTATGTTATGTTCCATTTAGCAGTTGAAGTAAGAAGATTGTTCTTTCACCACATCAGTGTCACATTTTACTATTTAGGTAGTTTAAGTTGACAGGGTGGGGAGTGGGGATTCCTGGGCCTTCTAGATTCCCTTAGAAAACTTCCTGTTGGAAAGGAAAGTCTGCCTCAGAGACTAGTGCCTCAGAGACTAGTACCTGAGAGACACTGGCTTTCACCTCCATATTTTTTCCTTTTAGGTATTTGTCTGATGCCGCCTCCTTTAGGGTACAAATCACTTCCTAATTCATAGCCCTTCCATTTCATCAGACATATCTAGGCTTAAGATTGATTTCTATTATGTGTGTAAAATGTGTGTGTGTGCTTAGTTGCTCAGTTGTGTCCGTCTGTTTGCAACACCATGAACTGTAGCCCACCAGGCTCCTCTGTCCATGGGGATTCTCCAGGAAAGAATACTGGAGTGGGTTGCCATGCCCTCCACCACGGGATCGTTCCAACCCACAGATCAAACCTCACCATCTTAGCCACCAGAGAAGCCCCTGTGTAAAATATGTGTATGCATTTAAAAATTGTGGTAAATAGATTTTTAAATGATAAGTGAGTTTTGATTTCTCAGTTTTTAGTATCAAGTTTTCTTTGATACATGTGAATGCCTCTTAAAATGAGAAGTACATTTCCTAATGTAAATGGTTCTCGCTAGTGTTGCAGTTGGTGCTATTGTAAATGAAAGCAGAGTTCCTTAGTTATAGTAGAGGATCTAAGCTAAAATGTAACTAAAAATGAAGGCAGCCATTAAAAAGAATGAAATTTTGCTATTTGATACAACATGAATGGGCTTAGAGAATATTATGCTTAGTGAAATAAGTCAGAGATAATATTGTATGTTATCACTTACATGTGGAATTGAAAAATTAAAACTAGTGAATATAACAAAGAGACTCACAGATACAGAAAACAAACTAGTGGTTACCACTGGGGAGATGGGAGTGGGGAGGAGCAAGGTAAGGGATTAAAAGATACAAACTACTACATATAAAATAAGTTGCATCTGGAGAAGGAAATGGCAACCCACTCCAGTATTCTTGCCTGGAAAATCCCATGGACAGAGGAACTCAGCGGGCTATAGTTCATGGGATCACAAAGAGCTGGACAAGATTTAGTAAGTGGATTGTGACTGAGCAGTTATTTAATAGTGTAAAGTGAAAAGGGGCTCCAAAAGCAGAAGAAACAAATTATGTACCTGGAGGATTTTTATGCAGTTTACAGTGACCAGTTTTTCTGCTTGTAGACTAAGAACAAGCAAACAAAAAATGAGTTTAAACTAGAGCTTGAAGGATTTAGGTTAAATTCAGTATTTCCTGACAGTGATAGAGGTTACAATATCATATTCTCTAGACATTAAAAAAAATAAAATTGATTATTATTTGTTTGGCATGGTGTGACTGTGGACCTGCATAAACTTAGTGGAATAAAATTTATTGCTTGAAAAAAAAATTAAAAATAAGTTGCAAGGATATATTGTACAACATGGAAAATATAGCCAAGATTTTATAACTGTAAGTGGAGTATAATCTATAAAAATTTTGAATCGCTGTGTTGCACATCTGAATTTAATATAATAAATCAGCTATACCCAAATAAAATAAGTAAATAAAAATTTTTTAATGAAGGCAAATAAATATCAGATAGTCACAATGATTTGAGCCTTCTTCCCTCTGTCGAGTTCAAGGACTCAAAGGATCTTTCCCATATTTGTACATTATGTCAATTTAAGTGTAAATTATGCTAAAGACCTTAACAGTCAAAAAGGGATCAAAGCGCTTTATGAATGATAATGGTTATAGGAAATGTTTCTTTCTTTCTTGTTTGTTTATAGTAAATCTGATATGTCTCGCTTGCGATTAGCTGCTGGTAGTGCCATAATGAAGCTTGCTCAGGAACCTTGTTACCATGAAATTATAACCCCAGAACAATTTCAGCTCTGTGCACTTGTTATTAATGTAAGTAACAGTCTTATTTTGTCATTTACTTGGCCTTCAACATTAAATTTATTAATACGATTATATACTTAGTACAGATTAAGTATCCATCTACTCTGTGAATGTATGCACAAAAGGGATTGCTATTATTACTATTATCTTTTTTTTTTAATGAAGACATTAAAAATGCTTAAAGTGTTCTTTTGTAAATGTTTGCCAGTTTTTAAAAAACTAAATAGGGGTTTTTGTTAATGATTTTGAAAGTACTAATATTTTTAAGTAGTTTTGGTTTTGTGCTGCTGTAGGATGAGTGCTATCAAGTAAGGCAGATATTTGCTCAGAAGCTACACAAGGCACTTGTGAAGTTATTGCTCCCATTGGAGTATATGGCCATCTTTGCCTTGTGTGCCAAAGATCCTGTAAAGGAGAGAAGAGCACATGCACGACAGTGTTTACTAAAAATATCAGTATACGAAGGGAGTACATTAAACAGAACCCCATGGCTACTGGTAAGTAACTTTCAAAGTGCTCAGTGTGCAAATATATCTTGTCAATGTATCCATTTGTGGAGGGTTTTATTTCTTATATTTCTGTTGTATTGGGTTGGCCAGTAAGTTTATTCACATTTTTCCATAAGATGGCCAGGCCAACAGTGTATAGCACTGGGACTTTTATAGAATGTTGCTGTTGGAGTTAAGATGTATGTAAAATCTAAGATTTTAGTTTCTGAGTCCTGTTAATAATGCATATAAGGAAGAACTGTATTTTATCTTACAGGATGAGCAGCATGGCTTGATTTGAACACACTGCTCTGATGTTGGAGAGTAAAGTCCCTAGCTCTGCCAGGGACTCAATCTTAAATTATCCTTTGTCTTTAGTAGCCTTCAAAATTGAAAAAAGTATTTCAGTATCATCTAGATGATATGTTGCTTCTAATTTAGAAATAACTGAGGGAAAAATGTTAACTGAAGTGGTTGGAACATTAAATTACGGAGACATTTTTATAAAAGCTGTTATTACTATTGTTAATAATAATGTTTTCACCCTAGAGAAACTATTATCACTGTTGCCTGAGTATGTAGTTCCATATATGATTCACCTGCTAGCTCATGATCCAGATTTTACAAGATCACAAGATGTTGATCAGCTTCGTGACATTAAAGAGTAAGTCATGTTGATTTTTAAAGAATTTTTAAAATATTTTTACTTTTTAAAAAGGCTTAATTTTTTTGTTACTGTCCCCATTAGAATAAAATTTTTATGGTTTTCTTTTATTGTAAATTTTAAGTTTCGTCTTACAAAATTGTTTCTGTCTAATAAGTTCTATTTGGTTGTTTTGTTTGTTTGCTGCTGTTTGCCGTTGGCTTTAGCTGAGTCTTTGAAATAGATTGACTTGGTTTTTATGTTATTTTTACTGTTTGTATTAAAATGGGCTTCAGTTATGTCAGTTTGATCATTTAGAAACCTATGTGAAAGCCATGTGGGGAAAATTTCTCTCTGTAAACCTACACTTTCAACCTCAAAAGTATGCACACACATAAAAGATCCTCTGTAGCAGGACTATGGTAATACAAAATTAGATATGTTACACCAGTCACAGAGAGATTTGTCTCTGGTGGAAAGACCCAAGTAAACAATTGCAAAATACTTAAGTGTTTTTGTATAAAAGAACTTTGTATATTGATGCATGGTGAGTAAACAAGTACACAATGGCCTAGAATTATCTACAAATGACCTCCAAGAAACTTTAAAGCAGTATTTACTTTGCCATTGCTATGCTTTTGCATTTTACCTTTAAGTTGGTTCCTTCAGCTTATATTTATATTACTATGATTTTTTATATGGGACATGACACCTTTTAGTTCTAATCTTATTTGAGGTGGTTGTTGTTGCTCAGTTGCTAAGTCGTGTGGTAATCAGCATTTATTTCTGCCTCCTGTAGCTCTTTAAGGGGACATAGGTTCTAGTCCCAGCTATGTCAGTAAAAGCTTTACTTCTCTCAGATTCTCTGCTTCAATTGCCTTATCCATAAAATACAGGATATGAAATAGGTAATTCCTAAAATGTCTTCTAATTCTGATTTCCGTTTATAAATATATTTTATTTGCAAATTCTTTTTTATTTTTAATAACTTTTATTTTGGGATTTCCCAGAAAGCACTTTGATAAAGTAGAAAAGTAATATATATGTTTGCCTAGAACACTAGGTCTGTGTTAAGGAAACTTTGAGCCCTGTTTCAGTTGCAAGTCCATCATGTGGAAAAAGGTTAGACGTAAGAGAGGCAGTAATGATGTGGGAAGAGCACTGAAGTCATTTGAGTTAGAACTGAAATCACTGGCACATACTTTTTGATTCTACCTAGTATGCAGTGCTTTTGAATATCTTTAAACATTTCAAGTTACTGTGTAGTTTGAAGTGTTAACTTTTTTTCTAGTTAAGGTGTACAGTTTCTTAAAGTATACAGTTAGATTATTCATTAAGACTTTTAATATAGGGTGTTATTAGATATAAATTTCCCTTTTAGCACTACCAGTGCTGAATCCTGTAAGTATGGTATGTTGTGTTTTTATTTGTCTTAAGGTATTTTCTAATTCTTCTTGTGATTTCTTCTTTGACCCATTGATTATTTTAACAGTGTGGTTTGGGGAATTCCCTGACCGTCTGGTGGTCAGGATCCACTTTAATTGCAAAGGGCCCAGGTTCAGTCCCTGGTCAGGGAACTAAGATTCTGCAAGCTATGTGGCCCCCAAAAAGTGAGAGAGTATGGTTTAATTTCCATACATGTGTGAGTTTTCCAATTTTCCCTGTTTTCCTTCTCTTACTGACTTTTAGTTGCATGCTGTTCCTGGTCAGAAAAGATATGTTTTAAGACTTGTGGCTTGCTGTCGAGGCCTGTTAAGACTTATGGTCTGTCCTAGAGAATATTCCAAGTTCACCTGAGGAAACTGTGTGTTCTGCTATTGTTAGTTGGAGTATTCCATGTATGTCTGATACATCTGATTGGTTTATAGTGTTGTTCAAGTTCTCTATTTTCTCTTTGGTCTCCTCTCTGTTTTTTTCTATGCATTATTTAAAATAAGGTATTGAAATCTCTTATTGTGGAACATGTGTTTCTCCCTTCTGTCAATTTTTGCTTCATAGGTTTTGGGGCTCTGTTGTAAGGTTTGTGTTTATAAGTCATATCCTCTTCAATACAGTCCTTCTGGGTCTTTTGCAATCCAGTTTGTCTGATTATAAAATAGCTACCAGCTCTCTTTTGGTTACTGTTTGTATGAAATGTATTTTCTCCCCATCCTTTAACTTTCAGTTATTTTGTGGTTTTGTATCTGAAATGAGTCTCTTGTAGACAAGATATGTATGGATCTTTTTTCTCCCTTAATCTACGCTGCTTTTCTGCTTTGTAATTGGGAGATTTAATCTATTTTCATTTAAAGTAATTACTGATAAGGAAGAAGTTACTTCTGCCATATAACTATTAGTTTTTTTCTGTGTCTTATATATTTTTTATTATTTAATTGCTCCATTACTGCCTCTCATTTTTGTATTTACAGTTGAACTTTACAATATGAATAGGTTTGAACTGTGCAGGTTCACTTACATGCAGATTTTTTTCAATAATAAATACTATAGTGCTTCAAGATCCACAGCTGGTAGACCCACAGATACAGACAAACTTCATATACAGAGGAACCCGATTATACAGTGGGCCAAGACTAAGTTAAATGCAAATTACTGTGTGAAGGGTCAGTACCCTCAAGGGTCAGCTGTAGTTTTTTGTAGGGAACTTTTTTATTCTTTTGGGCATATTTTTAGTTATTTTCTTAATAATTACTGTTAACATCTTAAAGTTGTAACAACCTATTTTGAATAATAGCAACTTAGTTTCACTAGTGTAGAGATATTCTGCTCTTGTGAAATGTGAAATCACTCCATTGTGTTCAACTCTTTGCAACCCCATGGACTGTAGCATACCAGGCTCCTCCATCCATCGGATTTTCTAGGCAAGAGTACTACAGTGGGTTGCCACGTCCTTCTCTGCTCTTATACATCTCTATTTCATTCCCTTTATATTGTAATTGATACAAATTATACTTTCATACACTGTTTCCTTTCACGCATATGTGATTATTTTCATGCATTTGGTTTATTTCCTTGTTTTTGGCTGTGCGGGGCCTTTGTTGCTGGCAGGCTTTCCTCTGGTTGTAGAGAGCAGTCTACTCTCTAGTTGCAGTGCTCAGGTTTCTTAGGGTGGTGCCTTCTCTCTGCAGAGCGCAGGCTCTGAGGCACGTGGGCTTTAGTAGCCGCAGTGCATGGGCTCATAGCTGTGGCTCCTGGGCTGTGGCACAGGCTTAACAGTTGGGGTACAAGGAACTAGTTGCCCTGCAGCATATAGGCTCTTCCTGGGTCAGCAGTCAGACCCTCGTCTCCTTCATTGGTAGGCAGATTCTTTACCATTGAGCCACCAGGGAATTCCCTGCATTTGCATTTTAAATCATATATTTAAAAAGGAGTTACAAATCAGAAGCTCAGTAATGCCGGCCTTTTATTTTAGCTGTGTTACCTTTACCAGTGTTTTTTTTTATTTCTTATGGTTTCAAGTTGCTATTTAGTGTTCTTTCATTTCTGCCCAAAGGCCTGAGTTTAGTATTCATTACAAGACAGGTCTACTAAGAGCAAACTCCATTAACCTAGTGCTGAATTTTCCTTTACAGTAGTCTCTTAAAACATATATATATATATACTATAGGCAAAGAAATACACACAGATGATCTTCAAGTGATTTTTTTCTCCTCTTGATGGAGTAAAACAGTAAGTCCATGGTGGTTGCCTAAAAATCATCATGGGAACTTAATAATAGATTTTGATTCTAGATTTGGCAATGTAAGTTCCTCAGATGATTCTAATCTTCATCCCAATTTGGGATTCACTTCTACTTAGAAATTCAGGTGACACCAGACACTTTATGTATTAAATAACTATAAAATAACAAGCAGAAAACCGAAAAATGACTTGAAATGTGACTGTTTTGCTGAATTACTGGTTATATGCACACCAGTCTCATTAACACATGAAATTCAGAGTTATGTCACAGTAGAATTACATACGAGCCCTAGATCATAGGATAAATAGCTTACAAACGGTCAAAATGGCAAGACTGGTGTATGCTGGTTTGCTCGTCATTGCTGGGTATTGATACACAGTATATCATCTAAATGTTTATTAAATACTATAGAATGACTCTTCATGTGTATGCCTCATGAAACTGTCAGGCTTTCTCATATTAAACTATATGTTCATGTTTGTTATTTGTGATGTTATATCCTATTTTAATTGAATATTATTAATAGGATATTTCTACTAACCATTAGCGTTTTACTCTTTGTATACTTGAACAACAGAACTTCCCAGTAAATTATTTAAGCCACTCAGCAAAAGAACCTGCAGTTAGTCTATTTACTAAGTGAATATGTTTCATTTAGGTGCCTCTGGTTCATGCTTGAAGTTTTAATGACAAAAATGAAAATAATAGCCATGCCTTTATGAAAAAGATGGCAGAGAATATCAAGCTAACAAAAGATGCCCAGTCTCCAGATGAATCCAAGACAAATGAAGTAAGATATATATTAGGCCAGTGACTATTAAGAAATTACAGGGAAAAAGCAATGTGACCCTTGTCCCACTTGTTTTTCCTATTGTATAATAAATAGATTAGAGAATGCTTATAAAAATATATACTTAGTTTATAAATATATGTACTTTTTCTTTCATTACATTGAACTCTATTTTTTGAAGAATGTTTATTACTCTGAAAAATATATTAAAATATGTACAGAGCCTGGGGGATAAGAACTAGTGAAATTTATAACTATGCTGTCTTAAGAACTAGTAAGTGTTACAGACCAATAGATGTTCTTCTTGTGTGTTTCCTTTAGTTTGGTTTGTTGTTTTTAATGCATACTTGGCATTCATGTTAAAGTAAAATGAAGGGGACTTTTGTGTTCTTGTTACTAGGAGTCTACATCAGAAGTGCCAGAGACAGCATGCAGAGTGTTCAAGGAATAAACAATAGCCCCATATTACTGTGTTGATTCCATGTTACATATTGGATAGAATTGGTATCTGTACTTATTTTGCACTCCTGAAAGTTACGTGATTTGTTTCCTCCCTAGAAACTTTATACAGTGTGTGATGTGGCCCTGTGTGTGATAAATAGTAAAAGTGCTTTGTGCAATGCAGAGTCACCAAAGGATCCAGTCCTGCCAGTGAAATTTTTTACACAACCTGAAAAGGTAACTTTCTTCTCTTCATTTTTCTACTGAACTGAACTTATTTAAATTTGTTACTGTCATCCTGGTGGCAAATACTAGACTTTCTTGACTACAAAGTAAAAAAATAATATACCTCTGTGAGTTTATCAAGAAAGGGGAGACTGTCTTCCAAAGCCTGAAAAATATCATTCTCACCTTACAGAGTAGAGAATACAAATCAAGCTTGGTGGTGGTGTTCCTTTGTGAGCTATTCCTTCTGGATATTTCTAATATGTAAGAGGAATTTTCAAATTTCTTAAATTGTTTTCATCTCATCCTATTAAAACATAAAACAGTATTTTTTCAGACAAGAAATAAACTAAATATTTGGTAGAGTGTAAATTCTATACATCTATATATGAAATAAAGTGTCAGTATGAATGGAATTGGTCTTGGCAATTGACAGACCTGGATTCGAAGTTAACAGGCTTCACCAGGGGCTCAGTGGTAAGGATCTGCCTGCGATGCAGGAGATGCGGGTTTGATGCCTGGCTCAGGAAGATCCCCTGCAGGAGGAAATGGCAACCCACTCCAGTATTCTTGCTGAGAGAATCCCATGGACAGAGGAGCCTGGCTACAGTCTGTGGGGTCACAGAGAGTCAGACACAGCTAAACCACTGAACACACACTCAACTTAACTCTTCTAAGCTTCAGTTTCTTCATCTCTAAAATGCAAATGATGATAATACCTGCTATCTATTACTAATATGCCTAGGTATTGTTAATAATGGGGCTTCCCAGGTGGCTCAGTGGTAATGAATCCACCTGCCAATGCAGGAGACGTGGGTTCTATCCCTGTGTTGGGACGACCTCCTGGAGAAGGAAATAGCAACCCAGTTCAATATTCTTGCCTGGGAAGTCTCACGCACAGAGGAGCCTAGCAGGCAGTCCATGGGGCTCCAAAAGAGTAGGACCTGACTTAGCGACTGAACAATAATAATTATATTATTAATAATACATAGTACATTTATTCTGCTAGCAACAAATGAAGTTTTCCATGTAAGTAAATTTTTCAGTGAACTAATAGCTCTTTAAATTTTTCCAGCTAATTTGGATTTTAAGACTTTTTTTTAACAGATTGCATTTTATTATCCACTTTAAGGTGATATTTTGAAGTTTTAACTTTCCTGTTGTTTGTTTGTGTTTTAAAAATTAATATTTTTAATGGAAAAATATGGCATTTAAAAATTTCAACAAAAATTTGTATCCAGTTTTCTTTAATCTAGTACTCAGAATTTATGCCTGGTTTTAATAGGAATAATAAAGATTGCAAAGTTACTTGCCTTCTAATTCAATTTACTGGTCTTTATAAATACTCCTATGTGAGCTCTTGAATTTAAATTTACTCTATTGCTGACCCAGGGCTATTATGACTAGAATAGTACCTATATAGAATTTACATACAGTAGTAGTCCTGTCATCAAGAATTTGAGTTGCTGTTTGTTACTATATCTTATTCTAATTGATTTTTGTTTTGATATGAAACTTAGAATGTTTTTAGCCTTCATAATAATACTTTAGAGTTTCCGTTTTCAATGAGCATCTTTCTTCATTTTCTTTTCTAATATACTGCTTTTAATATGGTGTAAGTTCAAACACAAGAAAATTAGGGTATTAAGATCATGAGCTTAGTGATATTATAGTATATCTTGATGTAACATTTATTTTGGCTGCATAAAAGCCTTTGTGAGGAAGAAAAGGATACAGGCTTGCCTAGAGTGCATATCGAAAGTGTAATTTCTTCATAGGCACATTTAAGCCATTTTGTTCTTTTCTGTGACACTAGTATGAAGGTCAACTTAGTAAAAGAAAAAATAATCTTTAAGGTGATTACTTAGAAATTATAAACATCCAGATGATAATAGGTCATTTTGCTTCTGTGACCTGTTGTGGTTTATTCATGCTATTCCCAGGGTAATTAACAGAAAGAGGCACCACATGATCAGATTGAACTCTTTAAGTTTTGTATAGATACAACTTTTAAGAAAGTATCATCAGTGTTCCACGTTTGGTTTAAATTCATTTATTAACTAGTTAATATTGCTGCTGCCCAAGAACATTATGATTGACTTTATTAGATTTTGCTGGTGTATTTACCTTTATGATTTGCACAGTCTACATATGGTTCTAAGAAACAAAATATTTTAATTAAAAGATTTTTTTGTTTCAGTAAGGATAATATTCTTGAGGATTCCCTGCTGGCTCAGTGGTAAAGAATCCACTGCCAGTGCAGGAGAAAGGAGTTTGATCCCTGGACTAGGAAGATCCCCTGGAGAAGGAAATGGCAATCCACTCCAGTATTTTTGCCTGGGAAGTCCTATATACAGAGGAGCCTGGGGGAGCTACTGTCCATGGATTTGCAAAAGAGTCAGACACAACTTAGCAACCAAACAAAAACAGTTTTCTTGAGATCCTATGTGGGGTTCTTTTAGTGAGTAATAAGTGCCTGATATATGCATACTACCATGTTGGGTGCTTTGGGAGCACAGAAGTAAATTCCCTGGTAGTGCAGTAGTTAGAGTCTGCATTCCATTGCAGGGGACCGTGTTCAACCCCTGATGAGAAAGATCCCACATGTATGTGACACAGCCAAAAAAAGAAGTAAGTTTTATAATAGAGCGTAGGTGAACACAGTTCATTGAGTAAACTGGAAACTGTAATAGAAGAAGTATGTTTTATTTTAAATGTGATTTAAGGGAATTCCTTGGTGATCCAGTGGCTAGGATTCTGTACTTTCACTGCCGATATCCTGGATTCTGTCACTGGTCAGGGAACCAAGATCCTACAAGCCTTGTGGCACGGGCAAAAACAAAAAGTAATTTGCATAATTTATCTCTAAATTTGACTAAGTCTTGTGTGTAAATTGATTTAATTTTAAAATTAAACTTATAGTATGGTTCATGAAATAGCTTTGATTTGATAGGTTTCGTAGCATAAATGAACCTGTTACTGTAAGGCATAATGTATGAAAAGTCTTTTATGAACAATAAAAATATGCATGTTCACTTTTTTTTTTGATAGGACTTCTGTAATGACAAGAGTTATATTTCAGAAGAGACAAGAGTACTTCTGTTAACAGGAAAGGTATTATATACTGGATAATGGGAGGGTCTTTATCTCCTGTGCATATTACTGCTAACCTTTAAACGTCCCTCAAATTTTATAGTTCCTGATTCTTAGAAATCATGTTGTGGATTGTAGCATCTAAAGCATTTATTCTCTTGAACTTTTTTCTGCCATGAACCATTTTTTAGTTAAAACCATGTGTCCTAATCAGTACGGATAGGGTTCACGTTATTTAGAATTCACAATGCAAATTTGCCTGAAAAATCATATAATAAATTTAAATGTGTAAGAAAAAGAAAAGAAATAATTTTAAAGTATTAATAAGTTAGTTTATATCCTATAAAGGTAATATGACATCTAAAAGAGCAAAAGGAAAAGGAAATTTAGTATTTGATAAAGTATCTAAACTGTTAAAACTATATACACTCAATAGTTTTTATCTGTAAGGCATTTTACTATGCCTTACTCATTATGTATTTCACTGTGTTTTAGGGGCACTTTTTATTTTAATTGAACAATAAAGAATTATTGCATAGTTTTTTTTCTGCATAGTTATTTTTAAAAGAATAATACTTCTGACTTCAAATTATGTTCAGACACAGTATTACAGAATTATCATTTCTAAAAATTTAGGATTTAACTTGCCAATAACAACTGTTTGAACAACAATTCCTGGGCTTAGGCAAAACAGTAATCCCTTACATGTGTATAAATTTATATGTATTCCTTTTAGTAAGGTATACAATAACATGCGTATATGTAATTTCTAGCCAAAACCTGCTGGAGTATTAGGTGCTGTAAACAAGCCTTTGTCAGCAACGGGAAGGAAACCATATGTTAGAAGCACTGGAGCTGAGACTGGAAGCAATATTAATGTAAATTCAGAGCTGAACCCTTCCACCGGAAATCGACCAAGGCAATTTTTTTTCTTCAGTTGTTTTTGTTAACAATCACTCACTACTTGATACATCTTTCAGTTCCTTTTCTTAAAGCACATCACAAAAATGGACTTGTTTTAGTATAATTAATGATGGTGATTGAGTGTGTACAAACCATTGTGAAACCATTTAGCATTCTGAATGTATAGAAAAGGTAAAAAAAAAAAGAAGAATTTGTAGTAAAACTAATTTACCTGGAAGTGTGTGTGTGTATGTGCAAATTTAACACTTAGGAAAACTGAAAATATAACTCTTTAAACAAATTTATTTATATGCCTTTTAACTCAAGAGATTTAGTATAGCGTGAATAAACATAACATTGTTAATAACATTTTTCACTTATTATTAAAGATTCCATGTTTAACATGTCAGGTGTTTACTGTCTTAGCTACTGCATAAAAATTTCCACCTGACCCTACTCTTACAGTAAAACACTGAATAATGAGGATTTTAAAGATTTTATTCTGATTCATGATATTTTAAGAATAAATTCAACTGGTAGTGTTTTAAACACATTTTTAGCAGTAGAATCCAAAGATATAAAAAGATTAATGTGGGGCATCTGTGGTTTACATGGATGGTGGGCGTCAAACACCTCTCCCTTTCTAGTAGCCCCTCTCTTACAGAGCTAACTAAGGGCACAGACCGAAGAAAGAGATAGTCCTAATCTGCTGTACTTTTTGCTTGCTTTTAGTGTTTTCCACCCCCAGCAGATAGGCTTATAGAATAATTACGTTGTTTGTTTCTTGACAACTAATCTATCAGGTAATTTTAGGCAGTCATTTCTTTCTTACAGTAGTGAGGTTAAATGGAAATTAGTAGCTTGGTATAACAGGAAGTAGACTGTAGCCACAGATATGAGTCTTTCTAACTTGGCCAGCCTTCTAAGCCAGTCTAAGCCTCCTGTTTTCTTATTGGTATAGTGAGAGAGTAACCTTTGTATTCATGTCATCAAATAAAGAAGCTTTGGTGTGTTTCTCTTCAACAGGGAACAGAGTTCAGAGGCAGCAGAAACTGGTGTTAGTGAAAATGAGGAGAACCCCGTAAGAATTATTTCTGTCACACCAGTAAAGAATATTGACCCAGTAAAGAATAAGGTAAATTTTTCCATTTAATGAGTTTCTCCCATGGAGATTCTTACTACAGTTTCATGATAGGCGTGAAAAATCCACGGTCAGTACATTACTGTTTACTACATACTATACATGTGTGTATACCTGTGCTTACTGTGCTTTCTCTCTCCAGAAATGATTCTGTGTTCACTTTCTTCATTTAACCAGAGCTTGTGTGGTCACCCATAATGGTATCTTTCTACTACACTACTTTTCCCAGTACCTTGAAAGAATAGGAATTGAGGGTTTTGAGATCTTATTTTCAATACTTCATTGACTCCTGCCAGAGATCAACACTTCTTGTTTGTTTAAGTTAAACTTATGAGCTAGCCTTAATGTTTGAGTTTTTATTTATTTAACAGCTGCATTCTTTCTTTGATGGTGGATCTTTTATCTATAGCTCCCAATATTCTTAATTTTTCAGTAGGATAGAAAGGAATGTAACATTGGTGGTAGGATAACTTTCCTGAGTTGGAATAGTATAAAAATAGTAATATTTTGTTTCCTGTAGAATCATATTTTTGGCATACTTTTTTACACACCGTATATTTATGGTATTTATAAGATGTTTTAGGAATTACCCTCAGGTATGTAAAATATAAGACTATACAGTCATTCCACAGTAGCTGAACTTTTCCTATCGAAAGTCGTCTGAACTCAAGCTGAACAGATAGGGGTTCTTATTTTTTAATATATTTATTTATTTTGGCTACATTGAGTCCTAGTTGAGGCATGCACGCCTAGTCACCCTGCAGTATGTTGGATCTTGGTTCCCTGACTGGGGATCAAACCTGCATCCCCTGCAGTGGAAGGTGGGTTTTTAACCACTGGACCACTGGGGAAATCCTGATAAGGTTCATTTTTCGGTGAGCCTCTCACTGACCATACTCGTGCTCTTTGCTAGTTGAACTTCACCATGTCAGTAGATTCAGGGAACCTCTCAAATGTCTTAGAATTCAGAAGCCAATAGATTTAGATATTGTGGGATCTTTTTATAGAATTAAATATTCAGCATAAACATACTTCGATTCAGAAATGCATATTGTTACAGATACTTAGTTAAACATGCTTGTCATGTGTATTAAAGAGGTAGTACAGAGATGCAAATGTTTACCTAGTCCAAACAGCTATCTATAACCTTCCCAATCTCTGCAATAAAATTGTATAAAAGATAAATTGGATATTTAAATTTAATTTTTGAGGGGCCAAAATGTGACTTTGATTGACCTGTAGTATTATATTGTTTTGTTCCAAACCCTGTTTTAACTTTTTCATACTTCCAAAGACTGTTTTAACAATTCAGTATTGCCTAAAGAGACATGTCGTGTTTTGGCAAAAGCCTGATAGCTTCCCAGTCAGATCTCCCATAAATTGATATGATCATTTCTTTCCAGGATCTGGTCCTCAGTCTTGCAGGCTCAAAACATTGTGTTGCTAGTATATTAAAAGAAGATATGATCTAAGGGAGTGTTTCTTGCTAACCAGTTTCTCAAAGAGGTTGATGTGTAAACCAGTTAATTAGTTATATAAATTTAAACTATCCAACAAATTGGATATGCATGTTTACAGATCAGAATATTTTCTATTATTCAGTCTGTGAGAGAAATCAAATTGTAATATGAAGAATGAATAAGGGAGGTAGTTAGAAGTAAGATACTAACATTCCATGGATGCAGGCAAGCAGTCCTGCCAGTGTTGCCCTTTAGAATCTTTCTCCTCATGCCTGTAGCTGACTGTAGGCATGACTGTGCCTTCATGCCTCTTCATTTGATTTTTGCATGAGTTTGTTATACATATGCACATATACATAATATTCATAAATAAATATGATCATGTACATGACTTTTAACACAGTCTTTTTTCCCCTATTAAACAGCCTTGTCTTGTGTGTTCAATTTTTTCTCTCCAGAGTTATCATTTTCTTACATGTATACACATAAATCCTTTCCCCCTTCTTTGTCAGTGCAAACAATGTTGCATTAAACTTACTGGTGAATTTTTTTTCTAGGGGCTGAGTTCTAATAGTGGGATTGCTGGATCAAGTAGTAAAATACTAGAGATTTTAGATGTTTCCATATTGTTTTCTCAGAAAGTTAGAACACCTGACATTTCTACTAAGCGGGTACTTTTTTTCTCTACATATCCACCATCAGCAGGTTTTATATTTCTTTTGAATTTTTTTCCATTTAAAGTATCAAAACTAATACCCAACTATTGTTTTAATTTTATATTTATTTTTGTTGACCATTTGGATGTACTCTTATGTGAATTGCTTGTTCGTATTTGCCCTTTTTAAAATTATCTCTATTCTTTTTTTTCTGGCCTTGCCACACAGCTTGTGGGAACTTCACTAACTAGAGATTAAACCCAGGCCACCAGGGAACTCAGTAACTCAGCTTCTGATGCTGTAGTAGTTATACCTTCTTGTTAACACTCTTGCTCCCTTCTGATCTAGTCACCAAATATAGCACCCAATGTGATCTTTTTAAAAATATAATTTGGATTATGTTTTCCCTCTGTTTTAAAGTCCATCAGTGACTTTTATTATGGACAGAGGACCCTGGTGGGCTACAGTCCATGGGGTCACAAAAGAGTCAGACACAACTTAGCAACTATACAACAACTTTTGTTAGCACTTAAAATCAGATTTCTTAAAGGTCCCATAAAACATTCATGATCTGGCCCATGCTTGCTTCTCCTGCCTTATACCGGTCTCACATTACTTCAAGTTACTTAAATCTTCCAAGCTCTTTCCTTCTTTGAGTGCTTCATGTTGCCTCTTGCATCTGTCTAGAACACTTTACTTTTCACATGGTAAACCTTGCTCTGATCCTATTATTCCCCAGAATAATCAAATTGATGTTTCCTTTTATTTATTTATTTTTCTTGAATGCCCCTTTCTTTAATCTCTTTACCACTTAGGGTAATCTGTACTTAAATGTTTATTTACTCTTTAAAAAAGATTAATCATCTGTTATGCTCATCTGTTGAGGACCAGAACAGTATCAGTTTTGTTCCCCAATCTATGCACAGCAGCCACTACATGTAATAGACACTAAGTTGAGTGAATGGTTTCTACTTCAGGTTTAACCGCACTTAGTCATATTTATTGGCCTTTTTGTTTTGCCCAGGAATCACTATCTTTCACCAGGTGACTTTGCATATCTCTGCTCTAATCCATTGTATACTGTAGTTTAACAGTTTACTCTGTGTGGACCACCTTACTCTTTTTCATTTAAGTAAATTATCTTGAAACATGAAAGATTCATATGTGTTTCCGGTCATTCTGAAACATTTTGAGGGGAAATGAAAGTTAATTAACTGAAAAGATACAGTTTTAATTTTTTGGATGATGATAGTGGTCCTTTGTTTCCCTTGAATCAATTCAAATTATTACAGTTGATTCCTAAATTTCATTCATATAAAGGTCACTTTCATCCTGAAAACTATTATTCCTCCTAATGTCTGTTACGTCTGTTACACTAAAATCAAATTTTATTAGCTTAAACATTTTAGATGACAATATGTATGCCAAAGTAGAAAGAGGAAAAAAAAAAGAATGTTCAGAAAAAATACGTTAATGACCGATCCGATAAGAGACAAAAGTTTGAATGAATGAGTGAAGTGAGATATTAAAGAACTTTCTGTTACAGAACTATGAAGATTATTATAGTTAGATGCATCATAGAGAAAGAAAATAACATTGAATTATGAAAACATCCTCTCTGCTTTTGAAAAGTGGTAACATTAAGAACATACTAGCAATAAAAAGGATGTTTTTATTTAAAATGAGTGTGAAAGAACAGCTGAGTAGGTATTCTCATGTAACTGCCTGTGCCATTTAATACATACTTACTGAGTATAATATTTGCCACACACTATGGTTAGGTATCGTGTTCAGTCCTTACCCTT
This sequence comes from Nanger dama, assembly GCA_917880005.1. Lineage (NCBI taxonomy): Eukaryota > Metazoa > Chordata > Mammalia > Artiodactyla > Bovidae > Nanger > Nanger dama. The sequence goes on from CAKJTW010000001.1 coordinate 47,274,231, forward strand.
AAGGAATTTACATTCCTCGTGGGATGTAAGCAGTGAGTTAGAAACCCTGAAATCTCAACTCCTAAAATACTTGGAGAATGCTTCTTCTTGTCAGATCAGTGATATTTAAGAAATTTCTGTTCATAAAATTGTTTTCTGCTCTTCTAGGAGGTTAATTCTGATCAGTCTGCCCAGGGCAATATCAGCAGTGACCGAGGAAAGAAAAGAACAGTAACAGCAGCTGGTGCAGAGAATATCCAACAAAAAACAGATGAGAAAGCAGATGAATCAGGACCACCTGCCCCTTCAAAACCCAGGAGAGGACGTCGACCCAAATCTGAATCTCAGGGCAATGCAACCAAAAATGATGATATAAACAAACCTCTTAGTAAGGGAAGAAAGAGAGCTGCAGTCAGTCAGGAGAGCCCTGGAAGTCTGGAAGCAGGTAATGCCAAAGCACCCAAACTGCAAGACACAGCCAAAAAGGCAGCACCGACAGAGAGACAGATTGACTTGCAAAGGTAACGTACCCCATTCTTTTCTGAACTTTGAGTTGAGACATTTTGTTTCATTCCTAGTTGCCAGCCATCACACCCAAATACCTAGCCATTTGGGAGTGAAAACTGCCCCCTGGTTTTCCTAAGTTATGATGGCATTTGTTTTTATCTCATAAACTTCAGGACAACAATTTGAAGAGAGATCTCCTAAATTAGGATATGATATTTTAGTATTTCTATTTATTAGCAAGGATATTATTATCTTGGTCTTCTTCACATAATTGCATGGGGTTTACTAAATATAAATGGCTACTTTTTTGATACAGAAGTCCCAGAATGGAGTAAATAGATGTCATGACATATGAACAAGTATATCTTGCTCTTTAATTCCACTTGTTATAGTCTTTAATATAAGTCAACAACTTACTTCTCTCCCCTACCCTTCCCAATGAGAATAACCTCACAGCTGCTCGTCTCTGATCATGTTTGGGTTGGGTTTTAAATTAACATTTATGAAATTCTGAAGTTTGGGGTTATTAAATTTGTTACCTTTTAATGTCTCTAAGTACCTTTTCAGCATCTAATGGCAGCTGATACAGGCCCAAATCTGACTAAGTAATAGGTGTTTCTTCTACTCATTTCCAGTTTTATGTACTAAAAGTAGAAAGCCAATATTGCGGGCAAATTTTATTATTTTCTCCTCAAACCTGGACCTTTGATCTGGAACAACATACTTAACCTTGTCCTCCTTATCTTCATCAGTAAGACAATATGATAATACTTTCCTCAAAGAATTGTTGTAAGAATTAAATGGATCATTAAATAGAAAGCACTCAATAAAATGCCTTGTGTAGAATAAATGCTCAGTAATTAACCACTGTTTTGAATTCTAGTTGCTTTACCCCTCAGTATATTTTTAGTTATGCAAAAACTGAAGAAATTTCATTGGAAGAGATAGCCAGAATTCTCTAAAGAGTTTCTAGAATTGTGGCCTTTTCTCACCCACATAAAATACTACTATCACACCCAGGCCATCTGAGCCACCTGATCTTATCTGTCACGAGCTGTCCTTTTGGCATCTAACCAAAATATCCAGGCACTTACTTGAACTGTGAAAATGTTTTCGGTAGCAACCAACCTTGTCTCTGAAATTGAGCATTGTAAAACCCATTGCTCTGCTTTTAGTTATACCATATGCCCCCAAAGCATTAAATAAACCCAACAAAAATGGCTTACATGCCAGAAACTGCTCTTGATTTTAAATGGCTTTGGGCCTTCTGAAATATCTTAAAATATCTCTTTTAACAGTGAAAAGATACCTTAGAAGTCTTAAGTATGCCAGTTAGTAGATCGGTTGGGCAATGTGTTACACACAGTACAAAATTCTTTGATGATAGGTGTTTGTGATAGTACTTCAGTACCATAGTACTTCAGTAGAATAGATACTGTACACATATCTTAGAAACTTCTGATTGATTTATTATTAATGCATGGCTAACAAAAACACGGAAGGACATTCTGAAACTTTCTGCCAAGCTTCCTTTTGTCTTTTCCATTCTTTCTTGAATCTAATATACAACTCTGCCCTTAAATTCTAGCATTATGACTTGTTTGGAAACCTAATTACTCCAGAAACTCTATATTACTCACAATATCCTCTTGCATAGAAAATAAGTACATTATAGGCACATGGGTATTGCTCTTTACACTTCTCATTTGTTCTTCTAACAAATAAAGACGGATTAGACTGCCAGCATTGTGCTGGGTGTTGGCAATACATAAGTATCCAAAATAGATAGATTCTTGCCCTCAAAGAATATACTTCCCTAGCTTATTAATTCCAGAAGAGAGCAGAGAAACTCACACTTTAGGTCTATTGACTGATAAAATACAATCATAAGAATTATTTTTATTACTATATAAAGCAGTGAGATTCTGATTCATGCTACAATATGGATGAACCTTAAATAAATTCTTTATGCTAAGTGAAATAAGCCAGACCCAAAAGGACAAACAGTGTATGATTCCACTTACATGAGATACTAGAGTAGTCAAATTCATAGAGGTAGAATGAGGTGGTTGCCGGGGGAGAGGGTGGGGGACTGGCATTACTGTTTAATAGATACAGCGTTTCAGTTTGGGAGGATGAAAATATTCTATTAAAATATTAATCCTAGTATTCTTTATTAGGTTGTGCAGAAGTAATTGTGGGTTTGTGTTATTGAACTCTGCTCATTGATATTCATATACATTCTTAAATAAATGTATTTATGTTTTACATCATTTTAATGTGCATTTCTTGCTTTTTTTGCTAATGGCATTACATTTATTGTAGACTGTAGAAATGATATTAAACAAAAAGCAAATTCAAATGATTTTAAGTTCAGAATGGGTCGTAAAGCAGAGGAGACAACTCACAAAGTCAGCAATGCACTTGGCCCAGGAACTGCTAATGAACATACAGTGCAATGGTGGTTCAAGAAGTTTTGCAAAGGAGACAGCAGCCTTGAAGATGAGGAGCATAGAGGCAGGGCATCAGAAGTTGACAGTGACCAACTGAAAGCAATCATCGTAGCTGATCCTCTTGAAGCTACACAAGAAGTTGCAGAAGAACTCGCCATCAACCATTCTACGGTTATTTGGCACTTGAAGCAAACTGGAAAGGTGAAAAGGCTCGATAAGTGGGTGGCTCATGAGCTGACTGCAAATCAAAAGTAGTCATTTTGAAATGTCGTCATCTCTTATTCTGTGCAACAACAAGGAACCATTTCTCAGGTTATTGTGACAGGCGACAAAAAGTGGATTTTATATGACAACTGGCAACAACCAGCTCAATGGTTGGACCAAGAAGAAGCTCCAAAGCACTTTCCAAACCAGACTTGCACAAAAAGGTCCTGGTCACTGTCTGGTGGTCTGCTGCTGGTATTCAGCTTTCTGAATACTGGCAAAGCCCTTAAGTCTGAGAAGGATGCTCAACAAAACTGCAGTGCCTGCAGCCAGTATTAGTAGGCCAGTGCTATTCCATGACAGTTCTCAACCACACTTAAAAAGTTGAACAGATTGGGCTGTGAAGTTTTGCCTCATTCACCATATTCACCTGACCTCTCACTAGTTGACTACCACATCTTTAAGCATCTTGACAATTTTCTGCAAGGAAAATCCTACCACAGCCAACAGGAGGCAGAAAATGTTTTCCAAGAGTTTGTTGAATCCTGAAGCATGAATTTTTACATTACAGGAATAAACAAACTTATTTCTTGTTGACAAAAATGTGTTAGTTGGGAAAAATGTGTTGGTTCCTATTTTCATTAATAAAGATGTGTTTGAACCTAGTTACAATGATTTAAAATTCACAATCTGAAACCACAATTACTTTTGTACCAGCCTAATAGAGATAAGTGGCGGTGATTGTACAACAGTGTAAATGTACTTAATGCACACTGAACTGTGTACATAAGTGATTAAAATTGTAAATTTTATATTACATATTTTGTTTCACTTAAAAATTGTTACATAAGACTGATAATAGTTAACACTAACACAGTGCTTATTATTAGTCAGGCTCAATTCTAAACTCTTTGTTAACCTATTAAGTGCTTAAAACATCACTACATGGGTAAGTACTATCAGTATCCCTAGTTTATAAAAAGGAAGAAATCCAAGAATAGAGAGTCCGTGCAGCTTTTGTTCCCTTTGCTTACATGAATAAGCAAAGAAGAGGAAGAATTAAAACCAGGCATTGTCACTCTGGAGTCCATATTATATTGTCCTATTAAGGTAAAATTTAGTCTTAATTCTCTGAGTACTATACATGCATACAAAGCTAGTTTAATAGAGGATACTTTGAAAAGACTTTATAACTAATGTAGTTTATATATGTGAAACTTTATTCCGTAAAGTGGAAAATACTTGTGTACAGTTAATTTTTAAAATTATTACATAAGAAGCTAGTTTATTAAAATAATCATAGTTTAAATCAGACAAAAACTATAGTCGTCTTTTAAACCTATTTCAGAATTCATGCAGAGAAAAGCCCCGGCATTTCAGTTTTAGAGAGGGAGAAAACCAAGGGAGAGATCAGATGTTCTTGAAAGTGCCAAACTTAGTAGGTGGAGTAATGTGTGGGGGTTTTGGTATATTGGTAGAAATAATAGTAGTAATAGGGAAAGGTTGTTAAATGTCTATTTAAGGCAGCCATCTTTATAAAGCAAGCACCAACTGTATGTTAGAAATAAGGAGGTTAGACCTGAAACAGTGACTTTCCCAGGCCACCTGGCTCGTGCTACACAGAGCAGGGGTTTTGAATCCTGGTCGTGTCCTTATTAACACTGCATAGTGTTAATAGTGACAGCTGCAGTTGGTTATATTTCTCTAAACCATGAATGTTCACCACTCTTAACTTGTTTCTCCTCTTAATATGTAAAAAGGAGATGTTTTACTGTGTAGCACTTCATGGCAAATAGAGGGGGAAAGTGGAAAGAGTGACAGACATTATTTTCTTGGGCTTCAAAATCACTGCAGTGACTGAAGCCACAAAATCCAGAGACACTTTCTCCTTGGCAGAAACGCTATGACAAACACTATGTTGAAAAGCAGACATCACTGTGCCAACAAAGGTCTATATAGTCAAAGTGGTGATTTTTCCAGTAGTCATGTGTGGATGTGAGAGTTGGTCCATAAAGAACACTGAGCCAGCATCAAAGAATTGATGGTTTCAAACTGTGGTGTTGGAGAAGACTCTTGAGAGTCCCTTGGACACCAAGGAGATCAAACCAGTCCATCCTAAAGGAAATCCAGCCTGAATATTCATTGGAAGGATTGATGCTGAAGCTGAGCTCCAATACTTTGGCCACCTGATACGAAGAGCTAACTCATTGGAAAGACCCTGATGCTGGAAAAGATTGAGGGTAGGAGGGAAATTGGGGTGACAGAGGATGAGATGGTTAGATGGTATCACCGACTTGATGGACATGAGTTTGAGCAAGCTTCGGGAGATGGTAAAGGACAGGGAAGCCTGCTGTACTGCAGTTTGTGGAGTCACAAAGAGTCTGCAACTAAACCACCACCACCACCAAGTAATAGGAATAGACACACTAAAACAAAAATTCCTTGTGACTCAGCTATTGTTCTATCCTTTAGATTGAGGAGAAAACACTGGTCAAAATTCTGAAGGTGCTGATTTTATTTTTTATTTCATGGGAAACTCTAGCTTTTACCTTCCTATAAGTTTCTAAACATACTTTTCATTAACTGCAAAAATTACCTGCGATTGAGTTGACATCTCACCTGCATTTTCCTGAGACCCAGTGAGAATCAGATACAAGTTAAAGCCACATGACTCAACAATTCAGAATACAGAGCTAATATAAACACCTTGAATCAGCCTAAGATTATCAGTATACTTTCGACCATGTAATTAATAAAGACAGGGATGCCCATGCTGACAGCTATCAAGCACTGCATTTCTGAGCTAAGGATGAACCCAGCGTGGTAGGATCAGGCCACTTACTACTGCCCTGGCAACTTGATGTGTAGCCTTGGGTCCTTGCATTGTGGAACCAGATCTGGGTCTGGATCACTGTGCTAAAAGTAATTAAAGTAATTTAACTTGCCCCCAGATTTTAAGCTTGAATGTAAGCCTTTGAGAAGCAAGGCCAGGCATACTTGTGCCTCTCTGTGACCCTAGTGTCTAATTCCAGACACTACTTTGTCAGTCTTTCTTCACCTTGCATTACTCTTCACACATGTTACATACGTGATTTCTCACTTTACTGATGGTATGGTCTGTTCCTGCTCTGGTCACAACTGTCTTTACATTAACATCTGAAAAGAGCCTTTCCGGGCATTACCCTACCTCCTATAGCCATCTCTCCTTTTAGATCTGAGTGTCAGATCTCCTCAAGGTAGGCAGTCAGTCTACACTGGGTACTACTAGCATCACCTCCAGAAAACTTGCCCAGCTTTATTTACTTGGTATTTATACTCTTACCATATTTTATGATTATTTAGATTTTATTATTAACTAATGAAAACCATGTTTGAGGCCCAAGTATATTTCAGCTGCAGTCTAGACGCTCTGTCTGTAACCCCATTAATCCAGCCCCATAATGCAGGACCCTTAAGAGGTAGCCTCTGCAGCCATTTACACACCACGGCCATCACTTACACAGCGCAGCAAGTGCATACCCTCTAGAATTCCTCTTATTAGGTCCTCTCACTGACAACATTGAATAAATAATAATTTTTAGTAAGATTTCTACTTATATAATTTATTTATTTATTCAGGATTTTGACTTGTAAACTTACCTGTAGGATTTTTTAGATCCCTTTGGATTTTTGCAATAAATGTATTCCATCAGCTTCTATATGTGTGTTCCAACAAATGTTCCTATTTATATTTTGGGCTGCATTTGAAATTGTTCCTTCTTTTGAGAAAATTCCTTGAGTTTACTCTGTAGGTTTATAAACTCAGCCATTTGTATACTATAGTTGGGAAATAGTATCTGTACAACTGGTCACTTAATGTTGGCCTCCTGAGTTTGGAGGATTCACCATCTTTTCAGTTATTAGTTCACTTGTTTTTCCTTTGTTTTTAAACTATTATCCAAATGGCAAACAATCTGAAACGTTTTGTACTGAAAATGTGTTTTTATAGGTGTGCTGATTGTTGAGTATGTTTTATTTACCTTTAAGACCAAATTCTTACATGAAAAAGAAAATATCAATAAACACCCGTGGAGATACAATCCTTAAACTTGGGACATATGGAAAAACTGAATTTAAGGAACTTATCAAATAGGATAACAGCAGTTTGGGATTAATGTGTTTTGAGTAGTATGGTTAGTATTAGAGTGTTCAAGAATCTTGGAATTATTTTATTAAGCAAAGAATTTACTGATTTCCTGTGCTCATTTGTATATTGAGAAGGTTTCCTCACATCACAAGTTTATATTTTAGAAGTATCCCCTAAGTATGTTTTCTTATGTATTAAACAACCATATATTAGTTTAATATAAATATTCTTCAGTATTATAAAATTTAAGTGATTTTTTATCAAAATAATATGAAATTTTTCAGAAGCCAAGTGCTCGGAAGTGATGGCAATTCACTTTGGGACGTAGAATCGAGTCCAGGAAATTCTTCCAGTGACCTGGATTGTCTAAAAGTCTGTGAGAGCAGCCAGAAAGATACTGAGGACTCAGAGCTAGTAAAGGGAAGCTTCCTGAAGCTGCAGCAGCAGCTTGTAGAGGATTCTTTGGTATCATATTATTAAATTCTATTATAACAAATTAATACTCTATAAGAATTACTTAGCTTTTTGTTGTTGTTAGCTTTGTTATCTTTATAAAAGGTATATGTAACATTGGGGTTTGGGAATATAAGTAAACATCCCCCTTATCTTTCTTTCCCAAATTTGGAATCGTCGGGAGACACAGTCTTAATGGCTGATTAAAAATGTGGAATGATAAGGAGTTTCCTGGCAGCCTAGTGATTAGGATTCCTGGTTTTCACTGCCCTGGCCCAGGTTCAGTCCCTGGTCCAAGAACTGAGATCCTGCAAGCCATGACTTTCCACCCCACCCCCAAATGTGGAATGACATAGGCTAGGTAACTACTAGTACTTTGCCCCTAAATTGAACAAATAACCTCACACAGACCAGAACTCCAGCATGCTCAGTTTTCCCCACCTACCACTCCCTCACCCCCTTAGATGGCCTCTTTCTCGTCCCAGAGAGGAGTAGATGAAGGGAGAAGAAGAGACCCTATCCCACTACTTCATCCTTCCCTCCCTTTTGGGACATAGAATCAATGGGGGATTCTTCATAGCATAATTAAGCTAAATTTTCCTCCTTTTTTAGTACACTAAAGAACAGAACTTTTGCTGCTTTTTAAATTCATTTTGCCATAGTTGTCTAATAATTTTTCTGCTATATAATTTTGGAAGTATTAAATATTATTTCAAATAGCTTTTAGTGTTTTATTGTAGCAATAACAAATTGGGCATTGGGTAGCAATGCTCATAAAAACTTCTTAATTGGTATTTTGTTTTTATATAGTTTAGGGAAAGATTCCTAAATCAAGTAAAGTCTCATGTGAAAAATGAATGTTTTCAGATTTTAGATAACTATAGAAAAGAAATAATCTAGGTATGGTTTGTTTTCCTGTTTTTTATCTTACTAACATTGCTTTCTTCTACTCCTATCCCCAAGGTAAAAAGAAAATTTATTTGCAAAGGGAGAAAATGAAGGCCAAACAGAAGCAGGCTCTAGCTTCTGCAAAAACTTGGATTCAGAATGACTGAACAGAAAATGAAGCTAACTTCAGAACACACTTTCTGCCTTGAAAACTGAAAAAGCTATTACTTCCTTTTTTCACATGACCACAACTCCTTTGATGGAAATGTACAGCAGAAACTCTTGAGAGAGAGGCTAAAAGCAACTCTTTTCCACCCCTCCCCCAGACTTTTCTTATGAAAAGTCAATAATTAAGCAAATTGCTTAACACTTGGTTCCAGTTCCTGCATATCTGGAGTTTAACGGCGTAATACACCATTAATTTCCATGCTGCAGTCTTTATTTTAAAGAAAGTAACAGGATGTCCTTACACTGACAATGAAAATTCATCAATTTTAGAGCCAGGAATTTCCCGTGTTACACAAGAAAAAAAAATAGAAGTCTACTGAATTAATTTTTTAGAAGAAAAGAAATCAGATTAAATATGTCTTTTTTTTCCTTTTGGAAACTTTTATGTATAATTCTTTCTGCCTGCCTACTTTTCTGCAAAATGAGATGTACAGATTTCAGTTCCCTGCTATGAAAAGTGATGTGGTGGCAATTTTATAAATGTTGCTTTCTGATTTTTATCAGAGTGAGAAAATAATTAAAATTATTATTGATTTCATATCACTTCATATTTTGATTTCCCCTCCATTTTAGTTTAATATAATTTACAATAAATGTACATATTGTTGTCTGTTTCATAAAGCATATCACTTTAAAGTGGTTTTACTCCTGTGATTATGTTGGAATATTTGAAATTTTAAAGGAGTAAAAACTGTCCAGCATTTGGTTTTATAATGTTTGTCACCAGATTTTTATTATTGATGTAAAAAAAAAGTCAGTTCTTTTTAAATAGTTGGACTTTGGCAGCTTTGTAAGGAAAGTGGGAGGTGCTTAGGATTGCTATCAATTTCAGCATTGTGCTGTTGGGAAATAAGTGTTTTGCTTTTGTCTGCCAGTCTGGGCTCCGTTTTTATGTTTATTTTTGAAGACAACTATTGCATCAATATATTGTTTCTTGGCATTGTTCAGCATAGGTAATGTGTGCACTTTTTGTGTACACATTCATATTTAAGTTTTTGCATAAAATAAATGCTTCTAGATGTCATATGGTAGTCTTTTTTAATCTTTTTATCACATTATATTTTCCTGTGCAGTTTTTATGTGAAAGGGCTAAAGTTATAAACAACATGATTACAGTCAACTCTCCATTATCTATACAAAATAGTGACTATGCCTCAGGTTTTGGATTTTGCATAAAATCATGTAATTAATCATAAAATAACAAAGCATACCATAAGAGCTAATTCAGGAGGAACTTGAGATTGGTCCTTTCTCAACTGCCCCCACTCTCCACTGAAGCCCTTTCCCCAAAGCCCTGTCTGAATGTGCTCAGTGTCTTGCACACACCTAGCGTGGGTTTGAGGACATAAACGTTTGTGTGATAACTTGGTCTTGACAGGCTGTAGTCTACATGAGATGTGAAGAGTGAACATGACCTGTGTCCAAAAAGGATGATAATGTTCAATGTAAAATTTGTTGGTAGTAAACGTCACTTAATGTTCTCATAGGTAATCAAGAGTTGGCTGTATACTGGTTGACTGAAAGATGGATAATTCTTTTAAATATGCATTACACACATTTAGGCTAGGGAACAACGGATACCAGATAATTACCTTTTAAAAGGGCAGAAAAAGTTCTACTCTTCCTTATTGCCTCTTCATAATCCTTTAGAAAGATAAGATAAAATATTGCCTCCAACATGCTGAAAAGAATATCTATGCATAAGCATCAGAGAAGTCCCTCAAGCCATCAGTGGGCATGTTCTGTTTAGATTTTGAAGTTCTCTTAGCATCAGACAGCTTGATTCTTAAGGCCACCAATAAAAGCACACTGGTAGAGGCCGCCTCTCTCATCTTTTAACTAATCATTCAGCATCATAGCTGACTAGATTACCTAGGGTGAAGTCATATTTAACACAGTGTAGCAGCCATTCCCATCAATTATGGCTGCTAGATTTTCGCAAGAGAGGAGTCAGCTAAAAGGACCTGGTCCACATACAAAATGTAAATGGCTCACATTGGATTTTTAATATGAAGCAAGTGTCTGGCACTAAGGGATGGGAGAGTAGGACTGAGCTGATGGGGAGGGACTTGTTTAAGGAAATTTGTCATTTTCCTTTAAAAAGGAAAAAGTAAAATCTCTTAGGAATTTGGTATTCACATCTCAGAGAAATACAACACAAAGTGCAGACTTATATTTGAGAATTAATGTTAACCCTTTGTGTCTAGTTTGAAGCTTCTTGTATTTGTCTAAAACTACAAGCCAGAATTTTGTATCTCCTTTGATAAAAAGTGTGTATAATGTAAAGTAGTTTTGCATATTCTTGTGCTGCACATGGGCTGAATTTTTAAAAAAATTTTTTAAGACTTGAAGAGAACCTTGTAATTTGTGTAAATGACAAGTGTAAAATCCTACCATAAAATGCTAAAAAATATGCATTGTTTGAAATAAAACCAAGAAATGCAGCATTATATAGTAGTGTGGAACCCTGAATATTCATGTACCCTCTTGGTATGTCACAGGCTGATAAAATGTCTTTGCATATTTTCTGTTTAGATTCTGGACTTTGTACATCCTCATAAGGAATCAAAGGCCACCTTCAAACTTCTGACTACATGGCTTACAATGACTGAAGGAGAATATAATAATGGGATGAATTCTTATGGGCATCTAGGAAACTTTAGAAATTGTCTTTTAAGAACTTAAAAGTGGCCTTCCATTTAAACTATCCCGTTGATATACCTTTTTATTGCAAATTCTGAACATGCACGTTTACTTCAAAAACTAATTCATAGAGAACAAGCAGATTACATACATGTATCTGGAATAAGAGGTGAACCGAATGAGAAATACGAGAAGCTGTCATGACTGGTTTCTGTTGACCCTCAATGGGGTGGTAATTCCACACTTGGATACTTTTCATTCACAAAAATAATGGTCAGTAGAAACCACTAGTGACCAAGTCTCCAGCAGTCTGACAAGAATCTTTGCAACCTGCCTAAATAAGGATAGTTTTGCCTACAAGAAGCTAAAAGTTTGCTACAAGCCAGCAACAGTGGAAATGAGTATCATCAGACACTCAGTCTGTAAACCAGAGCTCCAATCTTTCATTTCCATTTAAGAGTAACAATATCCTTGTGCTTATTTCAGAATCCGACGGGAACATGAGTCAGGCAAGCAGGTGATCAGCACTTGAATTTTAGGGGGTGATCAGAACTTGAAGTTTGGGGTATTTCTCAAATAACATTTTAGAATCAATGCTGATTCCAACTTAAGGCACTTTGCTCCCCTTCATTCTCTAGTTACTCCTTTCTCTAGCAAAGACCATGCATCCCTCTAAGAAACAACACTGTATCCATTCTTCCAGAAGCTTGTAAAGCAATCACCTGGAGGTCAGTTATACACAGGCGCACCTTAGTGCAAAGTTCAGATCTGTGGAAAACACACACAAAAAAACGAGGGTTGGAGATAACCATTCTGTGCGGACAGCTCAGTGGTGGGGGCTGGCATTAAAAACACTGAGATGCCTTAGGAGGACTAGCAATATAAAGCTAATCGCACAACACGGGCATACATGGCTGTCCAGGTGACACATGCCTGGATGTGAGACCTCAGATGCAGCAGGAGCAGAAAATCCTTGCCTTTTCTAGAGAAGTGCTATTCTGAGAGCCTTTTGAGCATGTAGGTCCCTAAAAGTGATTGAGCTGAACCTGATGCTCTCCAGATTCAGGGTGGCCTGGGAGGAAGTAAGCATAAAAGTGGACTTAAGAGCAGATGAGATGGCTGTTTGGACAACATGAACATCATCTGAGCACTTCCCTTGGGCAAAACTGCTCTATTCAGACTCTGGAGCACCTGGCATGTATGTTAAGTCACTCGGTTGTATGTGAGTGTATGTCAGACTATAACCAACCAGACTCCTCTCTCCATGGGATTCTCCAGGCAAGAATACTGGAGTGGGCTGCCATTTCTTACTCCAGGGCATCTTCCCAACCTGGGATCAAATCCACATCTCTTGCATCTCCTGCATTGGCAGGCGGATTCTTACGCCACTCGTGCCACCTGGGAAGCCTGGAACACCTGATCCCAGCACCCAAACCTTGGTTGCCTGCCATACTGAATGCACCCCCATGTAAAGCACAAATACTGTGGCTTCTTTGGATAAACTAGGGATTTACTGAGCTCCAAGAAACAAATTTTGATGGGGACCCGGGCAGCAGCTCTTCAAAACTCAGTTTTATTCTGAACCTTTTCCAGACGAGGTCACCCCAATGCCCCCTATCCAAAACTGCAGAAATCTCCTGAAACACTTTCCCTCCCAGAAAAGTCTTGGCAGTTTCACCATCTGGCTTTACCTGCCTGCAGTGGAGTGTACATTCCAAAAGAAAGTTCAGCTGCAGAGACAAAAGTAACCTGCCCCTTCACCACCCACCTCAGGTTAAGAGCTGAAAGGTAGAAGGCTGATGTCCTTAAAACTACCTTACTTGTGAACATTTTACAAGGAGGTTCTTTTAATTGCTGTACATAGAATTGGCCTAAGCTTCCAACTGACCATTTGGAAGCTTGGCCTGCAAAGGGAAGCTTAGAATTATGTCCAGCAGGGCCTGCCTCTTTCCAGAAGTCGTATTACATCAATTCCATCCTCCTGCTAATTTCACTTTTTCATCACAATGGTAACATAAATGGCAATGAAGTGTGTCCAAAGGCCTGATTTTCACTTATGTGTATTTCCTCTTACTGATAATTCTGGCATCGTGTTTTGAAGATCAGAGCTACGTAAATTTTACAGTTCCTATGGAAGAATGAAGGAAATTACAAGCATTCCATAAAAATTAAGTGGAAAAAAGAAGAAAGCCACAAAGCAATCAGGCAAGAAAAAGAAATAAAAGGTATTCAGATTGCCAGGGAAGAGGTAAAATTGTCATTCGATACAGATGACATAGTATATATTGAAAATTCCAAAGACCACATAAAAACTCCTAGAACTCATCAACAAATTCAGCAAGGCAATAGGATATAAGATTAACATTCAAAAATTGGTTACATTTCTTTACACAAGCAATGAAATATCAGAAATGGAATGTGAACAAAAATCCCTTTTAAAATCACATACAAAAAGTAAAAGGAATAAACCTCACCAAGTAGCTAAAAGACTTCCATGCTGAGAACTACAAACATCAATAAAGGAAACTGAAGATGATTCAAAGATACAGAAAGATACCCCACACTCTTGGACTCGAAGAATTAACCTTGTTAAAATGGCCATCCCACTGAAAGCAATCTACAGATCTAATGTGTTTCCTATCAAATTACCCATGACATTTTTCACAGGACTGAAAAAACTAATCCTAAAATTTATATGGAACCATGAAAGTCCATAATTGCCAAAGCAATCCTGAAGAAAAACAACAAAGCAGGAGGCATAAACTTCCTAGACTTTAGACAATACTACAAATCTACGTTACTCAAAACAACATGGTATTCTACAAAAATAGACATATAGAACAACAGAACAGAGCCCAGAAATAAACCCACACACTATAGCCAATTAATCTTCCACAAAGGAAGCAAGAATATATAACAGGGAAAAGGCAGTCTCTTCAGCAAGTGTTGTTGGGAAGGTTGGACAGTTGCATGCATATCAATGAAGTTAGAATACACCCCTCAAATTATAAACAAAAATAAGTTCAAAATGGCTTGAAGGCTTAAATATAAGATATGACACCATAAAACATAGGCAAAACATTCTATGGTTCTTGCTTGGTGGTCCAGTGGTTAAGAATCTACCTGCCAGTGCAGGGAACACAGATTTGATTTTTGTTCCAGAAACTAAGATCCCACATGCCATGGATCAACTAAGCCTGTGTGCTGCAAGTACTGAGCCCACAGGCTGCAACTACTGAAGACCACCTGCCCTAGAGCTCATGCTCTGCAACAAGAAGCCCACACACCAAAACCAGTTTCTACTTGCGGCAACTAGAGAAAGCCTGCATGCAGCAATAAAGGCCTAGCACAGCAAAAAATTAATGAAAAAAATTTCTCTGACATAAATCATACCAGCATTTTCTTAGCCCAGCCAAAGCAATAGAAATAAAAGCAAAAATAAATGAATGGGATCAAATACAAGCTTTTGCAGAGCAATGGAGACCGTGAACAAAATGAAAAGACAACCTACGGGCTGGGAGAAAACATTTGCAAATGATGCAACTGAAAAGGGATTAATTTCCAAAATATACAAACTGCTCACACAACTCATTAACACAAAAGAAACAACCCAACCGAAAAATGGGCTGAACACCTAAATAGACGTTTATCTAAAGGAGACGTACATATCCAAAGATACCAATGGGCACATGAAAATATGCCCAACATAGCAAATTATTACAGAAATGCAAATCAAAACTACAATGAGATATCACTTCACACCAGGCAGAATGGCCATCATTACAAAGTCTACGAATTTATTAATGCTGAAGAAGGTGTGAAGAAAAGGGAACTCTGCTATACTGTAGGTAGGAATGTAAATCGGTGCAGCCACTACAGAGAACAGTGTGGTTGTTCCTAAAAACTTAAAGTGGAGTTAACATATGATCCAGCAATCCCACTCCAGGGCAGATTTCAGAAGAAAACTCTAATTTGAAAAGATACACGCACCCCTGTGCTCACAGCAACACTCTTTACAGTAGCAGGACATGGAAACAGCCTAAATGTGCGTCAACAGATGGAAGGATGAATAAGCTGCGGCAAACACACAATGGAGTGTCACTCAGCTATAACGAACAAAACAATGTCACCTGCAGCAACACGGATGGACCTAGAGACCATATGCCATGTAAAGTAAGCCAGAAAGAGGAAGAGAAACACCACACGGTACCACCTGTATGTGGAATCTAAAACATGACCCAAATGAACATATCTACGGAACAGACCCACCCACAGATATAGAGAAAAAAACGTGTGGTTGCCAAGGGGAGGGGAGTCGGGGGGGAGGATAAGGAGTCTGGGATTGCCAGATGCAAATTATTATTACAGAGAAACAACAAGGTCCTACTGTATAACACAAAATACATTCAACATCCTGTGATAAAACATAATGGAAAAGAGTATGAAAATTAATATATATATATATAATTGAATCACTCTTCGTACAGCAAAATTAATACAATATTGTAAATCAACTATACTTCAATAACATTTTTTTAAAAAGAAAGCCACTGTACAAACCCATGGCCTTCACTACCATTTGGCTTTGGGGAGAACAGAGTTGTGAAACGAGGAAGAAGCAGATTAGAAACATTTCTCACTGTGTTCCCTTTCATTTTAATATCCCTGCTTATAATTAATAGTTTTTATAATGAATATTTTTTAACAATAATAGTTGACCAGAGCTCAGAAAGGGCTGGCATTGCAAGCAGCTTCTCATCCCCTTAGAAAAGCTGAATCATGACGGCACACATTTATCAGACTCAAAAATACTTTTGCTCCGTGAATTCAGGCAGGAACCCTTGAAGGCCTGGGCTGAGTATCTCACAGTATCAATCACGTGGCAGGAAACAGGTGAGGATGATAATGTGCCTTAAAATAACTGCAAGTCCAGCAGGCCTAGGAGGCCTTACCGTCTCTCCTGATACTCAGAAGGGCATGTGCCTCAAGAGAAGTCCAGTTGGGGGAATTCTAAAGGCTGTGTAGGGGTCCCGTGCTGCAGGATGAAGAGTCTGACACACAGGCCTTCATTTGTGTTGGAACAGGATGATTAGGTAAGGAAGGCAAGAATATTTTCCTACTTAGGAATTCAAATTAAGAGTTGCTTCCTTGGGCCTCATACAGCTCAGCACCACTGAGATGCTTTTCATTTTCCTTATCCCACAGAGCCCCTTCCTTTCATGGGGCAAGATTCAGTCAGTCACCTTGGAGACTGGCCAGTGAGAACCTTTCCCACCCTGACCATCAGATCAGAGTGTACTGGTCCTTGATTGCCTAGTCTGTCCTGGCTCTGTTTTAACTAAAAGAAAGTGAAACAGAAAAGAGGCTGTTTGTTCTGCCTAACCTTTAGTCCTACACCCAAAGCTAATCAAACTACTAACTTTTCAAAAGTTTTGCATTTTACATACACTGGCACATTTAATTATCACAATAATCTGATAACTACATTAATGTCCATTTACACACGTCATCGAAGCTCAGTAAAGCGGAAGTCACTCAGTCATGTCTGACTCTCTGCGACCCCATTGACTATACAATTCATGGAATTCTCCAGGCCAGAAAACTGGAGTGGGTACTATCCCTTCTCCTGCGGATCTTGCTGACCCAGGAATAGAACCGGAATCTCCTGCACTACAGGCGGATTCTTTACTAACTGAGCTATCAGGGAAGCTGAGATGTGTTTAAAACCATAAGCCCAAGTCTCATTAAGAAGGAGGAAGTTTAAATCCACATAGTCTGACTGCACAACTCAGTGCTTCCTGTTTAAACCTTTCAACCAGCTTTCTGAGAGGCCCACAACCTCTCTAGGACTTGATGATGAGTGTAATATGAGAGCAGGAAAAACGATAAGGAACCCAAGATGGTAGGCAGAAGTTGGGGTGATACTACCTACTGTTTTTTGTTGCCTCCGTGTATGCAAATAATAATCTAAGGAAATCAAGGTAAAATTAAATAAGAATCCATCAACTAGTGAATGCATGAACAAAATATGACCTATCCATATATAACAAATATATAAACAAAATACATATATACAATAGAATACTACTAAGCAATAAAACAGTGTTAGACTTTATTTTGGGGGCTCCAAAATCACTGCAGAAGGTATTGCAGCCATGAAATTAAAAAGACGCTTACTCCTTGGAAGAAAAGTTATGAACAATCTAGATACCATATTCAAAACCAAAGACATTACTTTGCCGACTAAGGTCTGTCTAGTCAAGGCTATGGTTTTTCCAGTAGTCATGTATGGATGTGAGAGTTGGGCTGTGAAGCAGGCTGAGTGCCGAAGAATTGATGCCTTTGAACTGTGGTGCTGGAGAAGACTCTCGAGAGTCCCTTGGACTGCGAGGAGATCCGAACAGTCCATTCTGAAGGAGATCAACCCTGGGATTTCTTTGGAAGGAATGATGCTAAAGCTGAAACTCCAGTACTTTGGCCACCTCATGAGAAGAGTTGACTCATTGGAAAAGACTCTGATGCTGGGAGGGATTGGGGGCAGGAGAAGGGGACGACCGAGGATGAGATGGCTGGATGGCATCACTGACTCGAGGGACGTGAATCTGAGTGAACTCCAGGAGTTGGTGATGGACAGGGAGGCCAGGTGTGCTGCGATTCATGGGGTCACAAAGAGTAGGACTCAACTGAGCAACTGAACTGAACTGAACTGAAGCAATAAAAGGGTTTCCCTGTGGCTCAGCTGGTAAAGAATTCACCTGCAAAGAATTCACCTGCAATGCGAGAGACCAGGGTTCAATCCCTGGGTTGGGAAGATCCCCTGGAGAAGGGAAGGGCTACTCACTCCAGTATTCTGGCTTGGAGAATTCCCAAGAGGATCACAAAGAGACACGACTGAGCGACTTTCACTTCACTTCAAGAAATAAAAGGAAGGAAATACTGATCAAGCGCCAACACAGATGAAGCTCAGAAACATTCTGCAAAGTGGAAGTGGCCATATGCAGGGAAGCGCATACTGTATGCTTCCATTTCTGTGAACCATCCAGAGAGGCAAGTCGACAGAGATGGGAAGCAGATTAGTGATTGCCTGGACTAAGGCTGAGAGCAGCAAGTAACTGCAAAGTGGCTCATGGGATCTTACTGAAGTGATGGAAATGCTCCCAAACTGGATCGTAGTGATAGGGAACACAGGTCAGTAAACTGACTGAAAATCACTGAATTAATTAAACATTTAAGAGTGGTGTTTTATGTAATTTGTACCTTGAAGTTTCAGATAAATGAGACATCTCAAAAAAGTAAGTCTACCTGTACAAAACTGCATCTACTTAAGAAACAAATTATTGAATCTACCTTATGTCAAAAGTACCATTGTTAATAATTGATTATATAGGCACACCATCTTCCCAGCAGTGAGCTCCACTTTTCAGAGGGTTACTCACTGGGGTTAGTCTTATCCTCCGCTGTGGGGAGGGAGTGGTGTCAGGAAAAGTTTTTCCATGGGACTGGCCTTATTAACCAGACATAAAGGACCATGTGTAAACCAAAGACCAGCATGTTCACAGCGACTTATCAGTTCCTCCTCTCTGCGTGGGAAGTCTGTGGGAAGCTGAGCTGAATGAGGTCTGGGAAGTGTAGACTCTACAGGCAGAGTCCACTAGGTCATCACCGTATCACCTTCCAAAAGCTGCAGCTGCCTGCAGAATCCTGATTACTCCTGGCACCGTGAGATTTTAGAAATCTTATACGACCTTTCACAACTCAAGTTTCTCACCTGTAAAATAATAAGTGCTTCAGAGTCATGAGAGTAAAATATGGGAAACACCTCACAGAAGGCCTGACCACAGAGAGCCTGCTCACAGCTATCGCCACCATTCATCAGATTGGCAGCCCACCAGAACATCCTCAGGCAGTGATCAAAGACACTCAGATACTTCTGCTCTTGCTTGCTGAATCTGTTTTCCAGGCTCTGAGCCAACCACCCCACTTCTGTTAATTAGTCTCTTTTGAGCCAGGTAGAAAGTTTCCTCACATTCCCATATAGTTCAGCCCCACAGAGGCCATATCTGTAAGTAAAACTTTATGATCAGTTTCTGGACAGTCAGTATTCTGAATGCCCTTTGGGGGTTTGGGGAACACCCCCCCAACTGACACTCCATGAGACAAAGCCATTTCCCTCTATAGATGCTAAGAACACCAACACAACTTTCCCAGTCGTCCTAAGACCAGGATGCTGTCAACCAAACACCTACACCTACTTTGAGATGTGGACTGTGACACCACAGAACAGGGCCCACTCCACCCTGGAAGTGGGGGGCAGCAGTGTCCAGCCAGCATGCACACCTCGTGGTATCAGTGCTGTGGGCAGGCTGGGTGCCCAGGCATTGGCAGCGGAGGTTGGACCGTCACAGGACCAGTTCTGTATTATTTTGGGCATTGCTTCTGGCTCTAGAGCCTCTGAGTTGAATTTTCTGGTCTTCCCAGAGAGTCCTCACTAACAAATTTCTTTTCTTCTTGAATAAGCTAGAGTTGATTTCTTACTAATAAATCTGCACTGGAAGTAGTTGCTAGCAGCAGACCCTCAGGAAAATGGGGGTAATCTGGATATTAGCTCCTGGGCCCAGTAAGGGCAGAAAGCAGTCAAACTCCAGCAGGTATGAAGGGATGGTACCTTATTATGAATACCATAGTGAATAGTTCATCAGATTATCTGTTGTGGACAGAACTGAGTCCCCCAACCCCTACCAACATTCTTACACTGAAGCCCTAACCCACAATATGGCTGCATTTGGAAAGAGGGCTTTTAGGAGTTAATTAAGGTTAAATTAGGTCATTAAGGCTAATTAAGGTTAAAATAGGGTGGACAGCTGATGCAATAGAATTAGCGTCGTTATGAGAAACTGGAGAACTTGTACACTCTCTCCCCACCTGCCTCCGAGGAAAGGCCACGTAGGACAGAGTAAGAAGGTGGCTGTCTACAGAGTCCAGGAGGAAGCCTCACCAGAAACAGGTTGGCTGGCAGTAAAACATTTTAGGGATGGGGTTTCCTCCATGACCCTGACCCCACCTCAGCAGTAGGAGACTCCAATGGCCTGGTTCCAGGATGGTTTTCTTCCTCTTCCCCATGGGACAAGGATTTTTCTTTTTCTTTCTCCAACCTCATTTGATCTTCACTTGTAGTCTGGGGTGAAAGGCTGCTCTCCTTCTCAAGCAGATACTGCTTTTCTTACCTAGCAGAGATGAACCTGGGCAGGGCTTTTTTTTTTTTTTCAATAGCAGCAGTTTCTCACCTCCCTCTAGCCTGGACTAGCAAGAGTTTCATCTCAGTTCTCCACGAGTATTGGGCATTCCTTGTGAGTGCTGATAGAGGACCACGTAGAAGCACCTGCATGTAGGCATGACTTCCCCTGTGTGTCTCAGGCACCGGTTTTTAAATTTTAGGCCACTGGGTTGGCTCGGATCATGAACTCCTTATTGCCAAACTAAGACTGAAATTGAAGAAAGTGGAGAAAACCACTAGATCATTCAGGTACGACCTAAATCAAATTCCTTATGACTATACAGTGGAAGTAAGAAATAGATTTAAGGGACTAGATCTGGTTGACAGAGTGCCTGATGAACTATGGATGGAGGTTCGTGACATTCTACAGGAGACAGGAATCAAGACCATCCCCAA
This sequence comes from Nanger dama, assembly GCA_917880005.1. Lineage (NCBI taxonomy): Eukaryota > Metazoa > Chordata > Mammalia > Artiodactyla > Bovidae > Nanger > Nanger dama. Next base: position 47,295,382 of record CAKJTW010000001.1, read on the forward strand.
GAATAAGAAATGCAAAAAGCAAAATGGCTGTCTGAGGAGGCCTTACAAATAGCTGTGAAAAGAAGCGAAGTAGAAAGCAAAGGAGAACAGGAAAGATATACCCATTTGAATGCAGAGTTCCAAAGAATGGCAAGGAAAGATAAGAAAGCCTTCCTCAGCGATCAATGCAAAGAAATAGAGGAAAACAATAGAATTGGAAAGACTAGAGATCTCTTCAAGAAAATTAGAGATACCAAGGGAACATTTCATGCAAAGATGGACTCGATAAAGGACAGAAATGGTCTAGACCTAAAAGAAGCAGAAGATATTAAGAGGTGACAAGAATACACAAAACTATACAAAAAAGATCTAAATATCCCAGATAATCATGGTGGTGTGAACACTCACCTAGAGCCAGACATCCTGGAATGTGAAGTCAAGTGGGCCTTAGAAAGCATCACTATGAACAAAGCTAGTGGAGGAGATGGAATTCCAGTTGAGCTATTTCAAATCCTGGAAGATGATGCTGTGAAAGTGCTGCACTCAATATGCTAGAAAATTTGGAAAACTCAGCAGTGGCCACAGAACTGGAAAAGGTCAAGTTTCATTCCGATCCCAAAGAAAGGCAATGCCAAAGAATGCTCAAACTACCGCACAATTGCACTCATCTCACATGCTAGTAAAGTAATGCTCAAAATTCTCCAAGCCAGGCTTCAGCAATATGTGAACCGTGAACTTCCAGATGTTCAAGCTGGTTTTAGAAAAGGCAGAGGAACCAGAGATCAAATTGCCAGCATCCGCTGGATCATGGAAAAAGCAAGAGAGTTCCAGAAATGAAGATCATGGCATCCGGTCCCATCACTTCATGGCAGATAGATGGGGAAACAGTGGAAACAATGTCAGACTTCATTTTTGGGCTCCAAAATCACTGCAGATGGTGATTGCAGAAATGAAGTTAAAAGACGCTTACTCCTTGGGAGGAAAGTTATGACCAACCTAGACAGCATATTAAAAAGCAGGAACATTACTTGGCCAACAAAGGTCAGTCTAGTCAATGCTATGGTTTTCCATTGGTCATGTATGGATGTGAGAGTTGGACTGTGAAGAAGGCTGAGTGCCGAAGAATTGATGCTTTTGAACCGTGGTGTTGGAGAAGACTCTTGGGAGTCCATTGGACTGCAAGGAAATCCAACCAGTCCATCCTAAAGGAAATCAGTCCTGGGTTTTCATCGGCAGGACTGATGTTGGGGCTGAAACTCCAATACTCTGGTCACCTGATGCGAAGAGCTGACTCATTGGAAAAGACTCTGATGCTAAAAAAGATTGAAGGCAGGAGAAGGGGACAACAGAGGATGAGATGGCTGGATGGCATCACAGACTCGATAGACATGGGTTTGGGTGGACTCCGGGAGTTGGTGAGAGCCCTGGTCTGCTGCGATTCATGGGGTCGCAGAGTCAGACACGACTGAGCGATGGAACTGAACTGGGTTACTTCAGTTTTCTGATGGGTTCAAGAAAAGTTATGACTTTGTGGATTATCTGCCTTTTCTTATTAGAGTGGGAATCACCTTCTTTATGGCTTTCTGCATTCTAGGCAGAAGGTAGAATCCTGAAGCACCTGGATTTAAAATAATGAAATCAAGAAAGTAGACTTCAATCACAGCAAACTTGCCACTCTACAACTTGGAATTTTTGTGTTCAGATTTTTCTCTATTCAAGTTGCTAGAATCAATCCTTAAAAGCAAAATGTTGACAGCATTGCAATTTCTGGAATATTCTGTGATATGGGACTTTATGAATTTTTGACACTATCCTTAAATACTTTTCCTATAACTGGTAATCTATTGCTTCATGCAGTACTTTTCAAAATTAAAACAAAAACTTATTTATTCAACTATGAGTAAGGATAAATAAAAATGAGTAAAATCTTTTTAAACATTAATATGGGCTTCCCTATATCTCAGTTGGTAAAAACCTGCCTGTGATACAGGAGACCCTGGTTCAATTCCTGGGTCAGGAAGATCCCCTGGAGAAGGGATAGGCTACCCACTCTAGTATTCTTGGTTTCCCTTGTGGTTAAGCTGGTAAAAATCCCCTGCAATGTGGGAGACCTAGGTTCAATCCCTGGGTTGGGAAGGTCCCCTGAAAATGTGAATGTCTACCCACTCCTGTATTCTGGCTTGGAGAATTCCATGGATGAAAATCTGAGTATAATTTTTTTGAACATTAATAAAGATCAATTTTGATAATATTACTAAATTTAGAGATTAAAATATTGCAATATGCATTATACATCATTCTAGAATGTTCTTCTTTCTCAAAAAATATATTAATATAAATTAAAGCTACTTTTCCTCATTTCCACTGAGATTTTAAATAATTTTACAAACATGAAGTTCAATAAAAAAAATTTCACTGTATTTTCTTATTATTTCAATGATTCCTGCAAATCATTGATTCCTCTGTAGCATAAAGGGTGTTAAAAAATGATCCACTGCAGGTGCTGAATAGATTGGGTATGTTATTGATAAAAAATAAAAAGGAACAGTAGTTATTGGAATGATTTATCTACGTTATTATAACAAATAGGTAAATGAGTTGTTATTGTTCAGTTGCTCAGTCATGTCCAACTCTTCGTTAATCCATGAACTGCAGCACGCCAGGCCTCCCCTGTCTCTCACTATCTCCTGGAGTATGACCAAGTTCATGCCCGTTGCATCTGTGATGCCATCCAACCATCTCATCCTGTCACCCTCTTCTTCAGCTGCCCTTAATCTTTCCTAGCATCCAGATCTTTTCCAATGAGCTGGCTGTTTGCATCAGGTGGCCAAAGTATTGGAGGTTCAGCTTCAGCACCAGTCCTTCCAATGTATATTCAGGGTTGATTTCCTTTAGGATTAACTCGTTTGATCTCCTCGCTGTCCAAGGGACTCAAGAGTCTTTGCTCTTGACTCTATTCTCTTCTTGACCATAATATAATTATTTTACCATTAATTTATTCTTCTTGCTTTTAAAACTTGCCTCAAATCTATTCTGATACTTATCAAGGGATAAATGAAGAGGAGTATGGGAAGTAGCTAGAACAGAAACAGACCGTTACAAGAAAAATATAGGACTTCCCTAGTGGTCCAAAGGTTAAGAATCTGCCTGCCAATGTAGGAGACACAGGTTCAATCCTTGGTCTGGGAAAAGTTCATATGCCATGGGGCAACTAAGCTCATGCACCAAAAACAAGAGAAACCACCACAAAGAGAAGAAACACAGAGTAGCCCTGCTCATCACGACTACAGAAGGCCCACATGCAGCAACAAAGACCTACCACAGTAAAAAATAAATGAATAAACTTTAAAGAAAAACAAACAAACATAACATAGGGCCTTTTGAACAGAGCTATTTTATACTCAATCCACTTTCCCCTTTATTCTAAATCATGTCTTAGAATAATACTTTGCCTGATTTTCGTAGTGGCCTAGAATCCGAACACTCAGACCTAAAATCACCAAAGTCCTGAAGGGCTTTTAAGCTGAGACTTCTGACGTCTATTTAGATGCCTCTTATTTCCAAAATTGTGTTCACAAACATAACCTGCGTGCATATCTTTGGCATGGCATATAAATAACACCTTTGGGACCATTTCCACAGGTCAAAATGGTTCATAATAATTTCCATCTGAAAACATTATCGATCATTCAGTTCAGTTGCTCAGTCCTGTCAGACTCTTTGTGACACCATGGATTGCAGCACATCAGGCCTCCCTGTCCATCACCAACTCCCAGAGTTTACTCAAACTTCATCGAGTCAGTGATGCCATCCAGCGAACTCATCCTCTGTCATCCCCTTCTACTCCTGCCCTCAATCTTTCCCAGCATCAGGGTCTTTTCCAGTGAGTCAGTTCTTCACATCAGGTGGCCAAAGTACTGGAGTTTCAGCTTCAGCATCGGTCCTTCCAATGAATCTTCAAGACTGATTTCCTTTAGGATGGACTGATTGGATCTCCTGACTCTGAAGAGTCTTCTCCAACACCACAGTTCAAAAGCATCAGTTCTTTGGCGCTCAGCTTTCTTTATAGTCCAACTCTTGCATCCATATGTGACTACTGGAAAAAGCATAGCCTAAACTAGATGGACCTTTGTTGGCAAAGTAATGTCTCTGCTTTTTAATATGCTGTCTAGGTTGGTCATAACTTTTCTTCCAAGGAGTAAGCATCTTTTAATTTCATGGCTGCAGTCACCATCTGCAGTGATTTTGGGGCCCCCAAAAATAAAGTCAGCCAGTGTTTCCACTGTTTTCCCATCTATTTCCCATGAAGTGATGGAACCGGATGCCATTATCTTCATTTTCTGAATGTTGAGCTTTAAGCCAACTTTTTCACTCTCCTCTTTCACTTTCATCAAAAGGCCCTTTAGTTCTTCTTCACTTTCTGCCATAAGGGTGGTGTCATCTGCATATCTGAGGTTACTGATATTTCTCCCAGCAATCTTGATTCCAGCTTGTGTTTCTTCAGTCCAGCATTTCTCATGATGTACTCTGCATAGAAGTTAAATAAGCAGGGTGACAATATACAGCCTTGAAGGACTCCTTTTGCTATCTGGAACCAGTCTGTTGTTCCATGTCCAGTTCCAACTGTTGCTTCCTGACCTGCATACATGTTTCTCAAGAGGCAAGTCAGGTGGTCTGGTATTCCCATCACTTTCAGAATTTTCCAGTTTGTGGTGATCCACACAAAGGCTTTGGCATAGTCAAGAAAACAGAGATAGATGTTTTTGTGGAACTCTCTTGCTTTTTGATGATCCATCGGATGTTGGCAATTTGATCTCTGGTTCCTCTGCCTTTTCTAAATCCAGCTTGAACATCTGGAAGTTCACAGTTCACATACTGTTGAAGCTTGGCTTGGGGAATTTTGAGCATTACTTTACTAGCATGTGAGACGAGTGCAACTGTGTGGTAGTTTGAGCATTCTTTGGCATTGCCTTTTTATTGAGCATTAGTACTCTGCCAGTCTCTGTGCTGGGGTTACAGGTAAAAAGATGCGGCTTCAACCCTTAGGGAGTAAAAGACTGACATGAAAACAAATTCTGCTAATACAGTATGATTATAGGCTACTATAATAAACCTTTACACAAAGAAGTTAAAGAGTCTGGAAAAAATTCATTGTGTCTGAAAGAGAGGGATTTCAGAGAACTTTAAGAGGAAAAAATTCAGAAAAGTGACATACAGTTTAAAAGGGATTTAATTAGCAGGGAGACAGGATATTTCAGACTGGGTTGGAAGATGTGAAGAACATGGATTTCAAGATAGTCTGAATTCCAGCTACTTGATTAACAATGTATACATGCTGCTGCTGCTGCCGTCGCTTCAGTTGTGCACGACTCTGTGTGACCCCATGGACAGCAGCCCACCAGGCTCCTCCGTCCCTGGGATTCTCCAGACAAGAGTACTGGAGTGGGGTGCCATTGCTTTCTCTGAATGTATATATGACGCTTAGGCAAGTCACATCTCAGTGTGAGTTTCTCATCAGTAAAAGCAAGAAAGATTGCCTGAAAGATCTCTATGGCTCTACATACTTCCTACAGGATCTGTTTACCGCCATCTACACTCTAGGCTTTGAAATTCTGCATTCAGATGCTTATATCTTTCCTTTTCTCCTTTGCTTTTCACTTCTCTTCTTTTCACAGCTATTTGTAAGGCCTCCTCAGACAGCCATTTTGCTTTTTTGAATTTCAGTTCCATGGGGATGGTCTTGATCCCTGTCTCCTATACAATGTCACGAACCTCATTCCATAGTTCATCAGGCACTCTGTCTATCAGATCTAGGCCCTTAAATCTATTTCTCACTTCCACTGTATAATCATAAGGGATTTGATTTAGGTTATACCTGAATGGTCTAGTGGTTTTCCCTACTTTCTTCAATTTAAGTCTGAATTTGGCAATAAGGAGTTCATGATCTGAGCCACAGTCAGCTCCTGGTCTTGTTTTTGTTGACTGTATAGAGCTTCTCCATCTTTGGCTGCAAAGAATATAATCAGTCTGATTTCGGTATTGACCATCTGGTGATGTCCATGTGTAGAGTCTTCTCTTGTGTTGTTGGAAGAGGGTGTTTGCTATGACCAGTGCATTTTCTTGGCAAAACTCTTAGTCTTTGCCCTGCTTCATTCCGCATTCCAAAGCCAAATTTGCTTGTTACTCCAGGTGTTTCTTGACTTCCTACTTTAGCGTTCCAGTCCCCTATAATGAAAAGGACATCTTTTTTGGGTGTTAGTTCTAAAAGGTCTTGTAGGTCTTCATAGAACTGTTCAACTTCAGCTTCTTCAGCGTTACTAGTTGGGGCATAGACTTGCATTACTGTGATATTGAATGGTTTGCTTTGGAAATGAACAGAGATCATTCTGTCATTTTTGAGACTGCATCCAAGTACTACATTTCAGACTCTTTTGTTGACCATGATGGCTACTCTATTTCTGAGGGATTCCTGCCCGCAGTAGTAGATATAATGGTCATCTAGGTTATATTCACCCATTCCAGTCCATTTTAGTTCGCTGATTCCTAGAACGTCAATGTTCACTCTTGCCATCTCTAGTTTGACCACTTCCAATTTGCCTTGATTCATGGACCTGACATTCCAGGTTCCTATGCAATATTGCACTTTACAGCATCAGACCTTGCTTCTATCACCAGTCACATCCACAACTGGGTACTGTTTTTCCTTTGGTTCCATCCCTTCATTCTTTCTGGAGTTATTTCTCCACTGATCCCCAGTAGCATATTGGGCACCTAATGACCTGGGGAGTTTCTCTTTAGTATCCTATCATTTTGCCTTTTCATACTGTTCATGGGGTTCTCAAGGCAGGAATACTGAAGTGGCTTGCCATTCTCTTCTCCAGTGGACTGCACTCTCTCCAATTGCCAACATCCCTGGATCATGGAAAAAGCAAGAGTTCCAGAAAAACCATCTATTTCTGCTTTATTGACTATGCCAAAGCCTTTGACTGTGTGGATCACAATAAATTGTGGCAAATTCTGAGAGAGATGGGAATACCAGACCGCCTGACCTGCCTCGAGAAATCTGTATGCAGGTCAGCAAGCAACAGTTAGAACTGGACATGGAACAACAGACTGGTTCCAAATAGGAAAAGGAGTCCGTCAAGGCTGTATATTGTCACCCTGCTTATTTAACTTCTATGCAGAGTACATCATGAGAAATGCTGGACTGAAGAAACACAAGCTGGAATCAAGACTGCTGGGAGAAATATCAATAACCTCAGATATGCAGATGACACCACCCTTACGGCAGAAAGTGAAGAGGAACTAGAAAGCCTCTTGATGAAAGTAAAACAGGAGAGGGAAAAGTTGGCTTAAAGCTCAACATTCAGAAAACGAAGATCATGGCATCTGGTCCCATCACTTCATGGGAAACAGATGGGGCAACAGTGGAAACAGTGTCAGACTTTATTTGGGGGGTCCCAAAATCACTGCAGATGGTGACTGCAGCCATGAAATTAAAAGATGCTTACTCCTTGGAAGAAAAGTTATGAACAACCTAGATAACATATTCAAAAACAAAGACTAAGGTCCGTCTAGTCAAGGATATGGTTTTTCCAGTAGTCATGTATGGATGTGAGAGTTGGACTGTGAAGAGGGCTGAGCGCCGAAGAATTGATGATTTTGAACTGTGGTGTTGGAGAAGACTCTTGAGAGTCCCTTTTACTGCAAGGAGATCCAACCAGTCCATTCTAAAGGAGATCAGCCCTGGGATTTCTTGGGAAGGAATGATGCTAAAGTGAAACTCCAGTACTTTGGCCACCTCATGCGAAGAGTTGACTCCCTGGAATAAGACTTTGATGCTGGGAGGGATTGGGGGCAGGAGGAGAAGGGGACGACAGAGGATGAGATGGCTGGATGGCATGACTGACTCGATGGAAGTGAATCTGAGTGAACTCCGGGATTTGGTGATCGACAGGGAGGACTGGCATGCTGACATTCATGGGGTCGCAAAGAGTTGGACATGACTGAGCGACTGAACTGAACACTCTAGGGTTCCCTGGTGGCTCAGCTGTAAAGAATTTGCTCACCAACATGGGAGATCCAGGAGATGGGGGTTCGATCCCTGGGTCGGGAAGATCCCCTGGAGAAGGAAGTGGTAACCCACTCCAATATTCCTGCCTGGGAAATTCCATGGACAGAGTAGCCTGGTGGGCTATAGACCAGAGTCACAAAGGGTCACACATGACCTAGCAACTAAATAACAATGTATTTCTTGATTTCTCTTCCCACCAAAAGATAATTATCTTCCTTCTCCCTAACATCTTCAATTCCTCTCTCCCTATTGCATTTCTCCTTTGGTCACAAAGAGAGTCTGGGCAGGAGTTTATCATACCTTAGAAAGAAGGCTCACCTGATTCAACATGGTAATTACTTTCAAGAGCCCAACTTCTCAAGTTTCAGCTCACCACTGTCACTTCTAGACTAGCTTTTAATCCTATCATATCATCAAAACTGCTCAGACTAGAAGAAAACAACTAAGAAAATGCTGAAAATATTTTCCCTATGAAACAACCAGCTCAAATCAGTTCCATCTTTCTGATGCCATTAATGTTGCTGGTGGTGCCTCCTTAGTCCCATTCAGTTCAGTCGTTCAGTCATGTCCGATCTTTGCGACCCCATGGACTGCAGCACACCAGGATTCCCTGTCCATCACCAACTCCCAGAGCTTGCTCAAACTCATGTCCATTGAGTCAACGATGCCATCCAACCATCTCATCCTCTGTTGTCACTGTTCTCCTCCTGCCCTCAACTCCTCCCAGCATCAGGGTCTTTTCCAAAGAGTCATTTTTTTGCATCAGGTGGCCCAAGTATTGGTGTTTCAGCTTCAGCAACAGTCCTTCCAATGAATCTTCAGGACTGATTTCCTTTAGGATGTCCTGGTTGGATCTCTTTGCACTCCAAGGGACTCTCAAGAGTCTTCTCCAACACCACAGTTCAAAAGCATCAGTTCTTCGGTGCTCAGCTTTCTTTATATTCCAACTCTCACACCCATACATGACTACTGGAAAAACCATAGCTTTGACTAAAAGGACCTTTGTCAGCAAACTAATGTCTCTGCTTTTTAACATGCTGTCTAGGTTGTTCATAACTTTTCTCCCAAGGAACAAGCATCTTTTAATTTCATGGCTGCAGTAACCATCTGCAGTGATTCTGGAACCCCTCAAATAGTTTCTCACTGTTTTCATTGTTTCCCCATCTATTTGCCAAGAAGTGATGGGATCGGATGCCATGATCTTTGTTTTCTGAATGTTGAGTTTTAAGCCAACTTTTTCACTCTCCTCTTTCACTTTCATCAAGAGGCTCTTTAGTTCTTCCTTCACTTTCTGCCATAAGGGTGGTGTCATCTGCATATCTGAGGTTATTGATATTTCTCCCAGCAATCTTGATTTCAGCTAGCATTTCACATGATGTACTCTGCATATAAGTTAAATAAGCACGATGATAATATACAGCCTTGACATACTCCTTTTCCCAATTTGGAACCAGTCTGTTGTTCCATGTCTGGTTCAGTTGCTTCTTGACCTGTGTAGATTTCTCAGGAGGCAGATAAGGCAGTCTAGTATTCCCAAAATTCTCTTGAAGAATTTTCACAGTCAAAGGCTTTCATGTAATAAATAAAGCAGAAGTAGATGTTTTTCTGGAACTCTCTTGCTTTTTCTATTTTCCAGTGGATGCTGGCCATTTAATCTCCGGTTCCTCTGGTTCCCATTTCGCCTGCCCTTTTTGATACTTTTCTTCAGTACACACATAATTCAATTCATCTGACATTTATTAAGTACCTTGTTTAGGTCATGAGAGTAACAAGATTGTATCTAAGTTTACAACTTCCCTGGCAGTCCAGTGGTTATGACTCAGCACTTTCACTGCTGTGGCCCCAGGTTCAATTCCTGGTAGGGCTTCCCCAGTGGCTTAGCAGTGAAGAATTCATCTGCAATGCAGGAGACACAGGAGATGCAGGTTTGATCCTTGGGTCAGAAGATCCCCTGGAAGAGGAAATGGCAACCCACTCCAGTATTTTTGCCTGAAAAACCCATAGAGACAGGAGCCTGCCAGGCTACGGTCCATGGGGTCGCAGAGAGTCAAATGCGACTGAGTGACTGAACATATGCAAGAGAAATAAGATCTTGCAGGCAATGCAGTGAGACCAACAACAATCAACTGGTAAACAACTAACAAGGAAATAAGGTAGAATGTGGACAAGTACTGGAACATTTATGGGATCCTTTCAGAGATCTGGGGTGGTAGCATTTGGGGGCAGACTTGGAGGAAAAGATTTCAATTTGTGGAAATGGAAGCGAATCATATCCAAAAGAAGCAATATTAATTTTAAATGCACAGTGACAGAAAGTACAATGTGTACTTGGAGAAACATTGCTATACAGTGAAAATGGAATCTCTTTTAATATAAACACTTTATGAAAAGAAAAAGATAAATGATAGTCAAAGAAACAAGACTTATAGTGAAAATAATAGTCTTCTGCCCAGCCTTTTCGGTCTCTGATCTTCCTTTTTATAGATAAGCTTTCTCAACCATTTCTTCAGACTCTGGCCATCATATTTTAAAATAATGTATTTTGAATACTTTTATTTCATAAATTCTGGATATATCTACAATCTGCTCTGAGATGAAAATCTGACATTTTACTTGGGGCTTCCCAGAGAGTGCTAGTAGTAAGGAACTAGGCTGCCAAGACAGGAGATGCGGGTTCAATCCTGGGGTCGGGAAGATCCCTTGGAGGAGGAAATGGCAACCCACTCCAATATTCTTGCCTGGCAAATCCCATGTACATAGGAGTCTGGCAGGCTCCAGTCCATAGGGTCACAAAGATGGACATGACTTAGCAACTAAGCACACACAAAAGCACCACCCCTTGTCTTACAACTCAGATTTATCATTGCATTTGGTTAAATCGATTATCAGTGTTTATTGCCTTGCAAATGTTGTTCATAAGTACCAAGCTGTACAGTTAAATTGCTATTTCTCCTCTTGAAAAGATTATTAGTTAACAGTAACGCAGCTCTGCAGCCATACTGGAGTTCAAACTCTGAATAAGGCAGTTCTTAGTTATATTACCTTTGAGCAAGTTATTTATTTTATCCCCCTGCCATTTCCTCATGTGCAAAATGAGCACAGGACCTACAGGGTTGTGATAAAATTAAATGAGTTAGTACACGTAAAAATTATGTAGAACAATTGCTGGTACTTAGTATATAGCCAGAAAATGTTAGCTATTCCTATTACTGTGGGTTTTGTACTAGAGTTTACATTTTCTTTCTCCTGTGCTTTTCCAGCTGCTCCATCCATGTGAAACTGTACACCATGGGGCCCCACTCACATGAAAACAATAAACGTGGTTATAAGGCAATGTCCCCACATCTTAGTATTTTATCAAGTCTTTTCTTCTAAGAGTCCTCCCTCCCAAAACCTTGTCCTGCTCCAATAGTTTTCTGTGTTTGCTGTCATCATGGGTCTTTCCTGTATTACTCTTCTGGATTAGACTCAGCTTCTTTGATCCCAAGTATCTTTATTTCATGATATACTCCAATTTGCTACAGCTTATCTACAAGTAACTTTCTTTTTTAAAACATATACATTTCAGAATTTCATTTATTTTTGGGTATGCTGGGTCTTCGTTGCTGCATGTGGAGGATTCTAGTACACTGTGTGGGCTTGCCGGCTTCTCTCTGGAGTCGTTTCTCTTGTGGAGCGTGCGCTGTGGAGCACTGGCTATAGAGTGTGGGCTCAGCAGTTTGCAGGCTTCTCTCTGGGGTTGCTTCTCTTGTGGAGTATGGGCGCTAGGGTGCATGCTCAGCAGTTGCAGCACACTGGGCTGATTTGCCCTGCAGCATATATAATCTTTCCAGACCAGGGATCAAACCTGTGTCCTCTGAATTGGCAGGCAGATTCTTAACTACTAGATCACCAGAGAAGTCCTACAACCAACTTCTAAAAATGGTGTATATAAGTAAAATTCCTAAGTTTTTGTTTCAAAAACAGTTTTACTCCAGCCTAAGAAATGATTGACAACTAAATGAAAATTTAGATGAAAAGTTTTTATCAGTGGTTAAAAACTCCTCCACTAACTCCTTGAAAATAGTGTAATTTTAAAGAAATCTGATGCTATTGATCCTTTTCTCTTTCAAGGAGCTTTTAGGATCCTTTCTTCTGCCTAGTGCTCCAAAGTCTGACAAAGATATGTCTTTTTTTTTTTTTTAGACTAAGCTACTGGATCTTTCAATCTGGAAATTTGTGTCCCTCAGCTCTACATTTTTCTTGTACTATTTCTTTGGTAATGGAACCTCTCTTCTCTATTCTCTTGGTGGAGTTTATTCTCTTTCTGGGATCAGTTGTTGAAACATTTGGTTTGGTCCACTCCTCGTATTTTGGCTTCTATCTTCTCCATTTTGGTTTTGTTTTTTCCATTAACACATCCTCTATTACCTTTCTATTCTTTCATTCACTCACTCAAGTGTTTACTGATGATTAACCTATTACATTCTTCTACGTCCCAGGCAATGTTCTGGCAATTGGAGATAAAGTAATATGTGAGATAATCCCAACCCTTAGGTTGGACAAAATTGCAAAGTAGGTTAATAGTGCCATAATGTACCATAAGAAAAATTAAGCAGTCAGGAGGAGACATGAATGGAAGTAAAAGCTGTTTTAGGTAGGAGGATTCAGGGAAGGCCTCACATTTGAACAGCAATGTAAATGAAATGATTATGCAAGACATGTAAGGATCTGGGAGAAAGCATTCCAAGCATCGTTGACTCAATGGACATGAATTTGAGCAAACTCTGGGAGACAGTGAAGGATAGGGAAGCTGGTGTACTGCAATCCATGGGGTCGCAGAGTCCAAAGAGTCGGACATGACTGAGTGACTAAACAATTCCAAGCAGAGAGAACAGGCTATACAGGTTGCAAGAAGCCTAGTGTGTCTGATAAATACCAAGAGGCTAGTACATCTACTGCTGAATGAGCAAGGAAGAGAAAGTGATTTCCTTGGAGGAACAGTTAGGAGCAGACGGGGGTGGTAAAGTCACATTATGGACATGGTAAGGAACACGGGTTTTATTCTAAATTTAGCCATTGTGAACAGGTAAGCACTACTTTATATGTGATACTGGCTTGGTTAGGTAAGTGGCAGGCAGCAATAACTGGAAATCAGAACCAGAATATATTTAAAGGTCGAGCTAGTAAGAGTTGTTAATGAACATGGGCCATTAAGTGGAAAAAAGGAGTAAAGGATGATTTGGGAAGTTTTTACTTGAGCAACTGGATTAATGATCTACCATTAAACCCCATAGAAGAAAAAGGAAGCAGCAGATCTGGGAGGTAATGGGAACAAGACTCTGGTTTTTGTTTTGTTTTGTTTTTAAGACTCTGGTTTTTTTCATTTGTTTGCTTGCTTGTTTTGGCTACACCTTAGTTCCCCAACCAGGCATCTAACCTAAGGCCCCTGCAGTGGAAACATGGAGTCCTAACCACTGAACCACGAGGGCATTCCCAGGATTGTTTCTTAACCGTAAGTTTAAAATGTTCTACATAATGGTTAAAAGCAAGGTGGTGAGCTGCATGCATGAGTTCAATTCCTAGACTGGATGGAGTATGGAGACTACAAAGATTTCCCTTTTCTCTTTAAGATAGAGATATAAGAAGTGTGTAAACTGAAGTAAAAGAAAAAAGAGAGAAATTAATAATTCAGGAGCAACATGTGAGTAAAGTCCTTAAATAGACTAGAGGGAAGACAGAGTGTGTTTGTAACACTAGAGGCAGGTTCAGTTCAGTTCAGCCACTCAGTTGTGTCCGACTCTTTGCGACTCCATGAACTGCAGTGCACCAGGCCTCCCTGTCCACCAACCCCCAGAGTTTACTCAAACTCATGTCCATGGCATCGGTGATGCCATCCAACCATCTCATCCTCTGTTGTCCCTTCTACTCCTGCCCTCAATCTTTCCCAGCATCAGGGTCTTTTCCAATGAGTCAGTTCTTCACATCAGGTGGCCAAAATATTGGAGTTTCAGCTTCAGCCTCAGTTCCTCCAATGAATCTGCAGGACTGATTTCCTTTAGGATGGACTGGGTGGATCTCCTTGCAGCCCAAGGGACTCTCTAGTCTTCTCCAACACCACAGTTCAAAGCATCAATTCTTTGGCATTCAGCTTTCTTTATATAGTCCAACTCTCACAGCCATACATGACTACTGGAAAAACTATAGCCTTGACTAGGCGGACCTTTCTTGGCCAAGTAATGTCTCTGCTTTTGAATATGCTGTCTAGGTTGTTCATAACTTTTCTTCCAAGGAGCAAGCATCTTTTAATTTCATGGCTGCAGTCACCATCTGCAGTGATTCTGGAGCCCCAAAACATAAAATCAGCCAGTGTTTCCATTGCCTCTCCATCTGCCATGAAGTGATGGGACCAGATGCCATGATCTTCGTTTTCTGAATTTTGAGCTTTAAGCCAACTTTTTCCCTCTCCTCTTTCACTTTCATCAAGAGGCTCTTTAGTTCTTCTTCACCTTCCGCCATTAAGGGTGGTGTCACCTGCATATCTGAGGTTATTGGTATTTCTCCCGGCAATCTTGATTCCTGCTTGTGCTTCAGTCAGAGGCAGGTAGGCAGATATATTTGATAATGAAAAGATGTAATGCTCCTGGCTTCTCTCTCTCAATTATACAAAAATTAGTTGATTAGTTATGAGCAATTAGAAGCTGTTGGAAATTTGAGCCAAGTATTGAGTAAGTAGTGCAAAAGTCACCTCAGAGAGTGGAAGAAGATTCTAGCTATGCCCTAAAGGCCCACTTCAAAAAAGTGGTTATCAGTTGACTGTGAGAACAATCAGCACAACTGAGTCTTTCTCCAGGTAAAAATAGCCATGCAGATATATGCAGGAGCTGATTAGTCAGAGATGAGATACTGCAAGCAAATAATAAGGGGATGGTTATACGGATGGTCCATGAAATCTAAACTGTATTGTTTAGATTTCAACAAACTTGTTATCAGTGTATCCGTTTCACCTGCAGGAATATGGGATGTGGAATTAAAAATAGTTACTGAAGGCATTTCCCTGGTGGTCCAGTGGTTGACTCCGAGCTTCCAATGCTGAGGGCATGGATTCAATCCCTCATGGGGGAATAAGGATGCTTGCAGCAGGATCAAAATAGTTACTGAAGATTTTAAATCAACTACATAAATTATCACTTTAGATGTAAATGATCGAAACACACCAATTAAAAGGGACTGTCAGAGTGGATTTAAAAGATCAAAATGTATATATGCCAGTGATAAGGAATCTACTTAAAAAAATAAATATATTAAAAGTAAAGGGACAGGGACTTCCCTGGGAGTCCAGCGGCTAGGACTCCTCCCTCCCAGGGCAGGGGCTCTGGGTTCAATCCTGGTCAGGGAACTAGATCCCACACACCACAACAAAGATCCTGTATGCAACAACCAAGACCCAGCACAACCAAATAAACAAATTAAAAAAAAAATTTTTTAAGTAAAGGGATAAAGATATACCATGCAAACATTACCCAGAAGAAAAGCTGGAGTGTTCATATTAATTTCATGTAAAGTTTCAAAACTACAAATACTATCAGAGATAAAGAGGAACACTAGAAAATAACAGAGGTCAATTCCCCAAGATACCACAACACTAAATGTGAATGCACCTAAAACAAGTGAGCTTCAAAATACGAGGCAAAAATGATAGATATGAAAAGAAAAATATATTATGTCCATAAATATAGTTGGAGACGTCAACATTCCTCTCAGTAACTGATTGATAATACAAGTAGGCAGGAAATTAATAAGGACATTGATGACCAGAGCAACACTATTAACCACCTTGATTAATTTACATTCAGAATATTCTACTCAACGATGTCAAGTTACACTTGTTTTCAAGTACACATGTAACCACTCACCAAAATAGACCATATGTTCCACACTATAGATCAAATCTTCATAAACTTAATAATAGAAAATCTGAAACAATATGTTATCAGATTCTAATAGAATTAAACTAGGAATCAACAGCACAAATATCTGCAAAACTCCCAAACACCTACTATCTAGGTAAACCTTGAATCAAACAGAAGTCTCAAGAGAATTCAAAAAATAATTTAGTCTTAAAAAAACAAAAATATAACAGTGAAATTTGTGAGATGCACCTAGAGGAATACTTTATACTTTTTGTAATTTAAGTATTAAGTGCTTATATAAGAAAAAAAGAAAGCTCTAAAACAGGAATGTACACTTCTACCCTAAAAGAGCACATTAAATCTAAAGCAAACAGGAAGAACAATAAAGACTAAAGGAAAATTAATGAAAGTGAAAACAGAAAAACAATAGAAATATTTAAGGAAAAATACTAAATTTACACAATGTCTTCAAGAAAATGGAAAAAAGGAAACATTTTCAATTCATTTTATGAGGCCACTAATAACAAAACCAAAGACATAATAAGAAAACTACAAACCAATATCCCTTATGATCATAGATGAAAAATTCTCAACAACATATTAGCAAACTGAATTCAGCATCATATAAAAATAATAATATATCATGACCAACTGGGGTTCATTTCAAAAATGCAAAGCTGGTTCAACATTTGAAAATTAATCGTTTAAACAGACTAAGAAAAGCCACATGATCATCTCAATAAATGTAGAATATGACAAAATTCAACATCCATTAAGGTTAGAAGGAAACTTTTCTAAATTAATAAAGAACATCTGTAAAAAAATCTACAGTTAACATAATGGTTAGAGGCTAAAGGCTTTCCCCCTAAAATTGGGAACAATTCAAGGATGGCCTCTGTCACCACACATCACATTTTACAGGTTGAAAATGAAGTAAAACTGTCCTTAGTCACAGATTACATTATTGTCCACATAAAAAGTACAGGACCAATCGGGGGTGGGGGGCTAGGGAACTTCCCCAGTGGCTCAGCAGTCAAGACTCCGCCTGCAATGCAGGAGACTCAGATTCAATCTCTGCGTTGGTAAGATCCCTTGGAGAAAGAAATGGCAACCCACTCCAGTCTTCTTGCCTGAGAAATCCCATGGACAGAAGAGCCTGGCTGGCTACAGTTCAGGAGGTTACAAGGGTGACACACGACTTAGCAACTAAACCATCACCACCACCACCAGTTGAGAAGACTCAGGGAAAGTGGCCTCATGGAGTAAAGCTTCAATTTCATTATGGCAATTCCAAGAATTAGGCATGGTGGAAGGATGTGGAGAAGGGTCAATTAGTAAGACTGAGTCATACTAGGAAATAAGTTTCTTAGGGTTAAAATCTATGTGCTGTCAAGTGGAACCTTTGAGTCTTTGAAAAAGATGAGGAAGATAAAAATAGATGAAGGCATGATGAAATTAGTTTTGAAAAATCTCTAGAAGTTATAGTTAGTTATGATTATACCTTCCTTCTCAGGATGGGTCCCTTAGGTTGACTGTGGTGATCAAGTGTGTGACAGGTCATGGTGGTCTTATAAGTATTACAAGGCATTACTCTGGATCTCCCTTAAATCCTGTCAGGACAGAAATAAATTCGAAAGAATTTTCTCTAACTTAATGGTCATTTTTTTTAAAGCTCTTATTTCGTATAGATTCTTTTTTCACAGGAACTTGTATGGATCCAAAAAATTCTTCAGGGTCATCTTAACTAGACCTTTAAACTACTCTTCTGTTCCTTACATTGTTTCCACCAGTTTCTTTTACGTTGTCATTTCTCAAAACTTTGTATCTTAGCTTTAGCATATGGTTAAGAGTGAGGCACTGAAAGACTGTGACTAACAGTACTATGATTAGTTTACTAGCTACCATTGGATCATCTATCAGTTCCTCAATTTCATTTTATTTATCTTTCCCCCATTATTTCATCCTGCCAGTTCTGTCGGTTCTAAAATGGCTGTTCAAGGCTGCAATACAGCTGGCATGCTGGACTTTTCTTCATTCCAGAAATTATTAGCTGATGTACCTCGCCTTTCTTTTGCAAGGCTTATTTCTCCGTTTTGGTGTTGTGTACCATTCAGGTACTTACCAAGAAAGGGGCAATGGAAGACAAAAAGTTCTTGACACCTTGAATATATGAAAGCATTCTACACTTGACACCTCAGCTTGAAATAAAATTGAACTTAGAAGCATCACTTTCCCCTTCACTGATGAGAAAGTTGATGCCATTCTTATTCTCAATTCATTTTAGGGGTCCAATTTCCACATTCCAATCCCATTTTTTGGACTTTCTTGTCTCACCTTATGTTCTGAAACAAAATATGCCTTATCGTGGATCTTTTTCCATTCATTGGATTCATTTTGCTAAGTGCTCTCAAAGTGGTATAGTATGTCAAGTGTCCTTAATTACTTTGATACTTTGCTTTAAGAAATTTGTTAGATGTTAGACCTTCTGGAATGATCTTTTTAAAAAGTCCATCTTTTTGTATTTTTATTCTTTTTCATAATCCTTAAACTTGTTTTAAATATATTAACTTGTACTGTATTTTACAAAATTTTCTAAGGCATTCTATAGCTTTTTCATGGATACAATTTCTTATCTTTGAAAACGTTCATTTTCAGGCTTTCATCTCTATATTTTGGTTTTTATTAGTGCTGGGTCAATCTTCAAAAGTCTGATTTTTAGTTTATTCATATTCTAAAATTCACTTGGTGGGGACTCACCTTTCTCACTGGAAAATCTTCACAAATGTCCAGATCTCTTTCCAGGTATTCTGTCTAGGATCACTGAGTTTCTACAGAAAATGATCCTCCCTCTTTTCCCCTGAGACCTAATTGTTACCATTCTAGAAACTATGAACATGCCATCCAAATAGACAGAGTTTTATCTTCATTTTCAATTCATGTCTGGTTATGTCTGTTTGAAGACTTGTTTCAAATTCACAAAACACCAATTTTCATTCCACAGTAAAAGGTAAACTGTCTAGCTACCTAACTGCATAGAATTAGACTTTCAATCAACCCTATTTCCAGCTTAAAATCTGATCACCACATTCAGCAGCAATTTTTTCCCCCTCCCATTTCTAGGTTGTTTTGAATTTTAAGGAGCAGATCAGCTTGCTTCTAAATAAGCATTCTTTTTGTAGCTAATTAGGTTTACACTTCCTCTACTATACTGAAATCAGTTTCTACTCCTTGGTCCGCTGTCCAGCTTCCATTCTCTGGCTCCACAGATTTATGCCTTCAGAAATATGTCATTTCAGTGGAGTTAATCTATTGAGGAGGCAGCTAGTACTAAAGCATTTGTGGTATCCATTATGTTAAATCAAAGTCCAGGCAGCATAATTTGTAATAGATAAAAGTGGTAAACTATCCACATAGCTAATAGGGTAACCAATATGTAAAATATGGCAGCCCAACTCAATGACTTATTTATAGCTATTTAAAATAATTAGACAAGGATTTTTTTAAATTTTGGCTTCACCATGTGGCTTGTAGTATCTTAGTTCTGCAACCAAGGACTGAACTCAGGCCCCAACAGTGAAAGCACCACATCCTAATCACTGGATTGTCAAGGAATTTTTAAAAACTCTGATTATCAGTTTTAAAGTCAAACACTGACAATCATAGAGCATTAACCTGTGTAAAACCATACAGGAAGGAGAGAATATCCCAAAATACTTAATTCTAGGATGCAGGGTTAAAACTTTTGGAGTCTAAAACAAGAAATATGTGTACAGAAAACCCAAGTTCTCAGTCAGACAAATTTCTTATCATTTCCGGGCAAGTCAAGGCCTCATTTTTTAAAAATCTAATTGGAAGTGAAGAGCAACAGGATTTTCAGACCAAATTAAGTATTACGATAAAGGCCAGGCCCAAATAGAGTTAATAAAGAAAAGGTGCAAACTATTCAGGAAGCAGCATTTTGTAAATGTAATAGGGAATGGAGTAGGAAAAGGAAATAAAGTGTGAATAATTTTATAAAAAGGGAGTGTCAAAAATCTAGAGAAGACCTATAGAAAGGAATAAACAGTGTAAGGAGGTATCCTTGGGAAGAGAAGCTTACTCAAAGGACCAGTGAAGAGAGTATTATCACTCTACTGATTTGAGCTGAAAGGGCTTGGGGCTAGAATGCAACTTGAACAGATTAAAGATTACCATTTAGGGCCAAGGTCTTTGCCTAAACTCCCTACATATGTCTTTCCACATAGGCATTCTTTTCCCTTCCTACCTTCCCTTCCAGAGGTTCACAACCTTGATCTTTACATCTTGCCTTTCTTTCCTCAACTCTCCCCATCTCTTCATCTTTTAATTATTACCCCAATCTAGCTATCAGTTTTCCTTTCAGTTTACTTTTGAATCTTACCTCTACCTCATTTCGAAAGCAGTTTGTTTCAGTGAGTAAATCCTTACCTGTACATTCCCTGCCCCTAAAATCACACTACTTTCTCAATGCTTTCGTGCATTCAACAGCCCTCCCTCAATATAAATTCCATTACTAAATGAAGATAAAGATTAGGGATATAGAGAGTGAAGAGATACTAGTTATAACTGATGCTACAGAAATGTAATTAACTTACTGTTATAAATAAAACCTAGAGTTAAAAGAGGAGTAAGCATATTGTTTAGTCACCTGGAGGTAATTAACTAAAAAAACAAAAAACACTAAGCAGAGGAATTTAGAAGCTATTTTCTCTACGGACTAGTAGTAGAGGTAGGAAAAGGATCATATATACACTGAGGATTCTCTATTACAAATTTTCAAAAATACCTCTTATTTGAAAAAAATTTTAATGGAGAAAATCAACCCTCTAATAATCACCTCAGCAGATGATTCTCCTGAAAGTTTATTAAAACTTTGCCCTTTAATTTTACCTCCAGGTCATACATGACATCTTAAGGTTAAACCAAGAGAAACTACCTCTTCTCCTCACATACACAGAAATATGACATTATGAAATTGAGAACTAAAGTATCTATAATGGAATACAATGACTTTTAGGGCCAATTAAACTGTGCTATCTAATTAGATCATTTTTTATGGGTCCCATAAACAATGGTATTTATTCTATTCTTCCAACCATCAGAAAAGTATTTTGTGCATGTAAAGCAAGTTTAGTAGAAGGATACTCTAAAGGATACTCTACAGTTGAACCTAGCTCATCAAAACATGCTATTCAGTTCTCACCACGAGAACTGAAGACCTCTCACCTGAACTCTTTCCTTTTCATTCATGCGTGAAAATAATCCCTCCACATTTCCTATTTTTAAGGAAAACAAGAATAACATTCCAGGTCTCAAAGACCTACCAGGTTTAGTAGGAAAACATAAATAACAGTATTAGGGGATTTCCCCCAAAATAACCTATGACTAGGTTCCCTGATAGCTCAGTTGGTGAAGAATCTGCTTGCAATGCAAGAGACCCTGGTTCGATAACTGGGTTGGGAAGATCCGCGGGAAAAAGGATAGGCTACCCACTCCAGTATTCTTGGGCTTCCCTTGTGGCTCAGCTAGTAAAAGAATCCACCTGTAGTGCAGAAGACCTGGGTTCGTTCCCTGGGTTGGGAAGATCCTTTGGGAAAGGGAAAGGCTACCCACTCCATATTCTGGCCTGGAGAATTCCATGGACTGTCCATGGGGTCACAAAGAGTCAGATGTGACTGAGCGACTTTCACTTTCATCAATTTTACTTTAATTGATCTATTTCTAAATAGGAGACTGACAGGTCTCCCTTTCCTTAAAATTCTGCAATCCTATGAATATGGCTAGGAGATACCAGGGAAATGTCATTAATCCTATTCCTCAGTATTAACCACTATAATACAAATAATGAATGTATATAGCAAAGGAATATATAGTTCACATATTAAAAATGGAGAGCTGAGGATTAAATACAATAATCAGAATGTTAGCTATGTAAAACAAAAGGCACTATCTGTTGCCCTTAAATAAAAATTAGGTATATTCTCTATACACTGTAAGGAAGAAACAAAGTACTAAGTATATTAACTCAGCAAGAAATAAAAAATGCTTAGATTTCTGAAATTTTGCCCAAATTTTTAGTGTTTACCTTATTTTATCTGTGTTCTTGAAAAAAGATCTACAAGCATCAAGTATTGTTAACTGATTTTAAAACAGCTTGGCCTTCTTGACTTTGGTCAATATCCTATCAAAAAGTAATTTACTGTAATAGATAAGTAAAATTATAATGTTGTGCTTTAATGTATTTTTACTGAAATTAAATGATGGGATATGACTTTTACAACATAAATATCTGAGTAGACGGTATATTACTACAGGACATACTCTCAGAAAATTTTCAAGAATTCATGTTAATTCTTTGCTGAATGAAACAAAGCACATACCAAGTGTTTACCATCCTTTAGATTTGACCATCCTGTTCTAGGGAATATCATTAGTGGTCTTGAATTCCATTTGTTTTCCTTGACTACATAAAGATATAGTTTGCACCATCCTTAGCCCTTCATCCTGCTACTCCAGTGAGAAGCAATTCCATCTCCAGGCTATAGTAACTCATAGGCCTGCTGAAAGCTGGTTATAAATGTCCTAGAGACACAAAGTAACAATCAGTTTGTCATCTGAAATAATTAATACAAATCCTAACAATATAGCCCCTTCTAATGATGAGTATCAGTAGAGGCAGGAGTAATCCACAAACAGAATAACACACTTCTGAAACAATTCAGTCCTTTCCACTGTAACAGGCATCCTTTTCAGAAAGATGTTTGTGCTTATATGAAAATTAAAATTACTACTTTCAGTATCAATTACCTCTAGATTATTCTAAATTTCTGAATCAGAATCTAGCCAAATAATGTTATATTTTCAAATAAATTAATCAATTAAAATTCACTTTTAATCAATCAGCTCCAATTCAAAGCACAAATATAATTTACTGCACTTATCAACACACACTCATTACTGTAAGGCTGTCTAGTAAAAAGACTATCCACCTGGTTCCTTTTCTTATTTAAAGTAATGTGGAGGCTTAATTGCCTGTCCATTGCTGAGTACCCAGAAAGAAGATATAAACCATATTCAGGGGAAAACACGCATGCATTTATTTTTAAGAATTCCCAGTAAAGGGGGAAAAAAATTCAACATCTTTAAAAATGTGTTTATTTTTAAAAAATCAGTTGTGTACAAAAGTGTTTTGTAGTTTTTAATTCTCAAGACAAATACCCAGCCCTCCACCCCCAGCCCACCCTGCTTCAATGGTCTTTCTGGTAACCCACCCATTATCCCCTTACAGGAAGTTAACGGCTCAGAATAGATCCTCCTATAGAATTTATCATCACTAACAGATTGTTTAGAATAGAGATCTAGAGAAGCTAACAAGCAAGATTCTTTCTCAGTGAGGTTAATGAGTATCCCTATAATGGCAGTAGACTTCCAGCAGACACCACAACAAAGCACCATCAATTGCTGAAAGCTAAAAAATAGATATTATTTTCAATAGTATTCCATTTTCTATTGGAAAAGTCTTTAAATTACATTAAATAAGTCTCTTTCCCCCAAAGAAATACTCTAGCTTTTATTACGATGCCTGTAAAAAGTAGGTAACAGCAAGCACACAAGGATCATTTAACAGCACAGTGCAAATGATTTTTGAATCCATTCACCCCCAGGACCAAACTGATAAACTGTGCCACATCTGATTATATACAGCAGCATTGAATATATACATATACATATATATTCAATGCCTGGTTGGCATAACCAAGCAAAACGTGACACATTCACAACTTAACATTTAGGTGATGATCACAGGTTTATGAGGGTAGATCAGTCCAACAGAACAGTAACAGAACAAATGGGACAAGTGAGATACTGACGCCCTATGCCACAAGATTTCTGACCCATATTGCAACAGTGCAAATAGAACATGTGACATAGTATGCAGACAAGGCAGAAAAGTCATACTTTAAGAAAAGGCTATTTATCAGTAAATATTTCAAGTTAACTTCTTCCTCAGTGATAGTAAACAGCTGATGTTAAGCATTTATTTTTAACTAGTACTAAAAGAATGGAAATGCAAATTTTCAAAATCAATGGTCTGTACAAGCAAAAGTGATTCATACATTATTTTGTAAAAATCCACGAAATAAAGCTAACTGTAAACAGCTTCCTCTTTCCTATCCAAACAGTTTCCATCTATGTACAAGAAAGTATACATGGCTCCAGCTGTCCCATGCCCAAATCTATCTCTAAAAGAAAAACAAAAAAACAACAACAAAGCTTCTGTTTCCTGCGTTACTAACAAGGATTGTGGACACATTATTACACCCCTACTGCAGAGTTTTAAAAGCTCAAATCAGGCATACACTTAAGAGCTAAGAATTGGTTTTCACACTGATAAACTTGTTAAGCAGCAGTAACACAACATGCTGCATTCTGCACTGCATAAATCAGCAATATGTACTTTATCTGCCAATTCTTTCTCATACTTTAAAATTATTTTGCATAGTTTTATGCACTATCAGCAATCACAAATGTGAAACACTTCCCCGAAAAAGAAAAAGAAAAAAAAAAAAGCTTTTCATTTCACAGAAAATGCTTCTCAAAAGCAAAATGGTCAGAATATAAACACACATATATATCCTCAAATGATTATGTGTTTATGTAAATCACAGCCACAATTCCAAACATTTGGGAGAGCCAGCATGGAGCATCTAATTTAGTACCAAGTTCCTCAAATATTTATATACCTTACCATATACTTATTTGGATCACAAACTGCTACTTATTCATACAGTCTGTACTGAAAATACTAACACAACTAATTATTTGTTCTTTTAAAAGTCAGACACACACTGAGGAAATAGACCTGATCATCACAGAAGACTATTTGAGTATCAGTGATTTGTAGCAAATTGCCTGCCCAGATGGAATAAAACTACACACACACTTAACTATAATTTTGAAGCCTTTACAACTAACAAATCACAAACCACTGAGAATTATAAAAATAATTTCCAACAGGGTATACTTTCCCTAGATCTGCACTTTTACTGTTCTTTTTCTAAACATACATAAGACAAGAGAAAAAAGCAACTGCCTTGATTTCTATGTTTGGGGAAATAAATCTACCTGTAGAAAATAGGAAAGAAAAAAAAAAAAACCCATAAGAACAATAGTGGGAAATGTACCAGAAAACAGATAATCACATTAAATGTAAATGAGGTAAATTTTTGAAATGAAGATCCATTATGGAGAACCTCTCATACCAAATATCATAGTTTTCCATTTCCTGGGCACTGGGGATGTTGAATTGCAGTTAGATGAGTATACCCTAAGGGGCTAATGTGCATAAAAGTCATAGGCAAGTTACAGCTGCCGCCAAGAGCAAAGTATACAATGCTTGATCCTTAGTAACTTCTCTCTCTCATTTGTCAAACCACAGGACAATTAAATATACCCTGATAATACAGGCAAATAGTAAACTGGGTAGAGGTGTTTGATATTTAAAATAATGCAAATATTACTAACATTACCAAGCCACCCTCCACTAAACAAAAAAAAATTTAATTCTAAACAACGATGGAATAAAAACTGTCCACATTTTCACACAATTCCAACCTTACCTTAAAATATAAAGAAAAGTACACGGTTTTAGCTATTTAAAATAAATAAAGAAAAATCTTGTTTCCTTTGGCATCTTTAGAAAGTAACTAAATTACAATTAAAGAAGGTGATTGTATAAAGAAATTTATACTTAGGCAAACAAAGGGAAAAAAACAGCAACTTGTGTTTAGTATGCAATAAAATCAACTACAAGAGTTTTACTACTAATTAGGAAAGCCTTACAAGTTTCTGGAAGAACCTTCACATCTTAACATTACAATATATTTAATAACGGTTCTTTTTATTGCTTCTAAGATTATTGAGAAGTCAAATGAAATTATGCTGAATTTACTGTTCAAAACTATTTTCCAAACATTTAACCATTATAATTTAGGATAAATAACACTTGAAGAAAGCAAAACCTTTTATAATATGACTTTCCATATACAGCCTTACTTTAATTCATTCAGATTTCATTACATTTTTGTTATTTTTGCATTGGTCCTGAATATTTAATAAGAACTGTGTTTCTATGTATAGAACTGCCTACACAAATCCATCTCACCCTTCATAAAATGTTCACATTAGTGTTAGAGCTTGCAAAACTAATAATTTTCAAACTTTGAACTTAGAGTGAAGTGTAACTTTAATACGTATAGAAAGTCTGACTATGTACAAGAGAAGGTAAAGTTTTCAATTCTCATATTATCAGAAACATCATAAAGAAAGCTAGATTTATAACACACTTCTATTCCTATGTGCATCTGAAGTATGTACAGTAAAACACCAACACAGCTTTCATGTGTTAATAGGGGAAGTGCAAGCAATCTCTATAAAGCCAAAATCAGGCTAAAAACCTGCAAACAGTTGATTTCTTCCTTGCAAGTTCTCAAAGAAAAATTCCATCAGTTTAAAAATCGAAATACGTTAATTCACTGAAAATTTAAGCTGGGTTCTTTCATTTAATCTGGGAATACTGCAACATCAAGTATTTACTGTTTGTTTTTTTTTTTTTTTAAGAAACAAAATTGGCAGCTCCATTTTTACAGTATTATTTACTTATGTAGGAAAGTTTTAAGAGTGGAGAATTGTGACAAAACATTCCAAATGGATGACCTAAAATGGAGCAAGGGATACTGTCCTTCAGCACATTTCCCCACCAAATATAAAGAAATTTAATATTAGAATATCAGCTGTGTGTGGAAAGAGGGGAAAAACAGATATGTTGTCCCAGTCTGTTGACAAGGACAAAAAGGCTCTGACTAGGTCACCATCTTCATTTCTGGATAAATCTTGTATTGAAGAATTCTCAAATGCTTAAAATGGTGGTCTTTTCAGCTACCCATCCTAAGAAGTCAAGTACAAGCATGCAAGTAAATTCACAGGCACAGAGGATCCATGTTAAAAACAGTTAAGGTAGCTGTGATGCAACACCAACAATTTGAATGGCCCTGACACACTCAAAATATTATCTTAATTATTCAACGAAATCCTGAAGCAAACTCTTGCTAGTCTTGGTATACTGCTAAACACTAAAGTAGCATGTTTTTTCCATGGTTTTAGCTTAGCTCAAAAGAATTTTTACACTATTAAGTAAGAAAAAAATTAAAGTATTTCCCCTTTTAAATTTACACAGACGTTTAATTAGCTTTATTTACAGAGCAGGGATTTTTTCAGTCTCCAATGGTGCCTAGATAACATCATTAGGCAAGAATGCCAGTTTAAAAGAAATCTATGCAGAATCCTAAAAATAACAGATGTTGATGCTCCTCCAAGAAGGGGCAAGCTTGACTATATCAGCATCTCTCTTTATGTTTCAGTTACTCAGAAGCAATTCTGTTGCAGTCTCTACATCCCATGATTTTGAAGACAAGGCCACTATTACCGCATTCTGTAGAAAAGAAAAGGGGACAAAATAAAATCTCAAGGAAATATTTTTAAAATACCGTATCACTCACTGTCTTTATATTAAAGAAACCACACCTTGTTTTTTTCATTTTTAAGTTACCTTGCACTTGTAGTGCATTAAAAACTCTAAAACCAATGACTTCTTTGGTGGCTCAGAAGTAAAGAATCCGCCTGCCAATGCAGAAGACACAGGTTTGATTCCTGGTCGGGGAAGATCCCACATGCAGTGAAGCAACTGAGCCCATGTGCCACCATTACTGAACCTGTGCTCTACAACCCAGGAGTCACAACGACATGTACCGCAGCAAGAGAAGCCATCGCAGTAAGGAGCCCACACGCCACAACTAGAGAGTGGCCCCAGCTCGCCGTAATGAGAGTGAAAGCCCAAGCAACAACGAAGACCCAGCATAGCCAAAATCAAGTAAGTAAAATTATTTTTTAAAATAAAAAATCAATGACTGGAACCAGCCAAAGTTTAAAAAAAAAAATCACTAGTTTTAATAACAAAGTTTGCTTATCAAAATTAGAGTACCACTGAACCACTTTTGTCAGCCAAGCATTTGCAACAATAATTTAACAAATAAATAAAAATCAACATGCCTTTATGTACTTACCCTATCAAAGCCCATAGCACATAGGTTTTCTATTTTTTTGGTGTACTCTGGACTAGAAACTGGTGCTCCAGCATACACATGTGCCCAAAGTCGAGCTGTCTGTTTGAACATTTCAGGATTTTGTTTGTACTATATGGGGGAAAAATTGTTTGATATGACAATGCAGTTATAGTATTCAAAATAGGAACTCATCTCTTAATTGCCTAAAAACCTGATTTTTCTAAATAAATGTAGATTAGATTTTTTTAATGTGACTGATTCACTTTCCATAGCAAACAAATTATGTCACTGAAGAAAAGACTGTTTAACGTGAACTTGCAATTCACAAGTTGCACTGATGAAAGAAAAACAAAGATATAATATTTATCCACTTTAATCTCCAGTTGCAAGAAAGTAGTAGAAAACTAACAATAAATGGAGTTATCAGAGATGCTTCTCATCAGCATGCAGTGGCAAACGTCACACAGATAAACAGAGTTACTAGCTTATAAAATTAAGTGGACAGTAACTAATAAATGTGAACAATTTTTGTATTAATCACAGCTTGGGCTAGAATACAAAGAAAGTTGGCTGTTTTGTTAAGAGTTGTATTACTGTAGTGATTTAAGGAAACCGCATATGCAGTCCTAACTTATAGCATATGTTTTGAGATGATTATGAACTCACGACAGAGCACTTTTTAAAATGTAAGATTCTTCATATGCATTGGAAGAGGTAAATTTATTCTCAAGTATTCTGAGACTACCATTACTTAATAAAGCAAATTATAAATTTAAAATATTAAATTCACTTTACTATTTCTTAAGATGTTTTATACACATTGTGTATTTCTATACATTAAAATAATAAATCTAGTTTCTACCATTATTAACAAGGACATAAGTGAGATGACCCAACAGAGTCAAAAGAAAACTGAGTCCACAACCTCTGAGGCTTAGAACTCAACAGGAAATCAAAGCTGAGGCCCAAGCTATGCTTCTGTCAAAACTGAAATCAATAGGACATATATAACATGTTAAACCATAATTCTAAGCACTCTACGGCAAATAATAGTAGGACATACTAACAAGAATATACATAAAATAAGGAGTGAACAGTTTTTCAAAGGAAAGAAAGAAGTTTGTAAGAGGAAAAGTTTTCTTAGGCAGGAGGCATGACAGATTGGGTGAAATGACATGTAGGAATGATAATCTTGAATAGCGGGAGTTTGAGGAACAGTAAGAATTTAGAACTGTGGTGTTGGAGAAGACTCTTGAGAGTCCCTTGGACTGCAAGGAGATCCAACCAGTCTATCCTAAAGGAGATCAGTCCTGAATATTCTTTGGAAGGACTGATGTTGAAGCTGAAACTCCAATACTTTGGTGACCTGATGCAAAGAGCTGACTCAATGGAAAAGACTCTGATCCTGGGAAAGACTGAGGGCAGGAGGAGAAGGGGACAACAGAGGATGAGATGGTCGGATGGCATCATCAACTAGATGGACATGGGTTTGGGTGGACTCCAGGAGTTACTGATGGACAGGGAGACCTGGCATGATGCTGTTCACGGGGTCGAAAAGAGTCAGACATGACTGAGCAACTGAACTGAACTGAAGAATTTAGGAGATAGTTCAAATCATGGAGGAACTTTAGGAACTTTTCAAACTAAATAATTTGGTTTTACCAAGCAGGTGATAGTAGAGGTATTAATAGGTTTTTAATAGTAAAATGAAATAGGATTTGAACTTTATAAAGCTAACTGCTATCAGTGTAGAAGGTAAAAAGAAGAGGCTGAGGTAGGAAATTCCATTGGAGCAGTCAAGCGAGAATTTTTAAATATGTGAACTAAAGCAGTTAGAGAAGTATTATGACAGAGATATTGAGATATGAGAGAAAAGAAGACACAGAGAAGTACTCCATATCTGTGACTTGGATATATAAACAAGCTGTCTATAGAAGGATGGACAGGTTCACAGGGTTTAAGAGTCTGCCTTCAGTTATGGGAATGTTGTACTAAGGTACCCATGAGATATTCATATAGAACTCTCTGGTTCCAAACAGGTTTTTGGGTTTAGGAGAAAGGTCAAGCCTGACTATTGTTATCAATATACAGGTGACAACATCAGTGTGGATATGATCATCCAAATTAGAGTATAAAACAATAAGTAAAAGAAAGGATATAATAAGAACTGAGGAAGTGTATTTAAAAGGGAGGAGAGGGAATTCCCTGGCAGCTCAATGGTTAGGACTCCACACTTCCACTGCAGGAGCCAGGGTTCCATTCCTGATTGGGGAACTAAGATCTTAGAGGGCGGGCAACATGGCCAAAAAAAGGGGGTGAGGGAGTAATGGTAGGAACAAAGAGGGAACAACCACAACTACAAAGATAGGAAGAGAAGTCAAGAGATGAAAAAAACTTCTGGGTTAAAAAAAAAAAACCTACAAGGCTCAATAAATCCTAATGGTTTAGAGTAGGAGCTGGCAACCTTTCTTAATAATTATTCAGGCTTTCAGACCATGTGGTTCCTGTCATAATTATTCAATTCTGCCACCTTCTGCTGTAAACAAATGGGAGTGTTCCAATAAAACATTATTTACAAAAACAGCCAGTCTGGTTGTAATCTGCTAACCTCTGCCTTGGAAATCAAAGATCAAAACTGAAAAATATTTATTCCATTTGGCAACTACAAGGTCCTAGATAACTTTCACCATGCCACTTTAGTGCCACAGCTGGAGCTGATTAACAGTATCATCAGTGAAAGATCATCACTGAATTAAAAGACAAATGGACACACACATGAAATAAAATGTTAATCACAGAATCAAGACAGTAGGCAGATAAATGGGTGTTCACTGTGTAATTCTTAAAAACGGCACAATATGTTAGGAAAAAGCAACTGACTGTACTGGGTTTATTTAATACATCCAATTAAACTACTATGTTAAAAAAAATTACTAAATTAGGTTTCCACTATTATATGTAATATAATAATCTCATAGCAAGAAAGGAAACCATTTCCAGATTTAGTTTCAATAGACATATGCTTATGTTCTAACACTGCAAACCACTAGATAGCCTTTCAAAAGTAACTATCTTACCTGATTTGCTACTACTGCATCTTGTGGATCATCCGGTTCTGCAGCTGCCAGCAGAGCTTGTAATGACAACAATACCGTGCGCAGAGTCATTGCTGCTGCCCTAAAATTCAAAACCGGAACACATCCCAGTTGAGATCAGTTTGCATGACAAAGTACATGTTTTCTGAATAAATATGGAAACTACTGGAGCTAAAAAGATTTTTATCTCAATCATATAATTAAATCTTAAAAATGTATAATTATATATCTGCCTACCATACATATATTTTTAAAACAATATATATATAATATGCAAATATATATATATATTTTAAAACAAGTAAATCTTTCCATTTCTTAAGATAACTCAAATTGCCTTAGCTTCCCCACCTCCCCCACCTCCGCCCCACGTCCCATCCCCATTACTGTTGCCAATATTCTGGTCAGCTTTATCTACTGACTTAACTTTCTATCCATTTCTCTAGACATAAACTTAAAGTGACAAAGTAACATGTGAAACTTCCTTTCTGTGTAACTCTAAAAACAAGATATCATCAAGCAAATATCCTTTACTTTCAAGAAAGTATAAAATTACTTGGAGGGCATTATGCTTAAGTGATGTCACACACAAAAAATATAATAACATTTAAATGCGTAATCTAAAAAATAAAACAAACTAGTGCCTATAACAAAAAAGTAAAAACTAGTGGTTAGCAGTGGGAGAGAGGAGAAGGGAGGGGCAATACAGGAGTAGGGATGTGTTAGTGTTAGTTACTCAGTTGTGTCTGACTCTTTGTGACCCCATAAACTGTAGCCCAGTAGGCTCCTCTGTCCATGGAATTCTCCAGGCAAGAATACTTGAATTAGTAGCCATACCCTTCTCCAGGGTATCTTCCTGAACCTGGGTCTCCTGCACTGCATGACACTTGATCATCTGAGCCACCAGGGAAGCCCAGGGATGTCAGAAGTACAAATTATTAAGTATAAAATAAGCTGCATGGATATATCGTACAACAAATTCCATGGACAGAGGAGCCTGGCAGGCTCAAGTCCATGGGGTCGCAAAGCATTGGGCACAACTAAGCACTTCACAGTAACATAGCCAATATTTTATAACTACAAATGGAATACAACCTTTAAAACTTGAAAATCACTATACTGTACACCTGTAACTTAACAACTACAATAAAAAATTTTAAATGAAGAACGAAAGAAAATAAATCACTCCATAATATTCTGAAAAAAATAAAGTGTTTTGCTTAATATTCATGCTTCTAAATGTTTATAAAGCAAATATTTTATCTAGAAAATGCTGCCTACCTAACCAGCATTTTCTGTTAAAAATTTGACCAGTTACTATAAAAATATTTATGAAAACAATAGTGAAATAACATAATAGTGAACTATTTTAAATGTAGAAGATTATTAAACAACATGTCCATTTTCACATGTTCAGTTCAGTTGCTCAGTCGTGTCCGACTCTTTGTGACCCCATGAATTGCAGCACGCCAGGCCTCCCTGTCCATCAGCAATTCCCGGAATCTACCCAAATCCATGTCCATCGAGTCGGTGATGCCATCCAGCCATCTCAACTTCTGTCGTCCCCTTCTCCTCCTGCCCTGAATCCTTCCCAGCATTAGGGTCTTATCCAATGAGTCAACTCTTTGCATGAGGTGGCCAAAGTATTGGAGTTTCAGCTTCAACATCGGTCCTTCCAATAAACACCCAGGACTGATCTCCTTGCAGTCCAAGGGACTCTCAAGAGTCTTCTCCAACACAGTTCAAAAGCATCAATTCTTCTGTGCTCAGCTTTCTTCCCTGTCCAACTCTCACATCCATATATGTCTGAAAAACCATAGCCTTGACTAGACGGACCTTTGTAGGCAAAGTAATATCTCTGCTTTTCAATATGCTATCTAGGTTGGTCATAACTTTCCTTACAAGAAGTAAGCGTCTTTTAATTTCATGGCTGCAATCACCATCTGCAGTGATTTTGGAGACCCCCAAAATAAAGTTTGACACAGATAATTCCAAACCAGTCTTTTTCAACTGGGTTCCCCATTTTAATTAAGAGAAGAGAGAAAATTAAGTATTGTCTCGATTTCCCTAAGAATGGTTATCTAAATAGTACCATCTCGTGCTTAGGAAAGTTAATTTATTATCAGCAACAAATTTCTTGATGAACTGTGTCTCATACAGTTTGTTCAAACAGTAGCATCAGTATCACCTGGGAACTTGTAAGAAATGAAAATTCTTAGCCTCATCCCAGATCTACTGAATTAGAACCTCTTGGGTGGTTTAACAGATACTCCAAGTGATTTTGATGTAAGTTAATTTCTGAGAAATACTGCTCCAGTGCATACAACTTAGAGCTAATTGAGAAAGGCTGTTCTAAACTAAAATAAAATCAATGTCACAAACATAGGACTATATTTTATCTATTAGAGAAAAATTATAATACAAATAGTTTTTTTATCTAAATGCTGTTGGAACTGTCATTTATATTAAACTCCATAAAATGCAAACTAATCTACAGTGACAGCAGATAAGTGGTTGCTGGGAGATGGGGGAGCAGGAAGTCTGGAAGAAGCAATTACAAAGGAACCCACTAGAAAACTCTGGAGTATGTTGATTATGTTCACTATCTTGATTTGTGACAGCTTCGTGGATGTGTATGTGTCTAAACTTATCAAAGTGTATATTTTTAATGTGTGTAATTTATGGTCAATTAAACTTCAATAAACTTTTTAAAAGTTGTGTTTTAAAAACCCCTACCTTGCCTTGTATCTTATATAAAAATTAACACAGAAAACTATGTTCAATATCTTGTAATGATCTACAATGGAAAAGAATCAGAAAAAGAATATGTATGTACAACTGAATCACTTCACATGTGAAACTAACAACATGTTAACCATTCTTCAATTTGTGAAAAATCAGAAAAAAAAAAAAAAAAGAGAGACAGAGAGAAAAAAAATCAGTTCAAAATGGATCTAAGTCCTAAACCTAAAACTATTTTTGGCTACTGTGCCTGGCTTGTGGGATCTTAATTCCCCAACCGGGGATCAAACCCCACACCCTGCAGTAAAAACAGTGAGTTCTAACTAGTGGACTGCCAGATAATTCCCAAGATTAAAACTTACTATAAAACTTTTAGAAAGTGAAACAAAGGGTGAAAGCTCCATGACAGTGCAGCATGCCATGATTTCCAGCATATCAAAGGACAGGCAAAAGCACAGTTAACAGAATAAAAAATAGAAAAACTGGCCTATAACTATATCAAAATTAAGAACTCCTATGTAAAGAAAAAAAGTTTTAAAATAAATCTTCCTATGTAGTGAGTATAATCAATAGTGAAAGGCAACTCACACAATGGGGAGAAAATATTTACAAAATCATACATCTGACAAGGGAATTATATACAAGAACTATATATACAACTATATAAGAATTATATATACATATATATATAAAAGAACTCCTACAACTTGTCAACAACAACAAAAATAAACCTCACACACTACCTTATATCCATTTGGCTGGCTTACTATTAAAAAAATAGAAAATAACATTTGTTGGCAAGGATGCGGAGCAATTGGAATCCTGTACACTGTTGGTGGGAATGCAAAGGGACGTTTGTTCTGAAAACTGAAGGAAAATCTAGAGTTGTAACTGGGTTTAATTCATAAATCTCGATGAGAAAAGTCTTAAGTCTCCTGTATGCTTGAAAACTTTCATAATAAATGCTGGAGAGGTATTCATAAACCAGTAAGAATTAATTGGTTTAAAAAGAAATTTAAATGCAAAGTTCTTAAAAGTTGAACACAAAATCAAAGTAAACAATTTTTTCAAAATTTGTTGTAATAAAATTAACATTAAAACAAAACTTATTCTTCTGGCTCTAAATACAATAGAAACTATAACATCTTTGATGGTATAAAGATATGTGTACATTTTTTGACTGATCTACATGAAATTTTGAATCTAAACTTGGTAATGTGAAAAAAAAAACCAACTAAAAATACAGTCTTTAGTTTTCATTTATTTTTCTTTTACAAAGTACTGATTAAATTCATACTAC
This sequence comes from Nanger dama, assembly GCA_917880005.1. NCBI lineage: Eukaryota > Metazoa > Chordata > Mammalia > Artiodactyla > Bovidae > Nanger > Nanger dama. Next base: position 47,330,604 of record CAKJTW010000001.1, read on the forward strand.
TAAAGATAAATAACTAAATTCATACTACTGATAACTTTGAGATTTTTAGCATATAATGTGTAACATTAGCATAAATCTATTAAAAACAAATCCTCATAGCCAAGAAGGAGTATGAAATCTCAAAATGTGTTAGGTAATTTTAATCAGCAGATATGAGTAAGCTGAAACTCCAATACTTTGGTTACCTGATGCAAAGAACTGATTCACTGCAAGAGACCAGATGCTGGGAAACACTCAAGGCAGAAGTAGGGGACAACAGAGGGTGGGATGGTTGAATGGCATCACTGACTTGATGGACATGAGTTTGCGCAAGCTTTGGGAATTGGTAATGGACAGGGAAGCCTGGTGTGCTGCAGTCCATGGGGTCAAAAAGAGACACACTGAGCAACTGAAATGATGACTGATGAGTGAGTACCTTATAAACTATCTTCAGTAAATTAACTCTGCTCAGATCTCAAACTTGAATAAGCACAGCTAATATGGCTAATTAAATATTCATTCATAAGGACTGCTGCTGCTTCTGCTAAGTCGCTTCAGTCCTGTCTGACTGTGTGACCCCCATAGACGACAGCTTACCAGGCTCCCTCATCCCTAGGATTCTCCAGGCAGAACACTGGAGCAGGTTGCCATTTCCTTCTTCAATGCATGAAAGTGAATAGTGAAAGTGAAGTTGCTCAGTAGTGACGACTTGTCGCGACCTCATGGACTACAGCCTACCAGGCTCCTCCATCCATGGGATTTTCCAGGCAAGACTACTGGAGTGGGTTGCCATTGCCTTCTTCATCATATGGACTAGGTGGGGCCTTTAATATGTACAATAAAAAGCACTAAATTGTTTGTATTATAGACTAACTTGTCTGTCAAGGATCCTCCAGAAGACCATCAATAAATAATCTATTTTCATTCAAAACACTGAATGCTACCTAAAGAGCATCTCCTTAAAGAGAACGGCAGGTTTTTTGGTTATAATTTTTTGTTAAGGTATACTAAGAGTAAATTGCCAGACAGCTAGATGAACTTTTATATATGTATATATTCATAACAATCACCATCTTGATAAAAATATAGAGTACTTCCAGCACTCAAAAAGCCTCCCTCTTGCCCCTCTTATTCACGACCCTTACCATCCCCACTGCTGTCACAGTTTCTATCACCCAAAATTAGTTTTGACTCATCTTGAGTTTCATAAAATGAAATCATAGAGTATGTACTTCTTTGTGTCTAGCTTTTGGCACTGAACGTGTCTATGAGAATCATTCATGTTATTGTGTCAATATGAACATGACTTTTTTTTCTTACTGCTATGTAGTGTTTCGGTGTACAATTAATCCATTATATAGCCATTCTCTTGCTTATAGACATTTGGCTTACTTTCAGCTTGAATAAATCTGCTATGAATATTCTTGAACAAGTCTTCTGGTGGACACAGGCACTCATTTCTCTCAGATTTCTCTGACATATAATACTGAGGAGTAGAACTGTTGAAGGTATATGCTTTGGCAGGAACAGCTGGTTGAGTGTCTGAACCACATCATTACCAGCAACACATGAGAACCATTTACAAGTGTGTAGTGGTATCGTGGGCTTCCTTGGTGGCTCAGTCCATCCAGACTCCATCTGCAATGCAGGAGATCGTCTGCAGCACAGGAGACCTGAATTTGATCCCTGGGTCTGGAAGCTCCTCTGGAGGAAATGGTAATTCACTCTAGTATTCTTGCCTGGAAAATCCCATGGACAGAGAAGCCAGGTGGACTATAGTCTATGGGCTTGCAAAGAGTCAGATGTGACTTAGTGACTAAACCACCACCACTACAGCGGTATCTAACTATGATTTTAATTTGCAATTCCCTGATGACTAATGGTGCTGAGCACAACTTACCAACCATCCAAATATTCTCTGCCTGTTCATGTCTTCTGAAAGAGCAGTATCAATGAGTGCTATTTTTACGTGTTGTCATTTTCTTCCCCAGTAAACAGACACCTTTAGTCATAAGAGGTGTCAGGGGAAAAACATTAGAAAATAGTGTGCATGTAGGGTTATGTTATGAAGTAAAGAAATAAACCATACTAACATATAAGCCATCAAATAGTAAAGGTAAATCACCATCCACATGTACTAATAAAAGATTTAGATTAACAAACTATTTTCTAACAATGATTCCAAATTAGCCTAAAATTGACATTTACAAATACACTGAAGGTCTATTACCTCAACAAAGCTGGTGGGACAGGGGGAGGGCCAGTAAACCCATGGATATCCAATCTCACCTATTTTATCTGATGTCTCTGATACCTTTTATTATTTGAACGATATAGATATGAAAAAAGACCAAATTCAGCTATTTGACCTGCCTTAGAAAATGAGAATAGCTGACAATAGTGATCTGATACAAAAATTCAAGTTTTCTGTCTCTATATAACACCATAATCTTTCAACTATTTATAGGAAGATAATCAGAAGTGGTAGTACTGCTGGCTAACTCAGCAAAAAGAGAAGACAGTGAAAAATTTTAGTGTGGAGTTTTGTTTTCAGAGAGGCAGAGGTTTTCTGCTAAGAACAGCCTGACTGAAGTTAAAAGCAGAGGGACAGGCTACTGCAATCATCCAGGCAAGAGGCAATGCAACTTGGTCCAGGGTAGTAATAACAGACTACTAATAAAACACTGTTGGTTTCAATAACAGGATTTGCAGATGGAGTTTAAGGGTACCAAAGAAAGAAGATGCATCACGGTGAGGTCTGGCCTCAGCAACTCTAAAGATGTTGCTGCCAAAACTTAAGATAGAGCAGAAATACGTTTGGGTTGGGGAAATATTATCAACAGTTCAGTTTCAACATGTTTTAAGTTTGAGATGTCTATTACATAGTCAAGTATAGGTGCTATGCCTGGAGTTCAGAAAAGATAAATTTGTGAGTTGCTAGTATATAAACACTGAAGTTAGGAAATCAGATGAGTTCACCAAGAAAGTGAGTATAGACGGAAAGAAGCAGAGGCCATAACTTAGCCCTGAGGTATTATCATGTGCAAAAGCTCAGGGGTTCAGGGAGGAACTAGTTAAGTCTGAGAGTGGGAAAAGGAAGGAGAAAACAGAAGAAATTATGTCCTGGCAACCAACTGAAAAAAATGACAGTGTCTCTAACACTGCAAATTTTCATTAATATCACTGAACAATAGAGAGCTACAAGGGACCTTTGAGATGACTTTAAAGATAAAAACAAAAATAATAAATAAAGATAAAAACATGGAGGCATAGAAATTCAACAAATTATAAAGTCACAAATCAAAAGAATCACAGAAAATAGTTAGGTCTGTTCCATAATGTTCAATGTTTAAGAGTATGGAAACAGAGATCAAGGAACTGGATCTCAAGAGATGATCTACTGAGGAAGAGGCTTTACTCAGATGTGCTATCAGAATGGAAAAACAAAACCAGCAACTCTTGTCTGTTCATCCAGTTTCTAAATATACCAACTGACCCATATGCTAAATGTTGTCATTCCTGTTCTATCTTATTCAGCTTCCATTCTTTCCCCTTCTTGACAAATCAAACACATAACTTGTTTTCTTCCACTCCAATGACTTTTTAAATTCAATCTGTATTCCCAGGCTTTACTCTAAGAGAAACACATAAAACAACTCACTTAAGCTTCTCAATAGCCCTATGAAACAGATAGTAACCTCATTGTTTTTCAGATAAGGAAATAAAGGCATAAAGACCAGGTAATTTACTTAAGACCACACAAGTAAGTAAATGGCAGAGCCACAATTTTAACCTAATGGTTAAACTCAATGCTGCTAGGAAATCAGACAAAATATGTGAAAGCACTGTACAAATGAAGACACCACCTATAGAGGTGGTACTTCATAGAATCTTAGAACCTTAATCGTGTTCAATTAGCACAACTTCTAACATTTTGGTGCCTACACTCCACCCAAGTCAGGGCTGATTACTTCAATACTTCAATTTTGTCTCTCATAAAAATCTTCCAAAGATAGCAAAAATGAAAATTACCCAAACAACAAACAAAATCCAAGACTTTTCAAGATGTCAAGTTAGCATCTGACATTTCCTAATAAATCACTATTTAAATACAGATTCCAATTTCAATTATAACATATTTTCTCTAATGTACCTGAGAGATATCATCAAGTTTTAAAATTAATTCCCAAATAAGAGAAAGTAAAATATGCTTATGCTTTGAGGCCAAGTACATATTTAACACTAACAGAATCATATGAGGCTTGAACATGAATTCAAAATCTCTTACCATTGATCTTTCAGGATATCCAAACAAATAGCCCCTGTGACGGAACTAATATTAGGATGCCATATTTTAGTGATAAACCGGACCTAGAATATAAAGCACATTTGAGTTTTTAAGTAACAGGAAAAAAAAAAAAACATATAATTTAAGTTAAACTTCAAAAAGAGAAATCCTCAAGTTTTTTTTTTTTTTTTAAAGCCCGTACTTAACATTATGTCATTTTGCCTAGGTCAAGGGATAGGTGTAGAAGACAAAGCATTCAGTAAGTTGAATGCTGTCAATGATGTACATTCTTTTTAATAAATGCTCAAAGAAACCCACCAATTAACTATAACTAAGGTGTTTATAACTTACCTAGCATAGTGTTAGATGTTATGAGAACTTTAACATGAATTAAGATCTATTTTGGTAGTACATAAAGTCAATATAGATAGCAAATGATGATTTTTTAGTGTGACAAAGGGTGTAGAATAGGTTTGAAGGAAAAAGCAAAAGCAATATGTGAAACAGATGTAGTAAGTGATGGCAAGATTGCTTCTGATTTTTCTGTAGCATTTTTTCCTCAAATACTTTAGAAAAATGTAATACTTAAAGGTCTACTATTATTTGCCAGGCACTGAGGCTTCTAAGAAATTTATTCAATATCAAATAACTAGCTAGCAATAGAAAATACAAACTCACACAATCTAATCTCGGATTCTAAATGTACCTGTTTATCTTAGCATGAAAGAGCAAGAAATCAACAAGTGAAAATGCTAACTCTGAAATGAAATTAAGTTCATCAGCTCTTACTTATACGCTTCTGGAGGAGGAATAGGAGAAGATGAAGGAGGGTTTTATTTGACACTTATATGATAGTCACCTAAGTCAAATTCTTTAACACTTAATAGATTACTACAAGCCAAACTAAAAGTACCTTACAACAATTAATTCATCAATGTATGCTCCAAATCTAAGCTATAAATGGAAAGTAGCTAAAATATTTATGTTTCTGCTTCTTGTGATTTGTCTATGCTGCTGCTGCTAAATCACTTCAGTTGTGTCCCACTCTGTGTGACCCCACAGACAGCAGCCCACCAGGCTCCTCTGTTCACAGGATTCTCCAGGCAAGAATACTGGAGTGGGCTGCCATTTCCTTCTCCAATGCATATATGCATGCCAATTCACTTCAATCGTGTTCGACTCTGTGCGACCCTGTGGACAGCAGCCCACCAGTCTCCTCTGTCCACGGATTCTCTAGGCAAGAATACTGGAGTGGGTTGCCATTTCCTTCTCCTTGTCAATGCTGCTGCTGCTCCTAAGTCGCTTCAGTCGTGTCCGATTCTGTGTGACCCCATAGACAGCAGCCCACCAGGCTCCCCTGTCCCTGGGATTCTCCAGGCAAGAATATTGGAGTGGGTTGCCATTTCCTTCTCCTTGTCTATGCTATCTGTCCCTAATTCCCCGCAAACTCACTAACATATTTACCATCTGAAAAAGCACTTTAAGTCACCAATGACTTCAAAATACCTAAAACTAACGGAAACTTTCCACTCCTAGTTCTTTTATAATTCTTAAAAAATTACACTTATTGCTTTTACTGATACCTACTTCTTTCCATCCACAGAACACCATCTCCTTAAAGGAGACTATCATTATGCTCAACAGTTTACTGACTTTACTGTTTTCAGTTTTGTTCCCTCTAATCCATTTTCTACAATGAAACCAAAGAGTGCTTTAAAACAAACCAGATTCATAACACCACTCACTTAAGGCCCCTTAAGGACTTCTCATTTCCTTTATGTAAGCCCACACTCTTAAACTGGCTCTAGCCTACCTCTCAAACCTGACTATCACCCCACATTCAAAGCAAGTGCTCAGTAAGTCCTATTTGCCTCAGGGCCTTCATACATTTCTTCTAATAACACACCTTAATATCCTCTTCTGGCTAACTCATATTGATTCTCCAAGTTTCAACTTCCATAACCACTCTCCCCGACCCGATCCCATAGCACCCTGCACTTTTCTATTTCACAGTACTGATCACACTTCTATAATCTCTCCCACATTTGCCTAAAATGCACGGTGTCTATTTGCTTAGCAGAGCACTCCAAGCATCTGAAGCGCCTCACACTGAATAAATATACAATTAACATTACCACAAACTTGTTATTAAAAGGCTAAACATTATCCTTCTCAAATATAGTGAAGATCAAATAAGACAGGCATATAGGGCTCATGTACAAAAAACGTTTTCTGGTAACAGATATAACCATGATATTCACATCGTAATTTTTACCATTTGAGTTCAAAGCTTTATAATGATATAACAATAAGCCACAATTTCAGTGACACAAGGACAGCGAAGTATTTTGAATTTCAATATTTTCAACAAGATTAGAAAAAAAAAGAAAATTTCTTCTCCTTTTGGCCACATCCACAAGGCATGCAGGATCTTAGTTCCCCTAACCAGGGAACAAACCTGTGCCCCATGCAGTGGGAGCTCAGAGTCTTAAGCACTGGACCACCAGGGAAGTCCCAAGGAAAGCAGAATTTTAAACATCTATTGCTGAAGATGTCAAAGGTTTATGATTTAGGCTGATGATCTAAGGATGTGTGGATTGTATACTGCTTTTTAAAGAATCTTCAGTACACAATTCTCAGTAGACTCTACATGAAAACTAGTATGCATATTATTATTAATATGTGAAATTATTAAACTTTATTTCTTTGTACTATAATCTACAATTAGGAACAAGTAACTCTGAATTTGGAGATAATAATAAAGAGAATAATTTTCAAAGTCACTCCATTACCTACTAGTACAGATATAACTGTCCTGTAAGTAGTTCTTTGTGTGGTCTTCCACACATTTTTTTTTAAACTGGAGGATAATTGCTTTACAATGCTGTGATTCTGCCATACAACAACGTGAATCAGCCATGCTGCTGCTGCTGCTAAGTCGCTTCAGTCATGTCTGACTCTGTGTGACTCCACAGACGGCAGGCCACCAGGCTCCCGATCCCTGGGATTCTCTAGGCAAGAACACTGGAATGGGTTGCCATAAGTATACACATATCCTCTCCCTCTTGACTCACCCTCCCTCCCACCCGACCCATCCCTCTAGGTCTTTACAGAGCACCAGGCAGAGCTCCCTGTGTCTGCAGCCACAAAATTAAAAGACTCTTGTTCCTTGGAAGAAAAGCTATGACAAACCTAGACAGCGTATTAAAAAGCAAAGACATTATTTTTCTGACAAAGATCCGTATAATCAAAGCTATGGCTTTTCCAGTAGTCATGTAGGAAGGTGAGAGCTGGACCATCTGCTGAAGGCTAAGTGCTGAAGAACTGATTGATGGCTTTGACTTGTGGTGCTAGAGAAGACTTTCAAGAGTGCCATGGACAGCAAGGAGATAAAACCAGTCAATCCTAAAGGAAATTAGTCCTGAATATTCATTGACAGAACTGATGATGAAGCTCCAATACCTTGGCCATCTGATGCAAAGAGCCTGATGCTGGGAAAGATTGAGGGCAGGAGGAGAAGAGGGCAACAGAAGATAGTTGGATGGCATCACCAATTCAATGGACATGAGTCTGAGCAAACTCCAGGAGATAGTGAAGGACAGGGAAGCGTGACATGGTACAGTCCATGGGGCTACAAAGAGTCTGACATGAATGAACGACTGAACAACAACAAAAACAAATAGTACTAAAATACTTATACAAATAACAAGTCAAGCTTCCTTATTTTCACAAATGAAACCAATAATAGCACCATCTGGGTAACTTGACAACAATCATTAATTCTGAGGAGCTCTTAAAAAATTTAGAAACAAAAATCTTAATACCATATACATAATGTGACCAGACTGAAGTGAAGGAAGAGCACTATTCTTCATTCTCTATATTAGTGCACCATCATCAGTAATCTTATCTCCTCCTACAGGGTGTAGCCTATTATTTTTACACTCTTTAATTCACAAAAATTTCACCTTCTACCTCATGGCAGATATGAACTCTATTTCCATCAGGAATTTCCAGTTTCAAGCTTGGAACTCATGGAAGTTACAATATTAAACCTGCTTTAACTAACTTGTACAAAAGAAAATGCTATTTTAAATATGCATATGCAGAAGAGAAGACTCACTAAAGGTTATTACCATTGGTATTTAAACTCATTTCACATATAAGAGTATATTTGTAACACCAAGGATAAAGAAGAAAATTCACAATCTAATCTCCAACAATCAGCTGGACAAATCACTGAGCTAGTTTTCCTAATTTAATGAGATTTTCATTAATAGAGTGTACATTACAATTTACTTTAAGTATGCACTGAATCTACACTATATCCAGCTGACTGAAAGATTTATCTTCTGTGTCCAGAAGTAAACCTTCTACTCTTGAGGTCAATAGTTTATTGCAAAAACAATGAGCAGAAAATTCTCTGTGACCATGTTAAAATAAATCAATGTAAGCTTTCAATCTGGTGCAATTTTAGCTGCACAGCATTGAGAATTTAACAGTTAAACTTCAATACTTTAACCTCATAAAGTTTAAAATTAAATCTGAGGGCTTGCTTGGTGGCGCAGAGAATAAGAATCTACCTACTAACGCAGTGGACACAGGTTCAATCCCTGGTCCAGGAAAATTCCACATGCCTGGAGCAAATAAGCCCACAAGCAGCAGCTACCAAATGCCACACGCTAAACCTACTGAGCTTGTGTGCCACAACTACTGAAGCCTGAGCTCCACAAGAGACGCCACCACACTGAGAATCCCCCTGTCACCAACTAGACAAAGGCCCTGCAAAGCAACAAAGACCCAGCACAACCAAAAAAAAATTTTTTTTTTTTTTTAAGATTTCTGGAGAAGAGTTTGGCAAGCATCCAAAACACATAAGATGATTGCTAAAAAAAAAAAATGAAACCTGAGGCTATATATTAAACATATGTGAACATAATTATGCAAGAAATTTACACATTTATTCCCTACTCTTTCCATTATATTTACCAAGCAGTAAAAATTCAAGTTTAATATAGGAAATATCCAAAACATATTTATCATACATTAATTAGCGTTTACTGCAAAAGCTTAATACCATAAATTAGAGGAGGACCATATTTAAAATGAAACTAAATTCCAACTACAACTAACTGGTTGAAGCCAAAGGAAAGCAAATTTGGGCTGACTGAAGGAAGACTTTTCTAAATCTTGACGCTACCTCAACATAGAATGACTGGAATTAAGACAGTAGTGGCCTGAAAAGCAACATGAGCTATCAACAGTAGCCAAAATATCAGACAGACCTCAGTTCTTATGTTTTTAGTCTATTTTTCTAATTTTTCTAAAACTGGTGGAAAGATGAAGGGTTAAAATAGTGATTTCAAAGATTAAATGAAATAATGTATCAAGTGCCTAAAACAGAGCTAGGACTATGACATCACTCTGGATTTATAGTTATACACTATACATGGACATCACCAGATGGTGATTACCGAAATCAGATTGATGATCTTTGCAGTCAAAGATGGAGAAGCTCTACAAGTTAGCAAAAACAATCCCTGGAGCTGAATGTGGCTCAGATCATGAGCTCCTTATTGCAAAATTCAGATTTAAATGGAAGAACATAGGGAAGCCACTAGGCCATTCAGGTATGATCTAAATCAAATCTCTTATGATTATACACTAGAAGTGACAAATAAATTCAAGGAATTAGATCTGTAGACAGAAGGCCTGAAGAACTACTAACAGAAGTTTGTAATACTGCTCAGGAGGCAGTGACTAAAACCATTCCCCAAAAAAAGAAAGGCAAAAAAACAAAATAGTTGTCTGAGGAGGCCTTACAAATAGCTGAGAAAAGAAGAGAAATGAAAGGCAAAGGAGAAAGAGAAAGACATACTCAACTGAATGCAGAGTTTCAGAGAATGGCAAAAAGAGATTCTTAACTGAACAATGCAAAGAAATATATGAAACAACAGAATGGGAAAGACTAGAGTAGAGATCCCTTCAAGAAACTTAGAGATACCAAGGGAACATTTCATGCAAATATAGGCATAATAATAAAGGACAAAAACGACAAGGACCTAACAAGCATAAGAGATTAAAAAAGGTGGCAAGAATACACAGAACTACACAAAAAGGTCTTAATGACCTAGATAAACACTATGGTCACTCACCTATAGCCAGACATTCTGGAGTGTGAAGTCAATTGGGCCTTAGGAAGCGTTACTACGAACAAAGCTAGCAGAGGTAATGAAATTCCAGCTGAACTATTTCAAATGTGAAAAGATGATGCTATTAAAGTGCTGCACTCAATATACCAGTGAATTTGGAAAACTCAGCAATGGCCACAGGACTGGAAAAGATCAATTTTCATTCCAATCCCAAAGAAAGACAATGCCAAAGAATGTTCAAACTACTGTACAACTAGACTCCTTTCACATGCTAGCAAGGTATTTCTCAAAATCCTTCAAGCTAGGCTTCAGCAGTACATGAACTGAGAACTTCCAGATGCACAAGCTGGATTTACAAAAGGCAGAGTAACTGGAGATCAAATTGCCAGCATCTGTTGGATCACAGAGAAAGGGAATTCCAGAAAAACACCTATCTCTGCTTAACTGACTATGCTAAAGCCTTTGACTTTGTGGATCACAACAAACTGTGGAAAATTCTTAAAGACATGGGAATATCAGACCACATTACCTGCCTCCCAAGAAATCTGTATGCAGCTCAAGCAGCAGCAGAACCGCACACAGAACAAAGGACTGGTTCAAAATCGGGAAAGGAGTTTGTCAAGGCTTTAGATTGCCACCCTGCTTATTTAACTTTCGTGCAAAGCACATCATGCAAAATGCCAGACTTGATGAATCAAGCTGGAATCAAGATTGCTAGAAGAAATATCCACACCCTCAGATATGCAGATAATTCGACTCTACTGGCAGAAAGCAAAAGGAACTAAGAGCGTCTTCAGTTCAGTTCAGTCGCTCAGTCATGTCCGACTCTTTGCAACCCCATGAATCGCAGCACGCCAGGCCTCCTGGAGTTCACTCAGACTCGCATCCATCGAGTCCATGATGCCATCCAGCCATCTCATCCTCGGTCGTCCCCTTCTCCTCCTGCACCCAATCCCTCCCAGCATCAGAGTCTTTCCAGTGAGTCAACTCTTCTCATGAGGTGCCCAAAGTACTGAAGTTTTAGCTTTAGCATCATTCCTTCCAAAGAAATCCCAGGGCTGATCTCCTTCAGAATGGACTGGTTGGATCTCCTTGCAGTCTAAGGGACTCTCAAGAGTCTTCTCCAACACCACAGTTCAAAAGCATCAGTTCTTCGGTGCTCAGCCTTCTTCACAGTCCAACTCTCACATCCATACATGACTACTGGAAAAACCATAGCCTTGACTAGACAGACCTTAATCGGCAAAGTAATGTCTCTGTTTTTGAATATGCTATCTAGGTTGGTCATAACTTTTCTTCCAAGGAGTAAGCGTCTTTTAATTTCATGGCTGCAGTCACCATCTCCAGTGATTTTGAAGCCCCCAAAATAAAGTCTGACACTGTTTCCACTGTTTCTCCATCTATTTCCCATGGAGTGATGGGCCCGGATGCCATGATCTTCATTTTCTGAATGTTGAGCTTTAAGCCAACTTTTTCATTTTCCTCTTTCACTTTCATCAAGAAGCTTTTTTGTTCCTTTTCACTTTGGTGAAAGAGGAGAGTAAGAAAGCTGGCTTAAAACTCAGCATTCAAGAAACTATCTGGTCCCATCACTTGATGTAAACAGATGTGGAAAGGGGAAACAGTGGCAGATTTCATCTTTGTGAGCTCCAAAATCACTGCAGATGTTGACTGCAGTCATGAAATTAAAGATTCTTGCTCCCTGGAAGAAAAGCTAGGACAAGCCTAGACAGTGTATCAAAAAGCAGAGAGAATACTTTGCCAATAAAGGTCCATATCCATATAGTCAAAGCTATGGTTTTTCCGGTAATCATGCACGGATGTAAGAGTTGGACCATAAAGAAGGCTGAGTGCTAAACAATCAATGTTTTTTAATTGTGGTGCTGGAGAAGACTCTTCAGAGTCCCTTGGACAGCACGGAGAACAAACCTGTTAATCCTAAAGGAAACCCAAAGCTGAATATGCATCAGAAGAACTGATGCTGAAGCTGAAGCTCCAATGTTTGGCCACCTGATGCAAAGAACTGACTCACGGAAAAGACCCTGACACTCAGAAAGATTGAAGGCAGGAGGAGAGGACAGCAGGGGATGAGATGGTTGGATGGCATCATCAACTCAATTGACCTGAGTTTGAGCAAACTCCAAACTCCAGGAGATACTGAAGGACAGGGAAGCCTGGCGCTGCAGTCCATGGGGTTGCAAAGAGTCAGACATGACTTAGCGACTGAATGAAAACAACAGAGGGAAATAAACACTTTTATTGAGACAATAATCCATCCTCATTTAAAATGCATAACTTCTTGGTGGTAAGTATATTCAGTGTTGTGCAACCGCCACTAAAATACAATTTTTGACCATTTCAACACCTCAAAAGAATTATGTAACCACCAGAAGTTACTCCCCATTCCTTCATTCTCCAGCCGTAAGCTACCAACAAATTACCTTTTTTCTCTATGATTTTCCTCTTCTAATGTTCATGTAAATGACATTATACAATGTGTGGCTTTTATGCCCGGCTTTTTCATTTAGGATGATGTTTTCCAAAGTTCATCTATTTTATAGAACATATCAGCACATTTATCATTATAAACAGATGTGGTAAATACAACACATTTAGTTTTTCCATTAAGTTGATGGACATTTAGAGAGCTTCCACTTTTTGGCAGTTACAAATTAGTGCTGGTATGAACACTCGTGTACAAGTTGTTGTATGGACACATTTTCATTTCTATTGAGTAGATATAGAGAACTGCTATGTGTTGTATAAAAGGAAAGGTTAGCGCTCCCCTTGATAAAGACAGAAGAGGCTCTAGAGCCTGACAACATGCATATGGTTAAGGCACTGCCACCTACCTCATTGCATCTAACCATCATGTTTTTCAGTAAAAAATAATGCTGGCAAATATTTACAGCATGCTGTTCTAAGTACTGTATTTTATTGAACCACAGGTACCATCAAGTACTCAATACACCATTATTTTACATACCATGAGAACAAAAAAAAACACTGGGCCAATTATCTCATCCACTAAAAGATATACCCTGATTTGAGAAATATTAAAAATGTGAAAAAAAAAAGTTTCATAACATAATTGAAATACTGTTTTTTTAATGGACTACTCCTTCGAAAGGATGTTACAAATAAGGAAACATCTTAGACAACTTGCCTAAGATCAAAAAGTCTGTCAAACGCTGTAAGAGCTGAACTATGGGTGATTATTCCTGTTCTTGGTAGATCCACATTCACTGTTTCAGAGATTCGGCCCTTACCCCTTCCCTCATTAGGATCAAGGAAGTAGAGCATGGTGGGCCTTACAAATTTAGTTTCTATTGGACCTCTAACCCTCAGTTCCCTCATTCATTAAGACTATCTTAAGAAGGCATATAAAATTCTTAGCACAATGCAAGTGACATCTTAATAGTAAAAATATAGTGGGTGTTTTTTTTTAACTTAATAGTAAAAACATAGTGTTTGGAAAGCAGTCTCTCTTGAGATCTTTTCTTTCTTCCCTTGTTTCCATTAGAAAAATTATTGCTTAGGCTTGGAGGTCATCCTTATCTCAAAACATTTAAAAATCTTTTCTTAAATTTATAGTATTCTACAATTAATATAAACTAAAGAGAATACTACTTATTTTATTTTAATGATAATATTGACAATCAAGATTACCTAGTAGAGGGTAACTAAGATGAGGATGAATATTATGTCACAGATATAAAATGAAAGTTTAACAGTGGTCACTTCTAAGTGGTCATACTGAAAATATGTTCTTTTTAAAGAAATACATCACCATTCAAATTTCTACAACAAATACAAACTACTTTATAACAGGAGGGGGAAAAAAAAATCAACCAGGCTTGAAAGGTAGGAACACCCAAAATGCCCATCAATGGATAAATAAAATGCAGTGTTTATGGAATACTATTAAGCCTTAAAAAGAAAGAAGTTCCAATACAGATTAACATAGATGAGCCTTAAAGACATTAAGTTAAGTGAAATAAACCAGGTATAAAAGAATACAAACTGAGTGATTCCACTTAAATGAGGTACCTAGAGTAGACCAAAATTCATAAAGTATAACTGGTTACCAGCATGAGGAAACAGGGAGTTATTATTTAGTAGATGAAAAAAGGTTCTGAAGATGGACAGTAGTGATAGATGCAAAGCAAACTGAATCTGCTTAATGCCACTAAACTGTACACATGCAATTGGTTAAGGTAGTAAGTTTTATGTTTACTTACCACAATTAAAAAAAAATCAATCAGGTTTATCAGAAAATAGATGAACAGAAATAACAGAGAAACAGGCACCTCACAATGGTAGGTGATACAACTTTACCCTGGAACTTCCATAACCCTGTCTTCTCTTAAACAGGGGACAACCAGTAGGTTGAATGAATGAATTCTGGAAAGACTAATAATATATGCTCAAGGGACACTGTACTTTTAGGAATCAGAGAAAATACAAAGGTATATTAAGACATGGTCTTTGACCTCAGGAACATAAAAGCTAGTAAAAGATACATATCCCCAAATAATACAATACATTAATTCATACTATAACTGTGTTAGTCCTATATAAGTTATATAAAATGCTATTGAGAGTAAAGGGAGAAACATTTTGACAGGCACAGCTTAATGGAGAAAGTAATACTTTACCCAGTCCTCAAAAGAAAACTAGCATTGTCAATGACAGGGATAATGATTCAAGTGAAAATGACAGGAAAGTTGGAAAGAATAAGCATTAAACAAACAGCAAATAATATAGGTTGGAAAATGAAACCGATTTTGTGGGTGAAAGTGGAAAAGACCACAGAGGCACGTTATAGGAGATTTTAAATGCCCATCACTATAAGGAGTTTAGACTATTATTAACAAGGAAAGAGAAGAAACGAAACATGATCAAAAATTCACCTTAGCAAGATTTATAGTACAGCACTACAAATCAACAGTAGTGGCAAAAATGAAATGGGGATTAAGTAACAGGCAAAACAGGGGGAAGTAACAAGGCTGAAAGCCTAAACTAAAATGGCGATGACAGTAAAAGGAAAGTTGGAAAGGAAGCAGTTCAGTCAAAATACAAGTTTAGGTTAGTTCCAGTTGTTATACACAATCCTAGGTTATTCTGTTTCCTCTTTAACATTTATCACAATTGCAGTGATTTGTTCATTTTTTTCGTACCACTAGAACATGAGCTCTATGACAGCAAGGACAGTAAAAACTTTATTTATTGCTATACTGGCACAAAGCATTCAAATAAATGTTGAATAAATCCAGAATACACTTTTCCCTTAAAAAATATACATACATATATATATTTGAAGCAAATAAAAATTTGTTTAAGATTCTCTAAATTTGAGACACTGCAAGTTTTTCCAGACCTAGAATTTAAGCCATTGTCAGATACAGATCTTGTTCCTGTCTAAATACATTACTAGCTGCCTCTAAGTAAGCTTGCTTTTCATTCTAATTGCAGAAGCAAACTGTTTGCCATTACCTGAAACCCTGTCCACACCAAACTTACATAGCAAACACACAGACACACAAAATCTGTAATTTTAATAAATACTAAAGTATATATTAATTAAATGAACCAAGAAATAGAGTTCATGCATAAAAATGGGCTTACAATACCTTAGGGGATTAAATGGATATGTTTCTGGTATTTTAATCTCTAGTTGATATCTTCCTCCTAAAAAATGGGGAAAACAGAAAGTTAAGAATGTTGCTTCCCTCAAATATGTGAAGCCAAATACAGTGATAGAACTTCTCAAAACATATACTATTTTATATTCAATTACAACAAATTGACTTTAAAGTTGAAACCCAAAAGGAAACAGACAAAATATTACTAGTTTTCAATTTAAAAGTCACTTAAAGCATACAGAATACCCATTTTATATAACTGTTATTAGTTTATCAGTGAATAATCAGACTAGAGATGGATGAATACATTAAATCTATAGACAATCCAACGCTAAAGACTTCACTGGAACAATTACGGAGTACAGGTTCTATCTGCTTTTGCTTCCTTTAGTCCACACTGATAAAAGCTGCTAAATAAGACCAAAAAATGGAAAGAAAAAAGGAAAGAAGGTAGGGAAGTATAAAGGCACAGAAGGTACAGAGAATAAAGATAAGACAGATTATGCCATAAACTGAAAAATCTCTATCGAGCTGGTTCTCTCAAATGTGAAACTGTCCCAAACTTTTATTTGGGACATAAAATGCCAATACTTCTTGTTTAAATTTAAAAATCAAAATTCAACAATAAGACAAGAGGTAGGTACAAAGACAAAAACCTACTCTCTTCCTCTAGGTATATAAAATGCAAAACTTTACAAAAAGATTGTTCTAACCAGTAATATATACACAGTAGGCAACATACTGGTATGAAGTTATCTTGAGCAACTAGCAGCTAAACAGGGTATTTTTAAAAAAGTTTATCTAGCTTTCCATACTAAGATATTAGAAGGGAAGATAACTGCCCCTCAGCAAACTCTGAAACGGGGGAGTCTTGCACTGGACTTCAGACTGGATTTGAGTCCTAACTCTAAAGAAACTTCTAATTCTAAAATTTTATGTTCCATTAACATAGAGTATTTACTATTCCATAATAGAACAAACAAAACTGTGCCAGTGAAATAGTTATATATAAAACTATATCTTGAATTTGCTTCAAAATAATCAAGCGAATTAGATCAAAGACTGGCCATGAATTGACAGTTATTAATGCTGGCTGATGAGTACATGGAAGTTTCATTATACTATTTGCCTTCTGTATGTATCTGAAATTTTCCATAATAAAAAGTAATAAAATACAAATAGTAACTGTGCACTAGGAACACTACTGATTTAAAAATTCTATACACTCAATCCTAGTATATCCTTCACTTCTTTCACCGTTAGGAATAAATGAATGCGGATCTGAGAATGAAAAGAGTAATTCACTTGGTACCACTTTCTTTGCCCTTTTTGGTTCCAATTCTTCTTTTCTTGCTTATTCTTTTTAATAGAATCTCAGACTGACTGATATACAAGTAGAACTAGATGGCTGAAGCAGAGAGCATGTGACAGCAGTGAAACAGGAAGTAAAGAAGCCAAAGAAACAAAAGAAAAAGAGCCAAGAGAAGAGGACCTCAGGAAATTTTTGTGTATACAGAGATAACTTTATGTTCGAGTTATAAATGTTAGCTTCAAATGTAGGTATAATAAATTTGGCCTGAGTAATATGTACAGTCTTCTTTTTCCCTCCTATGACCTTTACTTTTTTCCATTAAATTTCAAATTACTGTCTCTATAACCTTTCATATAAAGTTTTTCCTTCTTGAATGTCCAGAACAATCTCTTAGGAGCAGTATGAGACCCCTGAAATACTATAGAAATAATGCTGGACCCTGCTGCTGCTGCTGCTGCATCGCTTCAGTCGTGTCCGATTCTGTGCGACCCCATAAACAGCAGCCCACCAGGCTCCCCCCGTCCCTCGGATTCTCCAGGCAAGAACACTGGAGTGGGTGGGTTGCCATTTCCTTCTCCAATGCATGAAAGTGAGAAATGCAAGTGAAGTCGCTCAGTCATGTCCAACTCTTAGCGACCCCATGGACTTCAGCCTACCATGCTCCTCCGTCCATGGGATTTTCTGGACCCTAGAGTCCCCCAAATCCAATTTCTACTCCATATGCTGTTTGTTAGTATGCTCTGTCTTGCATTATTTGACAACTTCAATATATAATCAATACAGCATTAACCACAACATTATTTGATATATATCAGAACAACACAACTAAGAAAGCTTTATAATATTCAATAACTACATTACTATCGTAACAACTTTCACTATAAAATATTTACTTCTTGAAGAATAGCTTTTAATATTAAACATCTATAATCTTTAAATTTAACTTAGTCCAAAGGAAAGCTGGGGTAGCAGTGAGATTTTTTTTTAAACATCAAGAATGACTCCGTAAATTTAAAACAGCTCTTTGGGAGAAAGGCTCAAGAACTGAATTGTTCCTTTGCCACTGAACCATTAAGGCAAAAGAAGAAAACTGAGGTAACACATACAATAACATAGTCATTTTAACTCAATCTGATTACTACACTACATAAAATAGCTGCCTGATTCCTTAATGATGGCTATTAACAATTTAACATTCCCATGTAAACTTTTGCCTTAGCTACTGAGATTTAAAAAAAAAACCTCAAAATTTATCAAGAGCCCTGAGATACGCATTATCAAAATATTTTATTCCATTCATGTTGCAAAAAAAGTATCTAAGCTAATGCCCTCAAATGATGCTTTTCTTAAACAAAATGAACTTCTCTTACAATAGTTTTATGAGAATACAATTTAAATTAATCTACTTCAAATACATATCCAAGAAGCATATTAAAACTAATGTTATAAAACATTAATGTCTCAGTGGCAGCAGCAGAAGAAATAAGCACTTAAAATGATCAGCTTGTTTCTAACTAATGAATGTGTTATAGGTATAACTTAATCATCCTGCAAGTAAGTGTGTATTGTCCAATAAGAGTTGCTAAGAAGGTAACAAACTCTGTCTAGTTCAGGAGCTCTTGTTTATAAATATCAATTTACTGGAAGAGCTGCAAGGTGATAATGCCCTACTATCTTTTAAAAACACATCTAAATAACCTAAAAAAAAGTAACTCAAGAATATTTATAATGTATGCCTTCAGAAGAAGCTAGTATATCATAAATAACATACGCTACTAAGGGACGAACTTGATTTTTGCAAAATAACTCAAGATCTCTTCTCCAAAAACAATTGTCAAAAGGACTTCGTGAATAGTCATTCATGAAAGAATCCAGATGAGGCCTGGCATATAGGAGGTACTATAAAAAATTAAGTAAGTCTAGAAATGGCTCATATGAACTATAAAACAAAAAAATAAAATTATATCATTTCAGATTTGGTAGAATGTGCTAAGGATATTTTAGGGCTTTTAAAAATTCAAATGAAAACAGAAAAATAGTCTAGGACACTAAATTTTTCTGAAAAACTTTAAGTTATTGTTCATTACAGAATTATAGAACCACTACATTCAAAACAGACATCATTGCCACTTCCAACAATCAATCAATCCTGTTTTTATTCAAGAGCAGAAAGAGATTAGAAAACAAGGTTTCAGAGTCAAAGGCTATTAGGGACTCAAATCCCAGCTGTGCAGCTTAGATGACTTAAACAGTTACTTAACTTTCTTGAGCTTAAGTTTCTTCATCTATGAAACAGTGATAACCGTACTTACCTCATAAGATATGTTTTAAGGACTGAATGAGAAAAGACACATAAACCTCAAAATAAGTAAGAACTCAATAAATGCTACTACTACAAACAATATTACATGACTTCTATCAAATATGTGAATGCCTATTATATGCAAGAATCTTGGCTATACCATATAAACTCAAATATATAATATTCACTACTGAAGATCTGCCTAATGAGTGAATAAAAAGCACAAAGCTTCTTTCTGTATCTTATCACCCCAATTCCATGGTCTAAAGTATAAAGACTTAGTATGTCAACAGAGTTCAGGAAAGCTGCCTCCTTTCTTTTCTATATGCCTTGAAATGATCACTTAAAGCTTTCCTTAATAAAGAAAATTAAATATTTGGAATCCAGCCTGCATAAAGACATATGAGTGAATTACCTGGTAAATGACAAACAGGGAAGAGGAACTTTGCTTAAAGAAATAAACATAAGTCAGAAATTTAAGACAAAGTTTGTTACAGATACCATATGAAGGGTAACTGAGAGTTCATGTAACTTAAATGTTTAACATGCTAGTTGTAAATTTAATTTTACACTGTTAAATTCTAGCATAATATTACCTGCAGCTAAGCTCTACTAAATCTGTTTTGGGGAAAAGAAAAAAAGTTAGCTAAAATTCAGTAAGAAAAATCAGTCTAGGTAAGTATTTAAATTTATTATTTAAGAACTGCTGTATATATCCTTAAGCCAAATGAAGTTACCTTCCATGTAGTTTATAAATGCTTAAGATTATTCTGATTTTAGTGTTTCAGATAAGTTCTAATACGCACAATATTTTGATACAGAAAAAGTACTTGCCTTCATATGGTGTGTCTGGAGGTCCTGCTATTTCTCCTCTTAATTCTGTAAAATTCTCATCTACAAGATCTACTTTAATTTGATTTTTGCTCGTCTTAAAAATAAACAGAAAATAAATGTTAGTTATATCAGCAAGGAAAAAAACCTATTTTTATTAAAGTATTAACTATAAAAATTTTTTGAAACCCGTTCTTTCATAAGCTTATCTACTCTAGTAAAAATAATATTCTGTAATTTTCAAGAACGTAATGAGCCAATCTGAAGAATACTTAAAAACACTAACAAAATTTAACTTCAATGTTTTTAACGACATTACGCCATTTTGAATAATACTACAATGTCCTGTTGACTTTATTATAGGAATGTTCAGAGAAAACTAGCTAACACCTATTTTATACTTGCCAAATTCATGTGTATTAGATCCAAAGTGATAATTCTATTCAACTATAGATGAACACTGCCATTTGATACCCTGGGCTACATGGGTTAGAGATAAAACAGAAAATTCAGGGTCATTATAACTTATTTAGGCTATACACTCTCATTTAAATTTCTAGATGCGTAGGTTAACTGAAAATATTACACCATCAAGCAGGATGATGAAAGCCCTAAGTGTCTAGTTAATCCCTTTCCACACAATTTACTAAAGCCGAAATGCCCACTAGAATCTTCCAATGCCTTCCTCAATCTGTTTTTTCACTTAGTTTACTTCAGTGGCAATTACTTATTTTTCAAAACAGATTTTTATATTAATATACATCTACTATATTTTATACATTGCTCAAAGTACTGTCGTATCAATCTTATCACTTAAATCTCTCAATGATCTTTAACAATCCATTCTCATAGTAAATAATGATTGTGATTCAGAAAACCCTCCAGTGGGATTCACTTCAGTGGTCACATGTACTTGCTTGCAAATGGGCTCTCTACTTAAGATTCTGTAACCTCCACTAGTATCTGGCTGGTCTATTCACCTAACACAACAATCCTCCCCTTTTCTCAATTTTTAAAACCATAATTCCTCAAAATACAGGTTTTGTTTTTCATTTTTGGTTAGGATTTAAATATTTATCAACATTTAATTATTTTGTGGGGCTTCCCATATGGTAAAGAATCCACCTGCCAAGCAGGAGACTCGAGTTCAATCCCTGGGTCGGAAAGAGTTCCTGGAGAAGGAAACAGCAACCCACTCCAGTATTCTTGCCCGGGAAATCTCATGGACAGAGGAGCCTGACGGGCTACAATCCCTGGGGTCGCAAAGAGTCAGCTACAACTTAGCAACTAAACAACTTACTTTGTACTTTACACTTTATACCTAACTGACACATGTACTCTTACAAAGAGAGCCCCGTAAGATTTCAAAAGAAAATTTTTGCTTTTGAACATACTTCTTAATCTTGCTTACTAGATGGAAAAATGTAAGATTATTTTAAAGTCCTTAACTGCCACCATCCCAAAAGAAGATACCATCATTTTCACTTTTTCTAAACAATTTAGTATCGAATGTTAAATACAGAAAAAATATAACTTTAAAACCCAAATTTTAAAGATTTTATGTGACTTTTATCTTATTTTTAATAAGAATATAGGATTAAAAAATTTAGTTTCTGTATTTTAACTAGAATTAGATTCACAACCAATTCTGCATTTGAGATTAAAGTATTTCATACTTTTCTGAAGATAATTTTACCCCCAAATTAGATTTAATTATAAATATGCCTAATAGGGAACTTCTTCCTATGCCCTAAAAAAAAGAGTCATTATCATCTTCAGTATCTGCAGAAGAGGACCGAAATGTACAACTTTAGTAATGGTAAAATACTTTGTTGAGTAAGCACAGGAACAAAGAATGTTAAAATGAAAATCAGCGGTTTTAGATGTTCACTGACCAATTTAAGAAGTCAAAAGTGTAACTTACAGAATCTATTTTTCTCCCCTAAGACTTCTAAGGAACACAAAAGAGTAAATGGATCTTGCAAATCATGAATGCTTTCAAAGTTCTCTATAGCACCCCACAATATCTGCTTCTCCCAAAGAAGTAAATAACCTTAAAACCGCAGGATACTAAAGGACACTCTTACACTAAAGTTTGGGGTAGGGTAGAAAGCAGTAACAAATTAGAAAAGTTGCCCTACAAATTGCCCTAATTGTCTGATCAGTAAAATGCTAAAGAATTATTGTCATAGCTCTATCTTTATTTCTGTCCTCATTTCCCCCAAAATTATAACTCAGAGAAAAATGGGTCTTATTTTTTTCACTCCAGGGAAAGAAAACTTTGTGTATAAAAATTTACTACAAAAGCTCAAGAAAATACGTCACCATGATGAATCACATTATAAAGAAGTATTCTGTTCTAGAGTCGGTTTTTATGAAAAATTAAAGACGAAGATTTTTCACTGCTTAATTTTTTATATCATGCCAATTATTTTTTATTATATTCATACTCTAATGCAAACATCCAGTATTTCACAATCCAAAACTCCAAGACCACTGCCCACACAAACTAATTTAAAATCCCACTTTAAGACTCAGAACTATATGGGAGAAAGAAAATAGCAAAATGACAATATTTTTAAAAATCATAGCTTTTGGATTCAGACAGAAAGGAGTTAATTTCCAGTTCTGCCAGTTACTTGTCATGTTAATTCAGGTAAGTCACTTACCATCTAACTCTCAATTTTACTATAAAATGAGAATATACTTCAGAATTAAATGAAAATTTCCTGGATAGAAGTAGCACACATACCCTTCCCCTAAAAATATTAATTACAAAAACCTTTGATTTCAAGCCCTGTATTATAAAATTTATTTCACAGGCCTGTTTTCAAACTAAGAATGGAAACTGTAATTTCTAAAAATAAAATTACATGTTTCTAAATTTTAATGACCAAAACAACCAGAGAGGCTGAGGTTTTTGGATAAAACCTTAAAGAATGCTGCTATCATTATACATTTTTTCTGAGGACAACTGGAAGGTGCTTTACTATACTTTCTTCTCCTAACTCATCTAAACACAGTGGAGCCTCTAGTTGTCTTGATTTTTCTGACGTTTCCTTGTGGCTCCAATACATTTCCAACACATAGAAGGAAAAGAGATGAAAAGAAGCCACAGCTCCTAATAAACAATTTTTAAATAAACTATTTTATTGATATAATATGCATGAAGTATGCAAAATAGCACATAATACTGAAGTTAATCTGGTATATGAACGAACATTACTGCTAATAAGCAACAGTGCAGAATTTAAAGCAATTCTGGTAGATTCTCAAAACCAAGTCTCTTGACAAACTGACATCATCAAAATCACAAAATTCTTTCAAATACTTCCTGGGATCTACTACCTATTGTATGTTAAATGTCAGTGAAACAACTAAGTAACAAAACCAAGCCCTTGCCCACTTGGAGCTTACCTTCTCCTGTGAAAAACTAAAAATTGAAATATTTTATCACAAAAGCACAAAGTAGAAAGCTACTTTAGGTTAAACACCTGTTTAAAACTCATTAGCTACCTGACTCTGAGCAAGTTAAATAACCACTCTGTACCTCAGTTTCATCCTCAGTCAACTGCAGATCATAATAGGACCTAGCATATACAGTCATGGGAGAATTTAATGAATACAGTACTAATAATGCCAGCAAAACAGTAAATGCTTAAATGTATAGCAGTCACTTAACACTGCAATATGTTGACTTTTGATGATGACGCTGGAGCAGAAAACATTGAAACTGTACTTTAAAGGGATAATTTATCACATTTGCCTCTCTTCTATTTATTCTGAGGAAAGTCTTCTAAAATACAATTTAAATCCAAATTTCAGATAAGCAAATATAATTCTAAATGACCCCTGAAGTTACTGATAATTCTCATATGCTATTTAAAAAAGTTAGTTTGTTCCCTAGACAAATCACAATTACCAAATTCAGGAACACTGCTTATTACCATCATATAAATAAATGTAAAATTCAATGCTTCCTTATTTGTTGGAAATGAGGCTTAAAAGATTTAACAGTTGCCATTATTTTCCCATAATTTAATATAAATAACATGTTTCCCCTACTATTCCAGAGCTCAAGAAAAAAGATTTCTACCTTCTAAGCAATTAAAAACCTGAAGCTTAGGACATGTCATATTTCCAAAACAGGGCTGATATGAAAACTGAGAGACTAGAAAACTAAGAAACTAAGAAAAATGGGAAAGTGAGGCCATGGGGATGCATTAGTGGTACTTAAAAAAAACAAATTCTAGACCAGGGCTGTCCAACAGAAACAGAACATAAACCACAAATGTACTTTACTTTTTCCAGTTTTTTGTAAGTGACTATTTTTTAAATTGAGGTATATAGTTGGTTTACAATGTTGTGCTAGCTTCTTATACAGCAAAATCATCCAGCTATACATATTCTTTTTCATATTCTGTCCCATTGTGGGACAGGATATTTAACATAGTTACAGGATATTTAACATAGTTATTACCTGTGTTAAATGGTAGGACCTTGTATCTTTTTATATGCAGCAGCTTGCATCTACTAATCCCAAACTCCCAATTTATCCACCCCCACTTTTGATAACTGTAAATTTGTACACTATGTCTGTAAGTCTGTTTTTATTTTGTAAATAAGTTCATTTGCTTTTTTTTTCTGGCCACGCCATGCATGTTGTGGGATCTTAGTTTCCCAATCAGGGATTGAACTTGGGTCTCCTCAATGAAAGCATAGAGTCCTAACCACTTGACCACTAGGGAATTCAGTATTTGTAACTTTTTTTTAGGTCCCACCTGTAAGTAGTATCAAATGATATTTCTGACTTCATTTAGAAGGATTATCTCTAGGTCTATCCAGGTTGCTGCAAATGGCACTGTTTCTTTTAATGGTTGAGTAGTATTCCACAGTGTGTGTATGCACACATATATGTATCTCACATCTCTTTTATCCATTCATCTGCTGATGGACATCAAGGCCACCTCCAGGTCTTGCCTATTGTAAATACTGGGTTGGCTTAAAAGTTCTTTCAGTTTTTAAGTAAAAATAAAAGACATTTTTCATCTTCACCAAGAACTTTATTGAACAATGCATTCACCATTTGGTTTCACTACCTTCTGCCATTTTTCACGCAGCTTCATAATACCATCTTCCCAAAACTTTTTATCTTTCTGAACAAAAACTTCCAGGTGTTTTTTATAGTCTCAGGGAACTGTAACATTTATTAAGAGAATTTTGTAAAGACCAAAATAAATGGAGATCTGAAGGTGAAAGGTCTGGTGAAAATTAACAGTTGAATCAGAACTTTCCAGCCAAGCTGTAACAGTCTGCCTGGTCAACAAACGGACAGTCTTGAGTTAGTCTGACGAAAGATTATGCATTTTCTATTAAGTAATTTCAGACACTTCTGTGGGGTGCTGGTTTCAGTTGGTCTCAATGGGAGAAGTACATGTTTGAATTAATCATTTGGTTTTCCAGAAGAAGCGCATAATAGAAGACTCCCTTTCCAATCCTACCACATACATCACCTTTGGATGAAGACTGGCCTTTAATGTGGTTGGTGGTGGTTCATTTCACCTGCCCCACAATCTATTTATGCGTCACATTATTGTACTGTATCCCCTTTTCACCACCCGTCACAATTTGTTTTAAAACTGAATGTTTTCCTTACAAGTAGAAAATTGCACGTGGAAATATGGTCAAGTGTTGTTTTTTTGTTTTTTGTTTTTTTGCTTAACTTATGCTATACCCCACACCAAAGTGATTAATACCATAACCAAGCTATTGCTAATGATTTTCAATGCTTGATTTGGGTATTTTTAATATATTGGCTATCTCCAGCCTGGCATAATGTTGGTTATTCTCAATTAATACCTTGATTTGATTGCTATCAACTTCAACTGCTCTACCTGACCACTGAGAACTGGCCAGCAAGAAATCTCCAGCCAGAATCTTCACAAGCCACTTTTGACACATTTGATTAGTTACAGCACCTTCTTCATACACTGAACAAATCTTTTTTTTCTTTCAGTTGCATTTTTACCTTTCTTGAAATAATAAAGCACAATATATTGAAAATGTTACTTTTTTCTTCCATCTTCAATATTAAAATGGCTATACAAAAATTCACCAATTTTGATTTTTTAAAAATGCACACTGATATGACAACTGTCACAATACAATCTAAAATGTTTCAAATTAAAGACAACTAAGTGCTACTAAAGCCGTCTTACACAAAACTGAATCAAATTTTTGGCCAACTCAACAGTGCTGTTACGAACACTGGGGTGCGTGGATCTTTCTGTACGATAGTTCTGTCTGGATACATGCCCAGGACTGGGATCGCTAGATCATATGGCATCTCCATTTTCAATTTTTTAAGGGACTTCATACTGTTTTCCATTGTGGCTGCATCAATTCACATTCACACTAGTCATATAAGGGAGGGTTCCTTTTTCTCCACACCCTCTCCTACAAATTTATAATTTGTAGATTTTTAAATGATGGCCAGTTCTAA
This sequence comes from Nanger dama, assembly GCA_917880005.1. Lineage (NCBI taxonomy): Eukaryota > Metazoa > Chordata > Mammalia > Artiodactyla > Bovidae > Nanger > Nanger dama. Next base: position 47,357,615 of record CAKJTW010000001.1, read on the forward strand.
CTGGTGTGAGGTTAAACTTCAGTGTAGTTTTGGTTTTGTATTTCTCTTTATAATTGACGATCTTGACCATTCCATGTGCCCGCTGGTAATCTGTATGTTTTCTTTAGAGAAATGGGTACTTTAGGTTTTCTACCCATTTTTCAAAACTGGGTTTTTGTTGTTGTTGTTGTTAGTGAGCTGTTTCTATATCTTGGAAATTAAGCCCTTGTCAGCTCCATCATTTGCAAATATTTTCTCGTAGTCCATAGGTAGATTTTTTGTTTTCTTTATGGTTTTCTTTGCTATGAAAGCTTATAAATTTGATCAGTTCCCACTTGTTTATTTTTGCTCTTATTTCTTTTGCCTTTGGGAGACTGATCGAAGAAAACACTGATATGATTTATGTCAGAGAATGTTTTACGTATGTTCTCTTCTAGTTTTATAGTATTGTGTCTTATATTTAAGTCTTTAAGCCATTTTGAGTTTATTTTTGTGTATGGTATGAGAGTGTTCCATAAACCATTTTTAAATTTTGTAGTAATCACATTAACAAGAGTAAAAGAAAACAGGAGAAATTAATATTTACTTCCAACATATTAAAAATTATCATTTTAACATGTCATTAAAATTTATGAGACATTTCACATTTTATACTACTAAGTCTTCAAGATCCAGCGTCTAATTTACAATTAAAAAACATTTCGATTTGGAACGGCCACACTTCAAGTGTTCCAAAGCCACAGGTGACAGGCAGATTGACAGAAACAGGAAGTAAAATACTGGTTTCTGGGGAAGGATGGGAAAATGAGAAGAAGCTATTAATGGGTAATGATTCTTTTGGGGGTGATGAGAATGTTCTGGAAATAAGATACTGGTAATAGTTGCATAACCCTGCGAATATACTAAAAATCACTGAATTATTCAAATGCACTGGTCATAGCAAACACCCTCTTCCAACAACACAAGACTCTACACATGGACATCACCAGATGGTAAACACCAAAATCAGATTGATTATATTCTATGCAGCCAAAGATGGAGAAGCTCTATACAATCAACAAAAACAAGACCAGGAGCTGACTGTGGCTCAGATCATGAACTCCTTATTACCAAATTCAGACTTAAATTGAAGAAAGTAGGGAAAACCGCTGGACCATTCAGGTATGACCTAAATCAAATCCCTTTATGATTATACAGTGGAAGTGAGAAATAGATTTAAGGGCCTAGATCTGATAGAGTGCCTGATGAACTATGGAATGAGGTTCGTGACTTTGTGCGGGAGACAGGGATCAAGACCATTCCCGTGGAAAAGAAATGCAAAAAGCAAAATGGCTCTCTGGGGAGGCCTTACAAATAGCTGTGAAAAGAAGAGAGGCGAAAAGGAAAGATATATGCATCTGAATGCAGAGTTCCAAAGAATAGCAAGAGAGATAAGAAAGCCTTCTTCAGCGATTAATGCAAAGAAAGAGAGGAAAACAACAGAATGGGAAAGACTAGAGATCTCTTCAAGAAAATCAGAGATACAAAGGGAACATTTCATGCAAAGATGGGCTTGATAAAGGACAGAAATGGTATGAACCTAACAGAAGCAGAAGATATTAAGAGGTGGCAAGAATACACGGAAGAATTGTACAAAAAGATCTTCACAACCCAGATAATCATGATGATGTGATCACTCATCTAGAGCCAGACATCTTGGAATGTGAAGTCAAGTGGGCCTTAGAAAGCATCACTACGAACAAAGGTGATAGAATTCCAGTTGAGCTGTTTCAAATCCTGAAAGATGATGCTGTGAAAGTGCTACACTCAATATGCCAGCAAATTTGGAAAACTCAGCAGTAGCCACAGGACTGGAAAAGGTCAGTTTTCATTCCAATTCCAAGGAAAGGCAATGCCAAAGAATGCTCAAACTACCGCACAATTGCACTCATCTCACATGCTAGTAAAGTAATGCTCAAAATTCTCCAAGCCAGGCTTCAGCAATACGTGAACTGTGAACTCCCTGATGTTCAAGCTGGTTTTAGAAAAGGCAGAGGAACCAGAGATCAAATTGCCAACATCCGCTGGATCATGGAAAAAGCAAGAGAGTTCCAGAAAAACATCTATTTCTGCTTCATTGACTATGCTAAAGCCTTTGACTGTGTGGATCACAATAAACTGTGGAAAATTCTGAAAGAGATGGGAATACCAGACCACCTAACCTGCCTCTTGAGAAATCTGTATACAGGTCAGGAAGCAACAGTTAGAACTGGACATGGAACAACAGACTGGTTCCACATAGGAAAAGGAGTACGTCAAGGCTGTATATTGTTACCCTGCTTATTTAACTTCTATGCAGAGTACATCATGAGAAACGCTGGGCTGGAAGAAACACAAGCTGGAATCAAGATTGCTGGGAGAAATAGCAGTAACCTCAGATATGCAGATGACACCACCCTTATGGCAGAAAGTGAAGAGGAGCTAAAAAGCCTCTTGATGAAAGTGAAAGTGGAGAGTGAAAAAGTTGGCTTAAAGCTCAACACTCAGAAAACGAAGATCATGGCATCTGGTCCCATCACTTCATGGGAAATAGATGGGGAAACAGTGGAAACAGTGTCAGACTTTATTTTGGGGGCTCCACAATCACTGCAGAAGGTATTGCAGCCATGAAATTAAAAGACGCTTACTCCTTGGAAGAAAAGTTATGAACAATCTAGATACCATATTCAAAACCAAAGACATTACTTTGCCGACTAAGGTCTGTCTAGTCAAGGCTATGGTTTTTCCAGTAGTCATGTATGGATGTGAGAGTTGGGCTGTGAAGCAGGCTGAGTGCCGAAGAATTGATGCCTTTGAACTGTGGTGCTGGAGAAGACTCGAGAGTCCCTTGGACTGCGAGGAGATCCGAACAGTCCATTCTGAAGGAGATCAACCCTGGGATTTCTTTGGAAGGAATGATGCTAAAGCTGAAACTCCAGTACTTTGGCCACCTCATGAGAAGAGTTGACTCATTGGAAAAGACTCTGATGCTGGGAGGGATTGGGGGCAGGAGAAGGGGACGACCGAGGATGAGATGGCTGGATGGCATCACTGACTCGATGGACGTGAGTCTGAGTGAACTCCGAGAGATGGTGATGAACAGCGAGGCCTGGTGTGCTGCGATTCATGGGGTCGCAAAGAGTTGGACACGACTGAGCGACTGAACTGAACCAATAAGGAAACTAAGACACAAAGAGATCACACAAAGCTAATAATCAGCAAAGCCTGGTTCCAAAAGTGACGTTTGAGCCACGGCATATACTTTCTATTTCATTATCTCAATTACAGGATGCCCTGCTGTTTGCCTATTAAAAACAAAAAAATTTACACTTTGATACAGTTTTTATCATTTAGAATTTTTATTTTACACAAATTCAAAGAGACTTTAGATTTTACATACATCACTCTTAAGACTACATAAAGAAAAATAAGCAAACATTATTTTCTTTGCAGTTAAAGCCCTAAACATGTACACACACAGTTCTGAAAACACACACAAGAAACTGGCAATGGGGGGTAGGAATTCCTGAGGGTAGAAAAACAAAGAACTATGAATCTGAGATAAATGAGAGGCTATGGTGCTGTTTGAAAACTATTTTAAAGACACACATATACAACTTTTGTTACAGAACACTTTTAAAAGCCTGATGGACAGCAACAGGAAGGTCTTTGCAAAGTGAGAAGATAAAAGCACCCCTTATACCTGGACATACATGAAAGGTGAGGGAGTGAAGGGCAATGATTAGAGAGAACTCTTCCAAACACTGACCATAAAGAGGGGAGTGAGAAACAAAGCAGCAGTTTGGACAGAGAAATGGGGCAGAAGGTTGATTTCTTCAAAACACAGCCATTATGCAGTATGTCTAAATGCTCATGGGATAGCTACGGTAGAGGCTGAGAAATTAAAAATAAGGGTGACAGATAATGTAACTAAGAAGGTGGAATTGGCTAGAATGGGTGAAATCCTGAACGAGAATAATAAATATCCAAACTGAAAATCAACTACTCTTAAATCCAGACACTGGAAGTTACAGGCTCAACCACTGGCCCTTAAACAAGAGACAAATGGGCAGAAAAAAGAGAATCAAACCTGAACAAAAGATCACAAGCATCTCTGCTTGAACTATTACCAAAGAATGAAAACCTAAATTATGGCTGACATTGCTGGAGGCACAGTAGGCTAAGTTTGAGAGTGAAAAACTTCCAGAAGACACTACCACTTTTTTGAAGTTTTACTTCCAGGATTCCTATAAGGTTTTCTGAGAGACAATCAGAGAAAACTCCTTTCCAGATTCTGGCAAGGGAAGGGAGAAAGAAGCCATTTTTCTCATTTAGAAATAAACCCAGAGTATTCGGTTCTTCCTAACAAGGCCTGCCCTCCTCAAGAGAAACTATTTTGCCAGCGCGTAACATCAACTGGGGTTTTAACAGATCCAACTCATCTGAGAGAGGGGCAATATCCTCCAGCCTCCTCTAGCCTGACACCTATAGCTACTACAGATAGTAAATGCAGCCTAGTTGCTAGCCAGATAAACGTAAAAGCTCACACTAAAGGCCTACTTACATAGTTCCTTTTATCAGATACACGTGCCTCACTTTCAAGAAGAAAATTACAAGGTATAGTAAAACACAAAAAACACAGTTTAAAAAGGCTGAGCAAGCATCAGAACCAGACTCAGACATGGCAGAAGTGTGGGAATTAGACTTGAAATTTAAAACTATGACTAACATGCTAAGTGCTCTAAGAGAAAGAGCTGCTGCTGCAAGTCACTTCCGTCATATCTGACTCTGTGTGACCCCATAGACGGCAGCCCACCAGGCTCCCCGTCCCTGGCATTCTCCAGGCAAGAACACTGGGGTGGGTTGCCATTTCCTTCTCCAATGCATGAAAGTGAAAAGTGAAAGTGAAGTCACTCCACTTCATGTCCAACCCTTAAGCGACCTCATGGACTGCAGCCTAGCAGGCTCCTCCGTCCATGGTATTTTCCAGGCAAGAGTACTGGAGTGGGTTGCAATTGCCTTCTCTGATAAGAGCTGACAACATCCAAAACAGATAGATAATGTAAGGAGACAGATGCAAACTCTAAGGATCAAAAGTAAATGCTAGAAATCAAAAACATTGTCTAACCAATAAAACAATGCTTTTATAAACTCGTTAAGTACCTAAACCTAGAGAAAGAATCAGTGAGCTAGCAGAAATGTCAATAAATGTCCAAAACTGAAATAAGAGTAATAGGAATACCAGATGGAGAAGAAAAGAAGAAATATTTGAAGCAATGATAACTAAGAATTCCCCTAAATTAACGACAGATACCAAATCAGATTCAGGAAACAGAGTTTAAACCAAGCTAAATCTTCCCCAAATCCATACCAAAGTGTATTGTTGTTGTTCAGTCGCTAAGTAGTGTCCAACTCTTTGAGACCCCATGGACTGTAGCCCACCCGGCTCCTCTGTCCATGGGATTTCCAAGGCAAGAATAACATTCAAACTGAAGAAAATCAAAACAAAGAAAACATCTTGAAAGAAGTGAAAGGAAAAAAGGTCACCTTGCCTACAGAGGACTGCTCTACATTAGACTTCTCTTTAGAATTCATGAAAACTACATGGAAACACTGATATATTTCAAATGTTTAAAAAGAAGCCCCCTAAAATTCAGCACCCATTTATGATAAAAACTCTTCAAAAATGCACATAAAAGAAACCTACCTCAACATAATAAAGGCCCTATACAACAAACCCACAAGCAAACATTACTCTCAACAGTGAAAAACTGAGAGCATTCCCTCTAAGATCAGGAACAAGACAAGGGTGTTGTCTCTCACTACTATTATTCAACGTAGGTTTGGAAGTCCTAGCTATGGCAATCAGAGAAGAAAAAGAATTAAAAGGAATCCAGATTGGAAAAGAACAAGTAAAATTCTCACTGTATGCAGATGATATGATACTATATATAGAAAACCCTAAAGATACTATCACAAATTTATTAGAGCTAAATCAGTGACCTTAGTAAAGTCACAGGTTACAAAATCAATACACAGAAAGCACTTGCATTTCTATACATTAACAATAAAAAACCAGAAAGAGAAATTAAGGAATCTATCCCATTTACCATCACAACAACAACAAAAAACCTACCTAATGAGACAAAAGTGCTGTATACAGAAAACTATAAGACACTGATGAAAGAAATCAAAGATAACTTTAACAAGTGGAGATATTCCATATTCCTGGGTAGGAAGAATCAATACTGTAAACATGACTATACTACCAAATGTAACCTACAGATTTAATGCAATCCCTATCAAACTACCAATAGCATTTTTCACAGAACCAGAACGAAAAATTTCACAATTCGTATGGAAACACAAAAGACCCCAAATAGCCAAGGCAATCTTGAGAAAGAATGGAACTGGAGGAATCAACTTTCCTAACTTCACACTATACTACAAAGCTATAGTCATCCAAGCAGTATGGCGCTGGCAGAAAAACAGAACTACAGACCAATGGAACAAGAGAGAAAGCCCTGAGATAAACCCATTCTCTCTGACAAAGGAGGCAAGACTATAGATGGGGAAAAGATAGGCTCTTCAATAAATGGTGCTGGGAGAACTGGACAGTTACATGTAAAAGAATGAAACTAGAACACTTCCTAACATCATACACAAAGATAACTCAAAATGGACTAAAGACCTAAATGTAAGACCAGAAACTATAGACCTCTTAGAGAAAACACAGGCAGAACATTCAATGACATAAACCACAGCAAGATCCTCTATGACCCATCTAACAGAGTACTGGAAATAAAAACAAAAATAAACAAGTGGGACAGAATTAAACATAAAAGCTTTTGCATAGCAAAGCAGACTATAAACAAGGTGAAAAGACAACCCTCAGACTGGGAGAAAATAATAGCAAATGAAACAACTGACAAAGGATTAATTTCCAAATTATACAAGCAGCTCATACAACTCAATACCAGATAAACAAACAACCCAATCAAAATCAGGCAAAAGACCTAAACAGATATTTCTCCAAAGAAGACATACACATGGCTAATAGACACATGAAAAGATACTCAACATCACTCATCACTCAGAGAAATGCAAATCAAAACTACAATGAGATATTATTACCTCACCCTGGTCAGAATGTCCATCATTAAAAAAAATTGACCAACAGTTCAGGCTGGAGGGGGTGTGGAGAAAAGGGAACCCTCTTGCACTGTTGGTGGGCATGTAAACTGATGCAGCCACCATGGAAGACAGCATGTAGATTCCTCAAAAACTGGGAGCAGAACTACCATATGACCCAGCAAGCCCACCACCAGGGATATACCTTGAGGAAGCCAAAATCCAAAAAAGGCACATGTACCCCAGTGTTCACAGCAGTACTAGGGTAACAGCTAGGAATGGAAGCAACCTAGATGTCCGTCAATCGATAAATGGATAAAGAAACTTGTACATATGTACAAAGGAATATTAGTCATTAAAAAAACCACATTTGAGTCAGTTCTAACGAGGTGGATGAACCTAGAGCCTATTACACAGACTTAAGTAAGATAGAGGGAAAAACCCCACAAATATCATACACAAGGAATCTAGAAAGATGGCACCGATGAACCTATGTACGGGGCAGCAGTCGAGACGCAGCACAGAAAGCAGAGTTAGGGATACAGGAGGGGCGGGGGAGGAGGAGAGGGCGGGAGGAATGACGACTATAACGTGGAGGCATACACACTTCCATATGCAAAACAGACAACTCATGAGCATTTGCTATATGACTCAGGGAAGTCAAACTAGGGCTCTGTAACAACCTAGAGGTGGGAAGGGGTGGGAGGTGGGAGGCCAGTTCAAGGGCGGGGGACATATGTATACTTATGACTGGCTCATGCTGATGTATGGGGAAGCCAACACAATACTGTGAAGCAATTATCCTTCAATTAAAATAAATTTTAAAAAGGAAAAAGTCCCACAAACCTAGATTTTAATATACAATAAAATTATCCCTCAGAAATCAAGAATAAAGACATCTCAGACAAACAAAAATTGAGGGAATCTGTTGCCAGCAGACCTGCTTTGCAAGAAACATTACAAGAAATTTTTCAGAAAGAAGGGTAATGACATAGATCAGATTAAATGTATATGAAGAAAGGAATGGCATTATGAAAGGAATAAATGAAGATAAAACATGTACTATCTATGAAGTAATGTAATGTTATTTGGAAGAGCACTTTTTTGGCTATGCCACACAGCTTCTGCGATCTTAAGTTCCCCACCAGGGATGGAATCCAGGACCCTGGCAGTGGAAGCATGGAGTCCTAATCACTGGACCACCAGGGATTTTCCAGGAGAGCACTTTTAAGTAAGTGTATATGGCACGTTCAAGGGTAACTACTAGAAAGGCTTTTCTAAAAAGCACGGTTGCTATGCTAAGAAGAAAAAAGCCAGAATCATATAAAATAATCAATCAAAGCAAGATAAGGCAGAAATGAATAGAAGGCGAAAGAAAAGGCAAGGAACAGAAAACCACTTAAAAACACGGTAGGCACTAATAGAATTGAATCAATGATAACCTTAAATGTCAATGGTATAAATATAATAACACAATATACTATTGAAGTGGATAAAAAGATTCAACTTTATGCTGTCTGTAAAAATCACACTTTAAATACAAAGGCACGATACAATAGCAATAAAGGGAAGAAAAAAACTGAAAGTCGAAAAACAAAACACAAAAGAAAAGCTTTGTGACACAGAATTGTCAATGACCTCTTGAATATGACACCAAAACACAGGCAACAAAAGTAAAAATAAAATGGATTATTTTAATCAAGTTTTTAATCAAGATGAAAAACTTCTGTGTATCAAAGGATACAATCAAGAGTAAAAAAAAGCAAACTACGGAATGGGAGAAAATATTCGCAAATCATATAAATGACAAGTTGTTAGTATCCAAAATACATAAAGAGCTCTTGAACTCAACAACCAAAAACAAACCACCTATTTTAAATGCACACCACACAATGTGCAAATGGTCATCAAGCAAACAAAGAGGCTCAACATCACTATGTACTACCATTAGGAAAACGCAAATCAAAACCACAAGATACCACTTCACATCCACTGAGATGGCTACTATGGAAAAAAAAATGGAAATAACAAGAGTTGGCAAGGATGTGGAGAAACTGGAACCCTGAGCACTGCTGGTAGGAAAATAAAATGGTACAGCCACAATGGAAAACAGAATGGTTCATCAAAAATTGAAAACAAAATTACTATGTGATCCAGCAGTTCCACTTTTGGGTATATACTCATGAGAAATGAAACAAGGTCTCAAATAAGAAAATCTGCACACTCTTGTTTATGACAGCATTATTCAAAAAAACCAAAAGGGAGAAGCTACCTGTCTATTGGCAGATGAATAGATAAACAAAATGTGCTCTATACATACAATGGAATATTATCCAGCTCTAAAAAGGGGAAGGAAATCTAACACGTGCTACAGCATGGGTGCACCTTGAGGACATCATGCTGAGTGAAATCCATCAAAGAAAGATAAATATTGTATGACTTAGAGTCAGAAAGTAAAATAGCAATTGCCCAGGCTAGGGACAGAGAGGAAAAAGGAGTTACTGTCCACTGGGTGCAGAGTTTCAGTTTTACTAGATGAAAATATTCTGAAGACTGGATACACAGGAATGTGAATGGTTAGTAACTTTTGTGTGTATTTTATCACAATTTTGGGAAAAAATAAAAGGATGGAGAAAAGTATACTATGTTAACACTAATCAAAGAAAGCTGTAGTCATTTTAATTTCAGATAAATTCAAAGCAAGGAAAATTACCAGAGGGACATCACCTAATGATAAACAGGTCAATTATCCAAGATAATGTTAAAAATACTTAAACTGGGAAAAAAAAAAAAACTTAAACTGGGAAATTCTCTGGTAGCACACTGGTTAGGACTTGGTGTATTCACTGCCAGATCCCAGGTTTGAAATCTGGTCAGAGAACTAAGATTCTGTAAAACTCAAGGTGTGCCAAAAAATAAAAATAAAAGACTTAAAACTGTATGAGCACAAGAAAATTTCAAAACACCTGAGGCAAAAGCAACAGAACTACAAGGAAAAACAGATGAGTCCAGAGTTACAGCCAGAGACTTCAACATTGAACATCAGTATTTTTCAGATCCAGCAGGCAGAAAAATAAAAACAGAGTTTAACTAATCAACACCAACAATCAAATTTATATGTTATAATTGATACCTATAGGCTGTTTCATCCAACAAAGAGCAAGATTCACACTCTTCTCAAGATCACACAGAATATTCACCACGTAGACATAGCTGGAGGAGAAGGCAATGGCACCCCATTCCAGTACTCTTGCCTGGAAAATCTCATGGACAGAGGAGCCTGGTAGGCTGCAGTCCATGGGGTCGCTACTAGTCAGACACAACTGAGCGACTTCACTTTCACGCATTGGAGAAGAAAATGGCAACCCACTCCAGTGTTCTTGCCTGGAGAATGCCAGGGACGGGGAGCCTGGTGGGCTGCCGTCTATGGGGACACACAGAGAAAGACACGACTGAAGCGACGTAGCAGCAGCAGCAGATGTATCTGGTGCCATAGAGCACACTTTACAAATTCAAAAGAACAGAAACTATACAAAAATTGCTTTCAGAACACAATAGAAATAAACTAGAAATCAATGACAGAAAGACACCAAGAAAACCTTAAAATACTAAACAGAGTTCTAAATAATACATGGATGAAATAAGACAAACTAAGAGAAATTTTAAAATATTTTGAAATTTGAAAACAAAAATACAACAAAACTTGTGGGATTTGGTGAAGTAGTGCTTTGAGCAAACTTAACACTGAATGCATATATTAGAAGAGAAGAAAAATAAAAATCAATAATCTAAGATTCTACCTTATGGAACTAAAAAAAAAAATTAAATACAAAGTATGCAAAAGAAAAAACAATTTAAAAATTAGAGCAGAAATCAATGAAACTGAGTACACAAAATAAACAAAGGAAAACCAACCAAGTCAAAAGCAGGTCCTTTGAAAAGTCAAGTAAATTGATAGGTTGCTGCTACTGCTGCCAAGTTGCTGTAATCGTGTCTGACTCTGTGCGACCCCCAGACGGCAGCCCACCAGGCTCCCACGTCCCTGGGATTCTCCAGGCAAGAACACTGGAGTGGGTTGCCATTGCCTTCTCCAATGCAGGAAAGGGAAAAGTGAAAGTGAAGTCGCTCAGTTGTGTCCGACTTTTAGCGACCCCATGGACTGTAGCCACCCCATGGACTGTAGCCACCCCATGGACTGTAGCCTACTAGGCTCCTCCATCCATGGGATTTTCCAGGCAAGAGTACTGGAGATAGGTCTCTACACAGGTTAAAAAACAGCAAAAGACAAGACCCAAATTATTAAATATCAGAAATGAAAGAAGCCACCTCTACTAATCCCATGGACCTCAAAGGAATAAAAGAGTATTACAAATGACTATGCTCAAAAATTTGATAACCTAGATGTAGTGGATTGATTCCCTAAAAGACAATCTGTTAAAACTCGCAAAGACAAGTAGACACTCTGAATAGGACTATATAGATTAAGAAGGCTGAGTTAATAATTTTTCAAAACAAACAATGCCAGCCCCAGATGTGTCAATGATGAATTCTACCAAACATTTAACGAAGAGATTTTCTACAATCTCTTTCACAGACTAGTGGTAAAAGGACCATTCCTAATTCATTCTGTGAGCCCAGCATTACCCTAATACTAAAAGGAGACAAACACAAACAAAAGGAAAACTACAGACCAGCATCTCTCATGAACGAGGATGTAAAACTTGTCAGCAAAATATTAGCAAACTGACTCCAACAATATATAAAAATAATTATACACAACCAAGTGAGACAATCCAGGGATACAAGCCTGGTTCAACATTCAAAAATCAGTTAGTGTAACCCATCCCATTTAACAGGCTAAAAAAAAAAACGAGATGACCATATCAAAAGCTGCAGGAAAATCATCTGATAAAATTAAACCCTCATTCACAATAAAAACTCTCAATAAGTAAAAAACAGAGTGGAATTTTCTCAACTTGATAGACAACATCTACAAAAAACCTACCGCTAACATCATACTGATTTGGTGAGAAACTCAACTAGGATCAGGATATGCCGTCTCATCATTTGTCAGCATCATCCTTGAAGCTCAATCCAGTGCAATAAGACAATAAATAGTGTACATATTGGGAAGGAAAAAATACATTGTTTCTGGGTGAAATCATTATCTATGCAGGAAATCTGAAAGAACTGACAAAATAATTCCTAGATCAAGTTAGTGATGATAGCAAAGTTGCAGAACAGAAGGTTAAACATACCAGTCAATAGCTGTCCTATATATGGGGAGTGAACAAACAGAATTTGAAATTAAAAACAATACCACTTATATTAACACCAAAAATATATAAAAATAAATACATATAAAACTAACAAAATATGAAAAAGAACTGTATGAGGAAAACTACAAAACTGATGAATGATATTAAAAAAAAACAAAAAAAAGTGAAGGACTAATACTACTCAATTTCAAGACTTACTATAAAGCTTCAGATCTCAAGACAATGTAGTATTTACCAAAGAATTAACAAATAAATCAACAGAACAGAATAACCCAGAAATAGATCAATGTAAATATACTCAACTGATCTTTGACAAAAGAGCAAAGGCAATACAATGTAGCATAGGAAGTCTTAAATAACAAGATACACAAACACAGGGAGTTCCCTGGTGGCTAAGAGGTTAGGATTCCAGGCTTTCACTGCTGAGACTGGGGTTCAAACTCTGGTCTGGGAACTGAAATCTCGCGAGCCAGGTGGCCAAAACAAACAAAACAAAGCACCCTAGACACAGACCTTATATCCTACATAAAAATTAACTCAAAATGGATCACAAATATAAATGCAAGATATAAAAGCTCTCAAAAAGATAACATGGGAGAAAACCTAAAAACCATGGGAGTGACTGGGGTTTCTTAAGATACAACACCAAAGGCACAATTCATGCAAGAAATGACTGATAAGACAGACTTCATTAAAGTAAAAAATGAAAACTTTGCTGCATAAGAAAAGATCAAGGGAGTGAAGACTAGACTGGGAGACAATATCTGCACAAGAAGTATCTGGTAAAAGGACTGTCTGAGCAAGCTCTGGGAGTTGGTGATGGACAGGGAAGCCTGGAGAGCTGTAGTTCATGGGGTCGCAGAGACGGACACAACTGAGCGACTGAACTGACTGAAAGGACTGTTATCCCAAATACACAAAGAATGCCTATACTTCAATTTAAAAAAATTTTTTAATGGACCAAAGACCTAAACAGACACCTCAGCAAAGATGACACATGGATGACAACCATACAAAAAGACATGCCCGTCAAGTCACAGGGAAATGCAAGCTAAAATGGGATATCACTATACACTTATTAGAATGGCCCCCATCCACACACTGACAAGAGCAAATGCTAACAAGGCTTGTGGAGCAACAGGTACTCTCATCCACTGCTAGTAGGAATACAAAATTATGCAAATACTTTGAAAAGAGTGTGGCAGTTTGTCAAAAAACTAAACATAGTCTTAACATATTATCTGGCAATAAGACTACTTGGTATTTACCAAAAGGATCTGAAAACTTATCTCCACACAAAAACCTGTAAGCAGATGTTTATAGCAGGTTTATTCATGACTGCCAAAATGTGAAAGCCAACGAGATGTCCTTTAGCAACTGAATGAATGAGTATTACAACCAGACAATAAGACATTATACAGCAATAAAAATCGTTATCAAGCCATAAGGAGATATGGAGAAAACTTAAACATGTAAATGGAGAAAACTTAAAACACATAAAAACTTTAAAAACTGAAACAAGCCAATCTGAAAAGGCTATACATTGTAAAATCCCAACTCTTTAACATTTTGGAAAATCAAACATATGGAGACAGTCGAAAAATCAGTGGCTGGTAGGATTCTGGGGAGAGGGAGGAACAAATAGGCAGAGCACAGAGGATTTTTAGGGCAGTGAAAATATACTATATGATACTATAATGATAAACACATGTCATTATACATCTGTCCAAACAGAGTAAATACCACTAACAGTGAATCTGAAGGTAAACTATGAACTTTGGGTGATATGATGTATTGATGTAGATTCATCCATTATAACAATGTACGTACATGTTGGTGGGGGATGTTGATAATAAGGGAGGCTATGCAGGTCAGGAAGCAACAGTCAGAACTGGACATGGAACAACAGACTGGTTCTAAATAGGAAAAGGAGTGCGTCAAGGCTGTATATTGTCACCCTACTTATTTAACTTACATGCAGAGTACATAATGAGAAACGCTGGGCTGGAAGAAACACAAGCTGGAATCAAGATTGCCGGGAGAAATACCAATAACCTCAGATATGCAGATGACACCACCCTTATGGCAGAAAGTGAAGAGGAACTAAAGAGCCTCTTGATGAAAGTGAAAGAGGAGAGTTAAAAAGTTGGCTTAAAGCTCAACACTCAGAAAACGAAGATCATGGCATCCGGTTCCATCACTTCATGGGAAATAGATGGGGAAACAGTGTCAGACTTTATTTTGGGGGCTCCAAAATCACTGCAGATGGTGACTGCAGCCATGAAATTAAAAGACGCTTACTCCTTGGAAGAAAAGTTATGACCAACCTAGATAGCATATTCAAAAGCAGAGACATTACTTTGCCAACTAAGGTCCGTCTAGTCAAGGCTATGGTTTTTCCAGTAGTCATGTGTGGATGTGAGAGTTGGACTGTGAAGAAGGCTGAGCACCAAAGAACTGATGCTTTTGAACTGTGGTGTTGGAGAAGACTCTTGAGAGTCCCTTGGACTGCAAGGAGATCCAACCAGTCCATTCTGAAGGACATCAGCCCTGGGATTTCTTTGGAAGGAATGATGCTAAAGCTGAAACTCCAGTACTTTGGCCACCTCATGCAAAGAGTTGACTCATTGGAAAAGAGTCTGATGCTGGGAGGGATTGGGGGCAGGAGGAGAAGGGGACGACAGAGGATGAGATGGCTGGATGGCATCACTGACTTGATGGACGTGAGTCTGAGTGAACTCCGGGAGTTGGTGATGGACAGGGAGGCCTGGCATGCTGCAATTCATGGGGTTAAAGAGTCAGACACAACTGAGGACTGAACTGAACTGATGCACATGTGGAGGCAGGAGGTTTATGAGAAATCTCTGTTTCTTTCTATTCTGTGTGAACCTAAGACTGCTGTTTTATAAAAGTCTTTAAATTTAAAAAATGAATACTAAATAAACATTCAAAAGTGTTCGTGATATGTAAAGAAAAAAACAGAAGCAGAACTGTGATTACCAACTACAAAAATCTGCAGAATAAAAACTAAAAGATAGCAAAAATGAAAAAGAGTCTTTGCATGTTTTTGAGACAATTGAAATCTGAATATGGACTTTATTACACGATATCAAGATGTTTTGGTTAATTTGTTGTAACATTGGTACTTCAATAAGAAAAAATAAATTAACATAAGCTGAGAATATGGAAGACATTTATACACGAGGCTAAAAAGATAAGATAACCTACATATGCTTTAAAATTCCTGAATAAAGAAAATGCAAGGTGAAAATTATCCTTGGGTCACTAAAGTATTTCCAAGACTGAAGGACCTGAAACTATCAAACAATTACCATATCTGCAGACACAATAGGCTTCAAATACAAAGTCTGAGAGACAAGAATACTAGAATATTAACTGATAAATAAGATATTAATATATATAAACAACTAGAAATTTCAAATGTGTCACTATATATAAAGAACAAAACCCAGTAGTCATTACCTACCATCTAAAATGCACTGAGAAACAACAAGCACATCAAAAATACTGTAATATTTATTTGGCTAGCATAAAAAAAAACAAGTAGAAATATAAAAAGTAAAAAAATATAATTTTAATCATAGACCTCAACATTTCCTTGCAGGTAAACTAATTTAAAAAAACTCATCAAATATATTGCTGCTGTTGTTTAGTCACTAAGATTTTTCTCCAGCTCTTTTGTACCCTACCCACATGGACTATAACCTGCCAGGTTCCTCTGTCCATGGTGTTTCCTAAGCAAGAACACTGGAGTGGGTTGCCATTTCCTTCTCCAGAGAATCTTCTTGACCGAGGTATCGAACCTGAGTCTCCTGCATTGGCAGGCAGATTCTTTACCACTAAGCCAACAGCGAAGCCCTAAAATACTTCTAATGTTGTCTGTACTCTTGTCTGTATTTATAAAAGTTCAGGAACGTTCATAAATAATAAATACGGGATGGAAAAAGCAGGATACAGGCCCTAGATAGTTAAAGTGAAAGTGTCAGCCGCTCAGTCGTGTCGGACTTTCTGCAACTTCATGGTCTGTAGCCCGCCAAGCTCCACCATCCATGGGATTTTTCTAGGCAAGAACACTAGACTGGGTTGCCAGTTCCTTCTCCAGGGGATCTTCCTGACCCAGGAATCGAACCCGAGTCTCCTGCAGTGCAGGCACTCTTTTCTGTCTGAGCCACCAGGGAAGCCCCTAGATAGTTAAGGTACATTAACAAAGGAATGATTTCATTTAGTCCAGACTCTCATATCTTCCCATACAGAAAAGTGCTTGAAGTGTCTGGTTTTCTTTAACTGATAGTAACCGTTTCATGTTCTCACTATCTGTAAAACTCCTATAAGCCCTGGCTCCTCCCTTACTTCGAGTCAGTTCCTTAGACCAATCCGAGAGTCTTCCATGCTTAAATCCTCAGAAAACCCACCAAATGAAATAGAATTCTCAACTTTTAGGCTGTGCTTTTTCTTTCAGTTGACAAACTAGAAGTTCCTATGTTTTCTGAATATGTAAACACATAGAAAAAGTCGTTAAAGATTCCTTCTGAAAGAGAGGGAAGGAAGGAAAAATGGATGGGTAACAAGTACTTTTACTCTATATTTCTATAATTGAAAATCTTTAACAATGAAATCCTGTAGCCATAAAAAACAACTTTTTTTAACCTTCCAAACTTCTGTGTCATTTAAAAAGTTTAAAGGGTTCAAACTACTGACCGTAAAAAAATTAAAAAGAGAACTGAACCAAACAAAAATGAAGAAAAACAATGAAACTGTGACTCAATAAAATAAAACCAAAAGTCATAGGCTCAACTGATAAAATAGAGAATAATATGTGAACTAAAGGCAGGAAAAAGAAAGGAAACAAAAAAGAGATAAAGCAAAAAAAAAAAGCTAAGCCATATCCTGTTTATCACATATTAAAAACAGACCATTTCCATAATTAATAAATGAAATCTAGTACATTTTAAATAAGAGACTTTTTAAAGCCTCAACTGACAAAAATTTAGCAGCTACATTCTAAAAAGCCACTTGGTCCTCAAACATAAATCCCACTTTACAAAAACAAAACAAAAAAAACCCAAAGAGCTCACAGTTTCAAAAAAAAAAAAAAAGAGAATGATTACAAATACGTTTTATAGGACAAGTAATAGTTTTGATCCCCCAAACTAAGCCACCACAATTCTGAACAAATATTCGCTAGTCTCACTTGTGTGTTAGTCACTTGGTCGTGTCCGACTCTTCGTAACCCCATGGACTATATAGCCCACCAGACTCCTCTGTCCATGGAATTCTCCAGGCAAGAATACTGGAGTGTACTGCCATGCCCTTCTCCAAGGAATCTTCCTGACTCAAGGATCAAACCTGTATCTCTGCACTGTAGGCAGATTCTTTACCATCTGAGCCGCCAGGGAAGCCATAAAAGATACACAATTCTCAACAAACTCTTGGTTAACATACCGTAACAAATTTAAAGTACTATTCACTATGCTGCAGTCCACGGGGTCGCAAAGAGTTGGATACGACTGAGCAACTGAACAACAACATTTACTAAGACCAAGAGGGTTTTACTCCAAGAATTCAAGAATATAGTTCCATGAAAATTTTTATCAGAAAGGTATCTGGAAATGCCTTAACTCGACAAATACAACCCTTAATTTGAAAAAGAACATATATCCAAAATTGAGGTAAAATTACATTTTCTTTAAAAAAGGGAAAAGATAAGAATATCTGCCATTACTGCTACCACTTACAGCAATCCTTCCACTTAAACACAAACTCTTTTATAAAATTAAACACAAATTTATTTTGCATAAAATTTATTTTAACCACAAGAATTTTCAAACAGACACCAATCTCAAATTACTTTCAAAGCTGTAACTTTAAGTACCTATCCTCTGGAACTGTGAGAAAATTAACTTCTGTTGTTTATGCCACCCAGTCTACGGTATTTTCCTGGGGCAGCATCAGCTAACACATCCACACTGATTAAAAAGAGAAGAAAATCCTGTTGCTACTGGAGGTGACTATTATATCATATCTTGACTCATTTCAGTTTACTTGCTAACTGTAAAAGGAATAAAACATATCTCTTCACAAACAGATCTTGTGGCTCCCACCTTAAACAAGTTATTACCCAAGTGACCTAACATCACTAACAATGAGAAAGCCCGGTATTACACATATATATTAACATGATTCAACATGAATTACACATTACAATTGGAGTCCTGACAAAAATGTTTAATGTGATCATTATACCTTTATACCTTAACTCCCAGTTTATAAGAAATACAAGTTAAACCACCACCATGAGGAAATCTCCAGGATTAAAAATGGAGGGATTTACAGGAGACCCATCATAAAGTTTAAAAGACTAAAAACTACATTCAGGGAATTCCCTGGCTAGAACTCAGCGCTTTCACTGCCATTCAGTTCAGTTCAGTTGCGTCCGACTCTTTGCAACCCCATGAATCGCAGCATGCCAGGCCTACTTGTCCATCATCAACTCCCTGAGTCCACCCAAATTTATGTGCATCGAGTCAGTGATGCCACCCAGCCATCTCATCCTCTGTCATCCCTTTCTCCTCCTGCCCTCAATCCCTCCCAGCATCAGGGTCTTTTCCAAATCAGTCAACTCTTCACATGAGGTGGCCAAAGTATTGGAGTTTCAGCTTTAGCATCATTCCTTCCAAAGAAATCACAGGGTTGATCTCCTTCAGAATGGACTGGTTGGTTCTCCTTGCAGTCCAAGGGACTCTCAAGAGTCTTTTCCAACACCACATTTCAAAAACATCAATTCTTCGGCACTCAGCTTTCTTCACAGTCCAACTCTCACATCCATATATGACCGCTGGAAAAACCATAGCCTTGACTAGACTGACCTTTGATGGCAAAGTAATGTCTCTGCTTTTGAATATGCTATCTAGGTTGGTCGTAACTTTCCTTCCAAGGAGTAAGCATCTTTTAATTTCATGGCTGCAATCACCACCTGCAGTGATTTTGGAGCCCAAAAAAATAAAGTCTGTTTCCACTGTTCCCCATCTATTTCCCATGAAGTGATGGGACCAGATGCCATGATCTTCATTTTCTGAATGTTGAGCTTTAAGCCAACTTTTTCACTCTCCTCTTTCACTTTCATCAAGAGGCTATTACCAGAGTTCAATATGCAACGTGTAAACCTTAAGTGGATCCTACTAAAAGAGAGAGAGAGAGAAAAAAAGACTACAGAAGACATTTTTTAAGTAACTGGGGAGATATGGGAAAATATGAATATTAGAGACTAAGGAACTAACAATTTTCCTAGGTAGAATAATAATACTGTGGTTATGTAAAAGAATGTCATTCAGAGGAGCTACATGCTCAGCTTTCAGTTGTCTTTCAGTAGTAAATTATCTTCATGACAGCACCTTTAACAGTTGTTGAATCTAGGCAGTGATGACAGAAGCATACTGAAAATTTTCTTAATAAAACAGTCAAATAAAAATTAAAAAAAAATTTTCCCACCACTTGTCTGTAGAATGTCTAGTACAGAGAACTTGCTCAAGTTGACTAGATAAACGAGGGCTTGGTCAAATGTTTATATAAGTAAACTCAATGTTTTTCCAAGGGGAAAAAAGTTAAATAGATAAAACTGGACAGTTAATTTTTCTGACTTATAAAAAAGGTCACATTAAATGTGAGAATATGATGACATGGGCTGCCTCATGCACTGCCAGTCCCAGAGAAATTTATAACTTTTCTAGAAAGCACCTTGGTCATAAGTTCAGATTCTATGATCTAGTAATTTCTTTCCAGGAATCTATCTTAGGGAAATAAACTCAGAAGTATTATGTAAAGATTATTCCTTTCAGAGGGAAAAAATAGAAACAACATATAAATCCTCAAAAAAGATGGTTCACTATGTAGTACTAAATATTAAATATATAAATACTATTTAATTCTAATACTCAAGTTAAACACTAAATACTTAAAAAGAATACTTAATATCCTAAAGAAAAACACAAATGTATTAACAAGAAAAAAATATATATACTAAGATTCTGATTTGATTAAAAAAACAGAAGGATGTTAATATCAACAGCTATCTATAGTTGAAAGAGACTGCTGCTTGCTTTGTCATCTTTGTACATTTCTTCTCAATTCTCACAGAAGAGCAAGGAGACAGGATTAGGACTGAGTGGGTTCTAAATATTGATAGACTGTAAGCTCTTATCTCCACATAATCATGCCCTTCATTTTGCTGTTGTTCAGCCGCCATCCAACTATCTCATCCTCTGTCATCCCCTTTACCTTCAATCTTCCCCAGCATCAGAGTCTCTAAGTCAGTTCTTTGCATAAGGTGGCCAAAGTATCACAGTTTCAGTTTCAGCATCAGTCCTTCCAATGAATATTCAGGATTGATTTAGGACCGACCAGTTTGATCTTGTAGTCACAGGGACTCTCAAGAATCTTCTTCAACATCACAGTTCAAAAGCGTAAATTCTTTATGTTCATCCTTCTTTATGGTCCAACTCTCACATCCATACATGACTACAGGAAAACCATAGCTTTGACTAGACAGACTTTTGTCAGCAATGTCTCTGCTTTTTAACACTGTCTAGGTTTGTCATAGCTTTTCTTTCAAGGAGCAAGTGTCTTAATTTTGTAGCTGCAGTCACCATCTGCAGTGAATTGGGGACCCAAGAAAACAAAGTCCGTCACTGTTTCCATTGTTTCCCCATCTATTTGCCATGAGGTGACAGGACCAGATGTCATGATCTTCGTTTTTTAATGTTGACTTTTAAGCCAACTTTTTCACTCTCTTCTTTCACCTTCATCAAAAGGCTATTTAGTTCCTCTTCACTTTCTGTCATAAGGGTAGTGTCACCTGCGTATATGAGGTTATTGGTATCTCCCCCAGCAATCCTGATTCCAGCTTCTGCTTCATCCAGCACAGCATTTCTCACGATGTACTTTGCATAGAAGTTAAATAAGCAGAGTGACAAATAATACAGCCTTGATGTACTCCTTTGCCAATTTTGAACCAGTCCATTGTTCCATGTCTGGTTCTAACTGTTGCTTCTTAAGCCACATACAGGTTTCTCAGGAGGTAAGTAAGGTGGTCTGGTATTCCCATCTCTCTAAGAATTTCCCACAGTTTGTTGTGATCCACACAGTCAAAGGCTTTAGCGTAGTCAATGAAACAGTAGTAGTTGTTTTTCTGTAATTCTCTTGCTTTTCCTGATTCAACGGATGTTGCCAATTTCATCTTTGGTTCCTGTGCCTTTTCTAAATCCAGCTTGAACATCTAGACATTCTCGGTTCACGTACTGTTGAAGCCTAGCTTGGAGAATTTTGAGCACTACTTTGAAATCAGACACAACTGAGCAACTGAACTTGCTAGCATGTGAAATGAGTGCAATTGTGCAGTAGTTTGAACATTCTTTGGCATTGCCTTTCTTTGGGATTGGAACGAAAACTGACCTTTTCCACTTCTGTGGCCACTGCTGAGTTGTCCAAATTTCCTAGCATATTGAGTGTAGCATTTTAACAGCATCCATCTTTTAGGATTTGAAACAGCTCAGCTGGAATTCCATCACTTCCACCAGCTTTGTTCACAGCGATGCTTCCTAAGGCCCACTTGACTTCACACTGGCTCTAACTGAGTGATCACACTATCATGGCTATCTGGGTCATTAGTATCTTTTTTGTATAGTTCTTCTGTGTCTTTTGTCACCTCTTCTTAATATCCTCTGCTTCAGTTAGGTCCATACTGTTTCTGTCCTTTGTTGTACCCATCTTTGCACGAAGTGTTCCCTTGATATCTCTAATTTTCTTGAAGAGATCTCTAGTCTTTCCCATTCTATTGTTTTCCTCTGTTTCTTTGCATTGATCACTGAAGAAGGCTCTCATCTCTCCTTTTCTTTGGAACTCCACATTCAGATGGGTGTATCTTTCCTTTTCTCTTTTTCCTTTTCTTTTGCCTTTCACTTCTCTTTTTTTCCTTAGCTCTTTGGAAGGCCTCCTCAGACAGCCATTTGGCCGTTCTACATTCCAGTTCAGTTCCTCAGTTGTGTCCAACTCTTTGCGACCCCATGAACTGCAGCACAACAGGCCTCCCCGTCCATCACCAAGTCCTGGAGCCTACCCAAACTCATGCCCATTGAGTCGGTGATGCCATCCAGCCATCTCATCCTCTGTCGTCCCCTTCTCCTCCTGCCTCAATCTTTCCCAGCATCAGGGTCTTTTCAAATGAGTCAGCTCTTCACATCAGGTGACCAAAGTATTGGGAGTTTCAGGTTCAACAGAAGTCCTTCCAATGAACACCCAGGACTGATCTCCTTTAGGGATGGACTGGTTGGATCTCCTTGCAGTCCAAGGGCCTCTCCAACACCACAGTTCAAAAGCATCAATTCTTCAGCACTCAGCTTTCTTCACAGTCCAACTCTCACATCCATACACGACTACTTGAAAAACCACAGCCTTGACTAGACAGACCTTTGTTGACAAAGTAATGTCTCTGCTTTTTAATGTACTGTCTAAGTTGGTCGTAACTCTCCTTCCAAGGAGTAAGCGTCTTTTAATTTCATGGCTGCAATCACCATCTGCAGCGATTTTGGAGCCCAGAAAAATAAAGTCTGACACTGTTTCCCCCATCTATTTGCATTTGCCATCACCTAAACCTGCACCTTATCCAAAACTCATTTTAAGTTCCTCAGATTCCCAACTTCTGTGGATTAAATAAATTCACTTTGATACTCCAAACCCAGCTATTAGCTCACTTCATCAAAACAGAACCACTCTCCCTCATTATCAATCATCTTTACTGTCCCCACTTCTCTCATTAACCAGTTTTGATTTCTTGGACATTCATTATAATCAATCCTTTTACTCTTGACAAACGATACTTTCTTTCCTTTAGTGTACTCGCATGGGAAAGCCACAATGTTAATTAAACTCATTCCTCCAATTAACTAAAAAACAAACAAATAAAAAAACTCCTTGCATCTACCCCTAGCACCTTTGTTGGGGGAGGGGCAAGGAACAACCACCATTAATAAGTCTCCTGTTCAAGTGAAAACCACAAATCCCAAAGTGGAAACTTAACATTGCCCTAAGTATCTCTGCTTATATTAAAGATTAATCCTTCCACTTGTATTTGGAACACCGCACCCTGTTCTCCAGGACTTTGCACCTTCAATCACTCCTCCTCTCTCCAGTATAATCAATTTTTCCCATTCATTAATGTACAAGCATATTCTGATAAGCTAATAGAAAATTGTTTGAAAGATTTCTGCTCCAGCTCCCTATCTTCTCTCCTTTCCTATCAAAGCAAAACTCCTTTAAAAAGCTGACCATCCATAGTTGCCAATTAGTTCCTCATCTCATTCCTCTCACAACCCACTGCAACAGGACACGTACAACGTTCCAATGAAAATACTCCACTCAAAGTCACCAACAATCACACTGCAAACTCAACGGTGATTTCCCCTATTCAGCAGCGCTACAAAGTTGATCACTCTCTTCTTGGAATTCTGTCTTCTCTTAGCCTCAATGACATCACACTCTCCTTCGTAGGTTCTCATCAATTCAACATATGCCAGGGACCCAAGACAAAGCCCAGACTTTGTCCTAGACCCTTCCCTTTCTAATCAAATTCTCCTACTAGAGTTAAGTCATCCAGCCTAAGTTTTAAACTATACCATTTCTATACCTATGATGCCCCAATCTCTCTTCAGCTCTAACCTCCAGATTCACATAATCAACTGCTTGTTACTTTCTAGCCTTGAAACCTAACAAGAACAATACAAAGTTCTCATCTTCCTCAACCTCCAGTGTGCCTTCCCCACTCCTATTTATTTAAATCACTACTACTGTTTCTTTTGTCACATCCAGCAAAACTCAACCTTTAAATACTAAACCTTTCCTCACATCTTCAGTGTCAATTCATTCTCCACAGCAGGCAAAATGATCTTTTAAAAGACACAAATTCTGTCTGTTGCTTTAAATCCTCAAATGGCTTTCAGAGTCAATTAAAATTCGTAGTCTGGGCTTATAAAGTTGTATGTGATCTGGCTCCGCTGCTGCTGCTGCTGCTGCTGCTGCTGCTGCTGCTGCTGCTGCTGCTGCTGCTGCTACTAAGTCCTGTGTACATCTCCAAATTCATCTTACACCTTTCTCCACCCTTACCCACAATACTCCAGTCTCAACTTTTTTGGCTGCTGAGACATTGCAAATTCATTTCCAACTTTAAAGACTTTAACAGTTTCCTCTGATTTGGACTGTTCTTCCCCTAGAGACATGCTTTCATCATTCAGATCTCAATTTAAGTTTACAATTCTAGGAGAGGCCTTTTCTGAACACCCAATCAAAACCAACTAATTTCATCAATATTATTTTATCAATTTTATTTTCATCAATATTATTATTATTATATTAATATTATGGGTTTTAGGTGATGGCAATAATATAATATTATGGGCTTCCTTGTAGCTCAGTCGGTAAAGAATCTGCCTGCAGTGCAGGAGACCCGGGTTCAATCCCTGGGTTGGGAAGATCCCCTGGAGAAGGAAATGGCAACCCACTCCAGTATCCTTGCCTGGAAAATCTCATGGACAGAGGAACCTGGTGGATTGCATTCCATGGGGTCGCAAAGAGTCGGGCACGACTGAGCAACTTAACACACACATTATTATTATAGCCGTACAATATTACTATACTACTCTGCACTGCATTACTTACTTACTTGTCTGTCTTCCCTTGTCCCGTTCATTGCTATATCCCCAACACATATCATGGTGCCTAGCATAGAGGGAGCCCTCAAGTATCTTTTAAAGAGCTCTTGGTACTGATAATACAAAGATGGATAAGACATGACATCTATCTGTGAGAAGCTTGCAGTCTCATAGGGAAAAATAGCTTCAAATAATTTAAAAAATTACAGATTTGGGTTTAAAGTCCCATGGGAACTGTATTCAAAGCTTCCGCCAACACCAAATTAAAAATACGCATATATATGTACATACATAGATAAAATGAAAGGAATATCAAAATTAAGATGTATTTCTATATATATGAAATATTTCATAAACAAAACAAACTGCTTTAAAATAAAGATCTCTAGGAGTGAAATTACAGATAATTTTTACTTGAATATGGTTCCCCATATTTATCAAAGTTTAATGTTTGTTACTTTTACATTCACAGAATTTGACTTTATTTAAAAGAGAAAAGCAATTATATTGTTTACATTCTTCACTATACAATGACTATTAGCTTTCTATGTTCATGTAAGAGTTGATCATCCTAATGTATGACTAAGTTAATTTTAATTTATCTTCCCAAGTATTAGTTTAAAGGTCATCTCCAAGGAGCTCTTCCCCTGAGTTTAGGTTACCTCATCCTCACAGTTCTCGTTAAACTCAGCAAGCACACACAACTACCTGTTCAACGTTTCATTGTTTTACTGGACCATAATGTACTCCATAAGGACATGGACCATGCCTATCTTATTAATAAACATACGTGGCTTTTAAGAAGTATTTGTTGAATAAATGAAGAAAGTGTAGAATTACTAAAGAGTTTAAACCATCAGACTTCCCCAGTGGTCCAATGGTTAAGATGCTCTGCTTCCATTGCAGGAACACAGGTTTGATCCCTGGTTAGGGAAGTTCTATGTGCCATGAAGTGCACCAAAAAAAAGCTTAAACAGTAAGTACAGACGATGTCACATATAATACTAAATAGATGCCCCCTGAGATCATCAAAGGAGAACTACAAAAAAGAAGCACAAAAGATTCCCTTCCCACCATCTTATTGGACTTAGACCTGATATCACCCCAACTCAGAACCTAACTACATTATCAAAAGAAACTCAGCTTCAGTGGAGGCCATCTGTACCAGCATGTTCAACTCTTTCTAGTACCAGAAGTAGGATGAAAGATTACTTTCATAGGGCTTGGGGAGTAGCTTCCTGGACCTTAAGAAATCCTTAAACTCATTCATGAAAACAAATGCCTCTTGCTTACCAGGCAATGTGTTAAGCAGTGGAGAATAGAAAAATCAGGAAGATAGGTCTCTGTCCTCAGTGACTCACACTCAGTTTCATCGGGCAGATGGAGACAAAGCACCTAAGCAAACACCTAAGGATATAACCAAAATATGACCAAGCCAAGAGATATTTAAGTCTGACATACTCACTTAAAATTTCATCCAAATACTCATATACCCTAAACTCTTGTACATATGCATCAGCAAGAAACTGGAAATAAACCAAATATCCAATGCATAAACTGTAGTATACTACACACACACACACATTTTAAAAATAAAGGAACTACTCCAAAATCACTGCAGATGGTGACTGCAGCCATGAAATTAAAAGACGCTTACTCCTTGGAAGGAAAGTTATGACCAACCTAGATAGCATATTCAAAAGCAGAGACATTACTTTGCCAACAAAGGTCCACCTAGTCAAGGCTATGGTTTTTCCAGTGGTCATGTATGGATGTGAGTTGGACTGTGAAGAGAGCTGAGCGCCTAAGAATTGATGCTTTTGAACTGTGGTGTTGGAGAAGACTCTTGAGAGTCCCTTGGACTGCAAGGAGATCCAACCAGTCCATCCTAAAGGAGACCAGTCCAGGGTGTTCATTGGAGGACTGATGCTAAAGGTGAAACTCCAATACTTTGGCCACCTCATGCGAAGAGCTGACTCATTGGAAAAGACTCTGATGCTGGTGCGGATTGGAGGAAGGAGGAGAAGGGGACGACCGAGAATGAGATGGCTGGATGGCATCACTGACTCAATGGACGTGAATCTGAGTGAACTCCGGGAGTTGGTGATGGACAGGGAGGCCTGGCATGCTGCAGTTCATGGGGTCACAAAGAGTCGGACACGACTGAACAACTGAACTGAACTACTGAAAAATTTAAGACAAATGAAGCACAAAATATTTTATATCACTGCTAAAAATCAACAGTCTCAGACAATCCACAATTAAGTACACCAATCCCAAACAGGATGGTT
Organism: Nanger dama; assembly: GCA_917880005.1. Classification (NCBI taxonomy): domain Eukaryota; kingdom Metazoa; phylum Chordata; class Mammalia; order Artiodactyla; family Bovidae; genus Nanger; species Nanger dama. Next base: position 47,385,032 of record CAKJTW010000001.1, read on the forward strand.
CACATAAAACAACAAAACCTGAAAGTAAAGCATCCCACAGTCACTTGAGAAAAAAGACTACACGTGCTAGCTAGCCCTGCATTTGTAATTACTAGAAAAATTCATAATCACACAAAGGCTAAAAATAATGAACAGAGTAAACAGATCCATTCTAAACCTAGGTAAAGAGCACTTTAAGCAACAGCTCTAAAAGATTAGACACCTTTTGAAGATTTGGAGCATACTTTAAATGTTACTAAGCTTACTACAGTTCAGGCACTATGCTGGTTGCTGAAGAGAAAAACAGAACCCTCAAAGAGCTCAATGATCTAGCAGGAGCAGAAAGACATATATACAATCATTAACAATACAGTAACTGCTCTAAAAAGATCCTGACAAAGTGATACTAGGAAAAAGAGGTAATCTGCATTCAAGAAAAGCTTATTAGGAATGGCATTTTAGAATGAGTTTTTCGAAAGAAAGAAGATACGGGCTTAATTCCAGGCAGAAAAAACAACTCAACAGCAAGCAATTAATTTAGTTAGCTAAAGGTTGGAGGGAGAGTAAGGGTCTGACAGGTATGTTTAGGCATGAAGCTGAGTTGAGACCTGACAGGAAGCAGGTCAGGAAACGTAGGCTAGAAAAGGTTGTGACTTCACGCAATAAGGGGTAGACAATCTAAAAGAAAATGACAAGATCATGTTTTAAAAATTAAAACAGGGACTTCCCCAGTGGTCCGGAGGTTTATCCTCCATGTTTCTAATGCAAAGGGGCACAGGTTTGATCTGTGGTTAGGGAACTAAGATTCCACGGGCCTCAAGGTGAGGACTAAAAATATTTTTTTAAAGTAAATAAATAACCCAGTAGCACGGCACCAGGGGGTTGAATTAAAAGTTGGGACAGACTAAAGGCAGAGAACTAAATGTAAATTAGCAAGTTATTTTAATATAAAGAGTTTATCTAAGAAAGCCGGATCTAAGACAATTGACAAAAAGAACACGGAAGAGGAAACAAAGATTCAGGAGATATATGGAGGATGAGAGATGAAATCAGACTTATAAAGGGTAATAACAGAAGTTAAAGAAAAACCCAAATATAGTGTCAGAGCAACTGAAAGAGGAAAGCTCTAAGACAGAACTGGAAATGCTGAAGAAAGGTATCTGCATTTAACAACTTAGAAGATGTTAGTAATGCCTGAAAATGTAATTTCAGTATGACAAGAAACTGAAGAAGCCGGAGTACAGAAGTTAAAGAATTCGGACTTCGCTAATGGTATAGAGCAGAAGTATCCATCTCCCAAAGCAGACTTGGGTTCAATCCCTGGTCCGAAAGATTCCACATGCTGCAGGCTCTAGGGCCCACAAGCCACAACTAATGAACCTTCACGCAGAAACTACCAAAACCCACATGCCCTAGAACCTGTGCTCTGCAACAAGCGAAGCCACCGCAACAAGAACCCCGAGCACCATAAGCAAGAGCAGCCCCCATTCATCACAACTAGAGAAAGCCCATGCCCACGAAGGAAGACCCAGCACAACCAAAAAAAAAAAGAGTGAATTAACTTTTAAGAAACAAATACATGAGAGTATCTTTATAATAACCAGAGTAGGAAAATATTCCTTAACCAAAATATTGGGTTGGCCAAAATGTTCCTTCAAATTTTTCCAAAAGATGCTATGGGGAAACCCGAAAGAACTTTTTAGCCAATCCAATACAAAAAAAAAAAAGCACACCACATGGGGAAAAAAAAAAAGTGATTACTTTAAAGGTAAACTCAGTAAGATCAAAGATGTGATAACACTAAGTGAAATAAGCCAGTAAAACAAATAATGTATAATACAGTAGTCAAATTCACAGAGACAAAAAGTGGAGTGCTAACTACAGGAGCTGGGCAAGGGAGAAATAAGGAGTCAAGTGTTTAATGGGTACAGTTTCAATTTTACAAAATGCAGAGTCTTGGAGATAGATGGTGGTATTGATTGTGCAACAATGTGAATGTACTTAACACCACTGAAATTGTCCACTTAAAAATACACAACGTGTAAAGTTTTATATGAGTATTTACCACAATTTTCAAAAAGAGCATTAAAAAAATAAGACAAAAGTTAGAAATTAAGCCACATAATAGAATTAGACAAAATTATAGATAATTCTTACAAATTAGTAAGAAAAATACAAACCACAAAAATTCTTAAAAATGGGTAAATAATGAAAACACTAAATTTACAAAAGAAAGCCTCACAGCCAATGGACACGGAAATACGCTTAATATCTCTACTGACAAAGGAAATGAAAATTAAAATAAGCTACCATTTCATATCCATCAGACTGACAAAAATCTAGATTTTGCAGATGTCAGGTCATTAGAATTCCTACACATTTCTAGAGGGAGTGTAAACTGATACAATCATTGGGAGAACAATAATGCAATATCCAATCATGCAGAAGATGCAAATACACTCAGATCCTGCAAATCTACTTCCCCAAAAATACCCAAGCAAACATTTATAATAATGTTCAATGTGCCTTTTTATAACTATATGCCATCAACACGAGAATCAATCTATACAGTTGACCTTTAAACAACAAGGGGGATAGGGATGCCAAACCTCAGTATAACTTATAGCTGGCCCTTCATATACAATTTCTCTGCATCTACACATTCAACCAACAGCAAATCATTGTGGACTGCAGTATTTACCATTGAAAAAAATCCACATATAAATAGATTCATGCAGTTCAAACTCATGTCGGTCAACTGCAGTTTAAAATTGAAGAACTAGAGCAATTTATGCACTGTCACAGATAAACCTTAAAAAACAACGCTGAGAAGAAAAGTCGCAGGAGATGCAGAATATTATAATCATCTACCAAAGCCTTTGACTGTATGGTTCACAATAAACTGTGGAAAATTCTGAAAGAGATGGGAATACCAGACCACCTGACCTGCCTCTTGAGAAACCTATATGCAGGTCAGGAAGCAACAGTTAGAACTGGATATGGAACATGCTGGTTCCAAATAGGAAAAGGAGTACGTCAAGGCTGTATATTGTCACTCTGCTTATTTAACCTATATGCAGAGTACATAATGAGAAACACTGGGCTGGAAGAAACACAAACTGGAATCAAGATTGCTGGGAGAAATAGCAGTAACCTCAGATATGCAGATGACACCACCCTTATGGCAGAAAGTGAAGAGGAGCTAAAAAGCCTCTTGATGAAAGTGAAAGAGGAGAGTGAAAAAGTTGGCTTAAAGCTCAACATTCAGAAAACAAAGATCAAGGCATCTGGTCCCATCACTTCATGGGAAATAAATGGGGAAACAGTGGAAACAGTGTCAGACTTTTACTTTGGGGGCTCCAAAATCACTGCAGATGGTGACTGCAGCCATGAAATTAAAAGAAGGAAATGGCAATCCACTCCAGTACTATTGCCTGGAAAATCCCATGGAGAGAGGAGCCTGGTAGGCTATAGTCCATGGGGTTGCAAAGAGTCAGACACTATTGAGCGACTTCACTCACTCACTCACTACTCCTTGGAAGAAAAGTTATGACCAACCTAGACAGCATATTCAAAAGCAGAAACATTACTTTGCCAACAAAGATCCATCTAGTCAAGGTTATGGTTTTTCCAGCAGTCATGTATGGACGTGAGAGTTGGACTGTGAAGAAAGCTGAGCGCCAAAGAATTGATGTTTTTGAACTGTGGTGTTGGAGAAGACTCTTGAGAGTCCCTTGGACTGCAAGGAGATCCAACCAGTCCATTCTGAAGATCAGCCCTGGGATTTCTTTGGAAGGAATGATGCTCAAGCTGAAACTCCAGTACTTTGGCCACTTCATGGGAAGAGCTGACTCATTGGAAAAGACTCTGATGCTGGGAAGGATTGGGGGCAGGAGGAGAAGGGGACGACATAGGATGAGATGGCTGGATTGCATCACTGACTCAATGAACATGAGACTGAGTGAACTCCGGGAGATGGTGATGGACAGGGAGGCCTGGTGTGCTGTGATTCACTGGGTTGCAAAGAGTCGGACACAACTGAGTGACTGAACTGAACTGAATTGATGAAGTTTTTCTAAAGCATTTTAAAACACTAAAAAGTGACTTTACACTCAAAAATACTATGTTTATCAGTAGTAAAAAATATGTATGGAAGGGATATACTCAACTTTAGCATAATGGTTACTTCCAAGAAGGAGAGTACAGAACAGAGAAAAAGTTAGAAAGTGAGCTTCCTCTGTAGGTTTTATTTCTTGGGGGTTGAGGAGGGTCTAAAGCTAGTATGAGAATTAAGATCTATTAAATCTGGACCATGGATATAAAGGTTCATATATTATTTCTAAACTTCTAAGTCTAAAATGTAATTTTTAAAAGCATCTTTAGAAATAATGGATTGGAAGCAAGCAGTATATGATTATTCTTTCCACCATAATAAGTTAAATGGAGCCAGAGACCTGGTTTTAAACCTCTGCTAGGACAAAAACCCTGGAGCGCTGCAGTCCACGGGGTCAGGAAGAATCGGACACCTCTTAGCAACTGAACCACCACCACCAGCATAAAGCTACTTGACACTGTGGAAAGTTAATTTCTTCAGAGCTACAACTTTCTAATCTGTAATAGAAGTAACCCATCTCATAAGGCTGTCATAGATATAAAATATCCAATAGTAGGCATTCAACTATAGGTAGTTATTTTAAATTTGCAGTAAAAGTAAAGAACTAAGTGGAGGGAAGTGGCAAGGGTTTTGAACGCAATGAACTTGCCTCACCTATTCAGAATTACATAGCAGAACATACCACTGATGTCAGATGTATGCGACTACCACTTTCTAGCTTCCAAGACCCAATTTTAAAATAGGGATTTTACAAAGGAATTCAAAATTACACACCAAGGATTAGAATCTGGATTCCATGGTCCAGTTAGAGACCAGAGTCATGTGAAGAAATCCAAAATAATCCCACTGTCTCCTTAAGAAAGACTAATCACCATTTTCAGAACTAAGTCCAAATATACTTTTGTATTCTCCTCAGCCACCAGTCCCCATAGGTTATTTACACACAAAGAAACATTATCAGAAGTATCAATACTAAAGTCCCTCATCACTTTCAGCCTTTTCTGGAGCCACATTCACATAGCGCTATCACTATTGAAGGAAGTTTTTATGATCCAAGGACAACAATAAGCAGAATATGAAAGTATAATTAATTCAGACATCTTCACAACTATCCACTTACTGAATATTCCTAGCACTGCTCTAAGCACTGAAAAGACTCCCTTGATCTCCTATTTTGAGAGAAGAAAACTGAAATAGTCAGTGCTGTAAGTATTAAGCTGAAAAGCCAGGACTGAAATTCCAAAGCCCACACTCTTAATCACTAAGCTAAACTTACTACATTATGCTTAGGAAACTAACTATCTCTGCCTCCTGGCAAACAAGTTCTCACACCAAGACAGAAAAGCAGAATATATTTAAAGATTAATGCAATTCTCAATACTGAATGACATGTCATCAATTGTTGTAATGATAGTTTTATTAGCATTCAACTTTTATAGTATTGTTTATGAAAAATATCATCTCATAAAGCAACCATATATAACAGCTGGAGTAAATTGGTATGCAAAAACCTGGACGAGGGGGATTCCCTGGTGGTACAGTGGTTAAGTATCTGCCTGCCAATGCAGGTACACAGGTTCGATCTCTAGTCGGGAAGATCCCACATGCTGCGGGGCAATGTGCCCATGTGCCGCAACTACTGAAGCCTGTGTGTGTAGAGTCTGCGCTCCTCAACGGGGCAAGCCACTGCAATGAGAAGCCTGAGCCCCACAAGGAAGAGTACCCGCCGCTCGCTACAACTAGATAAAGCCCACATTGAGTAACGAAGACTCACAACCAAAAAAACAAAATTCTTAAAAAAAAACAACACACACAACCCAGGTGAAGTTCACCATTAACCAGATCTATGTGTCACTGAGCAACAATCAATCTATCTAGGCTTCAATTTCCTGAACTTACAGATGAGATTTTTCACCTAGATCTAAGGTCTCTTTCAACTAAAACATTTAATGCATTTTAACACATTCTCTAGACACTGTTAATGTATTTTCTAAACAAAGACTTTGAAAGGGAGCCTTTGAAAAATCTTTAAAATTAAACATACAGTATATGCTCTTATGTCTATCCTTTTATTCAAACATATCCAAAGCTAATCTGTGTTACTAAAAATCAGGAAATTGACTGAAAAGGGGTGGGTGTGGGGATTCTGACGATGCTGGTAATATTAACATTGCTTGTTTTGGGTGTTGGTCATACTTTTATCACATGTGCTTTGTATATTACCATTTATTATTTTGATCTGAAAAAGGTGGTTTTCCCCTGAAGATAATTTATGTGTTCTAACTGCACAACTATGTTTGTGCGTATTAAGAGCTGTGCAACCTTTCTGTTATTAATAAATAAATGTTTCTAGCTTAATTTTGTTCACAACTCCTGCTCCCTAATCCCAATTCAGGAGTCTACAGAAGAGATTGTTTACTTATAAATTATACAGTATTTCTGTAATTCTTTTAAGACTGTCTCCTGAAATTCAGTCTTAACTTTCCTTTGGAACCGAGCTCAACAACCTCTCTTCCTACATACACACACCCTCAGAATTCCCACAGCACTGATTCTATCATTTTTATCTGCCTCCAACCAAGTAAGTTTTTCAGGGTTGTTTGCAGATATCCTCAATAAATGCTGATAACATATTTACTGAGAAATAAGAAAACATATTCTTTACAAAGGGATGATCTGCAAAGGAATCCCAGATGACTGATGGATAGATCAAAGCCTTTAAAAAATTAAAAAAGAAATGCACCCCAAGAGCATTACTTGGACAGGCTTTTAATTTTTTTACCTCAGTCAATAACAAACCCAGAACCTCATAAGGCTAAGCTACACTGAACTAAAAACTTACATAGCTGTAAAAATAAATCGCTTTTCTACTCGTAAAAAATTGTTCAAATTCTAGTCACATTAGTTTATAGCAGGAAATTTCACCTTTGTCTTTAAACTAGAAAGGAAAAAGTTTAAAAGAAAAAGATAATAATTAATTGATAAACCAGGAGCAAAGTCTTAAAAACAGAACACTCAAAGCTAGTAGCAGTCATGCTATATTAATTTTTTTGTACCGTACTGTCCATTCAACCTTTAGATAAATTATACTACAAACTCTACATAGTTAACTGTCTTACATGTTCTTCTAAAGAGTTCTGTCTACAGCAGTGCTTCTCAACATTTGACAAAGTATGGAGACATTTTTAGTTGAAACAATGGCAGGGAAATGGTAGGGAGGTGGGAGGAACATTGCCTGTGATATTGGCATCTAGTGCTCTTAGTCAGCGACTGTGCTAAACATCCTACAATGCACAGAAGAACCACCCACAACAAAGTCATTACCTGCCCCACATGTCAACAGTGCCAAGGTTGAGAAACCATGGTCAACAGAAATTAAAAGACTTCCCTTTAAAGATTTGTAACTACTTCTATACAGAATAGTCAAATATATAAAATTTAAAATGACAACAGGTACAAAAATCCATTTAAATACTTAAGGGAAATTTATACAATAGTAGTTTTCATGAAACCAATTTGTCAATGCCACATATTTAAATATTCCCTATGAGAATCTTAGAAAATGTTAGCAAAGTGCAGTTACAATATGAAAAAAACTACAGGTACCATACAGGAGGAGAACAAACAAGGATATGTGGACTGATTTACGGGCATTTTACTTCAGTGAACTTCAAATTTTAAAATATTTTGCATACTGAAATGCAAGCAAACCTTTAATTACAGGTAAAGCTTAATGTTTAAACAATTAAATTAGGCTGCATTTAAATCTTTTAATCAGTAATACAAACCAGGTTCAATTATTTTTAAATAATTAAAAGTATGCCTACACTTGACAAGTCAGGACAGCATGGTATAATATAAACACAAGCAAACTTAGATCTAAATCCCAGAGGTGTATGTTTGCAGAGAAATAATTTAACTTCTCTGAATCTCAATTTTCTCATCTAAGAAATAAAAAATCTAATTCAAGGACCTGTTCTTGAGAATTAGCAGTAATGTATATAAACAAATAGAGCTGCTATTTCCTTTACAAATGGTGGTTGTTAATACCAGTAACAATTTATAATAAATAATAATATAACCTATGAGTACAGATTATAGCTTTACTCTGTCCTCATACACTACAATTCACTTGTATAATTCAACTAAAAAAAAAACACCTATTAAGTGTACTGTAAATCAATTTTCTATTCCTTGCAACTTTGAAATATTACTTAAACTTATACAGATTTAAACAAATTAGTATCTTAGACAAGTGACAGATTTCCAAACACAGTCTCATGGAAAAAAGGCCTACATGGTTTATTTATTTTTAGTAAATAACATATTAGCATGACTCAAAATTCAAAAGGATTCTTTTGATGCCTGTTGCCCCAGACACCCAATTCTCCTAAAGAGAAACAATTTTACCAATTTCTCATTAATCCTTTCACGTCCACAAATACACATACTCCCCTACTTCTGACACTAATGGTGGCCTCCTCTCACTGATTCTATCCTGTATTTTTCACATTTAATTTATCTTGAGGCTGTATTTTAATTAACAACACACTCCAACAGTGGCCATTTACAACTTAACGCCAAATGTAAGCTATCTTTACACAGACACTTAAAAGGGTGGAGGGGAAACCCTTAAAATCAATGAAGATTCTTAGTAAACACAAAAAGATGAAATAAACTTTGGTAAAATGAAGATTTACAGAGATGACATGAGGAAATACTTATTATACCAGCCACTCAAATACTGCATTTACGTACATAAAAGGCAACATGTGGACTGTACTTCAATGTACTGAAAAAAATCAACATAATCCACCTATAGAATCAGACTTGTTAGGTATCGATGAAATAAAATATATTGGTGAAAATAAAGCTATTTATTGGTTATAAATCCCAATATTAAATTATCTTTAATTAGTTGAATTACATTTCCTAAGTGTTCTTTCTGGAAGAAGTTTCATTCCAGATTTATAAAGACACTGTCCTTAAAAAATAATTTTCCTGTTTGGATTTTGTTTTCTTCCTCTGAAACACTATGTCACTTACTTGAAACAAGGTTTCATCTTTGCTTATATATAAAAAGCTGTATTATTTTAACAATTGCATTACTAGAGTAATACAAGATTTCTTTTAAACTTCAAGTACTAAGAATATCATGGTGAAGTCACCTCACATAATGCAGAGACTACACAAATTACGAGAGCAGTGACTACTTTTAAGTAATAGAAAATAAAGCATTAAAGTCTTATACTAAGTTTCAGGCTTGTACAACTGTATTACAGAAGAAATGTTCTAGGCTACTGGCAATAATACTAGCTGCAAACTTTCATTAGGAAGATATATGTCAAGTATCCTGGAAAATATTTTCTTACTAAAGAAAAATTTAGAATCACTGTCTCACTACATATCACAGTGCAGGTATTTATGATTCTTTTTCTGCACTGTACCACAAAAACACAAAGTCATCCTTCCATTCAGAGTTTTGGCACTTGAACAAATACAGAGGTCAGAGTTCATACACATGCTCTGTAAAACCAATCATTACTTATATACTATTATATTCAATAAATCTGCTAGGATTTGGCATTTTAAAATAATTTTAAAGAATCTTCTCCACGTCTAACTGTAAAGACATACAATCACTTCAGATACAGTGGCACAAATAAAGTTCAAGTGCTTGCTATCAGACTTGTCAATAACTCATCACATACTTAGAATGCTGAATTTCACCAATAAGAGAGAAGCACAAATAGCAATAATATATTCGATACTGATATTTGACATCTTGAAAATAACCATTCAGTATTTTTAATCTTTGTTGAGTCCAAGGAGGAAAAACCAAACTAGCATTCCTGTTGATTATGTGTGTGAAAAAGTGTACTATACTTTCATAATTTTGAGTCAAATTACCAAAACATTTAAAATACATTAACAAATGTGGCCAATATCTAAAATTTCTACAGGACTCAAGAGTAAGCTTGAGACAAAAATTTTTTAATCATTTCAGATATATGTTGGACTAAACCTACTTAATAAAGAAACATAACAATGTATTAATCTGAAATCTCATGTTTTTAAGTAGGACAGTTTTTTAAAAGTAACAACTATGGGGACATCATAATGAAGTTTCATGGCACAAATGCACAACACAACAGTGTCACAGAGGCATTGTCTTAGGACAGACTCTCTCACCTATAACTTGTAAACAGTATTTTGAAATAAGCTACTCATACACTCCACTATTTTTCCTAATCCTAGCTAAAAATATTTAAACGTCTTTAATATACCGAATGTGCTTTTACCTAGTCAAAAGCTTCAGCTGTCAATCGAAAAAGAGGCCTAGAATGTCGGAGTTTAAGTGGAAATGAGATAATAGTCTAATACGGAATTTTCTATCTCAGGTGAAAATTCCCTTATCGCCCACTCCAATGAGCTAGTACCCCATTATGTCTTCTCATTCCTCATAGCACCCAACCGAGAGAGAGTTAACTCTGAACGTCCTTCTCTCATCAATCACTTCTTCCGTAAGGAAAGGAGGGTGGCAGCCAGACCGGCTATAACCCAGAATACCCTGAAAAGTGTGGGCCTTTGAGCGACGCGGCTCTCCGGATCCAGTTACCACCTTTCCCCTTCCCCCAACCCACTTCCCGGGTTTTCTCAGGCTCGGCCTGCTACCTCCCCACCCTACAGCCACCCTTGCAAGCTGTTGCCACTGCCGTGGGGCGCTCTCTAGAGCTCACACCCGACGACAAGCGCCCTTTCTCCACCTGCCCCTTAACCTTATTCCTCCCCAGGCCCCCCGCCCGCGAGACCGTCCATCCCAGGGCCCGGGGAGGGGAGGGGAAGGCGGCGGAAGGAGGGGGAGACTGCTGCTTCCCCACGGGCAGAAGGGCGGCCGCAGAGAAGGCCAACCGGGGGTTGCCAGGGACACTGGGATTGCCGCCGGAAGGGCCCTCCCGCCCCGGGCTGATGCGGGGACGTCCGGGAGCTCATTTCTGACCTCCTCGCTCTTCAGCACCTCCTTGAACTCCCGCTTGATTCGCTGCACCGCGATGTTGGCCATGTCTCCGCCCGCAGCTGATTCGTACCCGCCTCCTCCGCCACCGCTACGACCACCGCCACCGCCGCCACCTCTTCCTCCACCGCCTCCTCCCCCGGCGATTCACACCCGAGCACACGAACGCTGCCACTGCCACCGCGACCGCCGCACTATCTTCAGTGTGGAATCACCTCCGCGCCCGGCCACCAAAATGGCGCCGGGTCCGCGCATGCGCACGACGCTGACCCGGCCGGGCGGCGCAGCCGCTCCCGTTGTAGCCCCATACGCCTTAGCCGCGAACCTGCGCCGCGCTGTGCGGCGCGTCTCTGCCTGAGCTGCGGCCGCGTGGCTCCGCCCTGTCGGCGTCTGGAGCCAGGAGGGTGCGGCTTCCGCGCGGGCCGGGGCTTCCCGGGCCTCACGGCTCGTCTCCGGCGCCTCCACCCCTGTATGAACGTAGGTGGTACGGTGGAGGCTTCCAGAGCTTCGCCTCTAACCGAAGGTTCGAGTCCAACCTGACGGGTTCACGCGGCCTCTCTAGGCTTGGAACGCCGCCCTGACTCAGCCAGACCACGGGCTTAATGTATCCGGCTGGGTCTAGTGTCGGAAAACACTGTCCGGGAACTCGGTCTCGCCCATTTTCTATTGGTTCTGAAAAGCCACTGCGGTTCGTTTTTGTCCTGCAGCCGTTACAGTTCTATTACTGCAGTCATCCCAGGATCTTTCCAGGTACAACAAATCATTAAATTAAGTATGGTCATTGTTGTATCTCAGTTGTAATTGAGACCGGGTCTCAGTGGAGATGCCTGAGGTGGGTTTAAAAGCCAGATGTTGATCTTTGGCCTACTTACATAATTAATAACAAGCCATGGAACTAAAACCATACCTTTAAAACTTGACTATACATCAGGATCCCTGGAGAGCTTAAGAAAAAACAAGAAAGAGTGTAAGGTGGGCCTTATTTGCATTTTTAGCAAGTTCCCAGGTGCTGCTGCTTGTTCAGAGACCACAGTATGAAAACCAATGAACTAAGAACTGAACATATAGGGAAAACTGGAGAAACCTTCTTGGAGAATCCTTCTTGGAGGAAGAAGGGCAGCTTTACTTCTGTAAGCCTAGAGTCTACAACAATGGCTGGTGCTAGTAGGCACTCAATGAATATTGAATGAATAAATGAGTAAAGAGTAAATGTTTTAAGTGGGAAGTAAATTTGAAAGGCAATTTAAAAGTGGTTTTTAGGGCTGCCAGTAATATGGTTTTGATACTAAGGGATGCTTTGAGTAGAAAACATTTTGTAATAAATAATATTTATTTAGAAGCTTATATTTCATGCATTTCTTTCACCTAACTAATCAGTAAAGCATCCTGTTAGGAAAATATCACAAATAAGCCATCTTAGCAAAAATTACCAAAATTGTGGCAGTAAAAAGAAAAAAAAAATCCCCTGGGTATGAGTCATTCAGTGGAGGCACATGGCAAAAAAGAATTTCTTGAACTGCCGCAGGAACCAAGAGGGGATTTTAAATTCCAGCCCTCTTCCATACTAGCTCTCTCTCTTTCAACCTTGGTTTCCTCTTCTACAAGATAAGGAAGCTGGATGAGACGATCTCTTCCAAGTTTTAAGAGTTTAGAATTCTAAAGCATCTGGAAACATTCCCTAAACGGAAGAACTATAAAAACCCTTCCAGCAGAGCCCCCTAGTGGTCCTAAGGCGAACCAACTAATACATGTGGGTCATGGCACAATAAAATATGGTATAATGTAAAAGTGTTGCAATGCTATGTGTATTTGTGCCAGTACATTAAAACTAATTATTTCAATGTGTGAAAAAACTTTTGAATACTTTACCTTTATCACTTTAATTCAGTCCCCAATATTAATCTTGGCGCCTCAAAGAAATTTAAAACACTCAAATCACAGGGGAACTAATTAGAAGGGTATGCTAATTTCTTTGGGGAAAAGAAGTTTGGTCATTTTGAAATGCACATAATCACTGGCCCAGAAATTCCACTTTCACTCCATTTTTACAGTCCTTCCTATTTACAGTTCTATTAAAGTCCTTCTTATTTACAGAATACGAGGCAACTGCCAATTAACTGACATGAGGCAATCCTCAAAATACATTTTAGGGAGAAAAAGAACACTATGCTGAAAGTGATGTGGTATCCTGGATTGGACCCTGGAACCAAAAGGAGATAATTAGTGAGATCTGAGAAAATTTTGTAATTTAGTTAATAGTGTAACACTGTTAATTTCTTGGTTTTGACATGGTACTATGATTATGTAAGATGCTAATATTAATAGAAGTTAGTATAGGGTATACAAGATTCTCTGAAACATTTCTGTAAATCCAAAATTATTCCAAAAGAAAAAGTTTACTTAAATCATTATTGGGACTTTCCTGGTGGTCCAGTGGCTAAGGGTGCATGCTCCCAATACAGGGGGCCCAGGTTCAATCCCTGAGATGTCTGCAATGCCTAAACTGTTATCAAAGTAAAACTAAGACATTTTCCTTTTTACCGTGTTGACATATGCACTGCTGGTGTAAAAGCAGTGTGTGTGTGTTAGTCGCGTCCAACTCTTTGCAACCCCCAGAGGATCTTCCCAACTCAGGAATCGAGCCCTGGTCTGCTGCATTGCAGACAGACTCTTCACTGTTTGAGCTACAGGGAAGTCTTTTTTAAAAAGTGATATAATGGTGCTGTAAAAGCAGTAGTGAGCAAAAAAATTACTGTGCTAGTAATATGTTACTAAAGTCATCCACTCACTATTTAAAACTGTTTCACTTTAGAATGTCTTCACTGAAGCAGTCGGGATTATTAATTATATTAAACCTCAACTTTCAAGTAAAGTCTCAATGTTTTGTATGATACATGGAAAGGGAATTTCCCTGGTGGCTAAGATAGTGAAAAATCTGCCAGCAATGCAAGAGACCTGGGTTTGATCCTTGGATTGGGAAGATCCTGTGGAGAAGGGAACAGGCGACCCACTCCAGTATTCTTGCCTGGAGAATTCCATGGACAGAGGAGCCTGGCGGGCTACAGTTCATGGGGTGGCAAGGAGTCAGATACGACTGAGCGACTCTCGCACACACACAGGAAAAGGATACATAAAGGACTTCTGTATTCCAAAGCTCATGGTAAAGCGCTTGTACAAAATGGATGAGCTGCAAGCTGAACTTAATCATTTTTTTCATGGAACACCATTTTCACTTAATGATTGAGACAAACAACTTTTCTTAAGAGTTGGCTATTTGGCAGGTGATTTATCAAAACGAACAGTGTAAGCTATCACATCAAGGAAAAATAACTGACAGAATTTGTTAAACAAGATAAATTCAAGCTCTCAACTGAAAATTAAAGTTTTACAAAACATATCTGCCACTGTGACTTGATAGCTTACCAATATGCTTAAAGACCTTTCTGATTGAATTGGGTGATATTGACAAATGTGATTACTAGAAATTATGCAATGGAGTATGTCAACATTTGGAAGATCTGCATAAATTAGTGAGGTAATAATTGGTCCAAATACCAATGCATAGTGTTACAAAATCATCTTGGGGAAAACATCCATTCAAGGGTCAAGAACCAAAAAAAAAAAAGGGGGGTCAAGACAGACTGATGGATTTTAATGTAACAGTACAAAAGTTCATAACATTTCAGTTAACCTTTGAGAAATTACCACTTGTCTAGATTTAGTGTAGTGTTAATAATATCCATAGTTATCTGTAAAGGTTATTAAAATATTCCTTCTCTTTCCAATCTGCATAAGGCTAGATTTTCTTTATGTACTTCAATCAGAGCAACATATACAACATATTGAATGCAAAGGCATATATTAAAATGCAGCTGTGTTCCATTAACCCAGCATTAAAGAGATTTTGTTTTAGAAACTAGTTATTTTTCACTGAAGTTATACTATTTATATAAGCATATAATAGATTTTATTATCGTTATTTATTAGTAAATATTTCAGTAATTTCTTAGTTTTAATTTCTAACACAATGCTCTTTAACCAATGTAAACAAATGGTTTTTGGAATCCTCAGTATATTCTTTAAGAGTATAATGGAGTACATTTGAGCATACTGTACTATTTCCCAGGTGTCACAGTTAGTAAAGAACCCACCTGCCAATGTAGGAGACTCAAGAGACGCTGGTTTGATCCTTGGGTCAGGAAGATCCCATGGAGTAGGAAATGGCAAGCCACTCCAGTGTTCTTGCCTGGAAAATTCTGTGATCAGAGAAGCCTGGTGGACTACAGTCCATGGGGTCACAAAGAGTTGGACACAACTGAGCATACACCACCACTTGGTACCTGGTGCCTGTGACTGTTTAAATGTACTGCTTAAGCATGAGATTTAGATCTAGAAAGTTCTCCATTTTCAGAATATATAGTGTATATAAACATTTATTTAATAATTCTTTATTTATTGAAGTGTGTGAAATTGATTTTAGATGGATGGAGGAAAGTTCATCTGCTAACTCTCTGTTGTCTCTAACAGAACAATGTTTTGATATGTTGATTCACATAAAAAGAATTGTGGCAAGGCATAATCGTGCTTTGCTGACCGTTGATAATACTCCTCTACATTGGAAACAAGTAAGTCTTCCTTTTTGTAGCTCCTGCTAGTTACTATGACTGCTCTACAGATTCAAATACCCTGTTCTATATGTAGAGGAATTTTTTTTTCCTACAGCCCTCTCCTGACTTTGTGTTTTGCCAGTTTTTTGAGACTTTTTCGTTTGTCCCTCACCACTGCCTATTCTATCCAAGCCTCTCACTTAACTCTCCTTCTGAAACACCCAGTCATAATTCTAAGGTCAGTTTGCATTTCCCCCCCTCTTTCACTGAGTCCTACGTTTCCCATCTTGTTAACTCCTCTCCCCTACCCACCCCAGCTGGGATGACGAACTCTAGCAGCAAGAGTGGAAACCAGCATTCAGATCCACAGTTGAACTGTTGAACTTAGCTCCAGGCCAGTGGGCACCACAGTATTCATTGTAATGCACACTGTATTATTCCAAATATAGAGAATAGATCAGAACCCTCACCACTGTGGCTTTCAGAATATCTGTAGCATGGCGGTGAAAGCTGTTTCAATAGCACAGAATAATGTTTCCTTGCCTTAAATTACCTTTTCTTCCTGCCAGACACAGAGGCTGTTTAGGTGGGAGCTTTTAGGAAAGGACCTCATAATTCCACTCCGTCCAAGGAATATGCAACTACAGCTGGGACATGGTTATAGGACCTTCATACTTCATAGTCAAGATACCAGCCACCTTTCCGGTAGACTGCCCTCTGCTGATCATCCCAATTATTTTTGCTGAGTTCCTGAATTCCTTTCTGTCCTCTAAACCAGAGTCCTCTCTTTTGGATCCTAGAATCACTGGGTCTCCAGTAAAAGATTCCAGTCCTTCAGAGGCCACTCTTCAAATTCCTCTTCTTGTAGTTGTCTCAAAGACCATGAACTAGTCAACATGGGACTTCCTGCAAACTAAAATCCACAACTAACTTCTACCTACCTAGTCCCTTGATTGTCAATTACCTATCATTCATTTAGAATACAGATTTTGACAAATCACATAAGCCTCATTAAATTGGCCAGATATTCTTTGTTTGCTCCTCCAAATCCGCTCTCCAGTATTCTCTACTCTGTGCCCCTGGATGCTGGAAGTATGGGCTGCCAAGGAGTTCACTACACGTACAAAGCTTTCTTACTTTCTGGATTCCAGTTGAACACAGCCAGTGGAATGCTCTGGCAGGAGATGAGGCTACCTTTCCCTCCCAAAGGCCACAATTTCAATAGCTCTTTCCTTCAGCTGCGGGCTTCCCTGGTGGCTCAGACGGTAAAGCATTTGCCTGCAGTGCAGGAGGCCCAGGTTCAATCCCTGGGTTGGGAAAATCCCCTGGAGAAGGAAATGGCAACCCACTCCAGTACTCTTGTCTGGAAAATTCCATGGGCTGAGGAGCCTGGTAGGCTACAGTCCATGGGATCACAGAGTCGGACACGACTGAGCAACTTCAGTTATAGTTTCCTTCAGCTGCAACTACAGCTACTGCTATAGTTCTTTCAAGATTCCAGAAATTATGGGCTCCTATCCTTTCAAGCCTGGAGGCACCAAGAGCTCCCTGCTTTTGTTAGCCTTTGCTAGCTTCCTTTAACATTTTGTAAACAGTCTCTTGAACAAATTCTTCTCATTAACCACTGACTTCCTGCCGGGACCCTGTCTGATAGACCAAGGTTCAACCATAATTCCCTACTGTCCTGAATGTGGTTGCTATTTAGAAAAATTACCAATCAATCTCTCCTACTCTACAATCTCTAAATCAGGGTTATTTTGAGGAACTCAAAGTTACAGTTCTCCCCACTAAGGTGAAACTCTGAAGGGTCAGCTGAGGCATTGCCTTATGAACAATAGATCAGTATCTTTCCCTTAGTTGGTGCTCCCTGGAGTGGAGATTCACACCCGCTCTCCCCTCTCTACAGCTAAGCATTCAGCTGTACTATCCTAAGAAATGATTCCTTTCCAGGATTAACAGTTCAGCCTCTATCCAGAGGCTTAGGGAAGCATATGCAAAAGAATTCCCCCATGGGTCCTGAAGATAGCAAGGCCCACAACTTAGACACACTAAAGAAACATAAGGAAAATCATAATTTAAAGTAGCAGAAGACATGTTTATTATATAAACATCTCAGCAAAAGCACTGTGCTCAGTAAAAACTACATTTTACTCTTTTTAAAATGATTTTGATGTATTAGCCTGTAGTATGAATTCTTATCCACTTTGGCCCAGCCACTTCATTCATTCTGGGGCTATTGGTAATTCTCTGCTCTTCCCCAGTAGCGTATTGGACACTTTCAGAGATGGGGGACTCATCTTTTGGTGTCATATTTTTTTGGCCTTTTATACAATTCATGAGGGTCTTATGGCAAGTATACTGAGGTGGTTTGCTTTCCCTCACCCCAGTGGATCATGCTTTGTCAGAGCTCTGCCATGACCCATCAGTACTGGGTGGCCCTGCACTGCGTGGCTCACAGCTTCACTGAATTACGCAAGCCCCTT
Organism: Nanger dama; assembly: GCA_917880005.1. Lineage (NCBI taxonomy): Eukaryota > Metazoa > Chordata > Mammalia > Artiodactyla > Bovidae > Nanger > Nanger dama. The sequence goes on from CAKJTW010000001.1 coordinate 47,403,230, forward strand.
CACCACAAGAAGGCAGTGATCCATGAAGGGGTTTTGCAGTCAGTATGTCAGCAAATCTGGAAGGCCTAGTAGTGGCCACAGGACTGGAAAAGGTCAATCCTCATCCCAATCCCCAAGAAGAGTAGTACTAAACAATGCGCTAACCGTCAGAAAATTACACTCATCTCCCGTTAAAATCTTGCATGCTAGGCTTCAGCATTATGCAAACCAAAAACTTCCAGATATCCAAACTGGGTTTAGGAAAGGAAGAGGAGCTAGAGCTCAAATTGCCACATTCTCTGGATTATAGAGAAAACAAGGGAGTTTCAGAAAAACATCTATCTCTGTTTTCATCAACTACGCTAAAGCCTTTGTGTGGATCATGACAAACTGTGAAAGCTCTTAGCTAAGAATACCAGGCCATCTTTACTGTCTTCTGAGAAACCTGTATGTGGGTCAAGAAGCTACAGTTAGAACCCTATATGGAACAACTGGTTGGTTCAAGATCAGGAAAGGAGTATGGCAGGGCTGTCTGCTGTCACCCTGTTTATATAACCTGTATCTGAGCACATTGTGAGAAATGCTGGGCTGGATGAATTACAAGCTGGAATCAAGATATGTAGATGATACCACTCTAATGGCAAAGTGAAGAGGAACTAAAGAGCCTCTTGATGAAAGTGAAAGAGGAGAGTGATGAAGCTAGCTTAAAACTCAACATTCAAAAAACAAAGATCACTTCATGGCAAATAGATGGGGAAACAATGGAAACAGTGAGAGACTTTATTTTCTTGGGCTCCAAAATCACTGCAGATGGTGACTGCAGCCATGAAATTAAAAGACGTTTGCTCCGTGGAAGAAAAGCTATGACCAACCTAGACAGTATATTAAAAAACAGAGACATTACTTTGCTGACAAATGTCCGCCTTGTTAAAGCTATTGTTTTTTCTGTAGTCATGTATGGATGTAAGAGTTGGACCATAAAGAAAACTGAGCACAGAAGAATTGATGCTTTTGAACTGTGGTGTTGGAGAAGACTCTTAGAGAGTCCTTTGGACTGCAGGGAGATCAAACCAGTCCATCTTAAAGGAAATCAGTCCTGAATATTCATTGGAAGAACTGATGCTGAAGCTGAAACTCCAATACTTTGGCCACCTGATGCAAAGAACTGACTCATTGGAAAAACCCTGATGCTGGGAAAGATTGAAGGCAGGAGAAGGGAACAACAGAAGATGAAATGGTTAGATGGTGTCACTGACTCTATGGGCATGAGTTTGAGCAAGCTCTGGAAGTTGGTGATGGACAGGCGTGCTGCAGTCCATGGGGTCACAAAGAGTCAGACAAGACTGAATGAATATAAACTGAACTGACTACACCGATTAGAATTTCAGATATGTCTAGATTAGTGTGTAGACTAACCACATTCGCTGCTGAATGGAATTATTTTTAAAAAACATAAAGGCTTGTTCAATATTTTAATATGTATTTGACTATAGTTGCAGCATGTTGGATCTTCCATCTTCATTGAGGCATGTGAACTCCTAGTTGCAACATGTAGGATCTGGTTCCCTGACCAAGGATCCAACCTGTGGTTTTAGAAATTGATTTTAAGCATTAATGTGCACAAATATTCACAGCAGTGTTATTCATAATTGGGCGTTCCAAGTGGTGCAGTGGTGAAGAACGTACCTGCCAATGCAGGAGATGCAAGAGACGCAGGTAGGATCAATCCCTGGGGTCGAGAAGATCCCCTCGAGTAGGAAATGGAAACCCAGTCCAATATTCTTGCCTGGAAAATTCTATGGACAGAGGAGCCTGGCGGGCTTCAGTCCGTGGGGTCACAAAGAGTCAGACAGAACTGAGCAACTAAGCACATTATCTATATCAGCAAAAAAATGGAAGTTATGCAAATGTCCATCAGCTGATGAATGGATAAACCATATGTGATCATACTGAATAATGAAATATTATTCAGCAGTTAAAAGAAAGTGATGACTGCCACATGGATGAACCTTAAAAACATTATGCTAAGTGGAAGAAGCCAGTCATAAAGGACCACATATTGTGTTATTCCATTTTTATAAACTGTCAAGAATAAGGAAATCCATACCAAACAGAAAGTAAATTACTGGTTGCCTAGGTCTGGATGGAAGGGGAGGAAGGGAGAAGGGAGGAATGGAAAGTGACTGCTAATGGGCATAGAATTTGTTTTGGGGCTGATGAGAGTATTTTGAAACTGATTATGATGGTAATTATGCAACTCTGTAAATGGTTGAATTGTATGATATGCAAGTTATATTCCAATAAAGATGTTATTTTAAAAATAGCCTCACCAATCCCATCTGTCCAGGTAAAAATGTGAATTTTATATGTGAACTACATCTCAACAAAGCAATTACAAATAGAAGAAAAGAGGACTTCTGGCAGTCCAATGGTTAAGACTCTGGTCTTCCAATACAGGGGGCACAGGTTCAATCCCTGGTTGGAGAACTAAGATCTTGCACAGTGAGGCAAAAAAAGAAAAGAAAACATACCAAAGATTCCAATCAGCAATCCAGAAAGAACTATAGTCTGGGCCAGATGACCTGTTTCTCTTAGGTTTATAGAATCCTATCCGAAGCAATGCAAGAGTATGACTATTTAATATCTGAGACAGTGGGCAATTATTGAATTTTTTTTAAGGTAATGATACACTAATATTTTTAGGAACATCGATACTGGTGCCTCTCATTAGGCTGGACTGGAATGGAGAGGGACTGGAAGAATAAAACCTGCTTAGGTAGCTCTTAAATTATTCTAGAATAGTAGTTTCCAAATGCTGACCAACGATGTCAACATCACCTAGGAATTTGTTAGAAAGGCAAATTCTTGGTTCCCACCTCAGAGCTAGAATCAGAAACTCTACCTTAAGGTCCAACAGCCTGTTTTAATACATTCTCTTGGAGATTCTAATACAGGAAAATATTTGAGAATATTTCTGCTCTAGGAGAAAAGTAATGGGTGTCTGAGACACAGTGGTAATGATGTGCATGGAGAAACACTTATATAGGTAATCTATTTCCTTTCAACTATTTGAAAATAAAGGCAAGAAGAAGGAAGCACAGAAGATTCACAGATTTTTGGGGGGTATCATTAACAGATATCGGGAGGAGAGGTAGAGGTGCTAGTATAGGAAGAAGACAGTGAGTTCAAACATTTACATTCTGAGCTGATTTATGAAGTGGACACTGTTAATTGCCTGTCCAAATTTGATTCCCTCACCTGCCCCATTTCCTTCTTAGCTAAGTCCCTTTTTGTTCAAGTGTTCATCCTCCATGTGGCCATGTACTTCAAGGAGTCTGGGCACCTCCCTAAGACCTAAAAGGTGACTGTTGATTAATAGTAGTTCCAGTTGCATGTTCTATAATTCTGGCCAGTGAGCAATGAGGTGAGATCTGCTGGGGTTCTGAGATGGGAGAAGGAGCTTTCTTTAAAGGGACATAAATCAGAGTCATTCCTCTTTTCCCTACCTCTAGGTTAGCTGACCCACACAGTCAAAGGTTTTGGCATAGTCAATGAAGCAGAAATAGATATTTTTCTGGAACTAACTTGCTTTTTTCGATGATCCAGAGAATGTTGGCAATTTGATCTCTGGTTCCTCTGCCTTTTCTAAAACTAGCTTGAACATCTGGAACTTCACGGTTCACGTATTGCTAATGCCTGGCTTGGAGAATTTTGAGCATTACTTTACTAGCTTCTGAGTTGAGTGCGGTAGTTTGAGCATTCTTTGGTATTGCCTTCCTTTGGGATTGGAATGAAAACTGACCTTTTCCAGTCCTCTGGGCACTGCTGAGTTTTCCAAATGTGCTGGCATATTGAGTGCAGCACTTTAACAGCATCATCTTTCAGGATTTGAACTAGGTCAACTGGAATTCCATCACCTCCATTAGCTTTGTTCATAGTGATGCTTCCTAAGGCCCACTTGACTTCACATTCCAGGATGTCTGGCTCTAGGTGAGTGATTACACCATCGTGATTTTCTGGGTCGTGAAGATCTTTTTGTGTAGTTCTGTGTATTCTTGCCACCTTGTCTTAATATCTTCTCCTTCTGTTAGGGTTAGGGTTCAGTTCAGTTCAGTCAATCAGTTGTGTCCAACCTGCAACCCCATGAATTGCAGCACGCCAGGCCTCCCTGTCCATCACCAACTCCCAGAGTTCATGCAGACTCACATCCATCGAGTCAGTGATGCCATCCAGCCATCTCATCCTCGGTCTTCCCCTTCTTCTCCTGCCCCTAATCCCTCCCAGCACCAGAGTCTTTTCCAATGAGTCAACTCTTCCCATGAGGTGGCCAAAGTACTGGAGTTTCAGCTTGAGCATCATTCCTTCCAAAGAAATCCCAGGGTTGATCTCCTTCAGAATGGACTGTTTGGATCTCCTTGCAGTCCAAGGGACTCTCAAGAGTCTTCTCCAACACCACAGTTCACAAGCATCAATTCTTCAGTGCTCAGCCTTCTTCACAGTCCAACTCTCACATCCATACATGACTACTGGAAAAACCATAGCCTTGACTAGACGGACCTTAGTTGGCAAAGTAATGTCTCTGCTTTTGAATATGCTATCTAGGTTGATCATAACTTTTCTTCCAAGGAGTAAGCATCTTTTAATTTCATGGCTGCAATCACCATCTGCAGTGATTTTGGAGCCCCCAAAAATAAAGTCTTGACACTGTTTCCACTGTTTCTCCATCTATTTCCATGGAGTGATGGGACCGGATGCCGTGATCTTCATTTTCTGAATGTTGAGCTTTAAGCCAACTTTTTCACTCTCCTCTTTTACTTTCATCAAGAGGCTTTTTACTTCCTCTTCACTTTCTGCCATAAGGGTGTGGAAAATCCTGAAAGAGATGGGAATACCAGACCACCTGACCTGCCTCTTGAAAAACCTATATGCAGATCAGGAAGCAATAGTTAGAACCAGACATGGAACAACAGACTGGTTCCAAATAGGAAAAGGAGTACATCAAGGCTGTATATTGTCACCCTGCTTATTTAACTTATATGCAGAGTACATCATGAGAAACACTGGGCTGGAAGAAGCACAAGCTGGAATCAAGATTGCCGGGAGAAATACCAATAACCTCAGATATGCCAGTGACACTGCCCTTATGGCAGAAAGAGAAGAAGAACTAAGGAGCCTCTTGATGAAAGTGAAAAAGGAGAGTGAAAGTTGGCTTAAAGCTCAACATTCAGAAAACTAAGATCATGGCATCTGGTCCTATCACTTCATGGCAAATAGATGGAGAAACAGTGGAAACAGTGGCTGACTTTATTTTGAGGGTCTCCAAAATCACTGCAGATGGTGACTACAGCCATGAAATTAAAAGACATGTACCTCTTGGGAGAAAATTTATGACCAGCTAGACAGCATATTAGAAACAGAGACATTACTTCGTCAACAGAGGTCCAACTAGTCAAGCCTATGGTTTTCCTGTAGTTGTGTGGATGTGAGAGACTATAAAGAAGGGTGCTGCTGCTGCTGCTGCTAAATTGCTTCAGTTGTGTCCAACTCTGTGCGACCCCATAGATGGCAGCCCACCAGGCTTCTCTGTCCCTGGGGTTCTCCAGGCAAAAATACTGGAGTGGATTGCCATTTCCTTCTCCAATGCATGCATGTATGCTAAGTCACTTCAGTCATGTCCGACTCTGTGCGACCCTGTGGATAGCAGCCCTCCAGGCTCCTCTGTCCACAGGATTCTCCAGGCTAGAATACTGGAGTGGCTTGCCATTTCCTTCTCCCTAAAGAAAGCTGAGCACTGAAGAATTGATGCTTTTGAACTGTGGTGTTGGAGAAGACTCTTGAGAGTCCCTTGGGCTGCAAGGAGATCCAACCAATCCATCCTAAAGGACATCAGTCCTGGGTGTTCATTGGAAGGACTGATGTTGAAGCTGAAACTCCAATACTTTGGTTACCTGATGCGAAGAGCTGACTCATTTGAAAAGACCTTAATGCTGGGAAAGACTGAGGGGACAGGAGGAGAAGGGGAGGACAGAGGATGAGATGGTTGGATGGCATCACCAACTCAGTGGACATGGGTTTGGGTAGACTCTGGCAGTTGGTGATGGACAAGGAGGCTGGCATGCTATGGTTCATGGGGTCACAAAGAATTGGACATGACTGAGTGACTGAACTGAGGTTAGCTGAACTGGAACTGCTACAGCCATCTCATTACTCTAAGGGTACTATTTAACAGTGTTCTGATAGTTCTAGACAGTTTGAAGTTCCAGGGAATAGAAGGAACATTTTGAGAATTTACTTAGTGTCAGACATGCTCAGGTACTTTACACATGTGATTATGTTATTAAAATGTAAGTTAACTTTTAATCTCAAAATAACCTCATTTTGCAGGTAAGGAAACTGAAAGATGGCAAATTAACGTGCCCAACACAAAGTTAAATACTAGGAAATGAAAAAGGATTCCCACAGGTCTTTGACTCCAGAACTTACACACTTAATGTCAGTGCTCAACTTACAATGATCAGAAAACAGGGGACAAGATTGTAATTATTTGTAGATACTATGTTAACAAAAGGAAAATATTAATGAAGGTTTTTTAAAAATAATGAATTCAGTATGTATAAAAAATTAACTAGTATAAATCTCAACTAAGTAGAGCTGGAAGATCAGAATGGGGAACTCTTATGCCCTGTAGTGATAGCAGAGCCCAATAGGAAGAAGAAAGACCCTTTTTTTCCTAGTAAGGACTCAGCCAATGAAAAGCTAAGAACTCTTTGTTTATTATAGCCCTTCCAACTC